>CM032886.1:36655950-37969174 GCA_019176425.1 Megalops atlanticus | reverse complement strand
CTCCAGTATCTGACAGCGCATTGAAACGGCTGAGGCTGTAACACTGTATTTGCTGGCTTATGTTAGCTGATTTAAAGCCATGACTTCAGGATATTGTGATGTGGACTGCTAAATTAGCTTCTATTCCAGTACACGACAATTGTAAGTAATAGTCGTATGACGAGTCTGTTTACTGCATGTACTGCAACCAACCAAATAAAAATTCACAGTGGTTGTGTTCACATTGCAATTAACTTTACAATTTACGCACTCGCTTATGAAGGCTGAACTGCACAAAATGTTTAGAATATGAGCATTATGACTTACATGCCAAAACGATGTCCTTGTAGACTACTTGATACACAAGAACTGATACTTCCAATGTTTAAACGTGTTTAAAACGATTTTAGGACATGCATGTTAAGTAAGGACAATGTCTTAAAATGAGATATTACATACAATTCAGCATCCTGCATAGAAATTAAAATTTGTGAGATGCATATTTACACAGCACACAGAAGGCGTTATGGTAATATTGCAGGTTACATGAACAGGTGTTGTGTTAGTGTATGTAGTCTTTGAACATAATGACATTTGCATGTGAAACAGTTTTCTTTTGTTGTTGTTGTAGTTAGGGCTCGAGCACCGAAGGTGCTGCGCCTCTGCACCATGTAAATTGATTCAATTTACACAACATAAATTAATTGCCATCACTAAGTGAAAGTATAGCATAAGAATATATTTGTGTCTTGAGTGTGTATCCTCTACAACCATTTACTAGTCACAAACAGTCGTCAGGAACAATAACAAAGTATCTGATGATGCCACAACCCACGCGAGGCTACACCCTTGGTGCTTGGGCCCGTTCATCGCTGCTTGCAGCTATATGTATTATTATTATTATTATTCTGCCCTAAAAGTGTTTGCACAGCAAAAACTATAGATGCTAGAGCTACCAAATTTGGTAGATAGGTTGCTATGGTCACCCACTACTCAGGTAAAAAAAATTACCCCGATTGGCCAGATGGTGGTGCTATAGCGAGACACAACGTGTGTTGGGCTATAACTCTTGAACCGTTTAGGGTAGAATCTAATGTCTTTTCCCCCTGATTCCCTGGCTCCAGATGAACAAAAAAGCCCCTGGGACCAAAATGATGCGCCATATTGGATTTCCTCTATTTTGATGTTTTTGTAAAACCCTTAAAATCTATCTCCTCCTAGACGGTGGCACCGATTGGCACGAAATTTGGTACACAGCATCTTCTCTCCAAGATCTTTAAATATTATATAAAGTTGGTACGTTAAAAGATGTGACCACAGTAAGCCAATGAATTTAGAGGGCATGGCCTCAATTGGTATAATGAGCTATAACTCCTGATTACTATGACCAATCACCACCAAACTTGAAATCCCTCATCAGGCCATTAGACTCAAGTCTACCATATTTGGTGTAAATGTCAGTAGGTGGCGCTATAGCAAAAAATGGTCATAACTCCATTAAAACCAATCGTCCAACAAACTTTAAATTTTGCATGCTTTCTCAGTCAAAGGTCATAACAAAGTCTAAAAGGACAAGTTGATAGCTCAGGAAGATGGCCACCATCAGCCAATCAAATTTCAGCAGCCCTTAAATTGACTTAACTATGACCTATCATGAAACTTAGCAGGTACATTCCAAAACATTTAAATCCCCATTACACGAAAGCAGATAGTTCAAGTAAATTTCTTGTGCTTCATCAAAGTTAAGGACCCTAACTGGGAACTTATGAAACCTCTGCGTCAGCCATTTTGTGTTTCATCAATCTGATTTTGTCAAAAACACATTTAACCATCTCCTCCTAGAGCTTGGCACAATGTGGTTTGGTGTATTATGTCTTTGAATCATTGTCTTTAAGAGTTGTTAAAGGATAGTTGCCAGGTTGAACCATATGGCCTCAGTGTACCCATATATTCACCCGTGAAGGCACCATAAAGGAAGAGTGGCCATATCTCTGCAATGCTTTTGTTCACTGGCATAAAGCTTGTTTACACATGCTTACCATGAGGCCTGGGTGGGACACACCAAGTTTAGTGAAATTTGGCCACTTTGGGGTGCTATACTGAAAAACAGGTTTAAACACCCATGTGTCCGTGTACTTAGATGTTAATGACATTTTGTTCCAATGGACATCACAAGGCACAGACCACACAAATAAGATATTGCCACCAATTTCTTGTAGATCATTACATGTCAGGTCCTAACTGGGAAATGAACACATAGTTCAATGTCCAAATGGCATGACTGCTAAGACAATCTGTCAGGGATGCGGGGTGAGGACTCACACGCAGACCCGGAGGTGAATGGCGGAGTGACTTTATTCAAGACCACCACAGGAGCAGACAAAGGCGAAGTCAAAAACAGGCAGGAATCGATACCGGGGAAGTCAGTCCAAAAACAAACAGAGCAAGGCACGTGGTCTGGACAGGCGAGGGTCAGCAATGGGCAGGCAGGCAGCGGGGCAACCAGAACAGAGCGGCAGGCAGAGACGAGATCCGAAGGCCAGGCAGGGGTCAAACTGGGCAGGCAGGTCCGGAGCAGGGCAGACGGGAAGCGGGAGTGAAGTCTGGGAAGGGGCAGAACCGGGCAGGCCGGCAACAGGGAGCGGAGGCAGAACAGCAGGCGGCCCAGGCCGCCGGAGCGGAAAGGCAGGCGGGTGCCAAGGAGACAGGAGCAGACTACCATAGACAGGGAAACACAAAGACAGGACGAAACAGAAAACAGACTGACAGAACTCACGTGACAGAACAGCGGGCAAATACAGAGACCCAGGGCGGGAGACAGAAGACCACTGAAAAACCGGGTAATAGATGGCAAGGACAAAGCAGAATGCTGAGACGAACTGGCAACAAGACAGAGACAAGCAGGGCAAATATAGGGTAGGGCTGATGAGGTGATGGGAAGCAGGTGTGCAGGCAGGCAGGTGGAGATGATCAGGTGGGCGGAGACAGGGCGGAGAGTGGGGCAGGGCTGGAACACAAGGAAAAACAAAAGCACATGGACAGGGGAAGAACACAAACACACAGCCAGGGGGGCGGAGTACTGACACAATCAGTTTGTAGCACTTAAAATAGGCATATCTCCTGCAGCTTTTGACCTACTGCCACAACTAATACACTAAATAGTGTTGAAGAAACACTTTCCATATTGGCCTGAATGAAAGACCGTTTTTTTTCTACTTCAAGTACTGAAAAGTGGGGTTGTCTTGCATGGGATGACTAGACTTTTTAATGTCTTTATACATTAACAACAGTAGATGGTGCCATTTACCTGAGATTGTTCAGTGGTATTAGAAATCCCAGTAGACTAGTTTATTTTTATTTGAATAACTTATTCATTTGAAAATGTGATTACATGTTATTTTTATTTAAGTGTGACAGTTTCATTTAAAAAATCAGCATACCTTGTTTTATTCAGTGTGTTTTATTAAATTGATATCATATAAAATGATTTCTTTAAAAAATAAGATTTGATCTTCAAAAAGTCTGTTACCAAAAACGGGGGTTGAAAGATGGGGGGGTCCTTTTCTAATCATGGACATTTTATTCTATTTAGCTAATATGGCATGTTCTCTGACATTTCTCCCATGATTTTGGATTTTTTCAAATACCCAAAAATTGCACTCCTACAACAGGCACTTCTCATTGCGACATCTCAAGAAGGCACACTGCATTTTATGGCACTGCTTATGTTTAAGCTTGACATATATGTAGTGGAGGGCAGTATGGTGGTGCAAATGGGTAGTACTACTGCCTAACAATATGGAGGTTTCCAGTTCGGGGTACGTCTGCGTTCAGTTTGTACCTTGTCTCTGTGTTCATGTGGGTTTCTTCTGAGTATTCAAGTTTTCTACAACGGTCCAAACACATTCAGGTAATGTCAATTGGACATGCTATATTGCCCAGTAGGCTTAAGGTGATCAAGTTTGGTGTAAATCCATGAATGGGTGGCACTATAGTAAAGTACAGTATAGAAATGGCCATATCTCCTAAACCAATTCCCTAGTAAAGTTAGAATTTTGTATACTGCATCTTGCTCAATGGCCCTGATAAAGTCTTCAAGGACAAGTTGATGACTCAAAAACAGTGGTATCCATCACCGTTTCAATTTTCGGCTGATGTGCTTGGACCCCGTAATCGCCGCTTGCGGCTATATTTTTTTATTCATTTTTCCCGGCTAAATTGCTTAACAACAGCATGCATCCATGTAAATGTGCATGTTTATCCACATTTTTTGTAGAATTAACGCTTTTTGAATTTAATAATTTACTTGAAGTTAAATGAGGCACGAGGGTAATGCAGAAAGTTTAAAATTATTTCCTTCTTCTACATTGAGTGCTGTAAATCAAGTATGCACACATGGGCTGCACTTTCTGCATGATCCAACAATTTAAGCATTTCCAGTGGAAGCACATAAATTCTTCAAATACTGCTTTTTCATGGAAGGGTGAGGGGTGCAGTTGAGCAGCGCGGGTGGGGGGTAATCGGAAACTTCAGCATCACATGGGGTGATGGATTTTTTGGAGAGGTGATCTGATAGGAAGTAATAGAAAGGGGTCCCTTATTCACACAGATGGGACTCTGCTTCAGGCTCTTGTAGGAACAGTTTCTTAGTACTTCTCTTTCTCTCCCTCTCTCCCCCCACCCCCCAACCCCCAAAACTCTAATCTCTCCACAGCCACAGGACCAAATCATCAGGCTGGACACCCCCTGCTGGGACCTGGGGCACCTCACAGGGACCCCTGTACAGCTGGGACATGGCTGGCAATAGGGAGAGCAGAGAGGGCTTTACTGAGTAAGTGTGTGTGTTACAGACAGTCTCGTGGACCGTCTCTCAAGGTTTCCTGCCACCTCCAAGTACAATTATTCCAGACACAACTCCACTCTCTCCCCCGTCCTTGTGTGTCCTGACAGAATACTGATTCCCTTTGCCTCTGCTGTTGAGAGCAAATGCATCTCCACAAACAAACGCCTAGTTCTGCTCTAGATTGTAGCCACAGCTGGAGATGGCACGGGTATAAGGTCTGCTTTGGGCTAGCTGGAATTGGATGCACATTTGTAGGCGGCACCGTGCAGGAATGCCATTGCATTTTGCTGTTAGGCAGGATCTGATTTTTTGGGGAAAATAATAACAATAAAAAACAGGTAAAGACATTGCATTCCCTAACATGATTGTTTTGCAAATTCTGACATCTTCATTGAATGTGGTTGTGCTCCCTCTGTATAAGGAGAGACCTCTGTAAAAAGTGAGCTCCTGCCTATTTATTTTGGCTATAGGAGGAGGAAGCTTTGAATCACTTCTGTCTTCCCGGTTCCACAGTTGTGATAAATAAAGACCTCCTCTCTCTGTCTAAAAATACTGCAGCCAACAGATAATCTTCTTGAGCCTCTGTATTTATACTCTCCTCTCTTATTCTTGTGCTTACACATAATTTGATATGTGTTCTAACTGTAGGGTGTTTCTGTATAGCACTTTGGGTGGTTTGTGTGTTGCCTGCTTTGTAATTTCTTGCAGCTCCGGTATGTGATGTATTTACTCTGTGCTTGACTGTAGTTCTTGAGTGTGTTGTATACTCTGTGCTGTCCTGTAGCTCTTGTGTGTGACAGATGTGTTGTTGTTTAATGTGGGTGTTGTTTGCTCTGTGATTTGCTATTGCTCTAGTGAGTATTTTTTGTGTCAGTAATTTTCCCTGTGATTTCCTGCAGTGTGCATTCTATGAAATGTGTGTTATTTGTTTTGTGATTACTTCTAGTGTTTTCCTGTGATGAGTGATTAAATGGCTAATCATATGAAGCCTGTTGGAGGATCATGGCCCCTGGGTTATTATATCATAATGTCAGTCTGCAGAGGAAACACTGGGAGATTTTTTGGAGATTTTTGAAAAAATCCATGGTGTCAGTACTCCGCCCCCCTGGCTGTGTGTTTGTGTTCTTCCCCTGTCCATGTGCTTTTGTTTTTCCTTGTGTTCCAGCCCTGCCCCACTCTCCGCCCTGTCTCCGCCCACCTGATCATCTCCACCTGCCTGCCTGCACACCTGCTTCCCATCACCTCATCAGCCCTACCCTATATTTGCCCTGCTTGTCTCTGTCTTGTTGCCAGTTCGTCTCAGCATTCTGCTTTGTCCTTGCCATCTATTACCCGGTTTTTCAGTGGTCTTCTGTCTCCCGCCCTGGGTCTCTGTATTTGCCCGCTGTTCTGTCACGTGAGTTCTGTCAGTCTGTTTTCTGTTTCGTCCTGTCTTTGTGTTTCCCTGTCTATGGTAGTCTGCTCCTGTCTCCTTGGCACCCGCCTGCCTTTCCGCTCCGGCGGCCTGGGCCGCCTGCTGTTCTGCCTCCGCTCCCTGTTGCCGGCCTGCCCGGTTCTGCCCC
Source organism: Megalops atlanticus (assembly GCA_019176425.1). Taxonomy (NCBI): domain Eukaryota; kingdom Metazoa; phylum Chordata; class Actinopteri; order Elopiformes; family Megalopidae; genus Megalops; species Megalops atlanticus. The sequence goes on along the minus strand of CM032886.1, from coordinate 37,962,790 downwards.
TTCCCAGACTTCACTCCCCGCTTCCCGTCTGCCCTGCTCCGGACCTGCCTGCCCAGTTTGACCCCTGCCTGGCCTTCGGATCTCGTCTCTGCCTGCCGCTCTGTTCTGGTTGCCCCGCTGCCTGCCTGCCCATTGCTGACCCTCGCCTGTCCAGACCACGTGCCTTGCTCTGTTTGTTTTTGGACTGACTTCCCCGGTATCGATTCCTGCCTGTTTTTGACTTCGCCTTTGTCTGCTCCTGTGGTGGTCTTGAATAAAGTCACTCCGCCATTCACCTCCGGGTCTGCGTGTGAGTCCTCACCCCGCATCCCTGACACATGGTCCTACTGGCTTAAAGTCTGGAAGCAATTGATATGCCTATATAATGCATTGCTGAGGTATGTGTATAGTCTCTAGGACATACTGTATGAATTTTGTGCACATTGAGATTCAGATCACGAGGAAAGATGGGATGTTGCTGTGCAATTCTGGTGAAAATGTAGTGCCACTCACAAAGGGAGTTTACACTGTTGAAGATGAAACCAGACAGAACCACGGAGTGTTGGTTTTAGGGCCTTTCCCAATTTGTCAGGACTAAAAATGCAGTGTGTGGAACTGTCACTTCAGCCCCATAGCAAAGCGGGTGCTCGCTTATAGAATGGGGTTGTAGTTGGAGCTATCCTGCCTATCAACAGCAGCCAGTCAGGTGAGAGTAAGAGGCATCACATTTCTTTGAAAATGTGTTGGTAATCCCACTAGTCAGATATAAAACATCAGACATAGCTGTTTTAGGATACATTTCAACTCTTCAACTGGCATACAATGACATTGTTGAATGAAATGTGAAATAAAAATTACTGACATTTTTTTTCCAACTTAAACTTTATTCTTAAAATTACAGACCTCTACCAGCCAGCTGAGATGTCAGTTTGAGGTACAAAATTGCAAACCACACACTTCATATACCATTAATTATCATCAGGATATATTTGATTTCTTGTGGAAAATGCTTTCATAAAGTTCAGTAATTATGTACCATCCTTAAATACATCCAACTATTTATCAGCAAACAGTAACCCTGGATTAACTTGCTTTCACATGTAACATTCTCAGAAGTTGTCTTCCATATGCTCAGTGTATGCATTGATAGTTGATGGACAAGACACATTGATTTTTGCTTTTTCATCCTTACAAAACTATTTGAATGGTGTCTGTGAATGAAATTTTGAATGTGGCAGTTCCCCCAAATTCATCACTGAAGAGATGTATTAGTGGGTCCAAGGGGACTTTGAAAAGAATTCAGACTTGGATACTCATATGGGAAAATGACCAGAGCGGTTTGTGGCCACTCTTGTGGAATTTTTTTTTTTTTTTTTTTTTTTTTTTACTTTTCCTTTTTTCAGCTGTTAAAGCATGCTCTATCAAGCAGATACAGTTAAAGGGATAAAGTACTGAAGACCAGCTCCTCTGATTAATTATCTTAAATATATTTCACATAGCTTGCTATAATCTTACAAGTGGCATTTGTTGGAGTCACGTGGGATGGTCGAGCAAGATGGCTGCTCAGTAGAAGTTGTCCTAAACCCCATTTATTAAATTTAACTCATCCGATAAGTTCTCCACATTTTTCCTAATCTAAATACCTCGTTATCGACCCTTCAAGTGTATGAAATAGTTAATCTGCAAAAATATGTCTACATCCTCGAAATATTTCAAGAACTCCCCAGCTAAGAATGCACCTGCCGACTCCGATAATGCTAGCCCACTACAACAACCGGCGCCAAATGCTAGTCTCCTTGCTGAAGTGAGTAAAATGAGCGCGACGGTACATACAGTTGCATCGGATGTGTTAACCATGAAGGAGACCACAGCGGAATTGAAAAATGCAGTGAACACTAGCCTATACAAGAGCGGCTGACAGAGGCGGAAGGCTGAATATCTGACATAGAGGACACCACTCAGCAACTGGTGAATGCCCGCGAGCTATACAGTAAGCGCATAGAGACTTTGTGGAACCGTGTGGAGGATTTGGAAAATAGAAGCCGCCGTAATGTCATTTTGCTGGGTTTGAAAGAGGGCATTGAGGGGGCCAACATGACAGCATGTATAGAACAGCTCTTGTCGGAGGGTTTAGGTATTAATATCGATAACGAGTTCGAAATTGAAAGAGCACACCGCTCTTCCGGTTCTCGTCCGGATGAGGGTCAGTCTCTGAGACTGATAAGATTTCTGCGCTCATCTGCGAGAGACAAAGTCCTTAAAAGCTGCGAGGGAGAAAGGGGGAGCTGTGTGGAATGGATGTAACCATTCCTTTTTCCCAGACATGACTAAGGAACTTGCTGAGAGGAGGAAAACCTTTACAACGGCAAAACAACTACTGCGTGATAAGAACGTGGAGTTCAGGCTAGCATTCCCAGCAACACTTCGTTTCACGTGGAAGGGGAAGAACAGAAAGTTTGAAGATGCATCGGAGGCTGTCAAGTTCATTGAGCAACAAATGACTGATGGATAATAAAGGGTCGGTGCAAAAATGTACGAATATTCCAAATGGAGAGCTTGAAAGAGGTATGGTGGGGCTGGATATTGTTTGTGGAGCTATCGGGATTAGTTGGCGAATTGGACATTCCACAGACCTAGATAGATTTCTTTTTCTTTTGAGTTTGGACTGTTTTAAAGCTGTTGGAAGCTTTTTTGTGTTAATTTTTTTCCCTTCCGTTGAACAGGGAAGATTTATGTTGAGCAGTTTGGTCATTTTTGTTCACTTGAAAATTACAGGCATTTTGATTATGCTCAGCTATGGTACAAAAACTTTTGAATGCTATTGGCTCAGGAAGGTCAGACATAATGGGATGGCTTTCATAAGCCCTATACTTATTACTATAAGTATTTTTACTTATTGTACTATAGTATTAAAATAGTACAATAGTACTAGTACTATTTTTATTTTCTTATGGTACGAATGGCAAATAATGCTTATGTACATTTACATTTACATTTATTCATTTGGCAGACGCTTTTATCCAAAGCGACTTACATAGGTTACAGTTCTTTTACAATGATATCCATTTATACAGCTGGATATTTTACTGAGGCAATTGTGGGTTAAGTACCTTGCCCAAGGGTACAGCAGCAGTGTCCCAGCGGGGATCGAACCGGCAACCTTTCGGTTACGAGCCCTGCTCCTTAACCACTATGCTACACTGCCGCCCGTAGTAGTATCCTAAAGTAGTATCCTACTTTAACATAAGCATTAAGCAATAGTGGTTGTGGGAATCCTGTGAAAAGGAAAAGGGTACTTTTGTATCTCAAACATAAACAAGCTGACATAGTATTCATTCAAGAAACACATTTAAAGGACAATGAGGTTAAAAAATTTAAAAGAGACTGGGTTGGGCAAGTTTATTATAGCTCCTTTTCCAGCAAGCAGAATGGAGTTCTTATACTGGTGCACAAAAAGTAAAATTTTTCAGTGTTGAAGGAATACAAGGACACTAATGGTAGAATTATTTGCGTTGAAGCCACTATAAATGGTATGGAACTAACGCTGTGTAACATTTACGCCCCCAACAAAGACGATCCATATTTCTTTCATGGGGTTAATAATGTATTGGGAAATGCACAAGGACAAATAATTTTAGCAGGAGATTTCAGTCAGGTTGTAGATGGGGTACTTGACAAAAGTAGATATTTTGGAATTTCAACACCAAAGGATAGAGCTGCCATTCACATGCTGATCGAAGACAATGGTCTGATTGATGTATGGTGATTGGTTAATCCGGAGAAACGAGAATATACGTTTTACTCCCATTGCCACAAAGCCTACTCAAGAATTGATATTATTTTGATCTCGCCGAGCCTTACTAATGCTGTCATTGATAGCAATATTAATGCTATTTCCCTGTCAGATCACGCACCTGTCGAACTTTGTGTAAATGTACACTCAGACAGACTTAGACGAGGCAGATGGAGAATGAATACATCTCTGCTGCAGGATGAAGTATTTGCTAAAGGTCTTGCAGAGGACCTATCATCATTTTTTGAGATCAACATGGGTAACACAGATAGCGTGGCAATGGTCTGGGAGGCATCTAAAGCGTACATTAGAGGCAAAATTATAACTTCCAGAAGGAAAAAAGAACATATTGATAACATTAAGAAATTCGAAGCAGAATTAAAAGAAATGGAAATATTTCTTTTTTTCTTTTAGAAACATTTGCAAATGTAAATTTCAAATTCATGAAATTTTTAATAAAAAGGAAGAGTATGCTTTATTTAGACTTAAAACAACATTTTATGAGTCAGGGGAGAAAACTGGCAGACTCTTGGCCAGACAGCTAAAAGAACAAAGCTCTGCTCACATAATTCCAGCAATAAGAGCAGGGGGCTCTCTTGTCACATCCTCTAAGGGAATTAACGATGTTTTTAAAGAATTCTATGAGAATCTGTATAGATCGTCTGGTACTCCAAATAAATTACTATTGCAGGATTTTTTCACAAACATTAACCTTCCAAACCTATCTACGGAGCAGGCAGCTTTGCTTGATGAACCTGTAACCCAGGAAGAGGTGAAAAATGCCATCCAAGCTATGAAAACAGGGAAGTCACCTGGAACTGATGGGCTCCCTGTGGAATATTATAAAGAATATATAGATATTGTAACCCCAGTACTGACAAATGTATTTCAGGATGCTTTTTAGACTGGTTCACTTCCACCATCCTTTAATGAAACACTTATTTCACTGATTCCTAAGAAGGGTGGAGATCATACAGATCCTGCTAATTTCAGACCAATTAGCCTCATTAATGTGGATAGTAAAATATTGGCCAAAGTATTGGCCCTAAGGCTTGAAACAGTTTTACCATGTATTATACATACGGACCAAGTAGGCTTCATAAAGGGTAGGTCTGCTACTGATAACCTACGAAGGCTTATGCATTTAATGTGGTTAAACTTTTCCAGTACAGCGCCAGTGGCTGCCATTTCGTTGGACGCTGAGAAGGCCTTTGACAGGGTTGAGTACTACTGAGTCTGATAGACAGTAGTAATTAGCAACAAAGTGATTATAAAATGTATCCTAAAGTGTCTGGTTCTTGGCAAGCAGTTGGCTTGATAGGCAGGGCAGTGGGGTAGCAGGACTGGAAATCAGGATGTGACTTGATAGGCAGGGCAGTGAGGTAGCAGGATTGGAAATCAGGAAGTGACGCTTGGGCTACAGCTCCAGGCAGGAGCCCGGAGCAGGGATAGGAAAAAAAAGAAAACAGTGATTAGTGGTTGTTAATTGCAGGAATGGAAACATAAAGGCACGAAAGAAAAGGGGGGAACAGGGGGGAAGAGGGATGCAAGTGTGTAATAAGGAAAAATCCCGGCAGATAAGCACTATAGCAGCATACCTAGGGGACGAGAGGCAAGGGGCCAGCACCATCATGAGGGTGACCCGAAGGCAGTCAACACCATATCACAGCTGGATCAGCTGAACAGAGTACCCAGACCATGATGTAGTGACAGCAATGACCACTTAGTCCACCAGAGACTCTACGATCAATGTCAACACCATGCCATGTCCCTCAACTAAAGGATTTGAAATAAAGATAAGTTTTTAGCCTAGACATAAAGGCGGAGAGAGAGTCTGCTCCCCGCACCTCAGGGGGTAGATTGTTCCACAAAAGAGGGGCTCGGTACGAAAAGGCTCTACCGCCTGTAGTACTCTTACCCACTCTTGGAACAACGAGAAGTCCCGCACTTTGGAAATGTAGAGTTCGTTTTGGAGAATATGGGTGAAGAAGGTCCTTAAGGTAGGTAGGGGTAAGCCTGTTTAAAGCTTTAAATGTAAGGAGAAGTATTTTGAAATCAATGCGGTATTTGATAGGTAGGCAGTGGAGAGAGGATAATACTGGGGTGATGTGCTCAAAGTGCTTTGTTCTGGTTAGCATACAAGCAGCTGCATTTTGAACCTGGTTTTCAACACTAAACCAGTTCACCTTGGTGGTGTGCAGACTGGTTTTATATTATTCTTAACAATTTCGCACAAACCAGAAAAAAATGTCTGTGTCTGACAATATGTCTGTGAAACTGTATATTCACAGTATTATTAATGAATTGTGGTTTATTTGGTAGCATTTTGTAGTGTGACTGATTTTACTAATTGCATTAGTAGGCTACTGTACAAAGTTAGAGGTGCGCTATTCGATAGATTCACCCACTCCCCCTACCTTGGTTTTCCAGTGGGGAGACCTGAGGTCAACCTACCCCCGCCCCCTCCCCTCGTACTTCTGAGTGGGAGACCTTACCAGGCAGTAGCCTGCCTAGCTCACAAACTAGAATCAGGTTAATTGACCTACACAGTGACATGATATCATTGACGTGACGTGCAAATGAGCGATAGAAAACCGATCGCGTAAATGTCACCATTCCAAATTTTTGTGTGCGGGCGCCCCATGCCCATGTCGCCCATACCTAAATCCGCCACTGGTTCCAAATACCATCTGTTTTCCCAACACTATCTGTGCTTATTGTGCTTAGGTTTCAATTTTTCATTTTCTTTTATTTTCTCTTTTATTTTTTCATGTTGTTCTGAGAGACCTAACTATTCAAAGCAATTGAATAGACAGGACATCACCTGTTGTATCTCTGTCCATATCTGTTAGTCAACAGAGGGAGCTATGAAATTTATATTATGCCACAAAATTTTTTGCTATGCAAAATGTACAAATGTTAACAGGAACAGAATTAAGAAAGTGGATCACAGATGTATTTTGGACATCAGCTGAGTTCAAAGGATAAATTATTGATGACAGAGGAAGTAGACACAAGGTGCATGTTTTTGCATCTGTTTGAAGGAGTTGTATTTTCATCTACAAAGGAAACTAAAAAGTGATCAAAATTTGTCAGCCACATGATTAAAACCACAGACTGACTGCAAAAGCAACAATCCTAAAATAACATGCTCTTTTTTATAGGAACATCCTTCCAAACTCAACAGGGTAACTGTGTGAAAGAATGGTGTTTTACATATAATTGTGAAAATATGTGTATCAGACGCAGAGATTGTAGAGGGATGCTGTTGTCACTCTCCCTTTGAAGGAAAAAAAATGACGCAGTATGAGCTAAAATAGCACTAGGGGATAAAAGGTATGTAAGGGCTTTAGAACCAAAGACTCTGTAAAATAGCACCAGGAGAAAGGCAGCAAGTAAGGGTTTAAAATTAAAGACTCTGTAAAATAGTACCAGAAGAAAGGCAGGTCGTAAGAACTTTTGAGCCGAATACTCTGAGAAACAGTACCAGGAGAAAGGCAGTTTGGGCTCTCCATATTGCACCATAGCAGAGCTAAAGTAATGACGCTCTGACTGTGGGGGAATAAAGATGTGGAAGGCAGTATATAGGCTACAAGAATGCAGAGGGGTAGAGACCAATATGCAGTGTTACTCCCAATGCATGACCAGTCATACAGAAGTAACACAGCTCTCCTGGACCACAGTTCTGCTTTATGTTTCTCACACATGAAGCAGCCCTTAGCCAAATAATCTGCACATCTGCAAAATGCAGTTTGGGTGTTCATTTGCTTGACATATAAACAAAATCAACCGGAATGAAATGACCTGTTACTAGATGGAGGGAAAGATGCAAGAGTGCATGTGAGAGGATTCATGTGACAGAATGCACTCCTCAATCAGTTTACTCTCAAAAGTAGCCATCTGCAGCCCTGATAAAAAAGTCTTAAAATGAATGCCAGACAATTCTGTTTTCAGCACATTTAATATAAATGTTATTTTTTGCAAAACTGAACAGTTGCATAATGGATTTTCTGTGTTTATTGTAGGAAGGTGTTGGCATTGCAAAGTGAAAAAAATTGTTTCAACGTACAATTTCATGCAACCATAATCATTTTAGTGTTCGCTTATAATTATTATTTTTTTTTCCAAAGCTACTTAGGACAGATTGTTGATACTCTCTTGCAGTTCCTGAGATTCCTCCCTCTCACAGCTATTCATCAAATTCTTGGTGCTCTTAAACCTTATTCTGTTACCTGTCTAGTCCTTTGTCATTTCACACCTTGATTATTCACAACTATCTCTCGCACCCTTTGCTCTCTGCACACCATGTCTCCCTCATCTGGTGCAGGATTCTGCAGCTTAACTTTTTTTTCCTCTTCCATGCTTTGCTCATGTTACTCCGCTCTTTCCAGCAGCTGTCGCTGCTTGTACCAGAGTTGGGGTCAGTTCCGTTTCACTTCAGTCAATTCATGAAATGAACTGAAATTCAGAATTCTTCACAGAGAATGGTGGGAAATTGAATTTCAGTTCATTCCCCAGATATTGACTGAATTGAAATTAAATTGACCTCAAGTCTGTTTCACAGCCCTGTGTTCTTGCTGACTGATAATATTAACCAGGCTGTCTCCTTCTGTCCACTATACATTGTATGGTTTCTTCATATGCTCCTTCCCCTGGTCCTCATACCTCTCAGTTTGCTTCTTCCTTCCTCTTCTCTGTCTCTGTGTTGGTAGAGTGAAATGCATGCCAACATTATGACTGCACAGTCTATTAATATTGCTAAACACACAGCTCCTTAAACCACTGTGTCACTCTCCAAGGTATCATCTTCTCATACTTAAATAAGAAGAAACTTCTTATCATATGTATTGTTCAAGTTTTCTGCACCTCCCCTACAAATGGTGTTCACATTTAACCTGTAATTTGTTCCTGATGTGGTCAAATGAGTTATCTGTGATTTTTTTTGTGCTTGGTATTGAATATACTGTCATTATCGCATACATTGCAAGTGGTCCTGGATAAGAGGGTTTAGGTTGCTGTCTGACCTAATTAGCAGATTTCAATTCGGAGCTCTGTTGCTGCAGGCATGGTCAGGCTTGCATAAAGATCAGATGCACAACACAGCAGTAGCCATGATGACAGGAGTCCAGTAGGTCAGATAAATCTGTTTGGCTAGCCTTCATTATGGGGCGCAGCTCAAAGGAAGGTGTTTTCCAAATGCTTCCCAGCAACTGGGACAACAGGGTTTGCTATTTGTCAGGTTAACAAATCTCTTTTTGGGTCAGTGTAGCGGAGTTATGTAGCATGTTAGCACATCAGCATTGAGTTGCATTGCCCCCTAGAACTGGCCAAGAGAGTTCGATTAGTTCCCTGGGCTGGGGATGTTGGTCTTTAGCTGACACGGGTAATTGGGCCACAGTTCCACAGCAGGCCTACCTCTGGTATATTAGCACAGTCTGGGCTTTGGGAAACCTGTTCAAAACGGGGACCCATTAGCAGCTAATGGTGCTGTTTTACTGGGTTCCATCAATACCTAATCGTGTTTTTAAGAGCAGTTAATAGCTAATGGTACAGTTTGGAGTCATTAAGCACGGCTCACTTATGGCATTGGTCCGTTACCCATTCATAGCAGGTGCCAAGCACAGGAGTCCCCCTGGGTGGTCCATATGGATGCCCTTATGCTTCTCACTCCCTACAATTTGCTGAGTTACTATCCAGTTAGAGCCTAAATGGAAGCAAGGGGCCATTGGCGGTTCTCTCAGATGTGCTCTATTGGATTTGTGTTAGGTTCGCCCTGCTGCCCTGTCTAACCATGTTGAAAGGCCAGCACCAGCATGCATTTGGACAGTGCTGGTTACTGCATTGCTCTGTAATTAGGAGCACCGCACAAGGTCATTGTTTGATTTATTAATCTCCTCACCTCTGAGTTCTTAGGAGAACAATGTGTGGAGAAAAACACCTCTGTCCTGTAAGCTGTGTTGTTGTCTGATATAGATTGTCCTGATGAAGCCTTTTAGCTGAAACATGTTGATATTTTTAATAATACAAATGTACAGACCCAGAGCCGCTCACTTACTGGGACTCCAGTGATTAATTGCAGCTTTTCTTTGTGAGGTGCGATGTATGTCAGGAGTGATGGGCAGGTAAGCACTGCCTCCACTGCCTGCACTACCAGTGCAGCTAATTAACCAACAGCATGGCCAGATAGGTTGCCCAGAGCAGAAAAGGTGAAAAGACCTGTGTGGTGTTAGGATCTTTTGCCCTTCTCCGTGGGACCAAAAGCAGGACGCTGAAGAACACGCTGACGACTTCTCTTAAGAGAATTGATGTTTATTTCAATGCGCAAGGGAGAGACAAACTCAGGACATTTGGGCTGTCTGTGCCGAGAGAATCTCTAAAGAATCAAGTTGTGTGGTGTGTTGATATACAGTCCATGGTCATACATATCAAAGGATTGAGCTAAGTGGCGGGCCGGAGACAAGTTGTCTTGTGCCATGGGAACCCTGGCAGAGCCATTCAGCAAGGATGTGTGACATCCTTGCTGCAGACACTACAGAGGTGTTATACAGAGACATACAAATTACAGACATAGTAATGGTAGAAAAGAAGACATAATACACTACATATAACATATATACATGGTACTAAGTAAGTGGAGATCAGTGGAGAAGTATAAGGAAAATGGCAAGCATTTTTTTCATTTATTTTTTATTACAAAACTGAAATACCTCATTTACATATGTAGAACTTGATTGGAGCACTGTGGGCTCCATTTTGAAATGGAAGAAGGACTCTTCCTAGAACCTGCTGGAAGAACAACCATCTCAGAAGCACTCCGTCAATCAAACCTTTATGGTAGAGTGGCTAGACGGAAGCCACTCCTGACTAAAAGGCGGATGATAGCCCTCCTGGAGTTTTCCAAATGGCACTTAAACGACTCTGAGGGCATGAGGAAAAAGATTCTCTGGTCTGATGATACAAAAATTGAACTCCGAGTACTGCGTCTGGTGAAAACCAGATACTGCTCATCACCTGGCTAATACCATCCATGGGTGAAGCATGGTGGAGGTAGCATGATGCTGTGGGAGTGCTTCTCAGCAGCAGGAGACTGGTCAAAATTGAGAGAAGGTTGAATTCTAATACATACAGTGAAGTCCTTAAACAAAATCTGCTCCAGAGCACACACAACCTCAAACTGGGGCAAAGGTTCGCCTTTCAGCTCGTCCTACAGCCAAGACAACTCTGGAGTGGCATCAGGAGAATGAATGTTTTTGAGTGGCTCAAGCAAAGTCCAGACTTAAGTAGTTGCCCAAATCCAGGTGCACAAAGCTTGTAGATATTTACCCAGGAAGGCTCAAAGCTGTGATTGCTGGTAAAGGTGTTTCTACAAAGTACTGAATAAAGGGTCTGAATACCCATGTACAGTGGATATAAAAAGTCTACACACCCTTATGAAATTGCAGGTTTTTGAAATGTAAAGGCAATAATAACAACAATGTAAATGTCTGACTTTTTCCATCTGTAATGTGATCTTCCAACAAACAAAAATCCAGAGAAAAACTAATAGTTAATTATTAGGAACATGTTAAAAAAAAATCTACAACACCCTGATTGCATAAGTCTGCACACCCTTTCATAATGGGGGCTCTAACTGTGTTCAAAGTTAACCAATCACATTCAAAATCATGCCTGTAAGTAAATAGCATACACCTGCCATCAATGAAAGTGATTCTGATTAAACCCAGATTAAAGTCAGCTGTTGCTGTAGGATTTGCTTGAATGTTTGGGGTTGCATTCTACTGGGAGAGCCATGGTCTGCAAAGAGGTGCCAAAGAAACTGCGAGAGCTAATTGTTGAAAAGTACGAATCAGGAGAGGGATATAAAAGAATATCGAAGGCACTGGATGTACCATGGAGCACTTTCAAAACCATCATCAATAAGTGGAGAAAATGTGGCACCACAGAGACATTGCAAAGATCAGGACGACCCTCCAAAGTTGATGAGAGGATGAGGAGAAAACTTCTCAGGGAGGCTACCAAGAGGCCAACAGCACCACTGAAGGAGCCACAGGAATTTCTGGCAGGTACTGGTCTCTCCTTGCATGTGACCACCATCTCTCGTTTTCTGCACATGTCTGGGCTATGGGGTAGGGTGGCAAGAAGGAAACCCTTTCTTACAAAAAGTACCATCCAATCCTGTCTAAATTATGCCAAAAGACTCATTCAGTCACCCTGTAGCGAAGGGCGAGAGCAGTCACCCCAGCCGGCCTCAAACCCGGGTCTACGGGGTACCAAACATGCGACTTTGACCACAACGCCAAAGAGCCAGGCTCATTGGTGTGGCAGTCAGAGTGCATACTCAACCGTAGTGATGGCACTCCGTCACACTGCCCTCCCCTTCAGGAAGCGTGCCCATGCACTTCACACACCAAGGCGTCCCTCACGCGTTCCCCTGCTGTACTTCTCCCATCCCAGGGTGCCCCACTCACTTGTGCTTCACCCATCTCTGGGGTCCCTCACACCGTGCTTCACCTATCTCTGGGGTCCCTCACACCGGGGTCAACCTAACCTGGGGGTCCCTCATACGGCTCACATACCGGGCATGCTGCCAATGGCCTCGCAGCCAACCATCCCACTCCTGACACCATTTGTAGCAAAGGGCGAGAGCAGTCACCCCACCAGGCCTCGAGCCGGGGTCTACGGGGTACCAAACATGCGACTTTGACCACAACGCCAAAGAGCCAGGCTCGTTGGTATGGCAGTCAGAGCGCATACTCAACCTTAGTACACACCCCCCAAACCATGTGGGAAAATGTGCTATGGTCTGATGAGACCAAGGTTGAACTTTTCGGCCTAAATTGTAAAACGTGTTTGGCGTAAAGCCAATAAAGCTCATCATCCAAGGAACACCATAACGACTTTGAAGTGTGGTGGTGGTAGCATCATGCTTTGAGACTGCTTCTCTTCAGATGGGTCAGGGGTTCTTGTCAAGATAGATGGGATAATGGATAGCTCCAAATATCAAGATATTTTGGCACAAAACCTGCTGGCCTTTGTCAGAAAGCTGAAGATGAAGAGGAATTTCACATTCCAACATGACAATGACCCAAATCGCACATCCAAGTCGACCAAGGCATGGGTTCAGAATAGGAAAATCAAAGTCTTGGAATGATACAGTCAGAGCCCAGAACCCAAGCCCATCGAAAACCTGTGGAATGACCTAAAAAGAGCTGTACACAGGAGATCCCCTCGCAATTTGGCAAAAGGTGCTTCTACAAAGTATAACCCTACGTTCACACCAGGAGCGGCGAAAGCGTCAAAGCGACCAGAAGTCATTAATTTTCTATGTGAGCCAGCGTCTCTTGGCAGCGAGCAGTGGCATGACCGTTGGCCATGCGTCTTGGGCGGCGAGAGCGGCAGAATAAAGTTGAAGTCTGGGCAACTTTATGGTAATGAGCTATGACGCGGTTCGGCGGCATCTAGTCGGAGTTTAGAAGTGCTCCGCTCTAGAGAATTCAAGAGAACACAACCGTGTAAACTTGTTCCCACCAAACATTAGTTCCCAAGTACAATGGAGGAGAGGTTGATAATTATTGTAGGCTACACACAAATTAACGTTAATGTTAATTAAAGACCAAGGCTAGTAAACGTGTCCTATAAACTGCATGTTGAAATTTGACTTATCACTTAGCAACAAAACAAAAGTCACACCACACAAATGGCTTTTAATCAGTTTATTTCATTGGTTTATTTTGTTACCAAACGTGATTATAATTGTTCATTTCTTTCCTTCATCGATAGATTTCTTACCTTCACATTTAAAAGATTTCACGAAGTTAACTTATAGCCTACCCTACTTGTGGTCAGTCGGCACAAACGACACGTTTGTTTGCTTTGAGGCCCCTTTAAATAACGTTTGCAAGACCAAGCATTTCAAACGAACTTGTAGCCGCCCATTTCATCTATGTCAGAGCGTCCACTTCTTCGACAGCGTTGCTGGCAGGGCAGCCAGAGCGAATTTTGACGCTCTTGCCGCTCCCGGTGTGAACGTGGTTAGTTGGGTGGGGTGTGCAGACATCAGGGTGTTGTAGTTTTGTTTTTTTTTTTACCTATTTTTCCTAATAATTAACTCTTCTTTCTTTCTCTGGATTTTTGTTTGTTGGAAGATCACAATACAGATGGAAAAAGTCTGACATTTACATTGTTGTTATTTCTGTCTTTACATTTCAAAAACCTGCAATTTCATAAGGGTGCATAGATTTTTATATCCACTGTAAATGAGAGATTTAAGTTTTTGATTTTTACTAAATTTGCAAAATTTTATAAAAATGTCATTATGGGTTTTTGTGTATAGATGACTGCCAAAATAATAGATTTAATGTGTCTTAGATTAAGCCTGTAACACAACAGTGTGCAAAAAAGGGAAGGGGTCTGGATACTTTCCGAAGCCAATATAAGTCTCTGTTATTTGTTTCCAAATATCAATAACTGAGGAAACGAGGAGCTGGATGGGCAAATGGAGTTATGTGAGTCAAACAAAAAGGTTGTTCTCATAGGCACACCTGGGCTTTCCTGGTGGGCCTCACAGATGTTTCTTACACAGGTGCATTTTTTAGTCGCACCTCTCTGATGCCATGTTTTTGTTTCCCTCTGCCAGTCACGTGGCCCAGAGCAGCTTGCTGGAGGAGGGGGGCGTGGATGGGGGTCAAGTCGCTCCACCCACGCCTCGGAAGGTGGACATGAGACGGGACCCTGTCTTGGGGTTTGGCTTTGTAGCGGGCAGTGAGAAACCAGTGGTTGTCCGCTCTGTCACACCAGGTAACTTTTCTGTCACTGAGTGTAGTCACCTTACAGTGTTGGGGGGGTCAGGGTTTACTCAACTCAGCCTCTGAGCCTCATCTAGGTGATACACAGCAGTCATTTTGCACCAGCATACAGCACACATCAGGAAGGATGGATAGGGAGCAACTCATTTCTACAACTAAATTGAGGGATTAAATTGAGGATCAATCTGTATAATTGTTGGACAACCTAATCCATATATTAATGCATGCTACAGCTGAACGTTTATGTCAGATATCATTTTGATCATTGTTTTCTAAAGCTGATGTTAAGGCAGGAAGTTTAATTTTCTTTTCTTTTCTAATCTTAAACCACAAGAGAAATAAGTAAATAAAAGGCAATACTGGAATGAGTGATAAGAAAGAAGAATAAAGACATTCACACACTGGAGGAAGAAAGACAGCTTCTCTTTTTCTCCTCTTTCACATACACAAGGACCACTTTTTCTTCTTTGCAATAAAATTAGCTAGGTAGGCAGCTGGGCTAACTCAAAATAATCTAACTACATTATTTCAGTTAGTAGATAACTAGCTAGGCTGACCTAAGCTGGTCAACATGGCAAAGGAAAAAGCCAGAGACCCAGGTATATGATGTGATGTGTGTGTGTCAGTCTGTACTCAATGTGTCTAAAACCATGTGTGATTGTGCATGTGTGCAGGGGGTCCTTCAGAGGGCATGCTCATCCCAGGGGACCAGATAATCATGATCAATGATGAACCGGTCAGTGCTGCATCGCGAGAGCGGGTCATTGACCTCGTCAGGTAACTCACTTGTGTGTCCACTTAGTTTGCCTGCTTGCCCACCTGGTCAGAGAACTCACCTGTGTGCCCACCTGGTCAGGTTTCTCACCTGTGTTTCTGTTCAGTACCAGTGACACTTTGATTTTGTGGATAGATAGACAGAATGGAAACCTGTCCTAAACAATCTGGTTAGTCTTGAGCAGTGTCTAAATTATATTCATCTGCCCTGCAATTAACATCTCTTGTACAACATCTCTCTTTGAAATTGTTTTAGTAATTTTTTTGACTTTGACTATTTTTTAACTGGATGCTTATAAAGGATTGTCAGTGATGACATAAATTCTAACCAAATAATTTCCCACAACATCTTGGAGAATTAGAGATTTGTCTGATATCACACAAAAACAGTGCTCAAAACAATTCAAATCATCAGTATCCATCATTTTCAGTAGTGTTTGCTACTCACATTAGCAAGAGGCAGCAGTGTAGTATAGTGGTTAAGGAGCTAGGCTTGTAACTGAAAGGTTGCTGGTTTGATTCCCCACTGGGGCACTGCTGCTGTACCCTTGGGCAAGGTACTTAACCCACGCTTACCTCAGTAAATGTATACCATGTTTAAAAAAAAAAACAAAAAACTTTAACCTATGTAAGTCGCTCTGGATAAGACCATCTGTTAAATGCCAATAATGTAATGTAACATTTCTTTAATTCTTTTCATTAAATTTGTCTGCAGTAGATTTAATCAACTATATGATGAGTGTGTGGCCTTATTTTAGTGGTTTTCCTGTGCTCTCCCCATGTCATCAATGTGATTTGTATCTGCCAACATGTGACTATAGTGGATATGGCTCCAATTTCACATATGCACATTACTGTCCTCATGTGGGGCACAGATCAATGGGGTAAATATAGTTTTCCTTTTATAAATAGAAATTGTCAATTATAAATGATCAGGGCAACATCTTAGAAATTTCACTTAAGCATTGAAAGGATTTATTTAAATGAGGAATTAATCTGAAAAGAAAGGATTTTACATTTGTAGAGTCAACTTACTAAGTAATCAGACAACACACTTTCATAAACACAAACAACATTTATTAGGAAACACAATATTTAAGAAATGTAATGTAAATGGTAGTGTGATGAATATGCATTCTTAAAGATCAGAGAGAAGGAGTTAATGGAGTTTCAGATTAGCTTGTTATACTCAATTTTTGTCAGGCTTCTTCCTCGGCTAGGCACAGCAAGAAGCTAAGTATATTGCTTGCCCTCTCTGCGTGCTGGGTAGAGCTGGATATCTGGCTTGGCTCTTCTGTATGGGCTGGAGCAGGATACAGCTGGATCCCTTGACCTTCGTCCGTTTATTGAGCAGTAGGCCAGGTTTTTCTCCTATTGATGTTTGTGGTCTTTTTGGTTAGACTAAGAGGCAATGCTCTGAGTCTGGATTAGCTATGAGATCCTCCACTTGAGCTATGGTTCCTTACAAGTCACTCTAACTTAGTTTCCCACTAAAACTAGAATGCTGAACAGAGGTTGTCACAGTCTCACTTGGAGTCTTCCATCATGAGCATGACCTTTTATTTGAGCACAGTGGTACAGAGGGAAATGGTGAAGCTCAGATAAAGATATTACATACAACTACTTCACTGTGTGGTATTTATTTATTGTTATATATTTATGCTTCCAAGCCCACAGGGCTGGGAAGCATATTATGCTTCCAAGCTCACAGGGCTGGGAAGCATATGGTTTTCGCTCTTTTTTATGCTTCCAAGCCCACAGGGCTGGGACGCATATTGTTTTCGTTGTTTTTTTCGTTCTTTTTTTTTTTTTTTTGGAAAAAGCAGAAACGCTACATTAGAACATTTTGAATTTCGCTGGTTTTTCTGGCACCGTGCCAGTATCGTTTTAAATAGGCTAATCAAGATATTACGTTTCTAAAGGTTCTAACCTTATTCACTGCAATCAAAATCTTTCATAATCTACTTTAATATCAAAGGCTGTTTGCTGCTTTGCTAGCAAGCACTGAAGGTCTTAATGTGATTATGGTATCATGCTGTGCAGAAAAAAAATCTTAGTTTAATCGTTATGTATCTTTTTACACCTTTGGGACTTGGAAGCATTTGAGGTAGCTTGCGACCTCTAGTTACGTTCCAAGCCCACAGGGCTGGGAAGCATATTGTTTTCGTTATGTTTTTTTTTTTAGTTTTTTTTTTTTCTTCTGTTTTTCTGGCAGGCCAAACGTATAGAAATATAAGTCCGATTTACACCAAATTTGGTATGCATGTCTGTTATGACATGAACTTGTGCATATACCATTTTGGGGGCAAAGGCCCCCCCACCCCGATATTTACAAAAAAAAAAACTTTTTTAGGGTGTTTTTCTAAGCGATAAGCCTCCTAGGCCGTAAATCTAGGGAGTGTGACATCTCGTCCTGGACGTAGCCCAAGGGGTCTATTAATCAAATTGCATGGGGTTTATGGATATCTGCTACAATTTGGACGTTACCTGGATCAAAAGCCCACCTGTACCCTAAAAACATAAAAATAGATTTTTCCCACGGCTATAACTCTAAAACGGTAAGAGCTATTCACACCAAACCTGGTAGGTTTGTGGCATATGTGTATGGAATTCTGTCATAAAGTTTGCAGATGTGGAGGGCGGAGCCCCCCTCTATAAAAAATTCTATAAAATATCTCAAAATTGAATTGGAGTCTATGGCAATACTTGCAGTACTGCAATGCCATGTTTTGAAAAATTATACAAGAGTAGAAGGACGAAACATGGCGGCGCACGAACAGAGGCACCGCATAAAAGTTAGATTAATTACTATACTACGATTCTCAAGTTCGGTCTTCAACTGAGAAACGTACTTATTAAGTTAACGTCCATGCACTTTACAAACGATTACATTCTTCTCCTCAATACACATTGAAAGTCTTTCAAAGTGTAGCGAGTCATTGCGCTACGTTGCTAACTAACTACTGTATAAACAATAACATTCTTCTAACTACTGGATCTTGGTATGACGGTGAAATGAACGAAATCTCATCTAGCGAGCTAGGTAAGTGAATGTCCATGCACTTTACGAACTATTAAACTCTTCTCAATACACGTTGTGATTCTTAACATAATCGCGTAGCATCTGAGCTAGCTAGCTCGCTAACTAGTGTGTCTTGGTAGGACGGTGAATATGTTGTCATCTTTGTGTCTGCAATCATCTGATTATTGTATTACCATTCTGTGCCCATCTAGCGAGCTAGCTAAGTTAATGTGCCTGCACTTTACGATTTCATTGTTCTTTTCAATACTCGTAGCGTAGCGTTTTCGCCGACTCATTGCGCTACCTTGCCAGCTAACTAATGTATAAACGATTACATTCTTTTATCTACTGTATCTTGTTAGGATGGTGAAATGAACGAAGTGTCATCTAGCGAGCTAGGTAAGTGAATGTCCGTGTACTTTATGAACGATTACGTTGTTCTTTTCAATACTCGTTGTGTGGCGTTTTAATATATCTTAGCAAAAGGTGTGGAAGCTAGGTTGCTACCTAGCTAATTTTGTAAAACCACAGCGCGCTAGTTCTAAACATCATTGCGTAGCATCTGAGCTAGCTAGCTCGCTAACTAGTGTGTCTTGGTAGGACGGTGAATATGTTGTCATCTTTGTGTCTGCAATCATCTCATTATTGTATTACCATTCTGTGCCCATCTGGCGAGCTAGCTAAGTTAATGTGCCTACACTTAACGAACGATTTAATTGTTCTTTTCAATACTTGCGTAGCGTGTTCGCCAACTCATTGCACTACCTTGCTAGCTAACTAGAGTATAAACGATTACATTCTTCACATACATACATACTTACATACTCTTTGTGTGGCGTTTTAATATATCTTAGCGAAAGGTGTGGAAGCTAGGTTGCTACCTAGCTAATTTTGTAAAACCACAGCGCATTTGTTTAGGTCGACTGTCACTATAAAATAATGCGTGTTGTATCTGTACATTCAAACGTCTTTGAGTAGTAAGCTAGATTCCGTGAAATTAAATTTACAATGAAAATGTTTCTTAACGTCGTTTAATATCAAACGGTGTATGCTGGTTTGTTTGTATTGTGAGTGCGTTTATGAATTACTTTTCGAAAACCGAAGCGCGCTTGTTATGGAAGAACGTATTTAAAGAAAGGAGCGCATGCATTATCGACGGAGCGACTTGTTCAGAGTGAAGAGTCTACGTAAGCTGATATTGAATAACCTGATATGGTAAGGAGGTTGTTGCACTCTTTTTGCTTTATTCACTCTAACTGGCGTGCCTTCAGTGTTGCCAACTACTTTCAATGGAAAGTAGCTAAAGCCTGCTCGAAAAGTTGCTAGATGACGTCATGCGCTAATGATCATATTTGTGATGTCATCGTGTCGTATTTGCATTCTGCCTAGTGTCAGATGGTGTCAGCCCTTTACATCTGGTTGCTTCTCTCCTACTCTCTGTGCTCACAAATACTGTATTTTAATACAGCCGTTTTATATATTTTTCTGTTTTTTTTGGCAGACAACGGGAGGAGTATGAAATAGTGACTGAAACGCGGCCCATTAAGACTACATGTTAACCAGCAGTCACTTCCAAGCCATTTCCAAGCTGCTGCTCTGCATTGCACTGCACTGCTAAAAGTCTGATTTTACAACCGCGACGCCATCTGACAAAATCACCACACACATAATTTAAAGACAACGGCTATGCTGTGATTTCGGCTATATTTACATTTAAAATGATCAGAGAAGGTTAGAAACGACAGAATATCTTTCTTATTTTTTCTCTCGCAGCGCACAGCCTCCGTGTGATACTGAGTGATACGACAGTGATAACGGTCAAAACGATCAAATTGTTTAAATTAAAACAATGGAGGAACAAACAATACAGATTAGTGATTGGTCCTTGGCAATACTGTTTGCACATGCACAGCTCATTTACGTCTATGTCTGCTGCCGTGTGGACTGAATGTGCTGCTGCTCTGCCTCTTTGCCACACACTGACCAGGGTAGACGCAGAGTGGTGTGCGCCTCTCGCTCGCGGGGCAGTACTGGTGACTCTCTTCTATGGAAAGTAGCTAAGGTTTGTCCAAAAAGTCGCTAGATTTGTCGCTAGGTGCTTTTTTGGAAAACAACAAAAAAAAAGCTGCTAAAGGGGTTTGAAAAGTCGCTAAATCTAGCGACAAAGTCGCTAAGTTGGCAACATTGCGTGCCTTCTGTAGTGTACTTTAATATATGAAAGCGGTGTTAGGTTGCTGGCTATGTTGCTAATATTTTAAATACTTGTGTACATAGATTCTACTTCTCAAACTTTAAAACAAAGCGTACCTCATTTGATATGGTAAAATGTATTGGAAGGAAGTAGTCTGTGTGCCATGTATCAACAGTCCTCCTTATGCAGAATCTGCACGTAACTTGGTGTTGCAACAAGATGATTATTAATACACAACATTTAAATTTGTGTAACTTTTAAACATACATTCTTTTCCTCGTTAATTTGTGTGTAGCCTACATTAATTATCAACCTCTCCTCCATTGTGCTTGGGAACTAATGTTTGGTGGGAACAAAAGTTTACACGGTTGTGTTCTCTTGAATTCTCTAGAGCGGAGCACTTCTAAACTCCGACTAGATGCCGCTGAACCGCGTCATAGCTCATTACCATAAAGTTGCCCAGACTTCAACTTTATTCTGCCGCTCTCGCCGCCCAAGACGCATGGCCAACGGTCATGCCACTGCTCGCTGCCGCGAGACGCTGGCTCACATAGAAAATTAATGACTTCTGGTCGCTTTGACGCTTTCGCCGCTCCTGGTGTGAACGTAGGGTTATACTTTGTAGAAGCACCTTTTGCAGTTATTATAGCAGTAAATCTTTGTGAATAAGTCTCTACTAACTTTGCACATTTAGACTTTGGAATTTTATCCCACTCTTCTTTGCAAAAAAGTTCAAGTTCCCTCAAATTGCGAGGGGATCTCCTGTGTACAGCACTTTTTAGGTCATTCCACAGGTTTTCGATGGGCTTGAGTTCTGGGCTCTGACTGTATCATTCCAAGACTTTGATTTTCCTATTCTGAACCCATGCCTTGGTCGACTTGGATGTGCGATTTGGGTCATTGTCATGTTGGAATGTGAAATTCCTCTTCATCTTCAGCTTTCTGACAAAGGCCAGCAGGTTTTGTGCCAAAATATCTTGATATTTGGAGCTATCCATTATCCCATCTATCTTGACAAGAACCCCTGACCCATCTGAAGAGAAGCAGTCCCAAAGCATGATGCTACCACCACCACACTTCAAAGTCGGTATGGTGTTCCTTGGATGATGAGCTTTATTGGCTTTACGCCAAACACGTTTTACAATTTAGGCCGAAAAGTTCAACCTTTGTCTCGACAGACCATAGCACATTTTCCCACATGGTTTGGGGGGTGTGTGACGGAGTGCCGTCACTACGGTTGAGTATGCGCTCTGACTGCCATACCAACGAGCCTGGCTCTTTGGTGTCGTGGTCAAAGTCGCATGTTTGGTACCCCGTAGACCCCGGCTCGAGGCCGGCTAGGGTGACTGTTATCGTCCTTCGCTACAAATATGTTTATCAATTCATTTTGTAAAACCGAAGCGCGCTTGTCTACGTCTGTTCAAACCAATCTTCTTATGACTGTTACTTTCAAATAATTCCTGTTGTATCTTGTATCATCGTGTAGCGTTTTAACATCGCCAGCAGGCTAATATTTTACATTCGTGTGCACATAGAATTTACATCTCAAACTTAGCTGGCTGTATAACTTTACGAACGATTTCAGTGTTCTTTTCAATACTCGCGTAGCGACGTATTGCCCTATCTTGCTAGCTAACTAATGTATAAACGATTACATTTTTCTCAGTACTGTATCTGGGTAGGACGATGAAATGAACGAAAGCTTATCGAGCGAGCTAGGTAAGTGAATGTCCATCTACTTTATGAACGATTACGTTGTTCTTTTCAGTACTCCTTGTGTAGCGTTTTAACATCACATCGTTGTCCCAGCTTGTTTTGTAAAACCAAAGCGCGCTTGCGTGTTGTATCTGTACATGATAGCGTTGTTGAGTGGCAAGCTAGATTGCGTTCATTACTGAAATTAAATACCCTTAACTCAGCTGCAGCTGATCTTTTGTTAAATTCTGTTTATCGTTGGAAAAAGTGGAAACACTACATTAGAACGTTTTGATTTCCACCATATACTTGACAGTACGGTTGACTTAAATAGGCTAAACAAGATACTATGTTTCCAAAGTTTCTTGCGTCATTCACTGCAATGAAAATGTTTCTTAACGTCGTTTAATATCAAACGGTGTATGCTGGTTTGTTTGTATTGTGAGTCCGTTTATGAATTACTTTTCGAAAACCGAAGCGCGCTTGTTATGAAAGAACGTATTTAAAGAAAGGAGCGCATGCATTATCGACGGAGCGACTTGTTCAGAGTGAAGAGTCTACGTAAGCTGATGTTGAATAACCTGATATGGTAAGCAGGTTGTTGCACTCTGTTTGCTTTATTCACTCTAACCGGCGTGCCTTCTGTAGTGTACTTTAATATATGAAAGCGGTGCTAGGTTGCTGGCTATGTTGCTAATAGTTTAAATACTTGTGTACATAGATTCTACTTCTCAAACTTTAAAACAAAGCGTACCTCATTTGATATGGTAAAATGTATTGGAAGGAAGTAGTCTGTGTCATGTAACAACAGTCCTCCTTATGCAGAATCTGCACGTAACTTGGTATTGCAACAAGATGATTATTAACACACAACATTTAAATTTGTGTAACTTTTAAACAGAACATAGCTGTGATTAAACGTCATAGATTAAATGTCAGAGAATTGTGCTGTTTAATTTGTTTTGAAAGCACTGAAGGTGTTAATGTGATTATGGAATCATGCTGTGCAGAAAAAAAACTGTTTGTTTAATTATATATCTATACAGGTACATATCTTTTTGCACCTTTGCACCAAAGGCCCCCCCACCCCAATATTTACAAAAAAACCCTTTTTTAGGGTGTTTTTCTAAGCGATAAGCCTCCTAGGCCGTAAGTCTAGGGAATGTGAAATCTGGTCCTGGATGTAGCCCAAGGGGTCTATTAATCAAATTGCAAGGGGTTTATGGATATCTGCTACAATTTGGACGTTATCTGGATCAAAAGCCCACCTGTACCCTAAAAACATAAAAACAGATTTTTCCCAAGGCTATAACTCCACAACGGTAAGAGCTATTCACACCAAACCTGGAAGGTTTGTAGTGTATGTGTATGCAATTCTGTCATAAAGTTTGCAGATGTGGGGGGCGAAGCCCTATAAAATTCTATAAAATATGATCTCAAAATAGAATGGGAGTCTATGGCGATACTTGCAGTACTGCCGTCTTCCACGAGAGGGGCGCTGCCGTGCTCTGAAAAGGAAACTCAAGACTTGGCAGTCATGGCGGCTCACAAACACAGGCACTGCATAAAAGTTAGGTTTAAAATCTACGCTTCGAATCAGAAGTTTGGTCTTCAACTGGGAAAAGTACTCATGAAGTTAACGTCCATGCACTTTCCAAAGAATTACATTCTTCTCCTCAATACACATTGAAAGACTTTCAAAGCGTAGCGAGTCATTGCGCTACGTTGCTAACTAACTACTGTATAAACGATTAAATTCTTCTAACTACTGTATCTTGGTAGGACGGTGAAATGAACGAAAGCTCATCTTGGGGGCTAGCTAAGGTAATGTCCATGCACTTTACGAACTATTAAACTCTTCTCCTCAATACACGTTGTGATTCTTAACATCATCGCGTAGTGTCTCTGCGCTAGCCAGGTAGATACTGTATCTTGGTAGGACGGTGAATATGTTGTCATCTTTGTGTCTGCAATCATCTGATTATTGTATTACCATTCTGTGCCCATCTAGCGAGCTAGCTAAGTTAATGTGCCTGCACTATACGAACGATTTCATTGTTCTTTTCAATACTCGTTATTTAGCGTTTTAACATCACCAGCTGGCTAGCTAACTTTACGAACGATTACGTTGTTCTTTCCAATACAAGGTATGCAAGCTAGGTTGCTATCTAGCTAGGTTTTTAAAACCAAAGCGCGCTTGTTTAGGTCTGTTTGAACGAATCTTGTTATGACTGTCACTATAAAATAATGCGTGTTGTATGTGTACGTTAAAACGTCGTTGAATTGCAAGCTAGATTCCGTTCATCACTGAAATTAAATACCCTTAACTCGGCTGCAGCTGCTCTTTTGTTAAATTCTGTTAACGCTGGAAAAAGCAGAAACGCTACATTAGAACATTTTGAACTTCACCGGTTTTTCTGGCACCGTGCCAGTATCGTTTTAAATAGTCTAAACAAGATATTGCGTTTCTAAAGGTTCTAACGTTATTTACTGCAATCAAAATCTTTCATAATGTACTTTCATAATCTGTTCAATTATGTATCTTTTTACACCTTTGGGGCTTGGAAGCATTTGAGGTAGCTTGCGGTAGTTATTATTTTCTCCAAGATCCACAAAATATTGGTGCTGACAACCTCTCAATGACTGTGTGTCCAACCTGGACGTAATTACTTCACTCTTAATGTATTGTGTATGCATGTATTTGTGCTTTTTTATGTGGAAGCATCCCTCACACTGATTTTTTTTTACAACTGACATTTTGAAAATTCATCACATTTAACACAATTATGCAATATTTGGACTTTTCAGCAGCAAAGTACACAAACAGGAATCTCCTCCGGACAGATATGCTACTGGTTCATCTTTACTGTGTATCAGGGATTTATATATGTAATTTATTTCTTCATCTGTCCTGCCAATCAAGGATTAATGGATATGATATTGGTTCATCTGTGCTGACTATCAGGGATTATTGGATATGATTTTGGGTCATCTATGCTGTCAACCAGGGATTACATCCTTTCATCAGCATTTTCACAATCCACTCTGCATCCCTGAGTGATATACTTCTAGATGGATGACGAGGTGACATCAAGACTGTTTAGCCGCACAGAGCCCTGCCACTGGCCAGTCCTCACCCCCACTGTCAAGCCATTGAGACAGGAAGCCCTTGTCATACAGAAATAAAGGGTTTTGGGTCCTTTAATGAAGGCTGGAACTGGTGACAGCACTAACTAAAGAATGACTGGACCTTGATGCATTCGTCTGCTTTGAAGTCAGTATTATTTATTGAAAGAGAAAATAGCATTATGTATGTAAGTGATCCCTACACCACATAATGAGAAATTATTGAAATTGCATGTAATACGTTTAACTGTCCTGTCATGTAGCCTTCAGTGGCCAGACATAAATGGCTCCTCTGCCTTACTGTGGCCTGCATCACCTATTT
Organism: Megalops atlanticus; assembly: GCA_019176425.1. Lineage (NCBI taxonomy): Eukaryota > Metazoa > Chordata > Actinopteri > Elopiformes > Megalopidae > Megalops > Megalops atlanticus. The sequence goes on along the minus strand of CM032886.1, from coordinate 37,937,083 downwards.
TTACTGTTGCTTTTGTGTAGTTTTATTCCACTGTTACCCCACAATTGCCTCAGTAAATATCCAGCTGTGTAAACAGAATATGTAAGAACAGAAATTTATGTAAATTCGCACTGGATAAGAGTGTCTGTTAAGTAACAATAATTTAATGCTAGTTCCTCTGAGGGAATAAATGACTTTTCCTGTTGGTTCTGGGATTTCTTGTTTCTTCCAATTCACAAGAATGTACCTCAATGCAATTGTAAAAATGCATTATCACTATATAATGTATTTGGATTGGTAAACACTGATATGTGATTTATTAATTTCATGTATAATCAAACTGTGTCGTTGTTTGTTTTTTTTTATAATTTTTATTTTTTATGTTTCCCTGTAGAAGTTGCAAGGAATCCATTGTGTTGACTGTTGTTCAGCCGTACCCAGTAAGTATGCCCTTCTTCAAGCTTTTACACAAAGACTTTAGTAAAAAAAAACTCTGGGCCAGAAACTGTCCTCTTCAACACCATCGACAGAGGTTGCTCATCAATGTAAATAAATAAATAATAAGGACAGAAAGAAAAACAATTGAGAAATGGATATTATTTGAGGAGTATCTAAAGAGTAGCTGAATGTGTGTTTTTTTTACTTCAGTTGCATTTCAGGTGTAGCATTTGAGTTCTGTATTGTGATTGTGATTTCAATTTATGACATATAACAGTAAGCTTTCTTTGTGCGCCAAGCACAAATACCGTGCAAAAATAAATACCATGCAAAAACTAGCCTGCATTGTAAATTAATTCTTCATAGCTATTATTGGAGATACACATTAGCATCTTTTAGCAGCATCCAATTGCTGTAATTTTTCCACTATCCTGGGAGTATCAGGTGGCTGGAATTATTCTGATCCTGCGAGTTCTCCTGAAATGACTCCTGCTAAAGAATGCAATCAGAGAAGAGGCATCCTGCAGATAAACACAGCCTCAGAGTCCTCTAAAAGACAGCAGTGGGCTCTGATCGGCCCAATTCATGAGATGCAGCCAGTGCTGACCCAATACGTTTGACTGTTAATCATACCAGTGGGTGTTTCCTCCCTCTGGTGCATATTGGTCTGTAATCAAATTAACTACAGATTCACAAAAAGGAGATTCTCATAAATGTGGTGCAATCAGAGGAACCTAAAATTAATCATTTTGGAAGCAGGCACCCATCCACACACATAACGACTTTCACAGTATATTTTACATATGGACTTTTTAAGACAGGTGTGATTTCACCAGTATTTGTAACAGAGTCTTGTTTTTCTGCTGCACAGTATTGCCTGCATTTAAAACCTGCCAGTGAGAACTCTTTGAAACTCCAATTGGTAATGGAGAAAATGGGTTGAGAAACACTGGTATAGAGAATGGTTGATTTGACATTTGATTTCTTTTTTGTTTTAGAACTATAGAGCATCATTTGAGACTTGAATGATTGCTCAATATGGTATACAGGTTTACAGCATCTGCCTGTCATGTGTCAGGACTGAAAGCACCTTTTTTAATGCAGAGCTGAGCCTGGTTAGTGTAATATGCATCCCTCTTAGTGCAAGCCATCTGTGACTCCTCCTACAGGGAAGCACAGAAAAGGGCATGGCCTCTTTTATGTTATAGAGCAGATTCAGACCTCTTTCTCTATGTTCTTTCCAGTCTCCTAAATCTGCGTTCATCAGCGCTGCAAAAAAGGCCAAGTTAAAGTCCAATCCAGTGAAAGTGCGCTTTGCCGAAGAGGTCATTGTAAATGGTCAGGTCCCAGTAAGTAGCAAGTTACAATACATCTGATAGCATGTGTGGAAATGTTTATAAGGAAAGACTTTTGTGTTCTCAGAAGATCAGGAACACATACTGCCATTACATCTTTGAGGTCCCTGCAGCATAACTTATGTAATGCAGTGTTTGAGTACTTGAATTCAATGCAAGGAGCTCATACAGGGAATTGAATGCAACTTTGAAAAGTGATTGCAGTGTATTTCAGCACCTGTTTCACAATTGTAAACAGTTCAAATATTTTCCCAGGAATTAAGCATGTAAAATAGACTATCAGTGCTTCAAAGCTGTTATTCTCTCTCTCTCTCTCTCTCTCTCTCTCTCTCACAGGAAACCATAAAGGATAACTCCCTTCTTTTCATGCCAAACATACTGAAGGTGTATCTGGAAAATGGGCAAACAAAGTCTTTTCGTTTTGACAACAACACCTCTGTCAAGGTGGGTCTGACTTTTTGGCTGAAGTCCTCAGAGGGGAAATGGGGGCATTGCTGGTATTGTTTGCATCTTCCACAGAGAGGACTTGGTTCCTTTGATGTTTGAATTAATTAGCAGTATAATGAAGTGTGTGCCACACTACATGGCACCGTGACCCAGCTGCAGCTTAATTATGCTGTGGGGAGTAACGAGCCTGGCCAAACTGCAGGGATGAAAATATTATGAAAATATGCTTATGCTGTTAAAATATTTACTCACAAAATGCACAGCTCTCCCCTTTTGGGAAGTGTAGTGTGTTTAAAATCATGTAAATCTGAAGAGGGGCAATCATTCAGTTATGCAGTATTATGCAAACAGGGTGAGAACACTTCACTAGAACCTAACATCTGCATGGGTCAGATGATGGCTGCTGTACACTGATGGAATAGGTGTTATATTTTCTTATCTATGGGTGTGGTCATATGTGGTTTTAGGGGGGTTTTATGTATTGTATTTATGTAAAGCCAGCATCAGTTAGCAAAGCACATGTGCAGAGGCCATGCAGCCTGATTCCCACACTGCCATGCATGTTGTGCTAATGAAATGTCTGACAGGATGCTCTGTCTGTCTGACAGGACGTGATCTTGACCCTGCAAGAGAAACTGTCCATCAAAAGCATAGAGCACTTCTCCCTGCTGCTGGAGCAGCGCACCGAGGGCTCCTCCAGCAAGCTGCAGCTCCTCCACGAGCAGGAGATGCTGTCTCAGGTGAGCCTGTATGAGCCAGTCCCCTCCATAACCCAAACCCATAATGGTCCTTACTAAAATAAAACCCTAAAAATCCTGATTGAAACTGTTAATACCAAGTTACACACCCACCACACACCTATCCCATTAAAATACTGTGAAATATTTAGGAATGTAGGTCTTGTTAAAATGCTATGATATTTTTTAAGAACATATGCTTCACTAAAATGTTGTGCTGTGTGGGATGTGTCCGGAGCAGGTGACTCAGAGGCCTGGAGCGCACAAAATGAAGTGTTTTTTCCGAATCAGCTTTGTCCCAAAGGATCCCGTCGACCTGCTCAAGAGAGATGCTGTGGCTTTCGAGTACCTGTATGTTCAGGTATGTTTATCAACAGGAAGCTGTAGGTATAGCCAGTGATGTTGCGAAAGAGTCAAAACAGCTGTGTTTTTTAATTATTGCATTGATAATAAACAATGAAACAAAACACAATAACAACTTGTACTAAAATGGCAGCTTCCACTGGAACACAGATAGCAACAGGCCCATTTTTAACAGCAACATATCTACCCTGCACCACAGTGGATGATTCCACTCGGGCCCTCCCCAGCCATTATTAATCCCCTTTTTTCACCCCCTAGAGCTGTAATGATGTGGTTCTGGAACGGTTTGGGTCAGAACTGAAGTATGACACAGCTCTGCGCCTTGCGGCTCTGCAGATGTACGTGCTGATGGTCACTACCAAGCAGACACAGAAGGTGTCACTCAAGTACATCGAGTAAGTCCCTCCTCCTTTTTGTCCTGCCCAGTTGTTGGACCAAAGTATTGTCATCACCTAATCATATCAAAGCCTGGAGGAGTAACATATGTTGACCTACACTAGCACAGTTTACAAACCTTCCACTCAGAGTATCATCTAACATTGTTAGATGCTAAAGTTTTGTCTTAGGTGTGGTTATTGCTGTGTAATAAAAAACAGGCCATGGCTGGCCCATTATCAGGAGGAGAGTTTTGTGGGATAATTAGAGACAATGCAATAGAATGACATGAAAACAGAGGTTTTTACCGAACAAGGTACAAAGATGTGCATCCTAAACCTATTGGGAAACTGCCATGGAGCTGGGCTGCCAGCCTGATTTCACAAACCAAGGTGAAATCATCTGGGGTTCCACAGCCTAAAAAAAAGCCAAACTCTCAACAATGTTCACTTTAGAAAAAGGAAAAAAAAAGACCAAATGGCCAACAGGCTTCTTATTATAAACTACCACCATGGAAGCACAAATATTACTGTTCCTGCCCAGAACTGACACTCCCAGACAGGTGGGGTGGAGTTTTGCAGGTGTGCCATTTGCCAATGATGTGTCCTTTCTCCAGCACCATATTTTTCCAGCCATCATCCTCAAGCCTGGAGTTATGGGAGCCTTTGCTGATCACTGCAATCATACATAATCTCTTGTTATTGTGATGTACTGTTCAAGTGCACCCCATGTATGTAAATCCATTATTTCATTGTAATAAGTTACTATGAAATGAATAGTATATAGATTTTCTTCCATCCAGTGGCAAATACCTGTCATTCAGTAGTAAATTGGAGGGTGTGACCTGTAACTTGACACCTGTTCTGATACAGTCACAAATGCACAGTGAATGTGTGCAGCCACAGTCTATATAAAATCTGACTTTGGATGAGCACTGTTGAGTAACAGAGGGGGTGGGGCTCTGTCCACAGGAAAGAATGGGGTTTGGCACTTTTCCTACCCCCATCTGTGCTGTCCAGCATGAAAGAGAAGAATATTAAGAAAGCCCTCAACCATATTCTGAAAACTAACCAGAACCTCATGCCCTCAGGCAAGAAGGTACACATTGTCTCCTCTCAGATCATGTCCTCTCTCATCATCTATAGGTTAGATATGTTCAAATGTTCTTCATACTCAGTAAATTCTGTACATTTAAAATATTTTCAGCCTCAAAATGTTGTGCAATATGGTGGTATTGTCAACATGAAATAAAATATTGAACATGTCATGGAGAGGGAACTGTGTTTTTGCATATCTGATAATATCAGTGACACATCCACCAAGGGGCTCCTCTTTTCTCCAGTCAAAAGAGGCACCTCTTTCACATATTTCATCCAAATATCATATATTTATCATATCACATGTAATATTTGTCATTTAGGATTGAATTGCTCATTTCTGGAATCAATTGTTTATCATAATGAGAGTATGCCTTGACCGGAAAATAAGTTAAATACTCAGTCTCTGCAGAGCCCAAAACACAGAAGAAGCTGAAGAAGAACTGAAAAAGCAACTCTATTGTGTGTATAAAAAAGATATTTCAGAGGGTGCTATAACACCACATTGTAAAATATGAGCGAGAGTTAAAGAAATCAGGATGGCTAAAAAACCCTTTCAGAAGGAACTTTCTGAAGAAGCATGAAGTAACTGTCAGCACTTTTTCAATATTGTAGTAGAGAACAAAAAGTTAAAAAAGAGGTTTGGTGCATTTGAAAGTTAGTTACAAAGTGCTTTTATATTCATTCACAATATGTCATATTATGCCAACAAGGTATCAATGAGAATGTCTGTTTTTGCTTACCGGTGATGACCACAGATCCAGTAGATCAAAGACTGGGAAAAAATGCAAGTTCCTTTTTCAAAGACATGGTCTGTGTGTTTATCTTGCTGTGCTCATGGTGGATCTGATAGGATGTGAGAGGACCCACTCCAACTTCTTGATGTGAGTCTTCTTTGCTGTCCATGTTTGGCATTCATACGAAAGACCATGAGGACAGCTGCATTGTGCACAATCATCACAGCTGACAGCATGACAAGTGCATTTGTTTTACATGCAGTCTCAGCATCTCAGTGACTGACTGGCTTTGGGTGTGCTGGCAGCCACTTGTTTGCAGACTTGAATGGAGAAAGTGGGAAGGGGAGAGATAAAGCCTGTGGTAGGCTGGCGGAGAAAGCTTGTGCCTGGTGCAGGCTACACTGTACACTGTGTATGCTGCCTCTCCAGGGGACTTGACATAACATGGGCCAGGATCTCTGCTGCTATGGACAGCAGAGCAACACCTCTGCTTCATTGCTCATATTGTTGATTGAAGCTGCAGGTCATTTTAGGATCCTGCATTTTTAAGATTTTTCTGCTTCTTAGTCTGGGAATTGTTAAAGCCATTGGAGGATTAGTCACTGGTGCAAAATGTGAATGCAATGCTTAAGGTTCTCATAAACTGCCTTGTGGCTCTCTAGATCTCTGATTTATTCAGATCTATTTGATCCATTCAGCTGTTGCTGTTTTTGCTCTTAGTCCCTTGAGATTATGTCAACTTGTTTTCTTTCTGTGCCCCTTTTTAGCTTCAGTGCTAAAATCCCAGAGCAGACTTGGCTTGTCCCTAGTAGAAGTGACCGTGTGTCTGAGGTAGGCATAGAATTTTGGAAATCCCATTGCTGGTGGGTGTGTGTATGCCCATGTTTGTCACATGGCCAGAGTGACTGAGGAGAGAGAGTGCTGGGGAAAACGTCACCCCAGTTTTGGCGAATTATGAGAGTCAGGAATACAGCCAGTGTTACGTGCAGCACATTGCATGTGGGGTCTGGGCCGCCAGCATTGGTGATGGGTTTTCTTTTTGTGTTGCGTCCCTCATCCATACCCCTGGACACCATTACACATCTGGCACATAACATAAATTGGGGGCTCATCTGGGATATTTTTTTCTCAGAATTGTTTGTGTCTTTCTTTTTTCCCGCCCTGTGTTTGTTTTTTTTCTTGTGGCCTTGCGCAGTTGCGTGTCTGCACCTAGTGGACGGTGTGTTAGTGGTGGGAGCAATGGCCCAGTTTAGTGTTAAGGAGTTCCTCAGTAACCCTACTGTGGAATGGCTAGATACATGCCGTAAGGATGACCTCTTGTTGCTGACTGAGCATTTTGGCATTGCGGTTGGGAGGCAGGCACTGAAGAAAGTAATTAAGCTGGCTGTGTTTGAAGGTCTGGTGGAGCAGGGAGTGCTTGTGCTGGGTGCACCTGATGTGGGGGACGTTCCCGCAGCTAGGAAGTCTGAGGTTTGGGGACTAGCGTGGACTGGGGCTGATGTGGAGGCAGAGGCCAATGGTACGCTGCCACCCTTCGTGTCCACTGTGTCTGAGAGTGGAGGCTCCCTGTTCGGTGGATGCAATCCTCGGTTACGAGTGCGTTTGGCACGCCTGCAGCATGAATCGGAGGAGAAGAAACATGCACTCCAAGCGGAGCTTAACTGGCGGCTAGAGGTTCGCCGGATGGAGTTGGAGGTAGAGAAGGAGATTAAAATATGGAAGCTCGAGCTAGAGGCAATGAAGATTGCTGCGGCTCCTGTTGCGCAGTCCATTCCTGCTGCCTCCCCCGCCGCGGCCTCTGCCCCAGTGGTTCCCCAGACCGGGTTTGATGTCAGCAAGCATATTAGTTTGGTGCCGCCTTTCCGTGAGAACGAGGTGGATTCTTACTTCAGTGCCTTTGAGTGCATTGCAGCTTCACTGCAATGGCAGAAGGTGCAGTCCTTGTCTCAAGCAGCTGTGCTGGCGGATGTGTTTAGTTTGACACACAAGAATGTGTTCGTGTCTGCCCGTGCCCCGACTCAGAGTGATGAGAAACCCCCCCACAGTCACCAAACCTCAGCAGTTTAGCCCTGCTTCGTCTTCTTCCAAGGCTGAGTGGAAATGTTTTTATTGTCATAGAGCGGGTCATGTAATTGACTGTCCGGGTTTAAAAAGCAAACAGCAGCAACAACAGCCAGACCATTCTAAGAACGTGGGTCTGGTTAAGACGGTCTGTGGGCCTTCTAACAGTCCAGTTATTGTTGAACCCACACCTGACCCTAGCTATGCTCCTTTCCTGTTGGAAGGGTTAGTATCGAAATCTGGCAACCTGGAGGGCAGAAACCCGTAATCATGCTGCGTGATACTGGTGCAGCGCAGTCATTTATTTGCTCCGATATGCTAGATTTCGCAGATGATACCTTCGTTGGGTCATATGTCCTTGTGCAGGGTATTGAGATGGCTGTCTGAGGGTTCCACTGCACACCATCCACCTGCAGTCAGACCTTGTGACCTTTCTCATGAGTTTCCCTCCATATTTCCAGCTTGTGTGATGTCCCATGCTCAGTACCGTAAATATGGAGACGCTGTCAATTTGTCCGATTCATTTCTTGCCTCCTTTGACTAAGACATAGTTTCAGAGGTATCACCAGTTGCGGACTTGCGATGAAATGTCCTAAAGACAATGCTGAGACCAATAGTGGAAGGGACGAAGGGCTTAAGCTGCCGATCACCCGTGAGCAGCTCATCGAAGCCCTATGTGCTGATCCTTCTCTCACTCCGTGTTTGTCTGCTGCCGGAGCATCCAAGACTATCCGGGGCAAACCGAGTGCTTATTTTGTTGAGAAGGGGTTACTTATGCGGCGGTGGTCACCAGCGGTATCTGATGACTCAGGGTGGAACACTGTTTTTCAGATTGTGGTACTGACAGAGTACTGACAGTATGTTCTACAGTTAGCGCATGATCATCATCTTGCGGGTCACTTAGGTGTCACTAAGACTTATAACCGTATCCTACGGCACTTCTTTTAGCCTGGCATGAAGTCTGCGGTGGCAGACTACTGTAGAACCTGTCCTGTTTGCCAGTTTGTGGGAAAACTGAATCAGACTATTCCCCCTGAACCTCTGTACCCCATACTGGTGATAGGAGACCCCTTTGAGCGTGTGCTGGTCAATTGCGTGGGCCCCCTACCTAAAACCAAGTCCAGTAATCAGTACTTGTTGACTGTAGTGTGTGCTGCTACCCAATACCCCGAGGGTTTTCCTCTACGTAAGATTACAGCCCCCATCATCATCAAAGCACTAATGCCGTTCTTTTCCACCTTTGGCTTGCCTAAGACCGTGCAAACTGACCAAGGCACAAACTTTTTGTACAAAGTGTTCGAGCAGGTTATGCAAACGCTCTCCGTTAACCAAAAGGTTTTGAGCGCTTATCACCCAGAGTCACAGGGTGCTTTAGAGTGTTTTCATCAGACCCTGAAGTCCATGCTGCGTGCTTACTGCGCCGAACATGAAAAAGAGCGGGACACCGGTATTCCTTTTGTTTTATTTGCTGCTCGTGAAACAGTCCAGGAATCCCTAGGGTTCAGCCCCGCTGAACTAGTATTCGGGCATACAGTGAGTCCTCTTAAGCTCCTCAAAGAGCAATTGTTGGGTGATACCTCAAAGCCCCCGTCCAACATACTGGACTATGTTAGTGAGTTCAGAGAGCGGCTTCACTCTGCCTGTGCTTACGCCAGTAAATCCTTGTCGTCTTCACAGGCAGCTATGAAAGCCTGCTATGACCAGAGAGCGGTGCCACACTGTTTTAGCCCTGGGGACCAAGTTCTGGTATTGTTACCGATCCCTGGTTCGGCTTTGCAAGCTCATTTTTTTGGCCCTTATGTGGTGGACCGCAAGCTCTCTGCAACAGACTATGTGATTCGGACGCCTGACCGAAAGCATCAGACTTGCGTGTGCCACCTCAACATGCTTAAGCCCTATCATGTGCAGGGCAGGAGGCAGAAGCTTATGTTCCCTCTGCAGTCGCTGTTCCAGTGCTGGCTCTTGGCGAGGATGGGGATGGTCTCATGCTGCAGAACGCCCCAGAGCAGTGTGCCAGGCTGCAGAATTCTGCTGCTTAACAGGAGCTCCCCCGTCACCTCACTCATTTAGATGCCCTGCAGCAAGCAGACGTGCTACAGTTAGTACAAGAGCACCCCTCTTTGTTTAATGATGTGCTGACTCAAACAAGGGTGCTTAAGCATGACATTGATGTAAATGGGGCCAGGTCAATCAAGCTTATCGCGTGAATCTGGTTAAGAGAGCTTTGATGCACCAGGAGGTGTCTTACCTGCTTTACCATGGCTTAGCCCAGCCTAGCTCGAGTCCCTGGAGTTCACCATGCATTCTGGTACCCAAGAGTGATGGCACAGCCCAGTTTTGCACGGATTACCGTAAGGTTAATGCAGTGACCGTGCCTGATTCCTTCCCCTTGCCGCGTATGGAGGATTGTATCGACCGACTTGGGTCAGCGAAGTTTGTAAGCAAACTTGACCTGTTAAAAGGGTATTGGCAGGTCCCGTTAACTTCCCATGCTGCTGAGATCTCTGCCTTTGTTACGCCTGACCATTTACCCCAGTACTCGGTTATGGCATTTGGGATGCGAGATGCTCCCGCTACATTTCAGAGGCTCATGTCTATTGTTTTGGAAGGGGTACCTAATTGCGAAGCCTACCTAGACGACCTTGTAGTGCATTCCATCGATTGGCCGTCTCACATGGAAACACTTTGTTTAGTTCTTAGCCGCTTGAGTTCTGCTTCCCTGACTCTTAACCTGGCTTCTACTGGAATTTTTCCACTGTGGCTGCCCCTCTCACCAGTCTTTTGAGCCCTTCGCGTGCATTTGTCTAGACGCCCAAGTGCCAGGAGTCTTTTGAGCGCGTGAAGTTGCTTTTGTGTCACGCACCTGTTCTCACTGCTCCTGATTCCAGCAGACCTTTCAAGCTGGAGGTGGATGCCAGCGCCACCGGTGCTGGAGCAGTGTTGTTACAGGGGGATGCCGATGGCATTGATCATCCCATTAGCTATTTCTCCAGAAAATTTGATAAACATCAGTGTAACTATGCCACCATTGAGAAGGAATGTCCGGCCCTCTTGTTAGCTTTGCAGCACTTCGAGGTTTACGTAGGATCAAGTTCACTCCCAGTTGTGGTGTACACCGACCATAACCCGATTGTATTCTTAGCACGCATGCAGAACCAAAAGCGCCTTATGCACTGGTCGCTAATCATGTAGGACTGCAATCTTGAGATCTCGTACCCTGTCTTGGTGTGCTCTATTTGTTTGCGGGGCAAGTTTGATTACCGATTACATCACAGAGGTGGAAGAAAAGTTGCGTGACATGGTGCAGGCCCCTCACCAATGCTTATGGGATTTTGCATACGATTATCGTGCACTTTGCATGAGATGGAAACCTGACATTACTGAAGCTGAGCTTGTAAGGAAAATACTCAACAACTGCAACCCGAGAGTGGCTGGATGTCTCAGAGGTACAGTGAAAACAGTGGATCAGCTGGTCAAGGTTGGGACCATGGTAGAAAAAGACTGTTCAGCCTCCAAAGAATACTGGAGCAAAGTTAATCAGCAGAATGCTGCGGATAGAGGCACAAAGAAAGTACAAGGCAAAGGACTTCATAAGCCATCTCCTGATCCAATGGGCGTTGTTCATCCTAGGACCACGGGGCATCTATCTCTTTTGATGGTTCCCACTAAAATTAGAGGGCTTTGCTGCGAGGCAGTTCTGGATACAGGATGCACCTATTCTCTTCTACAACAGAGTCTGTGGCAGAAGATTGCTAAGCCAGCAGAAGAGCTGAAGAAATGTGAAGAGCAGAGCTTTGCATTAGCTGATGGGAAAACCCATGGAGCAATGGGGAAGACACAGCTTTTGTATAACTGGCATGACATGCTCTGGAATCTGGAGACTTATGTTTTAGCTGACAATAACCTTGCATTTCCCATCATTTTAGGATTGGATTTCCTTACTAAAACTTCCACCATCCTCAATCTAGGCGCTATGATATATGGAGTGAAAGAACCAAGGGGATATACTTACTATTCTTTTCTCTCCAAAGTCCGGACAGATGAGGCCTTGATGCAGGGTGAAAACCTTACCAGGGCGGAGACCAACCTCTACATGGCTGTACCATCACCTTTGGCCCAGAGTTGGAATGACCAACAGGCAATTACCCCAATCACCTGGGGAACAACGGCCAGAAATAAGGGCTGTATTGGAGGTATGGCCTTCTGTATGCTCTGGGAAATTGGGGAAGACTGCTGTGGAAAAGCATAGGATCTACACCACTGATGAGGTTCCCATCCAATGTAAGGCCTACAGAGTTTCTCCACATAAAAAAGAAATCATTGAGCAACACATCCAGCAGATGCTCAAGGATGGCATCATAGAGCCCTCCCAGTCAGCCTGGGGTGCTCCAGTGGTCCTCGTAGCCTGATGGGTCACAGAGATTCTGTGTGGACTACAGGAGACTAAATGCCAAGACTCATGCAGATGCTTACCCGATGCCCTTGATACACGAGTTATTGGAGTCCATGCATGGAGCCGCTTATTTCAGTACATTAGACCTGAAGTCGGGCTACTGGCAAGTCACCATGGCAGAGGACAGCCAGGCGAAGACTGCTGTCATCACCCCAGTTGGTCTCTTCCACTTCAAAGTCATGCCATTTGGATTAAGAAATGCAGGGGCAACTTTCCAGCGGCTTATGGAGAAGGTGTTGGCAGAACTCAGGGGGAAGATATGCTGTGTGTACATAGATGACATCATTGTTTTCTCACCCACGCCAGAGCAACACATTCAGGATCTACACATGGTAATGAGTCGACTTCACCAGGCTAATCTCACTCTTAATCTCCCAAAGTGTTCTTTTTTCAAACACCAATTGAAGTTCTTGGGTCACATTGTGTCAGAGAGAGGGGTTCAGGTGGATCCAGATAAAACTGCAGCGGTCACCACATACCCAGTACCCCATAATGTCAAAACTTTACAACGCTTTCTGGGCCTAGTGGGTTGGTATCACAAGTTTATCGACCATTTTGCTGACTTAGCAGCACCCCTGAACAGACTGAAGAAGAAGGGTGTGCAGTGGAACTGGACAGAAGAATGCCAGGGAGGTTTTGAAAAACTGAAGAAAGCTTTGGTGAATGCTCCAATCTTAGTGCAGCCCAACCATGCTTTTTCTTTCCAAGTCCATACAGATGCCAGTGATGTGGGATTGGGCGCAGTTCTCACACAGCAAACCGGTGAAGGGGAGAAAGTGATTGCACATGCATCCAGAGGACTCCGAGGAGCTGAATGTTACTACTCCACCTCTGAAAAGGAATGCCTCGCTGTCGTCTGGGCTGTGGAAAAATGGAGGCATTATCTGGAGGGGAAGCACTTTGATGTATACACCGACCATGCAGCTCTGACATGGGCCTTCAACCAGCCTAAGACCTCCTCCCGCCTTACTCGCTGGGTCCTACGCCTCCAGCAGTTCCAGTTCAAGGTGCACTATCGAAAGGGTCTTCAGAACATTGTGCCAGATGCACTGTCCAGGTCAATAATCCCAGAGAGCAGTTCCGCAGTATGTATAGTTGCAAACACATCTCCAAGCCTGGCAGACCTTCCTACCTCTCTGGAAGATGTAGCCAAAGAGCAAGTTGAAGATCCTGAGATTATAGCACTAATCAAACAGACTGAAACAACACCAAGCAGGCCCGATCGAATTGGGTATGTGATATTGCAAGGGATGCTGTATCGAAGAACTCCCACAGAAGGGGACGGGGACAAGTGCCAGTTGGTGGTACCACAAAGCCTGGTTCCAAAATTCCTTCAGTATTTCCATGATCGCCCAGTAAGTGGTCATCTTGGCAGATTAAAAACTCTTCTTCGGATCCTTGAAGTAGCCTGGTGGCCCTCAGTTCGAAAGGATGTATGGAAATATGTGCAGCAGTGCCTTACCTGTCAAAAGTATAAGCCGGACAATCAGAAACCTGCTGGCTTCCTCCAGTCCACTGAAGTGAAAGAACCTGGGGATACCTTGGGGATGGATCTCATGGGCCCATTTCCCCGAAGCAAAAAGAAAAACATATTCCTTTTGGTCTTGGTGGACTATTTTACCAAGTGGGTGGAGATGTTTCCCCTGAAGGATAGCAAGGCCCAGCGCATCACTGCTATCCTAAAGGATGAAAGTTTTACACGCCTAGGGGTTCCCCGATTCTTAATATCTGACCGTGGACCCCAGTTTACCGGGAAAGTCATGGCCGATTTCTGTAAGACTTGGGGAGTGATGCAAAAATTCACAACAAGTTACCATCCACAAACAAATCTTACTGAAAGGGCCAACAGAACCATTAAAACCATGATTGCGTCATTTTTAGGAGATCATCACAAAAACTGGGACCAGTGGATTCCAGAATTCCGGTTCGCCATCAATACAGCCACCCATGAAACAACAGGAAGAACACCAGCTGAACTGTCAATGGGAAGGAATCTGAAAGGTCCCCTAGAGAGATTAATCACCTCAGCTCCAGGCCCACAGCAGTCTCCTTACAACCTCATGGAACGACAACAAATATTGGCAAAAGAGGTTACAGAAAGAGTGGGAGTAAGACAAGCTAGACAAGCCAAATATTATAATGCCCACAGGAGAAGTGCGCAGTTCCTGTTGGGAGATTTGGTCTGGGTACGAAACCACCCAATTTCAAAAGCCAGTGACCACTTTTCAGCCAAGCTTGCGCCTAGATGGTCAGGTCCAGCCACTGTGTTAAAAAGATTAGGCCCCATTAATTACAGAGTACAATGGAATGACCATAGTAAGAAAGTAGACACGGTCAATGTAGTCAACCTGAAACCTTATTTTGGGTGTCCAACCCCGTTACCTCCGGCTGGGGGGGGGGGTTGGGGGGATCTGTGACAGTGTCACAAAGAAAGAATAATTGCATGTCGGACACAGAGAAATACAAAACCCTTGATATGAAAGTAGTGCGGGGTAAGGGAGGCGGGGGTGTCCCATATACTCCCATAAAGGAAAGGACGTAATGGAAACGGGGGGGAGCGGCGCGAAATTCAAAAAAAGGGGAAACGTAGGACGCCCGGAGAAAAAACAGCAGCAGAGGAAAAAGGAGAAAAGGAGTTGGATGCCTGGTGGAAGGGTCGATATATGCCAGGGAGCCCAAAAAAAAAAAAAAAAAAAAGGACCATTCGTCGGCAGTATTTGAACGAAAAGCAACGACGAACCACACCATTAGCTGGTGAGAGCGTGCTTTTTTTGTTACTCTTTTTTCCGGGTTTTTTTGGAACATTACTGCTGTTTTTTGATATTTTCGTTTTGGGGGAGGAAAAAGGAAACTTTTCTTTGGGTTGCCACAGATACATAATTTTTTCCCGATCGAATTGGGAACGAATTAAGGATTTCGGAATCTGCCGCCGCTTGCCCCACTAGTGACTGAATATCCTATACATAAGGACTGGAATTGTTGGGCTGTTGTTGAGGGAAATTTGGGGGTTTTTTTGGAGTTGTTTTGTTGTGGTAAAAAAAAATATATGATTGAACTGTACAGAGTGTGTGGCGTCATTTTAGCTGGACTACTAAGTAGTGCATATAGCGTCTCTGAAATAACCCAGTATTTTATAACGTCAGATTGTTACTGAAGCACTGTCTGTTCATTATATGCTCTTATGGGTGGGAGTGTTATGTGCGGCGCACTGTGCGTGTGGGGTCTGGGCTGCCCACGTCTTGGTTTTCCTCCCTCTCTCCTCTCCCGCTGCTCTCCTGACGCAGGTGTCCCGCTGCGCTGCGCCCCGCCTCCTTGTTCCAGCCTGGCCAACCAGTGATGGAGCGCCCCATTTAAAGATGCCAGACTTTTAGAGTGGAGATCACTTATTTGATCCTTCGTGTTTTTTTTCGTAACCTTCTACTTACAAACTTGCCTGTACCATATCTGACTTTGTTTTGTTTTCTGACTTCTATTGTGGATTGTGTCTCGGTTTGGTTGTATTCAGTTGTCATGGGAGGAGGACAGGTAAGGTAGGGAATCCCCGTGTTAGCTTCCCCTTTTTGTATAGGATTAGGTTAGAGGCGGGTGCCACCTATTTTGTGTCAAGTTAGTGTAGTTAGGTTTTTGTTTGGCTCTGCCACCCTTTTGTAGTTAGTTTATGTTTTGGGTGAAGGTATTCAGGGTTGTTTTTGTTTTGTTAAGTTCTTTTTGTTGGCACCCTCTGTTGTCCTCTCCCCTTTTCCCATGTATATTTGTCACTCTAAATATTGTAAATATATCGCACAACCTATATATACACATCTGGGACGTAACAGCCAGAGACAGACTTAACAGTTGACAATTTATTAGAACACATGCATGTAGAGACAAGCAGATACAGCACTCTCCGCTTATAGTGGTGTGAACCACAAGCCTAAATTACTGATTCCAGAGGAGTCCCTTTATTCCCTGAGCTCCCCCTGCATTCTTGCCTAACTTATCTTGAGGTCTCCAGGCCCTCATGGCCTTGGAGTATTGTATTGGAGAATTACATGTCAGCCTGATCCCATGGGTAGACATGGCACTCTCCCTAGTGTGATCTCAACTGGCAGCTTGAAAACTAAATCATACCAGCTTGGAGGTCTGGAAGTTGACCCAACATGGTCATTTTTCCTACCCTGTCTTTGTTCTTGGATTTGCCTTTCCAAGTTAGGTCCCTCTGTGATAATTCTTCTACAAGCATGGTCTCGCTTATTGCAGTTATATTGCTTTCATAGCTCTCTAGCTCCACTCATGAGGGCTATTCCCTCTGGTTTAATGGTGTTATTTTATCAGTATGAGTGTGGACAGTCCATAGGCTGTATGTCTTTTAACATATTTGTTGTTTGGCTGTGGCAGGCTGAGCAAGTGGGTAAGTGTTTGTTAGGACCTCGCCAACAATGGCAAGCAGTGCTGTTCCTAAAGAGGGGTGGCCGGTTGCCTGAGATACTGTTAAACTCCTCTGCTGGTACACTTAAATTATCAATGGGCACCAAATTGCAGGATTGAACCTACAGTGCCACCTAGTGGTCATATGCTTTTGCAGCTTCATTGCTATAGCTTAGCTACAGGACTGGATAAGAAAGGAGAAAATTAAGAGCCTGTTAGCTATTGGGTGAAAGCCTCAGTAAAGGTGCTATTTCTTTCATGTCCAGGGGCACAGCAATGCATAGAACTGTCTTCATGTGTGAGCACAGCCAAAATGCACTGAAAAAACTGTGTAAACCCCACAAATCTCCCTTAATATCAAAATCACTTAAAATGTCTGTGTCTTTAACAAACCCTGTTAAATTGAGAATTGATACATGTATTTAAAAGTTGAATGTATATTGCAAAACGTCACTGGATACATACCTGTATATCATGTATTTATCATGCAGTAGTGATGTTTGGTAAGTGACATGTACTGCCAATACTCACATTTTTGATTGTCCATTCTCTTTCAGTTGTCTGCTTTACAAGCCAAGGTGTACTACCTGAAGTACCTCAGTGATTTGCGGTTGTATGGTGGAAGAGTGTTCAAATCAACACTGCTGGTAAATGTCTCTGCTTTTTAATCACAAACAACACCATTTAACTTATAAAGTTTGAAATATTTAGGCTTGTGTTACTCTCAGTAACCTTCAAATGAAATCTGGGTGTTGTTTAATTGATAGAATATCTGATGGAGGCTCTAATGTTTCTCTCTGTCCGTCTATCCCAGAAGAGGGAGATGGTGGTGTTTCTCTCTGTTTCTCTGTCCAAGCAGAGAGAGATGATTCAATATTCAAGAACTTTGTCATTGTGCAAGCACAACGAAATTGCAAGTGTGTCAACCTCCAACAGTGCATATATGTTCAAGTCCTCACACATATTTACAAGAAAAGTAAGCAATATAAACAATACAGAATCTAAACAATACAAATACGAAATATAAACAGCATGTATGAAAATACAATTAACAATAAAATACGAAGGGTTAGTGATGTGCGGGTCAGGGTTTTTTAATACCCGCACCCACCCGACCCATTATGAGAGCCAATCTGCACCTCCCGACCCGCAAAAATATGCGTTAATCAACCACACGAACCCAACCTGACCTGCAAAACGCCAACTTTAGCCTGTATAGCGATGGCATCCATATCATAGAGTAGGAGATAACGTTTTCTTATTTAGTGCACGTTTCAAAAATGACAGACACTTGTGTAGGCAACAAGGTTTTGCACAAGCCACCGTAGCCTACAGCAAAGTGAGCAGTGTTGTACTATTTTGTTTTTGGGCTGTTTGCCAAACGTTAGCATAATACATTGATTGCAAGGCATAGCCTATTGTATCTTAGCCTAATAGCGTCTGGGTCTAGGCTACTAAATAAACAGATGAATTGTTCCAAACAATGTTCTTTATTGTTGAATAGCAGCAAAACAAGTAACCCTTCATTAAAGACATGATCTCTTTCTCTCTCTCTCTCTCACACACACACAAACACACACACACACACGATGCATCCTTCACATCTTAATGGTGAACTTTAACATTTCTCTTAAATAAGGCCATGGATGGGGAATGTCTTGCTGCTCTGAGTCTGCTCCGTCGGCAATGTTGTCTGGTTCACTTTCATCCATGTCGCTACTAGTTCTCCCTGTCACGGACATCACATTCAATAGATGCCTTTCCTCCACGGTCAAGTCTCCCTTTCTCATCTGTTTCGTCTTGTTATGTCTTTTACATCGTTTTTGTCTTGTTAGTGTGCTTGCAATGCAAAGCATTGCAAGCAGACTTATTCTTTAGTTTTATTCTTCTTCTTATTCCACCAAATTTGGGGACGCTTCTCCTCCCACAGTTTTCGAGATATCCACCCCAAACCAACTATAACCCGTCCGGTCTGACCCCGATCGGGTTGCTTGTATACAGCTAAGCCGTACCCGCACTCGTTCTCCGGTTTTTGTTGTTTTTTCATCCCTTTTTCCCATAGACTCCCATTCATTTTCAAAATCACCCCCCTCACCCTTCATGACCTTCCCACTCGCTCACTTTTCACCCCAGAGCCACCATACCTCACATGTTGCCTCGGGACAAATCACCCAACACTCATCCAAGACCGTTTTGACCCGCGCTCATCTTTTTGTCATTTTTTTAATCAGTTTTTTTACTCGTTTATTCATCCCTCCATCCGGCCATTGACTTCAATTCATTTTTCAAAGTCTTGCCGCTCGGTCACATTTCGGCCTACGGTCACAGTACCACATGGGCTGCCTCAGGTCATGCCACCAATCACTCATTGAAAGCCATACTGACCCGCACTCGTCTTTTTGTCCTTCACTCATCCCTCCATCCTCCCATTGACTTCAGTTCATTGTTCAAAGTCTTACCGCGCGGTCACCTTTCGGCCTATGGTCACAGTACCTCACATGCTGGCTCAGGTCATGCCACCCAACACTCATTGAAAGCCATATTGACCTGCACTCGTCTTTTTGTCGTTCACTCATCCCTCCATCCTCCCATTCACCTCAGTTCATTTTTAAGATCTTACCGCACGGTCACGTTTGGCCCAACAGCCACAGTACCACATATCCTGCCTCGGGCCAAATCACCCAACACTCATTGAAAGCCATACTGACCCGCACTCATCTTTTAGTCGTTCACTCATCCCTCCATCCTCCCATTGACTTCAATTCATTTTTCAAAGTCTTACCGTGCGATCACCTTTCGGCCTACAGTCTCATTACCTCATTACATGCTGGCTCAGGTCATGCCAGCCAACACTCACTGAAACCCATACTGACCCCGTACTCGTCTTTTACTCATTTATTCATCCTTCCATCCTCCCATTGATTTCAATTCATTTTGCAAAGTCTTACCACTTCGTCACCATTTGACCAATAGCCATGGGCCCTGATATGCTGCTTTGGGTCATGTAACCCAACACTCACCAAAGGTGGGTGTGTCCCTAGCAACCATATTGTTTACCCTAGCAACCACTTAGCAAAGCCCTTGCAACGCCAAGCAACCATACTGTTTACCCTAGCAACCGCCTAGCAACACCCTAGCAAACACATAGCAACCACTTAGCAACACTTTGGCAACCACCCACACTTTGGCATATTGTTTACCCTAGCAACCATAAACACCCTGGCAAGCAACGCAAGCAACGCCCAGTGACCATATTGTTTATCCTAACAACCCCCTAGCAACCACTTAGTAACACCCTAGCAACCACCCAGCAACGCCCTAGCCACACCCAGCGACGATACTGTTTACGCTAGCAACAACTTAAACACCCTGGCAACCGCCAAGCAATGCCCTAGCAATGCCCCAGCGACCATATTGTTTATCCTAACAACCCCCTAGTAACCACTTAGCAACACCCTAGCAACCATCCAACAACGCACTAGCAACCAAATCATATACCTTAGTAACCATCTAGCAACGCCCTAGTAACCACCTAGCAACACCCTAGCAACCACCTTATATACTTTAGCAACCACCTGGCAACAGCCTAGCAACCACCTAGTAACGCCCTGGCATCCACCTAGCAACAGCCTAGCAACCACTTAGCCACATCCTGGCGATCGTCTCATATACATTACCGTGTTTTCGCTGCCGGGTTGCAAGCACACTCTGCATTTTCTTCAGGAAATGTACTTTTCTAGTTTTATTAGTATGCTTGTGTGTGCTTCTTCTTATTCCACCAAATTTGGGGACGCTTCTCCTCCCACAGTTTTCGAGATATCGACCTCAAACCAACTATAACCCGTCCGGTCTGACCCCGATCGGGTTGCTTGTATACAGCTAAGCCGTACCCGCACTCGTTCTCCGGTTTTTGTCATTTTTTCATCCCTTTTTCCCATAGACTCCCATTCATTTTCAAAATCACCCCCCTCACCCTTCATGGCCTTCCCACTTGCTCACTTTTCACCCCAGAGCCACCATACCTCACATGTTGCCTCGGGACAAGTCACCCAACACTCATCCAAGACCGTCTTGATCCGCACTTGTCTTTTTGTCATTTTTTTAATCGTTCGAATTACCCAACACTCATTGAAAGCCATACTGACCTGTACTCGTCTTTTTGTCGTTCATTCATCCCCCATCCTCCCATTGATTTCAATTCATTTTTCAAAGTCTTACCATCTGGTCATCATTTGACCAATAGCCACGGGACCTGATATGCTGCTTTGGGTCATGTGACCCAACACTCACCAAAGGTGGGTGCGTCCCTAGCAACCATATTGTTTACCCTAGCAACCACTTAGCAACACTTTGACAACCACGCAGCAACACCCTAGCAACGCCCAGCGACCATATTGTTTACCCTAGCAACCCCCTAGCAACCACTTAGCAACACCCTTGCAACCACCCAACAACGCACTAGCAACCAAATCATATATCTTAGTAACCACCTAGCAACAACCTAGCAACCACCTTATATACCTTAGCAACCACCTAGTAACGCCCTGGCAACCACCTAGCAACAGCCTGGCAACCACTTTTCCACATCCTAGCGATCGTCTCATATACGTTACCATGTTTTCGCTGCCAGGTTGCAACCACACTCTGCATTTTTTCAGGAAATGCGCTTTTCTAGTTACATCTGTCGTGCGTGATGTGCACCGATGGTTACACCAAAGGATCGTCTTTTCTATGTGTTATTGTCCCATCCATTTATGTTAAAATCGGTCTTGATGTTGGGAAGGCGCGCAATGATGCAAAATAAAAATAATTGATAATTCCCCTCAAATGCATTAAAACTAAAGTAACGAGCCTGTTTTGAAAATGTAAGGAGTAGAAAGTACAGATATTTGTGTTAAAATGTAGAGGGTAAAAGGAAAAAGTTGTCAGAAAAATAAATACTCAAGTGAAGTACAGATACCTGAGAACTCTACTTCAGTTCAGTAACCACCTCTGCTTTTTAGTCTCGTAATGCAGATTATTGACAGCCAGGGCATAAGAGGACCTGCGCCCTCCAGTACGTGTGTGGACACACAGATGGTGTCCTCAGTCGATCTGTTTGCCCGGAAGGCAACCTGGTGTTGGTCTAGATCAGCTGGGACAGTGTCTTTGATATGGGTGATCAGTCATTTGAAGCATTTTGAAATGACGGGTGAAAGTGACTGGCCGATAGTCATTCTGACAGGTTACCGTAGGGTTTTTGGGAACAGGCATGATGTTGATGGATTTGAGGCATGCAGGGATTGTACATGTGGACAGATAGAGGTTGAAAATGTGTGTGAATACCTCTGCTAGCTGGTCAGCACAGGCCTGGAGTACACGCCCTTGTACACCATCAGGCCCAGCTGCTTTCCGTGTGTTGATGCTGCGGAGGACCTGCCGCACCTCGTGAGTGTGCAGAACAAGAGTCTGTGGGTCTCCCGACAGTTTGAAACTGACTGGAGGTTGGTTATTGTCTTTGTCAAACTGAGCAAAGTTGTTGAGTTCCTCCTCTAGGATGGCAGTGTTGTTGGCTGGAGCACAAAGCCGCTGCGTCCATGTGCACCGCCATCATGACTCACATGATCGTGTTCTCTCTGTTTCTCTGTCCCAACAGAGAGAGATGATAGTGTGTCTCTCTATCTGTTTGTCACAGCAGGGAGAGAAGCACACAGAGGTGACGATGCTTGTGGGGCCACGATATGGCATCAGTCATGTCATCAACACCAAAACCAACCTGGTGGCCCTACTGGCTGACTTCAGCCATGTCAATCGCATCGAGATGTTCACGGAGGAAGAGAAAAATGTCCGGGTGGAGCTGCACGTCCTTGATGTCAAGGTGAGCGGCCCCCTTCTAGTAACAACATAGTCATGAGTACACACTCCTGCTAATCACTATACACTCATTAAACCACCCTCTTGGTGACAACCTACCCATTACTCCACATTCCTGCTAATCACTACACCCTCATTACTCCACCCTCTTTCTGTTAACAACATACTCAATATTACACACTCCTGCTAATGACTACAGACTCATTGCACCATTCTCCTCCTGATAACAATATAGTCATTATTACACATTCGTGCTAATTACTACACTCTCATTACACCACCCTTCTCCTGATAACAACATAGTCATTACTACACTCTCCTGCTAATCAATACACACTCATTACTCCACACTCCCCTCCCCATGCACTCATTAATCTATCCTCATGCTAATAAGTAGCTAGTTAAACTGGCAAATGACTAGATGACTGACACTGTATTTATACTTGTCTTGCAGCCCATCACCCTCCTGATGGAGTCCTGCGATGCCATGAATCTGGCCTGCCTGACAGCAGGTTACTACAGGCTGCTGGTGGATTCACGCCGCTCCATATTCAACATGTCCAACAGCACCAACACAGGCAGTGTGGACACAGGTGAGAATGAGCTCTCAAATGCAGAGATATGACAGAGAGAGAGTGTGTGTGTGTGTGTGCGTGCGCACATTTGTGTGTGTAATGCTTGATAGCCAACTGTCCTTCTCTTCTCAGATTGCAGAGGTGAGCCATGCAGATTCTTTTTGTATAATATACAAAGGATTCGTCCCTACCACACTATGTATTCTACGCAACTCCTAGTTTATGCCCTGATCCTCTTACACCTGGACTACTGTAGCTCACTCTTTGCTTGTCTTCCTGTCTGTGCCACCAACCTCTACAACTTATCCAGAATGCAGCTGCACAACTCATAGTCAAGTTACTCCCCTCCTCATCTTGCTTCATTGGCTACATGTTATCACTCGCATCAAGTTCAAAACCTTGGTGCTGGCATACAGGACAGTGGGACAGCCCCCTCATACCTATGATCGGTCTTCAAACCATATGTTCTGTCAAGATCACTACACTCTGCAACTATGGGGTAACTGACTGTCCCATCCCAACGGGGTCGCTCCTCTCAGACACAATCCCTGTCTGTACTGGTCCCTCAGTGGTGGAATGAACTTCCCACAGAGGTTAGGACAGCAGAATAACCGGCCATCTTCTGACACAGACTGAAGACCCACCTCTTCGGACTGCATCTCAGTTCCACCTCAATCCCTGCCCCCTCACACCTGCTACTTATAGTATTTGCTGTTTATTTTGTGTAGTATTGTGATGTGTTTTGGGATCTGTGATCTAGTCACTGATGTATTGTAGTATACTTGGCTTCCTTTACCTAGTCAGATTGCACAAGTTAATTTGTGGTAGGGCTTGAATGGTGTTATGCTCACACACACTGGTCTGGGAGTGTTGCTAGCCTGGTCTGACACTTGCTCATTCAACTTGAATGGACACACTTATGTTCTGTTGTGCTGGAAGTCACTCTGGATAAGAGCATCTGCTAAATGAATGTAATGTAATGTAATGTGTGTGGTGTATAGCTTTTTACAGCAATAGATTTATGGATGTAGTAGATGATTCATGTCGTAGATGGCTTAGGATGCCTTCTAATACTTAAGGACCAAACTAAATAACATTGTCTCTATCTCAGTCTTTATTCATTTACATGGAGTACAGTTTACTGCATATTGTCTTAATGTTTTCTCTGTGTTTTATCTTAATCTCTTTTTTAATTTTGCTGTCTTAGGCCAGGATCCCCCTGTCAAATGTAATGTCCAAGCAATTGAGTGGACATACAGTACCTCCTTTAGCTGGTGTGGAGATGATGTTCAAACAAGCAGGATAGAACCCTACAAGGAACACTTGGGAGACGAGAATGAAGTCACCCCTATTTATATCACAGAGATTCAGCAGTACCAGCATGCACCTCAGCAGTCCCAGCATGCCCTGCAAGTGGGAGAGAGGACGGATAGAGGGAACAGAAACACGCACTCTTTTCTGACTGTACCAAGACACAAGTCCCAGGACTCTCCCAAAAGCGCCAAGGTGTCATTCATCTTTGGAGACCCACCTTTAGATACCGTCAACCCCCATAACCTAGGGTATGAGAGGTTAATGGATGAGAGCCCAGATATTTTGGAGGACTTTAAGACTTTCAATTCCTCTGTAGATGGGGAAGTGTTTCACTATGGTTCCCACCCCGTCTACAGCAACATTGGTGACATGAAAATCTTTGGGAACGCTGAGGGTATTGAGGAGCCCCTGCTACACGACATATGCTATGCGGAGACGACGGATGAGGCTGAGGATGATGACGAGGGTAGCTGCGATGAGGACAGCATGGTTGGCGAGGTGGACAAGGCCACCTCCCTCGCACTGTCCGGCTCCAGCGACGACATCATTGACCTGACGTCGCTCCCGCCACCAGAGGGTGATGACAAGGAGGACAATGATGTCCTCCTGCACTCCCTCAACATGGCCATTGCAGCTCCCCCGCCCGGGTTCAGGGACAGCTCTGATGAGGAGGAGCAGCACAGCTCACGGGGCTCAGAGGGGAAAGGCCCTGGCATGCACGATGACATCCCCGTGTCTCTGATTGATGCCGTCCCCACGCAGGGGGATGGTGGTGGTGACACAGCCCTGGACCATGCAGTGGTTTCCACCCTGCAGGCTTTGGAGGCCCTAGCAGCATCTGAAGACCGAGACCAGCCCCATCTGCAGTCAGACAATAGTTCAGGTTCTTACACCATCGTAACATTTATCCATTAACACTGCGCAGCACTCCGCCCATCCATATTCATTTAGTTTGCAACACAAAGCTGCTGTTGTTCTGTGTTCCATTTTTCGTTCTGTGTGCATTTTTCTGTTATTAATATAACTTGTAACTCTCTTTTTACGTTTTGCTGGAAAATGTTTTCATTCTGTGGATCACTTCTTCATATGTTTGTTTTGGTTTGATTGTTTTTTCATGTACAAGTTATTCATTTCAATTCATAGTCCTCATTATTTTTGTATTAATAAAATGTGTATTATTTTAAAAAGATGTGTGCAGCGTGCCTCAGGTGTAATGTCTATATATATATATATATATATATATATATATATATATATATATATATATATATATATATATATATATATGTTTGCGTGTGTATATGAATGCAGCTGGGTTTATTAATGAGTTATTTGTCTCTCTGTGGCATACAGGTGTAGCAATATCTTGGGCCTTTAGTCCTGAGTCCTCTTCAGATTCTGGGAATGAAACAAACTCCTCTGAAATGACAGAGAGCTCAGATCTGGCTGCTGCCCAGAAGCTCTCTGATAACTCCATGCATCTGTTTGTTGCCACCACTGAGGGGTACCAGCCACTCCTTGAGGAGAAAACAGAGTTTCCTGTTTCTCCTTGTGAGGAAGTCCCCACCCTGATGAGGGCACGCAGGCCTCTGGGCTGTCAGGAGGGGGAGCCACACGAGATGGAGCCTGAAACCATGGAGATTAAATCTGTGAGTGATTACTTCAGCAAGTGGCACATTAACTCCTGTAAGGTTGCGAGTGAGCCCAGCGGCACAGGCCACCAGCAGGTGAAAGTCGGTGACCACAGTTGTGAGGAACAGCACACAGCAGGGAAATACAACATCTTCACCACCAGAGACACTCCATGCGAGCCACCTTGAGCGCGCCTCCTTTCATGAAAAGGGCCAGAGGTGGCAATCGCTGTCTGAAAACAAGACGGTGGAGAGCCAGACACTGGGGTCGGGGGGTGTCAGCAATCTGTTGCACAGGCTACGTGCCAGTGGGAAGGACATTGGGGAAGATGCTGGCACCACCTCTGAATTAGGGAAGGAGGACGTCGACCCGTGGGACATATCAACACCCTTGGCCAAAGGCCTACGGGGAGGAGAGCAAGAGAAAGGCCCCAGGGAGCTGCAGGTGAAGCCGCACCTGTGTGACTATCACCTGGCCCGCCACGTGTTGTTCCTCCAGAGCAACTGCTCACAGATGTCCTCCTTGGATGGGGGCTGCGCCAGTGCCACGCCCACAGACTTGCCCCTCTATTCCACCCACTGCAAGCACCCACACTCTGAAGCATATGCAAAAGGCCTGGGATATCTAGCAGGTGAAGAGAAAGCCCACGGCCCTCAGGACAGAGACACAATGGTGGACCCTCCCTTAGCTCACACACCTGAGCCTGTGCCAGGACCCGGACAGGATGTGGCTCACTGGATGCATAAGATAAAGGAAACCACAGGTACAGCTAAGAGGAGTTCTCGTTTACCCGATGGCTGTGTGAAGCAGACGTGCGATAAGAGTAATTGTAAGGAAGATGCGTACAGGCAGCTGATAAACTATTTAACCATCAGTAGGATGTACCAGGGAGGGAAGCTACAGGACTGGGAACTGGGAGACAGCAGGAGAGACAGTAGGAAGCATGCCAGTCCAAACTCACTAGATGTGGTTAGAGGTAAAAGTAAAGAGTAAAGTCATGGTGAAGTACCCCTGCATGTGCCCCTGCATGCCTCCCCTAGAGACCCTGCCAACAGCCCAGAGAGTTAGCAAAGGTCCGAGACTGTACCATTCTGCCACCCTTCCAGTTAAGTCCAAGAGAAGTCCTGATTTGCATGCTCAGAGATCCATAATCAGTCTTGACAAGAAGTGCATTGCTAAGAGAAGAAACTCTTTGTCCAGCATTGGTGTTGACGGGGAGCAGATGCTGTGTCTGTGTGAGAGGGAAGCGCTTCCTGTCGAGCCAAGTCTGCCAAAGGCTTGCTGCAGAGAGCGGAGCAATGTTAGGAAATCACCTAATGATTCTCTCTGTTTCTCTACTACCTCCAGTGTAGCTTGCACAGAGCTGGAGAGGGTGGGAGGAGGGGATGTGTCCTCTGCTTTTTCTGTGCAGGCCACAGTCGCTGCCACCATGCCACCGGCATCCAACATTCGCACTGGGTCTGGCATGCCAAAGCAGGAGTCGACTGCCCTCCTACCCTGCCACAAAATGAACCATGTCCCAACGCCGCTCCTAGGCTTAGACCCCTGCAACCCAGCCTCCGGCAGCTCATGCCAGCCCGTGAGAGAACGGGCACTGAGGCAAAGCACCAGCAGCATGACTGCAGTAACTGCTAACATGGAGATGCTGTTGGAGAAAACCAGAGCCGCAATGGGAGGCGTGTGTGCTCTTTTGCCAGGTGAAGTCAGACCAGAGGCGCACACAGAATAGGCTGCCCAAGAGCTACTCTCAGGGCTCGGTTGCCTCCTGCGTCACCTTCTGGCCACAGGGGAGCAGCTACCACAGGAGAGCCTCTGTCCTCCTGGCATTGCCAAAAGACACCAAGCAACTGAGAGCGCTGCCCAAAGTGAATACCAGTGCCTGGCGTTGCCACGGCCCATTCACTTCCTGTTTCCTGAAGAGCAGGGGCATTGGCGTGGAGGAGGAAGTGGAAGGGGGCAGGGACTCGCCCTGGCAGGTGCCAGGCTCACCCCCTGGGCTGCGGAGGGCAACACAGTCATTCCCCCATAGCAGGTTTGGCAGGGAGGTGGAGAGCGTGGCTCCTCCAGACGGACCACCCCTCCAACCCGGCCTGCAGCCAGCACTACAGGGACAGCAGCCTGAACACCATGGGATTTGGTGCCAGCCTGGCCCGCATTGATGTGCTGAAGGACAGGGCATACACCCTCCCTGCCTGCTTCTCAGCTGCACAGTGTGATGCTGCCGAGCTGATCGCCCTGGTGCGCTCCAGTGTGGGAAGCCATGACCACACACAGGCCACCGAGGAGGACCTCGGCCAGTGTGAGCAGCTGCTCTCTGGCCAATCCCGGGAGCTGGACAGCGCCTGCAGGAGGATGGCCCAGGCTCACAAGAACCCAGAGGAGATGCTCCTGGCCCTCACCTGCAGCTTCCAGGTGCTGTGCCACCTGACAGAGGTGTGCCTGTGCCTGGTGTGGGGCATGGCCACAGCCAGCTGGAGATGTGAGGTCATAGGCAAAGTGGACAAGGTTGTCATGAACTATATGTGCTTGCTGAAGGCAGCAGAGGTGGCGTCAGGCCCTGCAACCCAGTGACCACAGCGTTAAAGCACTGGAACGGCACTCCACCAGCATATGAGCACTGTTGTAAACTCATTGACTCACTCACTCACAACAGTTCTCAGAAAGTAAACGCTGCTTTTTCCAAATGAAAGCTTTGGAAATACTGACGCTGTGTGTGGGGCTACCTTACCTCTGCTGTAAAACATTTTGTTTTATATGTACAGAATGAATTCTACACAGCACAACAGTATTTAAAAAGATTTTCTCTTGCTCTAGAGAGCAGAATCAGTAGTAAAAAAGCTAGACAAGCTGCCCTTGTACTGTATATTGCCTCATCACAAAACTATTAGCTAATGTAGTGTAGAAAAAACAAGCCACAACTACTGTGGATTATTGAGCAGATAATCGTACAGAATTCTACATATGACTCTGCTCTGTGCTGTAAATTTTACAAT
This sequence comes from Megalops atlanticus, assembly GCA_019176425.1. Classification (NCBI taxonomy): domain Eukaryota; kingdom Metazoa; phylum Chordata; class Actinopteri; order Elopiformes; family Megalopidae; genus Megalops; species Megalops atlanticus. Next base: position 37,908,267 of record CM032886.1, on the reverse strand, counting down.
GATTAAATATAATAATAAATCATGGCTTTTTAAGGAAACCTAATGTGAACTATATACAAATATATACATACACATGTATGCATATGGAACTGAACCTTAATTTAGAAAATATAGATAGTTGAAAAAAAATTTCAGCATTTTAAAAAAAAATCTTAGCTAAAGCTAAAAAGACAAATAATTTTTGTTTTTGTTTTTGCATACATTGCATAAGACTAAAGCAAACTGCAGTACACTAAATTCCACATTTTTTGTGATTGTCTTGCACTCTATCCAAAAGCTACAATAAAGTCCCAAGTTTCTGACATCATTTTTGCTTTTTCACACATTAAAATATACTGTAATGAAAAGTTCATGTTATCCTTTTTAAAATACCATCAGGCGCCTTGAAGAACCCATCAGCTGTTATTCTTTATCAAAGTATGTTTGATCCTCATTTCTTTCCATTTCTAATTCCAAAATTGTCTCAACTCTACTCTGAAATTGTTGTACATTTTCAAATGGACTGTATCTATCTCTGTCTGTCTTTCAGTAAAAGCTCTGTAACAGGTAATATGCAAGACCATAGGGGTTTTAAAATATGCATATTGATGTGTGTATACTAAAAAAACTTTCTGAATACGACTAAGAACTCTGATATACACACAAGTTTGAGTTACTGTTGTTGGATGTCTCATTGAAAAAGTCTTACAGCTTTGGCTTATTCTTTTATGTTCATTAATGCTAATTAATTTAATAATACTACCCAAGCATGCCTCTTTTGACAGAAGTGTAAGCCAGCCAGCCACTTGCAAATGTGATCTTTGTTTACACACCAAAGCTTTGATCGAATGCTTGCCACAACAACTTCATTTACTTGTGACCATTGCTTCCACAAACTGATCAGCAGTTCAACTGATTCAACTGATCAAAATGTATCTACTGCAGTGCTGCCCTCCTCCTGTGACTATTCATTGTTCTGTTCTAGTTCACAGTTGGGTAGTCTGAATCAATTTACTGTGTAACATGTATTTCTGACATTTTCTGTGCAAATATGGACAAATATGTCCATTCTAGGTTTCATCTTGTACAGTGTAAGGGGAAAAGATGGAAAAAAAAGTCCAATGATTTAATGGTTGTCAGAAATACCTGTTGTGTAACCCATGCTGTTTTAAGGCTCATCTGTCCAAGTTTAATTGCAATTGAAGAAGTCATCTAAGGGGCATTAAAAGATTAGGAGATAATGACGAAGCATATTCAGAGGCTCAGTCCACTCAAGCTTAAAATTTCACACAAACAAACATATTATAGATCTTTATCTGTATTATTAGAAAGCACTTATCTTCTCCCCTTTCATCTGCAAATGCGAAATACTTAAGAGTGTACACATCTAATCCATAATTCTCTTCCCGTGTTAATGTCACCCACATTTTAGTGTCTGGTCCATCACTACAGAAACTCAGAAACACGTTTTTTGTTTCTCCCCTATGTCTTCCCCCTTCACTTCTTTCTGTCACCTTCTTCATCACTCTTTCAGAACAGCATCACCTGTTTATCTTTCTCTCTCTCTCTCTCTCTCTCTCATATATATATATATATAATATAATGTAATATAGATAGGATAGCACTACATTGTGCACACACTACACAGTTTAGTCATGCCAAAACCACCTGTGTTCATGTAGTGTTAAAGAACATCATCACCCTTTTTTAAATCCCTGCATTAATGCAGTGATAAATCATATTTAATCTGTAATACAAATATGACATTAGAGAGTTCTAATACTTTGTCCCAGCATTGTCTTATTTCAGGATCCAACCTGACCTGACACTCTGTCCCACTTTGTGGATTATGAGATGGTACGTGATGATGCAGTAGAATTTCACATTTCTGGAACATTCGTAATAGATGCTTTTGAAAAAGTGATATGTATTTAGCAGATTTATCTGTCCATGGGAGATTTTCCTGAGATGACTAAACAAATTACTTCTGTGACCTGGATTTGAACAAATGGTTATATTATACTGATAGATGATACAACTAACTGCCCCTGTGGCTCAGCATCCAACAGTCCAATTATTTAACCCTCAGCATCTGATAGGCTCAATTTCATTTTCTGCAATTTTTTTGTTTGTATGTTTTGTTTTGGTTATCATAGACACAACATTGAGGAAAAAGAATATGCAGAAAATAAATGCAGTGCTAATGGCATAATAATGTGTTATCAGCTTAGTTAGATTTCTATGGTCTCTCATGATTCTCAGCCTCCATGAAGGAGACATTTAATCCAACAAGCCAAACTGTCAATACCAACAATAATGGCATTTCTCAGGTGAGTGAAATTGCAGCAGTGACTAAAGCATGTTCTGCTGTCTTCACAAAGGCCCCACAGTCTACTAGATTATGTGAAGCACAAGACCTCAGCTGACTGCAGACAGACAATTTAGTTATGTTTTTTTCCCCATATTTCAAAGGAGGATAGCAGCCATGCATTGGTCCACAAGTAAAGGAAACAAATGAGGCATCATCATAAGGCCAGTCCTTGAGCCACACCTTTTATTTTCTTCAAATTCATATTTGCCTTTCTCTACAATTTCTACACAGACAGCAAAGCCCCAAGTCTGTAAACGGCAATGGTGTGGGAGCTGTCTTTAGCAGAAATATTATAATTATGGGTCACATTAAGCTGCCACAGTGGAGCATGTGCTACATTTTCTCTCATGTGTAACAGCATACAGTACTGCATACTTCATGCATGATATCAGTGAAATTATTATCCCTCAACAATTACATAATTGTGACCTGGAAGGTCACACACCCCTGGACCCTGGAGCTCGTGGACTTGAGATGAATGTGCGGAGGAGAAAATTGCACAAATCATGCCTAAACTTACTTTATCATTATCTGTTGTACAATTATTTTGCTCTGTGTATGATATGAGGTACAATTCTGCCATTTGACTTGAAGTTACTGCAAAAACACCAAATTCTCAATCATTAGTGCTAAAGTACAGCCCTACACTTGACAAGATACAAGTGAAATACAACCAAATATCTACATCACAAGTACATGCCTGCCAGCACAGAGGAAGGGTCTAAAAATGGGTCCACTTGACTAGAAACACTAGAAACAACATAATCGATGGCTTCAGAGGTAATCCATGGCTCATCAAAGATTGCACCCTATTGGCCAGCAGCTGCATTTCCAGCAACAACCTGTTTCTTTTCTTTTTTCTTTTCTTTTCTAAGAGGTCTTTCATCCAAGCAATAATCATGCCCACCCCACTTAGCTGCAGCCATCAGAATGAAGAGCACAGGATCTCAAAAAAAAAAAGCAGATGCTGTCTTTTTGGCAACTGTTCGTCACATTATTTTACTTAGGCATTGATACCCTGATGTACTAATTGTACGGTGTTATATGGTAATGAATAATATATTCGTAACAGTATCTCCTAAAATTAAGGCACCCTAATCAATTGACAGTACTGTTATATCAAATGTTCCTAACCTATCAATCCTTAAACATCACAGTGTTGCCAAATAACATTGTTCAGTTTCTGAAGCCAAATTCAGAAGAAATTTCCCTGCCTGGGGATCAATAAAGTCTTGTCTTATCTTAATAAATATATAAAATGGGCACGTTCTTTCTTCCAGCAAATAGCTGAATTCGTGTTACTTTTACAGATCCTCTCAGGATAATCATATAGTTTATGATATAAGCATGTATTACCACATATACACTCACACACAAACTCAGGCGTGCTCAAGGTGCTCCAGCTCTCCATTACCAACACTTCTTGAACCCATGCGCCGGTCCTGCAGGGTAGGTTTAATTTGCAGCGGCTTTAACTCATACGACAGATTTGCAACGTCAAGGGGAGGGGACTGGGCAGGTCCGCAGCATCATTTCCTTTAGAACACCTCACCTCTTTTTTCGGAAACGAGTATGAGAAAGCAGCAGCGCGTGCTTGCGCACATAACTTTTCACCTGAGAAGTATTTCAAACCCACTTGCAACGGAGATATTTCAGTAAAACAGTTACCGTTGTCATGCCAAATATTGTTCTGTTCAGTGGAAGTTCTCACCATGATCTGTCACAGAAAGTGGCTGACAGACTTGGTCTGGAATTAGGAAAAGTGATTACGAAGAAATTCAGCAATCAAGAAACATGGTAAGTAGCTGTTTAATTCTGATATACGATGCATATCTGACAGGATGCAATTCAGATACATAGTAGGCCAAAGTAACCTGTCGTCGTAACTGTTTATGTTGTGTAGCTAGCCGTAGCATGAATGCTCGCATGCACGCGAATGCATAAACGGCTTAAAACACTATCGTTATCGTTAGCTGGACGCTCGGTATTAAACGTGGGTCATCAGTCTTTTGGTTTTACAATTTGCTTGTAATTTTAAATAGTATGGTTTTCTATCAGGTTTGCTTCAAAACGCAAGCTAGCAGGCTAGCTGCACTGCTGCCTGTATGTCCCACCACTGTCCGTTTTATCTTAACTAGAGGCAAAAAAGCCTTGAGAAAGCACGTGATCTGAATCCTGACGTTAGCTAGCTAGCTGGCTAACTTCATGAATCGGTATGTTTACTTAATCATTTTAAATGATTTTTAAGGAACAGTGTTGTTGTCCATATTTTCGACATGCCAACGCCAAAGTCTGGTGTACGGAGCAACCATATTAAGGGTATCCCTATTTTTGCATCGCTTTTGAGTCGCCTGTGTAGCTGTAACCGTGAGCGGGCCGGCAGGATCTCGACCGGGGGTGGAACCAGTTCGTGGCGTTAGGATTTTTTTTGGTTTTTGCTCCATTTGGAACCAACAGCGGGCAGCATTTGGTCGTGCCATGTATATTCATGTTATAGGAAAGTCAGACCTGTTTAGGGGACGTCAGTCACCGCGACTTTGAGCAGTAATTACAAACAGAATCGCTAGCTAATGTTGAGTCTGGCCATGCTGATTGGTTTCAGCTGATCTTACTGCGAAGTGAGCTACGTCAAATCGGATGTCGTTTGCTTGGCGCTTTTGAGCGCACGCGTTTATACGCGGTATGAGGCTAAACTGGATATGAAACATAATGAAGCGCTCTGGTGCATAATGCAAACTTTCCCTTGCACTCACTCGTATGAAATGCTCGCAGATTCACATGAAACGTTCACACAGTCGCGAAAGCCTTGCACATTCGTATGAACGCTTGCACACACATCTGAAAGCCTCGCGCATTCATACATATACAGAAGACAAAATATTTCGAGAATAAAGTCGAAAGGGCGAAAAGGTGAGGATTTCCCTATTAACAGAATTCAGCTGCAATACCTGCAGTCTTTACACACATACCAAGAAGCTGCGACTGCTGTGCGTCCCCTTGGGAGAGTGAAAAGGTCAGTTTAGATTAACATACGGTAATATATGATACATTCGCCTCATAAATCAGCAACACATTGCATAGATGGAACACAGAAAACTCGTATTGTTTGAACATGTTTTCTGTACAGTATGATAAAAAGGTGATATTTACAATAAGGGGAATTAAGGTTTCAATAATGATGGTGAAAAATGATAGTGATAATGAAAAACACACAAAAATAATAAACACAGCTTCAAGGTTTAATCAGTTGTCATTTTTCCATGCAAGTCCATATTAACATTAGACAAGGGGATACCCATGGCGAAGTTCAGATGTTGTTCATAGCTGTCAGAGTAAATCTGATGAAATAATTGAGCGTTTGAAGACATAACAATGTATTAAGTTTTTATTAATGTTAAGTAATTTCTGATTGTTAAGGCATTTTGGGTATGATTTTTTCTGTAGTTTTGTAATAACTTTCTGCTCCAGGTAGTTGGAATCTATCACTGTTGTTTAGCCAGTGTACTTGCATAGTTATTGCATTCAAATTTGATATAGATCTACTTTAAAGCATGTGCATTATTGTCATTTACTTGTCACCCATGCTGCAGAATGTCAGTGATGGCGCAGCATTTAAGTCACCTCAGTACCACACATGCCACTTCTCAATCAACAGTATTTGGAGAAAAATGTCATTTTGACAGTTAAATTACTTTACTTGCTTACTCCATTAAAAAAGGTTTTTTTTCCCCTCTATCAGTGCCTGAATGTGAGTGACTAAACGTTGCTTTCAGTATTAGTAAGTGAGATGCTGTGTCCATCACGGCCTTCATACAGAAAAGACAGGGTTTCTCAGGGTCTCAGATGATTGTTCTGATTGAGCTAACAGAGCCCATGGGAATGTGCCCACCCACCACATTCTTTCACAACGCAAAACAGAATATGCAGTATGTACCAAGTGTTATTATAACCCATACATTTATATATTTATTCCCATAGCCAGCGCTCATTTTTTGGGTGGCAGTGTAGTATAGTGGTTAAGGAGCAGGACTCGTTGCCGAAAGGTTGCTGGTTTGATTCCCCACTGGGGCACTGCTGCTGTACCCTTGGGCAAGGTACTTAACCCACAATTGCCTCAGTAAATATCCAGCTGTATGAATTCATAACATTGTAAAAAACCTGTAATTGATGTGAGTCGCTCTGGATAAGGGTGTGTGCTAAATGCCAGTGATGTAATAATGTAATGTAATTATGCTTCCAAGCCCATGGGCTGGGAAGCATATTGTTTTCGTTTCTTATTGTTGCCGCAGTCCTAGTAATGCTTGCCTCCATTTTGTGAATATTTTTTATGAGACTCCCCAAATTCATGACATTTACCATGAAACACATTTTCACACTGAATTTACCCTTATATTCTTTCTGTTCTACAGAAGCTTGGTAGGTGGTTCTGTTCCATAAGAATTTGAAAAGGATTTGACAAAGCTTCTCTTTCAACCATTTAATCTATATATTTATTGACCAATGTTCATGAACTTTCAGAAAGCACATTCATGTGCATTATTCTAGGACATTTCATCAGCTGTATTGTAGGCCATGGCTGTGATATATTTCCTGGAGCAGAGATAAAAGGGTTACTATTGTAGAGGAATGCAGGACGCACTGTGTTCTGAGACTGGCACAGATAAGCCTTCAGTGCATGTGGGAAAAACAAGAGTCACACTGTGTGTCTGTGAAGGAGGTAGTTGGACCAATGAAAGTCGAGAGGGGTATGGATGAGCCAATGAAAATGATGTAGGATGTGGATGAGCCAATGAGAGTACAGCAGATGAAGGTGGACTCAAACATAAAGCGGAAATTTTGAGTTTCAAAAACAGGAGTTGAATGCTATTTGTATAGGTAGCAGTGGTTTGAATAAGCTTGCTGCTTAATCTTTTGTATTCAATAATTGATGTCATTTAGCACCAGCCCAGCTTCTATTGCTCAGCTTGCTTAATGCTGTCAAAACATTTTAGCTCAGGTCACCACATTGGGCAGTAAATCTTTTCTTTTAACTAGCTTTAAGAGTCACATAAAAGCATTTGGGGTGTCTTCCCTTTTTAATATAATGAAGAAGTTGAATTAGTCACACATTAAAGCATTGCTTATGGTGCACTAAAAATGCAGCAATATTTCTAACCAAACTGTGGTTTCCTTCTGTATTGAATTGTTCAGGAATGATATTGGAGTGAACTGTGACAGGGTGTTTACATGGACACCAGCTTATTTCATCAAGGTAAACCAAGCTTTCAGTGGTGAATCTATTTAAATAGTCTCTTAAATATATAATATTTGAAGATTGTGATGGTATGACAAGTGGCCTTATCAGTATACTGAAGTCCTTTAGTGGAACACAGGTTTTCGTTTGTTACAATGTGAATCAATCCCTTAATCAGTTGGATTTTCTTGGTATGTGCCTCAGTCCAGAGTGTTTTGAAATGCGAGAATTCTTTATCACCACGTGATGGAGTGCCGTCACTCCGGTTGAGTATGCGCTCTGACTGCCATACCAACGAGCCAGGCTCTTTGGCGTTGCGGTCAAAGCTGCAGTTTGGTACCCCGTAGACTCGGGTTAGAGGCCGGGTGGGGTGACTGCTCTCTCCCTTTGCTACACATCAGCAGAAGGAATTTTGGGCTTACATATGGATCAGGGCCATTACTGCATTTAAAGAGGGCAGATTCTGGTTTGCCATATTTCTGTTCATCATTTTTGCTGTTTTCTATTGCTCACTAATCCACCCCCATTTGTTTAAGCATTTCTAAACAAAATTTTCTTGAAACCATAAGAAACAAGAGACATACGTGCTCTAATAAACGGTTAAATTGAAATGACTTAATTATTATTTAGTACTATTAGGTTTTTATAATAAACAGTAGCACCAGTGAGACAACTACATTACCATAGATTAGGGATGCACGATGATATCGGCACGACATCGGTTTCGCCGATAAAAACTTAAGGAGTTAATTATCGGCATCGGCAGATATGAAAATTTCTGCCGATGTGCCTGGCCGATGAGGTGACGCGTTAACTATGCGCACACGATGATGCTAAATGTTTATTATGAGCGCCAGCAACAAGCTTCAACATGTCAGCTGTATGGAAGCATTTCAAAATATCTGAAACGGATAACACAATTGCTATTTGCAATGCTTGTAAAGCACCAGTGATGCGAGGAGCGGTAAAATATATAGCTAAGTTTCTCACTCTGGGAGGATCCAAGCTGCGTGCTGCTAAGCTTTTCTCTGCTTCTGGAGGGGCATGAGACCATTTTTAAATAACGCGGCTCCGTAAGGAGAGAATGCGATTTGAAATGAAACAAGACCGCCCGCGATTGCCGAGATCGTGCTTTGGGACTCGAACGGAGGTCCTAATGGTTTCGACCGACGCCCTAGCTAGGTTTCTCACTGTGGGAAGATGCTGCTGTGCGCTGCTAAGCTTTTCTCTGCTTCTGGAGGGGGGCATGAGAAAATTTTTAAATAACGCGGCTCCGGAAGCAGAGACAGCAATGGAAAATAAGACAACCCACAATTGCCTAGTTCCTGCTTTGGGACTCGAACAGAGGGCGTAATTTTTGTTTGTACACTTACACAACGACACTGAACAGCGAGTAAAGTCTGTAACTTTGTGTCTCTGCTCATTCAAAATAAATATTGCGGCTCCATAAGGAGAGAATGCGATGGGAAATAAGACCGCGATCATAATAAGACAGATAAGCTTCTCTCTGCTTCCGGAGGGGAGTGAGACCATTTTTAAATTACGCGGCATCTATATATATATATATATATATATATATATATACACACTACACACACACACACACACACACACACACACACACACACACACACACACACACACACTATATCGGTATCGGCAATCAGCCAAAATGAGTTTGAAAATATGGGCACAACGGATATCGGCAAAAATCCAACATCGTGCATCCCTACCATAGATATTTGCATACATCGAACTGTGTCAGTGCTCACTTTGTGAAGGATAGATTAGACGCACCAAATACAGAGAAATGCTCTGCGCACACCTTGAGAGTTAACTTTCTGCTTGCTGTGTGGTGTCATCTGGTGTCAATCAGTATGTTCACCCCACCTCCCTTATTTTCTGGGTGAAAAAAGATTAGGATGTTTTTTTTTTTTTTTTGTACCAGACATACTACGCCAGTTGCTGTGTATGCAATTGTAGGATTTCATTTTTAGAAGTGATTACATTTTGAATATCCAAATTCCGTTCAGAAACGGGAATTCTGTTTGTAAAGGTCAGTTTCAGAAGTTCACTGGTGATTCTGCCATGGTGGTACAGTAGCACCACAGTATGATGATTGAGTACTATCATATATTTGGTAAAGATGTGTGTAATGGTAATATATTTGGTAATCATGGTGAGTTGTGTTATGGTGGTGATATTTGTGGCAGTGGTGATCATGTGTGCAATGGTAGTGATGTATGTGATGATGATGTAATAATGAGGTGTGTAATGGTGCTTATATATGTGGTAATGATGTGTGTGATGGTAGTGATATGAGACAATGATGACGTGCACAATGGTTGTGACATGCAGTCATGATGAAAATGTGTGTTTCCATCCTCTCTCAGTGTGGAGATTGGGGAGAGCGTTCGTGGGGAGGATGTCTACATCGTACAGAGCGGTTGCGGCGAGATCAATGATAACCTGATGGAGCTGCTGATTATGATAAATGCCTGTAAGATCGCCTCGGCATCTCGTGTCACCGCTGTCATTCCCTGCTTTCCTTACGCACGCCAGGACAAGAAGGACAAGGTACCACTCCTTTGCCAATGTGCAGCACTGTAGAATATCAGTTCCTTATATTTCCACAAACAAATCTAGATGGCACAACAGAACCACTTATAAATAATTGATACTCAGTCCGGCCACCAGAAAACATGATCTTAAACTGGTAGGTTTGCTTGAATTTCAGTAAAATGCAGCAGTAACAGCTTCAAATAAATGAAGTATGGAAAAATAAAACTCTTAATTGTGTAGTCAATCCAGTAGTTTCTTCCAAGCCACACCTATTTAGCTATTCCAAAAGTGGTGTTTCTCTCAGCATGCATTGTTACAGAAATAAGTAAGTGATATTTTGAATTTCAAATTTGCCAAAATTTTGGTAAAAATGTACAATTTCATGTTTCAGTGGGGTGCCTGAAACGAAGTGTTTGGTTCAGTAAGACTTCCACATCCACCCCCAGAAGGGTAAAGGTTAGAGCTGAAGTTGGAGTAAAATTATCAGTTGAACTACTGCCTTAGAAGGTCTTAGAGTCAACAAGGAATTCCAGATTGTATTTTGTTTTCTGGAGAGCAAGAGTCATTACAAGTTAATTGAGGTGCAGCACACAGAGGTAGTTAAAACTGAGCCCAGACTGTTTTTCCAAGGTCAGTATTTAAAGGGAAATGGTGGGAAGAAAATAGGGCTGCAACTAACAACTATTTTGATAATCGATTAATCTGTTGATTATTTCTTCGATTAATCAGTGAATCGGATAAAAACACAAAAACAAATTTTATTTCCATCATTTTATTAAAAAAACAAAATGTTATTCCAAATTGACAATATTAACACAAATAAGACCTAAATGTATGCTATACAACATGTGCAAAAGATATATGCTCATTTTTTTTAATAAAGTGCACAAAAAACAGGTGTTATTTACGTTGCTTGAACGGACCTGAGCTGTTAAAATAATAATTAATTATAAATAATAAAAAATAAAAACGTAAAACACAAACTGTTAACTAAGTGTTAATAATTGCTTATGTAAAGGCGAGTAACCCAAAGACACTACAAGACAAGATACTACTTATTTTATACATATATGTAAAATAACAGATATGCTCCAAACAATGCAATTTGTCCTAGCTCACTCCTTACATACAGTACAGTGTCTCACTCTGACCTAATTTCAGCAAATTAACACTTTGAAATTGCTTAATCATTAAATTGCCATAATTGTAATAAGTGATTAGCTCTAGCTAACCAGGTTTTGTTAATTAGCTTGCTAGATTAACGTTAGCCGCCTCTGCTCTACCATTGACGTTAGTCAGCTAGTTAAATACACTTGTCATGCAATATTGAAGTAAATTTGACTTAATAGACCATTCAAGCTGGATCGCAAGCAAACACCGGCTATTAGATAAACGAGAACAACTACCATCTGTGAGACGAACGATTCCTCACTTCAAAACGCAACGCATGCCATGGTTCTAAACTCGTTTAATTAATTACGATTTTGTAGTAACTCACCCTGCTGTTGAGTTCCCTTCATCCATGGCTCCAACATGTTTTTGTTTCAGGTGTTCTCTCATTACCATGGTGCTCCCGTGCTACACAAGATCGGTTTTACATAGTTCGCAGCTAACACACTTTTTAAGCGAATTTAATGTTAAGTGCTCCCATACTTTAGATGATTTTGGTCGAACAGTTTTCTCTGCCTGCGCCATGTTTCAAATGGTTTTTTTTTCTTGAAGTGACATAGCCAGCTCCGTGACACAGCATTCAACAACAAGACCCAACAAATCGATAATGAAATTCGTTGCCAACTATTTTTATAATCAAATTTTATCGATTTCATTGATTCGTTGTTGCAGCCCTAGAAGAAAACATGGATATGATTTCTGACCTCAGAATTTCCAAACCTCCCAAAGTGATTCAGATGTATTTTTTTGTGGGCGACAGACAGCCTATTACCCTTGTACGTATGTACCCTTTCAACAGACTATAAGTGCTTTTTCCAAGTCAGAATTTAAAACAGAAAGCTGAGGTGTTATTTCTGTAGCATCGTCTCTGCCATTCATGGGAATGTTATTGTGCACCATGTACAATGTGAACTACTAACTGTGTCGCAACTATGTGTTTGGTCAAAGTCCTACAGAGTATTTTGAGGGTTACAGAGTTTAAATTACGTCAGTCCTCACCTGGGCAGCTACTCTTGATTGTGGCAACACTTATCTGCGCAGCTCTCTGTGTTTACAGTATTACAAAAGGTGTCCTTAAACACACACGCCTTGAGAGCAGAATTCAAAACCAGGTTAAGGACCACTGTCAGGGCAGCCAATGTGTTACATCCATTGCTGACTGCACCTGTGTTACATTTACTTCAAAATATATCACAGAATTACAGGATGTAATGGTACAAGCATTAAGAGGGAATAAAATGCAGAAGCCTTTTCCCAGTCTGCAGCAGCTGTCTGGACTCTTGTGTGTTCAAAACAGTTTGTACACTGCACTGTGTGCCACTTCTCAGTGGAGTTGTGTTTACAGTGATGTAATGGTGTATTGATGTGTCTCTGTAGCTCTGCACGAAGGCACAGTATTTTGCATTGATGGTGCAGTGCAACCATGTTTCCTTGTTTTCCCTGTCTCTCCCTTTATTTTATTAATGTTGCTATTGATATTAATAACATATAAATTATCAAAGGCAAGTTACTTATGGATGGAACTGATGATTATTCTTTTAATATTTAACAAAGGTTCACTGCTTTAAATAAGTGCACTTAAAATATAATTCTTTGCTGTATCAACAGTGGGATGTTAAAAATATTGTTGCGTTGGCAATTTAGCAGAGCACGGAAATCAGGGAGCAAACAGAAAATTAGATTCCACTCCCTGTCAATCTAGTCAAGGCCATGATTGACTACAGAAGCTTTTTAGCCCTCACCACACTTGTACCAGAAACAGTGTGGACTACACCACACTGACTACAGGAATAAGTTAAAGACATTGTTGGCACAGTCATTCTTGTAGGCCAGTGCTGATCCTCACGGAGCTCTTTGTTGTTCCAGAGTCGTGCTCCCATCTCGGCCAAGCTGGTGGCCAATATGCTATCTGTGGCAGGAGCCGATCACATCATCACCATGGACCTTCATGCATCCCAGATCCAGGTGAGCTCATGCACAGAAGTGGCATCTGTTTTCATGGGTATGCCCATGTGGGCCACCCCAGAGCACATAGTGGTCTTGTCAGTGTCTTGTCAGATCAGTATAAATGTTCAGAGCTTCTCTGCAGTGCATTATTCCTTGTCCTTGGTTCATTTTCCCTTAGTTCTGTCACATCCAGTGAAATTACATGGAGAGAAAAACTGTTATGTCATGGCCTAGAATGATGTAAGATGTGATAGATTTATATCAGTTATTGACATCTCTTTTTACTGAAGTATCACTGTGGCTGACACACTAAATATCACACACATTACATAACACACAAACTAAATTACATTATATTCTGAATCTGGTTCATCTCCTTCTACTCCTTCTACTGCAATCTCACCACATATTTAAAACACTTTGAAATGATGTATGATTATATGACAGGTTTGGTATTTGATTCATTAGTATATAATCCTGATAATATATAATCCTGAGGAAGGCTGGCTATTTTTGCAGTATGACCAGCCATGCCTTTTAAACATGCACCTTTAGAACACCTCTTATGAAACAGGTGATATGATGTCTGGTCTAATTGTAGTAAAAACTGTCTTGGACAAAGTTTTCTGAAGTCTCACCTCTTTCTCCCAAACCTCTCTCTCTGATGGCTAACTGGGTGTTTCTGTATGTGAATGAAATAGAACAGTAAAATTAAATCAATACACCTTTATTTTAAAAAAAAAAAGAAGATTAAGAGGGATTATGACTAGGGATAACTTTTTTACAACCGATATCGATAACCGATAAATTCCTGCTTCTCATAACCAATACCGAAAACATTTTTTATAGTTTATATACACACTTCAGTCTAGGGATGCACGATATAGCCATCGCGATGTATCGGACAGCTATTTTTAGCGCAATAACAGCTATCCCCGGTATGTGGCGTTAGGTTTTTTCCCGTATGTTTTTTAGTGGCTGCGGGTGAACTGGAAACAGGGGAAGCGGAAACACTACCTTTAAATCTATCATTACTTTCAGCCTGTTCCCCTTTATCCTCCTTGATTAACAATAAAACAAATAATTCACAGAATAATTGACACCAATCGTAAATAAATGATTATGCTCACGAAACAGCCCAGATTGTCTGTAGTTTGTGTGCTTGCAAAAGCGACAACATGAGATTTGTATAATTAACAAGGATGGCATTTATCGATGTAAATTACGTTAAATGCTCATGACACATCACAGCTTTTGTGAGGTCTGTGTTCTAAACGTTATTGTTCATTGCACTCAACCTAACCTGAAAGTTTATTCTCAGTAATTTCAATCGATTTAACTAAATTTAGCTCCGTTTTGTAATTTGAATTGTTTAACACAAGAAAAATATAGTTTGAAACATTTAAGAGAAAGCTTTGGGATTACTTGCCACTTAATTATTCAAATTGCCATCCTTGTTATTTTGAGCATTTAAAGTAATTTAAATCGAGAAATGCCATCCTTGTTAATTATACAATCTCACGTTGTCGCTTTCGCAAGCACACAAACTACAAACAATCTGCGCTGTTTCGCGAGCATAATCATTTATTTACGATTGGTGTCAATTATTCTGTGAATTATTATTATTATTATTATAATCCAAAGAATTTAGGTTTCTTATATTGGTTCTATTTATCGGCGAAAATTTTATTATCGGAGTTATCTGAATGACGTAATTTTTTGCAATATTGGGCCGATAATTATCGGTGCCGATAGTTATTGTGCATCTCTAATTATGACTAGTCCTGTAATCCATAGAGCCTGACTTGATTTTAGCGTTGAGCCACATTTAGGCTGAACAGTGAGGCTTTGGGCTGTCTTTATGTCCCCAGGGTTTTTTTGACATTGCTGTGGACAACCTGTATGCTGAGCCAGCAGTTTTGCAGTGGATCAGAGAGAAGATTCCAGAATGGAAGAACTGCATCATCGTGTCACCAGATGCAGGCGGAGCAAAGCGGTATGTCAGGGGCTCTTGGAATTATGGGAATCTTGGCGTGAGGAGCTAATAACCTCAACATTACTGAAAAAGTTGAGTTTGCAAGTCACAGGCACTGAAATTGTTTTTCTCATCAGCTTACTCATGTCTGTAAGTTGCCATTTTATTCTTTTGCTTTGTTGCCTTCAGAGCTGGTCTCAGTTCCATTAATCAGTTACAATCCTGGCTGCCCTTCAACTTGATATTGTTCATTCCACTCCCATTTCTGCTTTGAGTTAATGTGGTCTATTCCAGTTCCTGCTCAGCTGATCCGATTCATTCCATCCCAGCTCCCCATCAGGTTTATTTGAAACATTCCAATTCTAGCTTCCCCTCAGGTAAATTTGGACCATTCCATTTTCAGTCAATGAAAAAAATTGGGGGAAAAACCTTATACCTTGATAACCCATGAAGGCTTGTGGGTAATATAGTTTTGTGGAAGTGATAAGAGCGATAAGAGACTGTCTCAATACAAACTGAAATCATGTGGCTTCTGGTGATTTTATTTGGTACATGCAGATGTCTCAACTAGTGATAATACTCTTTCTCTGAAACATTACATTGCACGTTACGTTACATCTTAGTTTACCATTTACATACCAATTACATTGCATATTACAGCAAAATATTGATGTCAAATATTATATTATGAAATGACACACATCCAGTTGAGCTCTACAATGGTGCTCTTTTTTTTCATTAATTCATTGAAATATTTCAAGCCAAATATGGGTGGAACTGACATTGGTAAACTACATTTCCTGTAAAAGGTCAGTTATAATTCCACTTCCATGTCCCTAATCATTCTCCACTCAAATTTCAAATAATTAACTGATTGTGTCTGAAGAATAATAATTCTTTCAGAATTTCCTTTCTGCTGTTAGACTTAGTTCTAAAACACTTCTATTTTAATGTACCTTACAAGTGACTCCCCTTTAATTGCCTCAAGGGTTGGACTTGCATGCGAGAATGAAATAAAATGAGGCTGAAATTCAAGAGATCTGATTATTTGTACAGACTGGAGTTTATCAGTAGTGCAACAGTTAATGTTATTTGATACTTCCTGCTCAATCTGTAGCATATGACAGTATCTCTCAGCTTGAACATGTGATTGTAAATTTTAGTCCATCCCTACAGTTTCATGGTCATACCAGTATTCATCCACAAGGGGTCAGTAGCTGGTTACTCAGTGTTGCACTGTTTTGAGTCTGCATGTTTTTACATGGGCTGATTGATCATTGCTAGTGTCTTGACTGACATAACTCCCCTCAATGCTGATGAGACTGTTTGTTATGTGTATGAAAAAATCCATGTCATGTTATTGTGAACCCAGCTCTGCACAGAGTAGCTTATTTGACTCAGTGAGAGCACGGAGTACATATTTTACTTAATTCAGAGCATAGCATTTGATTTGCTGCATAAGCGTCTGAATACATTGGTTGTAATTGTCACTACAGAGAACAGGGGGCTGTGGTACCACGGAATTGGATGAATCAGTTTAATAAATATAGTGCTTACTGACCTACTCTGTTAATATGCTGCCTTCCAATAGGCTGTCAATAGATTTTTGTTCCGTCTTCTGTGTTTCTCAGTGTGACATCAATAGCTGACCGTCTAAATGTAGAGTTCGCCCTGATCCACAAGGAGAGGAAAAAGGCGAATGAGGTGGATCGCATGGTACTGGTAGGTGATGTGAAGGACCGCGTCGCAATCTTGGTGGATGACATGGCCGATACCTGTGGAACCATCTGCCACGCTGCTGACAAGTAAGAGCCCATCCATGACCTGCTAAAATCGTTCCCATGATCTGTAGGGCCCTACCCATTACCCGTAATGTCCCCACCCACAACACAAGAGGCCCACTTCTGACAAGAGCTCTGCTTTCAATCTGCTGGAACCCCACCGGCAACCCATTAGAACTCCACCCACAATCTGCCGCCTTGGCAAAATTTTAGTCTTAACATGCAGATAACATGGTATTGTATAAACAGCAACAATCATCTTGTCAAACCTCATACCAGTGATGACATCTGTAGGCATGCAAGAGCCAGATTCTCAGGAAACTCTGTTTGTCTGTGCAGACTCATTTCTGCCGGAGCCACTAAAGTCTATGCCATCCTTACCCATGGCATATTCTCCGGCCCTGCAATCTCCCGCATCAACAATGCCCCCTTTGAGGCCGTGGTTGTCACCAACACCATCCCCCAGGAGGATAAGATGAAGCAGTGTCTGAAGATCCAGGTAGGGGCTCCAAGTGTGGGAGGATTTGGATCATGGAGAGAGCCAGAAGCCTCATTACCTAATGGTGCAGTTCTGCTCCAGCAAGGATCTGGTTAAGTCTGACGCCACGCATGATGTAATAGCCATTTCCGGGTCCAAACGCTCCTTCAGATCCCAAAAGCAAACAACCTGTGAACCTTTTCACAATCACTTCCTTCTTTAGTGAGGCACCATTGAGGGTTAAAAAGGGTCTAAATTCTTTCAACTCCAATAGAGTGATTAGCGTAGCTGTTCCGCCAGGTGGTATAATCAAGGGTAGAGTCCAGGCATCCATGAAAAGAAGGATTTACGAGGTTGAGGCAATTTAGAAGTTAGCCGTAAGCTAGCTGGCTAGTTGACATCTAAAGATGATAAGCCATGTTCTGGCTGAGGAATTTCTTTAAAAAAAAAAAAAAAAAACGTACAGGACTGCTAAAACTTTGGATGTAAACGAAGATGAAAAATTAAAAATGTACCAGCCAAGTTTTGGAGGGTTCGTGAAGTTAGGGTAGTTGACATATAATGATCTGCCACCCCCTGGCTAGCTACAGAAGTATTGTTAGGCTAATATAAACACAGCACTGCCAGTGGCTTTTAAAAGTGTTAGGGTTAGGATTAAATTATTTTCAATATACACTATATGGACAAAAGTATTTGGCCACACCTGTTAATTATTGAATTCAGGTATTTCAATCAGACCCGTTGCTACAGGTGTATAAAATCAAGCACCTAGCCATGCAGTCTCCATTTGCAAACATTTGTGATACAAAATGGGTCGTTCTGAAGAGCTCAGTGACAAGCGTGGTACTGTGATAGGATGCCACCTTGTCAATAAGACGGTTCGTGAAATTTCATCCCTGCTGGATATTCCACGGTCAACTGTAAGTGGTATTATTAGAAAGTGGAAGTGTTTAGGAACATCAGCCATGAAGCAGAAGACCACATAAAATCACAGAGTGGGGTCAACGACTGCTACGGCGCATGGTGCGTAAAAGTCGCCAACGCTCTGCTGATTCCATAGCTGAAGAGTTCTGAGCTTCCACTGGCATTAATGTAAGCACAAAAACTGTGCGGCGGGAGCTTCATGGAATGGGTTTCCATGGCCGAGCAGCTGCATGCAAGCCTCACATCACCAAGTCCAATGCCAAGCGTCGGATGGAGTGGTGTAAAGCACACCGACACTGGACTGTGGAGCAGTGGAAACGTGTTCTGTGGAGTGACGAATCACGCTTCTCTGTTTGGCAGTCAGATGGGCGAGTCTGGGTTTGGCGGATGCCGGGAGAACGTTACCTGCCTGACTGCATTGTGCCAACTGTGAAGTTTGGTGGAGGAGGGATAATGGTATGGGGCTGTTTTTCAGGTTTTGGGCTAGGCCCCTTATCTCCAGTGAAGGGCAATCTTAATGCTTCAGCATACCAAGACATTTTGGACAATGCTATGCTTCCAACTTTGTGGCAACAGTTTGGGGAAGGCCCTTTTCTATTCCAACATGACTGTGCCCCAGTGCACAAAGCAAGGACTATAAAGACATGGTTTGAGTTCGGTGTGGAAGAACTTGACTGGCCCGCACAGAGCCCTGACCTCAACCCCATCAAGCACCTTTGGGATGAACGGGAACGGAGATTGTGAGCCAGGCCTTCTTGTCCAACATCGGTGCCTGACCTCATAAATGCTGTACAGAATGAATGGGCACAAATTCCCCCAGAAACACTCCAAAATCTTGTGGAAAGCCTTCCAAGAAGAGTGGAAGCTGTTATAGCTGCAAAAGGGGGACCAACTCCATATTAAAGTATATGTATTTGAATACAATGTCATTACAGTCCCTGTTGGTGTAATGGTCAGGTGTCCGAATACTTTTGTCCATATAGTGTAGGTGCATGTTGAGGGTTAGTCAGTGAGGTAGAGCACCTGTAAGTGTCCAGTCGGCAGAGACAAGTGCCATCATATGGCAGCCTTGTTGATTTGAGTGGAGAAGAATGTGTCCCTTGTTGTTTGAATAGATCTAAATCCAAAAATTGTCAATTTGACAATATTCAATTGTCATTCTACCGCTTTTCTTGTGATGATAAAGAGAAGAGAAAATGGCTGCAGTTGATAAGGTAAGTTACAATTCTTAAACGAATGAAGAAAAACAAAGTTTGGCGCCAGTGGGTGCTAACATTAGCTAGCTAACCTAACTAACGTTAGCACCCACTGGCAAAAGCCAAACCGGCCCTTTGCAGATACCCCTGATATAGGCTATGGGTTTTATAGAGTGTTTCTTGCTATGAACCCACATCTTTGTGTTTCGGTTGTCAGGCTTGTCAGTCAGACAAGGGCTGACGAAGACAGCTAGCTAGCTAAGGCTAGCCATCTTTGCCGTAGCTGGGCAGCACACAAAAAGGACCGAAACACGAAGATGTGGGTTCATAGCAAGAAACACCCTACAAAACCCACAGCCTATATCAGGGGTATCCGCAAAGGGCCGGTTTGTCACATGGATTCTAGCTCTGCTAGAATATAAAAAATATATTCCTCATTGCAATGTTATCCCTGTGCATTTTGTAAGCTTCTCTGTTTTATCCTGTTATTGTAATGCACACTGATGGACAAAAAAAAAAACGACTGCTCGACTTGAAGAATCTCAGTCGACTGATAGGTCTCCGACAGATGATTCGACTCGTCGACTTTCAGGGGGCAGTACTAAATTCAGTCCTTGGTTTTTCCCAGCAGACAAGGAAAAGAGTTGAGATGGACAGTGTTCTGGAGTCTTCAATATCTGTATCGCATACAAATGGAAAGCTTTTCTTTGATGGCTTTGTATGTCCTAAAGAATCAGAAATGGTTTTTCACTCAGTCTGTGGAATAGGTTGCCATTGTTGAGATCCTGGTCTGTTTGGTTGCCCTCTAGGTCATTGATATATCCATGATCCTGGCTGAAGCTATCAGGAGAACTCACAACGGAGAGTCGGTGTCCTATCTCTTCAGCCATGTGCCATTGTGAAGGAAGGAATGTGGGCGGTGCACATTTTCATACCTCTTGGATGACTGCGAGCCCATTGGTGGGACCATCCCATGTGACTGATTGTTTCCACTGGCAATTTTCCCTGGCAGACCACCACCGTTCTATTTATATCCAGGATTTTTTTGGCTTCTTAGAAATGTGCTGATTAGTTCAGAAACCCATACATTTTCAAAGTGGCCCTAATCAAGGGTTTTAGTCAATTATTTGTACTGTACCATATTGGATTGAAGTTACTATAAATGATGAATTCCATGATGAAATGATGATCGTTTTTTGAAAGTGCTGATGAAACATAGTTTTGATGATACAGAATTTTGGTTGTCTCTGTGTTTGGTTGTGTCTGCAGAGATGATACAGTACCTGCACACTACATCAGCTCCAAAAGTGTTTAAAGTAATTATTATTATTAAAATGACAATAAAAATTGTGAAATTAAAAGGTCAAAACAAGGTTTTGGCTAAGGAGTGCTACTTTCGGATGTTGTGCAGGGTCTGTATCATTTTCTTTGGTTCTCTTTGGGAAGCAGGGGCTCAGAAACAATGTACCCTATTTTCAAAGCAGGCTGAGAGCCAGGAAAGAAACCACAGTATGCAACACAGTGCACATGAACACAGTACTAACATAGTAAATTAACCTCAGTCTCTGTTATGTGATTAAAACGATCTTTAACAATTTAACCCACTGCAGCACTCCTTAATGTGTTTTCTTCTCCAGAGTAGCTCTATATATGTGGATGCTATTCTGTTTTAAACATTTGATCTTGTAACAAACTTTCCAAAAGTGTTTTTCTAAGCTTTAAAAACCAATTGAGATTCCTGGTCCATTTCAAAATTATATGTCAGATACAAATAGAGGAAGATATATGCACAGTCTTTGTTAAAAGGTCACATTTGAATTGTCTGACATCCCTTGATAGTGTATGTAGGGAGGGGGGGGCATTATGGTTAAGGTTCAACAGTAAAGGTTCCTATATTGTTTCTACTTGTTAGAGATCATTCTGTTTACCAGAGGATGGCGGAACCCTTTATCTCCCAAGAGGAGGGTTTTTCAGCTTGTTTCCAGTGTTTCTTTTGCAGTAAAGTTTTGAGAATGACTGAAGTTCATTTCTTTCAGTGTGTTAATTGGGGGAGAGGGGTGGTCATGTCTTTAGCCAGAAGGGGCAAGTGAGTAGGTAGTGGGTGCTGAGCTAGCAGTCACATGACCAACTATTGTTGCAGGGCCAACAAGCCACCAGTCAGTTCACATGCTCTAGGCCTCAATGTAGTTTCCTATGTACCTGTGGTTGAATTCATACTAGTAGGAGGCAGTTTATAGTGTTACCTGCTGGGATATCATCTAAGACTGTGTTTATAGTTTGACCTGACCAGTCAAGGTTCAGTTGAGGGTCAGTGAATTGCCCAAAAAATTTTCATAATGGTTAAGGTAATTGTGATCACTGGTTCACATTATCACCTTGGTCATGTTCATATCAGTATTTAAAGTTAAATCAGATTATTTAACACTTAGGTGTATGTTAATATTTAAATGTATTTTAAAATAATACCAACATGTATTTAAGGCTACATTTGAAGGTAGGCAGGTATTAAAATGTAACTGGAATGTTTAAAAAATGTATTGTGTGTCTCCACAGACTCACGCTCTGAAAACATATAGTAGTTACATGATAAAGTAATTTGACTTTGAGACTGTTGAATGATGTGTGAGAAATGGTCACAAGGTGTCTGAACACTTTAACCTACAGGGACAACCCACTTCTGAAAATGTGTTTGCAGTGGTCAACTCTTAAGAATGCACAGTTCAAACAGCACTGGTATGAGGGGATATTAAGATGCTGAATGATCTAGTTTTAACTCAAAGTGTGGTAATTACTGCATGATTAAGCAAGTGGAAACAACTGAGCCACAGGGACATAGTTTCAGTGTGCACTTTCGTTTACTGGGAAGCCATAAGCAAAACCCCTACTTTCATGAAAGTCTAATAATTTAAACATGAGTTTGTCACAGTGAACTTAAGAAAACCAGTACCATACTTTCAGTGTCACTTTCATTCTATGAAAGGTGCTCACACATGCAGACAGATTACTGACAAAAATTCAAGTTGTTTATTTTTTAAAAATTGTTGAAGTATATCTGATAATATTCACTAATGTTGAATATTGTGATAACAGACAAATCTATACTGTATCTAAACAACACCAAGAGTAAGGCCCTTTGTGGTGTATGTGTCTAAGTATTAATATATTATGTATATTTCTTCTATTAATATGATTTCATAATATAAGATCTGCATGGTGGTTTTGCATATCTGAAAGGTGCTTGGCAATGAGGAAGTAAGAAGACTATCTATAGACTAAGACTATCTTTCACTTGTTCCATGGTCCAGCCCTCACACATGACTCATGTTTCATTTGTTTTTCTGGTCTAAGTCTCAGACACATGATATGTGTGTCACTCAAAGGTATATCCATTGGTCCTGAAGCCTGTTCGGTGAATAACACCACATTGAGAAAACAAACTCGGACAGCATCTTATTTTACTACTTTTGTATTTTTTGTCAGAGATGTTGGTGAGTATCACTTCCACATTTACTTGATACAGTTTTTTTTGTTATGGTAGAAGCTCAATACTGACAGACACCTGGTTTACTGAAAAGTAGGGTTTATTCCAATCATCTGTTTGTTTTATCCTGTTGCATCTTCTCTGGGAGAAAGAGAACTCAGTTTAAAGTGAGTTCACAGTAAAGGAAAGTTTACAGAACCATTGATTACTTTAAATAAGCACTGACTTGCCTATTTAAAAAGCAGTAACTCACAGAGGTTGGATGGGTCCTTTGTTAAAAAGACAAAACATTTGACATCTAGAGAGCAAATGGAAAAGTAGCTATGATAGTCCTAATGATGTATAGAATGAATTATTCTAATTAGTTCATAGGTGTAACAGGTGCTATATGAGATATGGAATTGTGATAGATCATAGTGATGCTTGTTTCAGTTTCCTTGTAGGATTTGTCAACATTTGAAAGGTTTTAAAATACCAACTGTCTCCTTTCAAGAACACCTTGAACCCATTAGAGTAAAACCATGTGTCGCCCCCATCCTGACAAGCACCTGTTTTTCTGTTTCTATGGCCACACAGTAGAACTTTCAAGTGCACCTTGAACTGTTGTATATTATGTTTCTTTTTAAGGGGAATTGCACACAAAAATTCAAAATGGATGTATTGTTTTATTTGATGCAAGTTACAAATCCAATGCTATATGGCCCATAACTGAAGAAATATTATTGAATTTAATATTACTGAATTTAATGTCTAGGTAGCTTGCCGTCTGGCTACATCACCTAACTACCTAGCTACCCCTCACAGTTATTAGTAGGTAAAACGGTTTGTGGTGTCCAAGCCAGAACAATGCATTATTTGTTGCAACTATCTCCCCATCTTCTGTATTTCGAGGCCCTTAGAGGATATAAAGTTTCCCTCACCATAGTAAGCAGTGAAGTACTTTGGTTCTGGTCTGCGGTACTGGATTTGTCACTTGAAATTATTCACACTAACTGTTCGTGAGGTAAGAAACATATTTTTTTTTCAAGGGACTGTCCTTTCATTTGCACATTTATGGCTTGATAATGTTCTGTTGTAAAATGAGATTTAATGAGGTTTAATATTACAGTGATACATAGGAATTATAATGATTCATTTGGCTTTGTAATATTTTTCATAAAGGAATATGCTTTGCCAGCTTTTCGCATTATTGCCAAACGGTTGAATTGCATTCTAATACAACACTAAAAGAATAGGACAGCGTTTACCAAAAAATCCAAACAAAAGTAAAATGACATTGAGAAATACTTCTGTACGGGTGTGTGTTATTTATTAAAGATTAGCAATAAGAAAACTAGTGAATAGAGATTAAAGAATAGGACAGAGATTAATTAGATTAGATTAGATTAGATTCAACTTTATTGTCATTGTGCAGAGTACAGGTACAAAGCCAATGAAATGCAGTTAGCATCTAACCAGAAGTGCAAAAACAAGTATTATTTACAGAAAGTGCAGTTGAGTAATTACTCCAGTATAGGAAATGTTATATTTTACAGTATGTACAGTGTTACCAGAAAATTATGTATAATATATTAATGTGTTGAAAAGGGGAGAGTATATATAAGGGTTGTATGTACAGTATTGACAGATATTTACAGATGGTTGTATATACAGCAGTGCAAATATGACAGTAAAAGTACAGAGACAGTGCAGTCAATTAGTGCAATGAAGCTTAGTGCTGTGGTGTGGAGTTCAGCAGGGTCACAGCCTCGGGGAAGAAACTCCTCCTGAGCCTGCTGGTGCGGGAGCGGAGGCTCCTGTAACGCCTGCCTGATGGAAGGAGAGTAAAAAGTCCCTGGTTAGGGTGGGATGCATCCTTGATAATGCTTTTTGCCCTGCCCAGGCAGCATTTATTGTAAATGTTCTCAATGGTGGGCAATTGGGTGCCGGTGATCCGTTGGGCAGTTTTCACCACCCGCTGTAGTGCTTTGCTATCTGATGCAGAGCAGTTGCCGTACCACACTGAGATGCAGTTGGTGAGTATGCTCTCAATGGTACAGCGGTAAAAGTCCACCAGTATCCTAGAACACAGGTGAGCTTTCTTAAGACTCCGCAGAAAGTAAAGGCGCTGCTGTGCCTTTTTGATGAGAATGGAGGAGTTCAGGGACCAGATGAGTTCGTCAGAGATGTGGACGCAAAGGAATTTGAAGCTAGATACACGCTCCACTACATCTCTGTTGATGTAGATGGGGGCGTGTGCGTGGCTCCTAGCTCGCCTGAAGTCCACAATGATCTCCTTGGTCTTCTGGGTGTTAAGGGCCAGGTTGTTGTCGGCACACCACGTGGCCAGGTGCTGGACCTCGTCCCTGTAGGCCGTCTCGTCGTCCCCTCTGATCAGGCCTACCACCGTGGTGTCGTCTGCAAACTTGATTATGGTGTTAGAACCATGTACAGGAGTGCAGTCGTGGGTGAAGAGGGAGTACAGAAGAGGGCTCAGCACACAGCCTTGTGGCACGCCGGTGTTCAGGATGAGAGTGGAGGAGGAGAGGTTGTCTAACCTAACAGACTGGAGTCTGTTAGTCAGAATGTCCAGAGTCCAGTTGCAGAGGGAGGTGCTAATACCAAGCTGGCTAAGCTTGTAGATCAGCTTAGAGGGGAACAGTGTTGAATGCTGAGCTGAAGTCAATGAACAGCATTCTGACGTAGGAGTTGGGACTGTCCAGGTGGGTCAGGGCAGAGTGGAGTGCCGTGGAGATAGCGTCCTCTGTCGACCTGCTAGTGCGGTAGGCAAACTGATGGGGGTCCAGGGTAGTGGGCAGACAGGATTTCAGTTGAGTTAAGACCAGTCTTTCAAAGCACTTTGCAATGATGGGGGTGAGTGCAACCGGGCGGAAGTCATTCAGGGCCGTAGCAGTGGAGTGCTTTGGCACTGGCACAATGGTGGCGGTCTTGAAGCTTGTGGGGACAACTGCCTGGGCCAGAGGCAGATTAAAAATGTCTGTGAAGACCCCGGCCAGCTGCCCTGCACAGACTCTGAGCACCCGGCCAGGTATTCCATCCGGGCCAGCTGCCTTCCTTGCATTCACCCTGCTGAGGGTGGCACAAACATCAGAGATGGAGAGTGAGGGAGGCAGTTCACCAGGTGGGAGATCCGCTTTGTGGGTGACCTTGTTTCCCCAGTCAAAGCGGGCGTAGACATGGTTGAGCTCGTCAGGGAGGGAGGCAGAGCTGGATGGGGGCACAGTATTGGGTGGTTTGAAGTCCGTGATGGTCTGTATGCCACGCCACATGCGCCGGGGGTCTGAGGAGTTGAAGTGCTCTTCGATCCTCAGTTTGTATGTATGTTTAGCCCGAGAGATTCCCCTCTTCAGGTTGGCCCTGGCTGAGATGTAAGCCTCCCGGTCTCCAGACCTGAAGGCTGCATCCCTGGCTTTGAGCAGGAGGCGAACCTCTCTGTTCATCCAGGGTTTCTGATTGGGGAAAGCTTTTATTTGCTTTTGTGTTGTCACTCTGTCCACACACCTGTTGATGTGATCCAGGACAGAGTTGGTGTAAGAGTCAATGTTGACCTGAGAGTCTGTGGTAGCATGGGCAGCAAACACACTCCAGTCTGTGTGCTGGAATTGGTGCTGAAGAGCAGAGTCAGCACCCTCCTGCCAGATCTTGATAGCCCTCATTGTGGGTTTCACACGTTTAATGACTGGGCTGTACTTGGGAAACAGGAACAATGAAAGATGATCAGACTGTCCCAGGTGGGGGAGGGGAGTGGCTTTGTAGGCATCAGCCACATTTGTATAGACATGATCCAAGGTTTTATGTCCCCTTGTGGTGCATGAGACATTTTGGTGAAATCTTGGAAGCACGGTACGTAGATTGCAGTGATTGAAGTCCCCAGCAACAATAAAGGCCCCGTCTGGATACAGTGTCTGCAGTTTGTTAATAGCGGCACTGAGGTCTTTCATGGCAACTTTAGCAATTGCATCCGGTGGTACATAAACTGCGGCAGCGATGATGCATGTAAACTCTCGCGGTAGATAAAAGGGTCTGCACTTAATAATCAGTTATTCCAGATCAGCAGAGCAATAAGTTTCAGCAATGGTAGAGTCGGTGCACCATGATTTATTCACATAGATGCATAAACCATCACCCCTGCTTTTACCTGTCGCTGCTGCAGCTCTGTCAGCCCTGAAGACCGTGCGCCCCTCCAGTTCCACCGCGACGTTCGGGACATCGTTGTTAAGCCATGTTTCCGTGAAAAACATGAAGCTGCAATCCATAAGCCTTCTCTGTGTGAGGGTCCAAGTCCTGAGTTCGTCCAGCTTGTTCGCCAGAGACCGTACTTTGGCGAGGAAGATTCTGGGTAAAGCTGGCCGGTGTGGATTTAGCCTTAGTTTAGCCCGCACACCTCCGCGCTTCCCCCGTCTTTGTTTACGGTCTCGACGCCGACGCCGGATACTTCCGTATGGTATGAGTTGTCCGCAGGTCCGCGGCGTCCTCTCTAACTCCGGTGGTAGTTCGTCGAAGTTGAATGGATGATCAAAAACTGTGCTGCTGCACCGATAATAAATGTCCAAAAGTATCTGTTTGCTATATGTGAAGTTCGCATAGCTGAATCGGGCGAACACGCAGGAAATAACCAGATAAATTAACACTATTTTGCGAAATCTGGTAAGACACTGAGCCTCATGATGTGCACGCGCCGCCATCTACAGAGGGAAATACAGCTGAGTGATTAAAGATTAGTGAATAATGATTATAAGTCAGTGATTAAAGATTAGTCATGAACAATTAATGATTAGAAACTCATTACTGAAGTCATAACTTAAGGCTTTCTCTCCACTTACAGATAGGGGTTCTACGAATCTGTGAGGTCCTTGTCGTCCTTGTCCTCTGTCTCTCCACCCTGGAAGCAGCTGCTTGGTACCCCAAGACCCTGCCCTGTGATGTCACACAGAAGGAGAATGAGAATGTGGTCAACGTGGACTGCACCGAGCGGGGACTGACAAGTGTGCCAAGCGGTATTCCAGCCAACGCTACCAATGTGACGCTCACCATCAACCACATCCCTGAGATAAAGCAGAGCAGCTTCCAGGGGCTGGACAGCCTCATTGAGATCGACCTACGCTGCAACTGTGTGCCCATTAAAATTGGCCCCAAAGACCGCATGTGCTCCAAGAGCATGACCATTGAGGATGGCAGCTTCAGGCACCTGAGGAACCTCAAGTCTCTGTACCTGGATGGGAACCAGCTCTCCAGCATTCCCACAGGCCTTCCACCCAGTCTGACTCTCCTCAGCTTGGAGGTAAACAATATCCACACCATCTTGAAGGAGAACGTCTCCCACCTGGGCAACATAGAGTCCCTCTATTTCGGCCAAAACTGCTACTACCGCAATCCATGCAATGTCTCCTATGAAATACAGGAGGGTGCATTCTTTCAGCTGGAAAAGCTCTCTTTGCTATCTTTAAAGTCCAACAACCTATCATATGTCCCCCTCAAATTACCACCAGGCCTCAAAGAGTTAATTCTTTATAATAACAACATTGAAGGAGTAACTAAAGATGATTTCCAGAATCTAACTAATCTGGAGATACTGGATCTGAGTGGGAATTGCCCACGTTGCTACAATGCACCATTTCCCTGTACTCCTTGTGCTAACTATGCTCCCTTCCAGATTGACACCAACACCTTTCAGAACCTGAAAAAATTGAAAATTTTACGCCTTCACAGCAATTCTCTCATGACAGTCAAATCAGAATGGTTTCAAGATTTAGAGGAGCTGCAAGTGCTTGACCTCTCAAGTAATTTTTTGGCAAGAGACATAACGGTCACAACCTTTCCAAAGTATTTGCCTAAACTGGTTGAGCTGGACCTCTCTTTTAATTATGAGCTGCAACGGTACCCGAATTCTCTCAGTCTGAGCCCACACTTCTCCTCTTTAACGTCCCTCCGCGTGATTCGAATCAGGGGCTTTGTTTTCCAGCAGCTGAAAAGCAGCGACATCAGACCATTAACCCATCTCAGACAGCTGGAAATCATTGATCTTGGGACTAACTTTATTAAAATGGCCAATCTCAGCATTCTGACCGAGCTGAAAAGTTTTCACATAATAAACCTTTCAGACAACAAAATATCCTCTCCCTCTGATAGCGAACATCCAGCTGAATGCGACAATAAGCAAGAGCCTTTACTTACTTCACCCATGGCCAGCGCTGGCCAATTTTATACTGGGGAAGAGATTCACTATTTTAGGTATGATGAATATGCACGTAGCTGCAAATACAAGAGGAGGGAGGCTGGCCCTTGGAACCCTGTCATTAATAAACAATGTAGTGAATTTGGGAAAACACTGGATCTCAGCAGGAATAATATATTCTTCCTTGATCCCAAATTCTTAAATCTCGTTGAGCTCAAATGCCTCAATCTCTCAGGAAATGCTATGAGCCAAAGTTTAAATGGCACGGAATTTATTCATCTGACCGAATTACAGTATCTTGACTTTTCATTTAATCGTCTAGACTTGCTGTATTCCACTGCATTCCAGGAGCTGATCAATCTAACTGTTCTGGATATTAGCAACAATAATCATTACTTTACATCTGAAGGTCTGACTCACATGTTGAACTTTACAAAGAACTTACCAAAACTTAACGTATTGCTAATGAACTACAATGAAATCTCCACCTCAACAAATACAGAGATGGAGAGTCTTTCTCTTCAGACATTAGAATTTAAAGGTAACCGTCTTGACATGCTATGGAGAGATGGAGATTTAAGATATGTTAACTACTTTAAAGGAATAATCCACCTGAAGGTGCTTGATATTTCTGAAAACAACCTTAACTTCATCCCTCTGCAGGTTTTCGATGGCCTTCCTGAAAATCTGTCAGAGCTCTACTTAAATAACAACAGGTTGAAATCCTTCAGTTGGGAGAAGCTAGAGTCTCTCTCAGAGTTACAGGTTTTAGACCTCAGTGGCAACCAATTAAAGACAGTTCCCCCAGAGCTTTCCAACTGTACAAAAACACTCAGAAAGCTAATCTTACAGAAAAACCTGTTAACAAAACTTACCCCAAATTTTTTGAGGGATGCCTTTAGTCTGAAGTACCTGGACCTCAGTTTCAATGAAATCCAGTACATCGAGCAGTCCAGCTTCCCAGAAAATGTTGTCAATTGCCTAGATATCCTGCTCCTACATGGCAACAAGTTTATGTGCACCTGCAATGCCATGTGGTTTGCCATCTGGCTCAACCGTACAATGGTGAATATTCCGAGATTGGCAACTGATGTCACTTGTGCAAACCCCGGTGCACAGGCAGGCAAAAAAGTCATCTTCCTGGACCTCCAGACATGCCAGCACAGTTCACTCTCCATCATCCTGTATGTCTTCCTAACCTCACTGACCCTAGGGTTTCTCACTCTCTCAATCTCCACCCACCTCTTCCTCTGGGATGTGTGGTACATCTACCACTTCTGCTGGGCTAAGATCAAAGGCTACAGCCGCCTTTCCTCACAGACCACCATGTACGATGCTTTTATAGCCTATGATACGAAAGACCTGACCGTGTCAGACTGGGTTCTGCAGGAACTGCAGGTCCATCTGGAGGAGCAAGGAGATCCTCCGCTGCAGTTATGCCTGGAGGAGAGAGACTGGATTCCAGGATGGCCACTGATTGACAACCTCTCCCAGAGCATTCAACAGAGCAAGAAGACCATATTCATTCTCACCAACAAGTACATCCGGAGCGGGAACTTCAAGACAGCATTTTACCTGGCCCACCAGCGCCTCATGGATGAGAAGGCAGATGTCATTCTTCTGATCTTCCTGGAGAAGCTTCCTCGAAGCTCTAAGTACCTCCGGCTGCGGAAGAGGCTGTACAGGAGGTCTATATTAGAATGGCCAACAAATCCCCAAGCACAACCATATTTCTGGTTCAGTCTGAGGAATGCAATGGCTACGGACAGCCATAGGCAATACAGTAAACTCTTCCAAGAGACTCTTTAGCACCCCTCTCCATTGTATAGCAGTGAAACCTGATTCCCATTTACAAAACATGTAATTTTGATATGTGAAGACGGATCAGATCGGATGGAACTTGTATCTACTTATGGGCTACTGCTTAGCTTGTCCAGCAACCTCTACAGGTGGGGAAAAATGAGGCATCCTAAGTTTGTATTTTGTCTTAAAAACAGAAGTATAAGACATTTGCCTTTAACATAAGTATCATTTTGAAATGCTGTACTGTAGTTAATACTCTGAAATGTAAGGAGGATGCATGGGGAAAATATAAAAATGATTTTTAAGTTTATATTCTGATTAACTCACATATACAGCATTTATTTGTTGATTATTGTGGGCTTAAATCTATGGTTGTGTGGTTTTATGGTTAAAACCCACTATATTAATCCAGAACAGCATGCCCAGGTCCCAGTGGAAGTACAGGGCTCTGTGTAATACATGGTATTTCCGTACATCACTATGGCATGTTCCATGTTGTTTGCATGTTTTCTACTTTGCTTTTTAATAATTTCCAGATTGCCATTTTCCACTTCCTAAATGTTGTTACATTGTTTTACTTTCTTGAGAAAAAATAAGCACAGGAATTTCTTGAAATAAATTTCAGTGTACTCAAGCCATTTGTTGCATATTTTCACACTTATGCTATCAGATATAACATTTTCATTGATGAAGAAAGATTTTCATGATTTTTTGTACTTTTGTAAAGTAAAACACTTTATTATCAATTATCATTATTGTGCAAAATTTTGCAGCTAGTGAAAACTATTTACCCAAATCTTTCAAATGTAGGCTACTGATTGCATGAAAGCATGAAAAAAACCAGGTCATCAAAGGATCTTACTGTGGAGGAGTACTGTAAATATCATCTTTACAATGAGATTATTAAAATGATATGAATCAGATTATTCAAATATAATGTGAATAATTATATCACTGACCACATGTTAAAGATGATAAAAAGTACAGTCTTTATGGGCAACTGTGACTGGAGTTAACACTTGCTCTGGCATATCATTACCATGTCAGTCTTCATCAAAGGGCATAATGATGTAGCAATCAGGTTATTTTTCTCACCAAACTCTCTTTAAAGAGAAGGTTTAATGACAGAACAAGTGTATTTCATATTTTAAAACATTATAAGAAAAGGTGCATTGGCTTTTGGTATTCATTTGAAAAGTCCAAATTCAATACCTGCCAGCTTTGAAGCCACATTTGTATGATGTTCAAGCTAGGGATGCACGATGATATCGGCACGACATCGGTCGGTTTCGCCGATAAAAAACTTAAGGAGTTAATTATCGGCATCGGCAGATATGAAAATTTCTGCCGATGTGCCTGGCCGATAAGGTGAGGCGTTAACTATGTGCACACGATGATGCTAAATGTTTATTATGAGCGCCAGCAACAAGCTTCAACATGTCAGCTGTATGGAAGCATTTCAAAATATCTGAAACAGACAACAAAATTGCTATTTGCAATGTAAAGCACCAGTGATGCGAGGAGGGGTAAAATATATAGCTAAGTTTCTCACTCTGGGAGGATCCAAGCTGCGTGCTGCTAAGCTTTTCTCTGCTTCTGGAGGGGCGTGAGACCATTTTTAAATAACGCGGCTCCGTAAGGAGAGAATGCGATTTGAAATGAAACAAGACCGCCCGCGATTGCCGAGATCGTGCTTTGGGACTCGAACGGAGGTCCTAATGGTTTCGACCGACGCCCTAGCTAGGTTTCTCACCCTGGGAGGATGCTGGCTGTGTGCTGCTAAGGTTTTCTCTGCTTCTGGAGGGGGGCATGAGAAAATTTTTAAATAACGCGGCTCCGGAAGCAGAGACAGCAATGGAAAATAAGACAACCCGCAATCGCCTAGTTCCTGCTTTGGGACTCGAACAGAGGGCGTAATTTTGCGTTTGTACATTTACACAACGACACTGAACAGCGAATAAAGTCTGTAACTTTGTGTCTCTGCTCATTCAAAATAAATATTGCGGCTTCATAAGGAGAGAATGCGATGGGAAATAAGACCGCGATCATAATAAGACCGATAAGCTTCTCTCTGCTTCCGGAGGGGAGTGAGACCATTTTTAAATTACGCGGCATCTATATATATAGGCCTACACACACACACACACACTCACTATATCGGTATCGCAATCGGCCAAAATGAGTTTGAAAATATGGGCACATCGGATATCGGCAAAAATCCAACATCGTGCATCCCTAGTTCAGGCTTCTAAGACTTCTGCACAGGCATTGTATGACCCAGTTGTTTTGTATAAACTGTTTTAAATTATTATTCTGGAGTTAAATTTTCTCAACTTTGCTTTAGCACATTTTTTCTGTACAATGGAAATACAGCAACATTAATGTAACTATTACTAAAATTTCTCATGTAAAACCTTCTGAACACCATGTTCCTTACATTACATTATTGTCATTGACAGACACTTTTAACCAGAGTGACTTACATAGGTTGCAGTTTTGCATGTTATCCATTTATACAGCTGGATATTTATTTACTTATTTTGCTATACCCAAAGGTACAGCCAAAAAAACAACCCTGGGGAAAAAACAACCCTGCATGTAACAGTCTTCCATTTCTTTAAGAGGTTACAAACGTTGCTATTCCTTATATACATAAATGATCTTGATGCAGAGGTTAGCAGTAAAATAGTAACATTTGCAGATGATACGAAACTAGGGGGTCTAGCCAACAGTATAGAATCAACTAAGGTAATATAGGAAGACCTAAACAGCATCTGAAAGTGGGCAGATACCTGGCAGATGACATTCAATTTCACTAAATGTATAGTCTTGCATGTGGGAAATAAGAACCTTAGACAAGACCACTTCATGGGGGGAAAAAACTGTGCTCAATTTGAAGAAGACTTGGGAGTAATAGTTGACCCAAGCTTAACAGGATCTAGGCAGTGTGTTGTAGCTGTAAAAAAAGGCCAACAGGATGTTGGGATATATAGCCAAAAGTATTGATTATAAATCTAAAGAGGTTATATTGAAGTTATACAATGCTTTAGTCAGACCTCACCTGGAATGTTGTGTGCAGTTCTGGGCACGACACTATAAAAATGATATTGAGGCTCTTCAAGAAGTTCAAAGAAGGGCAACTAAATTAGTTCCTGGCATGAAATATAAAAGCTATGAGGAAAGACTCAAGTTACTTAACCTATTTAGACTTAGCAAGAGGAGACTTAGGGGTGATCTAATAGAGATTTTTAAATTTATAAAAGGTCTCAATAAGGTTAACTATAACAGATTTTTTAGGGTAAGTTCAGTCTGTAGAACAAGGGGACATCAATGGAAACTAGTGAAGAGTAAGTTCCGCACTGATATAAGGAAGTATTATTTTACACAAAGAGTTATCAATACATGGAATAGGTTGCCAGGGCATGTAGTTGACACTGAGACCATTGCTGTGTTCAGGTCCAGACTTGATGCAGTTTTGAATTCTCTTTAATTGAAATGGCGAGCTTAGTTGGGCCGAATAGCCTGTTCTAATCATAATATGTTCTTATGTTCTTATGTTGTATAGCTGTCAAACTACAGATGGTGCTTTTTACACATTTTGAGTCTTCATTGAAGTGGAGTTTGATCTCTTTTTTCCGGTTTATATACTTTTAAATGTATTTTTTTTTCAATGTTAAGGGGCATATGCAAATGCCTATCGTGGCATATTCCCCTGATACTTATACACTCAGTGACCACTTTATTATGTACACCTGTACACCTGCTCGTTGATGCAAATATCTAATCAGCCAGTCATCTGGTAGCCATTCAATGTATAAAATCACGAAGACATAGTCAAGAGGTTCAGTTGCTGTTCAGGCCAAACATCAGAATGGGTAGGAAATCTGATTTAAGTGACTTTGACCGTTGGGATGATTGTTGGTACCAGACGGGGTGGTTTGAATATCTCAGAAACTGCTGATCTCCTAGGATTTTCACGCACAACAGTCTCTAGAGCAGGGGTGTCAAACTCATTTTCACTGAGGGCCACATCACTAAATTTCTAGGTCATCGAGGGCCAAATAATCATTGAAATAATCATTCAAAAAGGGCAACCATGAAATCTGCATGGCAGTACGATTTGTTTTTTCAAGACAGTTTGAACACCGTTTCATTGGGAATCAGTAAAACAACTTCTAGGCTAATTTCCCATTCATTTTATTTGATTCCATTTCAATACATTTCCAACTTTTTTGTTTCATATCTTTTAACATAGAAATATTAATGAAAATGAGTGCATTCAACAATTTCAATATGTCAACAGGCTGTAAACTTGCCATATTGAACTTGCCTGTCCTCACCACTCCAAAAACTGTGTGGCAGTAAAAACTTAACAATTTGGTTTCAAAAGTAACATCTGTCAAATTCAACTTCCATACATTTCCCATGCATGCATTCATTCATTCATATGATGTTTTCGACACACAGGCCTAACATGTAGTATAATTATTAACATTAATGAAAAACCAAGAGCAGTCAACAATTTACATTCACTATGTCCTTTGTGGCAGTAAAAAGTGTATTTGTGTGTGTGTGTGTGTGTGTGTGTGTGTGTGTGTGTGTGTGTGTGTGTGTGTGTGTGTGTGAGAGAGAGATTTAGTTGCTTTTCCCTGACATCTGGCATCTCTTGGTCTTGACCAGCAAATCAAAATCAGGATTTAGTTTCTGCACTGTTGAAACCTTCATGATATGATTAAGGTGGCTATGTGTAATTCGAGATCTCTGTGCAATTTTGTTTATATTCATTACAGAAAATGCTTGCTCACAAAGATATGTAGTCCTAAACATAGAGAGAAGCCTGGCTGCAAAAGCAGTTACTTTGGGATAACGGGACCCAAGACCCTGATAGAATGCTTCAAGGCTCACTGTATCAAAACGTTGCTTCAATAGGTGTCGCATTGTAGATCAATCAGCTCCAACTGGAGATCTGCAAACGGCACGTCAGTAGCGCTGATGGTGAACAGAGCAATAAATACTGAGAATTGCTTCTCAAGTTCACAGAATTCATTCTTCAGTGCAGCTATCTTCTCTGTGTAGCGGCGGCCCAAGTGAGCAGTAGTAGCGGATTGCAAGGCCAAATAGGGAAAATGCGCTAGGTTACTTTGGGAAAGTTGTGTTTCCCAAAGGCTTAGCTTACACTCGAACGCAGGAATACTTGCGTACAGGTCAGTGGCCAGTTTTTTCCGACCTTGCATGGTCGTGTTCAAGTCATTCAAGTGCCCTGTAATGTCAACCATAAATGCGAGATCACAAACCCAGTCCGGATCTCTTAGCTCTGCAACAGGTCTCCCTTTAAAAGTCATGAATTCGGCTATTTGTTCTCGTAGATCAAAAAATTGTTTTAATACAGGAAGGTGACAGTATCCCAAATAACCACACGTTACAACAGTGCTATGCAGAAAAGCATTTCTGAACATACAACACGTTGAACATTGAGGTGGATGGGCTACAGCAGCAGAAGACCCCTCTGGGTACCACTCCTGTCAGCTAAGAACAGGAAACTGAGGCTACATTGGGCACAGGATCACCAAAACTCGACAGAAGACGATTGGAAAAACATCGCCTGGTCTGACAAATCTTGATTTCTGCTGTGACATGCAGATGGTAAGGTCAGAATTTGGCGTAAACAACATGAATCCATGGATCTATCCTGTCTTGTGTCAATGGTTCAGGCTGGAGGTGGTGGTGTAATGGTGTGGGGAACATTTTCTTGGCACACATTAGGCACCTTAATACCAATAGAGCATCGTTTAAATGCCACAGCCTACCTGAGTATTGTTGCTGACCATGTGCATCCCTTTATGACCACGGTCTACCCATCTTCTAATGGCTACTTCCAGCAGGATAACGTGCCATGCCGCAAAGCACACGTCATCTCAAACTGGTTCCAGGAACATGACAATGAGTTCAGTGTACTCCAATGGCCTCCACAGTCACCAGATCTCAATCCAATAGAGCACCTTTGGGATGTGGTGGAACAGGACATTCGCAGCATGAATGTGCAGCCAACAAATCTGCAGCAACTACGTGATGCTATCATGTCAGCATGAAGCAGAATCTCTAAGAAATGTTTACAGCACCTTGTTGAATCCATGCCACAAAGAATTCCTGCCATTCTGGGGGCAAAGGGGGGGTCCTACCCAATATTACAGAGGTGTACTTAATAAAGTGGTCACTCAGTGTATATATGAACATGTGTAGGACACAATGCGTCTAACTTGAAGGGTTAAATTCAGTATTACTATGCAAGAGGCAGAGACCCTTGCTGTGTTCAAGTCTAGACTTGATGCAGTTTTGGATACTCTTTAATTAAGAAATGGCAAGCTTAGTTGGGCCGAATGGCCTGTTCTCGTCATAATATGTTCTTATGTTCTTATGTTCTTAAGTCATGGATTCCTATAATAGACAGGTCGGTGCCTTGACTCAAAGAGTCCAAAAGAGACTAAATTATTTTACTGCTAGAGTTAAGGTTTCCTTCAAATATTGAGCTTCTCACATTGCGTAAGAACCCAGATGGCTACTTCCTGATTTGCTCTTTGGACAGGAATACATGCTATTGTATTTTTGGGACAGATAATAGAATGAAATGAGTGAACGTGTACAGAAAGTCTCTGTGAAGTACTTCATCTCCTCCTGCTGAACGCCGATGGATTAACCTGAAACAGATTCATTTGGATGCACCGAGACTCATTAAAAATGGCATAATGAGACAAGCAAGTGATATGAGACATCCAAAATGAAAATTCCCATTGAATTCTTTTACATGAATACCTGTCCTTAAAGGTCCAGTAAAATTAAGACAGACACAGACTTTACATGCAGGACACATGTTTATTCTCAGTGACCATGCACACCCACAAAAATCTGTTTTTATTGTCTTGGATACTGAAAGAATCCCTTCTACCTGCCTCAGACTATGTACACATGTGTGCAAAGGTAACATTTCTAGTTTATTTTCACAAATGTCACTACACCATGCATTTATAGTAGGCCTATTTGTTGTTTTAGAAAACTCAACCACAGAATTAATAGTGCTATAAATATAGATGTTAAATTTAAAAATAGAATTTTCATTGGTATAAAAGCATATTGCAATATGTGGAATTTAAGTTTAAAAATGTGACTTTGTTTTCAACTGATGCTGATAGAAATGAGGAAGTTTCGTTTGATATGAATGCTATGCTATGTAACGGCTATGCAGCTAAATACATTGTACAAGCAGTTAAGATTGGTCCGTCTAAATCTGTCTGTCAGACTTACATCTGCGTCTGTTTGCAGATTAGAAACCAAGGCTCTGGTCCAAAGACTACTAATTATACTGTACAGGGCACACAGAACAAAACCCCTTCCCTGAGAATATGGGAAGTGAATCAGCAGAACTTCCCCATAAAGTTACTGTGCCCTGAAATTCTACCTGTAAATACATGAGCGCAGACAATAATAATGCAGGTCCCTGCCTGAACCAGAGGAGGAGCTCTGCTGTTAGCAGGACTGGTAAAGTCCTCTTAGTTTCAGTTCCTCCTGCCGGCTCCTCTTTGTGTGGCTCCTCCATACAGTTGATTAAATATGGCAGCAAGCTTAAGCTTAATGCTCTCTTAATGCCAGTACATGAAGATCTGCACAAAGCTTTAGAGCAGACAGACAGAGCATGTTTCCACACAGCAGCATGGGCACTGCTTAATGCAGAACTACACCCCCCCCAGCACTCTTAATACAACTTCCTCTTTTTCAGTAATACACTATGAGAACCACAGACAGCATTTTCAGAAAGTTTCTATTTCACTCTCTTAGATGTGCTTGCTGTCTGCAGTCTCCAGGGACTGACTAAAGAAAATGTACAAAATGGTAAGTTTGCAATATTTTGTACATTATCATGTCCCGCAGTCAATAGAATTTTGCTTTGCTTAACCTTCAGTGTTGAGGATATCAGCTGAAACACAGTGAAGTCTAAACAAGGGTATTTGTTTCATTAACTGAAGAATGTGTCCTCATGCAAAAAAAAACTATTAAGACAAGAATAAGGAACGAAAGAACATTATAATGACAGGAAAGGCTTGACTTGGGTCATAATTATTGTAATTATGATGGCAGGCTTTATTTCTGTGTCTCTGGTCCTGCATCAAAAATGACAGCATCAAATACAGTTGTATAAATAAAATAAATACAACTGAAATAAATATTTAAATAACTAATAACCAAACAAAACACAAAAACTAGACACAACAGATATCAGTGAAAAGTCATTGTGCTGGATTTGGTTTGGTTACATTACATTATTGCCATTTAGCAGAGCAACTGCCATAGGTTACAATTTTTTACATGTTACCCATTTACACAGCTGGATATTTACTGAGTCAATTTTGGGTTAAGTACCAAGGGTACAACAGCAGTGCCTGGGAGAGAATTGAACCAGCAACCTTTCAGTTACAAGTCCTACTCTTTACCACTAGGCTACACTGCTGCACTGATTGGACAGAAATGTACTTTTAGCTCATTTCTAACTGTGCCCATCCTCTGGTTCAAAGCAACTTTGCTTGATATATCCTTGGTGTTACACCTTATGAATCCCTTTTACATATTTAATCACGTAAACTACACTGTGCTTCTTTTAATTGAGGTTCATGAAAGTAAGTCATCTTTTCATCTACAAGACTTTTACCTAATCTTGTAGCCTTTCACTGTGCTTTTACAAGAGCTTCTATGTCCATTATACTGTGTGGTGACCAGAACTGAACACAATACTCTCCTGCAGACTATCTATACTGTAATTTTAGCGCAACATGTTTTGACTCATAATCTATATGTTGTGCTGTATTTCCCCACATCCTGTTTTTACTGAATGTGAGATGACCACCTTGTCAGAACTGATGTACTTTAACAGCTTGGGAATGTGAATGTATCAGAACAATATAAAACAACTGCAGTGAGACACTCATTCCCTCCTGAAAGCAAAGAGAAAAACTCTATCGAAACATTGACAACATTCAGTGGTTCAGTTTTATATTTCTGGATACATTTTCACAGCTTAAATCTGTTTTTTTGAGGGATAGTTTAAGTGGCCCTTATTCATATCCTCCTTTCAATATAAGCTTTATTTATGGTTTAATTCTTTTTAGTGTTGTAGTTTTCATTGGATCCAGTGATCACTTTCTTGTTTTCCAATCAAAATTTCCTTGCTGGGATTTACAGAAATACTTTATCTTTTCTTTGAGGTGCAGGGCTACTCCTGCTCCTGATTAGTTTGACCTGTCCTTTCTAAAGAGATGAATAAAGTGAAAGAGGTAAATAACTTGTTACATATGATAGCAGATTTAAGGCTGAGCCTAGGGTGACTTTCCTATTCAAAGTCAGTATTTTACCATTGGTAGATTTTCACCAAGACAACCTCAGCACTTGCACAGAATAGCAGAGGCAAGATGAACATAATCCTCCATCACACTTGCATGCAGCCAAAAGCTATTTTTCACAAGTCACACAACACATTGCAGTTGAGTGGGTGCTCATTGCAGGATAGGTGTTACTCCACTAACTTCATCTAAACAACTCACAGGCACCTGATAAATTGCCAGGTACCTGTAAGGGACAAGACAAGGAAAACCTTCCCATCTTTTACACTGGCAGAGCAAAGCCAGTTTATGGGAGCCAGCTTAATGTTATATTAATATTAATAACATATAATAATGAATAATGTGTATAAAATGTACATATAACCAAAACTGGGTGCTGGGTGTGCACAAAATTGTGCCTCCACAGCGACTCCATTTTAGTATGTGTTAATACTGCATGTAAGGATCACCCCAGCATATTTTGACTTTGGACACAAAGCTGTGTTCTGGTATGCAAGTGACACACTGCTGTCTTTGCAGGTAATCGCGCGCTGCTGGACTAACATGCACATCCTTCTACTATGCTCTCTGCTCAGGCATGCTGCATGCGGATGGGTCTCCCGGACACTACCATGCGACGTCACTGTGGACAATGACACCAATGCCATTGTGTTCAATTGCGAGCACCGTGGACTGAAAGAGGTGCCTGCCGGAATCACAGGGAACGCCACTGTGCTTACACTCTCAGAAAACAAAATTAAAAACATTTCTGTCAACGCTTTCCATAGTCTGTGGAACCTGACAGACCTAGACCTCAACTGGGCCAACAAAAACCACGAGGTGCAAATCTCCAGAGGGACCTTCTACAATCTGACAAACCTTAAGGAATTGAAGCTGTGTGGAAATGCTCTTCTGGAGGTTCCAGAAAAACTCCCACGTGGACTGAAAATACTAATGCTGGAAAACAACAAAATTACATCCCTCAGCCCAAAAAGCTTCTCTGAGGTGCGAAACATCACTGAACTCTACCTGTCCAAAAACTGCTACTACTGGAACCCTTGCAATAAATTCTTTGATGCTGGAAATAGGAGCTTCTCACACTTGACTCATTTGCACATTTTGACATTGTCCTACAATAACTTAACTCATGTTCCAAAAGGACTCCCACGGTCTCTGGAAACACTGGAGTTAGGCTCCAACAAAATACAGCAGTTCGGGGAGGAGGATTTCAGAGAGCTGACCAACCTGAAAGTTCTCAAGCTGCAGGGAAACTGTCCCCGATGCCACAATGCTCCATACCCGTGCATCCCCTGCCCAAATGTATCCCTTCAGATACACCCTCTGGCCTTCTGCAGTCTCACCAATTTAGAGATGCTGCACCTTGCAGGGAATAGTCTCAACACCATAAAAAGCTCTTGGTTTGAAAATCTGTCAAATCTAAAAGTCCTTTTCTTGTCTTATAACTTTTTAGTCAGTGCTATTGCTGAGGGCAGCTTTTTGAGGTATTTACCAAATCTGCAGAAAATTGACTTGTCCTTTAACTACGAATTGAAGTCCTACCCTCTGACACTTAACCTGTCCACACACTTTTCAAAACTTAAGTCCCTTGAGACATTGCATATAGAGGGTTACGTTTTTAGACAAATTTGCATCAATACTTTAATGCCTCTTTCAGGTCTGAAAAATCTCTCTGTGTTGAACCTGGGGACAAATTTCATTGTAAGTGCAGATCACTCAGAGTTTGCAAAGTTTTCCAATGTGAAACTCATATATTTGTCAGAAAACAGGCTTTATCCCAAGTCCGTAAATGCATATGGTATCACAGGAAACCAATTTCTCAATAATATTTCTGACACACCCCCTCTGACAGGATATGACTTAAATAAGAAAGACATTTTGTATGAAATAACACATGGTCTTGTGCAGCACGAGTGCTTTATTACCGGTCGAGTTCTGGATCTCAGTTCTAATAACCTCTTCTTCATTTCCCCAGAGCAATTTGAGGGCTTTGGGAACATCTCCTGTCTGAACCTTTCCAAAAATGGCTTTGCAGCCGCTTTGAATGGAACTGAATTTGCTTCATTACCAGACTTGAGGTACCTGGACCTGTCCTATAACAAGATAGACTTAGCCTATGATAATGCCTTCAAAGAATTACAAAGACTGGAAGTATTGGACCTAAGCTACAACCCCCATTATTTCAGAGTGGCTGGAGTGACGCACAATTTGAATTTTTTGAAAAACCTCCCTGCTTTAAAAGTGCTGAACCTGAGCTGCAATGAGATTTTCACTTTAACCAGTAAAGAGATGAACAGCAGTTCCCTCAGAGAGCTGCAGTTCCAATACAACCAGCTGGGCAGGCTATGGAAGGAGAGGGACAGCTCCTACAGCAAGCTTTTCAAGAACCTGGTGAATTTGACGTACCTAGATATATCTCGCAACAACATCGGAAAGATCCCACGGAAAGTCTATGACAACTTACCTCAGAACATACGTAAGCTATGTTTGAGCCACAATTCAATAGCAAGTTTTCAGTGGGAGAAGCTTAAAAGGTTCCAGGACCTTCGGGTTTTGGATCTAAGACACAATTTCATATCAGTGTTGTCTGTAAACCTGTCAGACTTCACCAAAACGCTGGAGTGGCTCGATCTCAGTCATAACCGAATCACACAGCTGTGCAAAGGTTTTCTCAGGGGAGCCAAGAGCCTGCGGGTTCTTGATCTAAGTCACAACAAGCTGAACCTAATCAACCAGTCCACATTTGAGTCTGGGAGAGAAAATTCTCTCCAGACGCTGTCCCTGGAGGGGAACCCATTCCACTGTACGTGTGACATCTTAGAGTTCATCCTGTGGATCAACCACAATGATGTGAGGATCCCTCGGCTGGCCACAGGGGTAGCGTGCGACATTCCCACTGAAAGGAAAGGCAAAGGGGTGATACTCTTTGACATTGGAGAATGTATAAATGATAATGTGGCATTCCTTATCTACTTCCTCTCCACGCTTTTTTTCATTTGCATTATGGCCACAGCCATCACAATGCACCTATTCTACTGGGACGCCTCCTACATTATGCACTACTGGTGGGCCAGGATGAAGGGGTATCATTATCTGAACTCCGCAGACAGCATCTATGATGCGTTTATTACATATGATACCAAAGACCCACTGGTGTCGGACTGGGTTCTGAACCATCTGCGTGTGGAGCTGGAGGAAGGTGGGGACAAGCTTTCGCTCATCTGCCTGGAGGAGCGTGACTGGGCGCCGGGGATCCCCATGATTGACAACCTCTCACAGAGCATCAGGCAGAGCCGCAAGACCGTCTTTGTGCTGACTGAGAGGTATGTCCAGAGCGGGACCTTCAAGATGGCTGTGTACCTGGCTCATCAGCGGCTGCTGGATGACAATGCTGACGTGATCGTGCTGCTGCTGCTTGAGCCTGTGCTGCGCCACTCCCACTTCCTGCGTCTGCGCAGGCGGATGTGTGGGCGCAGCATCCTGGAGTGGCCCAGGAACCCCTCTGCCGAGCAATGGTTCTGGCAGTGCCTGCGGAATGCCATCAGGGTGGACAACCAGACCATGTACAGCAAACTCTACTCCAGATACTTCACTGCAAAGTGAAAGCCCAACATCTACGGCTGTAACCATCAGCGTGAAGAGCCAGACCATGTACAGCAAGCTCTATTGCAGCTACTACACCATCAAGTAGACCCCTGTGGCCATGAGTGATACTGACTCTCACTAGACCTTCACAAACATGGGCGAATGGCAGGATCCCAGAAATGGCCTCTGTCACAGGCTGGTGTCCTCCAGGGTAAAGTCAACACTTTCAAAACAGAGAAACTTGTCAACTCATTTTGCCTGTGACATATTTGTGATGCCGTTATCAACACCTGACTGCAGATTTCTCCATTTAAATCCAACAGTAATCCTTACAGACAGAGTTCACTAACCCTAAACTTGACCCTGCACCACCAATCTAAATGATCAGAGTCAGAGCCCAACCACAGCCTTATGAAGATATCAAAAGTATAAATGTGCTTCAGCTAATGCTCAAGTACAATGAAGCTGTATGTATTTTGATTGTGACAATTATATAGCTATTTGTTTTGCATGCAAACTTCATATTTTGTATGTAATGAAATGCAGTGGAGCATAACATACTGCTTTGATTAAATATTAAACCTTATTTGTTGTTACTGGTACAATTATTGCAGTTGATACATATGCAATACATTTTGGTTTTGTCCACTAGGTGTTGGTAAAACATTAATACTGAGATTGTTAAAGCCTTGCATGTATGGATATGACAAACAAT
The DNA here is from genome assembly GCA_019176425.1 of Megalops atlanticus. Lineage (NCBI taxonomy): Eukaryota > Metazoa > Chordata > Actinopteri > Elopiformes > Megalopidae > Megalops > Megalops atlanticus. Next base: position 37,863,509 of record CM032886.1, on the reverse strand, counting down.
TAACATAAAGTTATTCAATGGGATCAACAAATTCCTTCACCTTTCTTACTTTCTAATGCTTTCATATCAGTCTTCCACTGTGGAGTCTGTAAACACCTAAATGATCGTTAGGAACTGACAGAGAGGAAATGTTCTTCTCAGACCATCTTTGTTGTCATGTGGAGGTGAATCTGGTAGTGTCTGACCCCAAGAAAATGGCATCTGATATGCGGGAATCTGCCCAAATGAAAAAGTTAGTTATTGTCCTCTCCTCCAAGACATGGAGGTTTCAATTTCTCTTTCTCAACATTTATATTAGACACACTGTTCAGGACAAAGGTATGTTAAATTCTCTAATTAACATCTCCTCCACGTCCACATTAGTGTTTGTGACATTACAAGTATAATAAGCAGGTAATAACATGATAATGTCATACATACATAAACAAGGTTAACAAAGACATTCATAATTGATCATAAGATTCTAAGTGATGTTGACAATAGGATAAAATAGAACATCATCACTTCCCACAGGGGGAAATTTGGTACTATTTGGCAACATTTGGGCACTAGCAGCAGGCAATTAACATAAACTTAGACCCCAGACATCAGCTCCTATTCATCCTATTAAATCCCATTAAAAAACGCATCATACCAATAAAGACAAGTCACGTCTGTTGTAACTTACATTGTGCCTTTGAAATGTGTTCTGTGACGTGCTCTGTGGCATTCCTGTGCTGAGAGTGCTACATCATGTAAAAATTGAGTGATTGGTTTAGACTGCCCTGATAGATACAGTTACTGATGTATCATGACACGAATGAATGAAATATAAAAATGAATACTAATTGCATTTATTAACTAAAAAAGTGCATTTTCTGAAGAAAATGCAGAGTGTGCTTTCAACCCGGCAGCGGAAACATGGTACCATATATGAGACGATCACTAGAATGTGGCTAAGTGGTTGCTAGGCTGTTGCTAGGTGGTTGCCAGGGCGTTACTAAGTGGTTGCTAGGCTGTTGCTAAGTGGTTGCTAAGGTATATAAGAAAGTGGCTAGGGTGTTTCTAGGTGGTTACTAGGGCATTGCTAGGTGGTTACTAAGGTGTATGATTTGGTTGCTAGTGCGTTGTTGGGTGGTTGCTAGAGTGTTGCTAAGTGGTTGCTAGGGGGTTGCTAGGGTAAACAATATGGTGACTGGGGCATTGCTAGGGCGTTGCTGGGTGGCTGCAAGGGTGTTGCTAAGTGGTTGCTAGGGTAAACAATATGGTCGCAGGCAGTTGCTAGGGCGTTGCTGGGTGGTTGCCAAAGTGTTGCTAGGTGGTTGCTAGGGTGTTACTCAGTGGTTGCTAGGCTGTTGCTAAGGCCAACAATATGTTTGCTATGGACACACCCACCTTTGGTGAGTGTGGGGTCATGTGACCCAAAGCACCATATCAGGTCCCGTTGCTATTGGTCAAACGGTGACTGAGTGGTAAGGCTTTGAGAAATGTACTGAAGTGAATGGGAGGATGGAAGGATGAATAAACGAGTAAAGGGCGAGTGCAGGTCCAGTATGGGTTTCAATGAGTGTTGGGTGGCATGACCCGAGCCAGCATATGAGGTACATTTACATTTATTCATTTGGCAGACGCTTTTATCCAAAACGACGTACAAAAGTGCAAACAGTGGGCAAACAACAGGCACAAGAGCACGATGTGTACAGGTCATACAATGCAAATAGTGCTGAAGCTGAGCGCAAGGTCAGTGTCGCGAGCCAACTAATCTGAACTAGGATTGCATATCAAATACAATTACAGGAACAATAAAGTACCGCTATACTATCTAGGTAAGTGAGCAACAAGTACAAGACAGGAGTCAGATTTACAACGTCAAAGTTATAAGGTCAAAGTGGCAGAGGTATTAGTCCAGGTAGAGTCTGAAGAGGTGTGTCTTCAGCGCATGTGTGAAGGGTTGGGGTAAAGGTGTTGTTCTCAGGGGGGTGGGGAGTTCATTCCACCACTGGGGGGCGATGATGGAAAAGCGTCAAGCGTTGTGAGGAGCGTGGTCCTTTCGTTCTGTTGGTGAGTGGAGCAAAGTTGACGAGCGGGTGCGTAGGGTAGGATGAGGTCCTGGAGGTAGGTCGGGGCAGTCTTTCTTGCAGCAGAAAAGGTGAGAGTCAAGGTCTTGAAGCGGATCCTGGCTGCGATTGGGAGCCAGTGGAGGGATCTCAGTAAGGGGGTGACGCGGGAGAACTTGGGGAGATTGTAGATCAGCCTAGCAGCTGCGTTTTGGATGAGCTGCAGCGGCTGAATGGTGCAGGCTGGGAGGCCTGCGAGGAGGGCGTTGCAGTAGTCCAAGTGGGAGAGCACGGTGGCCTGGACGAGCAGCTGGGTGGAGTAGGTGGTCAAAAAAGGGCGAATCCTCCTGATGTTGTAGAGGAGGAATCGACAGGAGCGTGCCGTCTGGGAGATGTAGTCGGTGAAGTTCAGCCTGTTGTCGAGGGTAACACCCAGGCTCTTCACAGAAGTGGAGGAAGTTACTGTGGTGCCGTCAACAGTAATCGAGAGCTCTTGAAGAGGAGAGGTCCTGGCCGGGATAAACAGCAGATCAGTCTTGTCCAGGTTAAGCTTGAGGTGGTTGGAGGCCATCCATCTGGAGATGTCGGCCAGGCATGCAGAGATCTTTTCGTTGACCTGGGGGGTGGAGGGGGGAAAAGAAAAAATTTATTGAGTGTCATCAGCATAGCAGTGGTAGGAGAAACCATGCGAGTCAATGACTGAACCAAGAGAGTTGGTGTAGATGGAGAAGAGGAGGGGTCCCAATACAGAGCCCTGGGTGACACCTGTAGTAAGGGGAGTGGGTGTAGAGGTGGAGCCTTTCCAATAGACCTGGGAAGATCTACTGGTCAAGTAGGACCTGAACCAAGAAAGGGCCATCCCAGAGATGCCAAGCTCCGAGAGCTTGACGATGAGCAGCTGGTGGTTGACGGTGTCAAACGCAGTGGAGAGGTCGAGGAGGATGAGGACCGAAGACAGGTCAGAGGCTCTGGCTGCGTGGAGGGCCTCTGTCACCGCCAGGAGTGCCGTTTCAGTTGAGTGCCCGGGTCTGAACCCAGACTGGTGGGGATCCAGAAGGTTGTGCTTGTGGAGAAAGGGAGACAGTTGGTTAAGTACAGCACGTTCAAGGGATTTGGATACAAATGGCAGGAGGGATACTATGACCGTAGGCCGAAAGGTGACCAAGCGGTAATACTTTGAGAAATGAATTGAAGTCAATGGGAGGATGGAGGGATGAGTGAATGACAAAAAGATGAGTGCGGGTCAGTATGGCTTTCAATGAGTGTTGGGTGGCATGACCTGAGCCAGCATGTGAGGTACTGTGACCGTAGGCCGAAAGGTGACCAAGCGGTAATACTTTGAGAAATGAATTGAAGTCACTGGGAGGATGGAGGGATGAGTGAACGACAAAAAGATGCGTGCGGGTCAGTATGGCTTCACATTGCAATCACACCAATTAGTTTTAATACTCATTTCCCTCTTCTTATTTTACCCCTCATAACCTTTGTCAACAGCCATTTTGGAAAATGCATGTTGGTACATTTTGGTTTGCTAGAATATGAAAGTGAAACTTGACAGACCAGAAGAAGGAGAGTACAAAGATGACACAGTCCAATCTGCTACAGTGGAGGATAGAGATGGATAGTTGGGCATGGCGTGGTAAAAAATGTTCTCTGCCACATGCATTGCATGAATATAAATGGCCTGGTGTAGCTATTAATGGTGTAGCTATGCAGAATCACATGCAGACACGCACACACACACACACACACACACAGCCTGCTGCCACTTTACGGTATTGATACTTTCATGCAAAACAAAAAAAAAAAAATTAATGGCAACTCTATCTTCACATGGTGAGATGAAAAACAAAGGTGCCAAGTGACAGAAAAGAATTATAAAATCACGGGAAATCATTGAGGATTCAGTAGGCATGCATCTGGAATTATGACTATTTATTTTATGGGCGTTAATGTGGCCCAAATTGTAATTTGCCAGTTTGAGTGGCAAATATACTGTATTCTCACAAAAGCGAATATGCTGCGTAATCAAAAGAAAGTAAGATGAGGATAAGGATGCAAAATGTTAATAACCACAATGTAACTGCAAAAAAATAACTCCTCAGCAAGGGGAGCCATTTCGTTCGCGGTCTGTAAATTTATATTTGCGAATGATGAACATTGTTCAAACAGAGCTCCATTTGAACGAATGAGAATTTAAAGAGTAGCGTTTCGGACCGCAACGGCGGGTGAAATATGCACTGAAACATGTCCAGTAATTTTATTATTACACTTATTATTAATTATTAATATTAATAAGGCATAATCAATATCTAGCACGTTTTTTCTCATTGATATAGCCACACGTTGCTGTTGTGGTGGTGGCCGACGTTGTCACTGCAGATAATGATTTGTGATAATGCATTAATTTTTAACATTTAAACAGCATGAGTGAGTAAACAGCACTGAAGGGTTAAATCTGAGAGTCTGAGACAATCTTCCTTCCCTTGCAGCCATTGAACAGGAGAAGCAAGCAGGGTCGTCATGAAGACGGGGTCCTCCACCCTGCAGTGTACATTCCACGAGCATTGCCTTCTTTTTCACTTTTTCACTTTCACTTTTAGCTCTATAACTTTGAAAATCAAAACCTAAGTTGGAGGATACATTATTTATACATGTGAGCAATTTAACATTTTTGTAAAAGCTTTGGGAGTGAGAAAAGTTTTAATTGCTTTGCTATAACTAACCACAAGTGTCATCTTTGAGATGGTCTAAAATTTTATGTTTGGTACTCTACCATTATCGATCGGCTAAAAACAGTTTGTATTCAGTAATTATCTGTAAGTATGTATTTTAACAAATGATGTTTTGTGGGAAAGAGTTCAAACAACGCTCCCGCCTACTTTCCCCCAAATCAACACACTAAAGCTGTTTCAGTGAGTCTTCATAGTGAGGAATGTGGTGTTACGTCATGAACTGTGATTTGCATATTTCGGGGTACATATTTTCTCTGCAAGAGCGCTTCGGTTTTTAATCAAGGGTTGCACCACTACGAAAACTCGGAATTCTCAAAGCGGTCGAACTCGGGTGAGTGGTAAAATGCTTCCTTGGTATTTTTGGACTTTTTAAAATACTGATGTGTCCTAGAATGAATTTTACTGAATTGTATTGTGCAAAAACTGGATATTGTGCCTATTAAAACCTATCAGTATTTTCTTTGAAACACCAAGGACAAAAGATGCTGCTGGTTGTACAGACAATTCCTTTATCATCATTTATCATTATGCATTTATGGAAAAAATGAAATTATACACGACTTTTATCTGATTAGAGAGGATGCGTCGAATGCGTAGCTTCTGCATTGTTCTTTGTGAAGGTCGTATTTTAAGTTCAATCATGTATTATTCTAATCAATATCAGTAGTATATACGATTATATGATACAATAAGAACTGTATAAACCGCCCTATGGAGGTTTTCAGACATGAAAGGGATGCGGTGGAAATCCCGTTGGAAACGTGCTGTCTGAGATGAGAAGGGCGGTGGTTCCAGAGACCGCAGACGGTTCTTTTTGTGATAACGGAACAATACGCGACTTCAGAAGTCAGTCTTACAACACTTGCACGTCAAATAGTACTAGACCTACTAGACCTATTGTAGCAAAAATACATATTGTACATTTTGATGATATGGTGCATTTTTCCGTCACATATATATATATATATATATATATATATATATATATATATATATATATATATATATATATATATATATATATGCCGAAGTGACGTGCATTTGTTTTTCCAAAGGTAAACTTTTTTGTATATTCTCACATTCTTTCTGTAAAAAATAACTCCTAAGCAAGGGGAGCCATTTCGTTCGCCATTTCGCTCGCGGTCTGTAAATTTATATGTGCGAATGATGAACATGGTTCAAACAGAGCTCCATTTGAACGAATGAGAATTTAAAGAGTAGCGTTTCGGACCGCAACGGCGGGCGAAATATGCACTGAAACATGTCTAGTAATGTATTGTACACTTATTATTAATTATTATTTTGACTAGAAAACCCACAAACATGTCTGACAAGCCAAACCTTGACGAGGTCACCAGCTTCGACAAGAGCAAGCTGAAGAAGACAGAGACTCAGGAGAAAAATTCCCTGCCATCAAAAGAAAGTAAGATGAGAATAACAATGCAAAGTATTAATAGGCATAATCAATATCTAGCACATTTTTTCTCATTGATATAGCCACATGTTGCTGTTGTTGCGTGGCCGTTGTCACTGCAGATAATGATTTGTGATAATGCATTCATTTTCAACATTTAAACAGCATGTGATTAAACAGCACTGAAGGGTTAAATCTGAGAGTCTGAGACAGTCTTCCTTTCCTTGCAGCCATTGAACAGGAGAAGCAAGCAGGGTCTTCATGAAGACGGGGTCCTCCACCATGCACTGTACATTCCACAAGCATTGCCTTTTTCACCTTTAGCTCTATAACTTTGAAAATCAAAACCTAATTTGCATTGTGATTGGATGGAAGCAGATGACTGTGCAGCGTCCCCCACCTACCCCACCCCCCCTTCCCCGGAACCCCTTTTTACTGCAGTGATGAAAGAAGACAACTGAGTGGCAGTCTGTGCAGAGAGCCCATCACTCATACAACTCTGCATGTTAACAGGGGGGAAGAGCAAGGGTGTGGCCCACAGGCCCAGGGATCAGCCAACCCTAGCATGGCTTCCTGTGACCGCCCCCCACAAAAAAAGCTTTCAGATCAAGCAGTATTTTTTATTATTTCAGACCTTGCACAATATTTTATTTTGATACGCAAATAAACTGTTAAACTGTTATTTGTGGTTCTGTGAATGTAATTCTTTTTTACTTACTCCAAAAAAAAAAAAATCCCGGGAGCAGCATTGATATCTAAAGGAACCTGTAAGGCTTTTACACTGTTCTAACTGTTTTGTTTTTTTTCCATCATGCTGGGTTTGGGATAACCTTTGTGCTGGAGCCGACTGCTTAGAACTGCCTGGGTGTAACAAGGCATTACTGGATGCTACTTTTTTATTTCACTGAAACGGCCAATCAGAGTTTTATGGACTTAAGTGTAAGTAAAGAGTCAAGAGTTGTACTATTCTGGTGTACCCTATCAAGAAAAGTGGAAACCAAAAATGTTATAATAAAAGATTTTGTTGTTTGCCACCGTGTAATCTTATCTTCAACTCTCACTAACCTTAGAGGCTACTGACTTCCATACAGTGTGCGTAGATCATCAGGATTTGTATATGCCAATTTATGATTGAAATGTGTGATCTTTCCTAGATCCTTCTGTATCAGCATTGAAGTAGTCCTTCATGATAACTTTAGAGAATAAGTCATGAAAGGGAGAAAGTACTGGAATGATGACTTAAGAATCTACTCTAACTGTGATTTTATCAAACATTATAAAAACTAAAAAAATTCAATTCCCTTATGTCATGTTTTAAAAAAAACTACGAAGTGTAAGAAGCAGTTAAGGAGCACTGTTGCACTGTGCAATGGGGGAATATGTATTAAGAATGCTGATGGTTCTGAAAGAGCCAGCAATGCTGCTCTTCTGCTGTTACCTTAAAATGTGGGTTTAGCTGTCTGGGTGGCAATGCATGAGGTCTAATCACACTTGCAGATGGCACCTCGCACAGATACATGCATGCCTTTCCAGCTGACCTATAAAACCAGAGATGGAAGGTTGCACTTTAAAGGCTTAGCAGGGAATTTCTACAAACAATGCAGGCATTTGCAGTGGGATTGGTGGTGATAAAAGCAAGCGTGATCTGAGAAGTTCCCAGCAACTCTGCTGTGGGCATTAATAATGAAGCAAAGGCCATTTGTAAAGTCCTAGTTCTAGCTGTGAGTGCATGTTTTATATTAGGTGTTTCAGGCATGATCAGGAATGATTGGTTATCCAATGTTCATGTTGTACGCCTTTGAAGCCAGAAGGATTTTACAGTTTGTTTATGGAAGGCTATCTATTCCATCTACTCCATTTACAATGTTTTTTTATTGTTACACACAATTAGATTTTTAGGAAAAGGATTTTCTAAGGATTTCCAGGATTTAATTACATTAAAATACTGTCATTTATCCAGAGCGACTTACATAGGTTACAATTTCTTTTTTTTTGTTATTCATTTATATAGCTGGGTATTTGCTGAGGCTATTGTGGGTTAAGTACCTTGTCCAACGATGCAACGGCAGTGCCCCAACAGGGAAATGAACCAGCAACTTTTTGGTTATGAGCCCTACTCTTTACCCACTACACTACAATGTCGCCCTACAGAGCTTAATGGTATTATCATCATTACATCACTCAATATCCTGCTGGGCTACAGATACAGGTAAAGCTGATCACCTCCGACAAGCAAGATAAAATCCATTCACCACATCATAATGTGCCTTTTAATGACATCCTGTTTTCTATTAGTACCCTGCAAAGTTACAGAGATAACTTACACTTGGAATAAATCTTCTAGGATTTTAGCTGTCATATCTTTTCTAGGCTTGCTTGGCATAACCACAGTGAAAATCCTAAAACAATACCATCTAAATCTGCCTCAGATTTCCACGTAAATAGTGACATCCAAGCATCACATATGTAATGCTGCTTTTCTGATGTATTGGATACGTATCATAGCGCACTTGCCAAACTCCAGGAGATGTCAGAGTACATGTGATGAACACTTGGCCTTATTTCTGCTCTTACAAAAGAACCTGCAAATGTGTTTTTTGGGACCAAGGCAAGGACAAGGAGATGAGGCAAGGCAAGTAAGCCGATACTGTGGGGATGGGCCCAACGCTGAGGCTGGGCGACAGAAAGAACTGGGTGTGTCACTGCGTGGAACTGATCCACTGGAGGTGACTTTTCTGTGCCAGTTCACTGAGAAGATATTTTTGTAGGGACAGTGCGGTTAATGAGCATTTACATTTACATTTACTCATTTGGCAGATGCTTTTATCCAAAGTGACTTACAAGTGAGGCAGAGTACAACTCTGAAAAAGCCATATATGGAGTCAACAATATTAGACCTGCACGCCCAGGTTTCAACAGTTAGCCAGACAAGGTAAAAGCTAGCTGCTAGAGATAGGAGTGCATTAAACCATTAGATTTTTTTAAGTAAAGGAAAACTAAATTTAAGACATAATTGCTTTAGGTGATAGTGTTTCTAGTGATCAGGTGAGCACAGAAGAGCTGTGTCTTCAGATGTTTCTTGAAGATAGTGAGGGACTCAGCAGAACGGATGAAGTGTGGAAGTTCATTCCACCATCAGGGGACAATGGCGGAGAGAGATAGCCATGTGATGGGACCACCAGACGCTGTTCTGTAGCAGAGCGCAGTGGTCAGTAGGCTTGTAGTAGTGTGTTCAGGTAGGTAGGTGCAGTTTTGTTGGTTGTTCTGAACGCAAGCCTTGAACTTGATGTGGGCAGCTACAGGGAGCCAGTGGAGCAAGACAAAGAGAGCTGTAACGTGGGTCCCATTTTGTTGGTTGAAAACCAGACGTGCAGCTGCATTCTGTATCAACTGCAGAGGCTTAATAGTGCATGCAGGCAGGCCAGCCAAGGGAGCTTTGCAGTAGTCCAGTCTTGAGATGACGAGAGCCTGTACAAGGACCGGTGCAGCATACTCAGGTAGGGCTTGATTTTCCTGATGTTGTACAGCACAAATCTGCATGATCTGGCAGTAGGTTGGTAAAGTTTAGCTGGTCATCAAACACTACCCCCAGGTTCCTTGCGGACCTTAATAGAATTAGCGTTACTGGGCCAAGCTGTACAGTGATGTCATGCTGAATCGACAGGCTGGCTGGAATGACAAGGAGCTTCGTCTTAAACAGGTGGCGCCTTTTCATCCAGGCTGAGATGTCTGAGAGGCAGGCAGAGATCTGTGCTAAGGCCATGGGGTCATCAGGTTGCAGTGAGAGGTAGAGCCCAGTATCATTGGCATAGTAATGGTCGTAGAAGCTGTGTGCCTGAATGATTGGGCCCAGTGGGGTTGTGTATAGTGAGAGGAGGGACCTAAGCACCGATCTCTGAGGTTCTCCTGTTGTTAGCCAATGTGAGTTAGATACTCCATCCCCCCAAGATACTTTGAAGGATCTACCTGTGATGTAGGACTCAAACCAACGAAGTGTGATACCGGTGATGCCCAGGTCAGCAAGAGTAGATAAGAGGATCTGGTGCTTCACCGTGTCAAAGGCAGCAGATGAATGAGGGCTGATGACCTGGAGGTAGCTTTTGCCAACCGCAGGGTGTCAACAACAGACAGGAGGGCCATCTCAGTGGAGTGGCTGGTTTTGAAGCCAGAGTGGTTGGCATCCAACAGGTCATTCTGGGAAAGGAAAGCAGAAACTGGGGTGAAAACAACTCGTTCATGAGTTTTAGATACTAAAGGGAGGAGTGACCGGTCTGTAGTTTTCTATTAGTAGAGGGCTAAGTGTAGGCTTTTTGAGCAGTGGGATTACCCAATGCAGAGCCATAGCTGCTTTCAGCAGGTGCTCTTGTATCCAGGTAAAGCGTACACAGGTAATTCCACCTGGCAGTGTGGCCGGTGTGGATATGCTAATACCACAGTGTGCAGGGATGGGTGAGTAATGTAGGGTGGTGGGTGTACAGTTGTCAGTTATTAATGGTCAGAAAAACCACTGTGTCACTGTGGAGAAGTGCATTCTCTATAGCAGGGTTACATTTACATTTACATTTATTCATTTGGCAGACGCTTTTATCCAAAGCAACGTACAAAAGTGCAAATAGTGAGCAAACAACAGGCACAAGAGCACGATGTGTACAGGTCATACAATGCAAATAGTGCTGAAGCTGAGCGCAAGGTCAGTGACGCGAGCCAACTAATCTGAACAAGGATTGCATCTCAAATACAATTACAGAAAAAATGGAGTACCACTATACTGCCTAGGTAAGTGAGCAACAAGTACAAGACAGGAGTCAGATTCTCAACGTCAAAGTTACAAGGTCAAAGTGGCAGAGGTATCAGTCCAGGTAGAGTCTGAAGAGGTGTGTCTTCAGCGCACGTCTGAAGGGTTGGATTGAAGGAGTTGTTCTCAGGGGGGTGGGGAGTTCATTCCACCACTGGGGGGCGATGATGGAAAAGCGTCGTTGTGAGGAGCGTGGGCCTTTCGTTCTGTTGGTGGGTGGAGCGATGTGTCCGGATGTAGCAGAGCGAAGTTGACGAGCGGGTGCGTAGGGTAGGATGAGGTCCTGCAGGTAGGTCGGGGCAGTCTTTCTTGCAGCGGAAAAGGTGAGAGTCAGGGGCTTGAAGCGGATCCTGGCTGCGATTGGGAGCCAGTGGAGGGATCTCAGTAGGGGGGTGACGCGGGAGAACTTGGGGAGATTGTAGATCAGCCTAGCAGCTGCGTTTTGGATGAGCTGCAGCGGCTGAATGGTGCAGGCTGGGAGGCCTCCGAGGAGGGCGTTACAGTAGTCCAAGCGGGAGAGCACAGTGGCCTGGACGAGCAGCTGGGTGGAGTAGGTGGTCAAAAAAGGGCGAATCCTCCTGATGTTGTAGAGGAGGAATCGACAGGAGCGTGCCGTCTGGGAGATGTAGTCGGTGAAGTCCAACCTGTTGTCGAGGGTGACGCCCAGGCTCTTCACCGAAGTGGAGGAAGTTACTGTGGTGCTGTCAACAGTAACCGAGAGCTCTTGAAGAGGAGAGGTCCTGGCCGGGATAAGCAGCAGATCGGTCTTGTCCAGGTTAAGCTTGAGGTGGTTGGAGGCCATCCATCTGGAGATGTCAGCCAGGCATGCAGAGATCTTTTCGTTGACCTGGGGGTGGAGGGGGAAAAGAAAAAATTAGTTGAGTGTCATCAGCATAGCAGTGGTAGGAGAAACCATGCGAGCCAATAACTGAACCAAGAGAGTTAGTGTAGATGGAGAAGAGGAGGGGTCCCAATACAGAGCCCTGGGGGACATCTGTAGTGAGGGTAGTGGGAGTGGAGGTGGAGCCTTTCCAATAGACCTGGGAAGATCTACCGGTCAGGTAGGACCTGAACCAAGAAAGGGCCATCCCAGAGATGCCAAGCTCAGAGAGCTTGGCGATGAGCAGCTGGTGGTTGACGGTGTCAAATGCAGCGGAGAGGTCGAGGAGGATGAGGACCGAAGACAGGTCGGAGGCTCTGGCTGCGTGGAGGGCCTCTGTCACCGCCAGGAGTGCCGTTTCGGTTGAGTGCCCGGGCCTGAACCCGGACTGGTGGGGATCCAGAAGGTTGTGCTTGTGGAGAAAGGGAGACAGTTGATTAAGTACAGCACGTTCAAGGGATTTGGATACAAATGGCAGGAGGGATACTGGACGGTAATTGTTCATGTCAGATGGGTCAGCGGTGGGTTTTTTTAGCAGGGGGGTAACCAAAGCATTTTTCAGATCAGTGGGAACAAGGCCAGTAGTCAGAGATGTGTTGATGATGGAGGAGAGATACGGGGCGATCTCACCGGACACAGACTGGAGAAGGGTGGAGGGAATGGGGTCGAGGGGGCAGGTTGTAGCTCGGTGGGATGTGATGAGTTGAAGAACTTCAGAGTCGCTGAGTGTAGAGAAGGAGGACAGGTGGTGGCTGTGTGCTTTTCCGGTGGTTGAGGCTGTGGATGGAGGAGTGATGGAGTCCCGGATGCTGGACACCTTCTTCTCGAAGTGGGCCTTGAAATCTTCTGCAGAAAGGAGAGAAGGGGGGGGGGAGGAGGGTAGAGGAGGGTGGAGAAGGTAGAGAAGAGATTGCGGGGGTTAGTGATGTTGGCGTTGATTTTGTTACGAAAAAATGAGGACTTAGCTGTTGTTGTTGCAGCCATGAATGCTGTCAGCAGGGAGTGGTAGGACGCTAGGTCGTTGGAGGATCTAGATTTCCTCCACTTCTTCTCAGCGGCCCGCAGCGCAGTTCTGTCAGAGCGGAGGGAGTCGGTTAGCCATGGGGAGGAGGGCGACGGCCGTGATGTCCTGGAGACAAGGGGACAGAGAGCATCTAGAGACTGAGATAGACATGTGTTAAAAGCAGTTTTAGCAGCATTAGCAGACATGTTTGAAAAAGAGGTGAGGGGAGAGAGGAGAGAACAGCGGAGGTGAATGTGGAGTGAGAAAGGGAGTGGAGATTCCTCCTGAAGGTAGTAGCGGTGGTGTCAGAGGAGTCGAGAGTGGTAGGGAGAGAGAGAGAGAAAGATACAAAGTAGTGATCGGATACGTGGAGAGGAGTCACCATGAGGTTGGACGTGGCGCAGTTCTTCATGAGCACAAGGTCGAGCTGGTTGCCGGCTTTGTGGGTCGCAGGAGACGGGGAGAGGGTGAGGGAGAAGGAGCGCAGGAGCGAGAGCACGCTGGCCGATGAGGAGCTTTCTGGTTGGACGTTGAAGTCGCCCAGAAGAATCAGCGGGTTTTCCGGGAGGGAGCTCAGGAGTGGGTTATTCAATTAAAATTCAAAGAGGTTCAGTTAGAGAACATTTCCTCAAGCAAAGGTCCGGAACATCATAATGTCTAACTTGCGTTATGATTCAGTGCCATATATATTGAAGTAGCCTAGTAGTTGTATCAACCTCTGTATGTTGATACAACAACTGACTGTCAAATCAAATAAAGTACAATTCAGTAATATTTCAACAATATTTATTGTCAGTTTTCACAGTGAACTGGAGGGATTATAAACAAGAAGTACTCTAATAATAGGCCTAAATAAATGTTCTTTTCTCACTTCAAGTTAAATAAGGGCTCCATTTAAAAATAAAATGCATAAGGGTATGTTTGCTCAAAAGATTTTTGCTTTGTCTCGTAGTGGTGCTTCACATTGCCGATTTTAATAATCGCCACGGTCTCCGAACATATGAGACATAGTGGTTTTGAACTGCCTGTGAGAAGAATGAACATGTAAGAATCCATTCTTGATTAAAAGCTCTGTTTTCGCTGTCTACTTTTCTCTTTTTAGAGCACACCATGTCTACTCTTCTCTGACTCACATATTTCTCTCACTATTGTCTCTCGTCTCGTCTCTCCCCTGTGTTTGTGTATCTCACTCGAGGACTCGAGTCGCAATGCTTATCGGAATGCACAGATTTGATTTGCTGAGTAGCATCATGTGAGATGATTTACAATGCATGCAATTGGTCTGTGAGTTTCCTGGGCCGTTAAACCAGTGCTGTAAAGGCTAGAAAAGCTGCGCCGGACCGCGGTCCGCCTATTAGTGACCTCGGCTCTATAGGGATATATATACACCTGAACAGGTGGGTTGAACACACTTTTTCAAACATTTTCCTCCTTAAAACAGCTCTGTCCATACCCCTTGTGTCCAGCTCGCATTAAGATACTACTGCTCAGTGAAAGTATTAAACAACGTGGTCATAATGGCTTATGTTGTTCCACGTTAACTGTTAGTGTGTACAATGCCATTGTACTCAAAAAAGCTGAGGATGGACAGCGTCAAAGTACTCTATGGCATAATGGCAGTTAAGTAACTCCCATAATGCTTCGCAACCCTCACATTAAATATACAAGGAAAAAAATATACAAGGAAAAAAACTCTCATAACAGAGAGGTTGTGAGATGCAGATCATAGATCTGTAAAGGTTATTGTTTCCTGGGGTGCATCTAGCATTTCAATTTTGTTAATACATATCTGCGTTTGTAAACCAACAGTGAGCTATGACATCACTAAGTGGGGCTAAATAAAAATCTGTTTGGTTTAAAATAAAGCATAATGGATGGCAAGATTTAAGGTTTATTGATTTATTGTTCTATTCATTGATTTATCTTCTTTGGATCAAGGCAGAAGCCCATCAGAGGTCATATGTTTTCATAGACTAATGGTTGCTGAACTGAGGGTACAGGTTTTTTGAGTGAACATTCAACTTGTATGCGTCACAGAATCAATGTTTGTGAATCTACCCATAACCATCGAAATACAGTTCTGAGTGTTGAACGGATAAAATGGCCATGCCTAATACAGTTTCTCTTGCATAACTATTACAAGGGAGGTGTATTTCAAGGCCTTTCAGCAAAAGCATACCATCTGTTGCCCATATGAGATCTAACTGGCATCCAAATCCAGTCATCCCGTTGAAGGTTTTAGCAAACATGGATACTGCAAACGTTTCCATGGCAATGAATCTCATAAAGTAATACAATTTATTACAAGTCATAACACAAGTATATAACAGGTCTACCTTCAGTCTATGCAATTCTAACAAGAGTTATGTTGTTGGTGAAACCTGACCTAAGATCATTGTCCATAGCAGCCTTTACCTCCCAGCATTTGCAGTACCTGACCTGAGATCAGGAAACTTTCATTAACTTTGATCAAGACTGACGGTACTTCCTGATATGAAACTAATATGGAGTCAGGAAATCAATGCTGCAAAGAAGTGGAATGTGTCACGCAAATCCAAAGCAGCTTCTGATGCATTTTAATATGGTTGAAGTGCAGCTAGTTTTGACATTAACAATCCAGAGAGAGTGCTGTATTAGAGGTTAAAGGAAGAATGGTAAATTTTGCCAAAAGGCATTTGGGCAATAATTAAGAGTTGAGTAAGAGGTCACACAGATCCAATATAGTAAACAAATGGCCTCATCCAGTAAGCACTCCAAGCTTAGTGCTGGCTAGGACAGGAATCACTGGTAGAAACCCTGTGAGAACCAGTCACAAAAAGGCATTTTCTCATAGGTAGATAGCCTGACACAAAGCAGAAGAAAAGATCCAATTTCTTTAAGTAGAGAGTGCTGGTGGGGGAATAGACATGCTTTTGTAATATCTCATTAGTGCTATGGATGTAAGCATGCAATTATGTAATTAATTTTGATATATGTCTTAAAAGGAGGGTGTCACGATAATGACTTGACATTATGACATCATAATGGCATAAGAGATTTGAGTAACATTCACTCTATAATGAACCTGCTGAAGCAGTTGGTGTGCAACTAAACTGTACGCAGGGAGTGTGTGATTTCACCATTTTGTTTAGTCCACAGGGCATTTATTCAGTGTGGACTTAACACTGAGGCTTACATTAATTTAGTGAGGGCTCAGCTCTTAAGCTTACATTAATTTAGTGAATATTCAGCACTCACATTAAGTGATTTTTAGACTCAACACTCAAGTTTACATTAATATCATGATGATTCAACACTCAGGCCTACATTAATTTAATGAGGGCTCAAACCTCAAGGCAACATTAATTTAGTGAAGGCTTATCTGAACGCTGAGGTTTTCATTGGCAATCATCCTGCTGGCTACACACAGAAACACACACACACGCATAGACACATGGATACCCTACAGCTTTGTCACTTTGTCTATCTTTCTGCAGGCATGAGTTCCTCTTTACTGGTTTCTCAGCATCTGAGGGAATTAAAGGGAGTTTTATCTGGAGCAACCGAAATGGCATGAATCTTTGCATTCATGCAGACAGATGCTGCGGGTTAGTGCTGCCTGATGTGTGGTCATCATTCTATGCCAGCATCATTTCAGTCCTCCAGAGAACAACTTTAACTGTTACCCTGAGTCACCTACAGCATTGGCTAATTCCTTGTTTGTCCAACTGCAAGAATTTTTAATGAATTCTCTGAATTATTTTTGGGCATACTGTGAGACATGCTTGTGTTTTGATATGGTTCTTTTGAGCGTAATTCTATCAATTCATCTGCATGGGGTGTGTAGTAATGTGAGGAAGTATGGGATTACACAGTGAGGGGTATTTTGGGAAGGTGTGTTGGGTTACCAGTGTGGAGTCTTTGGGGTAGTGTGTAGGAGCAGCATTGTGGGGTAAATACCAGAGAATTGATCATACTGTGGAGTGAATGAAATTTAGATGTATATTTATGAACTGACATACATCTTTGTGCCCTGAAACACATATGTGGCAAAACTATGCTTTATCAACATGCTTTATCTTTATTTAGCTTTATTTAGCACACATTGTGCAAGAAAAACAAATGCACTGCTAGATGAAAATATCTGGCCTTGTAACACAGAGAAAGCTCTTAATCCATATACTGAAATTTCATATGCAAAGAAGAACATTTGTAATGAGTTTTCTACTGTGCACTCCTGATCAGAGAATATTTTCAGAGTTCAGAGTGGTGTTGTTTTGGCAAGGGTACAGATTTTAATAAACAATTCAGTATTCCACTGTGGTTAATTGTAAAGTACCAGGCGTTTTGCCAATGCATTGGTGTGACAACAAAGTTTCATTTTTACTGCTTTATTAATGATCACTTTGACATTGCATCTGAAGGACTTCCAATAGTAGTGTTCCCATCAGAGCTCAGGGGAGTTGTGACTCTGCAGGTTACAGAGGATGTTTGCAAAGCGCTATGGCTGTTGGCTCATGCTGTTTGCCTCTTTGAGGCAACTTTGGTGCTTGTGTTTGCACTCTTGTTCTGTTCTCTGAAATGCAGAAGTGCATTTTCACTACCTCTTTAGGTGCATTTGTGTTGGTATGAATGTGACTTTGAGTCAAAAAAAAGGATCTGTGCATGGTTTTATTAGGTATTGCCATGGATTCCATGTCCCCACAGTGATTGAGTGACAGTGTCACTACAGTGGATATTTCTCACAGGGAAGGCAATATGATGAGCTCCTGACAGCAAGAGCCACATGCTTGTCATCTCATGTCCCTGAGGAGAGAAAAGGGTTGAAAGGGGCAAAGTTGGACTTCACTAAGATGTTACTCTCATCTGAGAAGAAGGAGGAAGCCACCAGGCTGGACCAGGCACGGCTGTCTTTGAGACCCATGCCTGGTCCAGCCTGCTCCCTCTGTTTATTTGGCAGCAGAAGAGCTCTTCCATCAGGAACACTGCTGTCCCAGAGCTCCACATTCACTGGATCCTATGTCCTCTATGGCCCTTACCCCCGTATGTCTCCTCCTCTATCCTGTTATGGGTCCTCCCCTTTTCTCCTGTGGAACATTTCAGCTGAAGAGTCTTAGTAAAGAGTAATTAATGGGT
Source organism: Megalops atlanticus (assembly GCA_019176425.1). Lineage (NCBI taxonomy): Eukaryota > Metazoa > Chordata > Actinopteri > Elopiformes > Megalopidae > Megalops > Megalops atlanticus. The sequence continues at coordinate 37,845,531 of CM032886.1, read as the reverse complement.
ATTGTACCTTCCACAAAACCTATCACAGAATTCATTACTCTAAATATCAAAGAAAATAATTGAGACCTTTGTATTATAAATGAAGTAGGCCATATCCAACTGACAAACATTAACAAACTCAAATAGATATGTTAATATGGAAGTGCATGACAATAAGGAAGTGCATTTCATTCATACTGAACCACGTGTGTGTGTCTGTATAACTAAGTACTGCCAAGGCTAGAAGGACATCAAGTGTCATGTATATTTATCAAGATTACAGATCAGCAAAGATGAGCTGTTACAGCTATTTTGTTCTGCTGGTGTATAAGATGGGTTTGTAGGGTGGTTGAACTGAAAAAGCCAGAAGGAATGTAGGGTATGAGATGACAATTGAATGCACAGAGAATTCCACAATAAATACCAAGCATAAATGCCAATAGAGTTATGCAGTTGACAACAAAAACACAATATGATGATTGTCATGTTGCTTCCCCATGTTGCCTGAGAATGTGATATACAGTCATGTGGCTCTTATTCTGTAGTTGTGATCTCATTAGCAGGTTTAAGGTATATGGTACCTACAAAAGATCTATGTGAATACAGAAATCCACTGACTTGTTGTGAAAACCATGCAGGGACATGTTTGCTGTGTGAGCCACGTAACTTGGATTGTTTCAATTTCAGGAAGCTGATTACACTTCCTGTTTGTGTGACATTCTTGGCAGCCTGCCAGCACCCCCACTCCACTCTCCTGTTCTCAAAACAATTTCCTTTGCCTGAGTTTCAATAAGTGATAATGCTGGTGAGGGCATGATCAGTTGTGAATAGCGAGTCAAACTGATTAACTTTCAGTGGTGGGCACATTCTGCACAGACATGCTGGTCTGACCATGTATTTCTCAATATCTTGTACAACATAAATTTGTAAATCTAGGAAGACACACAAAGCGGGACACACTGTGTACTGGTTTATGTTGAGCTAGGCATTATGGAAGTTTTGAGCAGGCTTTGATGTCTGTAAACAGAGAACATGTATGACATCACAAAGGTTTTATTTATTTGATGCAGAGTTGCAGTGTTAACCCACAGTGCTAAAGACCATGGCAGGCTGTCTTATATGTGGTTTTGAAGATGTTTTGTCTTAACTAACAATAAATTGGAGAAAAAAAGAAGCCTGCACCAATGCAATAATTTCTCTCTCAACAAGAGAGACCACTATGGCAAACCAATGGTGAAAGAATTTAATTAAACATTACATGAATCATTCTGGATCACTCTTTTCCCAAATCATTCTGGATCTTAATACAAACAGAGGTGGGGGGGGGGTTTAATACTTATGGCCAGATCAGTATCCTAGACCCAGTAGAAATATGAGTCAATTAAATTGAAAATGGCAGCCCAAATGAAAGTTCTTCTTTCCAAAACATTGCATTCCTGCATTCTTTGTTGAGGCTGGAGCAGGACTCCAGCTCTAAATGTTGATTGCAATATTGTGTTGATTACAACACATATGTCCGCATGTAACACAGTTTTAAGAATTGATTCAATCAATTACAGTGGTAATGGAAGTTCCCATCTGTCCCAGTACAATTTCATTTGTTATTCTGGACCACATCTTATCCTATGAAAATCATGATTGCTTTCCAAAGTATAATGCATCAACGTAAAGCAGCATTTCCCAAACCTCTCCTGGAGTATCCCTTGTCCTGCATGTTTTAGATCTCTCCCAGCAATACAGCTGATTCAAATGATCAACTTGTTATGAACTCCTGAAGCTGCTTAATAAAAAACTGATCATTTGAATCAGCTGTATTGGAGCTGGGAGAGATCTAAAACATGCAGGACAAGGGGTACTCCAGGAGAGGTTTGAGCACCGTGAGCACTGAATTGTTCTGCACAAGGGAAGGCAAATGTTGCCAGCAGTTCAGCATTTTGATAGTTTCAGGACTGCTGCTGGAGAGACTATAATTAGATCCTGTTTGCAGTATAAACAGTCATCTTATGGTGTTTTGAACAATTGCAAAACATTGCAGGAAATAGATGAGGGTGGAATTCACCTATTGAGTGATTTTATTATGCATTTATCATCAAGAATTCACAATAGCATGAGGTCTGAAAAGTTGAAGTTAGGCATACATTCTAAATTAGTCTTCTTCATGTAAGATGTGGTCAATACAGAACACTTTAAAATTGTAATGTGAAATGGGCAGTTACAGCACTCAAATTCATGAACCATGGAAAGGCATCCATTAAACTTGATCTCACAAAAGCAGCTGAAACAAGCAATATGTCTTTACAATTCTTCATTTACAGCACTTGCAGTGTTGTAATAAAGGTTCATTCCTCTCCATAAGACCTTACACTTAACATTTCTTCTCTAAAAGTTTGTCTCAGCACGTAAGAATCTTCAACATGCAGCTTTGAGGTGAGAACGATTTTACTTCTAAATTTGTTTTTCATGGGTATGTATGTATGGATAATTCCTCAGGGCAAACCTCATTGTTAAAAATGCCACTTAAGTGTAGAGGATTCTAAGAAACAGAGTAAACTCAGTGTAAACTTGTGGTCAGTGTAAGAATCAACCACCAAACAATTCAAACATCTTTTAAAGATTTCTTTTTAAGATTGCTCATTGCAATCATTAATGTGGACTCCTAATAGCTTGAGAGTACATTAGAGAACTGAGGGTTTGAAAAGAATGGATGCAGGAGGTCATGAACAAATACAACAAGCTTGCGATTTTAGTCCACCGGAGAATGTGTTCAATAACACAGAAATAATAATAATAATAAAAGAATGACAGTGGAATAATAAAAATGTTACCAATTAGAATTGGGCAAGCATTTTGTTTGTGACTTAATAACAGCCAATCACATTACAGGCTCCAAGAAATGATGCAATTCTTGAATTCAGAATTCAGTGACAACACGGCAAGACAAACCTGTTTTTTTCATTCACCAAAGTGTACAGACATTTGTAGTAATAACTGAAACATATAATGTATGAGGGTGTTCTCTTCATGCTATAATGACTCATCTGACTGGGCACAGCTTTTCACTCTAGAATAAAATCCACAAAACAAAATGTCCATCCGTCCGTATTTGGAATGCTATGAACATGAATATCACACTGCTTTCCCAGCAACTCAGCAGTGGGGTGGGTTTGGGGGCGTCATGGCATTTGCTGTTTTGGCTGATGGCTTACTACAGTCTTATTTATTCCATCCTCCATTTATGAGAATTAGTGTCTTTCCACAGTAGTGCTCTTGTATGTCAATTCAGTCCTCCATGAAAAAAATGTGTTTGTATATAAACACCATGAGTGATGGAAAATTAACTGCAGGAGCTGGAGGAGATTCTCTTCTGACAGATTGGAGGGCTCATTTGCAGATTTTGGCATTATGAGTAGGATAAAAATATATACTAAATTAAGAAGTATTTTTTTATATACAGTTAGCTTCTGTATCTTTGGAACAAAAAATAAGCATAAGCCAAAACTCTGCTCAGTCCAAAAGTGTTATTTACTATCCTTTATGGAACAATGACCTAAAAAGATCTGCTGGCAAGGGCATCCTACATTCCAAAACTGGGCAGATAAGCAGAGGGTGGAGTCACAGCTGTGAGTGTGAAGATGAAAAGCTTTGCATGTCATCCCTCAGTGCCACATTCTAGGGCACATGAGGACACCTCCACTCCCAATTAGCTCTCATGACACCTCACCCCTGGCCCAATCAGCTCTCTGGAAACCTAAGCCCTGACCCAGTCAGGACTCAGGATACAGCCCTGGCCCAATCAGGTCTCAGGACACCTTAGTTCTGGTCTAATCAGATGTCAGATGAAACAGCTCTGGCCCAGTTGGCTATCAAGACACATAACATTCAACCCTGTGCAGTAAAGAAAATATTTATCCAGCCTCAGAAATAATTAGGAATGTGAATTTGGATCACGGCTTCACTTGTAACAGGACTAGTTTATTTATGATCACTGAATTAGGGTGGCAGTTCTTGCTCAGCAAATGTTAGTTTCTTGTGCAGAAGATCTTCTGGCACTGTGCAGCTGTGAATGGAGGTATAGCCTGAAAGTCTTGCCAGACCAACTGCAAGTAAAAAATAAACACAATTTTAAGCCTTATCCATGTTCTCTCAATGGTTCTTGACTTGGATTTTGTCTGTGGTTGCACTGATCTGAAAGTGAGATTTGAGGATTTAGTAGATAGAGTGAACATATGCATGTCAGATCTGTTTTATTAAAATATGGCTTGAGCGGTGACTGTGATTTATTCCTGGCCTGCAGGCCAACTGGATCATTCTACTCTTAAATTAAACTTTTACTGGCAGTTCAGCAATAGACTCTCATTCCATCCTAAAGGCAGATCAACAATCCAAGATTGTGATGTTTTTGAATGAGGACTGTGACTTGGAGAGAGATCACTTTGTTACACAACATAAGCTGAGAATCCAGGCATCTCCTACATGCTCAGTCTGTTGTCATAATCAGACTGGTTAAAGTATGTCACAACCCACATGGAGCTTTCTGGTGTCATGTACTCCTTTATTATGTTGAATTGATATTTTTTACTTCTTTTTTCAGAATGTTGAATTGTTTAAAGTCAGAAAATTGCTTGATTACAGATACAATGGCCTCTCTATGACTACAGTGACACCATACCAGTATGAGTGGTAGATGGGCAGGACACTCCTCATGGCCAGTGTGCTCACGGGACAACAGTCCAAGTTGTCTACCGTGCACAATTTGGGCCGCATCACTTTATCCACAAGTGAGTGAGGGAAGTGAGGGAATGAGTCCATCCTTCATGTGACATCACACAAGCACACAGAAGGGAATGGAAGGGTGTTATTTGGGAGCGCATATGGGACACTCTGCTGTTATCATGCCAGTACCGTGGCTTGTGGTGAAACAAAAAAAGTATATACCTGACTCTTAACAAAACCATGGACTACAATGGCTGCACTTCAGGTTATGGTCTGCTCAGGGGACTAAAATGTAAGATGTCTATACTGCAGAAGCTGCTCTGCTTTTTATAAAAGTATCTGAGTCTGTCCCTGTCTTTCCTCCAGCTCGATCCCCCAGACGCAGATGCCCTGGAAACAGCCCCAGCAAAGCTTCCATCCAAGCAAACATCGACTCAATGGCTGCATTAAAAAATCACTACTCTCTTATATGCAAACTCACAGAAACAAATACCTTAAGAAATAAACAGCACTGTCACCTGCAGACTGTCACATATGCACAAACTAACAATATTTATTTGACCAATTTCTTATAAACCAACACTACATGAATACCACTGTTTTCAGATTAAATAATATCTACCCCCACCCAGATGGTGGGACAGCAGATGGCAGAATCATGGGCTCATCATTATTTCATATAGTCTAAAGAGGGACCCAATAGAAGTGAAAATACTCTTGTGAAATGTGAGCAAAAATTAAATGATAATCCCCAGGTTTTACTACAGTAATTTATACAGATCTGTCAGTTTGTAAAGGGATTGAGTTTATACAGGTATGTCATTGTGTGGCTTTGTACCTTTCTCTCATCTCTTTTAATTAATGCCACATGTGAGGGGTCTCAGTGATAGTTATGGAGAGTGAAGCCTCCTGTGCTGTCAATCACTCATGGAGTCAAACCAATCATGGTACTTTTGCTTTGGATTATAAAGTTTTGACCAAACACAGCAGCTCCAACCATTATGACATTCATGAAGCCCCACTCCTCTATCAGTAGTATGAGCCTTTTGCCAGGGGTGCCGCTAGAAATTTTGGGCCCTATGAAAGAATATAATATTGGGCCCGCCAAACCAATAATAATAATAATAATAATAATAATAATAACAATAATAGTGTTCTATGAGGGCCCCCTGTCAGTGCTGGGCCCTTGGAATCATCCTAACTCCCCCCTTACGGTGCCCCTGCTCTTTGCGCACTTTTACACCAGATTCATTTGCAAGTGATTCACATCAGCTGCACTTTCAAATAAACTAGTTTTGCCATCTTAGGTTCAGACCATGCAGAAGAACATGAAGTAAATTCCAAACACATTCAAGCCTATGTGCTCTGTCCACTTGATGCTGTAGGTAGACCAGAATTTTATTCATGCCATGTAAAGTCTTGCATGTGGGAAGTAAGAACCTTAAACAAGACTACTTCATGGGGGGACTAGAATGTGCTCAATTTGAAAAAGACTTGGGAGTAATAGTTGACCCAAGCTTAACAGGATCTAGTCAGTGTGCTGTTGTAGTAAAAAGGCCAACAGGATGCTGGGATATATAGCCAAAAGTATAGATTATAAATCTAAGGAGGTTATATTGAAATTATACAATGCATTAGTCAGACCTCACTTGGAGTATTGTGTGCAGTTCTGGGCACCGCACTATAAGAAAGATATTGAGGCTCTTCAAGACGTTCAGAGAAGGGCAACTAAATTAGTTCCTGGCATGAAATATATGAGGAAAGACTCAAGTTACTTAACCTATTTAGACTTAGTGAGAGGAGAGTTAGGGGTGATTTAATAGAGGTTTTTAAATTTCTAAAAGGCCTCAATAAGGTTAACTACAATACATTTTTTAGGGTGAGTTCAGTCAGTAGAACAAGGGGACATAAATGGAAACTAGTGAAGACTAAGTTCCGCACTGATAGAAGGAAGTATTATTTTACACAAAGAGTAATCAATACATGGGATAGATTGCCAGGTCATGTAGCCGAGGCAGAGACCCTTGCTGTGTTCAAGTCCAGACTTGATGCAGTTTTGGCTACTCTATAATTGTAATGTAATGGCGAGCTAGTTGGGCCGAATGGCCTGTTCTCGTCATAATATGTTCTTATATTCTTATGTTCTTATTAACCTTTTTAATCCCTGTAGGTTTGCCTGCCCTTTAGTTGCAGAAGTTCTCTGAAGAAAATGCATGTGCTCTGTCCACTTGATGCTGTAGGCAGATCAGGACTGTATTCATGTCATGTTGAATCTTTTTAATCCCTGTAGGTTTGCCTGCCATTTAGCTGCAGAAGTTGTTCTCTGGAAAAAATGCAGGTATGAAAGTGAAGACTGACAACCTGCCTGTTGTGTTCTTTTAATTGCTGTAGAAATGAAATGCTGTAGAAATGAAATGCAGTGGAAAAATGCCTCTCTCCTTGGAAGAGACTGTACTCTTGGAAACAATTCACAAGTGACACATGTGGCAGGCAGCTGAGCTATTACACATCACTGAAGGAGACAACCATTTGGTGCCCTTTTTAGAGCAGCTAATTTAAAATTGAAAGTGGATGCATGTCCTTTCATACTGCGCAACTTGAGCCAAATTCATGAAGACACCGACTGCAGTCAGAATCCACCGCTCTAGTCTCAGTTTGATTGCATTAACTGGCACTATGGAATGTTTCACCTCAGGGTTTCACATTATAGTTCCAAAGCAGCCAAACCACTCTTCCTTCTGAATCAGTCAAACCAGATATGCATGCATGTGCACCATTTCTTCCACTGACATCAATCTCAGTGACAGCAGCTTCACTTACTGTAATTTGTTTCCTGCTATGGGTTCTCCTACTTGAAAATAAAAATGTTTACTGGTAATCCATCATAGCTGATCATGAGAAGTTAAAAAAAACACAATGATATGTATAAGAATTATGGGAATCATAAATATAAAATGATATGAATTTCCACAGTTAATTTTCATGTTAATACTGGTGGAAGAAATGCTGTATATTAGTTAGGCAGAAGACAGAGTGAGAGTGGGACATGCAGATCTATTGGAGGGGTGATTCTGATGGTGACCTTCACTTTCCCTTACAGCAGTAACAAAACAGTCCAATCTAGCAGAGCTACAATGTGGTCTTATACTCAGTAACTTCAGTCCAATCTTAAAAACTGAAATCCTCTTCCTACAACCCAATCAAAAACCCTCCACTGAGGGCCTTAGGACATTAATTTCAGACAGAACAAGAACAAAAAAGAAACATCTTTCTAGGTTCTGCTCCTAGGTGTAATGTTACTGCAGTTAATTGGCTAACCTAATTATAACCTTACACCTTGTGTGTGCTTTAAAAAGAGCTCTGTACAAGCATGCATAACCATGTGGTTCATTTCCTGGTTGGAAGGGAACTAATTCACTAAGCGTCTCCTGCTTTTTCAAACCCATACCTTTAAAGCTGTGCTGTGCCTGTGGGCTTCAGAGGAACCTCTGTTTCTGTCTCTTCTGATGGCATGCATGTGTAACAGAGTTAAAAATGTATTATAGTGTTAATGTGATTTTCGACATTAATTGAGCAGTCTAAGGCTGTATTTGGAATTTGGAGCCTCCTTTGGGGTTAAGGTGTACTGCAGGTCTGCTGGGTTGTCCCTAAACGCTTGCCTTACCCGATCAGAAAAATCTCTGCATTTCAATCGGGTAGGTTCACTATACAAAGCACTGAACATTATCTTTTAATTTCTTATAGTAAAACATGATTTTAGTTTGTAACTTCGACACATGACATGTGTAATGTTATTTTACATGCATTGTGAGGGTTTGACCGAAATTCGCGAGACAGACAGAAAGTTTATTATTGTTTTTGATTTTGCCACGAGTTTATGCAGACGGAGATTAACGTGGCCAGCTCTAAACTCCGCTAGCAAGTTCTCATTCATTCCGTGGATAGTTTAGGTTGGTGTACACGGAAGATACAGCTTAGTTTAACATGCATTTAATGTATAGTTAGTCTGACATGCTTTGTATGTGTGTATTGCCTTTGTTTATTTATATCTGTATGCGATAAGATCGCGAATGTTCACGAGTGTTCTGGAATGGTAATTAGCAGACACTATGCCTCCGAACATTCCACTCTAGTCTGTCTAGCCTGCTAGCGCTGCATGAACGATGTATGCATGTATGTAACGCGGTGAAACCCCCCTAATTTTGTTTGCGCAGACGCTGCAAGTTGTCTTGTACACCGGAGCCTGAAGGCTTGTTTTTGTTTTATCTTTTAAAGGTATGTGCTCCAGTCCAAGTGTGAATGTATATAGTGTGTGTGTGAATTATAAATGTATAAGTTTTAGGTTTAAAGTTACAGTTCTCTCCTTATTGAAACGAGACTTTTATTATTTTGTATGAATATATTTTCGTTATTGTGAGAGAGAAAGGGAAAAATCTCTGCATTTCAATCGGACGCTGCAAGTTGTCTTGTACGAAGGCTTGTTTTTGTTTTATCTTTTAAAGGGAAATAAACGTGTGTGAACATCAGTCCATCTTGTGTCCCCTAACTGCCTGACCCCCGTTACACTGGTGCCGTGACCTGTCGATCTTCAAGATCAGCCTGACGCCGATCGCCGTGAACGCTGCGTGGAAGTTGCGTGGAAGTCCAGCTCAAGTGTGCAGGATCAAGTGTGGTAAGAGTTGTCTTTGTAAATGGTTAGGCAGTATAGGGCAGTGTTTATATTATTCCAGTATTGGGGATTTATCATTATTCTGTATATATAGTTCATACAGTCATTTTATTCTAATACTATTGTCCTTTTTATTATCTTTTTGTTTTCTTTCTTACATCTGATAATACACAACGCAGATATTTGCCATTATGGCTGAGAAAGCAGACTACAGTGATGTGGGTGAGAATTTTGCCAGTCCAGTTTTGCCCAGAGGAAGGGGTATGTGGGGTCCATGGCAGCGTATTGATAGTGGTGCTGTTGGACATGGGTTGGATTGTGGGGAGGTGAGTTATTCCCAGTCAGTAGCTGACAGCGGTAGAGGTACAGGGTTAGGTCAGAACCCAAGTTGTACACCTGTTGGCCAGTCTATGGGGGTGGGGCCTCTCAAATCCACACCCAGCGGCGTAGATGCTGCTGCCATTAGCCACCTCACAGATATGGTAGGACAGTTGGGTGCTCAGATTGGTGAGTCCATTGTAGCTAAATTGATGTCCGCTGGTGTAGTTAATGCAAGCGGTGCATGCCAGAGCAATGCATCACTGAACACATCACCTACACACACAAGCACTGACTCTAGCGCAGTTAGGCACACTGACTCACATGTCACAGTACAGGTAAAATCAGACAAAGAGCCTAATTTCTTTAGAGGTGACGGTTCTGACAAATACCCAGTCCAAGACTGGATTGACATGACTAAAGCTTATCTCAGAAAGCAGAGGTGTCCTGTGGATGAACAGGCTGAAGAGATCATGGGGAAGTTGATGGTCAAAGCAAGAGATGTCGTGAAGGTTGCCCTGCGCAGCGATAAGACTCTTGATGTGAAACAGAACCCCGACCTCATTTATGATGTTCTCCTTCAGTATTTTAGTGACACCTCGTCATGTCTCCCACTGGCGGATTTTTACTCCACTCTACCCAGGCCCAGGGAGAGCCCAGTTGATTACTGGTTGTGAGTAAACAGAGCTGCTGAGCTGGCAGATGAAGGCCTTCGCAGGCAAGGTAGGCGGATGGAGAACCAGAGTGAGGAGGTGGCGCACATGTTTGTCAAGCATTGCCCCGATCCAGAACTTTCCTCTGTCTTCAAGTGTAAGCCTATTCGAGAATGGAGTGCACGTGACATACAGTTGAGAATTGATGACTACCAGAGAGAGCTGAGAGCCTCTGGCAGAGCCCGTGGAGATGTGCAGGTAAAGAGCCACACCACCACCATTGTCGACATGCAGTCCAACCCAGTGTCATGCAGTCAGCCCGTGTCTGATCAGTGCTACACACAGTGCCCTGCCCTCTCTCCCGTGGCTGCTCCTAATGCCATTTGCCATACACAGTGTTCCCCCTCCGTCACTGTTGCCAGTCAGAACCACTCCCTGCGCCAAGCCCCCTGCCCACCCTCCTGTTCCCCCATGCCAGCTGTGTTGCAGAACTCTCAGGAGGCCGAGGACAGGATTCTCTCCCGCATGATGGCCATGTTGGAACAGATGATGGGTAAAGTGCAGTAGCGCAGCAGTGCTCCCCGTGGTGGACGATTCCAGGGTGGTCATCGTGAGAAAGCCTGTCGTGTCTGCAATGACAGCAAGCACACCACCATCACTCACTGCAGGTCAGAGAGGCTGTGTTTCGCCTGTTTCGCCCCTGGCCATACAAAGATGGAGTGTCCTGCAAAGTCTTCCTCTGAGCCTCAGTCCATGGGAAACTAGGAGACCCATATTCAGAGGGAGGCAGTATGGGTCACAGTTTAAACTCCCACACTGGAGATATTTCTGATGCTGAGACTGTTTATGCAAATCACAAAATCTCAAGTAATGATGCTCAAGTTGTCTTTCAGAATATACACAAAGTTAATGGCAGTGACAGTCTTTTCTACACTCCTGTGATGATTGGTAATACAGTGAGCCTAAATGCTATGCTGGACAGTGGCTCTATGGCCTGTACCATCAATGAGACTGCTGAAATGAAGCTAAAAGAAGCTGGAGTAGTGACTGCTGATGATCAGTTTAGTACAGACGTTGTTCTCATTGGCTGTGGTGGTCGCCGTGTCATGCCCAAGTCAGCTGTCTATTTGCAGATGGAAGTGTATGGCTGCAAGATGGTGGTGCCTACTCTTGTTGTTCAAGGTCAGCATGATGAGATGATACTGGGCACTAACGTTATCAAGCACATTCTTCGTCAGTACAAGCAGTGTGATGCCTATTGGAGAGCTGTGTCAGCCCCCAGTCCTGCTGGCGATCCAGAATCAGAGCAGTTCCTGTCTATGCTTGCTGGTCTGGACCGTTGGAGAGGCGAGGAAGTTCCCCACAGGATAGGCACTGTCAGGAGCAACTCAGCTGTGTGCCTTGAGCCTGGACGTGAGTACTTGTTATGGGGGAAGCTACCTAAGTCTGCAGCTGTGTCACCTGGTAGCACTGTGATGACTGAGCTCAGCACCAAGAGGAATCCTGGTGGTGAGAATGGTGACTTCAATGTGGCAAGACAGATGGCTTCCATTAAAGCTCATCAACACCTCTGACAGGCCCGTGTTAGTAAGACGTAATGCTAAGCTAGCAGACGTTTTTCCCTGTATTGCTCTCGAAGACATGGATGACACACACACTGAAGTCCCACTGGCCAGTTGTTCTCTTTTAACCAGTCCCTCTGGAAATGATGCAAGCTCTGCTGACGAAAGACTGAAATCAGTCGGATTGAGTGGGATTGATGTGAACTCCTGTGATGTGACTGAAGAATGTAGAGACAAGCTGACTGAACTAGTCGTGCGACACAATGACATCTTCTCACGCCATCATCTCGATTGTGGAGAGGCAAAGGGCTTCGTCCATCGTATTCACCTATCAGATCACAGACCATTCCGGCTTCTTTTCAGACGAGTGCCCTCAAGTCAATATCAGAAGTTGCGTCAAGTGCTAAGTGAGATGGAGGAGAAAGAGATTATTAGGAAGTCCACCAGTGAGTATGCGTCTCCATTAGTTCTCGTCTGGAAAAAGAATGGAGATCTTTGTGTGTGTACAGATTTTCGCTGGCTGAACAAAAACGGACTCTTAAAGATGCTCACCCTCTCCCTCACCAGGCTGACTGCTTGGCGGCACTTGGAGGAAATGCTCTTTTCAGTACTATGGACCTGACGTCTGGATTCTATAACATGCCGTTGCACGAGCACGACAAAAAGTACTCAGCATTTACCACTCCAATGGGTCTGTACGAGTACAATCGTTTGCCACAAGGTCTATGCAACAGTCCTGGAAGCTTTATTGCGCATGATGACTAGCATTTTTGGAGATCAGAATTATCTAAGCCTGCTTTGCTATTTGGATGATCTGCTAGTCTTTGCTCCAGATGAGTCAACTGCTCTTCAACGCTTGGAGATGGTGTTCAGCAGGCTACGCAGCCACAATCTGATGCTAGCCCCCAAGAAGTGCTTTTTCCTGCGTAAGTCTGTGAGGTTCCTTGGGCACATAGTAGACGAAGCTGGCGTATCTACTGACCCCAGTAAGATTGAGGGCATTCTGAAGATGACAAGTGCTGACCTGATGGAAGCAGACGGTGTCACTCCCTCAGCAAAACGGGTCAGGTCTTTCCTAGGGATGGTCAATTACTACCAGCATTTTGTGCCTAACTACTCTGCCATTGCCAAGCCCCTCTTCTCTCTGCTGTCAGGCCAAAAGCGCAAGAGTAAGGAGAAGCCGACGGCCAAACCCAGGTCTCAGAGCAGGAAGTTGACTGCTGCTGACTGGACTCCTGACATGGAGCAAGCTTTCCATACACTAAAATCGTCACTGGCTGAAACGGTTGTCCTGGCTCACCCTGACTTCACCCGCCCTTTTATGCTGTCTGTAGATGCCTCCCTTGATGGAATTGGCGCTGTCCTGTCACAGATAAAGGAAGGAGAAACCAGAGCGAGGCCCATGGCGTTCGCCAGCAAGTCACTTTCTCAGTCCCAGAAGAACTACCCAGCACACCGGTTGGAATTCTTGGCGTTGAAGTGGGCTGTTTGTGATAAGTTCAGCCACTGGTTGAAGGGCCATATGTTCACGGTGTGGACCGACAACAATCCGTTGACTCACATCATGACAAAGCCAAAGTTAGATTGCTGTGAGCAACGCTGGGTGGCGAAGTTAGCCAGCTACAACTTTGATATCAAGTATGTCCCAGGTCCGAAGAATGTGGTCGCCGATGCCCTTAGCCGTGTGCCTTTTGTCAAAGAAAGAGTCAGTCTCAGGCTGCTTCAAGAACCGTACAAAAGCCTTCTCTCTGAAGTTCGGGGTTTGACGAGTGACTCTGTTCAAGAGCCTTCCGCTGCTCCAGTTCCCATCATTGGAATCCACGACAAGCTGATGATCATGCTGAGATCGTCTCTGCTCCTATTCGTGTCCATGCTCAATCCATTGAGATGGATGAGATATCTGCTGTCCTGCAGTCACACAATGAGTGGGATACTGGAGCAAGAACCCGCGCTGTCGCAGCTCTGCACCATGTGCCACGGCTGGTCCCAGGTGGCCAAGATTCACTGCCTGCTTACACAGAGAAGGAACTGCGTGATGAGCAGCTTAAAGACAGAGCCCTCTCCCGAGTTTTGTATTATGTGGAGAGACGTCGCAGACCCTCCAGAAGAGAGCGAACACGAGAGTCAGTTGCAGTTTTGAGATATTTGAAACACTGGGAGAAGCTTGTTCCGAGCAACGGAATACTCTACAGGGTTTCAAGAGACCAAGTGACAAAGTCAAAGCGTCACCAGTATGTGGTCCCTGAGTCACTCAAAGCCGTTGTCCTGAGCAGTGTTCACGACAATGCTGGTCACCAGGGTCAGTTCAGAAGCCTTGGGTTGGCCAGGCAGAGATTCTTTTGGCTCAGTCTTGACAGAGATGTGAGAGCCTACGTCCGCAACTGCAAGCGGTGCATTGTCAGCAAGACAGCAGAACCTGTTGACAGGGCACCCTTGGAGAGCATTGCCTCCACCAGGCCCCTCCAGCTTGTTTGCATCGACTTCTGGACGGCGGAGGATAATAGGAACAAGACAGTCGACGTGCTAGTGGTGACTGACCACTTTACAAGAATGGCCCAGGCATTCCCTTGCAAAGATCAGTCGGCCAAGCAGGTGGCAAGAATCCTTTGGGACAAGTACTTCTGTGTGTTTGGGTTCCCAGAACGTATCCACAGTGACCAGGGAGCAAGCTTTGAGAGTCAACTAATCAGCGAGCTTCTTAGAGTCTCTGGTATAAGGAAATCACACACCACCCCATATCACCCCATGGGTAATGGTAGTGTGGAGTGTTTTAATAGAACCCTTGGTAATATGATCCGTGCACTCGCTCCAGACACAAAAGCCAACTGGCCGAGACGTCTTCAGACACTGACATTCATGTACAACTGTACAGTTCATGAGACAACGGGCTATGCACCTTTTTATTTGATGTTTGGTCGGACTCCACGTCTACCCATTGATGTGCTCTTCCGTACTATCCTGAATGATCCAGCTGTGGTCAGCTATGACAAATATGTTGTATCTCTTGAGAAAGATCTGAAGGATGCCATGTTGATAGCCCAGGAACATGCCACAAAAGAACAGCGCCGTCACACTGAGCTCTACAACAGGAGAGCGAAAGGACCCACCATTGCCGTTGGTGACTGTGTGCTGGTGGCAAACAAGAAGGAAAGGGGCAAGAGAAAGGTTGCAGATCGCTGGGAGTCCACAGTGTACACTGTAGTGGAAAGGAATGTTGAAACACACACTTACAAGATCCGTAACACAGCCTCTGGACAGGAAAGAGTTGTCCACCGTAATCTGTTAATGCTGGTCAATTTCCTGCCAGTTGACGACACAGGTGTGCTGACTGACCCAGTTTTATCCTTGTCTTCTGCTCAGCTGTCGGACCAAAGTGACAACTCTGCATCAGTGAGACGAGGCTCCTTGCCTGATAGCGTGAGTGAAAACCGTGTGGATCTGAGTTCTAGCCCGGGATCTCAGGGAGCACAGATGGGACACGTGCAAGGCGAGAGTGTGGGGCGTGACTCAGTGGCTGTTCCGCAGTCTATGGACCCTGAAGGTAGAACTGTTGAGTGGATTGCTCAGTCACCATTCCTTGAACCATCACAGGTGGAGTCAACTGATGTCTGCACAAGACCAGCTCTCTCTGTCTCTCAGAGTGACCCAGAGAAGTCTGAAGACCGTGCAAGTGACCAGTCCATTGCCTCTGACTTCCGACCTGTGACTGACACTGACACTAGTGGAGATGTTAGTAACATAGACGGACAGACTGCCAGTTGTGAGGTAGACACACTCACATATACACGGACGGACGGACAGACTGTCATAACACAGACTGACAACACTAGTCACACACAGAGTGCTGACACAGTAGCTTCTGTTACACAGTCTGATAATCCCAGTTTATCCACACAGGTGAGGTCTAGGTTTGGTCGCTTTATAAAGCCAGTTGACAGACTGATTCAGACCATGTCCAGACAAGACATTGCACACACACACCCGTCCATGCAGGCCGTTTGTAGGTCAGTGTTTCAGATTTTTCGTGATTAGACGAAGTTAACTGTAGAGTTCCTTTTATATATATATGATAGCATGTGATGTGGTTAGTCACATGGAGATGGTTTTATTTTCTTGTTTTCCTAGTGGCTTTTAGTACACAGTGTAGATGGGCCTTGTGGGGTGTATAAGGCACCCTACTACCAGTGGTTGGTTGGAGAGTTTGCGCGCCTATTCCATGTCATCCTTTTTGGATACCTTTTTGGTTGGCTTGCCTGTTATTGGTGGCCCTCAGTATGTGCCAGTGTTTGTGGCTAGTGAACTTTATGCTTCTAGATGCTGCTCAGATTTGGCGAAATTCAGGGGGGGTGGGTGTAACAGAGTTAAAAATGTATTATAGTGTTAATGTGATTTTCGCCATTAATTGAGCAGTCTAAGGCTATATTTGGAATTTGGAGCCTCCTTTGGAGTTAAGGTGTACTGCAGGTCTGCTGGGTTGTCCCTAAATGCTTGCCTTACCCGATCAGAAAAATCTCTGCATTTCAATCGGGTAGGTTCACTGTACAAAGCACTGAACATTATCTTTTAATTTCTTATAGTAAAACATGATTTTAGATTGTAACTTCGACACATGACATGTGTAATGTTATTTTACATGCATTGTGAGGGTTTGACCGAAATTCGCGAGACAGACAGAAAGTTTATTATTGTTTTTGATTTTGCCACGGGTTTATGCAGACGGAGATTAACGTGGCTAGCTCTAAACTCCGCTAGCAAGTTCTCATTCATTCCGTGGATAGTTTAGGTTGGTGTACACGGAAGATACAGCTTAGTTTAACATGCATTTAATGTATAGTTAGTCTGACATGCTTTGTATGTGTGTATTGCCTTTGTTTATTTATATCTGTATGCGATAAGATCGCTAATGTTCACGAGTGTTCTGGAATGGTAATTAGCAAACACTCCATGCCTCCGAACATTCCACTCTAGTCTGTCTAGCCTGCTAGCGCTGCATGAACGATGTATGCATGTATGTAACGCGGTGAAACCCCCCTAATTTTGTTTGCGCAGACGCTGCAAGTTGTCTTGTACACTGGAGCCTGAAGGCTTGTTTTTGTTTTATCTTTTAAAGGTATGTGCTCCAGTCCAAGTGTGAATGTATATAGTGTGTGAATTATAAATGTATAAGTTTTAGGTTTAAAGTTACAGTTCTCTCCTTATTGAAACGAGACTTTTATTATTTTGTATGAATATATTTTCATTATTATGAGAGAGAAAGGGAATAATCTCTGCATTTCAATCGGACGCTGCAAGTTGTCTTGTACACCGGAGCCTGAAGGCTTGTTTTTGTTTTATCTTTTAAAGGGAAATAAATGTGTGTGAACATCAGTCCATCTTGTGTCCCCTAACTGCCTGACCCCCGTTACACATGTTATTCCTCAGCGGCCACACCCAAAGGTCAAAGGTCATGAATGCTATTAGTCACTTCCCTTTAACAGTGTCACTGGGTGTTTCACCTGACTATTCAACCAGGTGTCTTAAAGGCCAGCACAGTGTACTGTCATTATTCTTGCGATCTGACCTGTGAGTATGACCCCTGAATTTCTCCACAAATCCAGAGAGAGTGTAAATTGGGCCATCTCTCATGTCATCAGGTAGAACTCACTGAAGTGATGATTTTGGTCAATGGAAACTACAATGTTCACTTCTAAAAATACTGTATTTAGAGATATTGAACTTCATGAAGAGCCACAAACAGAAACAAAAAGTGGAAGGGGTTCAGTTCCAGGTTCAATAATTTCTTGTTGCTGTTCTTCTCTCTGATACCTGGAAATACCTGGTACACACACACACACACACACACACACACACACACACACACACACACACACACACACACACACACACACACACACACACACACAAACACAACCACGCATACACCACCAATGCACCGTGCAAAAACAGGAAGACTTGCAACGTTGGATATCACACTGAAGTATCACCTGCTGAAGTTTGGAATCTTTCCCAGTTTTTCTGTATATACTGACCTTTGCAGAATCTACAGGAACAAACACTTAAAGCACTATGCTCTCTCCATTTAGGAGTATGGTATATAAGAGCAGTTACATCTGTGGTTACATAATTTTCACATCTTAACACGCTGTTAAAAACCCAAACAGTAATATTATAGTCCATTCCTCTGGCTTTGCTCTAGCTCCACTAATAATTAACATTCCGCCGCAGAATGAGTCCACTGGCATCCACTCTCTCCTTCCAGGCTTCTGTACAGTACTATTCTGTACCTTTATGCTTCACATGTAACCACATGTTATTCAAGCACAATTTAAGCAATTGACAAGATGCAAAATGTTCCTTTAAAACCCAGTTATAAATGTTTCTAAGTATCTGTAAACATCGGCTGCTGTAAGATGTATATATTTTAGCACCACCCTTTCTGCATCCCTGCAAAAAATGAACTATTTTGCTTATGAGTGACAACATTTTAGTAAGCTGTATGCTGTTTAACCATATCCCAGTATTTTAAAAACTTCTATAATGTTTGTATATGTGTTTTGTGGAATGTTAACTGACATTCTTGAATGAGAAACAATTACCTGGTAAAGGCAAATACCTGAACAGAACTAAAGTATGTTGAGCAATGGTGGATGGGAGCAAGCATGCTAAATCTGTTCATCTTTTGCATGCTAAGATCCAAACTGCAACATCAAGCTGATATCAGATGATATGTTGTATGATACTCTGTCCTGCATTGCAGAGTCTTCCGGTTCTGATCCAGGAGACTGAATTGACAAGTAAAAGTACTCACTGCTGTGAAAGCTCTTGGCAAAGTGAATGAGAGTGCTCAGCTCTGTATTCAATGAGGAGTCACATCACCACTGTGTCAGTACTCACTGGGACTCACTCATGAGTCAGGGGTTAAAAAGAGGTGAGGCTTTCAGAGGGCGTTTGGTTCAGTCAGGGACAGGAAATGTTTTTCACCATCAACAGGATTTTTTTTCTCCAGAGCAAAAAGAGCAAGAAAACAGTATTGTTTGTCTTTTCAGTGCATGGGAGAGTGAAATATTATTTGGTACGTCTCACATTCCCTTGAGCTGTTATTAGTTGGTAAAACTAATTTTTCACACTGTTTCAGGGAAGCAGCATGACGCTCATGAATCACACATTTCCAGCTCCTGTTCTTTGTGTGATTAAGGCTGGCAAGGACAGGGCCATTCTTCCCAGCCCTCATTACCATAGCCATGGTGGGAAAGCCGCTCTTGCTATTATCTGATTGGAAGACACAAAAGCCAAGGGTGACAATCAGCCAATGGTGCGACACCCTGCGACAGCTGCCACGCATGAGGCATGAATACCAGATATTTCTGCTCAATGCAGCCCTTTGTATCTGAGATGGGGAGAAAGATGGAGTAACAGAGAAGGGGAGAATATGTCTCCTAGGGGAGGAAGGGCGTTGTGTTTTGTTGTCGCCCTCCTCAGCAGTTTTGAAGATGAAGCAGCACAGCACATGAACATCACACAGACAAGCAATTCCTCAGTGACACCTCCATTGTACTGGAGAAAGTGACAGTAAAAGGCTTGTGAGTAAACAAGACAACAGTGTTATGAATGTTTTTTTTAAACTTCGGTGAATGCCAGAGCTTTGACAGTCAATGAAAAGGTCTCAAAATGTACAGTACCACACTATGAAAAGAAAGGTGTCAGGTCCAAATTATTGAAGCTAATTTACTGCTAAAACCATCAGGTCCTGCAAAATCACTTTCAAATTCAAACTTCTAGTAAGCAGCTCAATATGAACAAACTCCTTTTCAAAGCTGAAATCATAGACAGCCCCTTCTCTACACAGAAACAGCTATGGATCACTGGGACAAGCTGAATCACATATACTGAGGAGGTAGTGGGGGAAACTGACACACCCAGTGTCTGTGATATGACCACAGCTTTCTTTGCTTTACTTAGTCTTCTTTGCTAATACTGTAACAACACATAAGGCATTGCACTCTTCAGTTAGTCATCTCTGGTGGATATAGTACCTGCTTGAGGTAATCTATTCCTCTGAAGGAACATAATGTCAATAGTTTCTTCTTATTACTGTCCTGTATTGGTGTTACCCCCAGGCTATACCACGCAATGACCATCCAGAGTCAGAGTTAAATTTATCCGTCTTGTTTACTGAAACACTTGTTGTACATGCCGCATAGTACACACCGATTTCCCAAAATGCCCAGCAGTAATCAAATACGGGTGTCAGACAGGAACATAATACTCCACAATAGTATCTAGATAATACATGACATACTCCTCCCCCCTTACATGAAAGGTACAGTGCCATGCAAAAGTTTGGGCACCCCTGATCAGAATTTCTGTTACTGTGAATAGTTAAGTGAGTTGAAGATGAACTGATATCCAAAAGGCATAAAGTTAAAGATGAAACATTCTCTTCAACATTTTAAGCAAGATTAGTGTATTATTTTTGTTTTGTACAATTTTAGAGTGAAAAAAAGGAAAGGAGCACCATGCAAAAGTTTGGGCACCCCAAGAGATTTGAGCTCTCAAATAGCTTTTACCAAGATCTCAGACCTTAATTAGCTTGTTAGGGCTATGGCTTGTTCACAGTCATATTTAGGAAAGGCCAGGTGATGCAAATTTCAAAGCTTTATAAATACTCTGACTCCTCAAACCTTGTCCCAACAATCAGCAGCCATGGGCTCCTAGCAGCTGCCTAGCACTCTGAAAATTAAAATAATTGATGCCCACAAAGCAGGAGAAGGCTATAAGAAGATAGCAAAGCGTTTTCAGGTAGCCGTTTCCTCAGTTCGTAATGTAATTAAGAAATGGCAGTTAACAGGAACGGTGGAGGTCAAGTTGAGGTCTGGAAGACCAAGAAAACTTTCCAAGAGAACTGCTCATAGGATTGCTAGAAAGACAAATCAAAACCCCTGTTTGACTGCAAAAGACCTTCAGGAAGATTTAGCAGACTCCGGAGTGGTGGTGCACTGTTCTACTGTGCAGCGAAACCTGCACAAATATGACATTCATGGAAGAGTCATCATAAGAAAACCTTTCCTGCATCCTCACCACAAAATTCAGTGTCAGGAGTTTGCAAAGGAACATCTAAACAAGGCTGATGCATTTTGGAAACAAGTCCTGTGGACTGATGAAGTTAAAATAGAGCTTTCTGGCCGCAATGAGCAAAGGTATGTTTGGAGAAAAAAGGGTGCAGAATTTCATGAAAAGAACACTTCTCCAACTGTTAAGCACGGGGTGGATCGATCATGCTTTGGGCTTGTGTTGCTGCCAGTGGCATGTGGAACATTTCACTGGTAGAGGGAAGAATGGATTCAATTAAATACCAGCAAATTCTGGAAGCAAACATCACACTGTCTGAAAAAAAAGCTGAAGATGAAGAGGATGGCTTCTACAACAGGATAATGATCCTAAACACACCTCAAAATCCACAATGGACTACCTCAAGAGGCGCAAGCTGACGGTTTTGCCATGGCCCTCACAGTCCCCCGACCTAAACATCATCGAAAATCTGTGGATAGACCTCAAAAGAGCAGTGCATGCAAGACAGCCCAAGAATCTCACAGAACTAGAAGCCTTTTGCAAGGAAGAATGGGTGAAAATCCCCCAAACAAGAATTGAAAGACTCTTAGCTGGCTACAAAAAGCATTTACAAGCTGTGATACTTGCCAAAGGGGGTGTTACTAAATACTGACTATGCAGGGTGCCCAAACGTTTGCTTTGGGCCCTTTTCTTTTATTGTTATTTTGAAACTGTAAAAGATGGAAATAAAAAAGTAATCTTGCTTAAAATATTAAAGAAATGTGTCATCTTTAACTTTATGCCTTTTGGAAATCAGGTCATCTTTTACTTGCTTAGCTATTCACAGAAACAGAAATTCTGACCAGGGGTGCCCAAACTTTTGCATGGCACTGTAGCACCTTTGTAAGATACTTTAGACTGTAATACACCATACTGCAGCTACATTACTCCATGCACCTAACATTTCAAATAACATTCCAAAATGTCACAACACAATGCAATGAACTTTTTTATTTATTTATTTATTTTATTTTTTTAACAACTTAACTAAGCTATGGAAATGAGGGTAGACTGCCTCAAATCCTGACATTACCCTGGGGTTTATTCTGCCCCCGCTCACTGGGTATGTCACTACTATCTAATAACTCAAACGTTTTGGGGGTCGGTGATCCCTGACTGGATACCGATGAACAGTCATTTCTTTGGGTAGAGATACACCTGAGGTGACGGGCAGTGTCACAGGTGTAGGTAGAGATGGCGTAGGCTCAGCCATTGGAGAGACTGGGCCTGGAGTGGGAGAAGCGGACTTCGGAGAGGGCGGCACCACACCGATGGTGGTAGGTACCCCAGTGATGGGCTGTGGTGCTGGCTGTGAGCACACCACAGGTGAAGACGTTGCCAGTGCTACAGTTCCCTTTAACAGCTGATCTGTGTGTCTCCTCCAGACAATGTCCTCTGCTGTCTGTACAGTGTAGGACACGGGGCCTGTCTGTGCAATGATGGTTCCTGGGACCCATTTTGGGCCGCCTATATAATTGCGCGCTAGCACACCGTCTCCAGGACCGAAGGCTCTGTCCTTGGCTGTCTTCTCACGCCTTTCGATCTGTGCCTGTTGTTGACGCAGCACAACGGATTTGGTCTTGGGTGGTTTCAGCAGATCAAAGTTGGTACGCAAACGTCGTTTCAGAAGAAGTGTTGACGGAGACTCCTTTGTCGTTCCATGTGACACATTTCGGTATGACAGCAAGAAACCGTGCAGTCGTTGATGAAGTGAGCCTTGTCCTTGCGAAGCCTTGAGTGAGTGTTTCATGCTCTGTACAAATCTTTCTGCTAATCCGTTGGTAGCAAGGTGATACGGAGCAGATCGAATATGCTGGACTCCATGCATTTCAAGGAACTTCGCGAATTCTTCAGAGAGAAATTGAGGACCATTGTCGCTTACCAGCTGTTCCGGAAAACCAAAACGACTAAACATTTCCTCAAGCTTCTCAATCGTTTTCTGGGCTGTGGTTGATCTCATGATTGCGACTTCTGGCCACTTACTGTGTGCATCGATAACTACCAACAACATTCTCTCTTCAAACGGACCGGCAAAGTCGACATGTATGCGCTGCCATGCTTCCTCGGGCCAGTCCCATGGATGTAGAGGGGCTAACTGCGGTGTGTTGCGGACTCCCTGACAGGAGGAACATGACCTTACCATGTCTTCGATGTGACCATCGAGTCCCGGCCACCAAAAGTAGCTCCTCGCAAGTTCTTTCATGCGGACCATTCCGCAGTGCCCTGAATGCAGCTGTTGGAGGGATGATTACCCTCTGCCCCCATAACAGACATCCAGCTTGGACTGAGAGTTCGTTCCTCCTTGAGATGTATGGTTTCAGTTCAGCAGAACTCTCAACCTTCCCTCCACTGATCACGGCATCAATCAGCATTGAGAGCACAGGGTCATTTCTGCTATGACGTTTCACTTGTACGCAGGTGATTGGTGTCCCTTCCACTTGCTGAAAATAGAAGATGTCCACTTGCTTTGACACAGCATGGGTGTCCGGCAAGGGTAGTCTGGAAAGACCGTCAGCATTTGAATGCAGCTCAGACTTTCGGTACTTTATGTCATATGTATGAGCGGAGAGGAGCAATGCCCATCTTTGCATACGACTCGAGGCCAACGACGGAATGCCTGTGTGTGGCCCAAAGATGGTCGTGAGAGGGCGGTGGTCCATCAGAAGGGTGAACTTCCTTCCAAAAAGGTATTGGTGAAACTTACAAATGCCAAACACTATCCCCAGTGCCTCTCGTTCTATTTGGGCATAGTTGCTTTCGGCCTTGTTGAGTAAGCGTGATGCAAAGGCTATTGCTCTTTCTACTCTATTTGGCATGATATGTGACAATACGGCACCTACTCCGTAAGGCAATGCATCACAGGCTAACTGCAGAGGAAGCTAAGGGTCAAAATGTGTCAGCACATCAGATTTCAACAACGCTTCCTTGGTTTGTGCAAAAGCCCGCTCACATTGAGCTGTCCATTTCCACACTTTGTCTTGGCGTAAGAGCTGATGGAGTGGTTTCAGCATGGATGCCCGGTTAGGAATAAATCTACCGTAATAATTAAGCAGGCCAAGATAGGAACGAAGTTGACTTATGTTTTGTGGTGCTGGTGCCTCGGTGATTGCCCGGACCTTTGATGGAGCCTTGTGTAAGCCCTGGGCATCAATCACATGCCCCAAGTACTCCACAGAAGGTTGGAAGAACTCACACTTGGCCTTACGGACTCTGAGACCATACTTTTTCAGTCTTTGTAGGGTGGCATCAAGATTCCTCAAGTGCTCATCCTCGGTTCTCCCTGTGACTAGAATATCGTCCAGGTAGCACTGTACTCCAGACAGGCCACTTAAAATTTGATCCATCGCTCGCTGGAACAGAGATGGGGGGGAAGTGACTCCAAAGGGCAGACAGAAGTATCTGTGTAACCCCTTGTGTGTGACTATAGTTAGCTGCTCTCATGACTGTTCAGCCACATGCATTTGGAGGTAGGCTTGACTTCTATTTTACTGAATCTATTTTACTGAATTTTTTTCCTCCTGCTAGACCAGCAAAAAAATCATCGATGTGAGGGAGTGGGTATTGCTCAACTTCCAACACGGGATTTAATGTCACCTTGAAATCCCCGCAAATCCTTACAGAGCCGTCTTTCTTCATTACAGGAACTATGGGCGTTGCCCAGTTACTCACGCTGACAGCCTCAAGCACCCCACTCTCAACTATTGGTCTCAATGCATAGGGCACTGGTCGAGCTTTCATGAACTTGGGTTTGCTACCAGGCTTCAGGTCTAACTTAACAGTGATGTTTTTCATGCTTCCCAATTCCTCTGTAAACACCTCTGCATGCTTTTCAAGGACTGTGGTCAGACCTGGTTCAGCTTTGGAGATCATGCAGATTGATGACCAATCAAGGTGCATCTTCTCCAGCCATGCGCAACCAAAGAGGGATGGATAATTACCTTTCACTATGTAGAGAGGCAATGTAGCCGCTTGCTTGTTTAGTTGGACCGCCACCTCAACTATGCCTCTGACTGGCACAGGTTCACCAGTGTAGGTCTTCAAGATGATATTGGATTTTTTTAATGGAAGATGTTGCAGCTTATTTCTGTAGACAGTGTCTGACACAATTGACACTGCTGCACCGGTGTCAATTTCCAAGCGAGTGGGCTGCCCTTCCAATAATGGTGAAACCCAGTACCCCTGTGACCCCCCAGCAACAGTAAGTATATGCACTCCTTGGTGCATCTGAACTGCTACCAGTCACAGGGAAATCACTTTGACATTGTTGTTCCACCTTGTGCACATTTTTCTTTCTAAATGCACGTTTTGGTGTCTGGAGCTCTTGTTTGGAATTTTTGCTTGCTGCCCCTTTATTTTTGCATGTACGTTCAATGTGCCCCCTTTTACCGTATTTCCTACAGTCTAGGTCTTTGTTCCAGCATTCAGCTGCGAGATGTCCCATTTTATCACATCTGTAGCATTTTTGTTGTTTTTCACGTGTTTCGGTTGCAACCTTGTGCAATTTTCCACTTAAGCTTAGCTGATGCGCCTCTTTTGCTGCTAACTCCATAGACAAGCTTATTTCAATAGCCCTTTCCAACGTCAGTGCATTTTCTGTTAGCAATCGTTTCTGTATGGCTTCACTTCGGAGGCCGCACACCAGTCTGTCTCTTATAGCTTCGTTTAGCGCCTCATTAAATTCGCAATGCTCAGCCAGCTTTTTCAATGTGGCAACAAACATGGTCACCGACTCACCTTCCTCTTGGTTTCTCTTATGGAAATGGAAACGCTCCGCTATGGTCAACGGTCTCGGCGAGAAGTGCCTTGCTAGAGTTTCCACAATTTCATCATACGTTTTGTCACCGGGTTTATCAGGCTGCACCAAGGAGCGCAACAGATTGAAAGTCTTTGCTCCCATCACGCTGAGAAACGTGGGGACAAGCTTCTCCTCGTTTATGCCATTTGCTTCAACAAAGTACTCAAAACGCTCGGTGTACGCACTCCATTGCTCATTCTGTTCATCAAAAGCACCGATGTTCCCGATTAGCCCCGCCATTTCTTTCTAGCTTTTAAGCTTCTTTTCAGTCCAACACGTTTCCAAACACGCTGTAGGGGATCAAGCCTACGATTAGTCTTCCTTACGTGGGGCACCAACTATGTAAGGAATTAAATTAAACACATGGAGGCGCCATACAGAATATGGCATCTACCACAGTGGTTAAAATATCAGTCTCAGTTTTGTATATCAGTCTCATAAAATATACTAAACTATCAATTTGGAACTTCAATTAATAAATTAATAATCAATCAAAATTACCACATCAGTAGTTAAATCTTAATCAAATTACAATATTATCTATTTAGCTAACTAAACAAATAACACTGATAATTCAACTAAGAGGTGAAGGCATTTAGAATTGTGATCAGCAGAGGTTGGCGGTATTCATTGCACGTGTAACATTACAACACACACAACCTTGGAAAAATAATGCATTTATTGAGATATAAAATCAAAGTAGCAAGGCACATGTGTCATATGTACAATGAGTGAAACGCGTATGTATTTACACTTATGTGTAGATATGAGTGAATGTCTTATGCTAGTGTGTGTGCGTGTCATAGGGTGTGTGTTCCTTTGTTCTGAGTCGTGCGTGTGCTGCGCGTGCGCGTGTTTGCTGAACACACGTGTTCAAAGAGAACAAAGGAACATGCGTGTGGCGGCAAGTTTGAGTTGGTTATGTGCATGTGTGAGCGAACATAACGTCTGTCTGGTACAGGATATGTTCGCACGATTGATAACGGCGGGGTTATTTTGTGCGGATTAAAGCAGGTACCAGGGTTAGCAAGAGGATACGCATGCAAAGACCCTATGTCTCTGTGTGGTATCTTAACTAACGCTGCGCGGTGAATAATGTGTGTGACAAATCAGCTAGGAACAACGCAACATAGCTAGTTACATTACTCGTAATGACCTGAAACACATGGATGTACAAACATTCATAAATGTAGCTAACAGTGTTCGTTTAGCTATGCAAAGTCCTATGCCCAGAGATGATAGCCTACTGTAGCTCATGAAATGAGGTCCAAATCTTGCGGTTCCGTGGGTGGTTTCGCTGGCGGTTTCGTCGTCTGGGAGCCAGGGCTGGTCTGGTTCGGTCTGGATGAGTGTTTCCTTCGGGAGACACGCTGGGGTGGATCTGGTCGCACCTTTGTCTCCGGCTGGTAGCGAGTTTGTGCTGCTCTTCTTGCGGGCGCTGAAACTCGGCTCTTACTTTATTGATCTCCGCTAGCAATGCGGCGCTAGCTCGGAGAATCTACGCCAGGACAGGGCCTTTGGCTCGGCTGTCCGTGTCCCGTCCGCGTGGTGCGGCCTCCGGGAACGACAGAAATACGTCCGTCTTGTTCGGACGCGTGAAGCAAGAGAGATACGCCCGTCTCTTTCGGACGTATGGGGCGAGAGAAGAAAGAAGTAAAGGAATGCACCCAGTTTTTAGTGGCATCACTGCAGGGGGCATTTCCTGTTTATTGTAGTGGTCCTTGGTTGGGCGGGAGGTCGTAAAACTGCAACATCACTTCCCGTGAGATCGCGTTTCACGTGAAAGGCGATGTATGCGTTATTGTCCGTAAAAGTTGAACAAACAAAATGAACAAATCTATCTGTGGACGGCGCTGTACCTACAACACAATTCACTCGTTTCTTTTACAGTCACTTCTCCATTCACTGTTGTCAGAGTTTACTCACGACTCCTTAGTTTGTCCTTCCCGTTTGTTTAGGTTTCTTTACTCACGGCTCCGTTCTTTATCGCTCACTAGCCTGCTAGCTAGCTGGTCTTTGCAGCAGCCACGGCCTTCATCCCATCCTCGTCGCCAGTTGTCCTGTATTGGTGTTACCCCCAGACTATACCACGCAATGACCATCCAGAGTCAGAGTTAAATTTATCCGTCTTGTTTACTGGAACACTTGTTGTACATGCCGCATAGTACACACCGATTTCCCAAAATGCCCAACAGTAATCAAATACGGGTGTCAGACAGGAACATAAAACTCCGCAATTGTATCTAGATAATACATGACAATTACTTCCCTTTATTGATTAAAAAATGAAATGTCCATCATACAAATGTGTTGAAATATGGACATTACACATCATTCAAAGTTTACTGTATGAGATAAGCAGGGATAATGTGACACAGAGGTCTTTGCAGTATAAACTGAATGTTGTCCCTGGGATATCTCAGGGCAGTACTGTATAGGGCTTGTTAGGGCTGAGAATAATGGGCTTTGGACAGGGAAGGAAAACTTCCAACTGTGTTTCAAGTTCCAAAGACTTTGCTGAAATAAAAGATGAACTCCTGTCAGTAGTAGAGCCATTCTTTTTCAAGGATCCATAGGCCCTACAACACTCTGCCCTGTAGTAGTCTATACCCACCCCTACTGCCCCTACAGCACTCTGTGCCTGCTCCTACTGCCCTAAACCACTCTATAGCTGCCACTACAGCACTCTATAGCTACCCCTACTGCCCTACAACACTATAGCTACCCCTACTGCCCTCCCACTCTATGTCTGCCCTTACTGCCCTATAACATTCTATATCTGCCACTACAGCACTCTATACCTGCCCCTACTGCCCAAAAACAATCTACAGCTGCCATTGCAGCACTCTTTGCTGCCCCTACTGCCTTACAGCACTCTGTGACTGCCCCTACTGCCCTACAACAGTCTATACCTGCCCCTACAGCACCCTAAAGCTGCCCTTACTGTCCTACAACACTCCATAGCAGCTGCTACTGAACTCTATACCTGCCCCTGCTGCCCTACAACATTCTATAGCAATCACTACAGCACTCTATAGCTAACCCTAATGCCCCTACAGCACTCCATACCTACCCTGCTGCCCTACAACACTATATAGCAGTCACTACAGCACTCGATAGCTAACCCTACTGCCTGTACATATAACTGTACTTACATCCCCTATAGCACTCTATACCTGTCCCTACCACCCTATAGCACTCTATACTTGCCCCTGCTGTCCTACAACACTCTATAGCTGTCACTACAGCACTCTATAGCTAACCCCACTGCCCCTACAACACTCTGTACCTGCCCGTACTGCCCTACAACACTCTATACCTGCCCCTACTACCCCTACAGAACTCTATTGCTGTTCCTATTGCCCTGCTGCACTCTATACCCACCTCTACTGCTCTACAACCCTCTATACCTCCCTCTACTGCCCTACAACACTCTATAGCTGTCCCTGCAGCGCTCTATTCAATCCCCTATTGCCCCTACAGCTCTATATACCTGCAACTACTGCCCTTAAAACACTCCATTCTTGCCCCCTACTGCCCTACAACACTATTACTGCCACTACAGCACTCTATAGCTACCCCTACTGCCCCTTCAGCACTCTATGGTCGCCCCTGCAGCTCTCTATACCTGCCCCTACTGCTCCTCTGGTGCTCTGAAACTGCCCTTCTTCTACCTATTACTATTATTATTGTTCTTTATTATTGTGTTTTTGTTTTGCAGGCAGCCTGCTACCCCCAAAGTACCTCATCCCAATGCTAAAATCTAATTCTCAATTCCTGTCTCATTATTTCTTGGTTCATTATTTCCAAATATACTGTTTAATGTACAGATCAGTATCACTGTTTATTGATCAGTAAGGACAAGTAAACCCCTGAATAACGCTTGTAATTGTATTGCTAGTGTGACCGCTGTGCAATTTATGGAATGGGTAAGGGCTACAGAGAGAAACACTTGGTGTCTCTCTCACTGTGAAGAGAGCAAGCACATGACCATATTAGGAGGTGAAAATACATGCTTTTCTGCTGTGGAATTCACCAATTCTCCAAATCACAGAAACACAGATAACTTACTTTCCAAAGGGGTTAAAGGGCCAGCAATAACCAATCTTTAGAAAAGTGAAAGAAACAGCAAGATAAAGTGTGAGAGAGAGACAGAGAGAAAGGGAGAGAAAGAAAGAGGGAAGGAAAGAAAAAGAAGGTAAGAAGGTGAAGTGTAATGGGAGAGTTGTAGTTGTTGCATTGTTTTTTTTTCTTTTATCATGTATTCCTGCTTGATATGGCCATGCTGATAAAAGCACACTGAGTGAGAGATGAAGATGGAAGAGGAAGAGGGAGAGAGAGGAAAGAAAGGAAGATGAAGGGAAGAAAGCAAGCTTTCAGTCGTTGTAACTTAGGTACCCATTACTGTGGACATGTGGTGTTGTCATCAATAGGTGCGTTTACATGGAGCCTAATATTCCGTTAATAATAGGATTCAAGCTCAATCGGAATGATAATGCTTCGTGTAAACACCTCGATTGGAATGAAATACCAGAGAGTTCAATTGGATGTAAAGAGGTGGTGTAGATTTCTGATAATCCGTTCCATAGGAAAATATTAGCCATGTCGACGTTCAATCGGACTGCCTTCTGCACTTGGAACTTTCTGCACATGTTCATTACACGAAGTAATGACGATATTGAAGTTTTACTATGCATGACAGAGTTCCACTCTGAAGTTCAAACTGGAATATTTCAATAATAAAACATTGCGTTAGGGTTAGGCTGTTCATTTTTTGTCTCATACTGCTCTTTTTTTTCCAAGGTAAGAAAGTGAAGTGGACAAACATATGACTGAAAATACAAGAATTTATGCTCGCCACCTTTTTTTCTGAATGAGCATTAAGGAAGCACACAAGTGGAAATTCTTTACCCAGTGAAAGCTTTAGAGATGGACAGATAGCTACAGACATTTCATAATAAATATTCTGTCCTAGATAACAAATATTTCTGCAGTAGTACTTCTAAAACTGTTAGCCCTGGTGCTCAGTTTAAGGCTGAATGATTGTTCACTCAAATGTTGATCTCACCAGCCAGAAATGTGGGCAGTTTTCTCCGTGTCTTGCTTTGTCAATCTCAATGTCACCATGTCCTCTGCTCTTGAATTTCACAAATCTGGATAATCCCTGCAGCAATGCTGAGCTGGCCCACAGAAAAGGCTGTAGTTTGCTTCACCCTCAGGAAACAAGGTTTTGCACTCTTTGCTTTGGCAGAACATAAAATTATACTGAGGCAACAAGACACGGTAGAGATAGGCATTGAGCTACAGCATGCATTTCAGCGCAAAGCAGCCATTATGACGCGTCACTTTCAAGCAAACCTAATTTCCATGTATAAGACGCTGTCCTCACTGAGCTGATAAAACCTCTAAAGGGGGATATGCAAAGTCTGGCTTTCTGTTCAGGTGAGACTGATTGTTTTAGTGCCACGTTGTCCTGCCACTGGTTTAGCAGCCAAGAGAGAGTCTGTGGTGCTTGTGTGACTCAGTGAACATCCCAGGAAGAGTGCCAGGAAATGTGCAGAAGCGTGATACAGGCCCTGTTTTAGAAGTCCAGCCTATTATTTGTTGAAAGCGCAATAAATGTGCAGTGTCATACATGTTGAAAGCACAATAAATGCACATTGTGACAAAACATTTTTTTATGCTTCCTGCCTTTTTCATAATTTGGATCCATTTCCAGTCTGTGTGATTGTAGAGTCCCATCTTCTGCCAGTCATGCATGTGACAGAGCTGCTGGGTTTCGGTTGTTATTGTTCATGTTTTGCATCTGCAAAAGCAAAAAAATGTGCTTTCAAAATAAATTACAGGAATTAGATCATGTTACTGTACAACCAGTCAGAGCTTATTTTAAGCATTTGTATACACCCAGAAAAAGAGACAGAAAAATGAGACAAATTCAAAAAATCTACCTAATTGCAATATTAAACTGTTTTATTATGAATGAGTACTCTGAATGTGATTGAAGATTTTTACCAAAGGACAATGAAAGCATGCATCACCCAATTGTTGCGGCTGGTGGGGAATTATAAAATGAAAGGTTTCAGGCCAGAAAAAAAATGTTACTGAAAATAGCTGTGAGTGAGCAGCTGCACTGTTTTGCAATTGGAGGGAAAAGGTTCAGAAACCATCTCATTCTGCAGGTCCTGTCGTTGCACACAAAATTCTGATTAATTGAAATAGCATTTACATGAAAGCAGCTATCACCATTATGAGCAGAAACCTTGAAAATGTTCAGTGTCCAAGCATGATCATGGATTTATTTCTGTACACTGCTTACCAGCACATTTACTGTGCTACACAAGATAACAAAAGAAGTTTGTTGTTGTTGTTGAAAATTTTTTTTCTCACCCCATGATATATGGTAACTTTAGGTTTCCTCTATTGATGCTGTTTCCACCAGAAAGCAAGGCTGCACAGGACAGTGTACCAAACAGGCACAGGAAATGTCCTGGTAACCAGCCTTCAGGCCCCCTTTGTGACATCACATCCTGTCTCTCTCACTTTTTCAGACAGGCTCATACAAAACTGAATAAATGACAAGACCCTTTTTCAGTCTTGATTTTGTTTAAACAATTTCATCAACCACTGTCATTTTCTCCCTGATGCTGATACATCTAAAGATAAATAAGTAACTCAGAGACCCTGCATATATTTCACCTGAGTAGAAACCCCTGGGGTTTAAAATTCTGGGTCCTGGATGCTCAGTTACAGGTTCTGGGCCCTAAGTTTGCGATTCTGGGTCCTGGGTGCTCAGTTACAGGTTCTGGTTTCTAGGATTTGAGCTGAGTGTGAGCCTGAGCATCGCTGATCTGTCAGTCTGCACTGCACACTGCTCAGTCTGCCTTTTTCCCCCAGCCCATGGAGTGACAGAAATGCCCAAGTTGAACACACACACACACACAGTGTGATTGGTACAGATATCACATGGAATTTCATTGGCTAGATAGAGCAGAGGTGACCTAATTTGTCTTCATGAAAATGTCAAATTTGGTTTATGGGATGTTGCCAATATGTTTGAAATGGATCTTTTGGACAAAAGCATTTCTGCCCTGGGATGCATATTCAACCAGCCCTGGTGAAAATCTGCTGCCTGTGACTTAATAGTTGGTGACTCTCAATGTTGAAAGGCTCATTGCCAGCCCTGGCTCAATGTCACTTCCTATTCCTTCCTGTGTTGAACTTTGTGGTATGGCTTTTCCTCACTGCGCATAGACACTCAACCCTCCTAGGGTCACAGGCATGAACTGATGCTTTTTTCTCTCACAATCTCATTGATAGTCAGACAACACTGTGCTCAGTCTAAAGCTATGCTGCTCCCCAGTACCCCAGTCTAAGGCTTCACTGCTCCCCGTTTCTCCAGTCTAAAGCCATTCTGCTCCCCTGCACCCCAGTCTAAGGCCTCACTGCTCCCCGTTTCTCCAGTCTAAAGCCTCACTGCTCCCCGTTTCTCCAGTCTAAAGCCATTCTGCTCCCCTGCACCCCAGTCTAAAGCCATACTGCTTCCCTGCACCCCAGTCTAAAGCCATACTGCTTCCCTGCACCCCAGTCTAAAGCCATTCTGCTCCCCCGCACCCCAGTGTAAAGCCATACTGCTTCCCCGCACCCCAGTCTAAGGCCTCACTGCTCCCCTGCACTCCGGTCTAAAGCTATACTGCTCCCTTTCACTTTTCTCTCTGATATGTGGGAACCGCAGGCAGTGTCTCCATGAAAGATTTATGAGACTGTGTGTTTCTTGCTGTCATCCTCTCTCAACAGGACCACAGAAAATTTAAAGCTCAAAGTGGAGGCACATGAGTGGAAATAGCCTAACTGCTATGCCTTGCACATGCTTCATTTCCTACAGAAGGCACAAGTGCATAAAAGTTCAAGGTGTCCCAAACGTCCCTTTTTTCCTTAAATATTGTGTGCTGAAACAGAGCTCTTTGGGGATTCATTAAAGAGCAGGTCAAACAAGTAATGAGACAGCACAGCAACCAGCAGCAACTGCTCATAATCCCCACATATTCAACAAATCCATACTGCAAAACATAACGAAAACCAGAAAAGCTGGCATAGTTTCTTGCAAAAGGAAATTTCTGTTTGTATCATGCATTCCATGCAGTACCAGTGGATTAAATGCAATATTTGTAAACATACAGTAAGATGCTAAGGCTGATAGTGGTGAGATATGTATCTCATGCTCTGTGACTGAGATCAAAGTTTGCTGAGTAAAATAGACCAGCTTACTGAGGAATTCAATTCACTCAGACCATTGATGCTGAAATGGAAAGTCTGCCCATATTGATTGAGCAAAACAGACTGCTGAATACTAAAAGCTCTGTTGAGGCCTGTGTGTGTGTGTGTGTGTGTGTGTGTGTGTGTGTGTTTTTTTTGCTGACATGCTGCCATCTGTGAAACATGGTAGAGAACAAATAGCACCATATTTAGTCTAACTTACAATTTGAAGTGTGATTGTGAAAGTCTTAAAGCTCAAAAGAAAGCTACCTTATTTCAGCTGAAAGCAGGCAAAACAGACAAGCATGTGTGACAGATGAACTAGGACAATGCTTTACACGAGCAAATCATTGATTTAAAAACTGTGATCGTGAAAAAAAGGCAACAGAGGAGACTGAGTGAATGGTGAATTTTGAGAATTCAGACATTTAACTCAAGCCTCAGTCCAGCTGCAATTTACATGTGTATGTTTTTATGTGCGTATTTACTCCAGGGTGCAAAATACGGGAGACCCCTTGATTGACACTTCAGACCCCCTGAAAGCATCAACAGCAAAATTTTGAGGGGTCTCTGGAAAAATCTTTAAAAAATTGTCACTTGCAATTGTCACTAAAAATGTCTTTTAACCCTTAAAGCAGCCTGTGTCCAAATTCACATCCCTTCTCGGTTGAATTGCTCACGAAGTATTCATCGCGACGATGCTAGTTTCTTGTCTATGCAACGAAGTGTTGGCAAGAAAAATAATTTTGAATTTACATCAAATTTAATCATAGTTACAATCTGCATACAGCTCTGCACCCATCTCCACACCCATTGCTCTTGTTTGAATCACTCATGAACTCATCATTGCATAGATATGGACACATATCACAAGAAAGAGTGGAACCGGAGCTTTGTAATGATGCTAGTCACATATTTGTACACACCGAAGTAATCACGTTATGAAGACAGATCAAACATCTGCAAAGTAATATCTTTACTAATTTCTTCACCCATTTTCACACTCCTCCCACATAGCAAAATTGGTCTGGCCCAATGACGGGCCACACAGTCCACAGGTGGTCCAGATCTGGTTGCCAGAACTCAGGCCACATATGGCCCATGACATAGCCATATCTCAGCCAACTGTTTGACCATAGCTGGCCCTATGTTGGACCAGACAAGTTTCAGCACTGGTTCCAGATGTCAGCCTCAACTAAACCTTAACCAAGCCACTTCATTAATACACACACTTGCCATATTTGGTCCAGATGATAAATGCCTCAACGACAACAGTATTATGAACAAATATTTGATTTTTTTCCACATCAAGTCATTTGCAAAACTGTCTGACAAATGACATTTTACAATCTCTCTTCCTCTCCTCTCTTCCAGTCCCCTCCTCTCCTCTCCCTTCCTCTCCTTTGTCCTTCAACCTGAAACAAAGAAGAATATTCCAAATTACAACATTTTATATATAAATATATTTTAATAGCTTAAAATGAGAATAAAATGTCAATAATAAGACACTATTTTTTGGCTAAGCTGTTTGGCAATTAAATTGACTTCAGATAACGTAATTCATTTCAAGATTAGTGACACTGCCTTGACATTGTAGCGGACTCTGTGGACATAATTCACCATAAACAGTGGTTGGGTGTATGTTCTACACACGCAGTTATATTTTGTGCCTTACTGTGTTAGGTAGACACGGTCCCTTTAAGAAATAGTGCTTTCTGGGTAACGTAGTGCTATTTTGGCTATTGTTTCGTGGAGCGCAATCACGCGCAGTTTGTGCTAAAAATAAATAACACACGCGTTCGTGTGGTGAATGAGAGAAATTGTCCGTCTCTACTTTCTTACAAATTCTACAATATAAATAATCTTACAAAACAAAGTATTTTTGATATTTGAAATTTTAAGAGGGGGGCTGCACTAAAACCCACCACTGGTTATGGTCTTTGCTTTGATGGTTGCGCGTGCTTCTCCAAATGCCGCGAAATGCTTGCCGTTACTTTTCAAAATTATTTTAAGTTAATCTATAGAGGCATGTCACTTGACGTTATTCATTTCAAGTTATCTGATGTAACCTCAATTTCACTGCAAAACAGCTTAGCCCAAAATAGCATCCTTTCATTAACCGCATTTTAATATAACGATTAGCTAGCTAGATAATACCTTGTTAGCCCCATCGTTAACATTCAAGCCAGACTCCCGACAGAACGTTGTCTTTGTAAGCTAATTGCCAATGTACTGTCTAAAAAAGTACAAGTGGTCCCCGACTTACGACGGTTCGATTTAGGATTTCTCGACTTTACAATGGTGTGACAGCGATACGCATTCAGTAGAAACCGTACAGTGTTCAATAAATTACATGAGATATTAAACACTATTATAAAATAGGCTTTGTGTTAGATGATTTTGCCCAACTGTAGGCTAATGTAAGTGTTCTAAGCACGTTTAAGGTAGGCTAGGCTAAGCTATGATGTTCGGTAGGTTAGATGTATTAAATGCATTTTCGACTTACGATATTTTCAACTTACGATGGGTTTATCGGGGCGCCGCCCCGTCGTAAGTCGGCGACCACCTGTAACGTTATCGTAAACATAAAATGAATGTTTCTCACTTACCCCTTCTTTGCTGGTTATTATCCCGAGTGTGTTGGGCAACTGGCAGTCCACCACAGTCCGTGACCGTTACCTGTACGTTCACACCGGGAGCGGCGAGAGCGTCAAAATTCGCTCTGGCCGCCCTGCCAACAACGCTTTCAACGAAGTGGACGCTCTGACGTAGATGGCTACAAGTTCGTTCGGAATGCTTGGTCTAGCAAACTTTATTTAAAGGGGCCGCGAAGCAAACAACCGTGTCGACCGGTATCTTTGCGCCGACTGACCACAAGTAGGGTAGTTAACCTCATGAAATCTTTTAAATGTGAAGGTAAGAAATCGATCGATGAAGGAAAGAAATGAACAATTATAAAGCCATGTTTGGAAAGAAAATAAACCTACGAAATAAATTAATTAAAAGCCATTTGTGTGGTGTGACTTTTGTGTTGATGCTAAGTGCTAAATCAAATTTTAACATGCAGTTTATAGGACACGTTTACTAGCTTTTTTCTTTGATTAACATTACCGTTAATTTGTGTGTAGCCTACATTAAAGTAACTGTGGTCTTTATTTATGTCCCTGTACGCAAACAGGGACACATCATAAAGTATGGGAAAACCCGCCACCGTAACAATCAGTCTCTCCTCCATTTTGCTTAGGAACTAATGTTTGGTGGGAACATACACGGTTGTGTTCTCCAGAATTCTCTAGAACGGAGGACTTCTATTCCAATTGGTTGCCGCCGAACCGCGTCATAGCTCATTACCATAAAGTTGCCTGGACTTCAACTTCATTCTGACGCTCTCGCCGCCCAAGACGCGCCGCCAACGGTCATGCCGCTGCTCGCCGCCGAGAGACGCTGGCTCACATAGAAAATGAATGACTTCCGGCCGCTTTGACGCTTTCGCCGCTCCCGGTGTGAACGTACAGTTAGTGCAGCGAGTCAGCAGCCACGACAATTGGCGGGATAGTCGTCTGGTGACGTTGCAGTCAACTGTACATTACGCAGCCTACATTGAGTGGATACGTTGGTGCGCTAGATAAGAGATTTCACTGTCACATGTCAGTCCTGTGAAATTAAATACGGTAGTGTAACCGGGGGTACTGGTCTAAACTACGCCACCTTGGGAATTGCGCCCAAGGAAATAGTTTCACAATACTGTTTATTCCCCACACACGTCCCCTTAATTGAATAAAGGCAGCAGAGGCGTAGATTCAAAGATTTAAAATTCGGTTTATTATATAAAAACGTTAAGACCATCCATAAAATAAATAAAAATAAAAGGATAGTGGCAATAGGGAATGATTAACGGAGGCGCCCCCGTCAACGTGCGCGTTGGAGCCGACCGCTGGGGGGTACTCACGACACCGGAAGTGGAAGTGACACCGCAGACACTCGTGATATGGAGACGCACAAACAGGGGGGGAACACCACAGGGGGGAGAGTTCCATAAAAAGTGGAGTGTAGCACAGTGGTTAAGGAGCAGGACTCGTAAGCGGAAGGACTGCTGCTGTACCCTTGGGCAAGGTACTTAACCCACAATTGCCTCAGTAAAATATCCAGCTGTATAAATGGATAACATTGTAAAAGAACTGTAACCTATGTAAGTCGCTTTGGATAAAAGCGTCTGCAAAATGAATAAATGTAAAATGTAAATTAGCCACGCACCGAATATCACACACACACCCTGTTTGTGTAAAAGACAACCACCTCCGATATGCCGCTACCACCTCCTCCCCGCAAGTACAAACCCAAGCCACGCACGAGTGAAAGTATCAAACAACCAAATAACAAAAGCAGTAAACAGCTAACCACAGTTGGTTTGTCGGAGTAAAACAATTTGGTTAACAAACTAAAAAAAAAAAGTTAAGATTTGCACGGGGCACACAAAGGGAAAGTAAAAAAAACCGAAGGGCAGGTCGCGCTGAATATAGCCAGCTAGCAAGCTAGTTACTGCAACAGTAACAGTACATACACACTGGGGACACTAACACAAAGGAATTATGGGCGCAGGCTACCCCGTGCGATATACGGTGACGTGGGTTACACAATAAAACAAATCTAAAACACAATAAAAACACAATGGCAAAACAGCAGCCAGCAATGTCCTGTAGGGATCAGACCAGGATTAGTGTATGTAGGCACTGTAATAACACCTCGGGAGCCGAATGCTTCCCTACTTTTACCGTTAATAATAATAATAAAAGCTTAAAACCAGTACCTTCATTCACCAAGAAGGCGGATATTATTAGCCAGGCAGCACCGTTCAGTCTGTGGCCACCTATAAAACAGACAGCCATCAGCTCTGTACCAAGTGTAAGTAGCATGCATGTCCACAGCTTAAAACCTACCTCCAAGACAGCAAGGAAGTTACGCATCACACGGAATACATCACATGAACAGCGAAGGGTAAGGCTTTTTTTTTCTGTTACCACCAATACCGTGTATTTATAGCCGCTCACTTTGACTGATCTGTGTGATAGCAAACCGGGTAACTGCTAAGTTGTTAGCCCTGCCTAGCATGCTAATGCACACAATGCTCGTGTGTGCCTACGCATTGTATTAGCAATCCTGCCACAGTAGCAATTATATTTGTAAGTGCAAATACACGCCGTTGTTGCCGTTCTGCTTATTGCTAATTCAGTTCAGTTCATTTCAATGTACAAATAAAGTGTTGGCATGTTAACGCCCACTTTTTCGGCAGCCAGGTTCTGGAAGTAAATTTCCCATTAATTTCTCCCCATAGACTCAGCATTTCAAGACGGCTTGAATGGCGCCAACTCCCTACGAGATGGATCATGATTATTTAAATTGATTCTGAACAAAAAAAATATTTGAAAAACGTTTTAAAAAAAAGGGCAAGGTACAAGACTGTACATATCGTATTTTAAGAGAGAAAAAAATACTCAGAACATATGGGTTTTTTAATTTGTTTTTTGGTTTTTACAAAACAAGTTAGGGAAGTATTAAATAAATACTGGCACTTTACTCAAAAATATCTGAAATTACATTTTAACTGCGGGACAAGACTGGCCATACATATGTGGCCCACAGTTCTAATTTGACATCTGGGCCAAATACTACACTCAACAACTGGCCCATATCTTGTTTGCCGCCTTAAAGATGGTGCCACCTCTGCCACACTTGGGCCATGTTCGGTTCATATGCCTTATGCCAGTGCCAACTGAATGCCAGCTGTTCCAGCTTCACGCTAAATCTGGGCCAAATGTCTCTGCTATGTGGGCTGCTTCTTGGTTGAATAAGTCACGAAGTCCCTATCGCTTCACAACATAGGCCTACCGCATATCAAAATAAACAGCAGAACTTACCCTTTCCGATGATACTAGTTTCTCTGTGTGACAAAGCGTTATCGAGTAATCCAGTTTTGTAATCACAGCAAATTTCTGCATTGTCTCCAACATAGGGCTGACATTACATCCCACTTTGTATGAAAAATAAACACAAAATAATGTATTTGCTTTTCATTGCAATGATTCAAAAGTTGTGGTCAAAAGATGTGCGCATGTTTTCATAAAATAAAGCACATTCTTCATCCAATGATTAAGTGACAAGACTTCAGTGAATAAAACAATGACATTTATTTCCGTTTGTAATGAAACAGACTGGGATCTAAGTGCGGTTAAAGATTTAATCACATAAGCCAAAGCGTAGTCAGGGACAAAACAGGTCGGCAACGGGAAGCAGCAGTGCAAAAACCAGACCCAGAACACACAAGCAAGGTCCAAAGAACAGGCAAGGGGTCAAAACACGAGATACAGATGACAGAATGGCAGGGAGCAGGCTTGGTAGAGTTGTGTGAACAATACCTCACAATGAGGCAACAGAAACTGAGGCCATGTCCACATGTACACGGGTATTTTTGAAAACGGGGATTTTCCTCCTTTCGTTCTTAAAAAAAATCTCCGTCCACACGAAAACACAAACACACGCTGTCAAGTGCATGCTAAACCAACAGGCGACGATATAACCCTAACTGTAAAGCCATGTTGGCCAATCAGAAGCCTGAAAAAAAAGTTATTACGGCTCCCACTCTGACGTCACAAGCCAAAAACTCTGTTTTCCCTGTCTACACGTGAACACTGAAAGCGTTTCTGAAAAGAGTTTCTGAAAATCTTCACCCTGGAAGGCGTTTTGCCCGTACAAAATACCTGTGTACGTGTGGACAGGGCCTGAGTCCTTGTGTAGCCAGGACTTGATTGAGGAATGAGTCACAGGTGCGCTTGATGAGTGGGTGTGGTTGAGCCGGGTTGAACTGGGCGTAGCTGAGCTGGCTGACTGGGAGCGGGTGTGACACCGTTAGGCACTAAGCACATATTTTTTCAAATTGCTAAGTCATAGAGTATCCCACCATCATGGTTCTGATATTGCCAGATTCCAGACAATCTCTCCTACACAATTATGAGATATAAGATATCTCTACTGCCAGCATTATATGGTGAGATACAAGTAAAAACATAACAATTTCATAAGACGCAATCTTTTTTTCCTTGATATAAAGGCTAATATAGGCTTATATACTGGAGCTACAGTATCATGATATTTGTTTGCTCCATGTCTGTCCACTTTGAGGTGCACTACTTCCTCAGTCCACCCAGTTCCCATAGGACACTGACCCATCTCAACCAGCACAAAAAAACTGCCTTTAGCCACAATGCACTTCCATTTCCTGTGACTATATCAGTTTTTAACATACCTGTTGAGTAATTCAGAGCCTGATATTTGCACATCCATGGACATACATACATATGTATACACATATTAATATGTGTGTACATATGTATGTCCATGGATGCGCAAATAGCATTCTATAACTTGTAGGATCAAACAGTTTGAAACTGTTTTCTGAGTTTAAAATCATATCCTTTACCTGTTGTATCTAATGGGCTAGGAGTGTTAGATCACATCCTCTAAAATGCTGTCACTACATTCCACAGTTCAGTATAGTATTGTGTGAATGTGGAACAGGGGAGTATTAAGCAGGAAATGAAATGAGGTAGCACTCTCTTGTACACATGCTAATGTACAATTGTGTGTCTTTAAGAAATACCGCTATGACTAATACTACTTGGGCCAAAGGTCATGTTCTCATGAAGACTGAAATAATAATGCTGCCTTTCAGGGGGCATGTTTTTGTAAATGGTGCAGGCCGGCCAAACATTTTCCACTTCTTGTTGATAAAAAATTTATAACATATGTCTGCTAACACATGAGGTTCACTTGCTGAGTAAGGGTGGGGGATGGGGTAAGGGTGGTGAACTCTGATCTCTGACCTGGGGAGAAGTTCAGACTTTCGGCAGCGTTTCAGGCCTACACAGCAACATAGGAGTGGTTGCGTTTGTCCATGTCCTGCTGATTGTTCTGTCAGATTATTCGAAAGGGTAATACCCTCCAAAAAGTGTAACATAAGAAACTCCGGGTGAAATCTGTACTGTGATCTACTTTTGAAGATGTTATAGATTTTGATGTCATGCTTTAGATATCATATATTAAAGCCTCTTTTTCACCTCATGGGTAGCCAAGGAGCTCAAGAGCTGTGTGGCATGGATTCAGTTACTTAGACACAACAAAACAGAAGGCTGAAGGTTCCAGTCCTGGGAGTGACATTACTTTGTTGTACAAAAGAGCAAAGCACGTCACTTGAATTACCCCCTGCCCTAGAGAAATGCAAAGTCTGAAAGCAAATCCACCACAAGATCCCTGTGGACAAGGGGTTAGGGTTCTTGTCACCCCCAGTTAGGTGACTCCAGAAGGTTGGAGGAGACAGAAAATCAGCTGAAAATCAGCCTAAAGGTGGGCTTAGAACACACCATTCACTGTACGTACTTGTAGTGTATAGTCATGGGGTTGACACACACACTATGCAGCTCTGACTGGTGTGGCACTATACTCCATCCCAGTACAGATAAGTGTTACATTTCAGTTTTGACGCAATATGGAGTCCTCTGATTTGATTTTTGCTATTAAGGAACATACAATACCACCACACTGTAAACTGTAATTAACCTGACAAGAAATGTCTCATAGACTACCTCTGTCCTCTCCTCCTATCAGACCATCTTGAGGACAAAGAAAATCTCCCACAGTTAGAATTAATTGCTCACATTATGTTGGGTACTGTTGGCAACACTATGGGCAAAATAGTAGAGGAAAGGAAGAGCATGCAGGGACCAGGTACTGGAGAAACTGTGTATCTATATACAGTATGCATGTGGGGACTGGTAAAAGTAATATCCAAGGAAGCTACAGACAAAAAAGGAAACAGCAAATAATATGAGTATTTACTACCTAATAAGTAGTTGGACCACCCTTTTCCTTAACCCTTAAAAGTTTAAATCCTTCTTGGAATGCTGTTATACATGTTT
This sequence comes from Megalops atlanticus, assembly GCA_019176425.1. NCBI lineage: Eukaryota > Metazoa > Chordata > Actinopteri > Elopiformes > Megalopidae > Megalops > Megalops atlanticus. The sequence goes on along the minus strand of CM032886.1, from coordinate 37,802,512 downwards.
TCAAATGTTTTTGAACCGGTTTTCATCAGTTATCCAGTTAAGTGTCTGTCTGTCCCTGTCTATGAGCTCTGACTTGCAAGCATTGTTCCTCTTTCCTGGTGCAGTTTTTCCTTGTTTGGCATATGCCGTCATGACTTTTGACACTGTACCCCTTGACACATTAACTAATTTTACTGTTTCTGTGACCATTTGACCTCTTTGTAAATCTGTTATATCTCTCATGTTGCTTTAGAAGCTCACACTATAAAGTGTTGATTTTAAACTGCATACATTCGTAATTAGTATTGATATTAATATGAATAAATATATGTGTATGACTCGTTTTCAGTTGCAATTTAGTTCCTTCAAAATACGAATCCTTTTTCATTTTTATTATTTTGTCTATCTGCAGGAATTGGTTGGTGGAGAAGTGGATGCAGGGATCAGTAGGAGACTTGTTTATTTGTTAGCCTGAAGCAGCTTCTTTCAAGAGCTGCACACATGAATCATTTCATAATCCATGTTCATATGTATGTAGGTATTTTTGTGGCTAAACAGGTACAGGCTTTTTTGTTGCCTGTGGTACAGAAAAAAACAAAGAACGTGAGAATCACTTGTTTCATTTATCCACCACATTCAACAGAACCCTTTCTCTGTCTCTAGCTCACACACACACATACACACACTACACAAACATGCACGCATATACACAAACATATACACCAACACACACCCACACATACACACACATATGCTCACAAATGCAACTGCACACACACATACACCAACACATACATACATAGATTTGAGCACACACACACACACACACACACACACACACACACACACACACACACACACAGAGGAGTGCCTGCAGGGTCTGAGGGCATGGCAGAGGGCAGGCCTGCTGCTACCATGCAAAGCCTCACTGCTGTCATCAATGCAGGACTGAGAATCCGCATCTCCTTGTTACAGTTGTTCTATTTAGCATAAGTTACCGGTGAAATTTGTAATATGTTTTGGGTGTTAGATGATACTAGAACTGGAAGGTACTGAAAAAACTGAAATCATTGGTTTGTGGGGACATAAAAAGAAATTTACGGTCCCATGGACTCGACGCCGCTCAAGACCACGATGGCGTGGGTCAAACTGAAACCGACAGCGAAGCTCATGATGTAAGTCAAGACACTGCTAAAATCTATGAGGCGCTAAGAGACTCTGTGCTGCGAGCTGCAAGGAATTAAGGCAAGCTGTGCTGGGAAAACAATAATATCATGATTTTTCCAGATTTCTCCAGAGCCACTCAACTGAAACGGAGTAAATTTAAGGAGTGCAAGAAACTACTGCACGAAAACAAGATGAAATTTTCATTGTGCTACCCAGCTAAGCTGAGAATCGAGGCCAAAGAGGGACCAAAGGCATTTGACTGCCCACAGCAGGCTATGGCGTTCATATAAACAATGGAGTGAGGAATAAGCGACCAATATCACAGCGCCTTTATGCAGGACTGAAAGGGGATTCTTCCTCTCTTTTTGGCCTTTCTCTTTTTTTCAAGTTAGTGATTTATCTACTTTTTAATTTTATCAGGTACCTATTTTTGTTTATTGGCTATTTACTTAAGCCTATTTTAAATTCTTATTCTAACAAACCACTGGAGCATTATAGTTTACAGTGATCTATACAAAGACACTGGACAATAATATTTGGCAGCAGAGGTGATGCGGGGAAAACATCATGGGTGAGTCATGGACTGTCAGATTTTCGTGGAAAGGACATTCCTTGAGACTGTTGTGCGCAAAGTTCAGTTTTAAGTGCACTTTCTTCATTTTGTTGGGATTTTCTGTCTTATAGGGTCACATCAGCACTGCAATGTGGTTTGTATAATCATAGCTTGGGTTTCCTTTATATGCCAAATGTGTGTCATGCTCTAGAGTAGGTACAATGTGTCTTTCCACGTGGAATGTTAATGGGCTGGGGCACCCTATAAAGAGGAAGAAGGTTATGTCTAGCCTAAGGCAAAGCAAATATGATATAGTGTTCCTCCAAGAAACACACCTTTCTCCAGAAGAATCTGAGAAACTCTGCAGGGGATGGGTTGGTCATGTGTTTTATAGTGTTGGTTCTAGTAAGAGTAGGGGAGTCATAACATTGATAAGCAAGCATCTACAATTTAAATGTCTCAAATAACTAAATAATAATTTATTAATATAATTTATTAATATTTATTAATAAAAATATTAATATAATATTTAACAATGATTAATATAATTAATATAATATGTATCAATATTTATTAATAAAATATTCATATAATATGTAATAATAATAAATATAATTAATATAATATTTATTAATATTTGGAGACTCTTGAATCCATCTGGGAGGGATTATGCTTTTTTCATCCATGCGTAAGATTTACTCTCAAATAGATTTTTCCTCATATCTAATTCGCTCATTCCCTTTGCCACTCGATGTTCCATTGGGAACATTCTGCCATCAGATCATGCTTGGGTGTGTTTAGAACTCCTGCCTTGTAGTGAAAGAAGAAAATCATATAGATGTCTTAATTAAAGAGTATTAGTCTAATAGTCTGATTAAATAGTCTTAATTCATCCCTTTTACAGGATCCAATATTTAGGGAGACGTTAAAGACAGAAATCAATAACTATGTAGAGACCAACTGGCCCTCTATCCTCTGCAGGAGTGGTATGGGAGGCCCTTAAGGCTGTTCTTAGGGGGTGAATTATTCAATATGCATCACATATTAAGAAGTTCAAAGCAGAACTCCTGGACTTGGAAAGTAAAATTAAAAGTGTGGAAACAGAGTTGAAGCACCAAATGTCAGATAGTGATCTGAGAGAGCTGTCTCAGTTAAAATTGTTACAACACACTTGTCCCGGAAGTTAGAATTTTCTCTATTCAGGGCAAGACAGACACATTTTGAGTCAGGGGACAAGGAAGGGAAATTGCTTGCTAGATACATAAAACAGAGAGAGTGATCCTCCATCATTCCTACTATTATGTCTCCTAGAGGGGAAATACTGCCGATATTAATAAAGCCTTTAAAGAATTTTACACTGATCTTTATCGATCAACCTGTACCTCTACTGATGAGGATATTAACAGTTTTTAAGAGACATTAGAGCCATCTTAATTGAGGAAAGAGCAAAAAGAATATCTTGACTCAGACATTATGTTAGAAGAGCTGGCTGATGTTATAAAAGCCTAGCCTACAGGTAAGGCACCAGGCCCAGACGGCTGTACTGCAGTTTTTAGATGTTATGTTATGGAGCTGGCTCCACTTTTGTTATATGTATACAGAGGCATTGGAGAGAGGTGTCTTGCCCCCAACTTTGTCACAGGCCTTGATCAGTCTTATTAGAATAGAATAGAATAGAATAGAATAGAATAGAATAGAATAGGCTTTATTGTCATTGCACGGTGAGGTGCAACGAAATTGTGGGTGGTCTGCAACAGCAGTGCACTGTATGACATTTACATTTACACAAAACAAATAAGGCACATGACATTAAGTATAAAAATACAATAACTTACAATTACAAATAAGTTACAAACAAGTACAAAATTAAAAAGAAAACACACATTGTAAATATAAGGAAGAAAACTTGTGCAAAATAAATATGACCTTTTAAATAAACTACGTAAAGTGCACAGTGGAATTGCACAGTTGTATTGAGGTAGATGGCAGCGAGGGGGTGTCAGTGTTTGTTGGCAGTCCGTATGGCCCAGGGAGGAAACTGTTGGTTAGTCTGGTGGTGTGAGACTTGATTGACCTGAAGCGCCGGCCATGGGGCAACAGGTCAAACAGGTGATAGGCGGGATGTGAGGGTCTCCTGTGATGGCCTTAATTTTGCTGAGGCAACGGGATCTGGATATGTCGTCCAGGGAGGGCAGAGGGCAGCCGATAATTTTTTGGGCGGTGTTAATAACCCTCTGCACAGTCTTCCTGTCCTCAGCTGTGGAGCCTGCATACCACACCCCCAGAGAGTATGTCAATATGCTCTCCACAGAGGAGCGATAGAAGGCCAGCAGCAGCTTCTTGTCCAGGTTGTTCTTCCTGAGGACATGCAGGAAGTGCAGTCGCTGCTGAGCCTTCTTCACTAAGGCCTTGGTGTTGGGTGTCCAGGAGAGGTCCGCAGAGATGTGGGTGCCCAGAAACCTGAAGGTGGTGACGATTTCCACACGTTCTCCGTTGATGAGGAGAGGGGCGTGGTCTTGTCTGTTTCTCCTGAAATCCATAATAAGTTCCTTTGTCTTAAGGACGTTCAGTGACAGGTTGTTTTCTGAGCACCACACAGACAGTTTCCCTATCTCAGCCCTGTATGCCGTCTCATCCCCATCGGAGATGAGCCCGACCACGGTGGTGTCGGCCCCGCGAACTTGATGATGGCGTTGTTTGGGTAGGACGGAGTGCAGTCGTAAGTGTACAGGGCGTACAGTAGGGGCTCAGCACGCAGCCCTGAGGAGAGCCAGTGCTGAGTGTGAGCGTGGAGGAAAGGTGGGGGCCAAGTCTAACAGATTGTGGGCGGTTTTGTGAGAAACTGTTTAATCCAGGTGCAGGTGGGGAGGGGGATCTGTAGTTTGAACAGTTTGGTGACTAATATGTCCGGGATGATTGTGTTAAATGCTGAGCTGTAATCCACGAAGAGCATCCTCACATAGCTCTTCCGGTTCTCCAGATGGTTCAGCGCACTGTGAAGTGTTATGGCGATGGCATCCTCTGTAGATCGGTTCGCTCTATAAGCGAACTGGTGGGGGTCAAAGGAGGGAGGAAGGCAGTCCCTGATGTGCTGAGAGACTAGCCGCTCAAAACACTTCATGACTACAGACGTGAGGGCTATGGGTCTGTAGTCACTGAGGCTGTCTATGGGCGGTTTTTTGGGAATGGGGATGATGATGGCAGACTTCAGACATGAAGGGACAGTGGCATGCGTCAGGGAGAGATTGAACAGCTTGGTGAGGATCCCTGCCAGCTGGTCTGCGCATGCCTTGACCACAGCCCCCGGGATGCCGTCAGGTCCAGCAGCTTTCCTGGGGTTCACTGCTCTCAGTGCCCTCCTCACCTCATGCTCCCTGAGAGAGAGAGGGGGTGCTGGGGTTGTGAGGCGGCAGTGTGTGCAGGCGTGTGGTGGTCTCAAAGCGGGCAAAGAAGCTGTTCAGCTCCTCTGCCAGCGTGCTGCTGCTGCCAGTGGTCGTTGGGCTCTGGCCTTTGTAGTTTGTTATAGCCTGGATGCCCTTCCACATCTGCCGGGGGTTATTGTCCATGAGGTAGCCCTCCATCTTCCTCCTGTAGACCTCCTTGGCATGTTGGATGCCTCTCCTCAGGTTGGCTCTGGCAATGCTGTACAGTGAGCTGTCTCCCGTCCTGAAGGCAGTGTTACGAGCTCTGATCAGAGCCTGGACTTCACTCGTCATCCAGGGTTTTCTGTTTGGAAAACCCGGATGCGTTTGTCCACTGTGACATTTTCTACACAGCTCTTTATGTAGAAAAGCAAAGTCTCTGTGTTTGCCTCCAGGTCCTGCTGTTCAAAGATGCTCCATTCTGTACAAGCAAAACAGTCCTGTAGCTGAGGGAGAGCATTTTCAGGCCAGGTCCTGATGATTTGTGTGCTCGGTTTTGTTTGCTTTCTGAGGGGGGTGTAGGCCGGGATGAGGAGCAGAGAGAGATGGTCGGATTGTCCTAGGTGGGGGAGGGGCGTCGCTCTGTAAGCATGCTTAATGTTGGTATAGACATGATCAAGTGTATTTCCCCCCCTAGTAGGACACTTAATTATTCTTAAAAAAGATAAAAATCCTTGTGATTGCAAAAGTTATCATCTGATTTCTTTGATCCAAGTAGATGTTAAAATACTCTCTAAAATCCTGGCAAACAGATTAAACAGGGTAATCACATCTCTAGTACACACTGATCAGGTGGGATTTATTCATGCTCGGAGCTCCTCAGATAATATTAGACATTTCATTAATATCATGTTATCAGTGGCTGATGCCCAGACACCTATAGCTGCTATTGCTCTTCATGCCGAAAAGGCGTTTGATATGGTGTGATATGGTCTCTTTAGAATTTTGGACGTTTATGGATTTGGGAGCTATTTTATAAAGTGGATACAGTTACTGTATAGACAACCAGTAGCTGCAGTGCAAACCAATGGGCTAATATCAGATTACTTTAAACTTGGTAGAGGAACCCATCAAGGCTCTCCACTCTTTCCGCTGTTGTTCTGTCTGGCTCTGAAGCCTTTAGCTAACTGTACATAAACTTGCGCTCTATGCTGATGATATATTTTTATTTGTCTCTGAACCAAGCAGATCCATACCATGTCTCCTCAGGACTATTAACTCCCTCTGAAAGTTTTCAGGGTACAGGGTGAATTGGTCAAAATCAGAGGCTCTTCCCTTAACAGCTTATTGCCCGGCTACAGCTCTCCAACCTGGGGCATTTCAATGGCCCAAGCAAGGCATTAGGTACCTGGGCATCCTATTCCCACCTCAGGTGAGAGACTTAGAGTTAATTTTGACCCATTAATGCAAAAAAAATCTTGTGATGTTGATAGGTGGGCTTCTCTTAATTTGTCTATGGTTGGGAAGATTAATGTTATAAAAATGTATTCCTGTATTCCTAAATTTAATTACCTACCACAATCTCTCCCATTAGAAGTCCACCTTTCATATTTCAGTTTGATAGAATAACAAAGACCTTTATTTGGAATGGTAAATGACCTCAGTTACACCTTGGCAAGTTACAGAGACCGGTGGATAGAGGTGGTTTGGGTCTACCCAAATTGTTGTTTTACCATTATGGCCCATTGGTCACTCCCACCTAAGAGGGCCCTTCCCTGGTATAGTATGGAACAATCTGTTGTGGCTCCGATCTCACCTTTACAAAGTCTGTCTGTCAAATTGGCTAGAGGAGTAAAAGCACATCCAATAATTTCCCACTCCATATGGGCAAAAGTTGCCCTTCTGTTGGAAAATGGCTGATCTTGAAGTGCGTATTATTCTGTATCGTCTATAAAAGAAAAATAAAAAATGTTAGTCAGAAAAAAATAATGCAGGACTGGTCTTGATACTGTATAAATACAGGGCACATGTTGCTTTATGCCAATGTATCAATGAGGAAGTAAATGTGTCTCCAAAAGAACTGCTTGAGGCACACTCTCCATTTCACAAAACTGGGTCTTTGAGGGTACTTTAAGAATTACCAACAAATTGATTCATTGTAGAATCTTGAAACAGGAACAGGTCATGAAGAAAGACTGAGGAGTCTGAGTCAAGATTTATCTGATGATGTGGGACACACCCAGATTCTAAAAATATGCATTTAATATTATACACAGAAATCCTAGCAGTCCCTGCCCTGATACACCCATACCAAAGGTCTTTTCTCTAGAGCTCAGTCTGAAAGCAAGCTCTGTGTCTGAGTCAGCAGCCATTTCTACACCAACTAACCATATCTCCACATGTTCAGAAGTGTCATTTCTGTAAAAAAAAAAAAAAACTTCTGACAGACTGATCATCATGTCCAAACTGTAGGGTAGAATTCAAATTGAGTCTACCTGTCAGGGCACAGGCACAGACTCAGACGCAGACCACGAGTGCTTCAGGTTCCAGGCAGCTTTATTAAAGATCGCTAGACAGTATTGCAATGACAGAACAGGCACGGTCAAGACAAGGCGGGCAGTCCGAAGACAAACAGGGATTGAAAACGGGAACAGGCAGGGTCGAACCAGGTAGGCAGGCAGATTAGGCAATCAGGGCAAGGCAGCAGGCTGGAACGAAGTTGAGGCACAGGCAAATTCCAAACACTAAATCAGAATGCGGGAACAAGACAGGCAAAAATACATTGCAACGAACTGGCCACAAGACAGAGACAAGCTGGGTAGATATAGGGCTGGGCTGATGAGGCAATGGGGTGCAGGTGAGCAGGCAGGCAGGTGGAGGTAATCAGGAAATCAGGTGGGTGGGGACAGGGCTGGAACACAAGGGAAAACAAAAGCACAGGGACCACAGTGACAGACAGGGAGAACACAAAAACAACAGCTAGGAGGCTGAGGTACTGACACTACCTTGCTCATATGTGCCAGGGCCTTCCATGAAATGATGGGAGGGGTGCTTTGAAAGGTTTGTCTCCATTAATTATAACACAGCCTACAGAGTTCTGCAGAGCTGCAGAGGCATGGCCAAGAATAATATAATAATAACACTGTCTGGGAGTATGGCAAGAGGAGAGGGTCAAAAAGCACACAGTGAGTGTATGGAAGTGGGAGATAGACACACACACACACACACACACGCACGCATTTTATATAGATAGATCTTACTGAGGACCTAAGGAGGAAGGAAATCACACTCTCTTAGAATAGAATGCTTGTGTATGAGGAAGTAAAAAGCTATCCAGTCCTGTCTGAGCTTGTCTGCTATGCGCTTTATCCTTCAGGAAGCAAATGCTAAATGAATAAATGCCTCACCACTCACTGAGAAGTAAAATTAATTATTATTAATTACTTGTATAAGAACTTGTATTAAGTAGACTCCTCACTCAAACCAGCACATGGAGGCAGGCCTGCACATTTTGCATGTTTAAAAGTGTTTCAGTTTCAGCCGTACTCTTTGATAGAATATCTTGGGTGCTGTGTGCTGTGGGCAAAGCCCTACTCACACTCAAAGCCCCCAGGTCAGGATCTGTGAATCCTCCCCCATTCCCTGGCCCCTCTCTGACTGCTGTCTCAGTGGAGCATCCTTTGTCTGCAGGAGAGTTAATGGGCTGTAATCAGCTGAATAAGTAATGGAGTGTGCAAGCTGAAGCATGTTCATCCACGATCCCACTCTTACAAGAGTGTCTATTGCAATATTCACAATGGGAGATGCATGGCTGTCTGCCAAATGGCAAGGCATCCCGGTGCGGAGAGAAAGGACCCCCCTTACTTGTCCCACGCAATCTCTTCTCTGCAGCTGGGCTGTGCAATATGTGCATATATATATATATATATATATATATATATATATATATATATATATATATATATATATATATATATATATATATATATATATATATATATATATATATATATATGCATGCACACTCTGCTCTGGCCCTGTTACAGATCCCAGAATGTCCACCTGGAGCAGCTTTGATGGACTGATAAAATTAGTCATTTCAGTGTCAAAACTCACTGTGGCCTTTCTAAAGACAGCACAAGGACCTTTCCTAGGTCAATGGTCATTACTTAGACCAAAAAAAACAATGAAACAAAGAACAAAAGCTGACAGACTTTATTACAATTGGATTTCAGTCTTCAATTAAATATGTTTTACAGCAGTATACAGCAAGCAAACTCATTTTAAATACAGAAACCCAAACACAATAATTGATCAGTATTCATATTGTAGTCTTACATTACATTGTCTTGTAAGACTGTTAATGACTGTCAAATTTAATTTTAAAATGACCACCTTTCCAAATCACTACCATAGTGGTAACACATCATAATGTACCTCATACTGTTTATGCCTATTTACCTTCCAGCATCTTGTCCAGTTGCTATGACAATATCATATAGGATATTGTAGCTAGCATATTGAATACATACAGTATATACACATAGCACAAAGTAGATGACGTATAATCTGATCCATTAAACATCAGCATTAGATACTAACTAGCTCAGCCTGGCAGAGCTGCAGCCCTGTTGTGCTGCAGGTCACAGCTGATATTGTGAGGGTTGTACACGGCAGTACCCTACAGTGATTCTGGCCTGATGTCACTGCTGAGTGATAGGGACAGAGCTGTGACTCCTATCAGAGTGGTGTTTCAGAAGCTGTAAAACAGCTGCTTATTTCAGCCTGGCCAGAGAGAAGGGGGGGGGCCTTTGCTCCACACTCAACATTGCTGTTCCACATTCCTTCTGTTTAGCCATGCAATCGCACATTACATTACCTTAGATGCGGTAATCACCACACACAATGCTGGCGCAGTGATTACCACACATAATACTGACACACTGATCACAACACACAATACTGACACACTGCTCTTTATGCACAATTCAGACAAACTGATCACTACACACAACATGACAAATTACCTCTCCATCAAGAGTGACTGGGTTTAAGTGAGTATGACATTTGTGCATGTTGTCCTTTAAGCAACCTATTTATGCAGTCTGTCTCCTGCACTTGTAAATGTATTGTTGCATGTAAGCAAGTAATCATTTTGTTTTGTCATCACAGCACTGTGTGATGGATGCCTGAATGTGGTCAGTTGTCTCTTTTCCATCTTTAATGTAACTTTATCTGATTCATTGTTCTCTCTCTTCATAAATCCTTCTGTGTAAGAATTTAATGAAAATGTAAATTAACAGAATGTAAATCATAATTAATAATAATAATAATAAAACTTTATTGTCCACCAGGGTGGAAATTTTCCTTTGGCTCACCAATACATACAAGACAGATTAAAAACATTTAAAACATACAACATACAAACATAGTCAATAATAAATACACTAAAACACAATTCATAAAAACACTTCATAAAAACACTGTCCATTCCTGTGGCTAGCATATCTTACATTCGAGTTGTGTTTAGAATATCTACTGCACATGGGACAAACAACTTTTTAAAGACAGCTTTAGTCGCCAGTGGGACTCTAAGAGCAAGAGCTCAAACTGGCTAAAAAGAGGATGGGAGCTGTCTGCCACAAAACTCATGGCTTTATTCAATGTCCTCTCTTTGTACAGTTGGCTCAGTTGTTTTTGGGGTTTGCCAACCGTCTTAGTGGCCATTGACACAATTTTGTTCAGTTTGTTCTTTGATCTGCAGGTCAGATGGTTGTACCACGCAGAAAGGTGGAATGTTAAAACACTTTCAACAACAGATTTATAAACAACTTCTAGAATCTGTGGACTGACCCTGAGGCTGCTGAGTTTCCTCAGAAGGTACAGCCGCTTTTTGTATATATACTCAGTGTTATTGTAGAAGTTGAGTTGAGAGTCTAAAATTGTGCCAAGGTATTTAAAACAATTTCAACACTCTGACCATTGAGTGAGATGGGTTGTATTTTCATATTACTGTTAGAACATATAATAATTTCTTTGGTTTTGGTCACGTTTATTTGAAGCTGACTGGTGTTGCACCAGCTTTGGAGGGCCTTGGTGTGGTCTAAGTAGACCCCCTAAACAATCATCTTTAGTTTTCCTTGTGATTCATATAAAGTAGTCTTACTCAGGTTCATTACAGGGTCAGGTCCTGCTATTCTGTGCATGTTTACTGACTGAAAAACCTGAAATGGCTACAAAAAAAAGTGTACCAGGAAGCTGGCTGGAATTCACAACAATGCCAACAATGCATTCACAAACTTCATTACTTCACTTTACGGCACTTGTTTGCTGTGTAAATACAGATGTTGCCACAATGTGATTGAAACAATAGTAATTACTGAGAGAACTACACTGCAGCTTCCAGTCGAGACTCCCCGGTTTTACTTGCCTGGAAAATGACCTTTTCTCTCTTGGTTTCAAAACAGACAACAATGTATGTCTTTTCCTTCAGCCTTGTGTCAGGGTGTTGAATGCAGAAAAACCAGGAAGAGAAACAATTCAACTTCCTCCAATCAATGCAGGTGAATGCAGTCAGAAAGTGACCTCTTATGGCACAGAACTGCACAGCAGGAGTGAGCCTTCCTTTGGTAAAATTCCACTACTACAACGTCAAGATTTCAGTGCACAGCCAAAATAAAGCAAGCCAGGACATGCTGCAACTGTGTAGCGGAACTATGACAGACACATCTGGAAGAGGACTACACCTTCTTAAACACCCACAGAAGTCCCACAGCACCTCATAAAACCTGGCATGATTACACACAGAATGTATCTAATTACACTAATACACCAGTCCAAAAAATAATTGTAAGCCAGCTAATTGCAAGTTGGAATGTTGCTTACATGTCATGTGCTTTTGAGTTTCTGTACACATTGCCATTCTTCTGTGATCTGTGACCATTTAATGACTGAAAAAAACAGAACATAAAGTATAAACAAAGGTCCTTCTCATTTAATCTATTGATCAACAACAGGATTTTCAAATAAAAGAATGTCTTACATGCAAGATTGCGAGTGTTGCTTTGGATTAAATCTCAGAGTTCATTGTTTGATACCTCAAGTTTCAGTAATGGCGCTGTTGGACACAAACTCGGCTCAAGCCTCCTTCTTGTGGGGAAGCTTCACACAGCCATGCAGCAAGAGATGGAAACCCCAGTCCTCAAAAATGGAAGGACTTGCATCTATTTGCTCGACCCATGCACTGAACCAGCTGATTTCAGTAATTAGTTCTCTTTCTGACTGGAGTGGTAGAAAACCCAAGCGATTGGAACTGTGACGGAGTGCCGTCACTACGGTTGAGTATGCCCTCTGACTGCCATACCAACGAGCCTGGCTCTTTGGCGTCGCGGTCGAAGTCGCATGTTTGGTACCCCGTAGACCCGGGTTCAAGGCCGGGTGGGGTGACTGCTCTTGCCCTTCGCTACAAATGGTGTCAGAAGTGGGATGGCTGGCCGCGAGGCCATCGGAGGCGTGCCCGGTGTGTTAGCCGTATAAGGGACCCCCAGGTTAGGTTGACCCTGGTGTGAGGGACCCCAGAGATGGGTGAAGCACAGCGTGAGGGACCCCAGAGATGGGTAAAGCATGAGTGAGTGGGGCACCCTGGGATGGGAGAAGTACGGCAGTGGAATGCGTGAGGGACACCATGGTGTGTGAAACGCATGGGCGCGCTTCCCGAAGGGGAGGGCAGTGTGACGGAGTGCCGTCACTACGGTTGAGTATGCCCTCTGACTGCCATACCAACAAGCCTGGCTCTTTGGTGTCACGGTCAAAGTCGCCTGTTTGGTACCCTGTAGACCCGGGTTCAAGGCCGGGTGGGGTGACTGCTCTTGCCCTTTGCTACAGGAACAAATACTGGAAGTACTTCTGCTTTCAACACTTGGACTGTTCTACCTCTGTATAAAGTACACTGCTTGTTAAGACCAATTCCTGTTTGAAAATTAATTAATCAATTGATTAAAATCATAATTTACATTTTAGTGTTCTATCTTCTCATAAACAAAATGACAGAACATGATTAATCAAACAATTAATAATCTATTTGATTTGATGACTAAGAGCTCAGGGATTGCGATTTCAAATCACAAATCCTTCATCTTGCCACAAAGAACACCTGCAGGGAATGCTCTAAGTGCTAATTATTTATCCTTTGACCTTCTGCTGATACAGTGGATATAAAAAGTCTACACACCCTTATGAAATTGCAGATTTTTGAAATGTAAAGACAGAAATGACATAAATGTCAGACTCTTTCCATCTTTAATGTGACCTTCCAACAAACAAAAATCCAGAGAAAGAAAGAAGAGTTAATTATTAGCTAAAATAAATTTTAAAAACTACAACACCCTGATGTCTGCACACCCCGCCCAGCTAATACTTTGTGGAAGCACCTTTTGCATTTGTTACAGCAGCAAGTCTTTGTGAATAAGTCTCTATTAACTTTGCACATCTAGACTTTGGAATTTTATCCCACTCTTCTTTGCAAAAAAGTTCAAGTTCCTTCACATTGCAAGGGGATCCCCTGTGTACAGCTCTCTTTAGGTCATTCCACAGGTTTTTGATGGGATTGAGGTCTGGGCTCTGACTGTGCCATTCCAAGACTTTGATTTTCCTTTCCTGAAGCCATGCCTTGGTCGACTTGGATGTGTGCTTTGGGTCATTGTCATGTTGGAATGTGAAATTCCTCTTCATCCCCAGCTTTCTGACAGAGGCCAGCAGGTTTTATGCCAAAATATCTTGATATTTGGAGCTATTCATTATCCCATCTATCTTGACAAGAGCCCCTGACCCAGCTGAAGAGAAGCACCCCCAAAGCAGGATGCTACCACCACACTTCAAAGTCAGTATGGTGTTCCTTGGATGATGAGCTTTATTGGCTTTGCACCAAACATATCTTTCACAATTTAGGCTAAAAAGTTCAACCCTTGTCTCATCAGACCATGGTTTGGGGGGGTGACTGAATGAATCTTTTGGCATAATTTAGACAGGCTTGGATGTTTTGTAAGAAAGGGTTTCCGTCTTGCCACCCTACCCCATAGCCCAGACGTGCAGAATACGGGAGATGGTGGTCACATGCAAGGAGTGACCGATACATGCCAGAAATTCCTGTAGCTCCTTCACTGTTGCTGTTGGCCTCTTGGTAGCCTCCCTGAGAAGTTTTCTCCTCCTGCTCTCATCAACTTTGGAGGGTCGTCCTGATCTTTGCAATGTCTCTGTGGTGCCACATTGATGATGGTTTTGATAATGCTCCATGGTACATCCAGTGCCTTCGATATTCTTTTATATTCCTCTCCTGATTAGTACTTTTCAACAATTAGCTCTCACAGTTTCTGTGGCAACTCTTTGCTGACCATGGCTCTCCCAGTAGGATGCAACCCCAAACATTCAAGCAAACCCAACGGCTGACTTTAATCTGGGTTTAATCAGAATCACTTTCATTGATGGCAGGTGTGTGTCATTTACCTACAGGCATGATTTTGAATGCGATTGGTTAACTTTGAACACAGCTAGAGCCCCCATTATGAAAAGGTGTGCAGACCTATGCAATCGGGGTGATAGAGTTTTTCATTTAAAATGTTCCTAATAATTAACTATTTGTTTTTTCTGTGGATTTTTATTAGAAGATCACACTGCAGATGGAAAAAGTCTCACATTTACATTGTTATTTCTGTCTTTACATTTCAAAAACCTGCAATTTCATAAGGGTGTGTAGACTTTTCATATCCACTGTAAGTGTTTTTCATTTCCAAATTTTGCCACAAACAAATCAAGGTTAAAATATATGACAAATTTGTATATGACTGAGTTGCAGTGTGCAGTCAGTCAGCCACAGCTGTACTGATGTGAGCCAAACATTCAGTATGCTCGGAACCCTTTATAGATATGAGATAATCTACGTATCACCTGGACTGACAGGAGGACTGAACAAAGCACTCATAATCTGTCACCCATATATCCGTACTCAGAGACACACAGACATACACAGAAATCCACGACTGCACATCGTCCCTATTAATCAGCAAACTGAAAGAGGGAGGTGTGTTATGCATGTTGTGTGAGGATCTGTGGCTTTGCATGGACATCATCCAAGGCAGATGACTACACTCACATCTCATATATTGCACATTCAAATACTTTCTATACTAAGGCAACCTCACTCTGTGCTACAGTAACATGGTCACCACAACACACAACCCCTCAAACAGCAAACACCTGCAAAAGTAATGCAGGCAGAAAATATAGAATTTGCATTCACAAAAGTTAGGTATTGATAAAAGATAAATATGATACACATATGACTTGTGGGGACAATGTCAGGTGGTGTACAACATTTTTATCTTCTCCAGCGTGCGATCCGGTTGGGCTTGGTTGTTGGGCTGTGTTGCGGGTGTCCTGTATTTCTGACGGTTCTGTTTGTGTTCAGACAGGCCCTCCCAGTGATTACCCACTAAAGGGGATGAGTGCGGACAGCTGTGGGTAATTGATTGAATAATATTGCTGTGCTGTGGGTTGGTCCAGCCAGTAATTGGCATTGGGGAGACGGGAAAATAAAAGGGCTCACCTGAGGTGCAGCGGAGAGAACACTTCCAGGAGGAACATGCTACTGACTGGTGTACTCCTCCTGCTAAAATATATTGGAACGCAGCACTGGGACAGCTACATTGGGATAAGGTTTTCACTATACCCAACAAATACTGTATAACAAATAAAGTGAAAGAAGTTTCTTATAAACTTATTCACAGTTTATCCTGTCAAAACATAAATTGTACGGAGATTTAAAATTGTATCTGATGAAATGTGTATATTTTGTAACTCCTGCCCTGAAACAATAGAACATTTATTTTGGAGCTGTCATTATGTCAAAAAATTTCAGAGTGGGTTACAGGATCTTTTATGGTCAAAGCCAACCCTGAATGTTAACCTCAAAAAAGGGACATTCTTTTCTATTTCTATAATGACAATGACAATGAAGTCTCATTTATTATTTATCTCTTTATTTTATTGGGAAGATATTTCATTCATAAGGTAAAATGGTCAGCAAGCAAACCCTCATTTAACTTCTTTAGTTCTGATTTAAGAACTTATTTCAGTAAAATTGAAAAATGTAAAAATCAAGGCTATAAAAACAATACAAATCCTCAACAAACATGATCTATCCTTTCTGTAATACCCCTGTACTTTATTCTCTTTGTTAAGGTGAATACTCCTGCTCTTGTACTTTGTACTATGTGTTAATGTCTATCTGTATGTTCATTTATTTCAATAAAAAAATCAGGCTACCGACTGCCCGTCCTGCTTACTGCTTCCCCAACCCGGCTGCCGACAAGACTCTGCAAGGAAAGACCAGAGACTTCTTCCGACAACGTTCGAGTGTAGTAGTGGTGTTCAAAACGATTCTTTTTAGTGATTCGGTTCCTTTCGTTCAGTCAAATAAAATGATTCGAATCTTTGACTCACTAATTCGTTCATTTTCATATCCGGTTGGGCGGCATACACAAATCTGTAAATAGTTTTATTGCATTTTAAAAATTACCCTACATTGTTCCAAACATCATGTCCATTATTAGCCTGCTCTGCGGCAAAACAGCACGTGTGAAATCAAATGTCAATGAAATTAATAATTAAATCGTTTCCATTACGTGAAACTGCACCATGCTATTCAAACAATCATGCAGCCGCAAAGTATACTTCGTCTTTAGGAAGGTAATAGAACCCCACATTTTAACGCATATAAGTACATGTCATTTGCTAAAACTAAAAAAATGCACTGAGGAAAAAGAGCCACGCTTATATCTGAAGCGAAAAACTTCGTTTTAAAAGTTTTGAACTAACCAAGCCCAAACATTTTAATATACTTTAAGTCATCGCTCAAATCGTAATGTGACAGTGAAGGCATATCACTGCCCCCGCTATGTCACACATACGGTAGTTGATTAAACGCACCGAACAAACACATGGGGTCCCACACACACACACAACCTAACATAACTGTGTAAAAAAATAACATAGCCTACATAACAAAGTCTTATGGCGCCTAGAGACTGTGAGATTTCAACAAGTTTATTGCAAGCCACACTGTGCGACATGGATCTAATAAACTTGGGTACGACATAAAGTTTTAGACTGTACGATGATAACACCTACTGAATCGCAGGCTACGGCGCAGGTCAATATACAAGATGAAGCATCAGTGCCTCATTTCATGCTGCATTCTTGTTGGTTAGGTAGTAGACGTAGGTCGTAGCAGCAGTCACATTGTGAGATGGTCATCCTAAATTTCTGACAGTCACAATTTTCTCCCAGGCTATCTTTGGTCGCAAGACCGTGACAGCGGCCATCTTTGAACCTCTCTCACAGTGCGACGTAGGACCACCGTTTGGAGCCACGACCAAAGATATCGCCAAGTTTCTTTCACGTCGGTCATCTTTCGTCTGGGAGAGCCCAAAATCGCACAGTGTATACCCGCCTTGAAAGGAAGAACATTAATCATAAAGAAAAGCTAATGACAAAAACAAAAAGAATCATGGGAACACACACTTCCTTAGCAGCAGCAGCTAACTATCAACCGCTACAATATATTATGTAGTCTAAGCATCATAATTAAAATAATCCACAAAACCACTGTAGTTTACGAACTATTCAACAGTGATTCAGGTCAGTAGAGGGCGTTTCACGCTGTACTCTTCGGAGTCGTACGGAACCATTGTACTGGGCGACTTTTCCGGTCTGAGCCAACAGGGGTGTCTTTACTTCCGGTTAGCCATCTTCCCTATTACTAGCGAATCAACAATAGCACAGTCGAGAAGCAAGAAGTGGTGTTGTGTACCTTTGTGTACAAACAACAGACAAAATAGCCCTATTTACAGCCCACGCATTTCCCCGTGATGAGGACCGCAAGAGACAGGGGTGTACTTGGAGAGAAATTCAGCCCTGGACTTATCCGCTAGGACCTGTGTAGCAGCCGATTCCGTTCCCTTTAGGAATTCAGGTTCTCCCTTGAGAAAGCCATGTCTGTTCACGGAAGCTCCAGAAGCATCCAAGCACAACTGGATGTACGGAAATCGAAATAGCCCAACCGTATTGCTGCTAGTTTCAAATGTCTTGGCGCACAGACAATAGCATACATTCCTCTTAAAGTTCTGTTATTTTAATGTTGTTTCCTTGTTTTTTGTCTTTTGCAGTGGTCATATGTTGCATTTAGC
Source organism: Megalops atlanticus (assembly GCA_019176425.1). NCBI lineage: Eukaryota > Metazoa > Chordata > Actinopteri > Elopiformes > Megalopidae > Megalops > Megalops atlanticus. Next base: position 37,784,210 of record CM032886.1, on the reverse strand, counting down.
CTACGCCATTAATATGTCTGACCCCACGTCCAAATTCAATGGTTTTTGTTGTTTGTTTGTTGATTGTTTTGAGACAATACATTTAAAATTTTCTCAAACTCATTTGTCTGTCGACAAACTGATAAGTTCATACATAGGCACAGGAATAATACATAGGCTAGGCATTTTTGTTTGGGGAAAGAAGCAGATCCTTGTAGGCCATAATTTTGCTACGCAAGGTTATTCAATTAGTGAATGAATGAATGTTTAAAAGAAGGGAGGAAGGAAGTAAGGATATGTATAACGATAAATACATAGTAACTTTACACGCGTACAAACAACACCCATTCAAAGAACTATCCGAAGGGCGAGCTGTCACGTGACTGCGGATGGATACCTTTAGTTCTCTGTTAGGGGAACACCTTATTCAGGTGAGATATGCTACCTTGTCAAAATCTGTTCCCTTATCATTAATATATGAAATAAAATCCATGGACACTAATAAAAACATAAAATGCGAACAATAATTCCACACAACCACGTGATTTGTCCTTTTTAAAAATCGCATCTCTAAAAATAGTGTTTATAGGCTTAAATCTGACTCCTCTCTTGTACTCCTCTCTTGTACTTGTTGCTCACTTACGTAGTATAGCGGTACTTTATTGTTCCTGTAATTGTATTTGATATGCAATCCTAGTTCAGATTAGTTGGCTCGCGACACTGACCTTGCGCTCAGCTTCAGCACTATTTGCATTGTATGACCTGTACACATCTTGCTCTTGTGCCTGTTGTTTGCCCACTATTTGCACTTTTGTACGTCGCTTTGGATAAAAGCGTCTGCCAAATGAATAAATGTAAATGTAAATGACATTGAACATATAAGAAGGCTTATATTTTATTTATTCCCCACTTCAACATCTTTTCTCAACTGAGCTATAATTAGGGGTGAAAGGTGACTACGTGTTTATCGTATTTCATACACAATTTCAGAGGGCGCAGTTATAAAGTGTGGCGGTGACTACACACCATTGTCACGTGAATTTATAGTCTTGCTGGTGCGTTTGGTTTAGTTTGGAAACATTGATCCAAAGAGTCAATTAAGTATAGGTAGTTCATTGCCCAGAATTATTGCCTTTTTTGGTTGAACCAACCAAACCAACGTTGGCACTCCGTTGGCATTGTGACTTTTACCCAACCATCGCATTTTCGCAATTAATGTTCCTAACTGCCGAATTGGCTAACTGGTCGGGAGGACATTTTTGAAGTTCAACTGAAAGTGTGCGAGGCAGCTCTCAGTCTCACTCTGAAGAGAGAAGTAAAGCCCCATCTGGGTAAGGAGGCTACCTTATAACAATTGTCTTATATTTCGTTAAATAAATAAACGTATCATGTCTAATTATGTAGCCTACAGTTTGAATTGGAATGGTTACTTTAATATATGGTATTTATATATGTATGTGTTGTATGTTGGTAGTTTTAGCCAATTTTAGTGAGATGGATTTACATAACGTTACCTGGTTCTGAGGTAAATTAGCTAGCGTAGGTATTGTGATGACGTTTGTTAGCGTGAGGGCACTCACGTGCAGTAATCACTGGAGATTTGCGGTGTGCTATTGGGTGATGAGTGACGCCTGCACTGGAGGACGTTTTTTAAAAAAGTGAGTGCTGCTCTGAGGGAGCGATGCGGGGCAGGTTAGTTTTGGAATCTTTGTTTGCGCGTGGGCTCGGAAGCGATAATTTGGAGTCAAATTATCAGGTGGGAGACATTTTTTTGTTTGGGATTGTTTGGTGCGGACCCGGCTCGCTTTGTTTCTTTTTTTTTATTTTTTTCAATGTTTTTTCCTCGTCCTGAAGGTATTCAGGACGCCGGTGCCCACGAACTGATCTCAGAGACACACGGGAGGGTCTCGGCGGCTGCTGGACGGAGGGAAGTGCAGACAATTGTTTTAATTGTGTTTACATGAATTTGGTGTGTGTGTGAATGGGTGACAGAGCGCATGTGGAGCGTGTATGTAAGTGGGAATTTGAGGGAGGGATTAATGTGCTATGATTGAGTGCTGTAAACTGTGGGTGGTTTTTGGGGGGTGTTTTGGAATGTGTTGAACATTGGAGCCATATGCAGCCATATTTAATACTGATTTGCTGTGTCACATACTGCTGCTGAATTGGGATGATGTGGTTATTTATTTATGATATGTTTTGATGTGTGTTAATTGATAGCCTATATTTGCCCTTTTGGCCTTGTGGGGTGTGCAATATTGTGGGATGGTTAATGGTGTTAGTGCTGTAGGTGGCTCAATGTGGCTCAATTATCTCAATCTGGGTATTTTAATGAATTTAATTGTTACACCTGTTAAAAATAAAGCCTTATTTTTACTACATTCTTCTGGGTACTGGTCTTGTGTGGAACTTGGGGACTACTACCGGACCGTACGGGTTAAAAAAAGGTGGTGGCAGCTCAAATACTAGAGGTTAAGTTGTCACGTTACAGTATTTAGCTCTTTTAGCTAATCCCACACTGCTTGGTTAGCTAAGGCTACGTTTTTTATTTCATACAAACGATGAAGTAGTTAACGTTATAAGGGTGTCACAGATACTCAAAGAAAATATTCCATCTGGCCTCATTAATTTTTAGATAGGCTACTACAGCCACTGTCATAGATAGCCCCGCACCAGCGCTATCAATAAGATATACTGCACTAGCTGCCTACTGCTTCACCAAACAGCCGCCGCTAGCTGTCAAAGTTTGCTTAATGTAAACCTAGGTTAGTTTCATATGGTGAAATGGCAAAACATAGCTTAGTTAAGTGAATAAGTGCCATTTTGGCTACAGTTCAGCATGTCGCGAAAACACGTTAAAATAGCGTTAAAATAGCGTTTAGAAACCCTTAAGCCGGGTTAACTGACAAAAAACATTATTGAGTCATAATTTTGTTTTTGTCTTTAAGGAGCTGTGCAGGCAAACGTCAAAATGCCACAGATGCCGACATCTGTATATGAGCGAAGAATTGGCTGCGGTATGGTAAAGACCGTGACGGAGGGGGGAAGGCGAGGAATGCAAGTTTTAATTAAGTTTCTAAAAGTAGCCTACTGTATTTTAAATGCAATTGTATTCTAACTAATTTTTAAAAAGCAACATATGTTCTGTATTTGTGTATATTTGTGTATGTATTTTGTCATGGTTTAGCCTGTTAAATTGTTCCAGATCCTTCTTTTTAAGTTTGTTTTGGCTATTTAGGCCTATTCAATTTTAAAATCCTGTTAATGTTTTATTAAAATGTTTTTAATAAATCGGTTTTCTTAATTATTTTTGTCTTTTGTTCATGTTAACTTAGTCTAATATAGGCTACTTGTTTCCTCTCTTTGATATCTCCAACAACTACGTTAAAAGTGATACAGATGAACACTTCTCCAACCTTAAATTCTGAATGGGAATTTCTTCTGTGTAGCGCAGCATTTTTCTGCAAATGTGATATTTTGGATATAAAGGGCATATAATTGTTTCTGCCAACTTCAGAAGACCAAAACATTGTATTTATCCTAGTACCGTGTCTACTAACAAATGCCTCTTTGCTGTAGAAAAAAAATGACATTGAAACCAAATGGTAGCCTATAGGCCAATCAGTAGCGGTTGGCTGGTGACTCTGGACCAGACGTTCTAGAACCAAATACTGCTCTGTGCAGAATATCATATGGATTATTGGCTGCCGACGTTGGGCCACCGTCGTAAGAACAAAAGAGTGCGACGTTGGGCCATCATGGTTGGGCCAGCGTCTAACCGATGAGGAAAAACAATGTATGGAGGACAAAAAATGACATAAGCATAAATAAATAATTTTGGTAATGAAAAGGCTATTGTTCACCCCTGGCGGAGTTTATGATTGTCAAGTGCCGTCCATTCTACCTGCCGAGGGAATTCACAGCCATCCTGCTAGTTGCTGTTTACATTCCCCCCAGCTCTAACAACAGTGACAAGAACGGGGCAATCAGTGAGCTCTACCAGGCCATCAGCGAACAACAGACAGCCCACCCAGAGGGATTTCTCAGCTGGAGATTTCAATCATGCAGACCCTAAGACTGTGTTTCCAAATATACATCAACACATTAACTTTCCAACACGGGGAAATAACACTTTGGACCTGGTTTACACAACACATAGAGGAGCATACAGAGCCTCACCCCTCCCCCACCTTGGCCTCTCTGACCACATCACTATTATGCTAATGCCGGCATACAGACCACGGGTGAAAGTCACCAAACTGGTTCAGAGGGAGATCAGAGTGTGGCCAGAGGGTGCCTCCTCAGCACTGCAGGACTGCTTTGCCACCACAGACTGGGACATGTTCAGACAGGCAGCCACCTACAACCAACACATCAACATTGAGGAGTACACAGAGACAGTTACAGCCTACATCACCAAATGCATTGATGATGTGACTGAAACCGAAACCAAAACCAAAACCATCACCACACAGGCTAACCAGAAGCCATGGCTGACAGGAGAGGTCCACAGGCTATTGAGGGCTCGAAATGCTGCCTTCAGAGCCGGTGATGATGCTACACTGAGAACAGCCAGAGCCAACCTGTCCCGCGGCATCAGGAAAGCCAAAAAGCAGTTCACACAGAAGATTGCACAAAACTTCAGTGACAGCAGAGACACAAGGAGCCTGTGGCAGGGGATCCAGTCCAGTACAGATTATAAGCCCCCACCACGGACCTGTGACAGCAACATCTCTCTGCTTAACAACCTCAATAACTTCTTCGCACGCTTTGAAGCAAACAACTCCACACCTGCACACAAATCACCACCCCCTCCTGACGACCAGGTCCTGTGCCTATCCCCAGCCAGCGTGAAGAGCTCCCTCTCCAGAATCAATGCCCACAAAGCTGCTGGGCCCGACAACATACCTGGCCGTGTGCTGAAGGACTGTGCAGAGGAGCTCAAAGATGTCTTTACAGACATCTTCAACACCTCCCTGAGCCAGGCAGTTGTCCCTACCTGCTTCAAAGCAACCACAATAATACCTGTGCCAAAGAAGCCATCTCCATCCAGCTTCAATGACTACCGCCCTGTTGCACTGACGCCCATCTTAATGAAGTGCTTCGAACGGTTAGTCATGCAGCACATCAAATCCATCCTCCCTCCCTCCCTGGACCCATTCCAGTTTGCATATCGAGCCAACCGGTCCACAGATGACGCAATCTCCACTGCTATCCACTCAGCCCTCACCCATCTGGAAAAGGACTCATATGTGAGAATGCTGTTCATAGACTTCAGCTCAGCATTCAACACAATCATCCCCATGCAGTTAATTCAGAAACTGGATCACCTGGGCCTTAGCACTTCACTATGCAACTGGTTACTAGACTTCCTCACTGGAAGACCACAAGCAGTTCAGGACGGCAACCACACCTCCAGCAACATCATACTGAACACTGGGGCCCCTCAGGGATGTGTGCTTACCCCTTCTCTTTACGCTGCTGACCCGTGACTGCACACCAAAGTACAGCTCCAACCTCTTCATCAAGTTTGCGGATTACACAACTGTGGTGGGTCTCATCACCAACAAAGATGAGGCTAACTACAGGACAGAGGTGGGCCAACTTGCCAAGTGGTGTGGCAACAACAATCTCTCTCTGAATGTAGAGAAAACAAAGGAGATGGTCGTCGACTTCAGGAGAGAGCACACCCAGCATCATCCTCTGACCATCAATGGTGCAGCTGTGGAGAGGGTGAGCAGCACCAAGTTTCTGGGTGTGCACATAACAGAGGACCTCTCCTGGTCAAACAACACCACATCACTGGCCAAGAAAGCTCAGCAACGCCTCTACTTCCTCCGCAAACTGAGAAGAGCCAGAGCCCCAGCTCCCATCATGTGCTCCTTCTACCGTGGCACCGCTGAGAGCATCCTTACCAGCTGCATCACTGTGTGGTTTGGAAGCTGCACCACCACCAACAGGAGAACCCTGCAGCGCATAGTGAATGCAGCAGAAAAGATCTCTGGTGCCTCACTCCCCTCCCTCCTGGACGTCTACAACACACGCCTAGCCCGTAAAGCACTGAGCATTGCTGGTGACCCCACTCACCCATCGCGCACACTCTTCAGCCCCCTCCCATCTGGGAGGAGATTCAGAAGCCTCCAGGCCCATACCTCAAGGTTGAGGGACAGCTTCATCCACCAGGCTGTTAGGAAGTTGAACTCTCTTCCCTCCCTCAGCTGTCTGCTCCAACACAGAACTGAACTTGCCCCCTTCCTGAAGTCTGGACTATTCTCCACCCATTCCTACTCCCAACATTAATCACGCACAAACTCACACAGATCTGCACAGTCACTTTACTTACATAACAGTCTACATCAGCTGCTACAAACTGTTGCACTATGAACCACTCTGCACTTTCTTACACCATCCTGTGGAATTTGTATTTATATTTTTGTATTTTTTACAACCTATTATGTGCCTTGATGCCCTTGTTGTAAATATTTGTAGCTTGTTTTTGTCACAAATGTCACACATTTTTATTTATGTCTGTGTTATTGAGCCATTTGTGTTTATTGTATATCTGTGGAAATTCTTGTTCTTGTCTCTCAGTGTTACTGTGTTACGTCTAACGGATGTATTGTTACCGTGGGCCTGAGAGAAACGCAATTTCAATCCTCTGTATGACCTGTGCATATTGGAGAATGGACAATAAAGTTGACTTTGACTTTGATTTCTGTATTTCTACATTTATTTATTTATTCATTTATTTATTTATGCATTTCTACATTTACATATTTATTTATTTCTGTATTTATTTATTTACTTATGCAGTTCTACATTTATTTATTTCTGTATTTCTGTGTCCGTGTGTTAATTGAGTGGGTGATACTATACCTCAGTCTGAAGCAGGATTGGTCAGCTGGGCGAACCAGACAGAAGCAAACGATTCCTATCAAATCTACATTACACAAGCTGGTTAGCTAACCTTGGTATTAACTTCACGCAATGGCTCCTACAGAACTTTCCATCAATAACACAGGGCTACATTAAAACTAACTGTCGACAACTCAAGTTTAGAAAAGCGGCTAGTAGCGAGCTAAAGGCAAACCTCCCGTATAGAGGGTATGCACTGACGTCACTTTCCCACCGGAATACGCCCCCTCAGTCGGACTGAGTGGCAAGACATGCTGCAACATGGCTGCCTTAAGTAAGAGAAACTACGAAGCCGGGAGTAAAACAAATGAGTATCTGCCTAAATTAAAGGCAGTTGGACTCGACAGTGATTCTTACAACTTACCAAAGAACCAGTGGTCCATGGACATTGACATGTGGCCAGGAATCGGGGTTTCCTGATGTACCCGATTTCGACCCTGGGGAAATACACAAAGCAAAGCCTGAAGGCATACAAAACCCGGGACGTGCTAAAACGCTTAACGTGGCTTAATGTTCCAAAACTGCGATCAATGATCACCAAATTTCTATCGGACAATTCTTGTCAGAAACACTTCCTCCTGTCAAAAAATCAAAACCGAAATCCTAGGATTATGGTCGTTATCTCAGGTTAAGCGTTTTCTTCTCTATTGACGCCCATTATAAGGAAAACGCCTTGTAGCTTAATTGTCCAAACAGCGATCAACTAACAAAAAAGCAAAACAGAGGACAGCCCTGAACGAAACGTCGGCCTAACTACCATACTCCTTGGATTTTGGTTTTGCTTTTTTGATAGGAGATGGTGTTCATGACATGTGAGATGTCAGACAAATGTGGTGATCCTTGGACGCTATTTTGGAACATTAAGACACGTTAAGCCTTTTCCTTATAATGGGCGTCAATGGAGAGGAAAACGCTTAACGTAAGATAACGTCAATACTCATAGAATTTCAGTTTTGATTTTTTGACAGGTGGAGGTGTTTATGAAAAGAGATGTCCGAGAGAAATTTGGTGATCATTGATCGCTGTTTTGGAACATAAAGCCACGTTAAGCCGTTTCACGTTAAGCGTTTTAGAATGTCCGCAAAAGCCTTGACGCTTGGTCGTACTTCAAGGCGGGATTTGTTGGCGAAATTAAAGTGATGAGGACACCAATGAATATTCTGGTTGTATGTGGTTTGTACAAATATTTTTATTTCATTACGACTTTTATTTGGAAAACTGTAAACTACACGTTTCGGTGCCCGGATTCTAGTTGTTTCTGCGAATTGCAGCGATCCATTTGCTTGTTTTCTTTAGCTTTCGGCAGTCTGTAAAAAGATAGCTCCAATTTCTTGTTGAATCTGTTTGTACACTCAATCGCACAGCAGCTCTTTCCCAATTTAGATGAGTTTTTTGTGTTTTCGCGGCATTCAAGCTGAACGGTAACGCTGCCACTCAGTAAGTCTTTCTGCCACTCAATGGGTGGAACCCGCAGTGACTCCGCTTACTGTGACGTCACGTGCATAACCCCAGTCAAGTCAAGGCAGTAGCAGTAGATCCAATTGCACCGCTATAACCAATCCGGCTTTAGACTGAGGTATAGTACCACCCACTCAATTAACATACGGACACAAATACAGAAATAAATGTGGAAATGTAGAAATACAAAAATAAATAAATGTAGAAATGTAGAAAAACAAATAAATAAATAAATAAATAAATGTAGAAATGCATAAATAAATAAATGAATAAGTGTAGAAATACAGAAATAAATAAATGAATAAATGTAGAAATACAGAAATAAAAAAAATGAATAAATAAATGTAGAAATACAGAAATAGCCTTTTTCATTACCAAAATGTATTTATTTTTCATTTATTTATTTATTTATTTCTGCATTTATTTACTTATGCTTATGTCATTTTTTGTCCTCCATAACAACGTTGAAAAATGACGGGCCAACGCAAATTGTTTACTGGGAACCTAAAAGTTTATTCTCAGTAATTTAAATCGATTTAACTAAATTTAGTTCCGTTGTTGTTTAGTTCCGTGCTTTTTAAAAAAAAAGTCGCTAAATGGGTCTGAAAAGTCACTAAATCCAGCGACAAAGTCGCTAAATTGGCAACAGTGGTGGCAACACTCCCATAGGGGACCGTTGTAAAAAATGGCATTTCCGGCCAGTTTCCGGGTCATGGGTACGGTGAATAGTTCCAAACATTGACATTCACGGCATAGAACCACGTTCATCTCCATTGCTTGCCAACCACTTTCAGTGGTAAGTTGATAAAATAACAGATTTTTTTAACATTTAATGCATTAGCTGTCATTAATATAGTAAATACTGTTATTTTTTTGTATGTGCTTAGCATTAACTGTTAATGTTTATCTTAATTAATAGTTATGACCGAAGATAGCTTAGCCAGCTATCAAGGCTAACGCTCCCATTTTATTGATGAGTTTCAGTCAAATCTCTTTTAGTTGTTGACGTAGGGTAATGTTACGTATTAAGTTGTTTTGGTTATCAACGGGTTTATGATTACAGTTAGCTGCACTGCTACCATGTTAATACACCTGATTAAAATTAATGTGACTATATTTGGCTAACCTGATATTAGCTAGTTAGCTTGCTAGTTTTAGACAAACTATGAGGAAAAAGGACAATGTGTTCTTGATGAAATACATTTCATTGACATAGCCTATAGATATTTACTTTGACCCAGTATGGCTAACTCAAAAAAGCACTCAGGTTCATTATACAATGAGGGAGGAGACATGGTTCCATCCATAAAATTTTTTTATTAACAAAGTTAATGATCAAAGACAGAAAACAATTAGAAAAAGAAAGTTATAAAAATACCATACAAACACTTATTAATCTACAGCATACACACACTAAACCAAAGCGATGACGAGGCTGGCAGAGCAATGACCAGGCTGGCTGGTGGTTACTGAGGCTGGTGGAGCGATGATGAGGCTGTTGGAGCAACCAGGCCCCCTGACCCTCCGTAGCTTGAAGCTGAAGCTCAGGTGTGTAAGCAATGGACAGACCAAGTATGTCCATGGCAACGAGCAAGGTGCTTGGTAGTGGCTTGGTTGTCATAGCCGTACATGCTGAAGGATATTTAGTCTTCTTTGCCCTTCTGCTCTGGCTCTTGCTTCCAAGATACCCATCATCAATTGTTTTTTCCCACCTTGCAGCGCTGGTGCTCTTGGACTCTATCCTCAGCCTGATGTACCTGGTGGTAATTTTTTTTTCCAGATAATGGCATGAGGGATGCCTGCTGTCCAGGAGCATGGCTTCTCTTACCAGCATTGCCACTGCATTGGGGAGCTCCATGAGGGAAACACTCGTCCTCGCCCGGAACAGCTGCTCTACTTTACAGACAAGATCAAAGGCCTCATCTGATGGCTGGTAAAGAGCCCCCCTCTTGAACTCTTTCAATTGCAGTAAAATACTGCGTTCTCCATCAGGACTCTCATTGTTGTTTGTAATTGCAACCTGGCATTTCTCACAAACTGTAGAGTTGCTGATCACCTTCTTAACAATGTAGCCTGCGAGGTGGTACAGAACACAGGTGTCTGTTTTGTTAATTCAGGTGCTGCTCTTGGCTCCATCAGCTCCTCCACCCTCAGACCAGGGCAACAGAAGCTCTCATTTGTGTCCAGGAAGTCTGCTAAATGATCGCCGTCATCCTCCTGGTAGCTTCCAGTTTTCACTGTCGACAGGAACTGTCCAACTGTAATCGCTCGCAGTGCATAACTGAACTCCACTGGAGTTGGGACAGGATTCCTCTGTCTAACACAGCTGAAGATATTTTCCAGGCAGTCTTACGTGAATCTGTTTGTCAACACAAACTTGTGTCCCTGGCTGAGCATGTCTTGCTGGATTTCCAGTATTGTCGACATAGCCATCACCACTCCAGTTTGTAGTGGTTTCCAGCTTCCCTGACGACCGATCCTCAGGCCATGAAATAGATGGATCATGTCATGTAGGAAGTTGATGGCCTTTTGATATTCTTCCAGTTTGAACTTGCTCAGGGCTGTGATGACATGGCCGTGAGGACATAAGGTCAAACCAGTGGTCAACTTGCTCTAGGAACCAAGATGTTGTGAGGTACTATCGGGGGCGTTGTTTCTCTTCCACCAGGTACCTCAGGCCAGCACTTCTTGCCTTGCTGAAGACATGCATCGCAGAGCTCACCTTCATTTTTTCAAAGTGGCTGGGCTTAAGTATGTTCCTGGACAGATTTGGAACAATTTTTAAAGCCATCCCCTCTTGAAATGTTACCAGATCCTGTAATGGACCAATGGAAACTTTGTTGGATGTAAGTTTCTCCTTTTCAACCATCTGGTGGAATCATGAAAGTCTGTCCACGGACCAGGGCACTCTTCAGATTCTTTTCCAGATGTGGGACATCTGGCATGAAGTATAGCCTCCTGTGTGATTGGACTGGATGTGGTCCGGATGTTTGATTGTAGTCCACTCCAAAGGACTTCCACATCACTCTATTAGGGCTGCCCATGTCTGTCGTGACATTCACCACGTGAAACCCTACAGAGGCTGCAGTTTCTATTATTTTTAGTATGATTGGCCGGTATACTGCCCCATCAGTGGAATTACTATTGTAGTGGTATGCTACTATCTGTTTCCACCATGTGGTGATTCCTGCCAACATAAACACACAGGCATGTGTTGCAGTTCCTGTGTGACCGGGCAGTGTCACATCCCCATACAGCTTCCCTGTCCCCATGTGCAGCGCCACATTCGGGGTGATGGCCATCTCATCCAGAGTAAGTACACACTCCCTCTCCATCTTTGTCAGGCCATCTGCCTTCAGCTTCAGCATCTCAAACATACTCTTGGCTCCAGCTTAATGTGCTGCATCCTCCTTTGTATGGTTCTTTTATCCGGTAGTGGAACTTGCATTTCCTGGAGCATTTTGTAGCCTGTTGTGCCTGTAGTGAAGCAGATTTTTATTGCTTTTTTTACAGTTTCATTTCCCCACTGTATCCCACTTTTATTCTTTAGTCCAATTGCTCGGATTTGATCTTTTGTTAAAATTGCTGCAAATTTCTTTTGAATCATAATGTTTTTCTGCCTTAGTGCTGTATTTATTCTTTTCTGCTGTTTCAGTGCTCTCTCTGCTCTTCTTCTCATTGCTTTTTCAATTTTCAGTTCTTCCTTCAGGTCTTCCTGACTGGCTCCTGGCTGACTGGCTCCTGGTTGACTGGCTCCTGAATCACTGACTACATGCTCACTGTCTCCTGGCACATCCCTCTCATTCACCTCACAATTGCCACAATCCGTGCCCTCTCTTCCCTCAATTTCTCCCTCAATCTCTGTAATAACAATAAGGCATTGTTGTTGTTACATGGGGGGCATGTAGGCTAGACATGAAATGACGTGAAATGAGAAATATTATTAAATATTATTATGAGTTCACATATATCATACCGAAGTTTGTTATAGCACAATAGGTGTGGTCACTGGCCATTGCAGTAACCGTTACCAATACTGGTGGGATTCTCAGTGAAGGGGCCTTCCTCCTCCTCTTAGGCCTAGGGTGATGCACAAATATGGTGGGAACAGCATCAGCCCTCAATTTCAGTTGGGCTTTTTTGTGGTAATGAATTGGTCCCCCTCGAAATGTGCCTGCAGAGAGACTTGCAAGTTCAGTTTCCACACATATTCCAGACATACCCCGTAATGGTCAGTTGGAATTTCATTGTGCTCTACATTTAAAAGCATAAAACCCTTTGAAATGTTAACCACAAGTAACTTGGCTATTTCACCTGTGTAAACATAACTTACTTGACACGGTTTTCTGTTAGTGTAGTCTCTTGTGATTGTCAGGTTGCTTCTGCTGACCATTGCTAACCATTTCTTTCTTCTGTCTGTTTCCTTTGGGAAGCCATACATCCGCATTTCTTTCTACGACCGATTGGTGCATCCAAATGCTGCACAGCCAACCATGGTATGACAATTGATTTATAAAATGTTAGCTGCAGTCATTGCTGTGAGACCTCAGACAGTAGTGCAGACCACAGAGAGCGGGTGACAACCTCTTCCTATCCACTCATGTCTCCCTGACTTAGATTTGGTGAGAGGCCAGAGTTCATTACAAGACCAGGAAGACAAATCCTCACAAAAAATGGTGTATCCATTGTGTTATAGTGTTACTTTTGATATACTTTTGTTTTCTTATAAAAACTAATACCATAAGCAACTTGTATGTGTCATGATTTCTCTTTATTATCACTGTACTTGAGAGGTCGGGCTTTCCTGTCTCGGGCAGTAGTAATGACATGGTCCAAATCCCCTCTTTAGGCTTTGAGACGCTCACAGAGCTGGGCATTCAGAGGGTGATAATTAAGATTGTGCTCCTAATTTCAAACAGCATTGTAATTTCAGTGTGTGTGTTCCCTCATCATCAGAGGCAAGGGTGCAGAGGACCAGAAGGACGTGGGGTATGACTGGAGTGGTCGCAGGAGGTCTTTTTGTGTTTTGTTTTAAACAATTTAATAAATTCTTTTATTTATTTAAAACCTAAATTTGTGTCAGCCTCCCTTTTTATGTTGCGATCTCACCAGCCAGGCCATAACATGTGTTACAATTGTTTTCTTGAATGCAGTTGGTTGCCTTGTATATTTTACACGATTGACCAAACTTGTTTATTTAATTTGAGCAGTTATTGGCATTCGTTGATATTTATTTGTCATGATACATGCTTATGTTGTATGTGCAAGTCTTAAAATATCAGGGATGTGTAGTGGAGCTAGGGTTGCTACCTTTGTCTCATCAAAAACCTGGACACTAACAGACTGAATGCCCACTCACTAACAAATTCCAATATCAAATGTTTGACAGATCTTTGACAGTGCAGGTAAGTGATGTAGGGTAGTGTCTTTTTTGCATCTGCTCAGTCAATGCAGGCAAATCTTACGAACCCAATAACAAAGCTGATGCGCGTTGTATGGCCAAAACCATTTAATATTAGAAATCCTCAGGAAAGTGAAGGGAGGTCGATTTAAGCTAAAAAAGTAAATCTGACTACTCCAGGATCTTGCATTATGTAATGTATGCTGACATAATGTATGCTGACATGAACAAACTCTTTCCCTCCAAAAATAAAACTCATATAAATAACTGATAAACTGATTAAGTTGTCACTCTGATACTCCACATACCAAATTGACATTAACATATATGCAGTAAATGTAAAAGCAGTTAAAAAATACACACAAATGGTTTAATATTTTAATATTTACCATTTAATAACGCATCCGCTGCTGTCTGTCCCATAAGAGAACTTGACAGCGTGGGGTTTGTTTGGAACTATTGAAGGTGTACATGAGCCACGTGATCACGTGGCGGTGAGTTCAATCAGTGTAGCAACTCTCTCTCTCAACGGCTCTGGTCTTGTTAGTCACAATAATCCTGCCCCCAGCCCCTGACGTAACGATTCTTGGTCCTAGACCAGCAAAGTGTTGGTGCTGTTCTCGAACCAGTTTTCCGGGCCAAGAGCCGGATCTTTGGTTGTCGAAACACAAAGAACTGGTTCGAGATTAGGCACCGGCCCCGAACCGGCCCTCAAACTGCCTTGGTGGAAAAGGGGCATCTGTAGATGTTTGCAAATAAATTGTGCTGAGGCATATATCTGGACAAGGGTATAAAACCATTTGTAAAACTTTGAATGTTCCCAGGAGTACAGTGGGCTCCATAATTGTGAAATGGAAGAAGTTTAGAATGACCGGGACTCTTTCTAGAGCTGGCCGTCAGGCCAAACTCAGTAACCGGGCAAGAAGGGCCTTGTTCAGCAAGGTGGCCAAAGAGCCCAATAGCCACTAACAGAGCTTCAGAAATCCTCTGCAGGACAACCATCTCAGAAGAGCTCTGTCAGTCAGGCCTATGACAGCCTGCCAAATGGCACTTAAAGGACTCTGATGGCATGAGGAAAATTGAACAAAGGATGAATGCAGCCAAATGCAAAGAGATCATTGAAGACGACCTGCTCCAGAGTGCACACAACCTCAGAATGGGAAAGGTTCACTTTTCAGCACAACAATTGACCTGTAGCAAACAGCCAAGACAATGCTGGAGCGGCTTCGGGAAAAGTCTCTGAATGCCCTTGAGTGGCTCAGCCAAAGTCTAGACCTGAACAAAGCTTATAGAGACTTACCTAAGAAAGCTCGAAGCTGTGATTGCTGCCGAAGATGCTTCTACAAAGTATTGAACACCTATGTAAATGAGATTTGAGTTTTTTATCTGTAATAAATTTGCTTTGTCATTATGAGTTATTGAGTGTAGATTGAAGGCCAAATGAATACATTCAATCCATTTTAGATTAAGTCCATAAAACAAAGTGTGCAAAAAGTGAAAGGGTCTGAATACTCTAAAGCCACTGTATTTATTATTGAAATGAACACGTAGGAGAATGTGCCCTCTCATGTTGTGCTTTGAATAAAATGGTGCTTGCTATAAAAATAAAAAAAAAAAAAAAAAAAAAAAACCTAAATGTACAAAAAATTCATGTGTTGAATATTGAGAGGAAATGTGTGTATGCTGTGCACGGAGAACTTGAAATCTATTAGGAACATCTCCATGCGGTGTTTTTGGATCAAAGGAGTATGGACACCCAGTGCATAAATAAGGCCCCAAACTCTGTAGTCACTATACCATCTGACATCCCTATCACTAAAAGCAATAAAGTTGATGATTGTTTTACCACAGTAAAAGTAGAAACATTATTCAAGAGAGTCAATACTCTTTCACGAAATAGGTATCAGATTTCCGAGAAAATACAAGCCACTCTGCTGAAATACGAGTGCCCCATTAGCAGCACGCGGAATGTATTGGGGTTCCAGTTCCCTGTGAATTATCTGGCCTGGCCTCAATATGGCCACTGGGGCAATGACTTCATCAGGATGCTGCCAGGAGCCAGTCAGGTGTGCAGCTCTGACTCCATCTCCTGGCACCCCAACTGACACAGGAAATGGATCTAATGTCCGCATCCTCAACTTGGAATTTCTTCACATGTGGGGGCCAGTAACCAGGACTGCTTTCCTGTAAAGTAACCATCTATGACTTGAACATCAGAACAATCAGTAATGCTGCCTACCTGTACTACTGCCAGGTACCTAACACTAGCTATCATTGTGATCAGTTAGAGTTGGAGTAACATTTTTAACTTTCTTTCCAAATGATTTTGAAATAATTACGCTAGACCTGTGGTGGAATGAAAACCGCTTGAAATCTAGACATTATTCTAAAATGGAACCTCAATCCAACAGCACTGTGTTCATTCAGTTATTAGAGAGAATGTTCAGAACCCAGTTCATCACCTCTATCAGGCCACCTCCCTGATGATCTAAAGACTCAAAGAGGTTCTTAAAGAGGCTTATTCTTTCCACTTTTACTGTTCACTGAAGTACGCACAGCTATGAACATGCTTATTCTTCTGCCAGTTACTTTTGCTACGGGAAGTCTAACAGAGGAAAGTTCAGTATGAAGTTACTCTGACAGTGTGCATTATGAGAAAATCATACAGCAACTGAACACTATTTTAGAAGGCAAATTAATGGAAATTAAAGGACTGCCACATTTGAGGAAATACAATAAAAAAAATACAATACAATAAAAGTGATGATTGTTTCAAGATGATGATACCTTTTTCCAGATGTTTTAAATGTTATGCTGTCACATCACACATATTAAAAGGGACAAGCCCTTCATGGTATTGATGTGGAAAGAAGGTCTTGTGATTCCTGCTTTTAATTTTTATTTTTAAATGACTGATTCTCATAAGCAGAGCTGGGAGAGCCAAAGGCGTTTTGAAGTTCTTAGGGAACATGCGAAGTCTAAACAACTGGCCCCTTTGTGTTGTATGTTGTCTCCCTCAAGGTAGGAGATATTTTGTATCCCATGGATTATCATTAAACCACATTTTAAAGAGAGGATATTCAGCCCAATATTCCTGAGATGGAAAGGGACTTGTGAAAGATAGGCCCAGCAGATCAACTGGGACAACAGAGAATGAGTGAAAAAAGACTGGCAGGAATCGTAGCAACAGTGATCTGCCATTGATCAAAGTGGACACAAAGGTGCAGGCAGAGTGAGGCTGCTGCATTGGAGTGACTTTGTTCTGGCTGTAACAAGATACAAAAGTATGTGGCCTAACTGCATGTTTTATGGGTTTCTCACAGTGGGGCTGAAGCAGAAGAGAATGAACCTTGCAAACCAGCTGCTTCCTCACTCAGTTCATTTGGCTTCCTTCCATGTTTTACCTACATTAAGGTGGTATAAGGTTTGATTTCTCCCTGCGAAGGAAATCACCCCCTATCACATTTCCATTCATTTGTTCACATATCTGTTGGGATTACAGGTCTGGGAAAACACTTTTTCTGCAGTCTGATAGTTGATCTCTGTGATGAGCATGATTCAAATGTTAGAATTTTCGAACATTCAAATGTTTGAATGTGTAGAAGGAGACTCTCACCATAATATGAGTATACATACTTGAGATCACTTGAGAAACCCATGAAAACTGTACTGTACTAATAATAGACTTGTGTACTAGGGAGGGTATATTCCGAACACAAAAATATTTTTATCACAAGTGACATTGAAAACCATTTTAAATCAAGTGGAAAAGAGGGTGAGGTATTCTGACATTAAAAGCTGGAGCTCAGGCAGTGGCACTTCCAGCTCTTGCTCAGGTGTAATGTGACAGTTACAGCACCTTAATGGGGAGTCAAACACGCTTCATAAATGTGTTTCATGCTTAAGGCTCATTTTATATTATTTCCTTGGTTAAAAGAAATAACCAAAGTTATTTGGCTTTTAGTCATAGCCCCCACTTTCTGAAGTGTTGGAAAGCTATATATGCCATGTTATTTATGCCTTTAGTAACAAAATTTCAGATAACAAAATAGAATGCATCTCCTAAAGTATACCTGTAAACATGACTCGTGTAAAAGAAATTTAGCAGTTTTTTTTTAGCATGTTTTTGCTAGGTCGAGGAACAGAAAGTGGTGATCAGTAAGAGCATTCAAAACCAAGAATGGCAAAGGTACTCTATATGAGGAGTACTGTTTCAGGCTTGGATTTGTGGTCTTACCAAGCTATCTATGTCTACTCTTCTCTGATTCATGAACTGGTTCAATTGGGGTGATTTGTTTCAGTAACTAAAAAGGCTTCATTCAGTGTCTGCTACGAATAATGTCTGTGTATGGAGAAATGACTTTCTAATGTGCTGCTAAAAACACAAATATGCAAATATTTAAATCTACTCCCTGACAGACATTCCTGTCCACAGAAGAAATAAAACAAAACAAAGAACGTATATATCTTGTGATTGTGTCTTATAGTGACACCCCTACACCTGGGGATCATATAGTCATGACTGCATTCAATTAAACTACTTGATTAAATTGTTCACAGATATAATATGGGTGGTTGTATAGATTGATAGATTGACCTGCACTGCCACTGACTCTATTAGCAATGGGGGGCACAGAGTGAAATACATCTGTCTTTGGCACAGATGTGCCTTTTGCTCCTGAATTCCTGACACTACAGGTGTCTCTCTCATCATGTGTCAACAATTTGCTTTGTTCCTCTGGACTCCATGTGGATAAAGGAGGGGTTTGACTGTAAGGTGTTATATTCACTCTCTTTGATGTTGCAGCTGAAAATGAAGGACCAACAGCACTTTGTTAGAGCAGGTACAGCTCTGTTAATCAGGTCTGAGCTGGTCTACAGGAGAGGGAAGAGGAAAGAGTTTCATTTAAAAATGTCAAGATGGTTATATGTGGACTGGGAAATGCATTCACAATAAAAGGCATTCAGATCGCCTCTTAACAGTGATGCATAGTTATAGGTCAATTTGATCCAGCAATTGAGCAATTTCAGTTAATGTGGTAGTACCTTACAGATGAAATTTGTACACCTTCATCTAAGCACTACCATAACACATTACCACATAACCTTTATTCAAGCAATTGCATGAAGTGGGAAAAATCATCATTCATTTACAGACATTGCACATTGTTATAATGTATGGCATGGCCTGCACCTTCTGACGTCAAGTGATAATAATTGGCAAAGAATATTTTAGACAGATAACAGCTGTCACATACTGTGTGGCTGTATATGCATACTGTGGCTGTATATGGAGTGTAGTGTAGTGGTTAAGTAGCAGGACTCATAACTGAAAGGTTGCTGGTTCAGTTCCCCACTGGGGATCTGCTGCTGTACCCTTGGGCAAGGTACATAACCCACAATTACTTCAGTAAATATCGAGCTGTATAAATGTATAACATTGTAAAATCCTGTAATTGATGTAATTTTGCTCTGGATAAGAGTGTCTGCTAGATGCCAATAATGTAATGTGACAAATGCTAATGAAAGTAAAAAACTGCAGCTATGAAGTTTTTACAAGACATTTTGTGCCATATGTATACATAAAAAGTGTTATGTTACTACAAACGTTATAATGGCGTAATTAAAAATCAGGGAGAAAACAGGAACTACAACTAATTCTGAATGAGTGTATATTACAAAACTCAAAGCAAGTTCTCATTGTGGTGTGAAAACAGACCCATGGGAGACTTCTCTCCACGCAGGGCATCCAGCAGTACCTGACCAGATGTCAGGCGTCTCTTTAAAGCCACATGGGCTCAAAAAGGCCTTTAATAGCTGACATTATTTCCTCTTGAACTTGAGGCTGGCATGTGTGAGAGCCCTGCTTTATGGGGGCTATTTTCATGAAACACATCAAAGACTAGTGCAGCTGGTAATAACAGGCCTGTACATGACTGGGTTCCTCAATTAAGAAAAGATCATGTGAAATACACATTCCCTCAGGGTTACTGCAGAGAACACACCATCTGATCTGATTATACAGATTAATGATTAAAATTAATAATCCATTCGCAATTGAGCCAAACAATTAATCAGTAGTGTACATTACAACACTCATTTAACATATTTTTATGTCTCTCTTTCCCTCTCTCTCTCTCGGTGTCCTTGGTTAGACATGCCAAGCATGCCAAGCATACACTCTCTATAAATTCTTCCTGCTTACTCCATGCAATAAGACCTCTGCAATGAATTAATTTTCACTCAACCTAGCTTTGGAATGTGTGTTTATTGCACAATTATTCTAAATGTGGACCACTTCTCATTTACTATTCCACTCTCTAAAGCTGTTCATCATGTCCTTGTGCTTTCTAAAATGATTCCAGACTGAATGTCTTATTTTTAATTTGAAGTGCCTTCACTTTATAATAATTTGCTGTGCCCAACCAATTTTCCCTTGTGTTTATTTTGTCACACAGCCCTGCTCACAAATGTTGAAATGCTTACATCATCATGTGGAATGCTTTAATGAAAGCTGTGCACATTTCGATTGCAGAGTGAAATGCACTGCCCCAGGCAAAGAGAGCTTTAAATGCTTGAATTTGTTTCTTAGACAAATATAAATCATCAAGTTGATGCCTATGTATGTATTTCTTTCTTTCTTTAAAATTCTAAAATATAAGATAGTTTTGATTTGTTTATAACACTTTTTGGTCACTGCACAATTCCATTTGTGTTATTTCATAGTTTTGATGTCTTTACTGTTATTCTAAAATGTGGAAAATGGTAAAAATAAAGAACGAAAAGTGTGTCCAAACTTTTGACTGGTGCTCTACAGGAGAGAGATCTAAGTAATGATATTCATCTAATTGGGTTTGTTTTCAGAGAGAGCAGCCCAGGTGATCACAGACAGTTTGTTTTCTGTTAGCCAGCAGCATAGGGGGGAGAACTTGCACCATCAATCAGGCATTCCAGTATTGGGTTTCGGAGAGGAAAAGTCTGGAGCCCCTGCACCACCCCGCCCCCTCCCCTCACCACTCCCTCCTGCCTGCTGTCACTCATCTAATGACAGCCTACCTCTGGAATTCCAGCCAAGATACCTAAAAGACATTGCATCTGGGAACCAGCCTTCAGAGAGAGAGAGAGAGAGACAGAGAGCGAGTGTGTGTGTGTGTGTGTGTGTGTGTGTGTGTGTGTGTGTGTGTGTGTGTGTGTGTGTGTGTGTGTGTGTGTGTGTGTGTGTGTGTGTGAGAGAGAGAGAGAGAGAGGGAGAGCTCCATAGATGTAGTGTGTTAGTGGGCAGAAGGTTAAACAGAGAAACAAAGAGGAGTGAGTGTGAGTGCTTCAGGAGCCTGCAGCCTCACTGAGACTCCAGCAGGGGCACCCTGACTGGAGCAAGACATTCCAGAGGAGCAGAGAGTGACAGGGAAAAGAGACTGCTGACCCAGTGGAGCTGTGAGCAGTCAGAGATGTGCTGCCCCTCAGATGGACCAGCGTGCTGTCCTTCCTGCTATTAATTTCCTGTGGCATTGCTGACCTGTTCAGGTGAGTTAGCTACTGCAGTTACTCATCCACTCAATTGATAGGATTGCCCTGTCAGGGTGAAGAATTAGTGGTTTTCTTTTGTTAATTGAATATTCTGGAATCTACAAGTATACAGCCAAGTCTTACCAGTGGGATTCAGCTGAAAAACAGCAGAGAGTAACTACAACAGTAGTCTCACCCACTGGTCTCTATCTAGCCACTAACCAACAACATCTGACTCATGCATGTTACAGTTTTTTAATATGTCCATCAGAACACACTGTCACATTCTCCAGTGTCATGCAGAGTACGCACGTAAAGTATATACATATTATATTATTTTTTCCCACTGGCTGAAGGGATATGAAACCTAGGTGTTTATGGCTGGTTATGTGGGAAGAGAGAGGGTTTCACTTTTTGTGCTGGAGATATGTGCATGGCATACTCAAACTTTCACACCACCTGCACTCTCAAAGCAGCTATGCAAGGCATGGACTCCTGTCAGCTAAATGGGCTGTTTAGCCTGGTCTCAACCATGGTCTCTGTAAAGTTTCAACTGGGTCTCAATCAGGTCTCTGTTGGGTTTATATCTGGCTTTATTAGCTCTCTATCAGGTCTAAATCAGGCCTTCATCAGGTTTCAATCAGATCTCAGTGTCCTAAAATCCAACTGCAGTGTAACCAAGTGATGTCATAACCCCAGAGCAGTAACAGTGGCCCTGCACGGTGGGACAGCGATGATAGGGATTGTTGGAAATCTCTATTTGGAAGGGGTTGTAGGATATCAGTATGGAAACAGGGTTATGGGATTTCTCTATGTGAATCGGATTATGGGATACCTTTACATACATTTATTATCCCGCTTGCTTTGGAATTGTGCTATTGGAAGTGGGTTTAATCTGCATTGTATTATCACAGTCAGCCATAACAATCTCATATTGAATGTTTGAGTTCACATTGAACATAAATCATGAGTGGGTTCGAAGCTGGTTGTCTAGTAGAAAGCAGACTGTAACTGTGGGAGGAATTGTATCAGAGCAGGGTCCTGTACGAAGTGGAGTCCCGCAGGGATCGGTGTTGGGGCCTTTGCTATTCCTTATATACATAAATGATCTTGATGCAGAGGTTAGTAGTAAAATAGCAAAATTTGCAGATGATACAAAACTAGGGGGTCTAGCCAACAGTATAGAATCAACTAAGGTAATACAGGAAGACCTAAACAGCATCCGAAAGTGGGCAGATACCTGGCAGATGACATTCAATTTCACTAAATGTAAAGTCTTGCATGTGGGAAATAAGAACCTTAGACAAGACTACTTCATGGGGGGGGGGGACTAGAATGTACTCAATTTGAAAAAGACTTGGGAATAATAGTTGACCCAAGTTTAATAGGATCTAGGCAATGTGCTGTCGCAATAAAAAAGGCCAACAGGATGCTGGGACATATAGCCAAAAGTACTGATTATAAATCTAAGGAGGTTATATTGAAATTATACAATGCTTTAGTCAGACCTCACTTGAAATATTGTGTGCAGTTCTGGGCACCGCACTATAAGAAAGATATCGAGGTTCTCAAAACAGTTCAAAGAAGGGCAACTAAATTAGTTCCTGGCATGAAATATAAAAGCTATGAGGAAAGACTCAAGTCACTTAACCTATTTAGACTTAGCGAGAGGGGACTTAGGGGTGATTTAATACAGGTTTTTAAATTTCTAAAATGACTCAATGAGGTTAACTACAATACATTTTTTAGGGTGAGTTCAGTCTGTAGAACAAGGGGACATATACCGATGAGCCAAAACATTATGACCACAGGTGAACCGAATAACGTTGATCATCTCCAAACAAGGGCACATGTCAAGGTCTGGGTAGATTAGATGGTAAGCAAACAATCAGTTCTCGTAGTCAACGTGTTGGATGCAGGAGAAATGGGCAGGAGTAAAGACCTGAGCAATTTTGACAAGGGCCAAATTGTTATGGCCAGACGACTGGGTCAGAGCATCTCTGAAACGGCAAGGCTTGTGGGGTGCTCCCGGTCAGCAGTGGCAAGTACCTACCAACAGTGGTCCGAGGAGGGACAAACCACAAACTGGCAACAGGGTGTTGGGCGCCCAAGGCTCATCAAACCCGTCTGGTCCACACCGACAGAGGGTCTACTGTGGCACAAAATTTTAATGATGGTTACGGGAGGAATGTGTCACAACACACAGTGCATCACACCCTGCTGCGTATGGGGCTGCATAGCCGCAGACTGGTCAGAGTGCCCATGATGACCCCTGTCCACCATTGAAAGCACCTACAATGGGCACGCAAGCCTTGGAACTGGACCTTGGAGCAGTGGAAGAAGGTCGCCTGGTCCGATGAGTCCCGTTTTCTTTTAGATCACGTGGATGGCCATGTACGTGTGCACCATTTACCTGGGGAACTGATGGCACCAGGATGCACTGTGGGATGATGACAAGCCAGTGGAGGGAGTGTGATGCTCTGGGTAATGTTCTGCTGGGAAACCCTGGGTCCGGCCATTCATGTGGATGTCAATTTGAGACGTGCCACCTACCTAAACATCGTTGCAGACCAGGTCCACCCCTTCATGGCAATGGTATTCCCTGATGGCAGTGGCCTCTTTCGGCAGGATAATGCACCCTGCCACACATGGGCGGCGCCAGGGAGGGGCTTGGGGGTGCTGTAGCTACCCCTAGGATAGCCATAGCACCCCCCTAGCACCCCCAAGAAATTTCTGTGGTTTATTTAGAATTTTTCATTTTTAATGTGTGAATACTATCATTTATAATTTGAAAAATAAATAAATACTTAATAAAACAAACAGATTATTTTTAGACTAAAAAACATAAAGCCAACACAGGTGGTCTGATTCAGCCTTGTGTTTAACACAGAATGGCATTGTAACTGTCACGGAGCGGGTACTGCGTACATGCGTGTGTGTGTGCGCACGTGTGTGTACGTGTGTCGGGGGTATTGCAGTAGAATTTAAACTGTGGCGACCGGCACGTTAATGGGAAACCCTAAATTTCAGAGCACCCTCGCTGAAAAGTCAAGCGACCCCATAGCACCGGCAAAAGAAAATCTCTGACGCCGCCCATGCTGCCACACTGCACACATTGTTTGGGAATGGTTTGAGGAGCATGTTGAAGTGTTCAAGGTGTTGGCCTGGCCTCCAAATTCTCCAAATCTCAAACCGATTGAGCATCGGTGGGATGTGCTGGACCGACAAGTCCGATCCACGACGGCTCCACCTCGCAACTTACAGGACTTGAAAGATCCTGCTGATAATGTTTTGGTGCCAGATACCACATGACACCTTCAGAGGTCTTGTAGAGTATATGCCTCAGCGGGTTTGTGCTGTTTTGGCGGCACACGGAGGACCAACAGCATATTAGGCAGGTGGTCAGAATGTTTTGGCTCATCGATGTAAATGGAAACTAGTTAAGAGTAAGTTCTGCACTGATATAAGGATGTATTGTTTTACACAAAGAGTTATTCAATACGTGGAAGAGGTTGCCAGGTCATGTAGTTGAGGCAGAGACCCTTGCTGTATTTAAGTCCAGACTTGATGCAGTTTTGGATACTCTCTAATTATAATGGCGAGCTTAGTTGGGCCGAATAGCCTGTTCTCGTCATGTTCAATATGTTCTTATGTTCTTATGAAAATGTGTTGTGCAGTAAATTATTTCCTCTTTTTGAAAATACAGTGTGCAAAACAGGATAATTTTCACTGACATGCTATAGGCTAATGTTTTTAGATAGTGAATTACTTCCATGCAGCTGTCTCCCTGTGGTCAGGCTGATTTGGGCCAATTGCTCTTTGAAGCCAGGTTAATTAGAGAGGAAGTGTGAGTGGAAACATCAGCTCCAGCTGGAAGTGTTTGTAAAGGCCATTAAGACATGTCTGATTATCACTAAATACACAGTAAGGGATAAACAGAGGCAAGCTCCTCATGACTTCCCTGTCCTTTACAGGAAGCTCATCTTTCTGACTGACACTTCCATCATCTGACTTGTTTTCTTTCTGCAAAGAGAATGTTAGACCAGCTATTAGCTCTGGGCAGTCCATGGCCTGCATTGATAAAGCTGTCTGTTTTCCCAGCTGCCTCCTTGTTTCCATCCACATTGAAGTTCAGTTACAAAATACTTGCGTGCTGCTGATGAACCTGTAATATCACCATATCATTATAAATAACACATATTATAAACCACATGTAAACCACAAACATGTTTATTACATAGAGTAGTAACTTCACAAAGATATTAAAACAGTTTATTGAGAAGGACTGAATAAATAAAATTGAACTGCTCCTTGAATTGCTGCCATTTGTCATTTTTTCCTTTAAAGTCATTGTCACTTATATTCAGAGGAGTGTGTCTTTCCCCTACAGGAACTCCAAGCAGGTCGTAGCAGGTAACGAGCCAGGTCTGTGTCGCTATGGCAGGAAGCTGGAGTGTTGCTATGGCTGGAAACGGAACAGCTTAGGACAATGTGAAGGTATGCATTCTGCATTCCACTCCTATTCCTCACAGAACTCTAAAGACATTTAAAGACTGTAAGAAGTAGTTGGCGCTTATTTCATTCTATTCAAATGTAGCTTATTGTGCATTTAACAGGAGTACAGGCAGAACCCTGTGGCCTGGGTTTGATGTCAGTGGCAGTGCCTATCCTCCAAAAGGCACACTTTTCACCGTAGTCCACTGTGTTTTGCAGTGTGGAAAACAGCCATTGGCTGCATGTGAGTGTATTAGAGAATGTGTTCATCTGGTGTCAGAGCTGCTGCATGGCTGCAGAGGTCATCATAGTGAAATGAGCCCAGCGTACAACTGGAAATTGCAAAACAGAATTGCATAAATGGGAAAAACCATTCCAAAATAAATGAATAGAAACGAAGCAATATTTTAGGTATTCCCATTTGTAGAGGGCTCCCATGGTGAAGGTCTTAAATTCAGCATATAGTCTTATAGTTTCTCCCTAAAGTCTACCAATAGTCCTAGAGCCTGTCCATAAGTTTTGCCAGTGGCTTAAAATCTCTCCATAAGTTCAGCCAGTAGTCATATAGTCTGTCCAAAGGTGTTAAACTTTCAGCAAGTTTGAACGATTTACGTTCTCACTTCCTAAATACTGTGTGGTGAACACATCTTCAGTTTTTGGCTCTGGACTAAGAATAAAATCTGTATGTTCTATCACATGTGCACTTATCAATATTTAATTAAATAATAGAGCCAAGAAATTTCAATTGCCTGTGAACAGAGGTAATTGAAGGTTCTTGGTGCTCTTATTTACCTTCAAAGACTCTCCCTGAGTTTTCAGCGAAAACAAAAATGTGACTGAAAAGAGCTAACCTTAACTCAGTCTAAGGAGTGGCCCCTCTCTGACCATATCCTGATCCCTCCCTGACCATACTCTGACCATATTTTAACCGCACCTGTTTACATTAACCATCCTTTCACCTCACTCACACTTTTCTTCTGTCACCAGCTCAGTGTGAACATGGCTGCAAGTATGGGGAATGCATCAGCCCAAACAAATGCAAATGTCTCCCTGGATACACTGGAAAAACATGCAATCAAGGTCAGTAGTCTGACGAGATCTGAAGTTACTCCATTTCACAGGGCCTCTCTTCTTAAAATGGCAGGCAATTCATTTGCATACACAGCCTCTCCACTCACACCTGCTGAATGAGGACTTTTATTAGTATCTCTCTCCAACTCAGAGCTAGCTTATCTCAGACATGTGCAATTATGATACATGCATACCTGCTGAATCCATCCTTTTCTCAGTGAATGGTTTTAGGGATTATTGAGCCAAGAACCAGATAAGACCCATAAATCAGTCACTTTCAGAGAAAAAGTCACTGTTAATAAAGTACTCTGAAAAGCTAAATGCATATGACAATTTCATAATATATCATAATAAATTATATAGTGAATGGGTATATAATAGGATGATATATTAGAATGAGTGTTGCCTATTATAAAAAAAACTACACTGTGTGTAATTTCAGTATCATCGAAATATTATCAGAGTCAGGGTGGCACAGTGTCTCTGTGAGAGACAGCTCTGCAGATATTTCAGCCTCTCTCTCCAGATCTGAATGAGTGTGGGCTGAAGCCACAGCCATGTGAACACCGCTGCATGAACACACATGGCAGCTACAAGTGCTACTGTCTCAACGGGTACATACTCACACCTGATGGCTCCTGCACGAGTGAGTAGGGGTGGGCACTGTATTAGTTACTATGGGTGTTAGTGTTCATGCTAGATGTTCTCATGCTAATACAGTAGTTATTCTCAAACTAACTTGCTAGTTGTTCTCATACTAGTATGCTTACTGTTGATCTCCTTCTGTGCCCCGCAGACTCAAGGACATGTGCCCTGGCCCACTGTCAGTACGGCTGTGAGGAGGTGCAGGGAGAGATGCGCTGCTTGTGCCCTTCCTCTGGCCTTCAACTGGCTCCAGATGGGAGGAACTGCATTGGTGAGCATCTCTGATCTCTGACTTGGATCTTAGGCCGCCAGCCTCACACAGTATGAAGGTGACTGTCACACACAATGGAAAGGTCTGCTGTACAGAGAGTACATTCTGTTACGGTGTTCTGGCTCTTTTATGTCTGCAACGATGGCCACAAGACTGTGACATGGTCTGGGGCCAGCTGAAGTCACATGAATGCTGCTGGCACTGGAGGTTTTTAGAAAGGGGTCCTGAGCGAAAGATGTGTATCTTTCTACCAGACTGGAGAGATAGATTCCAGCTCAAGAGCAAAGTAACCTGGCTCAGCTGGCATTACTGCAAACTCACCTAACAGGCTGTTTGAGTTATATTGATATTCACTGCAAACTCAAGGTATAGTGCTGGATAATTCTGAAACATGTGATTCCACACATCAATTACACACTGAAAAAATCCTTAAAATAAATTTGGCATGTTCACAGGAAAAGAGCCTTTCAAATGGAATGGAGGCAGTACTTTTCAGACTAAGGGATAAATATGAAAATCACCATACTGGAAAATGCTCAGCCCCATACCCCAGATAAAGTAAAGCAAAGTTCAATCAGTCCTGTGTTTCAGCAACAAACTAGCCTGTGTGTGTGTCCCTCTCCTCCTGTACAGTGCAATCAGAGAGGGAATATTCTGTGTAGCTGTTATGCTAATTGTCATCTGTACACAGTCAGTGTAACAACAGTTGGTATAATAACAGCATGTCACTGTCTCTCCCTCAGATACTGATGAATGTGCCTCTAGAAGGAATCTCTGTCCCAACAACAGAAGGTGTGTCAGCTACTACTGCAAATGCCATACTGGGTATGATCTGAAGTATGTCAATGGCAAATATGACTGTGCAGGTAAGTGTTTCCAGTCAATACTCAATATTAGCATGACTTAATACAAGAATAAATGAATAAACTAGGGTTGTCAAAATAACACGTTAATTTCGATTAATTATAGAAAAAACAACGCGTCAAAAAAAATTAACGCAGATTAATCGCCCTCTATGATGCCCCTTGACCCCATACGTCACTGTGCATTTAAGCATTTATCATACCCAACTGCAGGCTAGCTAGGTTCTTTTATATCATACCCGAAACGTATTCACATTTGCGCTGTCGGTAAATGCGAATTAAGTTCGCATTGGTGTAATCAACGATTGCATTGGAACATCTGTAAAGCTGAATGATACACGTATAGTTAAAAGTACTAGTGCTGTTATGCTGAATATCAGCACTCATGGAATTCCTCTTGTCCAGTAAAATTACTTGGTCAGAACTAACTGTTGTATGAAGTACAATTTGAACATAAAATGCTTCTCATGGCAAATATTGATATATGCGATTTAGATTAATTAATTACAAAGCATGTAATTAATTTGATTAATTTTTTAAATCGCTTGACAGCCCTAGAATACGACAGAGTATTAGGGCCACATTGAGGAAAAAAATAATTCTGAGATTTTGAGAATAAAGTCGTAATATTACGAGAATAAAGTCGTAATTTTACGAGACATAAAGTCGTAATATTAAGAAAATAAAGTCGTAAGTTTAGGTTACGTGTTATTTTAGAGGGGTGTAGGGGAACAAGCCTACGATTAGTCTTCCTTACGTGGGGCACCATCTATGTAAGGAATAATTAAATTAAACACATGGAGGCGCCATACAGAATATGGCATCTACCATAGTGGTTAAAATATCAGTCTCAGTTTCGTATATCATAAAATATACTAAACTATTAATTTGGAACTTCAATTAATATTTAAATTAATAATCATAATCAAAATTACCACATCAATAGTTAATCTTAATCAAATCACAATATTATCTATTTAGCTAACTAAACAAATAACACTGATAATTCAACTAAGAGGTGAAGGCATTTAGAATTCTGATCAGCAGAGGTTGGCGATATTCATTCCACGTGCAACATTACAACACACAACCTTGGAAAAATAATGCATTTATTGAAATATAACATCAAAGTAGCAAGGCACACGTGTCATATGTACAATGAGTGAAAAATGTGTATGTATTTACACTTATGTGAAGATTTGAGTGAATGTCTTGAGCTAGTGTGTAAGCGTGTCATAGGGTGTGTGTTCCTTTGTTCTGAGTCGTGCGTGTGTTGCGCATGCACGTGTGCTGCGCGTGCTTGCTGAACACACGTGTTCAAAGAGAACAAAGGAACATGCGTGTGGCGGTGAGTTTGAGTTGGTTATGTGCATGTGTGAGCGAACATAACGTCTGGCTGGTACAGGATATGTTCGGACGATTGATAACGGCGGGGTTATTTTGTGCGGATTTAAAGCAGGTACCGGGGTTAGCAAGAGGATACGCATGCAAAGACCCTATGTCTCTGTGTGGTATCTTAACTAATGCTGCGCGGTGAATAGTGTGTGTGACAAATCAGTTCGGAACAACGAAACGTGGCTAGTTACATTACTCAGAGATGCAAACTCCTCACCTTTCGGCGAAAATCGCCGTTTTGAGATCAAAATAGGTCACCTACGAGATTTGTGCGGATCCGAGAAGAATTTTTGGGGGGTCGGTCGGGTGACCGACAACAGCAGAAGTTCAGAAACACTTGTTTACCTTCTCTACAGACTGCATTTTTTTCCCGGAACCGCCCCTACTCTGCCTCTGATTGGCTCTGACCCTGATACCCTTACCATCTCACTCCTAACCAACGAAGGCAACGATAGCCAATCAGGTAAAAAAGGTAAGGTAAAAAAAAAGGCCCGTGTGTTCCATTCGGAAGGCGGTGACTTGCAGGTCACTGCCTTCGTGGCAGCATCTTAACCCTAGGTATCTCAGAGGGCAACGGAAGAAATTGTGTTTGGAATGCCCTTTGAAGTTTGAATGCGTCACACGAGACATACGTTTACTCCCACATCACCGTCTTCATCAAACAAGCGCAGTATTGACACTGCGCGTTCACACTAAGCGTCACAGGAACCAAACAAAATTACATTTTAAAATAATTGAAAGGACAAAACCCTAAATGACAATACTACCTATTATTAATATATTATTCAATGGTGTATTCTCCCACTCATTTTTTGGTAGGAGAATCATTACTTATAGGCTACATCAGTAATGCTAGCTAGCCGCGGAAGAAACCGCTAGCCTTGATGACTGTGGTGTCTTAGCTTGCCAAACTTTCCTACCTGAACCATCCAGCTACGACGAAACGTTTTGCCCTACAATGTTTAATAAAATTCGGCAGGATTACTACTTGCCAGCTAGCTACGAAATAAATCAGATGTGCCACAGAACCACTGTGCATGTGAGCTAGCCTGCTATTTGCATCATCTGGTCATCATTTTTGGATGATTTACAGCTTAATTTACTATTTATAGGTCGTTAATTTCTATTATATTTGTTTTTGTTTCTATCTGGGGAAACCCCGTATTACACTACATTTCCCGTATCCCGCAGCATATGTGCAAACCCGGCATTTTATACGGGCACCTATGAGTTAGCTAGCCAGTTCGCTTTTATGACTGGGTTGAAATTGACAACCTAGCTATGTTTATGGCTTATTTGAGGAAACATATAGCTCAAGTCATAAAAATATTACCAATAAACAAATGGATAAGACATGTTTGAACTTTTATAAACTAACTCTTCTGCCTCTCTATTTTTTATATTATTATTATTCTTTTTATGGAATTTTACCAATCACATGCCTGTGGAAGAGTGAATAAAGAAGTGTTACGGGTCCCAGGACTGGAATCACCATCCCAAATGATTTGGGTTCAGTGTCTTTCGCTTCTTGAAAAACACAGATGTTTCAGCTGAGAGAGTGAAGACACGAACCAGCGTTTCTCTTCCCAATTTTCTCTTTATTACAGAACCCAGAATACATGTAATAAACATTCAAGACTTTCCCTAGTGCATTGTGTCATAATTGCATTGTCCATTGCTATATTTAATCAACGCCAATGAGTATTGCTCTTTGAAAGGCAATCAATTACGTCACAACTTACACATATTCATACAGTCTTTCATTCACTCAAACATATTCAGTCGTTGGGGTACTTTTACTTCATAGCCATATTTGGTAGTTTAGGACTGTTCTCGTCACATGACATGGGATACATTTCATAGGGAATGTCAGTTAACTCAGTCTGCCTGATTCCCACCCACAAAATCAAAACTCCCGTCTTAACTTTAACTAAATACACGTTCGTGCCAATTCGCTCTTAAGTATTACAACATTTCGTCAACAGAGATAACCCTACTCAAAATACTGGTCCAGTGTACAGAGCTCAAACACTGAAAATGTTACTATTCAAAATACACAATCGAACTCACAAAGCGTTCGGCTCACAGTGTCGATCGCCATCTTCTAACTTTACCGCCGCACACGGCACTAAACTCTCACACTTTCTTACACTCAATAATCGACACTCCCTCTTACACTCACGCTAACAAAACTCACCACACACACGTTTCATAAGTTTTAATCTTGAGAGGTGGATTTTAGGTGAGTTTTCATGGCATACTAACCTGAAAAACACAGATGTTTCAGCTGAGAGAGTGAAGACACGAACCAGCGTTTCTCTTCCCAATTTTCTCTGAGGGGAGGGCGGAAGCCCTAACCTTAGGAAACCTGGACGCAACGCATTGGTTCCGCTCTTCTCTTCCCAGCTAAGCTAAAACCAAACGCTTGTTTTCCGTTGCTTATAATTAACAATAAATAATAATAATAAAGCACATTAACAATACGTACTTTAGCAATGTTAATATAGACACAATATGTATTTTAAAAAAACACAAAGTGCTCACATATTTCTTTGGGTGCACCACAGAAGCTGATTTCCAACACATTTTTTTTTCTTGTCATCTTGTTTGTCTTGTTGATGTATTCAGCTCCCTCATCTAGCCTATTGATTCCTTTTATATGTTTTATGTAGGGTTGTTTTACCTCATAATGGCTGTTAGAATTAGTTTTCAGGCAGCTGCAAATATACTTGTAATAACTAGAAATGGGCACGTAAGATTCAAGATTCAAGATTCAAGAGTTTTGTCATGTGCACAGCAGAACACTCAGTTACACCGTACAATGAAATTCTTACTCTGCTAATCCTTCGTTACCAAAATAAATAAGTCTGAACAAAATAAGTAAATCTGAACAAAAAGAAGAAATCTAATAAAACACTGGAGAAACATGAGAAGAAGAAGTAAAGAGAATATCTTTCAAAATTTTCTCCGGGGATGGGGTCTATGCCCTGGGACCCCTAGTTGTGGCAGGTTTTCTCTATCTATGCAAACTTCTCACCTTTTTTACCTCTTACTTGTTTGCATCCCCGATTACTCGTAATGATCTGAAACACACAATGTACAACATTCATCAATGTAGCAAACAATTGGTTGTTTAGCTATGCAATGTCCTATGTAGCTCATGAAACGAGGTCCAAATCTTGCGGTTCCGTGGGTGGTTTCGCTGGCGGTTCCATCGTCGGGGAGCCAGGGCTGGTCTGGATGAAGGTTTCTTTCGGGAGACACGCTGAGGTGGATCCGGTCGCACCTTTGTCTCCGACTGGTAGCGAGTTTGTGCTGCTCTGCTTGCGGGCAGAAACTCAGCTCTTGCTGCATTGATCTCCGCTAGCAATGCGTTGCTAGCTTGGAGAATCTACGCCAGGACAGGGCCTTCGGCTCGGCTGTCCGTGTCCCGTCCGCGTGGTGCGGCCTCCAGGAACGAGAGAGTGATACGTCCGTCTTGTTCGGACGTCTGGCGTGAGAGGTACGTCCGTCTCCTTCGGACACACGTAGCAAGAGAGATAAGTAGTACGTGCGGCTTCTTCGGACGTACGACGCAAGAGAAATACAAAGGAGTGCATCCGGTTTTTAGTGGCATCGCTGCGGGGGGCATTTCCTGTTTACTGTACTGGTCCTTGGTTGGGTGAGAGGTCGTAAAACTGCAACATCACTTCCCGTGAGATCGCGTTTCACGTTAAAAGCGATTTATGCGTTATTGTCCGTAAATGTTGAACAAATAAAATGAACGAATCTATCTGTGGACGGCACTGTACCTACAGGGGGAATATCAGAAGAAAACCGCAGGGAGTGTTGACTGACGTGTGGCACGGCCCTACACCTGAGACAAACAGCAGGCGCCAGAAGCAGACTCACGTATGAGTCTGTATGAATATGTATATGGACGAATGCGCCCGTTTCCATGTGTATCTGTACGAACATTTCATAAGTGTGTGTGAATGCGTTTCACATGTGTCTATATGAGCGTTTCACATATACACTATATGGACAAAAGTATTTGGACGCCTGACTATTACAACAACAGGGACTGTAATGACATTGTATTCAAATACATATACTTTAATATGGAGTTGGTCCCCCTTTTGCAGCTATAACAGCTTCCACTCTTCTTGGAAGGCTTTCCACAAGATTTTGGAGTGTTTCTGTGGGAATTTGTGCCCATTCATTCTGTAGAGCATTTATGAGGTCAGGCACTGATGTTGGACGAGAAGGCCTGGCTCGCAATCTCCGTTCCAGTTCATCCCAAAGGTGCTCGATGGGGTTGAGGTCAGGGCTCTGTGCAGGTCAGTCAAGTTCTTCCACACCGAACTCATCAAACCATGTCTTTATAGTCCTTGCTTTGTGCACTGGGGCACAGTCATGTTGGAATAGAAAAGGGCCTTCCCCAAACTGTTGCCACAAAGTTGGAATGTCAGGCACGGACAAGGACTCGGTCGCAGACCACGGAGCTTGATTCCGAACGGTTTGTTATAAAATCGGCAGGCAGACTCGAAAACACGAAACAGGCAGGGTCGAAACCAGAGAGACAGTCCGAAGGGAAAATCCAGGACCAGGAACAGGAGCAGGCAGGGTCGGAAACCAGTCGGGCAGAATCTCAGGCAACAGGACAAGGCGGCAGGCAAAACTCAGGTCGGGGCACAAGCGAAAGTCAAAAAACACGAAAACCAGCAAGCGGAAAATCAAGACGCGGGAACGAGACAGGTAAAACACACTGTAACGAACTAGCAACGAGACAGGCACAGTAGTATGTAGTATACAGTAGTATTCAGTAGTATGGATGCGTGTGTGAAAGTCTCACATGTCAACGCGTACCTGTTTCATATGTGTATTTGTAACAAAAGTCTGAAATATTTCCTAAACGGCCCCTCAGGCAGCGTGAGTCTGCTTCTGGCAACTGCTTTTTGTCTCAGGCGTAGTGCCATGCCACACATCAGTCAACACTCTGTGCGGTTTTCCTCTGATATTCCCCCTCTAAAATAACACGTAACCTAAAGTTACGACTTTATTCTCGTAATATTACGACTTTTTCTCGTAATATTACGACTTTATTCTCGAAATCTCAGATTTTTTTTCCGTCAATGTGGCCCTAATACTCCGCCCTAATACTACGCCCCAATACTCACCTCTCTAATACTAGGTAGGACCCTCTTTGCCCCCAGAACGTGGCATGGAGTGAGATCTGGTAACTGTGGAGACCATTGGAGTACACTGAACTCATTGTCATGTTCCTGGAACTAGTTTGGGATGACGTGTGCTTTGCGGCATGGCGCGTTATCCTGCTGGAAGTAGCCATTAGAAGATGGGTACACTGTGGTCATAAAGGGATGCACATGGTCAGCAACAATACTCAGGTAGGCTGTGGCATTTAAACGATGCTCAATTGGTATTAAAGTGCCTAATGTGTGCCAAGAAAATGTTCCCCACACCATTACACCACCACCTCCAGCCCGAACCATTGACACAAGACAGAATGGATCCATGGATTCATGTTGTTTACACCAAATTCTGACCCTACCATCTGCATGTTGCAGCAGAAATCGAGATTTGTCAGACCAGGCGATGTTTTTCCAATCGTCTACTGTCCGGTTCTGGTGAGCCTGTTCCCACTGTAGCCTCAGTTTCCTGTTCTTAGCTGACAGGAGTGGTACCCGGAGGGGTCTTCTGCTGCTGTAGCCCATCCACCTCAATGTTCGACGTGTTGTATGTTCAGAAATGCCTTTCTGCATAGCACTGTTGTAACATGTGGTTATTTGGGATACTGTCACCTTCCTGTCAGCTTGGACCAGTCTAGCCATTCTCCTCTGACGTCTATCATTAACAAGGCATTTTTGCACACAGAACTGCCGCTCGCTGGATGTTTTTTGTTTTTCACACCATTCTCTATACACTCTAGAGACTGTTGTGTGTGAAAATCCCAGGAGATCAGCAGTTTCTGAGATACTCAAACCACCCCATCTGGCACCAACAATCATCCCATGGTCAAAGTCACTTAAATCAGATTTCCTACCCATTCTGATGTTTGGTCTGAACAGCAACTGAACCTCTTGACTATGTCTTCGTGATTTTATGCATTGAGCTGCTGCCAGATGATTGGCTGATTAGATATTTGCATCAACAAGCAGGTGTACAGGTGTACCTAATAAAGTGGTCACTGAGTGTATATATTGATCAGGCATGAAGATTAATGGATGAAGTGTGTGTTCATTGGAATTTCAAAAACAGAAACTCCATCAGACCTGCTTTGCAGTAAAGATTTGTTTGCATTTATCAGATAGTCCAAGTGCCGCCCAAAACAATTTTCCTCTCTGTATATGCTAGCAAGGGATCACCCATTGTTGAAATTGCACCTGTGTAAATATGCTATACTATGCTATGAGGGATGTTGGGGGAGTGTGAAAGAGGCTGGGTGCACTCCCTGAACCCATCCTCACCCCCCCTGTTGTGCCTGTTGTATATGGCACAGTGCACTGTGCACAACAGCTGGGCCCATGTGAGAAAGTTTAGGTGGGATAGCCTTGCACCAACACAGATGCCTCTCTGTTTTGTAGTCAAGCCATTTTATCAGATCTCATTGGACGGAGACAGGGGCAGTGCCGATGAGTCTCTCAATGGTGAGATTGGACAGATCCAAAAGCTTTCAGCATCCTCCTTGCACTTCCTGCCCCCCCCCCCCACAGTGCTTTGCACCCTCAGCCCTGATGGCTGTTTCCCACATCCCTTACAGCTTGCTCCACACTGTAGCATGCACAGCAGCTCTAAGCATGCACTGTCTCACACCACCCTCACAAATACCCAAAGACCAGACCTCTGACTCTGCTGATGCACCAGATGCACCAACCTGCTTTCTGAGATACACTATATGGACAAAAGTATTTGGCCACACCTGTTAATTATTGAATTCAGGTGTTTCAATCAGACCCGTTGCCACAGGTGTATAAAATCAAGCACCTAGCCATGCAGTCTCCATTTGCAAACTTTTGTGATACAAAATGGGTCGTTCTGAAGAGCTCAGTGACTTCAAGCGTGGTACTGTGATAGGATGCCACCTTTGCAATAAGACGGTTTGTGAAATTTCATCCCTGCTGGATATTCCACAGTCAACTGTAAGTGATATTATTAGAAAGTGAAAGCGTTTAGGAACAACAGCAACTCGAAGCGGAAGACCACGTAAAATCACAGAGCAGGGTCAACGACTGCTAAGGCGCATGGTGCATAAAAGTCGCCAACGCTCTGCTGATTCCATAGCTGAAGAGTTCCGAGCTTCCACTGGCATTAATGTAAGCACAAAAACTGTGCGGCGGGAGCTTCATGGAATGGGTTTCCATGGCCGAGCAGCTGCATGCAAGCCTCACATCACCAAGTCCAATGCCAAGCGTCGGATGGAGTGGTGTAAAGCACACCGACACTGGACTGTGGAGCAGTGGAAACATTTTCTGTGGAGTGACGAATCACGCTTCTCTGTTTGGCAGTCAGATGGGCGAGTCTGGGTTTGGCGGATGTCGGGAGAACGTTACCTGCCTGACTGCATTGTGCCAACTGTGAAGTTTGGTGGAGGAGGGATAATGGTATGGGGCTATTTTTCAGGGTTTGGGCTAGGCCCCTTATCTCCAGTGAAGGGCAATCTTAATGCTTCAGCATACCAAGACATTTTGGACAATGCTATGCTTCCAACTTTGTGGCAACAGTTTGAGGAAGGCCCTTTTCTATTCCAACATGACTGTGCCTCAGTGCACAAAGCAAGGACTATAAAGACATGGTTTAATGAGTTCGGTGTGGAAGAACTTGACTGGCCCGCACAGAGCCCTGACCTCAACCCCATCGAGCACCTTTGGGATGAACTGGAGCGGAGATTGCGAGCCAGGCCTTCTCGTCCAACATCGGTGCCTGACCTCATAAATGCTCTACAGAATGAATGGGCACAAATTCCCACAGAAACACTCCAAAATCTTGTGGAAAGCCTTCCAAGAAGAGTGGAAGCTGTTATAGCTGCAAAAGGGGGACCAACTCCATATTAAAGTATATGTATTTGAATACAATGTCATTACAGTCCCTGTTGTTGTAATGGTCAGGCGTCCGAATACTTTTGTCCATATGGTGTATGTTTTCATGCCTGATTGCTTGAAGTATTAAGCTTTTATGTTGTTCTATGATTTACAGTTATTGCTTATATGTGTTAATGATTATCAAAATGGAAAAAGGAAAATGAAAGGGTAAGTCAACTGTAAAAGCATAATATTGTCATATTTCTTACTGAGTATCCAAATCCATGCATGAAAGTGCTGTGTGGCCTTACCTATATATTTCTATCTGTTACACAGGCAGGAGCAGAATGACCTGTGATCTTTCTCTATTGAAGAGATCTATTTTGAACTTATTTTGTCTTATTCTTAAATAAGATTCCTTTTAAACTTTAATGAAGTGAAAACAAGTTTTAAAAAATGAAATAATGAATGAATGAATGAATGAATTGAATTGAATTGAATTGAATTGAACTGAAATAACAAAGTTTTAGGAAAGGCTTTACAAGATGATAGCTTGGAACACAGAAGTGCCCATCACATGTAATTGATTAATGAGTTAGAAGCTGAAGCTAGTTTTAGTTGCACACATTGTCATCATGACTTTGAACTGAAATTTGAATGAAATTAAAACTATTCATTGATTTCACTTCCAGCTCCAGTAAGAATATTGTGCATGATAAAAAAATATTGTGAGTTAGTTTTATTATGGTCATACCTTTTGAGAGCTGAAATGTCCATCCCCTCCCCCTCCACACACGCACAGTACTCCCAGACCCCCCCTGCCCAGCTGCCACAGCTCATGGGGGGCAGGCTCTTGCACGGCAAGCAGCTGAAGAACGCCATTCCAGAGCCACAGGTCACACCAACCCCCCAGATTCACCTCCAGCCCTTCGACTACGATGGAGAAGTCTACATCGGAAACCCTGGGGAGGACCAGACCAATGTGGTGGAGGAGGAGGGGGAGGAGGAGGAGGAGGAAGGAGGACAGGACAAGCGGGAGAACCAGGTGGCCAGTGAGGATCAGAGCCCCAGAGGAGATGTTTTCAGTGAGTCTTCCTGAGTGGCTCCTCTCTGCTAATTGCACTTTGTCCCATTCCCGGGTGGTCCAAGACAGAATAAACACACTTATCCTGTAGGCTTTCCAAAGGGGATTACTCTCCTGAAAGCCTGTGGCATGTGGGTATCATTTTCCACAAAAAGCCAATCTCTACCAGTTGTAATAGGGTCACTAGGAATGTTTACAAAAATTCTGACAGCCCAGGAGTTTTACTTACAGTCACAATTCAGGTCAGGTTATTTTTGGAGGAACATTCTGCAACGTTTTACATATGTATCAACACTGCCTGGTTAATTCTGGGTGGGTGTAGCATTGCTGGCAAAGCTCAGGGGCACAGTATGACGAATGGGCCGGTATGCTCACCCTTTCAAGTGGAGAAAGATCTTTTTCACTATGCAAGAAGAATGGTTGAGCATCATTAGTAATGGAGAGAAATTCTTCCTCCAGCATCTTTGTAGGGAATAGATACACTTATTCAGCATCTTCAGACAATAGCTTGGATTGTTCAGCATTGTTTAGTGGGGATAGATATGTTTGTTCACCATTTTTGTAGACGATAGATAAGATTGTTCAGCATTGTTAGGAACATCGGGGCAGTTTCATACTATGTAATCTCAAGTCCTCCAAATCTGTGTATTCAGTCCTTGAAAGTCAAAATCAGTTTTTTTAATCAGCTTTTGCTTGTAGATCAGCTCACCAAGTCTCCACATCAACCAGTCCTAGCTTCTGAGATGGATCCACAAGGAAAATGTGGGGAATCTATCTTAAACATGAAAGTAGTTAAGCATAAAGTTCAAGCCTGTGTAGCTCTTTGCTGAGAGGCACCAGCTCTGTGACTGGAGCTGACTCCGCAGAGATGACTAACAGACAGGAATGTCTGTCAGGAGCCACAAGCTCCACCCCCCTTACAGTACAAAAAAGGACATGCCCAAAGGAGGAATTTCACTCAGAGTGTAAGTGCCTCTGGGTACAGTTCGCCCTGGGGGATGGGGGGAGTGCAGGAAGAACACCTATCCTTTCATTCCTTTTTATTACAGAGCAGCAATCAGCAATGCTTAAGTACTTCTGCTTCTCCACGTTCAGTTAGGAATACCGTGGTACACATGCTTCTCTGGGTTCAATTAGCAATTCCTAAATGCATCTGTTTCTCTGGGTTCAATTAGCAATGCCTGGGTACACCTGCTTAATCAGGTTACATTAGCAATGTCAGGGTACATCTGCTTAACCACATTCACTTTTGTTTGGGGCCCCTCACAGGATGGAAGGTTTGTTTGCAAGTTGTGGGGCCTAAATTATAACATTCTGTCTTCAATATTTAGTGCATTACAAATGAATGACAGCAGGGCAAGTGCTTGCATGCAGATGAAAACACTTGTCTATTGTAAAAAGTTTTTTTATAGAAAGTCTCCTAAATCATCCAGGAATAATACTTTCCGCTTCAGAATCAAAAACTTTCTGTCACCTGCTTGTGGCTACATTTTGCACTTAAATTTGACTGCAATAGACTGATTACAGTTTCTTTTTGATTACAAAATCCTTTTTAAAATCTGCTCAAATGACAGTATATACTTATGGTGACTTTGCTGATACTGGGTTCTCCTGTGCCCTGCTCAGGTCCTGAGTCAGTGTCTGGTCCAGGAACAGAGGTGAAGGAGATTCCTGTGGCTCCTGGACATGAGGGTAATGGAGCGTCTCAGTGTTTTTCTCAGCCTCTGTTAAACTCTTCCCATGATGCACTGCTGATGAGAGCATCATGAAGGAGTGGCTGTGTCTGAAGTGCACCTATGCCTTTCAGAGTTCATCATGGATTGCAACTTTGACCAGGGCGCATGCGATTGGGTGCAGGACAAGGAAGATGACTTTGACTGGAGCGTGGCCTACCACGACATTGGTAAATCATTGTAAATCAATGTAAATCACATGTTCCTGTTGAAGTGTGGTATTGTAATGTGACTTTGATGTCCTTTTTAATGCATATAGTGTGTTTTATTGGACTGAGACAAGTATATGAACAACTTAGAATCACTCACTGGTAGTGGTGGCTTTGGGTCACTACTTATTGTTTGCTTAGCAGACACACTTATCCAGAGTAATGCACCTGGCTTACAGTTTGTATATATTATCCATTTATACAGCTGGATGTTGACTGAGGGTACAACAGCAGCAGCACCTCTAGGAATTAAAGCAGCAACATCTGGGTTACGAGCCCTATTCCTTTTCATTTCCTGGATCAGTAGGGGGAACTCTTCCCTCCAGACAAAGGGGAAACAATGCCTGGTGCTATGATGGACATCTTTTGGTGTTTTACAAAAAGTGGCAGGTTAACAACATTGGTGTCCTGCCAAATTCCCCTACTAACCATTCTCAATCAAACCACCTACAGTCTGCTCCCCATGTGCTCTCTCATGTGCACCCCCTTTCTGTAGCAGGGAGCGAATACTACATGGCAGCAAGCGGTCTCCTGGGAGAGGTCAAAGACCTAGGCAGACTCAAACTGCTGCTGAGCGACCGTGCCCAGCGGGCTGGCTTCTGCCTCACCTTCAACTACCGCCTGGTGGGTGAGCAGGTGTGGGCATTGCGCATCCTACTCAACAACAGCGGGCACCCCCTGTGGGAGCAGAGCCAAGGCCATGGAGCTGATTGGCACACAGAGTTCATCACTGTGGCCTGGGAGCAGGAGGCACTCAAGATGGTGAGAGAAAGCTAATCAGATATCCTGCACATAGGTGGAGCTGCTGCTATTTTTTTATTTGTAAAGCCAGTTAGCTAATTCATGAACCACCACTCAAACTAGCAAGCCACCCGTCACTTCCTGCTGTTAGGGAGCATGAAGTCTGAAGGATTCATGAATCATGATAAATAGGAGAGGGCTAGCTCCAGAAACATATTGGCACATGGGCCCACACTCCCTCAAGGCTTGGAATGATGAGTTTCTCGATCAG
Source organism: Megalops atlanticus (assembly GCA_019176425.1). Taxonomy (NCBI): domain Eukaryota; kingdom Metazoa; phylum Chordata; class Actinopteri; order Elopiformes; family Megalopidae; genus Megalops; species Megalops atlanticus. The sequence continues at coordinate 37,742,156 of CM032886.1, read as the reverse complement.
ACTAGAACATTTTTGTAGTAATGTCCATTCTTGCCTTGTTGCTTCATGATCAAAGAGTATAAAATGCTGATGCATCCAGCAAAGGAAGTATACCATTGCAGCTGCCTTTCAGGATGCTGAGAGGAGCCACAATAAAAAACCTATCCCAACCACCTTAAAAGGAACCACAAGAGACTGGAGGAGTCTTACGCTAATTACTCTTGCTTTAACACCCATGCCTGTCTTCTGTCTTATAGCAGATGGTTCAATACTTAACTCACAGCTATTAACGCAGTAAATGTTGACACAGGCCGTTCCTGGATAGTCCACTTTACAACATCTGCCTCTTTGCTGTTCCCCATACACAGTCTTTCCTGACCCATAATGGTTCAGTATACACTCAATAAAGTGAACTTTGTGTATTGTTGAATTAAATAAATGCACCTATACCCAATTTAATTAATATATATGTGTTAGCTTTTTAAACCTAGTCCACTTTAGTAGGTTTAACTTAAACTGAAGACTTGTTAAAGCCACAAAAGCCGCTTGATTTGATACAACGTAACAGTGCTGAGTGAATCACACAATCAAAACGGTACATTATAAGAATTTCCTAGATGAGTTCCCATAGGACAGACGTTGCACATCCGCAGAAGCTCACCCGGAGTTACCAGCAGAGCATTACCCATAATGCCTGGCATGTACCATTTACAGTTTTGTTGTTGAATAACTGCTTAATTATGTGTTTGTTTAATTACCGTTTATATTGGTTATCTTAGTTAACTACTTTGCTTTCATTGTCCATGTTTGTTTGGGTTCGGTAGGGTGCCACCGGTAAATGGTTTGTGTTGCTGTTTGCTGACCTCCCTTCCCCTTTCCCATTTATTGCCTGAAAATAAATAATAAAGAAAGTAATATTAATAATAATAATAATAATAATAACAATAACAATAACAATAACAATAATAATAATAATAATAAATGCTTGCTTATGTGCTGACTTGTTAAAGACACAACAAAGTACCTTAAAAGCAAAAGTTCAATGTGTGTGTATTCCTTATGCGCGACAGAACTTCGCTACAATATGTTATAACCGAGACGACTGAGAACTTTTGTCGTTTTTGGTTTTTCCAATTTAAAGGAGGCACAGCTTGACTTGCAAGGGAATTGATCAACCAGTACTATTAAGAATAGTTTACTGCATGTGCAAATCTGGACATGTTAAGTGAGTGTTTATTCATTGAATAAACGTTATTCAGTGAAACCAAAATATTTGCTTTACTTGAAAGCGAACGCACCAATTTAGTTGAACTTAAAAATGTTGTTTAAATTGAAATTGATAATAATACTTCTTAAGATCTATGTGAGCATTTTGCTTAAATCCAAACTAACAAAATGTTGTAATTAGAGATGCACGATAACTATCGGCACCGATAATTATCGGCCCGATATTGCAAAAAATTACGTCATTCAGATAACTCCGATAATAACATTTTCGCCGATAAATAGAACCGATATAAGAAACCTAAATTCCTTGGATAATAATAATAATAATAATAATAATAATAAACGTTCATTTGAAAAATTGGAACTGTTCTTGTTTTTATTGTGATTACAACAGTAGTGATATCATTTATATTTGGTTAGGACAGAGGCAGAGCTATAATGTTAAATTCATCTTTGCTCACTACATCTTAGCCTTTCTTACACTCAAGCAGGGATGCACGATATAGCCATCGCGATGTATCGCACAGCTATTTTTAGCGCAATAACAGCTATCCCCGGTATGTGGCGTTAGGATTTTTCCCGTATGTTTTTCAGTGGCTGCGGGTGAGCTGGAAACAGGGGAAGCGGAAACACTACCTTTAAATCTATCATTACTTTCAGCCTGTTCCCCTTTAGCCTCCTTGATTAACAATAAAACAAAGAATTCACAGAAAAATTGACACCAATCGTAAATAAATGATTATGCTCGCGAAACAGCGCAGATTGTCTGTAGTTTGTGTGCTTGCGAAAGCGACAACGTGAGATTGTATAATTAACAAGGATGGCATTTATCGATTTAAATTACTTTAAATGCCCAAAATAACAAGGATGGCAATTTGAATAATTAAGTGGCAAGTAATCCCAAAGCTTTCTCTTAAATGTTTCAAATTATATTTTTCTTGTGTTAAACAATTCAAATTACAAAACGGAGCTAAATTTAGTTAAATCGATTGAAATGACTGAGAATAAACTTTCAGGTTAGGTTGCGTGCAATGAACAATAACGTTTAGAACACAGACCTCACAAAAGCTGTGATGTGTCATGAGCATTTAACGTAATTTACATCGATAAATGCCATTTACATTTATTCATTTGGCAGACGCTTTTATCCAAAGCGACGTACAAAAGTGCAAATAGTGGGCAAACAACAGGCACAAGAGCAAGATGTGTACAGGTCATACAATGCAAATAGTGCTGAAGCTGAGCGCAAGGTCAGTGACGCGAGCCAACTAATCTGAACTAGGATTGCATCTCAAATACAAATGCCATCCTAGTTAGAGTGCATGAAAATGCACTCTATTGTTATCCGAATTTTTCTTATTCTTCTTTTTCTTCTTCTAACCAATTTTGTGCGTTTAATACAGCTTCAACCGTTTAACGTAGAAACTTCATTCAAACTGTGTTGCGTAGGTCTTACAAAGGACACTTATGCTATGTATTTTTTATTTTTGTAACATTTATACTTTTTAAACTATTAATTAAAAACTATCAAAATTTTCCCCATAGACTTAACATTGGCCTTTATGACATCACAATAGAGCCATTAAGCAATTAGAATCTTGTGGCAGCTGTTCTGACCACCTACATCTGTTTGATGTAGGCCTATATACTTTTATCTATGTAAAATTAGACTGTTTGCATTTTCATGCACTCGTAATTCCCTGGAATTACATTCTCTAGTTAATTATACAATCTCACGTTGTCGCTTTCGCAAGCACATAAACTACAGACAATCTGCGCTGTTTTGCGAGCATAATCATTTATTTACGATTGGTGTCAATTTTTCTGTGAATTATTTGTTTTATTGTTAATCAAGGAGGATAAAGGGGAACAGGCTGAAAGTAATGATAGATTTAAAGGTAGTGTTTCCGCTTCCCCTGTTTCCAGCTCACCCGCAGCCACTGAAAAACATACGGAAAAACCTAACGCCACATACCGGGGATAGCTGTTATTGCGCTAAAAATAGCTGTGCATACATCGCGATGGCTATATTGTGCATCCCTACACTGAAGTGTGTATATAAACTATAAAAAATGTTATCGGTTATCGGTATTGGTTATGAGAAGCAGGAATTTATCGGTTATCGATATTGATTGTAAAAAACAGTTATCATGCATCCCTAGTTGTAATCATTACTTAACTCATCAGAGTTAGATTAATTTAAGTCACTTTAGTTGTTTTTACTAAATAATACTATTCTGATGCTACTCAACTCAGTTTCGTGGAAATTGTTGACATAACTGGATTAAGTAAATCCAACAAATAACAAACTATTTTTTTGATTATAGTCACAATACTGACTATTTATTCTTCACTTTATATGCCTAACTACATTTAAAATGAAACACATTTGTACAATATTTGTATCTTATGAATCCTGTTTCTAGCCTATGTTTAGGAAAGAAATCCCCACTCACAACATTGTGTTTATGGGAAAATATCATTCAGGTGACCACCAGTTTACAACAGGGTTTCTAGGAGTGCAGTGTGCTGTTGCAGTGTATGTGATGTATAGTGTGTGATGTATGGTGTTGGAACAATTTGTTTTGAATGCCTTTGAAATAAAAGTTATTATTACAGCATAACCTAAGAGTGCTGCTTTGTATCATTCCCCTGCTTTTGTTCCCCAGATCATCTTTGAGGCAGAGCGTGGGAAAGGAGTTGGGGGAGAGATCGGGCTGGATGACGTGGTCCTAACCTCAGGCCCCTGCCAGGAGGATGAGCCTGTCATTTTCTGAGCTGTTACACATCTGCTTTACCTGTAGGATCCATGGCCAGCCTCAGCCCAATCAATCTGACCCAGTCCCATTTCACAGAGAGACACTGACTCACCAATGAGTCTCAACCTTCAGACCCAGTCTGAAAATCATAGAGAGATACTGCATTGCTACCAGAGCCATATCATTCTGCATCATCATGAATTCAATTTCATGCCCCACCCCTTCTGGCAAAAATGAATGCAAACTGAAAATATTGCAAATGTTCAGCAGTGCACTGCCATCCACACTATGAAGTGTGTTTCACGTGGTTACAGCTTAAAGCATGCATGTGAGAATTTTTACAGGTTTATTGAAAGGCAATAGTCCCTCCTGTTTCAGCCCCAAAGGGAGGGACTTGCATCCAACATGCACATGCTATGTACATGCTCAAACGACTGGAAATGTCAAATGGCATCTCAGGTTTTCAGTAAATACAAAGGCAGTAATTATTATCATTTTTTCTCTCTGTAAAATCAGTATTTTTGTTTTCTGTTTTATTTTTGATATTTATACTGAACTTCGTAGACTGGTTACATTAGATAACACTGAAGAAAAAATGAATTTTATACTAATCCTGAAGACTTCCCATGAATTTTATTTAGCAGTCTTCAGTAGTCTTTCATGTCTGTTTGATTTTATTAAACAGTACCTCAGATTGTAAATTATGTAAATTACATTGTAAATTACGTTGTAAATTATGGTTCCATACTGTCTTGCATTAAAATGTTTGTTTTTATAAGTGTTCCCTTTTCATTTCTCTTTCACTTAACTGACCAGAACCAACAATATTATCCCTTCCCTCCCCCATTATGATAAATAATAATGGCCAGGGTGGGGTTTGAATCCAAGCCTTTATCCAAGGCATCTTCAATTTTTCATGTATTCCTCTATTTAAACATAGGAAGAACATGGCTGAGAATCAAGGCATGAGAACAGCATGATGTTGATGAATGAGTTGCTCTTCCTTTTGTAGAGACCAGATAGACCAGGACTGTTCAGAGCAGAGTGTACAACACAGAATAAAGGACTTCATAATGTCACAGAGATAGTGACCTTTCACAGCATTGTTACTCTGACTCTGTCACAATATCATTACTTTTGTTCTCTCACAGCATCTTTACTCTTGGACTCTGATTGCTTCCATGGTGAGAATATTAACACAAAGACACACTGTCATCTGGCTTTTTACTCTATCACATGATGTTACATGTGCACTGTTGTGTGTGTGAATATGCATGTGAGTGTGTGCATGTGTGTGTATAAGTGTGTGTGTGTGCTACACTGTATAAGCAACAGTACACACATATATTTACTGTGCATTCCCTGTATGTTTGTGTGATGATCTTTCTACATCTGTACATCAGATTAAAAAACATGATTGTGACACTTAACCAAGTTTAGCAACACATGATGATCTATAATATGTTTAACTTGATAAAGTAGTCTGAAATTTTCTTAAGCCTAAATATAGCCACACACACACACACACACACAAATAAAATTAAATTTCTTTCAAAGCCCACTTACTAAATAAATGCATGTAAAAACACATCTGCAATTAAACTGTCATTTTTGCCTCTTCGCTCCTAAGAAGTTCTGTTCCTCACTGCAGTTTGAAGGTGTGGCCTGGTCCATTACTAAAACCCATTCTACAGTGGAACATAGGTTAAAGGGCAGAAATTACATCCAAACTACTGGCTTCTGGGATGGAAACATGAATGTATGCACACAATTAAGAATATGTTCACATCCCACCCTTTGGCATGCCAGATATTTTGCTACCCAAAAACAGGGAAAGACATAGCTTGGGCACAGGCGCGGATTAATGCACAGGCTGGTCTAGGCTGCAGCCTAGGGGCCCCACGTGTGCAGGGGCCCCGGATTGGGCAGACTATTTTTGACTTTCGCACGTAACTTATTTTTATGCTATGTACTAGCGCGGGTGTTACGTTACATTAGCGTACATTACATTATGTTTTCATGAGCGTTATTAAGCTTCTCATAGTTCTCAGTTAGCATTTGCTATATTTTTAACGTTAAATCCTTGTTTCCTCAAAGATAAAATTAGCTAGAATTTTTCCAATCTAGTGTTCTAATCGCACCGGTTTTAGCATACGCACTAAACGGCAAATCACACCGATGTGGCGAAATGGTTAATTATTTAAATTTACTTAAGAGGAAAAAACCTTGACCCCTATTGGCCCATAAGAAACATTTTAAAAATTAAGCAGCTGTTTGAGTAGATGTGGCCAGGTTCATCAGGTCAATTTGGTTTTCAAATAATACGTCACTGCTACTGGACAGCATAGCGGCAAAATGTCAAAGAAAATATGATAGTGGAGCACAAAAACGAAAAGCACAACGGCTGAAACAACACCGTGACGAAGATCTACTACTAAAGGAAATCCCTAAATATTCTGCGCAAATTGGATTTTATCAGCCTCATTAAGGACTTCTCTGTCAGAAAACAAGGAGGAAAAACTTCTAAAGGTAGGAATATGTATTTATGATTGTGTTGCTGTTGCATTATTGCTGTTTTTATGCGCTGCTGCTGTGTTTGTTGTATTTTTATGGCTTTGTTTTATTCGAGTATTGCACAGCGGTTTGTGTCTCTGTAAGGATGTTGTGATTTTGCCTCAGTAAAACAAGGTGTTCTGTACTGCTGCAGATGTTGTACCTGTTGGTTTAGAAAGCTAAAAGCTGTTACCAGCTTGCAGATGCACTTTGAATGCCTTTTTTCTGCAGCATTGCTGTTTATAGTAAAGGCTGTCTCAACGTGTGTGTGGCCTATGCCAGTGCGCCCCGAGTGTGTGCGTGTGGTCCTTGTAATATTCCTAGCATGCTTTTACACATGGCACTAAATTACTTTTTTTCTGGTAAGTGGTAAAGCATGAGTGACCATGCGCTCACTCATCGCCAAGTCGCTGTCGCTAGCTTCAGCTAGTCGCTGTGTCGCTGTCGCTTGCAGCAGCCAGCTTGTGGGCGTTGCTGACGTAGTTTTGAGGAAGTGGACTATAAATGTATTGACAGGAGATGCATCAATTTTCTAAAAAAAAAAATGTAGATACTAATAAAAATTAGATTTTATGTTTATTTATATGTTATATTTACATCGTCTTTGCTATATTCATCGTGGAGTTGTATGTTTGTATTTTCTTAAATGTAGGCCTATTAATATATCGCCCAATATATGCGTGAACCCACAAATCAGGTGCATTCCTGCTGAAAAATATGTTTTGGAGGGAATTTATTTTCCTATAAATAGTGTGATCTTGCTTCAAACACTACCATTTCACCATGGACGCATAGTAGCATTCGCAATCGCTGATATGGGAACTAAAATGCTAATATAGGAACTAAAGTTTAAGAAAAGGTTTCACAGCGAAATAATATAAGAGGAGCACATCTGCCCTGATTGGCCGTTGCTCGATTCTGTCGCTGCTCATTTGCATAAAGTTGAACTTTTTTTTTAGTCGCCAAGTCGCGGCGATATTGCCGCCAGGCGACGCGACGCGCCGTGTCGTTCACCCTACAGTCACATGGACGACACAGGAGAGAGACAAAGTGACCAGCTGCCATTCATTTTACAGTTTTTTACAATCATTTTCACACGTGTCTCAATACCATGTCCACGTTTTCAAAACACTTAACACATCCACCATATCAGTAGACTATGTGAACTAAACTGTGTATACTTGTGCATTGCTTTGATACAAAAAGCATTCAATCACCACTTCTTCCGAAATTCATGAATACCTCTCTCAGTCAATGTTCACCACCAGCAAAATTCTGTACAGCTACAGCAAATTTTGCAGACATTAAGATACAGTTAACTTTCAGTTCAAAACCTAAGGAAATTTAGATCACTGTTGATGGACATATGCTGCATTTTGACAGACAAATGAAACTATATGCTTGAAATAAGACAGATTATTCTGATTTTAGCAGAAAGTTTATTCAGTTTTTTGTTTGCAACCTTGTGACCACTTTTGTAAGTGGTCATATTTGCATTGAAATTTGCATGTATATAGGCAAAATATAGATGTAGTTGTCGCTGAAGAGATTTTTCCACTATTACTGCTGTATATGTAAGTCATGGGCTATCAGTGAGAGAAAGTGACCCAAGAATGCAACTACAGTAAATTTACCACACTCAGCAGTAGTATCTAAAGTATTGTGACAGGCAAAACAACAGATCTAGAAGTTTGTTCTTGGTGTCATGATAGCTACTTGGCTTCAAATATTTATGGGGCGAGGGGGATTGTAGCGGTGGATAAGATATGCTAAAGATTTTTTTCTAAAGGTTCAAGGCAAGGGAGAATGTTGCAGTAAATGTGAAAATCATAAAAATTTGACCCAAAATACAGAGTACACCATGGATCAGCATTAGGGCTACAGTAGACTTCCAGTGGTATTACTGAGGTATACTGTATCATGTGTTGTTGTTTGTAACTAGGTTACAAACAGCAACACATCATAACCTAGTTGACACCAAGCAACTAGGCTAAGGAAACAAAGTTGCTTGGTGTCATCTTAGACTGTAGATTGTCCTGGTCAAAGCAAATTGACAAGATTGTAAACCAAATGAGTAGAGGCCTTGCCTTACTTAGGCGCTGCAGCACATACCTTACACCTGAATTAACAAAGAAGGTTATGGGTGCCTTGGTTCTACCTCAGATGGAGTATTGTAACATCATATGGTCAAATGCCACAAAGAAACATCTGGGAAAACTTCAGCTGGTCCAGAACAAAGCAGCACACCTTGCTCTCAAATGTCCATATAGAACAAACATCAACAGCATGCATTCAAGTTTACGTTGGCTTAAAGTTGAAGATAGGCTAAACGCTTCTCTACTACTGTCAGTACTCCAGCCCCCTAGCTGTTGTGTTTTTGTTCTCCCCATCTGTCATTGTGTCCATGTGCTTTTGTTTTTCCTTGTGTTCCAGCCCTGCCCCGCTCTCCGCCCACCTGATCATCTCCACCTGCCTGCCTGCACACCTGCTTCCCATCACCTCATCAGCCCAACCCTACATTTACCCTGCTTGTCTCTGTCTTGTTTGCCAGTTCGTTGCAGTGTTTTTCCTGTTTTGTTCCCGCCGTGCTTTTTCCCCTGTAAGTCTTGCCGTTTTTGTTCCTGCCTGTTCTTCGACTTTGATTCTGCTCGCCGCCTTGCTGTTTGCCTGAGTATCTGCCTGCCTGGTTACTGACCCTGCCTGTTCCCGTTTTCGACCCTGGTTTGCCCACGGACTGCCTGCCTGTTACTGACACTGCCTGTTCTGGTTTTGCTACTTCGCCTGACGTCTTTGTTAAAGCTTTTTGGAACCTGAAGCCCTGGTGTCCGCGCTTGAGTCCTTGCCTGAGTCCTGACAACTACTCTCAACCTGGTCAATTTTAAATAAAAAGACCCCACCAAATCAATATAATCTTTTCCATAAAAGTTGCTACTCCCACACCTATAGCACATGATATGCAGTGGAAGGACGTTTTGTAGTACCAAAGGCTAATACCAATTCACTTCAACGCAGTTACATATAGAGCAATTACATCTTTTTTTAACAAAAATAAATATTAAATCTACTTTTAAAAAGCAAGTAAAGAATTACCTGAGTCAGAGATACATCTAATCACTGCTACTATATCAATCCTTGTTAGTGGGTGCATTTGTAGTATTTTCTTTTTTACCCATCTTCTTTTAGTGTGTTTCACAATGATTGTGTTTTAATGGTTATCCTTCTTATTTAAATAACTCATTTTTGTGTCTTTGGAGTTCTTTTTTTTTGATGTCTCTAGCAATGTAATGTATTTTTTTAATTTGATTATTATGATTCTTTACTTTTCGGACCCCGGGAAGAATAGCGGGGCTGTATGGCTCGGCTAATGGGGATCCTATAAACAATAAACTTAATGCACTGGAAATGAATACGTAACATCTGCATGCTTTTTGTTGTGCTGTGGTAGGCCTATACAGTAACAGAAATTTTAGCATATTACTGTAATGAAACATATTGCAACATTTTAGAATTATTTGTTTTGTATTACCATATGTACTCTAAAGAGGTGTCGTTCTTTTTTCAAAATGCAACACTACAGTAATCTATGCTAAAACAGAGGATACAGCAACACATAATCTATGCATTTTGCAATGCTTCAAGTTGTTTCTGTTTTTCAGTCCATTGTACTTTGAGTGACAAAGTAGTCTGCTGGGAGAGAGCATTTGCTACAGTTATGGCAGCACGAGTCACTTTTGGGTGAATTATGAAGTGTTTTGGTGGTTGTAGTGCATTTTGCACGAAAGATTAACTGATGTACTCATATGCATGGTTGTTAAGCACACAGTGTTAAGAGTTTTGAAAAAGTGGCCATGGTGTTGACCTAAGTGTGAAAACGGTTGTAAAAAACTGTAAATGAGAGTTGGCGATTTACAGCGACAAGAGACAAGTGGCCGTTGCAAAGCCAACTGGGCCGGGCTAAAATAGACTAGAGGTCTGTTTTATGCAAATACTGAGCGATGCCACAAAGCGACTACCAATAGGAGTGAAGGCAGCGTGACACAGGTTGCTGAAACAAATGATCCAACATTTTGATTAGTTCTGTAAAATAGTAATCACAAGCCAGGAACGCCCATAAGCAACAAGGGCTCCTGTGTCGTCCGTGTAGGGTCGTAGGGTCAGTGTCGCCCAGCGACCATAGGAAATGAATGACTTCCAGCCGCTTTGTCGCTGCCGCTGTGAGCGCAGGGTAAAAGGGGGGGGATGGGCACACAAACAGTAGCCTAGGGGCCCATGACCACCTTAATCCGTCACTGCTTGTGCAGGATCTGTCTCCTGTGGAAACCAGAAACAGAGAGTGACGGCAAGCTCAGACATCCTCACTTTCCTCTGGATGGGGTAAGAGTGCTTGCCAAGGTGGAAATGTCTTTCCTTATGCTGACACAGCAGGTTGTAGGCAGCCGGACAAATACCTGCAGAATAGAGCACTTACCAAATTGACCTGTTTTAGTTTTAGTAATCAAGCCCCTGTGTCTGATACACATAACAAACTGATATATCTAATTGATATGCTGTCATATTTCAAACGTCAATACCTGGTATGATCTTCTATCATTTCATATCATATTCGTCGATTGTCAATCAGTCTTAACTCGCCACTGGGTTTCCTTTCCCGTCGTCCCGTCGAGCTCAGCACAATACAGTACCGAGGTGGGTACGTCACACTGGTGTCGGAGTGAAATACGCCTTTATCACAAATCCTATTTCCGGGAGGTTGGAATTCAGTGAGCAGTGTATCTGTACTTCCGGTTTATCGAGAATCAATGGCGAAATCCTCTCTCCGGTATTTTTGCAGTGTACCTGGCTGCTCTAACTCAAAACAGAGGCGTCCTTACCTTAGTTTTCACTATTTCTCGAAAGACAAAGAAATGCGGAGCACCTGGGTGAAGTTAATAAGGAGGGACGAAGGTCCTTCTTTTAATATAGTCCGTGGGAGCACGTTCATACGCGGCATGCACTTCGAAAGTGACGATGTTTATGTCTCAAGAGTGGCAGAAAAAGACTGAAAACCGGTGCTGCACCACGCTGGGTTTCTTTTTTGGGGGGGGGGGGGATTTTTGCCATTTTGTAGCCATGTCTGAAACTATAGTGGAGAACTTTTGAAATCCAACAATGTACTGCGATAGATAAGTGTCCAAATGATGTACACCAGAGAGCACAGAATACCAATAATGCATGTTGATGTTTTTAAGGAACAGGGACTAGGGCATCATTTCGGACTCAGGGCTAGACTTCCTGAACATTATATGCAACCTGTAGTGTATGGGGCTCCTCATTCTTTCTCATTGACCGGTAGCAGCTTGCCTGTACTTGCACCTCCTCGTTCACTAAATCTGACACTGCATATAGGGGGGGGCGTTATCACAGCTTACTGACAACTGATAACTTACAACTTAGCCTGCTGAAAACTAAAAGGTTAGTCTTAGGTTCTGACAGCTGATAACATGAAATGAGTGTCTGACGTTGCGCACACTAAATGGAAGCAGCTTGCTGCAGACATAATATTAACTCATTTATCCACCCAAATACTGCACATCGGCATAATGTATTAGACTTTAAAACTCAAAAACAGCTTCCTATTATACTGTATTTTTGTCGGCTATAATTAATGTTTGATAAATAGTCCGTAGTCACTGGCTATAATTAGCGTTAGCGAGCAGAGTTGTTACAAGCTAACTAGCTATCAGACTAGGTTAAGTTTGCAATTCACATATCCCTACAGTTAAAAATAAACTGCTCGAAGAACAACTTGTAGCCTTTGTCCAGCTTGGAACCCTTGACTTGTGAATGCTCCTTCACTAATCGCACCACATCGTCTTGGCCAAATTTCAAACGTGAACTAGAGAAGCGATATCCCGATACCATGTTAAACACGCAGCTAGCAAAACCGGAAATGGTGATACACTGCTTCGATGAATACTTCCGGTAACCGATTCCGCTATGGAAAAGGCCTATTCCCCATTCATTTTACTCATAGACTTTTTTAAAACGCACTTTTAAAGTACTTCTAGTGATTTATGGCCTACCATCGATTTCCGGATTATATATTGTGATCCCAACTTGCGACTTATATTGTTCATTTTAATTGCTTCCAGCTAAATTTTACGTAATTTAATTTTTTTTAGCTTAAATGCTAGTACAACCACGGGCTAAAAACTACACTTCCCATGAAACCACGGAGCTTTCTCATTCCCGCTCTCCGGCCTTGCTGGTTAAAGCCTCGTCCACATTTAAAGCGATTCGCTCATCGCCCGTCGCTTGACCAGTTGGTCGCTAGTGGGCGTTCCAGGCTCTGGTTGCCTAGGTCAGTGTTTCTCAACCCTACTGCTGGTGGCACCCTGTCCCGCATATCTTCTATCTATCCTTGCTCTACCTACCTGACTGAACTTATCAGTGGCACGTTTTATTAGCTGAGCACACCTGATTTATTCAAGCAGCAAGGATAGAAGATATGCAGGACAGGGTGCCGCCAGGAGTAGGGTTGAGAAACACTGGCCTAGGTATCCCGCTTGTATATTTCCCACCCCAAATGTTTCCGATTGAAACAAGCAGTAGCTGGCTAGTTCTACAAGACCATGAATATATTGCTAGTATATGCATATGGACAGAGCTACGCTTCAACAGTGACAATGCACCCACGTTTAATTTCTTTTAGTTCACAGATAGTAGGAGTTTATAGATCAAAGCCGTAGTGGTAAGAACCAAAGCCGTCATTAACCAACCGTCATTTCGCCTGACATCGGTCCAAGTCGCCTAATCTCATTAACATTCTATGGTCTCTCGTCGCTTTTCTCTTTAAGCCGCGCTCTCACTGGCAGCGACTTTATTGCTGTACGTCGCCAAGTCGCTCTGTCGCTCGGTAGCTACAGCTAGCGGCTGTTCCGCTGTCGCTTGCTACAGCCAGCTTGTGGGCGTTGCTAACTTAGTTTTGAGGAAGTGGGCTACAAATGTATTGACAGGAGATATATCAATTTTCTAAAATGTGTATATACTAATAAATATTATAAATATATATTATATTTATTTATATGTTATATTTACATCGTCTTTGCTATATTCATCGCAGTGTTGTATGTTCGTATTTTCTTAAAGGCAGGCATATGAATACATCGCCCAATATATGCGTGAACCCACTCAAAAATATGCATTCCCGCTGAAAAATATGTTTTGGAGAAAATTTATTTTCCTATAAAGAGTGTGATCTTGCTTCAAACACTACCGTTTCATCATGGACCGCAAAGTAGCTAGCATTCGCAATCGCGGCTATGGGAACTAAAATGCTAATAGGCTATAGGAACTAAAGTTTAAGAAAAGGTTTCACAGCGAAAGAATATAAGAGGTGTACGTCTGCCCTGATTGGCCGTCGCTCGACTCTGTCGCTGCTCATTTGCATAAAGTTGAACTTTAACTTTTTTTAGTGGCAAAGTCGCAGCGATCGCCTCGCCAGGCGATGGATTTGCCATGTCGCTCAGTGTCGCCCAGCGACCATTGGAAATGAATGACTTCCGGTCGCTTTGTCGCTCGTCGTCGCTGCCGATGTGAGCGCACCATAAAAAGGTGCGTTTTAACCGAACGCGAGGCGAAATTTTCGCGCGACGTGAATACATGAAAAGTCAAGGGCAGGAGGCGAATGAGCGATATGAGCATTCGCTTGAGTTAAAAAATGTTCAACTTGAGCGAAAATTTCGCCTGGCGAAAGCCAGTCACTTTCAAGTAGGGCTAGAAGCCACGCCCCCTTTCCAGAACTCTAAGGCTGATTGGTATTGTCCATTAGCTGACGTTTCAAAACGTGGACCCATCGTTGTGTTGACCTTTAGCTTTGAAACTTTAGAGAAACATTACTTCTTTAAAAACGAGAGTTCACAAGAAATGACAAACTGCATGAGTTTGGTATTTATATATGCTAATTAACTAGCTAGTTAGCAACGCAAGATAACTTAACTGTCTTCTATTGTTTCTAGCAAACTTGCTAGCGGGGTTGGTGTAATAAAAAATGCTTGCTGTGACGTGACGCGAAACTCGCTTGTTCATTTTTCAGGCAAGCCGTTCGCTTTCCTCGTGTCAGTACTCCGCCCCCCTAGCTGTGTGTGTTCTTCCCCTGTCCATGTGCTTTTGTTTTCCTTGTGTTCTAGCCCTGCCCCGTTCCCCGCCCGCCTAGTTACTGCATCGCCGCCACCTGCCTGCTAGCTCACCTGTTCCCCATCGCCTCGTCTGCTCTGCCCTTTATAATGCCCTGCCTGTTCCTGTCTCGTTGCTAGTTCGTTAGTGTGTTTTACCTGTCTCGTTCCCGCGTCTTGTTTTCTGCTTGCCTGGTTTTTTCCGTGTATTCTGACTTTCGCTTGTGCCCCGACCTGATTCTTGCCTGCCGCTTTGTCCTGTTTGCCCGAGATCTGCCCGTCTGGTTTTTGACCCTGCCTGCACCTGTTCCTGACTCTGGTTTTGCCCCTATGGACTGTCTTCCTGGTATCGACCCTGCCTGTTTCTGGTTACGATCTTGCCTTCCGTTAATAAACCCCGTTCGGGATCAAAGCTCCGTGGTCTGTGGCTGAGTCCTTGTCCGTACCTGACACCTCGCGCGGGTTTGATCGCTTGCCTACAGGGTGTCCCTGAGTGTAGGCCACGTAGGTTAGGCAGCATAGCTAACCAGCTAGCTAGCAAAGTCAGGTTAGCCTATCACGTCATCACACATCGAGCTTGCTAAGTGGATTGATTGTTAGCCCACGATTTTGAATGATGAAAAACGCCAGAAGCCTTTGAGACATGTCTACAGAGTCAGAAACACCTTGATGTTTAAGCAAAACTATAATTCTGCTTACACGTGTAGATTTGGCCACTCGACTTGAGTGAAAATGCACATTCAGTTAGCTACATTTGATAGACGTCTCTCTGATGGTGTGCTTACAGAGAGAACCTTCACGGTTACCATAATGTAAAACTATGCCGTGAGGCATTTTGGAAACCTGAGAAATTTGCAGTTGCTCACATGTGTACGGTGGCTGCAATCTGGGACAAAGCACTGAACCATTTTATGACGATTACCGTTGTTTGTTAGCTAGCTAACTACCAACTGTCCTCATCCTTCCTATCGTGTCTTCCACTAGCAAACCTAGCTGGGTGGGGTTTCTCAGAGCCAACGGTTTTCTAAGATCCCAGAATGCCCTGATGAGATGGTGGTATCTGATTTGTCAGGACGTTTCCCCCGCATTGCTCTATGGGATATGTCGTTCGAAAAGCGGACTACAAACCGAACTACAAGTCTTAAATCTTCACATTTTCGGAAAATATCGAAACATTTGATGAGTCCAAATATATCCTCACACGGAACAGGTTAATTCAGGAAATTCCCAGCTCCTGAAATGAATCCGAACTTGAGTAAAGATGGCTAGTGTGCGAAGCCCATTGTAATTTCCCATAGGGAATTTACTTCCGACACCAACGAAGAGCCAGTGATGACGTACCCACCTCGGTATGCCACTGGTCTTTATACGCCCTCTAGTGGTAATCCGCGGTCCTTCAAAAATTACAAACAAAAATGGCAGCCCTCGAAACAGCCCCGAAACAAGAAGGTATGTGACAAATTCAGTCGGTTGTAGTCGTAAATTGCTGTACCAGTTTAACGTATATTTTCACGCAATGCAGTATTGTCATCCAGTTTATTTTAGTCACGCCTAACCTGGCATGCGATATGTCACGATGTTGTCAAATGAAAGCGAAAATGTATATTTGTCATTAGCTATCTACCAGTTTAACAGTTTAGAAAAACGTGTACTTTCGTGTAAATGAAGAGTAAAAGAAACTGATGAAGTATAAACAACTTATTCAGCAAGCTGTTGTAGCCATGAGCAGCTGTGTGTTTGAAGGGGTTACTTCTGCATGCATTACATACTGATGGGTAATACACAGTAATGACAACGAAGAGCAAGTCCAATTTATTGGAAACGACATACAATCTGGATTTTTACGTTGGGTGCATTTTAATGTAGGCCTAGTATATCCCCATAACCTTTATATAACCCAAAATACCAGCTATGTTAAACATTCAACATTCTCCAGAAATATCTGCGAAATTTCTCAGCTTCCTCAATTACACATATAGTCGAATCCTCTTTCTTGTATTACAGTATAATGCATCAAGATATTGCACTACATGAAATAAAAATAGTATATTAAATTTGTTCATGTAATGGAACACTTCTTAAGAGACTCCAGACATGTTTGCAATAGTAGAAAGAACTGATAGGAGCCTAAGAATATTTAAATCTGAAGTTCCACTTTTACATATTTCCACACAAAAAACTACAGTATGCTAACCGCTTCATAAATTAAGACAGACGCCCATCTAACCATGATGATTTGTTGATGTTTTCGAGAACTGATAAAGAATATTCCTTTAAGTTTTGCTGTTCTTGTCCTGTTCACACCTGGCACACCATGGGTCTTGGGTGATCCGATTAGAAGTGGACAGCTCTAAGTACAGGTGCGAATGCACCCAAGACGCATTGAGATCTGGTCAGACCACATTTGGAGGTGGTCTGGGCTGCATATGGCCACATTCTTTTAGCAGTGTGTGTGCAAATATGTCCTGGACCACATTGAAGGACTGCCTACTCAACTGATGCCCTCTGCGTAAGTGCATTGCTGCCTCCCGCCGACTAATCCTTTCGTGCCTACGGTCACACTGGTGTGATTAGCCGTTTAGAGCGTATGCTAAAACCCATGCGGTTAAAACACGGGATTGGGAAAATTCTAGCTAATTTTAGCTTTGAGGAAACAGCGATTTAACGTTAAAATATAGCAAATGCTAACTGAAAACTATGAGAAGCTTAATAACTTTAATGAAAACATAAGGAACCATGTAGGCATAACGTAACACGCGCTACATAGCATAAAAATAAGTTACGTGCGAAGGAGCGGGGAAGTGAGGTCCGATCACAAGTGGTCACTCGAGACGCTTGTGAAGACGCATTCTAATGCCAGGTGTGAACTGACGTAGCTTACTTAGAGTACTTACTGACGTACTTGTGTTGTACAGGTGAAGACTTCTTGAAATCCGAACTCAAGAGGGCATTTAATTCAACATAATTTCACTTACAGGAGGCTTTCATGGTCATTCTGAAAGCACAGTAATATTGGGTGGGCAAGAAGACAGTGATAAAAATGTCTTGACATCAAACATTCATGCTGGGAATTTCTACTGTTTGTTTTCTTCAAATTAGGATTTCCACTGATGAAGGATGGCAATGAAATTGTCCATCATGCTCATGAAATTGAGAAGCTCAGCCGTGAGGGTAACTACGACGACATCCTGTCTCTGCTGAAGGACCTGGAGCATGCACGGGTCACGGTGAAGTTGCTTCAGGAAACAGATGTGGCCACAGTCCTATACCGAATCCTCAAATCATGCCCAGTGGCCACAGTGAAAAAAACAGTCAAGCTTTTACTGTCAAAGTGGAAGAGGTTGTTCAGCAAGACTGACCCCTCCACAGGAGGCAGCAGTCACCAAAAATGCAACAGTGTAGAACTGACCAGAGTCACAGAGGAAAATGGGAAAATGACTTGTCTATCAGGTGATAGCCCCAGTGCCTGTTTTCATGCTGACAGCAGTGTCCTGCAGGGGGATCAGCATGACAGAGCTGACTGTATGGCTTCAGAGCAGATCTTGAGTTGTGTAGAGAGTCTGAGTGATCACCAAGCACAACATCACAGAACACTTAAGAGAGTTGAGACAGAAGGAGACGCACAGAATGATGGAGGAAGAAATGTCACAACAGTGCCACCAGTGCTGTTCCCACCGGGGAGTCCAGGGATGTCTGCCATCACCCCAGCAACTCATACATCCCAGTGTGATACAGTCTCCCCTGTGAGGTCCAAATGCTTCCAGCTGCTCCTCCAGGCTCTTGTTCCAGAGGCAGTGGGTGGGGCTGAGTGTGCCCCTCAGCACATGGCATTGGCTCACTGCATCGAGGAGCATATCTTCACCCTGCACAGTGCAAACCTGCCCAAGTACAAGGCCTGTGTAAGGAGCAAGGTGTCCAACCTGAGGAACCCCAAGAGCCCTCACCTGCGGCAGGGTCTGCTAAGTGCACAGCTGGGGCCCGAGGCCTTCGCCAGGATGTCTACCATGGAGATGGCTGACCCAGAGCTGAGGGCGCTGAGGGAGGTGTACACGGCATGGGGCATCCGTGAGCACCAGCGCCCCCTAGAAGTGGAGGGCACCCCCACCGACAAGATCCGCTGCAGGCGCTGTGACCGGTTTGACTGCAGGGTGACACAGATCTCCAGGGGAACGCTGTTCGTGCCAGGATGGGTGCACAACAGAGGAAGCGATGTGGACATGATGACATTTGTGACCTGTGCCGTCTGTGGGGAGAAGTGGTACCACTCTGCCTGGACCTGTATGTGACCAGGTTGTAGCTAGCATCATCATTTCTTGTTCAATTTTTCATACACAGTGTCTAAATGAAATCTACTCTGAACATAGGTCTGTTTCATCTTGAAATATGCATTTTCATCTCTCAACAAAACTTGGAGCTAGTGGTTAGGTTCAGCTACAGAAAAGCAATAAAGTTGATAATAATTTTAATGCATGTGTTTTTGTGTTTTCAGTGAATTCTGTAGAAGTTAGATTACTGCAGCTTTCACATAGGTGGACTGCTGTAAACATCCATCACTGTTCCAAACAAACAGTTTTGTTCAACTTGGTGCAAACGTTGTGATCTGATGTATTTGTTTTTACTGGAATTATTAGGGGTCCTCTCTCAGAACATGTGACCACAGTGTAGCCTTTCCAGGATAATCACACGTAGCGAATTTACCTTGAACTCCGAAAAACCATGTCTGAACCACACAAGTGTTTTATTATTATTATTATTATTATTAATGTACTCCCGTTTACAAGGAAGGATGTCTACAAGGAAAGTGATTGCACCAGAACTTGTAACCACTTAGTAATTACAACACTCCAGTAAGTCTTTAAAATATGTAGCTATCGTTTGTAATTATTGGACAGGGTGATGTGTTGACATTTCACGTGTTTATGAGGGAAATGTTTTATGTGACATGGAACTTGATTTCCGTTATTACATTTATGTAAATTAGTGAACAGAAGTATGTATGGATGCATAAAGTCAGGTCACAGTGACTTATGGGAGCAATTGCTCTGTCAGCTAGTTTAGCTGCGCTTTAGAACCGTACTACTTAAAACGGAAGTATCACGAGTTTAACGCGCAGCTGAGTGTTAAACTGAACGTGAATGCTGTATAACAACACGTACCGTTTCAGCTGATTCGCAGTTAAACTGTCTGGAAACCACAAGTTGGAGATCTACCCCGAACCAGCCGTTCTATACTGATATTCTCTGCCAGAACGAAGAGTAAACAAGAATGCCACTTAATGACATAATTTAGGATTCTTTGCTAGTTGGATCCTCGATGTAATATAAATGTTATACGATATTGTAATTGTTATTAGGCGTACATATTTCTTAGACAATTGACTTCACATCCGCCAAAAATAAAGTTAATTTCTCTGCAATAAATAAATAATAAGACCCCTTCTGGATCCTGTCATCATTGAAGTGTCTGAAAGGGAACTAAAGTTACAACTTTACTGTAACCCTGTATTTATAAGCATTTTGGTCTGGATCGTGTTTGAATTATTATTATTACTCAGGGATGTGCGTAGACATTTGTTTTGGATAAGAGTGGCTGTTAAATAAGTGTGTTCGATCGCTAAATTGTTTGTTGTGTGCGTATGTATATATATATATATATATACACATATATATACAGTGCCGCACGTCGCAAAAATCCTGGTGATGAATAAAGAATGCACTATTTAGATTAAGCGTGTTTTGTGTGTCTTTGTGTTAGAAAAAAACAGCCTACAATTTTTTTCGAAGAAGATGTAGAAGGTTATCTCCACAAGCCTTAATTATAGGACTATATAAAGAGATATGCCTATATAGCTTTTATTTCACACAGTCAAAGTAAGTGACAACATAGGCCTACATGGGGGCAGGCATCAGGCTAACAAAATATTACTACAGTTTGTGCGTAGGATGTGATGTAGGTCTCATTCTGCAAATGAGATGGTTTAGTCTCTCCTTAAACCACCTCAGTATCAGGTTTAAGCAAATACGCACAAAAAGTGACCTCTAGTGGCTGATATGAGATTTCTTGACGACACAGCAACTGAGATCAAGCTAACCTCAGCAGTAGGTTAAACCACAGGCATCGATGACACAGCAACGGGGTTTAAGAAGCCACATGAGTTTTTCCGCAACATGCGCGTTTAAAACCGTGTTAAACTCTAAACCGCAGCTAAGCTAACGACAGAGTAACTGCCCCATGATGTCTACACAGCAGTGTAACGAATGTCATTGCAATTTGCTATTAAAATGGTCACGCTTGAGTTACTGCTTTGCAGTTCAATTTTATGTTTATGGTCAAATATGCTGCGATGAGGAAATCAGATAAATGAACGTTGTAAATGTCTACATAGAGTGTCCCACTTGAGCTTGATTGAGTAATAGCTGTGCTTGCCGTTGTGCGCTGGGGAGTGACTCGGCGTTGGTCACATGAGAGTCCACCAGCGGCGCCATGTCAGAGGACCGGCATCATCCCATCTGAGCTCAGCAAAGAGATGCGGTACATAATACAGCATAATCAGCACACCTGAACCATCACCACACCTGAACCAACAAGTTACTTAGGAGTCTGACAGAGGTAAGGTAGCTACATTTCTGAGATGCGGATTTAATCTTGGGCTATATGACACAATTCGGAGCGATTATGCTCCTTACCCAAAACTAGTTAGTGCCAATCTGAGCATCCGGGAATGCTGTTAACTAAATAGCGGCCAGTTAGCCATCTAACCCGTCATAAACTGTCCATAACGCAAGGAAAGTTCTGAAATTGTGATTAAAGTTAACTGATTATTTCATCACGATGCAACCAATCAGTTATCTTGTTAGCAATCTAGACTCTAATTCCGAGGCACATGCTTTTTCCTTATCCAGTTTGTAGCCGCTGGCTGAAACTATCTGGCGCACTTGTAGTTAAGTAAAGCTTTAGTTTTGCTAACAGTAACTCTTTTCGGTAGAAGGACAATTTTGCTGCCTCACAAGTTTAGTCACTTGCAATTTCTGATCCAGTTATGAAAACTGAGAAATTAAAAGCATTGTTCCGTGTCTGTTTACAGCTACCTAGTCAGCTAACATTAAATGTTGAATAATGTGACGTTTCATTCTTGGCGATTTGGCTCCTGCTGGGCCTGGCTTGCTCACATGTATCTAAAAAAATATAATCTTGCTGGCTTTTAAGATTCACGTGTGTCTTGCGTTCAGATTAGTTAGTTAGTTAGCTTCATAATTCGTTACAGGATAAGTAGACACTAGCTGTAAGAAAGAGTGTGAAGCAGCTAACTAATACGCTGGAACAAACCTGGAACGACAACGCTCCACACTTTGCTGCAGTTCTATCTAGCTAATGTGACCTAGCTATCTGAAGGCTACACCCACGAGAAATTGCTCTGCTTAAAGTACTTCGCCGTTTCCATCACGAATTGATTCTTATTTAAAAACTTGTCAAATACAAAACAGAGGGTACTCTGCACTGGCATTTGAAGGGAACTGGTTCTTGGCCACGTTTTGTGTGGTTTTGAGCTGCAGTGTTACTGTGGCCTGCATCTTGAGACTTCACCAGGACCCTGTGAGGCTGTTAGGGACATATGATGTGTATCAGCAGAAGGAGGGGAGGGAATAGCGGCCTGCTTTGTGTCTATGTGTGACGTGTTTTACACAGTCACATCTTTATCAGGCACTATGTTTAATGTGTTTTACACAATCACATGTTTATCAGGCATGGTGCTGACACTGCAGGCACACGCACTGCATATGAGACTCAACATCCGACTGAATAAGCACAAGTTTCCGATAAACATTACGTTTGAAATGGGACCAACTTTGGTATAACCCATGATATTCTCGAAAGTTCACACAAACCTTTGTGATGTGGATATCTGAACACCGGCAGCTTTCTATTACATTTTTCAAATTAATTTATTCTAACTCTAAGAAAATCTGAGAGGGACATGCCACAGTGTATTCTATTTCACACTGAATAACCCTTTCCTTTTCTTGTTTCACCTGTTTATCTCTAGAAATGTGAATAGAAATGTGTATTTCACTCTCCTTGTTTATGCATTTAATTTATTAAACAATTCATTAGGATTGTGCGTATCTCTCTCATCCAACCAAAATAATTTTATTACAGAATACAAGAACATGAATGATAAAGGCTTGGCACATTAATTGTTCTATGTGCCTCAGGTGTGTCACAGAGTGAGAACAAGAAGACATGGCAAATCTTCACAGGTAGGTTTTGCTCCTGAAACTTAACAGTTCCCATACACGTTAAGTCTTCCATTTGGTTTAAGACAACCATTCAAAACAAACTTGCGAGCAGTTATCAGAGGAGCTTGTTTTATTAAAAAAAAGTCACATAACTAATGCAACAGGTGAGAAAGGTTGTTAACATTAACATTTTAAAAACCCAAGCTGCATTTATGACATCAAAAAAGATTTTTGATCAACTCCTTGTGACAGGAGTTGCATAAGCATAGGAATTCAATAAAATGATCATTTATGCTGCCAGATTCAAGTAATTATAATAACCTTTGGAAAGGAAACTGAAGAGTAGTTTTTTACATGTGCTTAATGGCTAAATGTAAATGTTTCTATGTGCCAAGCTTCAGCATAATATATTTACCTGATCAGGGAAGCAGAAGTGAGCAGATACTGCTCTAACCCCCATTTTTAGGATGTCCGTATAAGCCCCCAAAGCATGTTTAGGCTGCTGCTTTGGACCAGTTAATCCACTTAATATAGTTATAGGGATGTTTTAGCTGTGTATTAGTGCAGTTAAAGTGGACAGTGGACAGTCCCTTCAACTTGCTGCTCTCTGCTTCTAGTCTCTAGCAGGTGAAGCAAGATAGTTTAAACCTGTTCTCTCTAGCAGAGGATGTAAACCATAAGTTACTCACTGTATGAAGCAATAGTGGATGGCTCCTATTGTGCAATATCAACATGGCAGTGATTTATATCCCATTCATTGGGGCGGAAACAGTAGCTGTAGAGCTGTGCTATTATGTACAGAGGGATGGGATGATCAGACAGGAATGAGTCATGACCATGCTGTGGTTCTGCTAGAGTTACCTGTTACACAACGTATCACAGGCAATACGATCCTTATGTTAAATGTGGAACGTTGTTGAAGTGTCTATAAAAGCAGGACAATCTACATTTGACTTGTTGATAATTTATGTATGTTCATTGCATATGATGAATAAAGAGTAACTAACCACTATGATAAAAGCTAACCTCACCATGTATGGACATGGCATCGCACTGGCTTTAAGGGAAACTGCAGTCACCCAGTTACATGATGCATGCAAGCAGACTTTTTTGAAGGCATTTGAATCAGTAACTAAAAGTCAAAATCATGCAAAGGAATCCCTGGCTATCTTCTTTCCCACACATAAACAAAGTGTGTGACTGGCACACAGGTTTTACCTTTTCATCCAACAGGGTTCTGCATCTTGTAGCCACGTGCTGCTTGTCTAGAGGAAAAGCACCAAATATTCACTGAACCAATGATGAACCATACTGCTTGAGGGTGATATTTATTGTAGTGTCATGCTATCCTTCTTTCTGTGTTGAATTTTCCCTTTGCACATTTACAGTCGGCTTGCCCCTTCTGCTGCTTGCAGATGTGTCATGCACAAATAGTTTTAACAGTCATGAGCAGCAAAAACCTGTCTCCTTTATGTCATTCCCCACTATGTAGTCCCTGGGGTGGGTTTTGTCTGTGGTCTGTGTATGAATTGCAGCACACTGCACCTTCAAAAGGCAGAGTTGATCAGCAGGGTAATGGCTACTTTCATGATTGGATCAAAGCTTTCAGGTAGAACACCCAGCTATGAGTTCTTAATAGCCCAATCAAGTGGCTGCAGAGATGAGAACAAAGACAATTTAAACCAAACAAATGAGAGAATCAAACATGTGGGAATGGCTGTTCTGTCTTGACAAGAGCACACACCATGTTCTGTATAAAAACACACTGCAATGTGGGCTGATTATTCTCTGCTCTGCAGAAACTTGTCATTCACTCTACAATCGCTGCATGCTTGGGTCCTGGGTGCATTCTGCAGTCTGCAAAGTGCTGGACCATTATACCATTCAACAAATCAAAAGAATGCTGGGTAAACACTGTGTGGTGTACAATTGAAGACATAGGTATAGTATTCAAATGAATTTTTTAAGTACATTTCTTATGTTTAGAGTTTAGGTATCTTTTCTTGATTTAATAGTGTGTTCAATGCTTTCTTAAAACCAAAGACTTTCAGAGATGGATGGGAGTCGAAGGAAGACTGTGTTATACTGCTATACACTGTTCTTCTGCTTCACATTGCTTTACACTGGTATATCAGTGGCTCTCATGGTGTCTTTGATCTAGTTCATTTTCATAGCAAACTGCAGCCTGTTTTTTCCTCCACATGCATTTTGCTGAAGTCATCTGAACAGTAGAGGTAAGGGTGTCCTTTAATCTTGTGTTTGTTCATCACTGTCACTGAGGACTGAGAGGTGGGTTGGGCTGACAGGGTGACCCATTTCATTTTAGTTCATTTTGCTGGCCAAACAACAGGGAGTAATTACATGATTTGTCTGTAATGATACTTCTGCTGAGGGGTTTAACATCACATTTCATTAAGTGGCTGTCCAAGTCTACAGATATGCTGTTCAGCAACTGTAGTGATGAATTATTTGCAGTCTGTCCATTTTCATTAAAAGGGAGTATAATTGTCTGAATATACAATGTGTGGACAGAGAGATTAATCTGATTTTTTAAGAACTGATATATTGAGCTCTTGGTTTAGAGACCTGGGTTGGACTAAATGCTCGGTTGCTGGGTTGGATTAAAGTCCACTAAGTTTATAAAATACACAGTTGCCTCAACAGCTTCTACACAACAATGGCAAATCTCCCAACAATGAGTAACTTTGGCATACTTACAAATTACTGAATATATATTTGGTCTTCAATGTAAAAATTGGGGAGGTAGATAAATGAATGGATTTCTCTGTTAACTGCTTCATAAAGGGTCAAGGGTAATGATGGAGAGGAAACAGGCACCGAGCCTGTGTGCAAGTAACTCACCTGTCAGGTCATGTGACAAATCATAAATCCCAAAATAGTTATTTTGCAATTACATCATTGATGAAAGGAAGTGCAAAAATTACTAGGAATTTGCAAATGACAAACATCTCCCCACAAAATTTCTGGTGAACCTGTGCTGTAGGTCCTATGGATCACTGTCAGTTTTAAATATGAAAATATTAAATGTCAAAATATTTCATTTTTATCAAGGAAGATGAACATGAGAGTCATCTGTAGTGCAAGTGAATCAGAGGGGCCTGGTGTGCAGAGTGACTTTGCTAGGATACGCAATGACCTTTAAAAATTTTCTGTATCAGTGCTGATACCGGTACCTGGAATTCAGTGCCAGTACCAAAACGATATTTTTTCGGTACCTCATTATGCTCATTGTTGCATAAACTAACGTTAACTAAATAAACAAATTTAAGATATGGAAAAAACATAACTGCTTCCCTTTATTGCAGAAGTTGCAGAAACCATGACGTCCAGTGCAACGCACCGCATCAATTTTCTGTTGAACCTAAAGGGGATATTCCTGCCTTTTTCTACTAAACAAAGGGGTTTACAGTCATATTTTCAACCTATTTGTAACAATAATGCCTAAGGTAGGCAGCTAATGCTAGCTAGCAATGATTTGTGAATCCGTGTGGCCTGAACTAGCTAACGTCAGAGAAAATGCGGGTTAAATGAAAAAATGGTTTCATTTGTAGCGATTGAATAACGTGTAATTTTTTATGTAATAGCTTTATAGGCCTTTGCAGCTCACAGGAATTAAAATAACAATTATATATAGGCCTATAGCTTTATAACGAATCCTACTGAAATCAATATAGCTGCCCAACAAGCTAGCAAGCACAATTATAAGTGACAACAGTCGCACTAATGTTTCTGCAGTGTTCCACTTTTAGGCACTGACAAACCTTTGCAGCTAGTTAGGTCTATTTTCGTCTGAGATTTTTAGCTGAGAACCCATTACAATGAGGAAACTAGCAACATATCTACGTATCCGAATGTCAGTAACCTTGGTGTAGTTGTCCACTCATTCATTCAGAAAGTTAACAAAACATTCCGGCCAGGAACTCCCTTGTCAAGGGAACTGTTTTTTTTATGACTGGTATTTTATTGATTTTTCAGAGAGATGTATACATATACAGAAATAAAATCAAGACACACGTTAAAATAGGGTATGGACATCATTAGCAATAATGGACTGGTTTACAAACAATGGCGTTTAGATGTAACATCCCTCCTGCAAGTATTGTAAACAGAATAAACAATGATAAGATAATAACAATAAGAATTATATATCAAACACAAAAGAAAATACAGAACAATGGTAGAGTAGAACAAACAGGCAAAAAAAAAAAAAAAAAGGTGCTGGGGTGGGTGTGCACTGCTTCAATGTCCAGACATATGATGAAACTATAGTGAGGTATGAGGGGGGGAGGGGGCATTAACGTAATTTAAGAATTTCGCCCATTTACGCAGGTAGTCATCCTGCCTTTCTGCTAGTCTATAAGAGACCCTTTCATATGCAGCAATCTTGCTCAACAATATATGCAATTCACCAAATGAGGGGGCCTGGGCAGATCTCCATTGTTGAATTAGTAATTTCCGGCCTATCATAATGGCAGTATGAACCCATTCTGCCTCAGATCTAGGAAGATCTTCTGTGGTAGAAGGATCACTAAGAATATAAAGTCTGGGGCAGTATGGAAGCTGAAGTCCAAGTATTAATTCAATGCATTTATGAATTGACATCCATAAGTTCTGTACCTTGGAGCAGCTCCATAATGTGTGAACCAGCAATCCTTCTTGTTGACATCTCCAACAGCAAGGGTTATCTTTCAATTTGGCCCTGTGTAATTTAGCTGGGGTCCAGTAGAGTCTATTTAGTACTTTAAAATGTATAAGCCTTGTCCGAATTTCTCTTGATGTTTTTTTGAGATTACGTAATAAAGAGGCCCATTCTCCGTCTGTAAACACGATGTTAAGATCTTTTTCCCACAGCCGTTTCAGGGCCACAGTGGTGCCTGACTTATTCAGTAGCAGCGAATAATAATGTGATGCCTCATGGCCCTTGCCAAACAAATTTACTATTGTGGAAGGGATGTCTGTATGAGGGGGAATATTGTGGGAACCAAAGATGCTCTGAAATAGGCTACGAATTTGCATATACCTCCAATACTGATTCTGTTGCAAACCAAACTCCTGTTGCAAAGTTGCAAAAGGTTTTATGTGATCATTACTATACATATCATTAATTGTATAAATACCACTCTGTATCCATATTTTCCACAGGAATGGAGAATTAGCTATGCACAGCTTAGGATTCAACCATATACTTGAGGTGCTGTTCAGAAATGGATTAAAATTAAATAGTCTCGAAATGCGTTTCCAGACCCACTGAATATGTGAGAATATTGGGTGCGACTGGTTATGACGGGGCAAAATTATAGTGGTGCTGTGAATAAGAGGGAGAGGGTCGCAGATTTGGGTTTCTAAATTATGCCATGGTGGCGCACGTTCCGGAGGCAAAGACCACTGAGCCAGGTGTCGAAGGCAGAAAGCGTAATGGTAAAGAAGGAGATTAGGGATTCCCAGCCCACCAGCATCAACTGGCCTCTGTAGTTTGTTTAGGCGTATCCTTGGGCGCTTGCCATTCCATAAGAATAAATTGCATAATCTGTGGAACCGGTGGAAGTAATTAAGGGGGATCTTGATTGGGAGGGCTTGCAAAATATAATTAAACCTCGGAGCCACGTTCATTTTTAAGACATTAGCTTTACCCCATAAAGAGAGAGACAGAGCTGACCATCTAGTGATATCGGATTTAAAGCGATCAAGAAGAGGCTCAATGTTGGCTTTGCTCAAGTCTGATATTAAAGGTGGGAACAGAACACCCAAGTACCTAATGCCTTTAGTTGGCCACTGAAAATTACCTACTTGAAAGAGGGATTTTGGGCAGTAGGAAGTTAGGGGAAGGGCCTGACACTTAGACCAATTGATCTTGTAGCCTGAAAATCTGGAAAACAGATCTATGGAAGAGAGAAGGGCTGGGATTGAGCCTGCCGGGTCCGATACAAAGACTAAGATGTCGTCAGCATATAGCATCAGTTTGTGTCTCGAAGGGCCAATCAGGATTCCCGGGAATTTATCATCAAGACGAATTAATGCAGCAAGCGTTAATGAATTAATGCAGAGGCGAGAGAGGGCACCCCTGCCTTGTGCCTCTGTTTAGTTGAAAGTAAGGTGATATCAAGCCATTAGTTACCACTGCAGCTTCCGGTCCACTATACAAAAGCCTGATCCAGTTAATAAATTTCACCCCAAATCCAAAGTGCTCCAAAGTGAGGAACAGGTAGCGCCACTCAACCCTGTCAAACGCCTTTTCGGCATCCAATGACAGGACGGCCATGGGAGATGCCTCGTTGCGCACTGACCACATAATGTTAATAAGGCGTCTCATGTTGTCCGTGGACTGACGATGGGGGATGAAACCAACCTGATCCATATGCACTAGTGATGAAATGACTTTACCCAATCTATTTGCTAAAATTTTTGCAAGAAGCTTTGCATTGCAGTTGATCAACGAGATCGGCCTATAGCTTCTGCAGTCACAGGCGTCTTTATCTTTCTTAAGAATTAAGGATATTAATGCCTGGCGTAGAGTTGGGGGCAAAGAGCCTATTTCCAGTGAATGATTGTACATATCCAGTAACATTGGCACTAGATCTTCAGAATGCCTATAAAATTCGGCCGTAAAACCATCGGGCCCAGGTGCTTTTCCTGGTGTTAAACATTGAATTGCGTCCCTAAGTTCCTCCCCCGTTATAGGAGCTTCGAGCATTATACGTTGCTCCCTCGATAAGGTGGGCAGATCCAATGTTCTTAAGAAAGCCTCTATCTCCTGGGTTTGAGCTAAAGATTCTGAGCTATATAGGGTACTATAAAAATCCTAAAATGTATCATTTATGTCCTGTGTTGACATTCTTAGAAAGCCTAGTTTATCTCTGAGTGCTGGGATTACACTTAGAGATTCCTTATGCTTAATCTGCCAAGCTAATAATTTCCCAGCCTTATCTCCTTCCTCGAAGTACCGTTGCCTAGCTCTGAAAAGAGAAAATTCTACTTTCTGTGTAAGAATGGTATTGTATTCGTATTTAAGTTTTGTTAGCTGGTGTAATTTGGGGCTAGACATATTCAATTTAAATGCACGTTCTGCCAAGTTAATTTCATTCTCAAGGTCCAATTGTTTTTTTATACTTTCCTTTTTCTTATAAGAAGCATACTGAATCACATATCCTCTAATATAAGCTTTAAGGGCCTCCCATGTTACTCCCGGGGACGGCGCTGTAGGTATATTTATCAATTTAAAATTTTCAATTTGTATTTTCAATTGGTGCCTAAAATCTGCATCCATCAAAAGATTAGAGTTAAACCTCCACCTGGGAGACCTGCCAGATTTAGAGAATGGGAGCATACAAAGTGTCACTGGGGCGTGGTCAGATATCATAATGTTGCCTATTGAGCAGGAAATGGTAGAAGAAATTAAGGATTTGGAAATTAGGAAAAAGTCAATTCTAGAGAAAACATTATGAGGAGGAGAATAAAATGAATAATCCCAGGTTGTGGGATTTAAAAATCGCCAGATGTCTACTAGACCCAAAGTTCGAGAGACTGTGTTAAGTACATTGCGAGATTTGCGGTTACCAGTAGAGGATGGGTTACTACGGTCCAAAATCTGGTCTGTGACTTGGTTAAAATCCCCCGCCCAAACAATAGGATAATTGCCCAACTCATTAAGTCTATGTTCTATGTCAGCAAAGAAGGCAGGATCATCCAAATTAGGCGCATATATATTGGCTAGTATTACCTGATGCCCCTGTATCTCCGCTAAAAGGATAACGACCCGACCATTATTATCATTAGATGTTTTGATACACTTAAATGGTAAATGCTTATTGATTAGAATCATTACACCTCTGCTCTTACTGGACCCAACTGACGTATAAACGTGGCCTATCCAATCCTTGCGTAGCTTATTTGCCTCTGCGTCTAAGAGATGGCTCTCCTGAATATAGACAATATCAGGTTTCTTTTGTTTTAGAAAGTAGAGAGTCTTTTTTCTTTTAATTACCTGGTTTAAGCCTTTCACATTCCATGTGATGAACTTCAGACCCCCCCTCCCCACACTTCTGTCATTCAACATTTACCGCCGGGACATGAAACCTATAAATGTTAAAAAGCACACCCGCAGCAAGCGAAAAAAAACTCAAAAACAAATACCAGCTCATAAAAAACATAACTATCAGAAGAAACAACAAGAACCTGAACACAATAAGTAAGTTGAAAAAGAAAATTAAAAAGTATAACAATAAATCCACTGAAACTTTGATTGAGTCCGTGAGTCGCAAACCAAAACCACTCAGGTGTCAGTAGTCTACGCCGCACACACCATCGGCATAGCTTTAGCATTAGCAATCGCATAGAATAGCTATATTGCTTAATAAAACCGCATTTAGAAAAACCGGTGTGGGTCCCCTTAACCAAAATATGAGACAGGAACACTAGATTAGATTAGATTAGATTCAACTTTATTGTCATTACACATGTAAAAAGTACAAGGCAACGAAATGCAGTTAGCACCTAACCAGAAGTGCAATAAGCAGCAAGTGCAGAGGATATAATATTTACAGTTGTATGTATGAACAGTATAAGATCACTGCTATGAACATTTTGTACAGATGGATATATACAATGTGATATGTACATTATGAGGTCAGTAATTATGGACAAATTTACAGATAGATACATACAGTTGATATATACAGTGAATTAATATATACTATGATATTTACAGTTGTATAATATATAAAGTGGATCTGGATTAAAGGGGCAAAGAGATGTGCGTAGTGGTGTAGGGGGAGTCAGCGGGGGACAGAATTCAATAAGGAGACAGCTGTGGGGAAAAAGCTGTTCCTGAATCTGCTGGTCTTGGACTGAAGGCTCCTGAAGCGCCTCCCAGAAGGCAGGAGGACAAACAGTTTGTGAGCTGGGTGAGCAGAGTCCTTGATGATGCCTCGGGCTCGACGTAGACAGCGTATCCTCTGTATGTCCTCAATGGCCGGAAGCGGAGACCCTGTGATGCGTTGGGCAGTCTTCACCACCCGCTGCAAAGCCTTGCGGTCTGAAACCGAGCAGTTCCCATACCAGACTGTGATACAGCTGGTCAAGATGCTCTCAATGGCACAGCGATAAAAGTTCACCAGGATTGCTGAAGAGAGATGGTTTTTCTTCAGTGTCCTCAGGAAGAAGAGGCGCTGGTGAGCCTTCTTGACTAGGCTGGAGGTGTTGGTGGTCCAGGACAGGTCCTCCGAAATGTGGATCCCCAGGAACTTGAAGCTAGAGACACGTTCAACAGCCATCCCGTTAATGTGGATGGGGTCAAGCGTGCCTCCTTTCTTCCTCCTGAAGTCCACAATGAGCTCCTTTGTCTTTTTGTGTTAAGGAGCAGGTTATTGTCAGCACACCATGCTGCCAGGTGCTTTACCTCCTCCCTGTAGGCTGTCTCATCGTTGTCCCTGATGAGGCCGATCACCGTGGTGTCATCTGCGAACTTGATGATGGTGTTGGAACCATGTACAGGCCTGCAGTCATGGGTGAAGAGGGAGTAGAGGAACGGGCTCAGCACACAGCCCTGTGGTACGCCAGTGTTCAGTGTGATGGTGGAGGAGCAAGTGTTGTCTGACTTAACATGCTGAGGTCTATTGGTCAGGAAGTTCAAGATCCAGCTGCAGAGAGATGTGTTGATGCCTAGAGCTTGAAGTTTGGTGGTTAACTTGGACGGGATGACAGTGTTGAATGCTGAGCTGAAGTCCACGAACAGCATTCTTGCATATGAGTTGTTATTCTCCAGATGCGTGAGCACAGAGTGCAATGCTGTGGAGACGGCATCCTCCGTGCTCCGATTCCTGCGGTAGGCAAACTGGTGGGGGTCCAGTGTGGAAGGGAGACAGGTCCTTAGGTGTGCCAGGACCAGTCGCTCGAAGCACTTCATGACTATGGGCGTGAGCGCTACAGGGCGGTAGTCATTCAGGCACATTGGGGTGGACTGTTTAGGCACTGGCACAATGGAGGTGGTCTTGAAGCATGTCGGCACAGCTGCCTGGTTGAGGGACAGGTTGAAAATGTCCGTAAAAAAACCCGGCCAGCTGTCCAGCACATGTCCTGAGCACGCGTCCAGGGATGCCGTCAGGGCCAGCAGCCTTGCGTGCGTTGATCCGGCTCAGTGCTGCATAGACTTCTGTGGTGGAGAGTGTGAGGGGCTGGTGGTCTGCAGGGAGTCTGATCTTAAATGCTGTCTCCTGGTTGTCCCGGTCGAAGCGAGCATAGAAGTCATTTAGCTCGTTGAGGAAGGAGACATCAGTGGTTGTTGGGGTGGCATTGCTGGGCTTGTAGTCACTGATGGCCTGGATGCCCTGCCACATACGTTGGGGGTCGGAGTTGGTGAGGTGTTCCTCGACCCTTAACTTGTAACAGTGCTTGGCCTTCTTGATGCCCTTCCTCAGGTTGGCCCTGGATAAACTGTAGGCTTGAGCATCACCTGATCTGAAGGCAGCGTTGCGGGCCTTCAGCAGGAGCCGGACCTCCTTGTTCATCCACGGCTTCTGATTTGGGTATGTGGTGATCTGTTTCTGGGTAGTGACGCTGTCAATGGTGGTATTAATATAATCCAGCACAGAGGAGGTGTAGATGTCAATGTCCGTGTGAGAGTCCCAGGTAGCCCGGGAAGCAAACATTCTCCAGTCCGTGCATTGAAACCTGTCCTGTAGTACAGAGTCTGTCCCTTCAGGCCACACTTTGATGGTTCTCACTGATGGCTTCACACGTTGGATGAGTGGTGAGTACTTGGGGGTGAGAAACAAAGAAAGGTGGTCTGACTGTCCTAGGTGGGGGAGGGGAGTAGCTTTGTATGCTCCAGCTATGTTTGTGTAAACATGGTCCAAAGTTTTGCTTCCTCTGGTGTGACAGGAAATATGCTGGTAAAATTTAGGCAGCACTGCCTTCAAGTTGGAGTGATTAAAATCACCCGCAACGATAAAAGCAGCCTCCGGATGCGCAGTCTGTTGTTTGCTAATAGCTGCATGCAGTTCTTTCATAGCAAGCTTTGCATTAGCATCCGGGGGGATATAAGTAGCAGTTATTATTGTGGAAGTAAACTCCTCGGCAGATAAAAAGGTCTACACTTAACCATGAGAAATTCCAGGTTAGCCGAGCAGTGTCTCTCAGTGATGACAGAGTTTGTACACCAAGCTTTGTTTACATAAATGCACAGTCCTCCGCCTCTGGTTTTACCGGAGTCATCTGCCGTTCTATCTGCACGGAGAATGTAGCGACCAGCTAGTTCAATAGCGCTGTCGGGTATGCAGCTGTTTAACCAAGTTTCTGTAAGAATCATGATGTTACAATCCATAAGTCTCTTACTGTTGGTGATGCGAAGTCGTAACTCGTCCATCTTGTTCACCAGTGACCGCACATTAGCGAGGAAAATGCTGGGTAAAGAGAGCCGGTGTGGTGTTAGCTTTAGCTTAGCTCTTAGTCCTCCTCGCTTCCCCCGCCTTTGTTTACGGTCTCGTCGCCGTCTGCGAGCACTTCCGCCCGGTCGGGGAGAGTGCGTAGCCTCCGGTGTTTTGGAGATCTCAGGGATGAGTCGAAAATTGGTGATACAGCTGTGGCGTAGACCGATGTCTAAAAGTTCCTGTCGGGTGTACGATGTTAAAGTAAGGCTGTCCTGTACGAACAGACCCGAAACAAGCAGGAAAACTACCGCTAATTTGCAGATTCTGGGGAGACGCTGAGCCTCGCGTTGTGCACGCGCCGCCATCTCGATCTCGAATCACTAGACCCACAACCTAAATTGCATCTAACAATATCCTTACCTTCCTTGCTGGCCATCAAGCTACATCATTAAGCTGGCATTGTAGCCTCAGAATTGAAAGAAAAACAGCTTACAAAGACTTGATGAATTCCATTGCCTTTTGGGGATCTTCAAACCATTGCCTGCTTCCATTGGCGGAAATGCTCAACACCGCTGGGTACAGAAGCGCAAATTTAATGTTTCGCTCGTGCAGGAGTTTCTTGCAATCCTGGAATTTCTGTCGTCTGTTTTGCAAGTCCTTCGAGAAATCTGGAAAGACCCTGATACGATGCTTGTTCCACCATATTTCCTCCTTACCCCTCGCAGCCCGCAGTATGCGTTCTTTGTCCTGGAATCGTAGAAATCTTGCGATAATGGGTCTGGGTCTGGGTGGATCGTTCTGCTCCCTGCGTGGGCCTAATCTATGAGCCCTCTCGAGGGCGATGCCATCAGGAAAGTCCATCGCCAATATATCCGGGATTGTTTTAGCCAAGAAAGCTAGGGTATCAGCACATTCATCCACCTCCGGGAAGCCGATGAATCTTAAATTGCATCGTCTCTCCCTATTCTCAATGTCGTCTACTTTCTGACGAAGCATGTCCAGCTTGGCCATGGTTGCTAATGGGTTGGCTTTTGCCTTTCTCGCTGCATCTTCTAGGCTATCCAGTCGGCCCTCGGCATCCGAAAGGCGAGAAAGGATCTCCAACAGCTTAAGTTCGATCGATGAAGTTGTCTTCTTTATCTCATCCAGCTGTTTTTTCTGGTCCTCCGACATTTGTTTCAACAGCGCATGTATGGTAGCATTGGATATGTCTTTAGACATATTGCCTCCAACAGCTAACATGGCGTCGCCCTCTTCAACCAAATCTGGAGAGTTTAGCCTAGTCTGATATCGCCTGCTACCGTCTTGTTTTTGTGATTTTGAAGCCTCGGACATGTCAGTGGCTTGCTGCGGTTCTATTTACTATAACTAGAGAATTAAAGCAATTGCCTTAAACTATGAAATAATATAAATATACAGGATGATGTGCAGCACTCCTCTCCTAAGCAGCCATTTTCGATTGCGTCACGTGACGTCCCCGTCAAGGGAACTGTTTATATGATAGCCTTCGCTACAAGACCATCTGCGCTCAAGTGCTGGCTCGATCCGTATATATCTCGATGTTCATACGCAGTTAAATAACCATTAAAGTTAAAGCTACTTTATGACTGTAAATTCTTGTAGGCTATTCGTCAGTTATAGACGTTCCATTAACTTCATTGTCGAATCATGTCAAGTAAAATCACGCCTTGATTCTTATTCTTATATGCATAACTTGGTTGAAAATATGACTGTAATCCCCTTAGTTTGTTGGAAAAAGACAGGAGTTTCCCCATTATAATCAATGGGAAGTGGACATGTTGCGGTGCGCTAGCCTCCATTCTGGTGTCTGCAACTTTTGATTCGCTCTACCTCTCCAGTCTCTATATGTGATCTCTTTTACCACTCCCCAATATACCTAGCCTCTAGCCATGTATAGCTAATTATCCCACACACTCCCCATTAGCAACATTAGGTATCAAGTATTTAACGCTGGCTAGGTTGCTAAAAACGTCTGATATTTGTTGAATGATCAAACGAGAATTTCTTTGTGAGCAAAGTCTTAAATGAGGAAGCTAATAGGGAGTCCTTATTACAAAGTACCGAAATGTACCACCGAATGCGTAAACAGATTTCGATACTCGGTAGTACCGACGTTATTCGGTTGGTGCTTTAGAAGTACCGAGCCTCGATACCCAGCCCTACTTCTGACAAGAATCATTCTTGCAGGTGACTTGAATGAGAAGAGCCCAGGCAAGCGGCCATGGCAACCAGGTCATCCCTGTTGAAGGTCATCCTGCTGGGGGATGGTGGTGTGGGGAAGAGCTCCCTCATGAACCGTTACGTCACCAACAAGTTTGACACACACCTCTTCCACACCATCGGTGTGGAGTTCCTCAACAAGGACCTGGAGGTGGACGGCCGCCTGGTCACCATGCAGATCTGGGACACAGCAGGCCAGGAGCGCTTCCGCAGTCTGCGGACACCCTTCTACCGGGGCTCGGACTGCTGCCTGCTCACCTTCAGTGTGGACGACAACCAGAGCTTCCTGAACCTGGGCAACTGGAAGAAGGAGTTCATCTACTACGCCGACATCAAAGAGCCCGACAGCTTCCCTTTTGTGGTGCTGGGCAACAAGCTGGACGTGACGGAGCGGCAGGTCTCCACAGAGGATGCGATGCATTGGTGCAGTGACAACAGGAACCACCCATACTACGAGACCAGCGCTAAGGACGCCACCAATGTGGCAGCGGCCTTTGAAGAGGCGGTACGGCGTGTGATGGCCACGGAGGACAGGGCGGAGCAGCTCAGACACAGTCACAGACACAGTCAACCTGCATAGAAAAACCCGCTCCAGTGCCACCTGCTGCTGATTTTTTTTTATAGCCACAGCTGTTCACCCAGCATATGATTCTGAGGAACGACCACCCCTGCAAAAGCCTGGCACTCACATCTATCCACATCCCCACCTTGACGAGATGCCATTGTGTTGCTTGGATGTTTGTCTATGAATGGATTTATGTGATTAAGGAGGGTGGGATGGACTTTGACAGCTATGGGACTTCCAGATCAGCTGTGTAATATTTAATTAAAAAATATCCTATCTCCGAATTGTTACCTATAATCAACTGGGTGACAAATACAGGTCTGGAGGCACACTTGTTTCAGAGACGGATTTAATGGTTTGTCTATGTCTGTAGCTTCCTGTTTCTTCACGTCACAAGATCTAGAGAGACAGGATACACTTTTTAACCAGGGGGGTTTCTCCATCATGGGTGAAATCAGCTGCCAGACCTTGTGTGGATAACTTCAAGTAAAAAAAAAAAAAAAAATCACTTGTCTAATTATTTTCCTACCATGTATAGCTACAGAATATAATTTAAATGGTTATGTTCTGTTGCTTAACTTGCTAAAACAACTGTATCAAACATTGTCTGTGTTTACATTTTTAAATAGCAGTTAAAGGACCTTGAATAAAAGGTGCCAAACTTAACACTTAACATTCATAATTTATAACTGTCAATCATACTGACACACAATGTAATTTATACTGTCTTCCTATTTTGGACAGACCTCAGAAGTACTGGAGCACGTTCTACTGACAGCACTAACACTGACACATTAGTCTGGACATAAAGTATTGGTTCAAGATTTTGAATGCTGTCTCAATGACCTTACTGTGCTTAAGAACAGCAGATTAAGAGTGTTCATGTACAGACACTGCATGGTCATCTGAAGTTTGCAGAATATACTGTGCTTAGCAAAAATGCACTGCAGACATTGTATCTAGAGAGATTAAGAAACATGCAAATGGAAACACCTGTCTGCTACCCTGCACAATGAGTTCTGCCACTAATAAACTGTAAAGTATCTTTTACATTACAAAATAGAAACTAAACTGCTTAGTGTTCTTTGCTGAGGTTGGCGTCTCTTTTCTTTAGACAGGAGCACTGTTCACAATGAATGATGAAAATGTGTGGTTGAAGGGTTAGACTTCAATACAAATGGGTAAATCTGTTCTACCTGTGCTTCCAAAATTTAAATGTAGATGTGATCATTTCCTCCAGCATCACACAAGTACAATGGTCTTGTCTTGCATTTTAAACCTTTTCACTGGTTTTGGGATACTTTTGATACCAGTTTGAGCATGTAGATACCTCCAACACTAGCTGTATTTCAAGGAATTAATTTTATTTATTAATCTGAATTTAAACAGGAATGGTTATTTCAGTGCAAAGTCATATTGTAAATCGCTCTGCAGCAACCTGTGAATTTTCCTGTAATGAAACTGGCTTGGAAAATAAAACCTGCCAGTGGAGAATGGCTCATGGATACTGTTGTTCTAATGGTCCATCATTTCATTTAGATTGATATTAAAGATGGAACTAACATACATACATTAGTTACATTGTCTGCTAAAGTCCTTTCTTCCAACACAAGAAACCCCTTATGAGCTTTGTATATGAAAGAATCTGTCAGAAGGCAGGCTTTTATCAAAGTTACATAATAGCTACTGTGTAGAAAGGCTTCATCAGTAGTGCAAAATAAACTGTATGATTCCACCACTCCTAAGGATTGCACAGAATCTTCAGGTCTCTGACTTCAGCTGTGGGTTATCAACAAGTAAGTTCTACTTTTGTGCCTCAACAGCATGCGATACATTTAACCATCTCCATTTAGGAAGCGTAATAATACTATGAATAATGATAAAGGCTCTCAGATTCAGCTGGGGGACCCCTTACATTCTTTAGGCAGTCTCAATCATCAATGGTGACCAACAGCATTTAAGGAAAAAAAAGGATTTTCAAATTAGGGAGCTACACACTTTATAACTGGAAAGAATTTACAGGTGGAAGGGACTTGACAAACACAAAACAGAGTTCACATCAATGGATAACAGCTGTTTTTAAATTAGACTTCAATGCATATATGTACTTTTCAGATGGATTTACAACATGCTTGGAAGGAAAAGACCAATCTTAGTTCACAGCCATCCCTCTGCAGCTGAAAGTGCCCTCATCTTTACCACACCTTTGAAATTAAAATGTCTTCTGGATACAAATAGTCCCACCTCTGGGGTCAGCAGGCTTTCCAGGTCCAGCGGAAAAATATAAATACAAACTGCAACAGTCTGAAATACAGTAATGAATCTTTACAACTGCACGCAGTAAAAACACAGCTTCTGAGATACAGTGATACACACATCACCAATTTCTGTGATTTTACATTTTTAAGCACTACAGTGGCTTGAACTGTTGTGGTCAGTAGCCAAGAAAACATGACTGAACTGTTGTCAGTATTATATATTCATATGCAGTATTTCAGTGCAGTATCCACAGAATGTTTACAGGAGTTAGATGTTAGCTGATAAGCCATATTTGTATCCAGCTTAAAGAACTGCAATATTACAGAAATACCTATTCTTATTAAAAGATGACAATTGTGCATGAATTATCAAGAGTCAAGTGTAATGGTATGAGGTAGGCCTAGCTAGCTAGACCAAGAGAAGGTAATAAAACTGAGCCAGTAGATGCAGCCTGGTTTTGCATTTTATGAGTGTTCACCCCTTCTTGGATCAGCTCAAGAGGTGCTTCTTGCCAAGAAACTGCACTTTCCTGTCAAAGGCGGTGGAGCGGATCGGAGCATTTGGCTCATAAAAGGGATTCATTGCAAACTGGAAAAAGAATAGATTACAGAACTGTGTTAACTTGGGAAAAATTACTTTGGATCTGATCTGCACATTGATCCTAAGGATCTTGCACCAAAGTAATGCCATGGGTGAAGACATAGATTGACTTACCTTGATGTATAAATCATACACATCATTAAAAAAGTTTTTTATTCCATCTTCTTGTCTTACATCATGGAGCATGATGAATCTCATATGTAGGAGGAAAGTTAAGGAGGAAGAGTGTGTTTACATGGTGCTCAGTTCTGGTCATATAGGAGTATCAACAAGTGAAATTATGATTAAGAAAGCAACAAGTTCAACTCAGACTCAGCCCTACAGTCAAGCACCGTCATACAGGAGCCTTTAAGGACTGCGTCTTCTCCCACATACTACGCAGCTGTTCTACACATCTTGTACACAGACAATTGCCAACACCTGGATACTGCTGCTAAATCCATTAAGTAATACTGCACTGGTGTTCATGATCTTTGTCATATTATTCAATTATTTACGTTTTATATCGAGAACAAGAAGGTTGCAATTTTTCAATAATTTCTATTATATATTTACAGTGTATTACTATATATTTCCATATACATTTTAGTATATCATTTTCATTCTAAAATGATTAATTGATCATTCATTTTTAATATGTTGCTCTGGGTGCTTATTTTCATTGTTTGAATATTTGTTAAAGGCCCACCAGATTTCCCCATTTAATGTAATAATGCTAAAGTGGAGGGGACCACCCAGGGACTGAAGTCATGTATCAGGCTTTCATGGCATGCTGAGGTGAAAAACTGAATCTGAGTACACAATCAGTAATGTGTCTATCACTTACTCTCAACAGAAGCTGCATGTACAGTAAAAATGTTATTTCACCATTTAGCTAATGCCACTTAATCAGTAAGTTTTATGAAGCAAATCAAGTGTGTTAGGTCAATCAGGCTATAATGCTCAGAATAAAATACACCCTCTCATATGAGCACATGACAAGACTGACAAAGAAAAATAAAGCCAGTATACAGGATTCCTCAATAAATCTGTATATAAATAATTACTTCAATATGTCTATCCAAATAGGAAATATCAAACCTTGTAATAAAACCAAAGTCTATTGCTTGGATCTGTACATAATCCAAATTGAAAATGGCTTCAGGTTATGTTAATAATCCACAGCTGATAATGGAGAAAGAGTATGACAAAAATCCATATCTGATAATGGCTAAAGGATATGTCCAGCAGTGACAAAGGCAGAGACGAACCACTCGTTGAACTTGTCTACGGTTTTCAGGTACATATTGTTGGACAACCACATGTTCTCATCCACCAAATCCAGGGCTGCATGTGCAATGAACTGGTTCAAGTGGCGATGGTCATCCTTTTCAAAGTGGATAAACAAAAATGTACACACATTAATCTGTTCAAATTCAGCCAAATACGAACATCTACACAAATAACACAATATATACAACACAGACAGATCCGTATAAATTACACAGCATATAGGCACATCTGTAGAAATAAAAGCGTGTACATGATGTATGATGTAATTCGTATCACTGTCAAGATTTTTTTCAAAAATTTGAAAAATACAGTGTCATACATAACATGATTAGAAAATGAGAAGCAAAAACTCTTGACTCAGCATGGGTTAAAAGTGCAGTTAAAAAGATAATTGCTTGTAAAGGTGAAGTATCTTATTACGCCTAACAGAATATTAACGTTAGATTAACCTAAATGGTAGATCGCAGGTCTACAGACACACGGTCAATAGATATTCGCATTATTTACACACTTATATTATTCGCTACAGTTATCTCCACCCACGCACTCAACAGTTTTATACAGGAGCACTTACAGACAAGTAGCCAACGAGCTGCTGGTAGTATAACTCGGAACATAACGATGACATATCCATTGATGCAGATGAGACACAATCACAATAAATATGAAGCCTACACAGCAATTAGACACCAAATATATCAATAAACATCCAGGATGATAGCTGTCTATAAAACCTACCTTTGACTCCGATTTACCTGCGGGAAGAAACTCCATTTCAAAGACTGGATTGTCATGGTGACC
This sequence comes from Megalops atlanticus, assembly GCA_019176425.1. Taxonomy (NCBI): domain Eukaryota; kingdom Metazoa; phylum Chordata; class Actinopteri; order Elopiformes; family Megalopidae; genus Megalops; species Megalops atlanticus. The sequence continues at coordinate 37,700,126 of CM032886.1, read as the reverse complement.
AACCATGACAAAGTAAAAGCTTCCAGACATCCCTGGTATCCGGTTTTAGCACTGTAAGTGCAGAGATCATGGTTAATATTCTGAAGGGGAGGGAATCGGTCCACCATTTTTAAAAATGTTTTAGGTTTTGCCTGGCCATCTATTTTGCCATCTGGGATTCTGTACCTATACACGCAACGGCCATCACACCATCTCGTTAGGTTGATAGATGTTTGGCTAACCAAACTGGTTAACCAACTAAGTTACAGCCTTATCGAAAAACGCCAGATGGTTTGTAAATTTCACCAACTATCCAACTAACTATCCAAGTTAGCTTGCACTAGGAAATACAGACTACAAAGAATCTGCCAGCGTTAGCTATTTTGTTATTGCATTTTAGCTGGCTGTGTATTACGCTGGTTATGCGTTACCAGATGCACCATACCTAACTAATGTTATCTACAGTTGTTTCATATTTTACCAAACTATAAAGTATAGATAAATGAAGCTAGTAAACTACCTATATTAATATTTAATTGGCTGGATACACAAATACGAACCCTTTAGCTTCTTCTCCAAATTCTAGCTGGGTCTAGCTAGTACAGATCGTCGAAGGACGCAGTTTATTAGACTAGATAAGCCACGTAGGTTGCCAAACGCATTGCCGACGTGCTCAACACTTTATAAAATGTGGAAAACAAACACAGGTGACGTGTGACGTTTACTACCAAATTGATCTTCTTTTTCGTAGTCGTCAACTACGGCCTTCGCTAAATGTTTGTGTGACGAAAAAGCTCGCCCGCATCGGATACCATAGAGGACAGCAATATTGAGTTTTTAGGCTCTCTGAACGCGAGTAGCACCATCTCGCGGGGATCTGTAGCCTGAAATCAGGGCAAGTAGACAAGGCAACGTACGCTCACGTTGTTAAATGAATTATTTTCACTATTACTGGTGAATGTGACCTTAGGCGAACATAGAAGAAAATTATTACAGTGTATCTGACGTTATGCAAATATACATAGTGGAATGAGGTTAACTATACTATTGTGTTCAGATAGATACCACGGTATTACGTGGATAACATAAGGGAGAATGGGCTGTGATTCACACTCCAGCACAGCAGAGGGAGGTATAAACGTCTCTAAGCTACTAACCACACATTAAGCCCACCAAAGAACAGTACATTTTATTTTCAGCACAATTTGTTTTTCTCACTCCATGTCTTTGCTCATTTTTCGATATTGAGCTTTTAGTGTGTAGTGTCATTCAAGGTAACTTGAGTTTTAAAAAGAGTTTTTAAAAGTCTGAAGCCCGGAAGGAAAAAGAGAAGTGGGTGTTGGTTGGAGCACGACGATAACGTTATGGGGATCGGTTATTTCAGGTTACTAAGAGACATATTTTAATCGGTAAGCGTCCTTCCCAGCGATGTCTTTGTCTAAAACCTCGCAACAAGAAAAGTGAGTGTTCTATAAACAGTAGCTAGCGAACATTATATTTCTAGTAAGTAAACTGTTAATATGGTGCATTATTTTGTTTGCTGTTTATAAAAGTAACGTTAGCTAACAATATATACTGACAGTCAACTAGATAGCTAGGTAGCGTAACGATAACGTAGTTAGTAACTGGCTTGGTACAGAATTAGGTCCAGAATACCCTCCCTTAATCTAATTGGCTGTCTATCTAGCTACTGGTGGCTAGAAAAAATGACATTGTTTCATGTTGTTCATGTTACTACTTACAGGTTAAGATGTCTGATGTCAAAGAGGAGGTGGTCTCTTCTGAAGAGATGAGAAAGAGACTGTATAAGACGTTTAAGAATCGAGGTCTACTGGACACTCTAAAGGCGAGTATGGCAGGGTTTGGGTTTGCTAAACACGACAATATACACTCACTGAGCACATTATTAGGAACACTATACTAATACTGGGTTTGGCCTCCCTTTGCTCTTAATACAGCCTCAATTCTTTGTGGCATGGATTCCACAAGATGTTGGAAACTTTCCTTTGAGATTCTGGTCCATGTTGACATGATTGCATCATGCAATTTCTGCAGATTTGTCAGCTGCACATTCATGCTGCGAATCTCCCGTTCTACCACATCCCAAAGGTATTCTATTGGATTCAGATCCGGTGACTGGGAAGGCCACTGAAGAACATTGAACTCATTGCCATGTTCATGAAGCCAGTTTGAGACAACTTTTGCTTTGTGACATGGTGCATTATCTTGCTGGAAGTAGCCATTAGAAGACAGATAAATTGTGGCCATGAAGTGATGCACATGGTCAGCAACAATACTGAAATAGGCTGTGGCATTCAAGCGATGATTGATTGGTATTAACGGCCCCAAAGTGTGCCAAGAAAACATTCCCCACACCATTACACCACCGCCACCAGCCTGGAATGTTGACACAAGGCAGGTTGGGTCCATGGATTCATGTTGCTGGTGCCAGATTCTGACCCTACCATCTGTGTGCCTCAGGAGAAATCAAGATTCATCAGACCAGGCTATGTTTTTCCAATCTTCAACTGTCCAGTTTTGGTGAGCCTGTGCCCACTGCAGCCCCAGCTTTCTGTTCTTGGCTGACAGAAGTGGAACCCGACGTGGTCTTCTGCTGTTGTAGCCCATCCACCTCAAGGTTCAACATGTGCATTCTCAGATGCTTTTCTGCTCGCCACAATTATATGGAGTGGTTATCTGAGTTACTGTAGCCTTTCTGTCAGCTAGAACCAGTCTGGCCATCCTCCGTTGACCTCTCTCATCAACAAGGCGCTTCCATCCGCAGAACTGCCTCTCACTGGATGTTTTTTGTTTTTGGCACCATTCTGAGTAAACTCTAGAGACTGTTGTGCGTGGAAATCCCAGGAGATCAGCAGTTACAGAAATACTCAAACCAGTCCGTCTGGCACCAACAATCATGCCACAGTCGAAATCACTGAAATCACATTTTTTTCCCCATTCTGATGGTTGATGTGAACATTAACTGAAGCTCCTGACCCGTATCTGCATGATTTTATGCATTGCACTGCTGCCACACGATTGGCTGATTAGATAATTGCATGAATATGTAGGTGTACAGGTGCTCCTAATAAAGTGTTCAGTGAGTGTAGCAATTATGGGTTTAGAATACACATAGTAAGCAACTATTGTTTTGTAGAGCAGCATGTGCAGATCATACTAATGTTTACAGATTCGAATACGTTGTCTTTAAGAGCAACATCAGACTTTCGTGCTCATCCTGTGATGTTGTAGGGACTTGACTGGAAGCTTTTTTTGTTACTGGTGTAGACCCAGCTTCGCAACCATCTGATCCAAGAGCTGAAGCACCCAGCTGTAAGTGGAGAGCCTGTGGCCAGGACACTCACTCCAGAAGCAGACTCAGTGTTGGTCAAAGCCTCTAACAGTATAGTCTTGGACCACCTCCACAGGGCAGGATATGAGTACACCCTGTCTGTGTTTTACCCTGAGTGTGGGCTGGACAGGGGCAAGGTAAGAGCTGCAGCCTTTTCAGAAACTCATTCTGACATCCACACCTTTCTGTATAGTGTAGTGCTGTTAAATGAGCTCTTCCATTCAGTCTTATACAGAGTACTGAGGTGGTTTTGTGCATGTTTGTCTTCAGTTATAGTAACTAACTTTTCCCTGACTACTGTAAGTAAAATCCAATTGTAGATGGATTCCAGGAAAAAAATCAAGACAAATGCAAGTTTTATGAGTTCTTTCAGGACTAGAGAGTTCTCTTTTCGAAGATTAATCATCATGTTGACAATAGCTCTTTGCTTTTAAGGTGTTTTCTACAAGAGATCTCCTGCAACTCATGAAAATCAGCCCCCAGTCTACACTGTATAAATCACTGGTAATGTAGAAACACGTTCTCCTAGTCACATGATCGCACAATAGTCTAATCGATTCATCTTGATTCTGTTGATTGAACTGCTTTTTCTTCTGCAGACATCCGGTATTGAGAAAGATGAACAAAGAGGTATGCTAATGCTTCAATGTTTTTATCTGCTGTGTCCTGTAAGCCCCTGTGCTTATGATTAGCACAGTGGTGCCGTGGCATCAGTGCATGTGCCAGTCATGTGCATTCTCATTGGCCCCTGTTTTCCACTGAGAAACCCTGAGAGGGTTTCCCTTCCTGCTTCCCCAGGTTTCCTGATGAAGCTGCTCATTGAGCTAACGGACCATCACATACATAGGAAGCGCTGCAACACTGACACACAGACGAGCAGTACCCCGTCCCACAGGGAGTCCCTGCGTATGTATTGTGCTCTGTGTGAATACAACTTGCACCCCGATATTGCAGGCTGGTAAAAAGTTGTGCCTGGCCAAAGCTTGGCTATCACTGTGATTTATCTTATTTCTGTTTTCAGTTGAGAAGATGCAAATGATAGATGATGAGTATGCAGCCCTTCAGCATAAAGCCACCAGGTGGGAGTCCCTGGAAGCGAAGTTGGCCGAGTACAGGAAGAAGATTGAGGCGCAAGCTCAAGCAGAGATGAATGCTAAGGTGAGGTCCAAGCTAGGATGTCAGTCAGCATTCTGGGGAGGAGGGGGGTAGCAGCAGGTCTGCTGGGGGTGTTCAGATCCTTTAATTCACGTCTGTATTTGACTTATAAACTCTCCTCACTTGTAATGGATGTAAACAGGCAATTGGAAAGTCCATCTAAATTCCTCTAAGACTGTGACTGCCTGCCCTGTTCTAGGATATTGAGTAAATATTGGTTATTTTTATGATTATATGCCCTGAAATGCATGTGCTATTTTGTATATGGTAAAGGTGAAAATACTATTGCAACATGGTGAACAAGTTCATCCTTTAAATGAACCTTACTTGCATTTCTGTTGTCACTGAATGCTTTGGTAAAATGTGTCAGAAATGTGGTTTATGGCATGATAATTGCTTTGCCTCAGCTGAAACACTTTAAGGATACTGAAGTTGCCAAAATGAAGATAGAGGAGAGGGAGAACTTCCGGAAGGAAATTGTGGAACTGAGGCACAGCATGGAGAGGACCTACCAGCTGAAATCCGCAGCTCTGATCAACAGAGAGAAGAATGCCATCGAGAGATTACAGAAACAGCAGGAGGTAGTGAGCGCCTGGGTGTTTGCTTCACATCCAGGGTCATGCTTTTATGGATGACATCTGGCCAACACTCAAGCTGTTTCTTGTGAGCTGAATATCTTATTTCTGAATATCTTATTAGTGTATTCACCACTTTATTTAATTACTTATTTATTGGAATTTTTTCTTGATTCTGAAATCAAGAATGAAACATACATGGATGTTGGAGCTCCAAAACATCCCCGGCAGAGGCAGTATAGCATAATGGTAAGGCACAGGACTCGCAACTGAAAGTTTGCCAGTTCGATTCCTCACTGGGGTCCTGTCATTGGACCCTTGGGCAAGGTACTTATCCCAGAATTGTCTCAGTAAATGTCCAGCTTTATAAATGGATAACATGTAAAAATTGTCACCTATGTAAGTCGCTCTGGATAAGATGTCTTCTAAATGCCAACAATGTCATATAATGTAAAATAAATTGACTGCCCCTGTCACAGCATCAGGCCAATCAAGAATTATATCAGGTTCAAGAATAGAGGCGGAGGATCTTTGAAACCAAGAAACCTTTTATTTGTCTCTCTTTGTTTTCCATTAGATTGAAGAGAAGGAAGTGTATATGCAGAGACAGCTGCTGCTGAAAGAAGTGGATTGTTTGTGGAGCAGGGAGGCAGAACTGAGGCAGAGGACTGAGGATTTTGAAAAGTGAGAACATTTTTTAAGTCATAAACTTCTTTAGTAAATAGCACAGCTGAACAGAGAGACTGTGTGTGTGTGTGGGTGTGTAGGGCTTGTAAACGGCAGGAGGAGAAGATCAGGACCACAGAGGAGCTGCTGGGACACAGAGAGCTGGCAGCAAGGAACCTGGAAGACATGTATGACCAAAAGCTGAAGAATGAGCTGACCAGGTATTGCACCTATGCACCTGTCTCTAATAACAAGCAGACTATCTGTTGCTGTCCAAATGTAATTTCAATGTGTTTGAGAGACTCAGGGACCTATATATCTATCAGTCTCACATACTGGGGACCTACTGTTTGAGTTGAGCTGCAAGAGTTCTCGCAGCCACTGTGCCTTTATTTTCCATGGCCAACAGGTGTCACTGTTTTGTATAAACAAAATTCAGTTATAAAATGGACTTGGTGAGTAGTTTCCTATTGCTGGATTAGGATCCATTTCAAGTCGGTTTCTCAGGGGCTGTTATCAGTAATAGTAAACACACATGGAATATGAAGTAATTATAAACGTAGAAAGTAAATAGAACTAAAAACACAAATAAAGAAATTTTAGCAAATATTTTAATTCTTTTTAATGCTGTTGGAAAATTTCAGTCTGTTTTTCCAATGTTTTAGAAGTCCTGGCTTTTATCTTTTTGTAATGCACTGTGTAATGCAATCTAATTTAGTTGAAATATGTATTGAACGGAATGTGAAAGGAATTTGCATACGTAAGTACAGTCAGGTCCAGAATTATTGGCACTCTTGATAAATACACACAAACAATGCTGTAAACTAAAAAATAATACCATTATTGTCATAAACTTTATTTTCCAACATGTGTAAAATAGTGACCTGTATTAATGATTCAGTGGAATCAACCAAAGTCTTCAATTTGTCAAATAACAAGTTCTCCAGTTTCACAATTATTGGCAGCCCAGATTCAATACTTTCTGCAACCACCCCTAGCAAAGATGACAGCCTTGAGACTTTTTCTATAATTTGTGATAAGGTTAGAGAACACATGTGGAGGGATTTTTGACTGATCCTCCATGCAGAACTTTTGATGATCATTGATATCCTTGGGTTTGTGCTTATGGCCTGGCCTTTTCGGTTCAGACCACAGGTTATCAATGGGATTTAGGTCTGGAGACTGAAATGGCCATTGCAGGACATGGATTTTGTTTTCACTTAACTGTTTCTGTATTGATATTGATGTGTGTTTGGGGTCACGGTCCTGCTGGAAAATGCACCATGACCAAGTCTTAGCCTCCTGGAAGAGACAACCAAATTTTTTCTGCCAAAATGTCCTGGTATTTGGTGGAGTTCATTTTGCCATTGATCTTAACTAGTGCCCTTGGACCACTGGCAGCAAAACATCTCCAAAACATCAATGACCCACCCCCATATTTGACAATGGGTATGAGGTGCTTCGCCTTGTATGCATTCCTCTTTTGCCGCCAAACATTCAGATGGTGCGTATGGCCGAACAGTTCAAATTTGGTCTCATCTGACCATAGCACTCTTTTCCAGTCATTATTCCAATTACATCTAGCAAACCCCAGACACTTTGCTTTTTCCTTGTGCTCAGTGAGGGCTTTCTTTGTGCAACCCTTCCAAAGAGCCCGTTGGCATAGAGGCAGCATCTTATGGTTGTTTTTGAGACACAGCCACCCCAAGATGCAAACAAGCTCTGCAATTCTTGAACCGTGATCCTTGGGTTCTTTATTGCCTCCCTCTCCATCTTCTTCACTTTCTGTGGGGGCAGTGTGCACTCGTGTCCTCTTCCTGGCAAGTTTGCAACCATCCCATATGTTTTAAATTTTCTGATTATTGTCCTTACAGTGCCAAGTGGTATGTTTAATCGTTTATGTATTTTTTGATGTAGCCATTACCTGACGTGAAGATCAATTGCTATCTGTCTCTTTTGAATTGACTGTTCTTTGGCTTTTTCTATGGTGATGGATGACAAAGGGATTTTGTTTGCATGTTACCTCATTTTTATACCCTAGTAAAATAGGAGATGATGGAATGACACAACATAGTTCCTTTAGATTGAGGTGATTTTAATTAACTAAAATTTTATTGCCAATTTAACTTTGTTTTGATTTTATTTACAATAATTGTTAGGGTTGCCAATAATTTTGACACATGCAGTTTTCAGAAAAAGTAAGATTACCTAATAAACATGAGAATAAATGTATTGAAATAAAAGTATGTAGTTTTCACATATGCTTGACCATAACATAGATTGTTATCTGTGTTGTTTATTATGTGCAGCCTTTTCTTCATTATATATATATATATATATATATATATATATATATATATATATATATATATATATATATAGTATGAATGTGAGACAATAAGTGAAAAGTTGTCAGTAGCCCTATCGCATGCAGTATGAAGCACACGGCCACTCGTACACACACAGACAATAAGTTTGGCACTTAGCCAGCTGTCAGAGAGTGTTAGATTAATGCACACTGACAGATTTCTTAGAGAGATACATGGCATGAAGAGATCATTCACCATGTCCTCACTCTGTGCACAGCCTATGTAACAGTCTGTCCTCACTCTGCACACAGTCTGTGTAACATCATATCCTCACTCCACTCAGTCTAAGTAATATCATTTCATTACTCTGCACATAGTCTGTGTAACAACATATACTCACTCTGCACACAGTTTGTGTAACACCATGCGAGGGAAGGCCCTCATTTTGTAGTCATGCTCTGCACTTGAACCTAACAGATACACTCCTAGGATTCGCTGTTCTGTGCAGATTTAAATGATTATATGATGCATTATTGCAGTGATAAAAATGTGATATAATACACTATTAGTGCTCAGTAATGGGGAAAAATAACATAAGTTAAGTGTTTCCAAGCACTGATTGGATGTTTGTGAAGCATATTTTTAATTTGACCTTGTCTGAAGTGTTACTTGAATGTTAATTATTCTAGCTACGTTACACATGTCGTGAGCAGGATGGGAATTCCATGCTAGCACATCCGGGGTAATATGCTGATTTCAAACTATTTGGCAATCGCTCAATGTCCTGGAAGTGTTGTTATTTGTAACATATATGCTGATTTTCATTATTTCATATTATATTCTAGCCAAGTGACATTTTGTTTTCCTTTCAAAACTGAAGGCTTCTTTCCCTCTCTTAGATACCAGCTGGAGCTAAAACAAGAGTATCTCCAAAGAACTGAAAAGGTTACAGAGGATGAGAAAAGAAACAAAAGTATGTAGCTGTGGGTGTAAATACCCTTCACTTACATTTGAAAGCACTGATGAGATGCTGTTTCAGTGTTGCAGTTCATGAGTGGACTGCATGCTAAAGGAAGATTTTCCCCTCCTCTCCCTGCAGTGGAAACGCTTCGCCTGCAGAAGGAGGCAGCCTGCATTGAGGCAAAGGCAGAGGAATACAGACACACCTGTACTGAACTGCAGAGACTGCAGGTTCAAATGTGATTTTATTTTGCTGTTAGCACATATATTACCTACAGGATCATCACTGTTCCTGGGCTGACTCACCATAAAGCGAGTCTTCATTGCACAGTGTATAGCCTTTATATACCTATAAAAGGTTGGTCGGTTTGGGAAAAATCTGAGGGCTGTAAGCCTGCTGACCTGCTGAGCCAATGAAGTTATCTGTGTATTGCTGCTTTTAGATGGCACTGGACAATGCGCTATCACAGGCCACTTTGCTGACTCAGCAAAACAAACTGCTGAAGGAGCAGCTGGAAGCCATGAGTGACTACCCAACACTGAAGAGGGAGAGGGTGGAGCTGCAGGCCCAGCTGAGGCTCATCAAGAGGCAGCTGGAGGAGGTGCAGGAGGAGAACCACCACTTGCGAACTGGTGAGGCCTGGCCTCTGCCCTTATACACTTCCCTGTTTCTGTCACTTGCAGCTGTAGAAAAAGTCTGTGTGCTCAACTATGATCATCAGGAACTGCTTTGTATCCAGGATGCAGTGAACAATTTCATTGTTATCAGAACTTCTGCTGGACCTCACCCCAGCACAGTGTTCGTGGTCAGATCAACTACCTTCGCCAAATCTGTAATTGCCATAGCACTGTCTTCAGCTCAGTGGTCAGAAAAATTAGGAAACCATTGAAGACTTTAGGAAAAATAAAGTAAATTCCAAGAATTCACTGCATATCATTGGTAAAATTCTGCAGAACCCCAATCCCTAATGCTTTGAACGCGACATTCACATCAATACAACCGATAATACTTTGAAGTGCAATTTTAAAAACAACACAATAGTTAATGTTTTGAAATAGGACATTAACACCAACACAACCACTAATGTTTTGAAGTGCAATCTTAACACTGAGACAATCACTAATGCTTTGAAGTGGGACATTAACACCAATACAATAAGCAATGCTTTGAAGTGAGATGTTAATAACTACCCCCAACACAATTGCTAATGCACAGAAGTTGGATTTTAACATTGAGACAATCATTACTTTTCTAAAATATATTATTTCTCTTGTATTCTAAGTTTGCAGATTGTATTGAAACTAGAGACATGCATTTACAGACAGTTGTTTCCCATGTTTCCCCTGCATTTTGACCTAAACTGTCATTGCATAGGGAAAAGACAGTTGCATTCATAATTCATCTAGAAATTAATAGTGCATTCATATTGACATATATTCTTTGTGAAATGGGTCACAGCTAATCTGATACTGGTCCCAGGTGGCAACAGAAGGCTTTTGATGCAATTCTTATTTTTGGAATCAGTATCCAGAGATCCTTCTGTCTTTTGCCAAACGTTATTTTTTACTGTTGTTCACAGTAGTCAGGCAGTAAAACTATGTCTTACAGTGCATTTTATAATCGGAAAGTGTTGAACAGAGCATGCTTTCCAGTGGGAACAGAGAGATCAGAAAACCCAGAGCTTAATTGAGGGAAACTGGAAAATTATTCCCTGATGCCAGGAACGAGTGATGGAGACAATCCTTGAAAACGATGTTTAACAAACTGCCAAACAGCATGAGAAATCCAGTTCAGTTCAAGTCCGGAGACCCTTAGGTGCCAGTAGGGGTGGCAGGACGGGCTCAGGTGGGCTGTGATGGGGGCCGTCCATCCAACAGTGGCTAGAACAGGGATGCCATGGGTTGTCCAGCGCAGTGAAGTGATTCCGAATGTTCGGATGGTGTGAGGGACAGAGAGAGAGGGAGGGAAAAGACAGTGGCTAGCATAACATGGCTAGGCAATTGGGGTGCTGTGTGTAATGGGGCAACAAAACACTTTTGGGCCTCAGCAGAGTTAACCTATTGCATACAAAAAGAGGCGGGCAGAAATGGCACAAAAGCAATCCAAGACTGTCCCACCCTGTTTAGAGCAGGAACCTGTTGAAAACAGACCCACTAAAAATGAGCCAACAGCAAGGACATTTCTCAGCACATGAAATTTTAATGTAGACTTAAAAATTGAGAATGTGCCTGCTTCCCAGATAAAATTTGGTAGAGCTTTCACTCACAGAAGGGCTCTGTGAGTGAAAGCTCTACCACAAGATTTAGTTTTTTCTATTTTTGCAACAACCAGAATGAAGCAGTCCAGTTGGGTGTAGGGGATTAAGAAATCTTGTAAATAGGTAGGCACAAACTCATTTAAAGGCTTATAAGTTACGAGGAGTAGTTCAAAAATCAACCTGGTATTCTGCTGGAAGCCAGTGGATTGATGCTAGAACTGGTGTAGTGTGATTTTGTTGAATAATTCTCAGACAACCAGAGACTTTGGTTCGGATCAAGTTTTATTGCATGATATCATGGAGAGAAGTACAGAGCACTGCAGTTCTCTAAAGCAAAGGTCGAATATATATGATGAAACATAGCAGGAGTAGAGTAATCATGACAGGATACATCTGTTGGGTACATCCTGGCAAAAAAAGAAAAACTAGATATCTAATATCACAAAAATAAGCTAAACCATACCCCATAAATAAACTAGAAATATAGCACTCCTACAACATCTGCGGTGTCCTCCTTTGTCGCGGTCATGTTTGTCTAGGGGTATAATTTCGGTTACAAATGAAGGCAGCTGGCCTGGAATGGTGAAAGGAAGGAAAACTGGAACTTACCTTCACCAGGTCGCTTCATAAGTTCATAAGCCGCCGCTCTGCCGGCGAAGAGCTCCGCGTCTTTTTGTTTTCGAGTTTAGTTTATATAAGATAGTCTTCTAAAAGCACAGCAGTATCGCACACAGAAACATAACAGAACAGCCTGGACGAAGAAATAGGGGGGTGGTTAGCTTTCTCTGACGCGGGTCCCAGGTATATTCCAACACACACCGTTTCCCTCCATTTTGGCTTTTTAAAAAGAAAAGCCCGCCCCATGACCGACCGGCGCCCAATCAGGAGACAAGGCGTCGTCCCAATTTCCCGTACCAGCCACCATTCCTAGAACAGAGCCGCCATGCCACTAAATGAGTGTTATTAATAAAATATTTAACTATAGAAACTAAGAGGCATTAGGAGTTCTTATGCCCCGCTCGCTAACACGTGGGCATAACATCCTTAAAAACACATTTGATTAATATGTACATTGATAAGGGGAGTAAGCAGAAGTCATGGTAGTCATGTATGCCTAAAAAGAACAGGAAACTTGCCTATATGAAATTAAAAATAATTGTGGGACTACAGGAATTTCTTCCACAGGTTTGTTTATTTACTTTTTTTGTTCTCAGAAACCTAGCTGCGGCATTTTGTACAGATGCAGGAGATTGACAGTAACATTTGGGCATCCTGATAAAAAGCCATTACAGTAGTCCATACTAAATGTAATAAACAGTTGGACTAGTTTTCTGCATCATATTAGTATGGATTTGTCTTAAACTTTTGTAGGTGGTAGTGGGACTTGTGAAACAAATGGTTAATATGCTCTGTGCCTGTGCAAATGAAAGCTGTATCGAGCATTATATCCCACATACAGCTGTGACAGACTGGCCTGTCATGCAAATGATTATTGTTTTGAATTCATGGTAATGACAGATGCAAAATACTTGTCCATAGATCTCAGCAAGCCTTCTCAGGAGCAGCTGGCCCTGCAGGCAGAGTTGTGGAGGTTGGAGGGCGCCAGGAAGCTGGAGGAGGAAGAGTTTGACAACCAGAAGCAGATCCTGAAGGTGCAGCTGCAGCATGAGGTCAGAATGCCTTCCTGTCTGTCACCAGCACACTGCCTCCCACCATCAGGACCATGGCCGTAAACACTATCTCTCATGACCACAAACACTGCCTCCCATCATGATAACCAAAAACACTGTCTCACATGACCATAACCACAAATACTGTATCTCATGACCATAACCACAAACACTGCCTCCAACTATAATAACTGTAAACACTGTCTCTCACGACCATGATCACAAAGGCTGCCTCCCACTATCATAACCACAAACCTTGTCTCTCATGACAATGACCACGAACACAGTATCCTGCTACCATAAACACGAACACTACCTCTCACAACCATGTCCACAAACACCGTATCCTGCCACCATAACCATAGACACTGTCTGCTACCACCATAATCACAAACATTGTTGTGACGGAGTGCCGTCACTATGGTTGAGTATGCGCTTTGAGTACCATACCAACGAGCCTGGCTCTTTGGCGTCGCGGTCAAAGTCGCATGTTTGGTACCCGTAGACCCTCGAACCCAGGTCTACGGGGTACCAAACATGCGACTTTGACCTTGATGCTAAAGAGCCAGGCTCTTTATTTTGCCCTGTGCAGGTGGAGCACTGTGCACAGCTGAAGGCCCAGCTGATGGAGTGTGAGGAGAGAACTCGGCGCATGGCCTCCCATGCTGAAGACCTCAAACTACAGCTTCGACAAACACAGCTGGGTACACTGGGCTCCCTATAAACGCTTAAAAGCTTTTATCATGTCCTCCTGGGATATGAACCCTTTAAATCACATGCTTCTGTGATAGAAAGCCTTGAAATCACAGTCCTGTGAGATAAACCCTTTACATCACATGCTGTGGTGATATGAACCCTTTCAATCACATTTGCCGGTAATATAAACCCTTTAAATTACACGTTTCACAGATATCATGAAAGCTAGTCATATTCATTGACTTCATTTCTGATGATTTTGTTTACTCCCTCAAAAATTCTCTCTGTTTTCTCTCTCTGAATGCTGTGATTGGTGTAGCCCTGGAAAATGAGGTGCTTCGCTGCCCCAAGCCGTCCCTGGTGGACCGCTTTGTGTTAGACCTTGCTGATGATAAGATTGTGCCCCCTGATATCTACATAGATGGCCCAGTTCTGAGGAACCTGTATGATCTAGGCGCAGAGCCCCACAGGCACCAACATCAGTGGGCCTGCAGTGGTTCGCCGAACTGCAACACAGAGCTGGTAGCTGGTGCCAAGGCGCGGATCCGAGAACTGGAAAAGGAGGCAGAGTCCCTGGACGAGGCATACCGGAATTATCAGCAGAGGGCGCTGCATGCAGCAGTGTCCAGCCGGCAGCCTGCCAGTGCTCCCTCCCCTCAAGAGAAGAGACTCCCAGGCCACCCCATGGGCCCCACGGACCCACACAGCAGGGTGACATTTGCTCAGGACAACCCACCCCCTCTCCTCTCTGCACTGATTAGCAGCCAGCTGTTTGAGTCCCAGAGTCCAGGGATGCAAACCCCCCCTGAAAGAAGTTCCGGTCCACCTAGACGCCTGTCATCCACACCCCTCTCCATCTCCAAGAGGCAGATTAGACGTGACACAGTGGAAGGTACAGAGCACAATGGGTCTATGGGAGATCAAATTTAATTCTGTATATCTGGGAGTTTGAGAAATAATGCTCTCCAAACCTGTAGATCTGTAGCTTTTGGTCGTAACAGAATATATTACATATACATTCATTTGTGCAAATTAGTTTTACAGAGGCTCAGTGTGATTTGTTGTTTTTGTTGGAAGATTGTAATTTTTTTGTTTTGTTTTCTTTGGTTTTGTTCAGGTTTTGGTTGTTTTGTGAAGAGGTTATACAATTATACATATACAGCTGTTTGTGTTCTCAGTGCCTGTAATGTGATGAAAGTGATGTAACAGAGTCCTTTCTGTGTGCAGACACACAGGTCTCTCCTGTTACATTCCACGGCCTGTCTCCTGAGAGGCAACTGTCTCCGATCCCTCACAGTAGAGCATCATCGCACAGAGGCCTCACAGGCTGCCCAGTTCTGAACAGTACTGCACAAGAGCCAATCAGGTAATCTCACACACGCACATGCACATGCATACCACCGTATACATATGTATACACTCACACACTCTGGAAATAATATCTGTGGAGATCACACTGTGTAAAATCTCACTAGGCCACAGGTGGAAACTCTATCTTCCTGTCTACAGGTAAATCAGCACTCAGTGGGTAGAATTGTGTTAAAGTGGCCACAAGTTCAAAGTGTCCCTGCCTTGGTCCTAACAGAGGTGCTTTTCATCTAGGTATTAATGGGCATTTCCATAGTTTGGATACACAGACACAAAGAGCAGTAGTCTGTGTGTGTAAAATGGATACAGAGTCTCATATTTATTTGCTTTCACAGTTCAGAGAATGAACAGAAAGACCAGCTTTCAAGCACAGGGTCCTCTCCTCGTCCTGAAAAAATAACGCTGGACGATCTTACAGAGCCGCCACCAGGTAATATACACTTGCTGTTGAGTGGTGCACATGAACTGTGGGATCTTCTTGCCATGGTCCAGTTTCATCTTTCAGTAAAGCAAGCAGTAAATTTTGGTATCTCTGTAAATGGTATACAAAACTACACTCAATCTATGCACAGTGAGGAAGAGGGCTGCAGTAAATCATGCTTCCACAAGGGCCAAAGTCCCAATCTCACATGGAGCAATATTGATGTAATGGTCTGCATAATTCTGTATCTATATAATCTATAGAATATATGTGATCTACATAATTTTAAAAATTGCTTTCCATTCCAACCATAAAAAGCTCACAAGTCATATTTGTTGTCAGTTACATGTACATTACATTTGTTCATTTGGCAGACACTTTTATCCAAAGCGACTTACAAGTGAGGTACAATACATCACAAGCAAAAAACCATACAGAGTTAACAATATTAGAAGTACTGCATGACAAAGTTCCAAAGGTTGGGCAGGTGAGGTACCAACTAGCAGGTAGAGCTAGTGAGTGCATTAAGCCATTACAACCAAACCATTACAACCAAACCTTTACGTTTAAACCATTGCAACCAAACCATTACACTTTTTTTTTTTTTTTTTTTTTAATATAGTTTGATAGGAGATGGGGGGAGGTGTTTCAGGTGCTCAGGTGAGAGCGGAAGAGCTGTGTCTTCAGATGTTTCTTGAAGACAGAGAGGGACTCAGCAGAACAGATGAAGTGTGGAAGTTCATTCTACCAACAGGGGACAACGGCGGAGAAAGTCTTGAATAGTGATTTAACGCCACGATGCGACGGGACCACCAGGCACCGTCCGGTGGTAGAGTGTAGCAGTCGGGAGGGAACATAGGGTTGCAGCAGTGAGTTCAGGTACTTAGGTACAGTTTTGTTGGTCACCCTGTACACGAGCATCAAGGCCTTGAACATGATGCGGGCAGCTACAGGGAGTCAGTGGAGTGAGACTAAGAGGGGGGTAGCATGAGCCCTTTTTGTTTGGTTGAAAACTCTCTCGGCAGCCCTGAGCTCAGTCCGATGGTTGCGGAGAACGTCAGAAAGCCAGGGGTTGGAAAGTGTCATGTGTGCAGGCCTGGAGGAGAGAGGGCAGATGCTGTCGAGGCAGGGTGGAGCAGACAGTGTTATTGTCTACATTTAGTGAAGAGAAGTGGCTGGGAGGGGGCAGAGAGGCAGACATCAGGGAGGAAAACTGAGTGGGTGAGAGGAAACGGAGGTTGCGGTGAAAAGAAACAGGGGGAGGGGAGGATGGTGGAGATGGAGGGAGACACAACATGAACTGAAGGAAGTAGTTTCAAGTAGTGATCAGATATGTGTAGCGGAGTGACAAGGAGGTTGTCAGTGATACAGTTACGTGTCAGAATGACGTCCAGCTAGTTTCCCGCTTTGTGAGTCGCTGGAGTGCCGACACGTTGCAGGTCAAAAGAGGCCAGAAGAGTGAGAAGGTCTGCAGCTTGAGGTTTGTCCAGGTGGCTGCTCAGGTCGCCGAGGATCACAAGCGGGCTGCTGTCTTCAGGGAAAGAGGACAGTAATACATCCAGCTCTTCGATGAAGTTACCCAGCTGACCTGGAGGACGGCAAATGACAACAAAATACATTTTGATAGGTTCAGTAACAGTGATGGCATGGTGTTCAAAGGAGGTACTGTTGCACAGAGAAGGGAGAGGAGTGAATTTCCAGGTGTTGGAAATCAGCAAACCTGTTCCACCACCCCGCCCAGTTGAGGGGGGAGTGTGGGAGAAGGCGAAGTTGGTGGAGAGAGCTGCTGGAGTTACTGTATTCTCCAGACACATCCAGGTCTCGGTCAGAGCTAAGAGTTGGAGGGAGGACTGGGCGGCGAAGGCGGGGATGAAGTCAGCTTTGTTGACCGCAGACTGGCAGTTCCAGAGGCCAACTGAGAAGCAGAGGAGTGCATCTTAGGCAGCAGGGAGAGGCCTCAGGTTGCCTGGATTGCGTTTCCTCCTGTGAATGACATGAGAGCTGCGTTTGTTTTGAACAACCGGGATGTACTGAAAACGCATATTTCTGGCTGATGGCAAGTATGAATGTGAGAAAGAAAGAAAGGTTGAACTTCTCTGTTTATGACAAGTCTTGTCCGTCTCCTCACTCAGTGGACTCGCAGGTCTTTATACAGACAGGTCTTCACACAAGGAGGGCTTCACGCGAATAGATAAATGAGCTGTGTTCACAGCTGAGGTTCACACGTGAATGGCTTTCCCGTCGCCAAAACTGTACCACTTAAGCTAACAATACTACTTCAAAGCACGGAGATTAAAAACCAGATCAACAAAACTAGCAAATTCTAGCTAAGGATCAACAAACACACAGCGGTAACGCACAAGCAAACTAACAAACTCCTAGCTAGCAACAGCACTAGTCCGACTACCCTTAAAACAGTATACAGCACTTACGTTTACTGTAGACTCCTGATGACAGATCGCTTGTCCTGGAGTCACAAGTGGCCTGGCAGTTTATATAGTCTTACAAGTGCTGAGGATGCCAGTTCAAAGATACAGTGGGTATAAAAAGTCTACTCACCCTTATGAAATTGGAGGTTTTTGAAATGTAAAGACAGAAATAACAACAATGTAAATGTGAGACTTTTTCCATTTGTAATGTGATCTTCCAACAAACAAAAATCCAGAGAAAAAACAAATAGTTAATTATTAGGAACATTTTAAATTAAAAAAAAACTACAACACCCTGATTGCATAAGTCTTCACACCCCGCCCAACTAATACTTTGTGGAAGCGCCTTTTGCATTTATTATAGCAGTAAGTCTTTGTGAATAAGTCTCTATTAACTTTGTACATCTAGACTTTGGAATTTTATCCCACTCTTCTTTGCAAAAAAGTTCAAGTTCCTTCACATTGCAAGGGGATCCCCTGTGTACAGCTCTCTTTAGGTCATTCCACAGGTTTTTGATGGGATTGAGGTCTGGGCTCTGACTGTGCCATTCCAAGACTTTGATTTTCCTTTCCTGAAGCCATGCCTTGGTCGACTTGGATGTGTGCTTTGGGTCATTGTCATGTTGGAATGCGAAATTCCTCTTCATCTTCAGCTTTCTGACAGAGGCCAGTGGGTTTTATGCCAAAATATCTTGATATTTGGAGCTATTCATTATCTCATCTACCTTGACAAGAGCCCCTGACCCAGCTGAAGTGAAGCAGCCCCAAAGCATGATGTTACCACCACCACGCTTCAAAGTTGGTATGGTGTTTCTTGGATGATGAGCTTTATTGGCTTTGCACCAAACATATCTTATACAATTTAGGCTGAAAAGTTCAACCCTTGTCTCATCAGACCATGGTTTGGGGGGGGTGACTGAATGAATCTTTTGGCATAATTTACACAGGCTTGGATGTTTTGTAAGAAAGGGTTTCTGTCTTGCCACCTACCCCATCGCCCAGACGTGCAGAATATGGTGGTCACATGCAAGGAGTGACCGATACCTGCCAGAAATTCCTGTAGCTCCTTCAGTGTTGCTGTTGGCCTCTTGGTAGCCTCCCTGAGAAGTTCTCTCCTCGTCCTCCCTTCAACTTTAAAGGGTTGTCCTGACCTTTGCAATGTCTCTGTGGTGCCACATTTTCTCCGCTTATCGATGATGGTTTTGATAATGCTCCATGGTACATCCAATGCCTTCGATATTCTTTTATATCCCTCTCCTGATTCGTACTTTTCAACATTTAGCTCTCGCAGTTTCTTTGGCAACTCTTTGCTGACCATGGCTCTCCCAGTAGAATGCAACCCCAAACATTCAAGCAAATCCTACAGCAACAGCTAACTTTAATCTGGGTTTAATCAGATTCACTTTCATTGATGGCAGGTGTATGCTATTTACTTACAGGCATGATTTTGAATGTGATTGGTTAACTTTGAACACAGTTAGAGCCCCCATTATGAAAGGGTGTGCAGACTTATGCAATCAGGGTGATGTAGTTTTTTTTTTTATTTAAAGTGTTTTCTCTGGATTTCAGCTTGTTGGAGGAACACATTACACATGGAAAAAGTCTGACATTTACATTGTTGTTATTTCTGTCTTTACATTTCAAAAACCTGCAATTTCATAAGGGTGTGTAGACTATCCACTGTAAACTGCGAGCTGTTTGGAGGGCTGCCTGAAGTATGGTAACAGACATTCAAATGTGTAATCATACATAAAAATTATATACACTGCTCAAAAAAATTAAGGGAACACTTAAATCACAGTGGATCTCGATGAATGAAATATTCAAGTCGAAAATCTTCATTGATATACATTGTGTAATTTGTTGAGAACAAAATGACGTAAGAATGGTCAATGGAAACCAAACTCATCAACCCATTGAGGGCTGGATTCAAAATCACACCGAAAATCAAAGTGAAACATTAAAATCACAGGCTGATCCAACTTGCGTAAATTTCATCACGGCAACTCATAACGTGGCTCAGTAGTGTGTATGGCCCCCATGTGCCTGTATGCACTCCCAACAACGTCTGGGCATGCTCCTGATGAGACGGTGGGTGGTGTCCTGGGGGATCTCCTCCCAGACCTGGACCAGGGCATCAGTGAGCTCCTGGACAGTCTGTGGCGCTACTTGGCGGCGTCAGATGCGCCGATACATAACGTCCCAGAGGTTCTCAATTGGATTCAGGTCTGGGGAATGTGAAGGCCAGTTAATGTAATCAATGCCTTCATCATCCAGGAACTGCCTACACACTCTGGCCACATGAGGCCGGGCATTGTCCTGCACCAGGAGGAACCCAGGGCCCACTGCACCAGTGTAAGGTCTGACAATAGGTCTGAGGATTTGTTGGCCAGCGCGTGGAGGTTTGTGCGACCCTTCAAGGATATGCCTCCCCAGACCATCACTGACCCACCACCAAACCGGTCATGCTGGATGATGTTGCAGGCAGCATAACGTTCGCCACAGCATCTCCAGACTCTTTCACGTCTGTCACATGTGCTCAGTGTGAACATGCTCTCATCTGTGAAGAGAATGGGTCGCCAATGGCGAAGCTGTGGCCACCACCTGCAAAACCATTCCCTTTTTGGGGGTTGTCTTGCTGTTGCCTCTCCTGTCCACCTGTTGTTGCTTTCATTTGCACCAAAGCAGGTGAATTTGATTCGCAATCACTTACGCTTCCTAACTGGACAGGTCGATATCCCAAAAGTTTAATTGACTGGGTGTTATACTGTGATGATTGAGTGTTCCCTTAATTTTTTGAGCAGTGTATATAATTATATAATTATAATTGCATATAATTGCAGTTTTAGGCAGGTTATATTTATGTATAAATATATGAATGAATATATAAATGAATAAATTTATGTATAGAAATGTTTTTTCCTCCACCCATTGAAGTGAAAGATACTTGCCCTGTGTGTCTTTAAAACAAGGTGGTTTATTTAAAGTTGCTGTCTGCAAATGGCAGACGCCCTCTGTGTAGGACAGAGGACAGAGATGACAAGTGCGGTTTTCCCAGCATGTAACATTTCCTGACCATTCCTGTGTACGGTACTTCCCAATTCCTGCTGGAGCTCCCATAGTACACCTGGGGAAAAACATGTCCGCATAGCTTACTGTCCTTCTGTCTGACCAACAGGCTGGCTTCAGGCTTTGTAACGTAATTTATCTGAAATCATTCCATTTTTGTTAATATTTTAATTAATTTTAAAGTGGATGAGCTTGCATGTTTAATTTTTCATGACTGCCAATATTGTTTGTTTATGCTGTTTCTCCAGACCTCAGCCGCATTCTGCAGACAGGGCAGAACCAAGCAAACCCCCTCCCTGAGGAGCCCCAGCATGGCCTCATGATCACCCCACCAGAGTCCCCTTCAGTACAGCTGCAGGGTGAGTCTGCACCATGTCCCTACCCCTGTAACCACATCCCTCACTCTCTTCAGCAGTCTTGCCCTGCCCTTTTGCTCCAGTCACTCACGTTGTACTTACCATGACTGCAGTTTCAACCCTGACCCTCAATGACATCATGGTGCTTTTACCAAAAACATACATATTTTGCATACATGCACAACATATTTCACAGAATCAAACTGGCAACCTTTGCCAATGCCACCAAACCACACTACTGCCTCCATAGTCCTAGCAGCAAGATCTAAGACATCAGCAGGGGGGTGTTATGCGTAAAAGCACATTGAAGGTCAGATACAGTCCTCACTGTGAATTTTCCTCTATTAGTTTTCAAATGCGGTATGGTGTTCACAGAGGCCCATCAGTCCCCCATGGAAGCAGGCAGAGGAGGAGAGGAAGACAAGGAAGAGGAGTTGCAGTGGGAGGAAGAGAGGAAGAGAAAAGAGGAGAAGAGGCAGCAGGATAGACAGGAGGCCCTGGAGAGGGAGCAGAGGGAACTAGAGAGGGTAAGTACCCACAGTGCACTGCTCCTTAGCACAGTTAAACATAGGCAACAAGAGTTAATTCATGTACTGATGTGTAATAACCTCCCCCCCCCCCAAGCTGCTGAAGGAGGAGGAGCAGCAGCAGGAGCTTAGAGAGGAGTGTCAGGAAGAGGACATTTGTGGGGAAGTGTCCTGTGACAAAGAGGTGCAAGAATCAGTAGAGGGACAGGATAATCTCTCCAGCACAGACCCACTCCAAAAGTACATGAGGATAATGATGGAAGGAAAACAGGTCTGCCTTTACTGCTGATATGTCCTGATGTTAATGCATTTTAAAAAAAGAGATTACTGTGTGTATTTGAAGCAGGTGCCCAGTAAAGCCCTCTAGATGTGATATAATGTTTTTTAGAGTCCAGAGGACAAAATGGAAGGCAGAAGCCCAGAGTTGGAAATCTTGTCTGATGAAAAAGACAACAGGTAACTATATGTAAAGGCTTAAGTGAGTGTGTAGTTGAGAGCCCTTTATCAGTGCCCCTGTGGCAGCCTTGTAGACAACTTATTGCATTCATGGCATACAGGATCCTTTGAGTAGAGCTCTGTCTTCTTATTCCCTACTTTCCTCTCTCCACACATCAAAGACTCCCTCTCCATGAGTCTCTGAGTCAGACACTTTCTCTCACTGTATTTGTTTGTCAAACACACGAGAGTCAAATACTCACTTCATCCGAGTCAGACACTCTAACGGTCTGTATGTCTTTTGGTTGCAGCATAGCTGCCTTCTCTCAGGACGATGCAGATGAAGATTTCTGGTGAAGTGGGCTTGTAAGGAAAGAGCTGAAGTTTAACACATGTAAATACCTCTTAAACATTTCAGTTTTTATGTTTAGTTATGCCTTTTACTCAGATTTTACTGAAATATTTAAGATGTACCTGATTTTTGTTTCTATTAAAGCTGAAATGTCATTTGAGTGGGAATAAACGTGATATTCATTATATAAAGATGGTCTATGGCTGTGTATCTACCAGTGAAATGTCTGCCCTGAAAGCCTTGGGTCCTGCATTAGCTATGTGCTATTGTAGATTTCAGGCCTGCTGATATTTGAAAGACAAGACATATTTTGTAGAATTCATCGGGTTTTATTTTCATAAAAACACAGTTACCAGGCTCATAAACAAAGCGTCCAAGGGTGTACTTGTATATGTAGATGTTTATTTTTTTAACAGTGATGTTTCCCTCTATCGGCTATACCTTCCTTTCCTGTGCCACATGCAGTGTGAGATCCAGTGATGGACTGAAAGCTCTCTGTCTACACAGGTGTCAAACACACCTCCTGCAGGCTACTGTGTTGGCTCATCTCACATAAATACGTTTGGCCTCAGTGTCAACCACATTGCCCTAAGTGCCCAGAACTCCAAATACTCCAACTACTACATATTTCAGCCTGGGCATTTTAAGACTTCCAGTTAATTACACAGCCTTTCTAGTTGAACAGTGGGGAACTGTCTGCCGAACAAATAATTGACCGTCTCCTTGCATGAAGTGAGTTTGACACTGCTTTCCTCAGTCTCCTGTCTGAATCTTGTTTTCTTATATCAGAAAGTGTTAGATAACATTTTCATAAATGTCCCATTTTTAATATGACAAATTATCTACAAATGTTTAGTATCTACTTGAACAAAACCACAAGGAAACCCTTGGCACACGAATAAAACACCAGTTTACTGGTGGGTTACAAAATTGATACTATACAGGATTCATAAAACCTTAAAAAATGGACTATGAAACAATTAGGACTACTATGCCACTGACATGAAATTGATTTTTTTCCTGTTAGAAAAAAGGGAATGGGCAAACACTGCCTACCATAGTTTGTCAGTACAAACGACTACACATCACCTGTATTACTGCAGAAACAGTTACCTTTATCCATGCAATAATGAAAAAAAAAAACACCAAGATATCCACGTACATCTTCTCTACTTCACAGAAAACAGAATCAGTAATTATTCTCAGTATTTAAATCTTTGCACATTGGAACAATACTGAAATACAGTTTGAGAGATTTTAAAATAAGTTTTTTCTCTTCATATATTTTAAAATTAAACCAGCAATATAATAATAATAATAAGAAGAATAAAACAATAATATTCCTGACTTGTAATCTTTACACATCTAGATAATTTTGTTCCACTTCCTGTCTGAGGTCATGTGACTGAATGTGTGAAGGTGAGGTCTAAAAACAGAATCTGTATAATTAGGTCAGTCATGGTAACAAAGCATATAACATGGTCAAATAAGAATGCATTCACAAAGATCACCAGCCTCTTCCAAAATAAGTCAAATGTAAAATATCTAATATCCTGTAAGTTTAGCAGACAAACATGTAACTGCTGCTTATGACAGAACCACAGACCACACCATACAGCAGATTCTTATTCCCTTCCTGTTGTCCCAGCATAACACGTACATAATGCCCATAAATAAGTTTGCTTTCTTCCCTCTTTCATTAAGTATAGTCATTACTGCTATTCTGTGGCTTGTCAGGCGGAGTTGTATGTAGTTGAATTTCAGTCATTTTTACTTGTGTGAAATATGTTTCTTCAGTTTTCCTCTGAACTGCTAGAGGTGACTGAGCAATGTTTGTTTTTTTTTTTTTTTTGAAAAACGATTTACTTTTCAGTTTATTGAAGGAGGAAAATCGTGTTCCGAAAGTGACATATTTTTACTGGCGAGTTGAATGGTCAAAATGACAACCTCTTTTAATTGCAATTCAGGTTAACAATTTCACACCTGAGGTAGTTTACCTAAAGGGCTTCAGTCATTTGCATCATTTTCATGAAAGAGTAAGCATATCTGCTGGAAGGAGCAAAGAATGAGCCTTTGCTTTGTTTAGCTTAACAAATAAAAACTACTTTCATTCATAATGCGTAATGCATTTGTAATGCAACCCCTGCTGCTGCTGCTGCTGGAGCTAGTGGCATGCAACGGGCCAGCTAAAAAACGACATTTCCCAGCGCATGCACGTTTCCTTCCATGGCGGAATGCTGTTCCTTCAAAATTCTTCATAGCACTCTCTCTCTTTGTAAAAAGTCAAGACAAAACATACAAAAACAATTGCTCATGTAGAAACAACACATTGCACTTACCAATTACATCTGTTTTTTTTTTTCCTTGATTTCTGTTTATGTAAAGTGTATTGTGTGGTTGGGATGTAAAATCAAAATGGCATCGCTGATGTAAAACCAAGGTTAGACCCCCAAAAGAAATTGGAAAACATTCTCCTGTGTTTACCTGCACACATCAGCCAGTTGGATGGACCTGACAGAGTATTTGAAACCATATTTACTCAGTATGTTTATCATTTTGAAAATGTGCAATGTTTGAAGCTGTACCAGTGAAGACTGAGAAATAAGGGCTACAGAGGGAGAGACGGAAGGAAGGTCATATTCAAAATGGCAGCATTTGAACTGCCCAAAAACAAGAAAAAATGCATATGTATTTATAGCAGTAAAACACATAAAAGAGGTTCGAGGTTAGAGAGAGGTTAGAGCAGAAAGTGACACTGAATTGTTTGCTAGGTGCGATGTTAGCGCTATGCTGAGCGAGGACAAGTGGAAGGTTATTGTAGCTGCATGATTTCTTCATCCAGTGACTAGGCAATGGGGGGGGGGGATGTTTAATCCTTATGTATATGAATTGAGACATTCCTTTGACCGTGACTGGATGTCTTGCAGCTCCTGCTCTTCCTTCACTTTGATGTCTTGGTACTCATGTGTGTGACTGGCGTCCTTAAGGTAGGCCCAATTGGCTGAGAGAATCATGAGGAAGTGGATCTGGAAGAGAAGGGTGGGGGGGAGGAGCCAATCAAGAAGCAAAGCACAGGACAGGAGTAGTTTTACATCACACACAGACACACAGTTACTCCATCAAGAAGCACCTGGACATTATTATGATTAATGTTTAATGTCTGCTTCAATGATTAATGTCCGCTTCAAAACCTTGACTCTCACCTTTTCTGCTGCAAGAAAGACTGCCCCGACCTACCTCCAGGACCTCATCCTACCCTACGCACTTGCTCAACAACTTCGCTCTGCTACATCCTTCCTCCCACCTACAGATCGAAAGGCCTACGCTCCTCACAATGTTTTTCCATCATCTCCCCCCAGTGGTGGAATGATCTCCCCACCCCCCTGAGAACAACTCCTTCACTCCAACCTCTCAGAAGTGGGCTGAAGACACCTCTTCAGACTCTACCTGGACTGACACCTTTGCCATTTTTTGACCTTGTAAATTTAACCTTGTAAATCCTAGACTCCTGGCTTGTACTTGTAGCTCTCTTACCTTGTATCGTGCACGTTTTTGCCTAGGTAGTATAGCGGCATTTTATTGTCCATGTGATTGTATTTGTTATATGTAATCCTAGATCAGATTAGTTGGCTCGCAACACCAACCTTGCGCTCAGCCTCAGCACTATCTGCATTGTATGACCTGTACACATCTTGTTCTTGTGCCTGTTTGCCCACTCTATGCACTTTTGTACGTCGCTTTGGATAAAAGTGTCTGCTAAATGAATAAATGTAAATGTAATGTAATTACTGCTTTCATTAATGTGAAATGAGGGGCTAAGGTTTGGGGCTAGGGGGTTTAATGAACTCCATGCACTTATACATATGGCTGTTAGTAAGTAAGCTTCAACACAGTTGAGTACTTCATGTGACTTCATTCTGCAGTCTGGATTCTGTGAAACCATACAGGAAATCATCAATTTAATTTTACAACACAGAATTGTAGAAGGATAAGAACATTGGGGTTTTTGTACACAAACGTTTATTTTTCAATTGAAAGTTAAAATAACTACAGTCTATAACATTTTAAGAAAAAATAAGTACGTCTAAAATATGAAATGTACAGTATACAGCATAAATGAGTACAGCCTCTCTTAAACCTAACAAATTCAGTGATTTCTCTTTACAAATAAGACATATTTGGGGTTCCTACATCATGTAATGTTCCTGCAACTCTCCTTTATCAGTTACCAATGATACATGTCAATACTAAACAGGAAAATATGATTTTCTTGTCAAAATGGTAAAAGGCCATGTTGCAAAAATGAGTACATCCTCCTGAAAGTTACAAAATAACAAAATGTTTTTTTGGTGCTCGTTAAGGGCAATTGATCACCAGATGAGTCTGTTGAACCATCCCACTGAAACAGGTGTAATTAGTTGACAATTAAAGTGGTACTTAACCCACTGAATCTGTAAACTAAATGCTGACAACAATGGCATCACATGGGAGAGAATTGTCTGGGGACTTGAGAAAGAGAATCATTTCATAGCACAGAAAAGGACAAGGGTACAAGAGGATTAGCAAATCATTGTTTTTAAGTCAGAGCACAGTAGCAAAAGTGATACAGAAATTCAAAAAGGATGGAAACGTCCAGGTCATCGCTGTAAGCTTTCACCTCATGATGAGCAAGTTTTGCTGAGAAAAGTGCAGGAGAATCGGCAAGCAAGTGCCTCAGAGCTGGCAAAAGCTGTGGAAAGCCAAACTGGAGTGACTTTCATCTCACACAGTAAGACGCACCCTGCACAGAAGGGGAATGCATGGTTGTCGTCCATGCAGGAAGCCACTGCTGAAGCCAAAGCACAAGAGAGCCCGTTTAGCCTTTGCCAGGGCCCATATTGACAAAGATGAAGACTTTTGGGAATCCAGGGAATCCATACTCTGGTCTGTGAGACCAAAGTCAATCTTTTTGGATCTGATGGCATCCAAAAGGCGTCGCAAGGGGGAGGAGTACAGTGAGAAGTGCATGGTCCCCACAGTGAAGTATGGCGGTGGTAAAGTTCTTATATGGGAATGTATGAGTGCTGAAGGTGTGGGGGAATTGTACTTCATTGATGGCATCATGAATTTGCAGATTTACTGCAAAATCTTGAAAGAGAAGATGCTACCCCCTCTCCACACCCTGGGTCATCAGGCACTTTTTCAACATGACAATGACCCTAAACATTCTTCCAAGGCCACTGCACAAGGTGAAAGTGCTGCAGTGGCCAAGTATGTCACCCGACCTCAACCCTATTTTGAAGAGACAAGTTGAGCAGCACTCCCCATCAAACATCAAGGCACTCAAGGAGGTCATCCTCCAGGAGTGGAACAGGATAGACGGGACAATATGTCATGAACTCGTACACTCGATGCCAAGAAGGGTCAGTGCAGTACTTAAAAGTAAGGGAGGACATACTAACTTACTAAGTACTAGAATATTACATACTTGTTTGATTGAATCAAGGGTGTACTCATCTTTGCAACCCTAGATTTAAGCAAAGTTGCCTAATTTACTTATTTTACAGATATTGATGACATATCTTTCTGTTATTAAGTATATGTTTAATAAATTTCAATTTTGTCATCTTCCTATGAATTGTAATGGTGATCATTTAGAAAAAAAAATATTTCTTTATGTTCAGAGGGGGTGTACTCATTTATGCTGTGTACTGTAAATAACCATAAACAGATGTAGAAACTGAACAAAATATAATAATGCAAGCTGTGTGTTAACAAAAGTGGCACTTAAAACATTTTAATGGCAATATCTGAAAGAAATGAAATAAAATGTTAAAACAGAAACTTTCCTTTCGTCAGCGAGGGCTATAAAGGCAAAATTATTTCCATTTCTAAAACAGGTGAAATTCCTGGAAAGGATGTGGATCTAGAAGAACAGGTATCATGCAGAGTTCCCTGTGGCAAGGTAATTCCTGCATGAAAGCTCTAATCCTCAGTGTAACAATCTACAGCTCTACAGTTCCAACTGTGGTGTCTACTCCAGAGCAGAGGACATCTAGTGCCCAGCACTGTAAGGTATATGACCTGGCGTGAGGGCAGGGGTTTAGCTCTGACTAATCAGTCCTGCTCCATTAATAGCACACAAAGGCACTTCAACAAGGCTTCTGAGAATTCAGATTGAGATGTCCATGATTAATGAATGCTATTTACCAACACATATTAGTGTTGGTGTAGAGAATGCAAGCAGATGGAATGCCTTTCACCCTGTGTCAAACCCCACTCTGAATGCACCTCATGCCAGGAGTCATACCTTTCATTTGCTTCCAAATGGGCATGTAGCTGGATACAAATGCTAAAAGATTCATATACTCTGCTATTTACACATTATGTCAGAGGGGATGAAAGGGTGTTTTGTGTTTATAGTCCATGTTGTCAGTGGCTTCACTTGTCTCTACTGATTACACATCTGTTCACTGCACTGTGCTCTTAGTACAGGTTAAAACTTAGTGCAGCAGTCTCTCTGACTCTTAAACTTCAGAACAGCATAGTTATAAGTGGTGGCCATCATGTAGATCAGCTGGTAGAAGAGAACAAATAAGGGAGGGGCAGGGGGAGATAGGGAGTGGGGGGTGAGACAACACTCCAGTTACTGTGAGACCTCAGTCATTGTGCCGTGGCAGCTGAAGTAACACTCTCACACAGTACCACTGATCTCCTTTTCTGCTTCAGTCCTCTACAATGCATTCAGAAAGTTCATTTTTGCAAATTTATAAAAAATAAAAAACTGAATTATCACATTGACATAAGTATTCAGATCCTTAACTCAGTAATTAGATGAAGGACCTTTGGCAGCGATTACAGCCTCGAGTCTTCTTGGATATGATGCAACAAGCATTACACACCTGGATTTGTGGATTTTCTGCCATTCTTCTCTGCAGATCCTCTCAAGCTCTGTCAGGTTGGATGGGGACCGTCGGTTGACAGCCATTTTCAGGTCTCCCCAGAGATATTATATTGGGTTCAAGTCCAGGCTCTGGCTGGGCCACTCAGGGACATTCACAGAGTTGTCCCTAAGCCACTCCTGCATTGTCTTGGCTGTGTGCTTAGGGTCATTGTCCTGTTGGAAGGTCCTTCTTCGGCCCAGTCTGAGGTCCTGAGCGCTCTGGAGCAGGTTTTCATTAAGGATATCTCTGTACCTTGCTCCTTTCAGCTTTCCCTCAAGCTTGTCCAGTCTCCCAGTCCCTGCCACTGAAAAACACCCCCATCGCATGATGCTGCCACGACAATGCTTCACCGTTGGGATGGTATTGCGCAGGTGATGAGCGGTGTCAGGTTTCCTCCAGACATGATGCTTAGAATTGATGCCAAACAGTTCACTCTTGGTTTAATCAGACCAGTGAATCTTGTTTCTCAGTCTGAGAGTCCTTTAGGTGCTTTTTTCCAAACTCCAAGTGGGTTTTCATGTATCTTTTACTGAAGAGAGGCTTCTGTCTAGCCACTCTGCCATAAAGCCCAGATCGGTGGAGTGTTGCAGTGATGGTTGTCCTTCTGGAAGTTTCTCCCGTCTCCCCACAGGATCTCTGGGGCTCACCCAGAGTGACCATCGGCCCTTCTCCCCTGACCGCTCTAGGAAGACTCCTAGTTGAAACTTCTTCCATTTAAGAATTATGGAGGCCACTGTGCTCTTGGGAACCTTCAATGCAGCAGAATTTTTTTTGTAGCCTTCCCCAGATCTGTGCCTCGACACAATCCCGTCTCTGAGATCTGCAGGCAGTTCCTTCAACCTCATGGCTTGGTTTTTGCTCTAATATGCATTGTCAGCTGAGAGACCTTATATAGACAGGTGTGTGCCTCTCCGACTTATGTCCAATCAATGGAATTTACCACAGATAGACTCCAATCAAAGAGTAGAAACATCTCAAAGATGATCAAGAGAAATGGGATGCACGTGAATTTCAAGTGTGATGGCAAAGGGTCTAAATACTTGTGTCAATGTGATATTTCAGTTTTTTATTTTTAATTAATTAGCAAAAAATTCTAAAATCCTGTTTTCACATTGTCATTATAGGGTATTAAGTGTAGATTGATGAGGGGAAAAAATGAATTTAAACCATTTTAGCAAAAGGCTGCAACATAACCAAATGTGGAAAAACGTGAATGGGTCTGAATATTTTCTGAATGCACTGTATATGTGTGCTTTCCACTGAAGAAAGATATGTTTTCTCGTTGGGGAAATGTGTTACTAGCAATTGCAATATAGTATGTTACTTGATAATATTCAAAAATTTCAAAAATAAATAAATAAAAAGAGGGACTGCCTTCCATCACTGCTCTTCCTCAGGAATATACAATTCCAAGTGAGGCTCTACCATGGCCTCTGTGGCAGCTTAGTATGCTCATACCCTGATTAGCATATCACACTGGCTCCTTTTTAAAATCAGGGCTGGGTCATACCCTGATTAGCAAATCACACTGACACCCTTCTAAAATCAGGACTGGGTCATATCCCGATTAGTATGTCACACTGGCTCCTTATTAAAATCAGGGGTGGGTCATACCCTGATTAGCATATCACACTGACTCCTCACTAAAATCAGGGCTGGGTTATACCCTGATTTAATATCACACTGCCTCCTTTTCATAATCAGGGTGGGGGGTCATGCCTTGAATAGTATATCACACAGGGCAGGGCCTGTGTTTTTTGAGCAGATGCTTTGCAATGAATGAAACCGAAAATTAGGAAATGTTTCTGCGATCACCCTTATAGTAATGCATACATGGATGTATGGGGAAGGGTTTCTGGAAGGGGGAAAGAGCACTGGGTGGACAGGGCATCACACCATGGACACACACCACACAGGCATGGCCCAGTTATAGATGAAAAATGAAGGCTCACCAGTGCAATAACAGTAGCACCAGCCCCTGCACATGCCACTATGAACAGGTGGTATGACAAGTAGAACTGGAAAAGAAAGAGAGCCTCTTCAGTCAACGCCACAAAAGCAACAGTCCTCTGTATCACTCTGTACATCTTTCAGGAGTACTTTTAAAACCACATTATATAGAATACATCTAAGTATAAATAGAACATAGCTTGGAACAGATCAATACTACACGACTACGATTTTAAAACCATGTTCAGTAGTGTTGGAATATCTCTTTTGCTTCACTGTGAGTATAAATGTGATGGTAATATTCTGTATCTCCCACTGTTCAGGGTTCAATGACTACCTGTTGCTGTGTTCAGTTTAACAGATTTATCTATCTGTATATCTGTGGTCATTCCTGTTTAGGTCTCACCTCACTAGTGTTACAGATATCTCCCAGTGTAGATCCACATGCTTTCCCCGGTGTGGCGTTCCAGGGAATAATACCTACAGAGAAAGAAAAACAACTGTATGATTCAGTGTTCCTGGCTTTAATTACCTCAAAACGTCTTAAATATTACTGCCTTAAATATGAATTTGAATAAATTAAATATTTAAATATTGCAGTTTTAAATATTACTACTGTTTACTTTCATTTAGGCAACAAATCTACAAAGACTCCAAAACACTTAGGCGTTGGACTGGGCTTAAGGTTCACAAGTTAAGGCAAGTATGTTGAATTCTTTGATGTTTAGAGAGGGGGACATAGAGAGAGAGAGAGAGAGAGAGAGAGAGAGAGAACAACATAAAGAAAGGTAAATCATCATCATCATCATCACCTTTATTTGTCAGACTCAAGGTCCACACAAACACAAGACAGACATAACATACAACATACATAAAAAGGAGTATTGCACTTCTTATATATATATTGGACACTTCTCACCATACTGACGGACGTCCACACAGATGGAGTCCACGGAGGTGACGTTGGCCATGGGTGACTTCATAGCAGTGCATGTGGACCACATGTTGTAGAAGAGGAAGACAGGAACAGCAGAAAAACCGAAAACGCCCAGCCAAGCCACGCCCAGGATGTAAGTCAGGAACACAAACTGACCACATGAAGACAGACCTACTCACTACTATTGACATCACCATTGTCAGCATCATCATCACCAACAATTGTAATGAATATCATCATCGTCCATCATCATCATAAATTTCACCATCATCATCATTGTCAGTTTAACCATCATAAATCTTCACCATCATTCTTATTATATATTCAATAAATATGATGTAGCATTTACTGTATTGTACATAGTAGGGAAAATCTGCAATGACTAACATGCTATGCACCTCAGGGACATTAATGTGAGGATGCTTATGTGCGTAAGGAAGAGAGACATGTGGGTGTGAGTGAAAGAGGTGGGTATATGTGCACGTGTGTGTGTGAGATGGGTGTATGTGTGTGTGCATGTGTGCAGGTACGACAGAGAGACCAGTGTGCCCCTATGTGTGTGTCAGCATTTTGTACCATCCCACTGATGCAGCGGCTACAGATGGTGGTCTTGAATTCGTGGTGCAGCTCCTTGACAGCGCTGGTAGTGTAGAAGCCCTCAGCCAGCAGGATGATGCCATACAGGAAGAAGAAGGAGGCGATTCCATAGATCACACACTGCATCAGCTGTATTCTGCACAAAAACCGCACACATATTCTGGAATCAAGGTGTTATTCCAGAATTTCTGAGAATACCTGAAGAAATTCTATGGAAGAACTCTCCGGGTAATTACCAATCCTCATCCCGGACCAAAGGAATGACAACGTGGCGAACACGGGGAAGACGCGGTGGTTCTCTTTCGCGGCTTCACAGACGTGGCTTTTGACCGGCACTTCCTGGGAAATTTCTTTCAAATGTTTGCTCTCTGCACAACAAATCCAACAAACTGTGAATGCTGGTAAGCACGATAAAGGACGTTTCTACTACATCTGCACTCTGCTTCACTGAAACGTAGTTACATGAAAACATTCCCGACACTTCGGTAGATCTGCCTGGTTTTTCACTGTTCAGAGCAGATCGCGATCCCGCACTTTGCCAGAAATCCAGAGGCAGAGGAATATGTTTTTATTTTAACCAACGCTGGTGCAGCAATGTGTCTATTTTGGGCAAAACGTGCTCTCCCGAGCTGGAAAGTTTTATCATCAACTGCAAGCCATTCTACTCCCCACGGGAGTTCGCCTCTATAATACTGGATGGGGGTGTACATTCCACCTCAGGCAAATGCCCACTCAGCACAACAACAGCTAGCAGACCGGATTGTATAGGTTGAAGGAAAACAACCCTGACTCTCCAGTCATCATTATGGGAGATTGCAAGTGCACCAACCTGAGTGTTGAACTCACTAAATACACACAGCTGATCAAATGTCCCACCAGAGAAGGCAAAATCTTGGATCATTGTTACAGTACCATCAAGGATGCATGCAAGGCAACCATCCGTGCCCCACTGGGGAACTCTGACCTTTCCCTTATTCACCTCATCCCTTCATACAGACAAAAGCTTAAAACTGCCAAGCCTGAGGTGAAAGCGGTGAAAATATGGTCCTCTGAGGCCATAGAGGATCTGTGGGACTGCTTTGACTCCACAGACTGGGATGTTTTCAGAACCAATGACAGCCTGGGTGACTTTGCTGAGGCAGTTACCTCTTACATCAGTTTTTGTGAGGAGACCTGCATCCCAACAAAGACTGTGTATAGGTATAACAACAGCAAGAAAAACGCCTATAGGAATGATGACCGGAACGCATACAAGAGGACCAAGTATGCACTCAATAAAGCAGTCAAAACTTCCAAGCGCAGATATAGGGACAAACTGGAAAACCACTTCTCCACTAATGACTGCTCTTCCATCTGGAGAGGACTCCAGAATATCACAAACTACAAACCTAAACCCATCAACACTACGGCAGACCCTTCACTCCCAAACCAGCTTAACACCTTCTACTCCAGATTTGAAAAACAAAGGACTTTCATAAAAAACAACATAAAAAAAAAACAAAGGAGATGAGTGTGGACTTTAGGAAGACCGGCACCACTCCCCCTCCCCTCCACAACGGGAGAGCAGCTGTTGAGGTGGTCTCTTGCTTTAAATACCTGGGGTTGCACAACTCTGATAACCTCACCTGGAGCATCAACACAGCCAGCACAGTGATGAAGGCCCACCAATGCCTCTACCTCTTGAGGAGGCTGAAGTGCGCTGGCCTTGGCACCTGTCCTAACCTCCTTCTACAGGTATGTAGTGGAGAGCATCCTCACTTCCTGCATCACCGTGTGGTACGGTAACTGCTCTGCTGCAGACAGACAGGCACTGCAGCGGGTAGTAGAGACTGCACAGAGGGTCATTGACTGCAGCCTACGCACCATCAGTGACATTTACAACAGCAGGTGCAGGAAAAAGGCCTCATGCATCATGAGGGACTCCATCCACCCTGCTAACGGACTGTTTGCCCTCCTCCCCTTCAGGCAGGAGGCTACACAGCATCAAGGCCAGAACCACCAGGCTGAGGAATAGCTTCTTCCCGGATGCTGTAAGACTGACAAATTCTGCAACCCACTGAACAATTGCTGCTATTATTATTTTTACCATTACTCCACATCAGGGCATTATACTCCATATAAGGGCATTGCTGCAATTGACTGATAAACCTTGCACTTTAAGACTATAATTCATTGTACAATTGCTGCTTCTCATTGAACAATTTGCTGCTATGACTACTACTGTCTATCTTTTAGATTTTTAAGTCTTATTCCTCCCCTCACACTCTGTTTACTTTATACGCATATTTAGATATTTATATATTTATTTACTTCTTTTTATCTTCAATGGTATTTTTGTGTGCTTCCACTTGATTTTTATTATTGCTTCTTCTTGATTTTATTATTATTATTACTATTGCTTATCTTGACCTGAGTACCTCATTTCGTTCCCCGTCATGTTCAACGTGTCCTGGAAAGATAATAAAACATTATATACTATATATATTACATATTCTGACTTTCACCCCACCCCCCTCTCCCCAACCCAGCCACATTTTCGTTGGCGTCTTTGTGTAAATGACCCTTCTTCTTCACCCTTGGATGTTTGTATTCTTCCAGTTTTGTGCCGGTCGCATGATAGAAACGTCATCAACACGCCCACTCACTCGCTGTGAATTCTCCGGACAATGACCTGCTCTATTCACACATGGACTCAAACGGACATTACACAGACTTTATACTAGGGAGCTGACAGGGTAAAGTCCATTTAATGTCCGGTCCAACTGATTCGGACATTTGCATTCTCACATGCCCCTTTTCCAACAAAGCAGTTAGAGGGCCGGTTCAGAGCCAGTGCCTAATCTTGAACCAGTTCTTCGCGTTTCGACAGCCAAAGAACCGGCTCTCGACCAGGAAAACTGGTTCGAGAGCGGCACCAACACTTTGCTGGTCTAGAACCAACAACCGTTACGTCCAGGGCTGGGGGCGGGATTATCGTGACCAACAAGACCAACTAAAACTTTGTGACTGCCATTTTTTTTTAAAACCAGACCTAGTGTAGCGCCTAGTCTGCCTAAAAAGAGGAAGAAGAAGAAAAACCTTTTTTTTTATTTTTCAAATGTTTCACCTTGTTGCCAGCCAGCTATGTATTTCTTAGCTGTTTAGCAAGCTACTAATTTCTCACATCAATGTTGTGAACGTAACATTGATGGCTAGCTAGCTAGCTAGTTGTTGGTCAGCTAACATTACCCAAGCAAGCATAGCTACTAATTTCTCATATCAATGTTACGTTCAACGTTAGTATCATTGATGTGAGAAATTAGCTATGCTTGCTTGGGTAATGTTAGCTGACCAACAGCCAGCTACCATAACCTTGGTAACACTAGATGATGTTAGCATGCTACTTTCTAACATCGCCATTGATTCACCTACCAACGTCACTTAACATTCGGCTTCACAAAAGGCTAACATTGTATAAAGTGTAGTGGACAAGTTTGTTTTTTAAAGCACTGTTCTCTTGTTTTTGTTGTTGTTGTTTGTTCCCGCTAGCTTGCAGTGGCAGCTGGTGAGCTGGAAACAGGGGAAGTCAAACACTACCTTTAAATCTATCATTACTTTCAACGTGTTCCCCTTTATCCTCCTTGATTAACAACAAAACAAATAATTCATAGAATAAACGACACCAATGGCGTAATTAGAATAAATGATTATGCTCGTGAAACACCGCAGATTGTCTGAAATTTGTGTGCTATTGCGAAAGCTACAGCATAAGATTGTTTAATTACCAAGGATGGCAATTTTAATAATGAAGTGGCAAGTAATGCCAAAGCTTTCTCTTAAATGTTTCACATTATAGCTTTCTTGTGTTACAAAATTCAAATAACAAAACAGAGCTAACTTTAGTTAAATCGATTTAAATTACTGAGAATAAACTTTTAGGTTAGGTTGAGTACCACAGACAATAACGGTTAGAACACAGACTGCTGTTTCGCAAGCGTTATCATTTACTCTATTTAAGCAAAGCGAAGATGTATACAGACGTATACAGTGACGTAAAGACGTGGCTCTCTAGCCTGTGGAAAAGCAAACCGGTTCTTTGAAGGTTTGCAAGTTGAACCAACTCCGAACTGGCACTAGCACCAACCCAGAACAAGCACCTAGTCCGTGTTGGTGGAAAAGAGGCAACATACAGCTCCTCGGGGTAATGTCTAGGTAAGTTCAGGGTTGCGATGCATGTCAGAAAGGGGCCTCAGGCACTGTGCAGAACAGCTATCTCCCATTCTGGCTGATCTCTTTAATGAGTCCCTGGCCCAGTGCACCGTGCCTGCTTGCTTCAAAACCTCCGTCATCATCCCAGTCCCCAAGAAAACAGAGGATCTCCAGCCTGAATGACTACAGGCCAGTTGCCTTAACCTCTGTTGTCATGAAGTGCTTGTAGAGACTCATCCTGCACTACCTCAAAACCACGACTGATGCCCTCCAGTACCCCCTGCAGTTTGCATATAGAGCTAACAGGTGTGTCGATGATACCATCAGCTTGGCTCTGTACCATATACTGCAGCACCTAGACAGCCCTCACACTTATGCCTGCATCCTTTTTGTAGACTTTAGCTCTGCCTTCAACACTGTAATCCCTGACCTACGACTGGAAAAATTAAAACAGTTTAACATGCCCTCCCTTGTCTGCCACTGGATCCAGGACTGTTCTACTCACTCTACACCAATGATTGCACCTCTAACAGTGAATCTGTAAAACTTCGTAAGCTTGCTGATGACACTACCCTGATTGGCCTCATCTCAAATGGTGATGAGTCCACATATCGGGAGTAAGCAAACCATCTGGTGTCATGGTGTGAAGCAAAAACCTGGAGCTGAACAAAAAAAACCGTGCAGATGATTATTGACTTCAGGAAGAAGCCCACCCCACACCCATTTTTGGCAATACATGGCACCATGGTCAGCAGAGTGAAGTCCTAGAAATTCCTCGGCTCCATCCGACAAGATCTCAAATGGGAAGGGAGCATGATCACAATAATCAAGAAAGCACAACAGCGTATGTACTTCCTGTGACAGCTCAAAAAATACAAGTTGTCACAGGAGCTACTGGTCCTGTTCTATACAGCCATTATTGAATCAGTGATGACATCCATTTCCATGTGGTTTGGATCTGCATCTTCACACTCTAAGCGGAAACTACAGCGCATTGTGTGATGTGCAGAGAAGATTATTGGCTGTCAGCTCCCCCCCTCACAGACCTGTACTCTTCCAGGATGAGGAAGAGGGTGGGGAAAATCATGGCAGATCCCTCACATCCTGGCCACTCTCTCTTCCAGTGGCTACCCTCTAAACGCAGAGTAAGAGTGAGATCCATAAAGACTAAGACTACACGTCACCCAAACAGCTGCTTTCCCCAGGCTGTAATCCTCTCAAATAAGGACCCTTCCCATATCCGCCCTCCGTCCAGTTGCACACTTGCACTTTAATTGTCCATCCCACAGATCCCACAATGGAACTGTAAAACTGTAAAGTTACTGCACAAATGTACATTACCAAAGGCATTGCACAGTTTCTTTAATTACCACTAAAGAATGTATTCTATTGTATTTATTGTATTGTCTTGTTTTGTATAGTTCTGTCTGTATTTATGTTTTCAATGTTGACACCTGCACAAAGAGAAATCCCTTGTACATTTGTACTTGGCAAATAAAGTTCTGATAAACACTCAGAAAATGCAGAACACTGCCTCAGGGCTCTCCACGGGGAACACCTGTTTGGAAGGACATATAAACTGCTCTTCATAACTCTTCAGAAATGACACTGAAGGAGTCTGCTTAGAACTACCACTTTAACACTGTCCCAAGGGATTTACTTTTCAGACACCTCTTTACAAAGATGTTAAAATTCATGTAAAGCTCTAATTAGACAATACGCTGAAAGGTAACAGTGACAGCAGTAATGCAGCATCTTAGAAAGCAACGGTTTTAAAGAATAGTGCTTAGGAGCAAAAAGGAGTCCTAAGGAAGAGTCCGTCCTAATTCATTAAGGTAACCTAAGGTGAGCTCTATTCAATTATAGCTGCAAACCTGAAACTGATAACCTTACCATTTTCATTCTAACAAACAAATCTGACAATTCTGATATTTTCTAAGAATAGTAATGAGATTGTTACTTGTCAGAATCAAACAGCAAGATACACTTTAAGCCTAAGAACTGAGGAAAGCCATACACTCCAGTTGCTTTGTCTTTACAGAGAGTCCTCACTGGGTGAAAAAGATATGTTTTTTAAAACATTAAGCATATTTAAAATGTGATTATATGGTAGGACTACTACTAGAAACTAAGGGAAGGCAAGTACACACTACCATACATCGCAGTCACTAGGAATAAGATTATTATTTATTGAGCAAATGAGGGAAGCTGTTACTTACATGTCGGTTAGTACTGCATGGTCGCTGTTGATTTTGGAGAAGTGGTTCTCCAACATGGAGACTGTGCTGGTCAGTGCCACATGACCACACCCGCAGAAGAGGGCCACGCCCGAAAAGCAGAGGATGGTGGCCACTAGCGAGGCATAGGGCACCCCACCCAAACATTTGATGCAGCACTCGAAGCAACCTGCATGCACACACAACAGGGGAAAGAGAGAGGGAGTGGAGTTGTCCATTGGCCCCACAGTGACAGGAACATCTCCATGTGCTCTAAACCTGTTCCAGATAACTATTCATGTGCCATGTGTCTAAACTGAACCTGTGTCACAGCGGCATCTCCACCTGTTATAATCCTGTGCCACACAGCCAGAGAGTCTGCCTGCTCCAAACCCTCACAGCACATTTATCTCTATACCTCTGGTTATGTTCCTTTCAATAACATGTGAGAGGAAGTTATTAATCACAAGGGAGAGTCTAAATAAAAATCAACAAGTATTCCTTCATACGTTGTACCATACCATTGTCATGTCATTTAACTTTGGATGAGTGGAAGCAGCGTGTAATGCACCAAAGAATTAGTCTGAGTGGGATTTTAAAAGAATGAAAGAATGGAAGACCTCACTGTACAAGCTATAATCATACCCAAGATCAGAAAACATTTCAAATCTGACAGACTGTGCAGAGTAGCTGGAGGTGTGCTGAGTGTGGCTTGACCTTTAGCATTAGCGTACAAAAAAAATCATCTATGTATATGCTGTATGTTCCTTTTTTAATAACACACTGTCGCTGCCTCATAAAGAAAGTGCCACCAGTTGCTTGGCAGGGACAGACAACTGGTTCTTTACACAAATTTTCAATGTAATGTATTTAAAATGTGACAAATTGGAAGATATAAATATATCATCAGTGTCATTTAATGTCTTCCACAGGCCAGTTAGCACTGGACACGATGGAGACGAGGTGAGGGATGGACCTGTAGGTGCTGTGATGGGTGTCAGAATGCGACCTGCAGAGGACAGAATGGCCCTTGCTGGCCCCAATTTCTCCTGGGCCCCTACTCTGGCTCAAGTAGGGTTAAATGTAAGCCATGGCTCCATTGAGTGGCAGAACTGAGGCACTCAGATCAGCTGTTGCATAACAGCACACAGGGCCATGAATTATTCATTCAATTCCATAATCTGATGCTCTAGCACGCCTCCGATATTTTGCTGAACTGGAGCAATTCTCCTCAAAGGTGAATGCTGAGCCGGGGGTCACAGAGATTCTCCTGCACTGTTAGTCCAGCTCTGGTTTCATACAGGCTGCTGCCCTAAATCAGAAAATGTACTAAGTGTCGGCTTTAAGGCACAGAAAAACACTACACAGTCTTTGTCATGTGTTGTTCTGTAATGTGGTATTTTATGGGCTGCACGTGGAGACCTTGCACTCAGTTTTATAATCTTTGTAAAGAACCGACTGTCACTCCTCCCTGTTTAACACTGTTGTTCTGCACAGGTGTGTTATCTGACCTCAGGTCAGACTTCTGCTCTCCCTTTTTAACAATGCGGTCCTGTGCAGGTGTTTTAGCTGACCTCATATCAGGCTCAGACTCCCTGTTTAGCGCTGTGGTCTAGCATGTCTGTCTCTGGCACTGCCAGCTCTGGCCATTTGTCAACAAGATATAAGTGAGTTGCAGACAGGCCAGAGTAGCAAACTTCAGCTAGCACATACAAGAAATCAATGGCACTTAATTACAGCAAGATCAAACTGCCCAGAGCAGCCAAGCCATCTCCACTGCAGCATACCTGAAGCTGAAATGCTCAATATCATGAAATATGAATGTGGACTTTTCAGCTAAACACACATTTTCATCTCGGCATTTTAAAGCAGCTCTGAATACAAAAGTAATGTCTACACCTGAGATTGTAAAAGTTGCACAATTGTGGAGTAGAGTTAGGGAATTGTATTTATTATCAGAAGCCTGTCATGTTCATTCCCTTGTGCAGCATACCTCAGTCATTTTTAACATTGGAGCAAATTGAACTGCATGTATGGAATCTGAATGAGATGTAAGGAACAGAAATATTTTAAACAGCACTTGTAATATTTTAGCAAGCAGAGCCAGAGCTCCTGCATCACATGCACAGGCTACTGGACCCAGAGGAGGATACAGGATCCAGCCAAGCAGAGAACACAAACCAAACATATATATTACATTGAGAGAGAGGGAGAGAGAGATTCCCTTTCCTTCTATTAAGATGCATCACTTCACTGCACTGGCCTTTACATATCTCTCAGACCAGGGCGTCTCAGCTAATAACACGTCCCTCTAGCCGCAGACTCATGAAAAGCAATCGTGTCACTTTGGGTTCATCCACTGCACCAAATGTCTTACTCAAGGGAAAAGACTGTTCAGGGCCACGGCAATAAGACACACACATGTAAAACATAAGTAACTACTAACAGTGCACTCTATTTAAAACAATTACTGATAGTACTGACAGTGGACTCTGTTTAAAGGAATACTGATATAAGAATTGAATGCATGCTGTGATCACAAACACTGGGACAGAATCATTTTTACACCATCACTGTTTAAATACATTAAATACTACAAATTACACAATCTGTTTATAAGAGTCATATCATTCATCATTTAGGGCTCGCACATGTAAAGTGTAATAACAATTATAAATATAGCTGCAAGCAGCGATGAACGGCCCAAGCACTGAGTGTGTAGCCTCGCGTGGGTTATGGCATCATCAGATACTTTGTTATTGTTCCTCATGACTGTTTGTGACTAGTAAATGGTTGGAGAGGATACACACTCCAGACACAAATATATTCTTATGTTATACTTTCACTTGGTGAAAGCAATTTATTCATGTTGTGTAAATTGAATCAATTTACCACTACAGCGCACAAAACAACACAAAGACAGTTTGACCTCAGTATATTAAAGTAAATCTAATGAGGACAAATCATGGTCATTTGCGTATCTCTTAGAGGAATACTAAAATATTTGGTATATAAGCCTTATGTCCGATTGCCAGTTGGTGGCAATAAGACAATAAATCACAATTGGCATGTGAATCTGATTTTGCCCCAAAATTGAACATACATGTGAAGTCTGGGCCAAATCAAACAATGTACAGAGGAGTTATGCCACATTTTGTGTTTGAGCGCAGTAACATGTTACTTGATCGCCTCGCCACGGCAACGCCGATCAAGATATCAATAATCCCTTCGTAATTTAGCATCATGAACGTCTTGGCATCATGCTGACTAAAAAATAGCTAACAAAATAGCTTGCTTATTCACAATCAGATATCAATTACTTACACACTTCTATACAATGTAATATATCTTATGTCTGCTCATGTTACACACACACACACCACCACCACCAACAACAAACTACTTACACTATTGTTTTATACTCAGTGTTACTTATTTGCACATCCTACAATTTGTTCTAGTACAGCCAGAGTATGCTGTTCTAACACTACAGGGGTTTGGTTTTCCTTCATTGCAACAGTGTGGTTACTGTAGTTCATTAAAGAAACAAATACATTCAGTAATCAAAATTTTAACTAGTTATCCTACTTACCTACATATTTTGAGTAGCTACATAATGTCTTGAGCACCATTATATCATTTTGAATATTAACATCACACTCTGTTGCTCATGATGCTTTTGCTTTCCCCCAAAAGCTTAGGCTACAGCTTAGGCTACATGCAGTAAACAGACTCGTCATACTACTATTATTTACAATTGTCGTGTCCTGGAATAGAAGCTCATTTAGCAGTCCACATCACAATAGCC
This sequence comes from Megalops atlanticus, assembly GCA_019176425.1. Classification (NCBI taxonomy): domain Eukaryota; kingdom Metazoa; phylum Chordata; class Actinopteri; order Elopiformes; family Megalopidae; genus Megalops; species Megalops atlanticus. The sequence continues at coordinate 37,656,930 of CM032886.1, read as the reverse complement.
TGAAGTCATGGCTTTAAATTAGCTAACATAAGCCAGCAAATACAGTACAATACAGCTAATGTTACAGCCTCAGCCGTTTCAGTGCGCTGTCAGATACTGGAGCATAAAGCACACCGTGGGCTAGCATAAGATGCTAATCGTTCCTTTGAATATATTAGCTTCAATGATCGTCCAGTCTGAATTTGATAGTAACTAAACACCCATACATATTGTGTTCGTTTGAGACAGCGGTGTTTCGTATTGAATTATGTTGTGATTAAATCGACGAGTGTTGTTGATCATGACATCAGGCTACACGGTCATAGCAACAGCTAAAAGGACTCGGGTTTATCAACAGAATTATTCTTACGTGAACCAAGCAATCTGCCAAAAGTAGTACCACGAACAGGTGGGCTTTTTGTGATTAACTGTGAGATTTTCTCTGTACGCACGCAGGCGTATGCATAGACTTAAATGTATAGTGAAATGCATTTGCGGAGCTAATTCCACGACTTGAAGCGGAATTTCCCTGCGCCGTGTGCAATATTTCCACAGTTCGTCAACCTTCCTCCCAATAACGAAATTAACACAACACCACAATTAACCGAGGTAACTATACACGATGTTTGCTTCTGATAAAAGTAAGGATGCGAAATGCCTTCCGACATGGGTGAGTTCGCAACAGCGCGACTCCAAGCTGAGCTTGCCTGCGACTCGTCAAAAATGTTCCAACCGGGACAGTTCGTCCGCAGTTATCCCTGACTTAAGCACCAAATTAACACAATACCACAATTAAAGGAGTTTGTTTTTTACTAAACATGCAAAATGTCTCCAAAATCGCTGAATTGGCAACACTGCTAACGTGCTCAAAACACTTTAACAAACATGGCCGCTGTTCGACTATCTGAAGGGCTACATTCATGACGTTGCACCTCAATACAACCCCACGCTACAACTCATTTGATTGGTTAAGCATCCTGTCATTCATCAGACTGGTGAAACTGGTCAAAAACTGCTCAGAGGTGCCCAAATTCAACCTTTACCCATGGCTACGCTGTTCAACGTATCAAAAAATACCTTTGCAGAATAAAATCAAGACATCTGTGACCACATGTACACCAAATCTGAATTGAATCCGATGAACCGTCTAGGAGCAGTAGAGCTGAGATGGCTGAAAAAGCCACTCTTTCTGTTGCCAGATGGTGGCGCTATACCAGGTGTGACTCTGGGCATGTGGATATCATCATAACCATCATAACCAAAAACCTGTGAAGTTTGAGCCGTATCAAGCAATGTATGGAGAACTTATGACAAATTCCCTTTTTGTGTGGCGAGACATATGAATTCATTGTTTCGCCATTTCAACACCATGCAAGATATCAAAATCCCTTCGCAATTTAGCATCAGGAATGTCTTGGCATCATACTGACTAAATGTGGTATGAATCGGATCAATCCTCTAGGAGGAGTATTCGAAAGTTAGGCGCCTGTGAAAACACAAAATCCAAAGTGACCAACTTCCTGTTGGGCGGAGCTCAGGGGTGTGATTGCGAAATTTGTTCATCTTAGGTAGACCAATATGCGTACCAAGTTTGGTGCATGTGCGTAAAATTGGACGCCCACAGTGAACACATTTGACAAAGGGGGCGCTATGGAGCCCCGTGCCACCCCAGGTCCAAGCTTTTGATAATCCCGATGACGCAACTTTTGATGTGTGTGCCAAATTTCATGAGTTTTCGTTCATGGCAAGCACCTCAAAAAGGCCGCCAAAGTGGAAAAATAATAATAATAATAATAAATATAGCTGCAAGCAGCGATGAACGGGCCCAAGCACTGAGTGTGTAGCCTCGCGTGGGTTATGGCATCATCAGATACTTTGTTATTGTTCCTCATGACTGTTTGTGACGAGTAAATGGTTGGAGAGGATACACACTCCAGACACAAATATATTCTTATGTTATACTTTCACTTGGTGAAAGCAATTCATTCATGTTGTGTAAATTGAATCAATTTACCACTACAGCGCACAAAACAACACAAAGACAGTTTGACCTCAGTATATTAAAGTAAATCTAACGAGGACAAATCATGGTCATTTGCGTATCTCTTAGAGGAATACTAAAATATTTGGTATATAAGCCTTATGTCCGATTGCCAGTTGGTGGCAATAAGACAATAAATCACAATTGGCATGTGAATCTGATTTTGCCCCAAAATTGAACATACATGTGAAGTCTGGGCCAAATCAAACAATGTACAGCGGAGTTATGCCACATTTTGTGTTTGAGCGCAGTAACATGTTAATTGATCGCCTCCACGGCAACGCCGATCAAGATATCAATAATCCCTTCGTAATTTAGCATCATGAACATCTTGGCATCATGCTGACTAAAAAATAGCTAACAAAATAGCTTGCTTATTCACAATCAGATATCAATTACTTACACACTTCTATACAATGTAATATATCTTATGTCTGCTCATATTCACACACACACACCACCACCACCAACAACAAACTACTTACACTATTGTTTTATACTCAGTGTTACTTATTTGCACATCCTACAGTTTGTTCTAATACAGCCAGAGTATGCTGTTCTAACACTACAGGGTTTGCTTTTCCTTCATTGCAACAGTGTGGTTACTGTAGTTCATTAAAGAAACAAATACATTCAATAATCAAAATTTTAACTAGTTATCCTACTTACCTACATATTTTGAGTAGCTACATAATGTCTTGAGCACCATTATATCATTTTGAATATTAACATCACACTCTGTTGCTCATGATGCTTTTGCTTTCCCCAAAAGCTTAGGCTACAGCTTAGGCTACATGCAGTAAACAGACTCGTCATACTACTATTACTTACAATTGTCGTGTCCTGGAATAGAAGCTCATTTAGCAGTCCACATCACAATAGCCTGAAGTCATGGCTTTAAATCAGCTAACATAAGCCAGTAAATACAATACAAGCATACCTAATGTTACAGCCTCAGCCGTTTCAATGCGCTGTCAGATACCGGAGCATAAAGCACACGTGGGCTAGCATATCATGCTAATCGTTCCTTTGAATATATTAGCTTTAATGATCGTCCAGTCTGAAGTTGATAGTAACTAAACACCCATACATATTGTGTTCGTTTGAGACAGCGGTGTTTCGTATTGAATTATGTTGTGATTAAATCGACGAGTGTTGTTGATCATGACATCAGGCTACGGTCATAGCAACAGCTAAAAGGACTCGGGTTTATCAACAGAATTATTCTTACGTGAACCAAGCAATCTGCCAAAAGTAGTACCACGAACAGGTGGGCTTTTTTAGAATAACTGTGACATTTTCTCTGTACGCAGGCGTATGCATAGACTTAAATGTATAGTGAAATGCATTTGCGGAGCTAATTCCACGACTTGAAGCGGAATTTCCCTGCGCCATGTGCAATATTTCCACAGTTCGTCAACCTTCCTCCCAATAACGAAATTAACACAACACCACAATTAACCGAGGTAACTATACACGATGTTTGCTTCTCATAAAAGTAAGGATGCGAAATACCTTCCGACATGGGTGAGTTCGCAACACCGCGACTCCAAGCTGAGCTTGCCTGCGACTCGTCAAAAATGTTCCAACCGGGACAGTTCGTCAGATTATCCCTGACTTAAGCACCAAATTAACACAATACCACAATTAAAGGAGTTTGTTTTTTTACTAAACATGCAAAATGTCTCCAAAATCGCTGAATTGGCAACACTGCTAACGTGCTCAAAACACTTTAACAAACATGGCCGCTGTTCGACTATCTGAAGGGCTACATTCATGACGTTGCACCTAAATACAACCCCCACGCTACAACTCATTTGATTGGTTAAGCATCCTGTCATTCATCAGACTGGTGAAACTGGTCAAAAACTGCTCAGAGGTGCCCAAATTCAACCTTTACCCATGGCTACGCTGTTCAACGTATCAAAAATACCTTTGCAGAATAAAATCAAGACATCTGTGACCACATGTACACCAAATCTGAATTGAATCCGATGAACCGTCTAGGAGCACTAGAGCTGAGATGGCTGAAAAAGCCACTCTTTCTGTTGCCAGATGGTGGCGCTATACCAGGGTGTGACTCTGGGCATGTGGATATCATCATAACCATCATAACCAAAAACCTGTGAAGTTTGAGCCGTATCAAGCAATGTATGGAGAACTTATGACAAATTCCCTTTTTGTGTGGAGAGACATATAAATTCATAGTTTTGCCATTTCAACACCATGCAAGATATCAAAATCCCTTCGCAATTTAGCATCAGGAATGTCTTGGCATCATACTGACTAAATTTAGTATGAATCGGATGAATCCTCTAGGAGAGTATTCGAAAGTTAGGCGCCTGTGAAAACGCACAAAATCCAAAGTGACCAACTTCCTGTTGGGCAGAGTTATGGGGTGTGATTGCAAAATTTGTTCATCTTAGGTAGACCAATATGTCTACCAAGTTTTGGTGCATGTGCGTAAAAGTGGACGCCCACAGTGAACACATTTGACAAAGGGGCGCTATGGAGCCCCCGTGCCACACCCAGGTCCAAGCTTTTGATAATCCCCGATGACCGCAACTTCTGATGTGTGTGCCAAATTTCATGAGTTTTCGTTCATGGCAAGCACCTCAAAAAAGGCCGCCAAAGTGGAAAAAAATAATAATAATAATAATAATAATAATAATAATAATAATAATAATAATAATAACGCCAACGGATACAATAGGGCCCTTCGCACACTCAGTGCTTGGGCCTAATAATAATAATAATAATAATAATAATAATAACGCCAACGGATACAATAGGGCCCTTCGCACACTCAGTGCTTGGGCCCTAATTACTGTCATATTAGACTTACAGTGGAGATGAGTCTTATCAAAGAGATGGAACTGTGATGCAGATATTGCATAATCCACACTGTCTAAAATTCTAAAAGACTAAAAAGAGCATTATGAAGAACAAGCATTATGAAGAACAAATAGAATATCAAATAGACAAAAATATGAACTGGAAAAACACACACCACCAAATATCACAGAGAAATACTCAAATCTGACAGGAATATTTAATACAATAGCATCCATTATATCTATTATAATATTTATTATTTCTCTTTTAACAATTAACTTGGCCACGTCTTTTTTCTGCCCTCGTTCTGCGGTGGTGGAATGACCTTCCTCACCTAATCAGAACTGCGGAATCACTCACCATCTTCCGCAGGAGCCTGAAAACCCACCTTTTCAGAATCCACCTGTCCCCTATTGTGTAACCTTTCTGTTATATTACGTTTTATGGTATAAAAAAGTTTTCTGTACTAATCTTGTCTATATGTTGCGGGTTTTGCTTGCAGATTTCTGTTCTATTGTTGCAGGATATACAGGAGAATGGTACTGTAAATAATTAATTTGCATTCCTACTGCGATCTTTTGCTTTTGAGGTAGTTAGCCAAACCTGATTGATGCACTAATTGTAAGTCGCTTTGGTTTAAAAGTGTCTGCGAAATACCAAATTGTAAATTGTAATTGTAAATTACAGGAATCAAATCTTCTTGGATGGTTGTGATTCTTGTAAGTAAAGTGCACTGTGTTAACATTCAAGCAAATTCACAAACTACTCACATTCAGTTACATTCACTAACTTCTACATACTGCCATGACTGAAAAGAGCACAGGAATGACCCTTGTCCCAGGAACAGTATGCAACAGACAGTAAACCATTGAGGTAAAGTATTGTTATTTCACACAACTCTAAAATGAGACTCCAGTGTATTCTGGCAATGATCCAATACATCCCCTTCACATAAATCAGTGCAAAAAAGCTAAATGCACCTACAAACAGTAAGGATCCTGATAGGTCTTTTTGTCTGTGTTCCTTTTCTGCCAGCACAAAGGAAATTAAAACAGATGTACAACTCCATCCCAACCCTTCAATAGTTCTGCTGTCAGAAAGTTCATCCCCAGCCTTTGTACGGCACTGAGGGATAAAACCATTTTTCTATCAGAACTGCTGAATGCCAGTTTCCATGGCAGCGCGTTACCCTCGGCTCAGTGTGTGTATACATGGCTGGCTGCACTGTTCCTCCCCCTTTCACATATGGGTGTAGCCCAGGGGAGTCCCTGAGACAGAAACAGGAGTTGGTTGGAATGGAGCAGCCAAAGTGAAGGGTCAAAATGCACTATGCACTCAGCACTCAAACCTTTCCCCCATCCTGTTCACATTTATTGTCTTTAAGGCATTTCATGCTGCATGCATATTCAGAAAATTCCCTTCACACGTCTCAGCTGAGGATAACATGAAAGATTCCCTTTGGACCTGAGCAAAATTTGCCAAGCAAATTGTCTTGGCCTCTCTGCTAAAGGACGCAGATATCCAGCAGCTAAACACTTGCCATAAATAGCCCATACCGCAATTTTCGTTGTACCGGGATTCTTTAATGACAAAGTGTGAGACTGAAACAGACACAGAAATGAAACTGATATCAGTTCCCGTATGAAATACAGTTTACATATCGTAACTGTACACACTGCATTATATACATGCACCATTATACACTGCTAATAAGCTAAGCTACAGAACCACCGACATTTAAGTAGCAATGACAACTAGCATCGTTGCTAGCTACCGCAATATAGCAAAATTAAATAACACAAAATGGCTTTTAACAGCGGAAAATAATGTTAAACAATTACTTACGGATATGGCCTTCATAAACTTAGGGAAGGGGTTGTAACGAGGCCTTTTTTCTAAAGAGTTTCACCGAGCTGCGATCGCCAGTCACAAGTACCATACAGCTACGGTAAGTTATTGTTCTTTTGTAAGGAAAAGAAAATACAATATGAAGGCAGTACCAGATAGCGTCAGTAGGTGGCAACGTTTCCACACACATTAAATTCCTAGCAACTATTTCTCAGCTCAAACATAACAAATACTACTAAAAGTCATTCTAATAAACCCTGACACATAACACAAATGAATAATGAAAAATGCATACCTACATGAACACTTCAGAACATATTTCATTAAGTGTAAGAAACTGGTAATTACAATGTTTAAACAGCTATCAGATTTACTCAGTATAAAATGTACAAATATTAAAAATAGCCTACACATCCACAAACTCATTTACTTTACTCATTTATTTACTTGCTGTGTCCCTTACTTAGTGTCCTGTCATTTACTTCTGAGAGACATTGCCCCTCTATAATGATATTAGAGTATATTACAACAAAATAAAAGTTACTGTAAGGATCAGTAGCACTTGCTTCTTGGTGTCTTCTCTGTGAATCACATGAAATTGTACAGAATAGACTTTCAGAGCAGCACAAAAATCTACTGTATGATCTGTGTTTTTTTTATTATTATTATTTCAGTATTTCGTATGCATCAGAGAAGCGCAGTTTGTAACACGTCAATGAGTGATTGTGTTCGTATGTGAATATGCCAATGAGTGTCAATATAGAATAAGTGAATAAGTTAGTAACTGAATGTGTTAACATGTGAAAGTGTGAACAAGTCAACATGTGAATGAGCGAACATGTTAATTTAATATATGAATGTGTGAATGTAGCATTGCCCTCTTCAGAATCAGAATCAGAATCAGAGTTGCGTTTATTGCCAAGTAGGTTGTCCCTACAAGGAATTTTTTTTGGTGTGATTGATGGTGCTTCATACAAATACAACACTAAGTACAATGAGTAATAAAAATAACAAGTACTGAAAAACAAAGATCAAAACAGTGCAAAAGCTGTACTATGTACAGTGATACTATGAATATAATATCAAAATATATTAAGAGGTAGAAAATACACTAAGTACAGAAATATGATATATAAGATGTGTAAAGTAGAGCAGACAGATGACTGAACGTTTTAAATAATGCAGACATAGTGTAACAGATGTGCAGAGATGCGTTTGTATGTGTACAGAGTCAGTGGGGGAGGAGGGGTTAGGGGCAGTGTCTGTATCAGCGGGGGTCAGGGGGCTTGTTGATGAGTTTGACTGCTGAGGGGGAGAAGCTGTTTTTGTGCCGTGTGGTTCTGGTCTTGATAGACCTCAGTCTCTTGCCGGAGGGTAGTGAGCAGTCCATGTCCGGGATGGGAGGGGTCGGCCACAATCTTTCCTGCCCGCCTCAGGGTCCTGGAGGCGTGCAGATCCTGGAGGGATGGCAGATTGCAGCCAATCACCTTCTCTGCAGAGTGGATGATACACTGCAGTCTGCTCTTGTTCTTGGCAGTGGCAGCAGCATACCAGACGGTGATTGAGTAGGTGAGGATGGACTCGGTGATGGCAGTGTAGAAGTGCACCATCATTGTCCTTGGCAGGTTGAACTTCTTCAGCTGCTATAGGAAGTACATCCTCTGTTGGGCTTTTTTGATGAGGGAGCTGATGTTCAGCTCCCACTTGAGGTCCTGTGAGATGATGATGCCCAGGAAGCTGAAGGACAGTGTTGACCGGGGAGTCATGCAGAGTGATGGGGTGGAGTTGGCTTGCGCCTGAACAACCCACAAAGACAGCTTCTTCCCCTCAGCAGTCAAACTCATCAACAAGCCCCCTGACCCCCCCGACACAGACACTGCCCCTAATTCCTCCTCCCCCCACTGTCCCTGCATTATTTAAAAACGTTCAGTCGTCTGTCTGCTGTACTTTGCACATCTTACATTTTATATTTCTATACTTTGTTTATTTTCCTACCTCTTCAATATATTTTGATATCATTTATAGTATCACTGTACATAGCAAAGCTTTTGCACTGTTTTGATGTCTTTCAGTACTTGTTGTTTTTATCTCTGATTGTACTTAGTGTTGTATCTGTATGGAGCACCATCAATCACACCAAAAAAAATTCCTTGTAGGGACAACCTACTTGGCAATAAATGCAATTCTGATTCTGATTCTCCCTGCTGTAAACAAAGGCTGCAGCTCTTTGTTTTCTCAGCTGGATCCAGTGAGATGTTTCATCCTTCCACAGAAAAGACTGTTGCTAAGACTGGCCTACTCACACACTCTAACCATTCATCAAACACACTGCTCTTACCTGTGTTCCATTACACCATACTGCCCTTACCTGTGCTCCATTACACCATACTGTTCTTACCCATGCCCCATAATCACTGTCTAAATATTAAGACATGCAAAATACTCAGCAATAATCTGAATGAGGGTGTTCTATGGTGAGAGGAATGAAGGAGAGAGGATATGCATACAAAATAATGTCATCAGCGCCTGTACTTCCAAGACTGTACCAGCAGGGACTGTGAATGAAAGAAGAGTCTAAGAGGAAAAGAGGTTCTTTATGAGTGGAGTATAATACCCAGATTGGGCACCAGCATGCAGTGGAGAGGGTCCAGGGACTGTGCAAGTTGCACAGCGCTGGCCTGAGATGCATACAATGCCCGCTGTGCCAACCTGTCCATCTGTTTCAGGTAAACACATTTACATGTGACCACTTAGGTATGATACAGTACGTGATGTTAATGAGACAGATCTGGAGCTCTGCTTCATACTGATCTCTCCCATATGCTTCCCACAGACTAATGTTAGCCCCACAGACACACATACACACACAGGCACAAAGACAGAGACACAAACACACACACACACACACACACACACAAATGCACACACAATGCATACACATATACACATAAATGCACTCACAACATACACACATAAATACATACACACACCCATGCATGCACACACAAGATGGAAGCTGTAAGATAAATGTGACTAAACTGGTCCAAATTAAAATCACACTGACTACTTTTGATGACTTTCACATGCTCTCAAGTCTCCCTGACAAGCTGGGTCTGCCCCCTCCCTGTCTCAACTGGTAAAGAAAAGAACAAAAGAAACAGAAAAAGAGGGAGGGTCACAGACAGAGAGAAGTAAAAACAGTGGGTAGAGATGAAGAGAGGCAGAGAGAAAGATAAAAAGAGGGATAGCTGGAGAGAGAACGACTAAGTGAGAGAGGGAGTTGGAAGGGAGCAACTCAAGCAAGCCTGGCTGCCAGGAGAGAATGGGCTGTGCTCACTCTACAGTCTAAAAGAGGTTGATTCAGATCTGTTCTTCTGCACAAATAAGGCAAAATATACTTTCCTGCTCTGCGGGTCATGTATTGATTCCCCATGCAGTTTTGTTTTTTTTTGTTTACGCTGTAAAGCACCTTTTACATTTGACTGTAAAGGGCATCATTCCAAATAAAAGTAGACTTATTGACTGATTGATTGATTAGTTGATTGAGAGAAAGAGAGAGAGAAATAGAATGTGACCAGCTGATAGGACAGTGCAAAGACTGGACTGTAATAATTGCTGAAAATACAGCTCACAGAAGCACGAGAATGAGGCAGAAAGGATGGAGTGCAGTCAAAAGAACACACAAAGAGAAGCGTGTAGCTTCAGCCTGTTCCAGTGGCCCCACTGTTAGGCTGGTACCCTCATTCCCAGGATGTACAGCACAGACATATTCAATCATGGCACAGGAGGGTGGACAGATTTGCACCTTTGTGGCTTTCTGCTGGTTTACTGTATTTATTATATTTTCAACTCACAGAAAGAAGGTATCTTACCACACAAAAATCATAATCACTTTATATGAAACTCAGGTTTAAGATCATGTTTAAAAAAATATTAAAGTTAGTGATCTCATTTTACTGCAAGATAAATTGTTAAAATATATACATGCTCCAAACATGAGATAGTCTCTGCATCTTGCTGCAATGTAATTAATTTGATTAACAATCCTCAGTGATCAGCAACTCAGTGTAAAATACTGCTATTTGGTCAGTGACCCTAAAGCAGTCACCTAGCCTGCTTTTCTGTTACACACACTGCTGTGTATTGCCTGGGCAGAGCAGAGTCCATCAGTCACATTACTGTTAGCTCCTTTCAGATCTTACCAAAATGACATCAATGTGAATATGAATATTAAAGTTCTGTTACACTCTGATATAATCCCTGAGATTAGGTGGTCTGTAGCGGACATGGCGATGATTAAGATGCACTTATGTAACAGCCCTCCTTCCCAGTAAAGAAGCAATAGAACGACACCAAGGAGGCAAGAAGGGGAAGGGATATCATGAGAGCTGGATGTTAGAATAGGTAGAGGGATATTACAGAGAGAGGGACTTTAGGAGAGGTAAGGGGATATTAGGAAAGGTGGAGAAATACTGGCAGAGACAGAGGCATATTAGAGATAGAGGGATATTAGGAGAGGTGGAGGGCAATTACGAGAAATGGAAGGATGTGTCCCTCCCCCACACAGAGAGTAACATCATTTGGCATTCTACAATAAAAAATGCATCTTATTCTTATAGAACTTTTCTCAAACCTAAATCACTTTGCACCTACAGTGTTTTAATACGTCTAAATAAAGTCTAAATAAATTATTATAGTCTTTATTAAGTTTTCAAGACATTCAAAGCCACTTCAGTTCTCAAAACCACAGTCAGAACAATAGCATTCCCTGGTTAACCGTAGATAATGAATAAGAGTTACAGTTCTAAGAGAGGCTGCAGTTGGTTACTTCTTGGATAAGAGGTATCCTAGAAAAACCAGGCTACCCCTGCACTTGGTGCTGTTAGGTCAGTTTCTATCTAGACTATTCAGAACACCAGATGCCCCACTGTACTGGTGGGGACACTGTATTGCTGACATCAACCCTGTACTTCTTATCACTGTGGACTCACTCTGCCAAGCCTGGCTTTCTCTTTTTCTGGCCATCTACTCACCCCTCACAATAACAGATAATTCAGCTGCAGTTTTATAAATGTATGTTGTCTCTCACTTTTATAAAAGTGTCTATTGATAATAACCATGATTTAAAAATGTGTACAAATCAATAAAACTGGCTAATTAGAAATTAATTTGTTGTCAGTAGAAATGAACTCTCATAAATACATTTTGCCATCTCTCTTTCTCTCTCTCACTGGTTTGAACCACCTTTCTCTGCATGTTGGAGACTGTAAGCAGAGAGGAATAAATAGTAAATAAATATTTGAAAAAAAAAAGTGCTTAGTCCCTAACGGAAATAAATAAAAAAATAGTTTTATTCACTGAAGTCTTGTCACTGAACCATTGGATGAAGAATGTACTTTATTTTATGAAAACCTGCGCATGTCTTTTGACCACAATTTTTGAATCATTGAAATGAAAAGCAAATACATTATTTTGTGTTTATTTTTCATACAAAGTGGCATGTAATATCAGCCCTGTATTGGAAAAATTTGCTGTGATTTCAAAACCAGATTACTTGACAACGCTTGGTCGCACAGAGAAACTAGTATCATCGGAAAGGGTAAGGCCTGCTGTTTATTTTCATATGTGGTACGTTGTGAAGCGTTAGGGACTTCGTGACTTATTCAACCGAGAAGCAGGAGTGTGAAAATGGGTGAAGAAATTTGTAAAGATACTACTTTGCAGAAGTTCAATCTGTCTTCATTACGTGATTACTTCGGTATGTAAAAATATGTGACTAGCATCATTACAAAGCTCAGGTTCCGCTCTTTCTCATTGTATGTGTTCCATATCTGCAATAATGAGTTCATGAGTAATTCAAACAAGAGAAAAGGCTTGTGGAGATGGACGCAGAGCTGTATGCAGATTGTAACTATGATTAAATTTACAAAATAACACTTACCACAAATCCTTAAAATGAACTATTTATTTGACATGACTTTCATGTGTAGGCCTATGCATGTTAATGTATCAGGCCTTTGTTAACCCCTAGGCTAGTGCACATCTCGGCGCTGTCACCGTGCCGAGAATTTTTCTCGTATTGTATTTCCATTGACCAGCAGGTGTCCCTAGAGTGCATTTGAAGCCTCGAGAAATGAACCACTTTTCAACACATCTGGCTGGAAAGCTTCAAGGCTTCATGAAGCTTCATCTCGCCATCACTACTAGCAAGGCCGGAGAGCGGGAATGAAAAAGCTCCGTGGTTTCATGGGAAGTGTAGTTTTTAGCCCGTGGTTGTACTAGCGTATAAGCTAAAAAATTAAATTACGTAAAATTTAGCTCGAAACAATTAAAATGAACAATATAACTCGCAAGTTGGGATCACAATATATAATCCGGAAATCGATGGTAAGCCATAAGTCACTAGAAGTACTTTAAACGTGCGTTTAAAAAAAGTCTATGGCTAAAATGAATGGGGAATTTCACTTCCGACACCAGTGTGACGTACCCACCTCGGTACTCTATTACTAGCAAATCGACAATGAAGAAGAAGTGGGGTTGTGTACCTTTGTGTACAAACAGCAAACAAAAACGCATTCCCCGCATGATGAAGACCGCAAGAGATAGGGGTGAACTGGGAAAGAAATTCAGGACTGTGACCCTGGACTTATCCACTAGGACCGGCCGGGGGTGCTAGGGAATTAAATTATATTTGGCAACGATTATCAAGTTCTGTCTACAACTGAGAGTACCTCTTAATTAGTTAATGTGCATTGACTTTACAAACGATTGCATTCTTCTGAATATCCACCTTATTCCTGGGGGCGCTACTGTGGAAACGATTATGGGTGGAACTTCCGGTGAAGCAGCGGAAGTAGCCAAAAGCGGCTACAACTTATTATGCTTCCGAGTGGCTAGCCACCCACTGCGGTCCGTTCAAACGCGTGTAACATCCCGTAAAACTTCCAATAAACGCCGAGGAGTTTATTTGCTTTAATTACTTAACTTTACCAAACTTTACTTAACAATTATTATACAGCGCTTTTTGGTAGCAATTCAAACAGGAATCACTAATAAAGTAAGTTAAACATTGTCATTGCAACCTATGATAGGAGAGCACAGTCTGTAAGATTAGCAGTAAATGTAAAAATTATTTGTGTTATTTCGTTTTTTAGCAACAAAAATAAATAGGACTACTGTAAGCATTTTAACCCACTGCTCTTTCGTTTTATAGTCACGAAAAAATAAATATAGTTTTCCCCGGCGCTTATTTGAGGCAGGCGTTTACTTCACTGAAAGGGTCGCGCACACCGGCTATTATAAGAGGCCTGCGTTGATTGGAGACTCGGCTATTATTGGAAGGTTTACGGTATATACTGTTACATATATTGCTTTTGGGGGGGATATATTTCTTTCTGGGTCATTAGCGTTGCCTTAAATGGCATTACGGAGCTCAGGTACATGTTACGCCGTTCGCGGCTGTACTAATAACCAGGCTATAAGCTAAATGTGTGGCTTCAACAACAATGCTTTGATCATGTGCCAAAAACAAAGAGGGACTATAGCTGTCATCAGTTGTAGACTTTCCATCGCCTGCCAAAAGATGATGAATCGAGACGATATTGGCTGACAAACCTAAACTTAAAGAGACCACCGAAAACGCCTTATGCATGTTCATGTCACTTCATGACAAGAAACCAACGGAGGAAACCCCATATCCTACTTTGTGGTTGGGCTACGAACGACGGTTGATATAAATATATATGTTTAATTTATAGTACAATAAAAACAATGAAAATGAGTCTGTCATCTATGGCAAAGTGGACCAAAAGTTTGACGTGTGTCTGTATCTACCTTTTGAAGAAATTAAACAAAAAAGGCCAGATGGGTCTGCAAAGATCCCTAAAAGAATTCAAAAGAAATACAGCTGCTGGATTTAAAGTTATATCCACTAATGAATGAATGACCTGACGCACTTAACGCTACCTAGTTAGCTAACTAACGTTAAGTTGCTAGCTAGCTAGCAAACGGTACTTAAGATCAGAAGTCAATACCTTGGCTTGCAGTAAGAATGTTAAAATTAACTATTTGTTCATAAGAGACATGATGAATCTATTGGTTTGATAGCTAGCAAAGTGCGTGAAAGCCAAATTAGCTAGCTAGCTACTTGCACATTCAGCTGAAAAGTACAAATACCACCTTAAAGACAAATCTAGCTAGCTAGCTAGAATACAATCAAAACAATAAGCGTAACTAGCTAGTTACTATCACATTCCGCTGACAAATACAAATATCACCTTGCAAACAAAGACATAGCTAGCTAGCTACAATAAAACAATGTAGAAAGCTAGATAGCTTGCTAGCTAATTTGGCTTTCACGCACTTTGCTCAGCTGTCATATTACTAGGAGCTAGCTATCAAACTAATAAAGCCTCATCACGTCTCTTCTGACCAAATAGTTAATTTACCACAGACACTGCAAGAAACCTGTTCTGACAACTTTGGTACTGTTAGCCAGCTACCAAATTAACATCATAGTAAGCTAGCTAGCTAGCTAGCTGGGTAGTCTGCAGTGAGTGTTTTAGCTAGCTAGCTAAGTGCGCCAGGTCTTTCTTAACATCGGTACCGGCATCGGCTATCAGGCCAAATTGTTATTTTAAACATCGGTATTGGCCCAGAATTTCACAATCGGTGCATCCCTGCGATTTGTTATTTTTCTATCGCTCACAAACGCCGGTTCTGGTTCAGTGGTGTAACAAAACGGAAGTCGCGCCCATAATTCACGCAATTCACGGTATCATGGGAGCTAGGAATAAGGTGGATACGTCACGTAGGAAGTTTCATATCATCGCGTTTAATGCAGCTAGCTAGCTAGGTACATCAGCTGTCCTGAAGTTCCCTTTAACGCGCTAGGTAGCCAGCTAGCTAGCCTTCGTAACGGCACACAGCTAACATTGAAAACTTGTCTCGTTTTATTTAGCGTTAATTAAAAAACAGCGGTGACAATGCAATATTTTACTTAGGTTAGATGAGGTAAGCTCACGTAACTAAGGAGTAAAGGATTACATACGGACGTGTCATTAAAAACTGCTGTGGAACATGCCTTAACAGTGAAAGCATTCATGAAATTATGGTATCTTGTTATTGAAATAAACGTTAATTTCACAGTCCTCTCAACTGAAACGTTGATAGGAAATAGTGTTTATGACATGTGAGATGTCAGACAAATTTGGCGATCATTGATCGCTGTTTTGGGACATTAAGCCATGTTAAGCTTTTTCCTTATAATGGGCGTCAATGGAGAGGAAAACTCAATGTGAGATAACGACCATACTCCTAGGATTTCGGTTTTGATTTTTTTGACAGGAGGAAGTGTTTCTGACAAGAGATGTCCGAGAGAAATTTGGTAATCATTGATCGCAGTTTTGGAACATTAAGCCACGTTAAGCGTTTTAGAATGTCCTGGCTTTTGTATGCCTTCAGGCTTTGCTTTGTGTATTTCCCCGGGGTCGAAATCAGGTACATCAGGAAACCCCGATTCCTGGCCACATGTCAATGTCCTTGGGCAACTGGTTATTTGGTAAGTTGTAAGGATCACTGTCGAGTCCAACTGCTTTTAATTTAGGCAGATAATCGTTTGTTTTACTCCCGGCTTCGCAGTTTCCCTTACTAAAGGCAGCCATGTTGCAGCATGTCTTGCCACTCAGTCCGACTGAAAGGGGGTATTCCGGTGGGAAAGTGACGTCAGTGCATACCCTCTGTACGGGAGGTTTGCCTTTAGCTCACCACTGGGCGTTTAGCTAAACTGAGTGTCAGGGTTGACGGGGGGGAAGGACCCAGGCGCAGACAAAACAGGCGGGAAAAGGAGAGACTTCAATGTCAGGTCCAAAAGCACAGGCAAAAATCGTAGTCGAAAAACCAGTCCAAGATCAGAAACCAGAAGGCCACAGGGGAAAACTCAGAAACCAAAAACGGCAGGAAAAAAGGGAGGACCAGAAACAGGCAGAGTCAAAAACCGAGCAAATCTGAACTAAACAACTGGCAAGAAACGACACAGAGAACAAACTGAGACGATCAGGGGGTATTCCAGAAAGCGGGTTTCGTTGAAAACTCAGAGTTTGTTAACCCTGAGATGAGGGGAAACTCTGGGTTTTCCGTTCCAGAAAGTGAGGTAACTCAAACTCTGAGTCAGTTACCGTGGTAACTAACTCTGTGAACCTAACCTGCTCGCTGGCAGGTTTTGTTCAACAAACCCCGAGTTTCTCCCTAACTCCTCCCTCCTCCTGAACCTGAAGCAGCTGTCAAACATGGCGTGTCCTTTCATCGCTGACCCCATCGACGATGAAGCCCAAATTATTCGCGCAGCCTTACGTCGGGAGAGGATTTTGAGACCCCGATTAGACATACTGTCATTTCCCGATGAGTTCCTAATCGAGCGTTACCGTTTTTCTTTACAGTCTATCATTTATTTGAACATTCTCCGGCCTTACATCTGTAATGTTAGACACCGCGGGCATGCTCTCAGATCAGAGCAAATTCTTTGCGTTGCTCTTCGTTTTTTTGCCAACGGCAGTTTTCTTTACAACATTGGCGACGCAGAACATATTGGCAAAGCAACAGTTTGTAGAGCCGTAAGAAAAGTGTCCCTTGCACTTAAACGGCTGCTGCACGTTTTCGTTATGTTTCCTGGGCACAAACCTCTAAGGAACATCAAAGAGGAATTCCACAGGATTGCAGGTGACTGATGTAGAAATCATTCAGTTGAAGTCAATGACGATATTTTAAATTATATCCTGATCATGACATTTTGCTGCAACCTCAAACTGGGATCAGCAATTACTTTTTATGGTGCAGGGTTTCCCAATGTCATAGGCTGCATCGATGGCACACAGATTCCTATCACTGCTCCTTCAGTTAATGAAGCAGACTATGTGAATAGGAAGTCATTCCACAGCATTAATGTGCAGGTACACTGACTACTGTCTTACAATAACAAAGACTATACATCACAGTATACTGCAACTAATATCTCTCATTCTGCACTGTCAAGATCATATGTGACGCAGCACACTTGATCACAAATGTGGAAGCCAAGTGGCCTGGCTCTGTGCATGACTCACAAATGTATCGCGAGTGTACGCTGAGCAACAGATTTGCTAATGGTAAGTAAAGCTTTCTACAAATATCATTCCCTTTCTCCCTATTTTAAACACCCTCAAAATGTATCCACTATATAATTACAGGAGAGTTTGACGGCCACCTGCTTGGTGACGGAGGGTACCCCTGCCAGCCCACTCTGTTGACCCCTCACCCTGACCCTGAGCTGGGCCCCCAACAACGTTTCAACGCGGCCCACTGCAGGACTAGAGCCCGGATTGAGATGACAATAGGCATGCTCAAAGCCCGGTTCCAGTGTCTGCGTCAACTCAGGGTAACCCCAGAGAGGGCATGTGACATTATTGTGGCATGTGTTGTTCTCCATAATATTGCCACAATTAGAGGAGAGCAACACCCTGCCGTACAAATAAATGACCCTGAGGAAGACCATCCCATCCACCCTCCCGATGTCGCAGATGGAAGAGCCATCCGAGACATGATTTGCCAAAATCATTTTGCAGATTAAAAGATACCACCCCCAGCAGTCAAATAAAAAAAAAACATCAAATTTCATTTGGTGTTCTTTATTTCCTGCAAATGTAAAAGCAACAGTTAATATATTTATATTGTTCCAACAATTAATTCACCTGTCACCATGCACCCACCTCTAACTGGTGTTCCAATATTTCAATTTCAAGATCGGCCTTCCTAATCTGTCGCTCCAAGTAAACAGTTTTTAAGTCTGTTTTTGCAATTTTCTTCTGGAGATACACTTTGTACAACTCCTTTACTGGTAACTGGGAAAACATAAGGATGACATTAAACATGCAGAATTAACCAGGCATTTGCTGAACTTCTCACTGTGTTCATCTGTGCTGTGGAGGTTGATGGACCCTCCTCCTGGTAATGCCCAGTCATGCTCTGTTAAAGGATAAGAACATGAAAGTTTTTCCATTCATTCTCACTTTAATGTAGATTTTAAACTCAAAGTTCCGCACAAGAATGTAAAAACATTTAAATGAGACACAAATCAGTAGCCACCATACATAATATTAAGATGTATACCCCTGAAGGCCTGTCTGAATCCCTCTCTGTGGCAGCAGACAATGTGGGTTCATCATCATCATCATCCTGTGATGAAGAGTATTCTGCTTCAATACTTTAAAGTACTATATTTGGCAAAATCGCTGGAGTATTGAGTACTTACAACTGCAGGGAGTTCTGTTGTGGCAGGAGGCTCAACAAGTCTGATGACCCCATCAGTGACTGTTAGGAGAAATGGAAACCCCAAAAAGCAATATTTATATATACACACACTACATATATATACACACACATGCAAACATACAGTACGCACACACTAACATCTTATGTAGGCACTTGTGTCCTGAGGGGTAATTGGCTCAGATGAGCTCCCTCCAGGGACGCCTTCAGCCACTGGTCGCCCAATGTTATGGCTCAGGGCCAGCTCCTCCGCCTCAGTCAGAGGTGGTGGTGGTGGCCCTCCACCCGTTTTGCGGGCCTCTGCCTTCTTTCTGTTAGCTGAATAGAACTCAAATATTAATCTACTAAGCAGGATATTAGGTGTCAAGACAATTACGTGTTTTAAAACAGCATTCTGTTGGGGCTCAAAGCTATTCAAAATTCAAATAGCCATTGAATAACATTTTCGTTTAATGTGAAATATGATTCCAACCAAAATGAGGTATAGTCATGAGCCTATAGGCCTAAGCAAAATATGCCTTACCTGTTGAAGTATGTTTTTATATTTCATTTTCAGCTGCTGCCAAGTGCGCTTTGTGCCTGTGGGATTGCACCTAAATTAAAAGAGATTTTTATTCAATAACATCCCACCACTTTCACCTATAATATTAAAGGAAAGCGTAGTTCAATGTTAAATGAATAAACCGATGCGTTCAAACTTCCGCATTGACTCGGGCAGTAATTCTCTCCCACGCTAATTGTCTTTCCTTTGCCACTGCCGCCGTGTTGCTCTTTTTTCTGAACACGTGCTCATAGTCCGCAGTTAGTTTTAATGTAGCCCTGTGTTACTGAAAGTTTTGTATGAGCCATTGCGTGGAGTTAATACCAAGGTGAGCGAACCAGCTTGTGTAATGTAGATTTGACTGGAATCGTTTGCTTCTGACTGGTTCACCCAGCTGACCAATCCTGCTTCAGACTGACAAAGAAATACAGAAATAAATAACTGTGGAAATGTAGAAAAAACAAAGAAATAAATAAATGTAGAAATGCATAAATAAATAAATGAATAAATGTAGAAATACAGGAATAAATAAATGTAGAAATGCATAAATAAAAAAATAAATAAATGTAGAAATACAGAAATAGCCTTTTTCATTACCAAAATGTATTTATTTGTCATTTATTTATTTATTGCATTGATTTATTTATTTATGCTTATGTCATTTTTTGTCCTCCATAAGCAGCGGTATGACCATTGCCGGCGCATCTTGGGCACCGTGGGTGTCAGAATAAAGTTGAAGTCTGAGCAATTTTATGGAAATGAGCTATGATGTGGTTCAGCGGCAACCAATCGGAATTTAGAAATGTTCCGCTCTAGAGAATTCTAGAGAACACAACCGTGTGAACTTTTGTTCCCACCAAACATTCCCAAGCACAATGGAGGAGAGGTTGATAATTAATGCAGGCTACACAATCTTTTAAATGTGAAGGTAAGAAATCGATCGATGAAGGAAAGAAATGAACAATTATAATCACGTTTGGTAACAAAATAAACTAACAAAATAAACTGATTAAAAGCCATTTGTGTGGTGTGACTTTTGTGTTGTTGCTAAGTGCTAAGTCACATTTCAACATGCAGTTTATAGGACACGTTTACTAGCCTTGGTCTTCAATTAACATTAACGTTGTGTGTAGTCTACATTAATTATCACCCTCTCCTCCATTGTGCTTGGGAACTAATGTTTGGTGGGAACAAAAGTTTACATGGCTTTACATGGTGTTCTCTAGAATTCTCTAGAGCGGAGCACTTCTAAATTCCGATTGGTTGCCGCCGAACCGCATCATAGCTCATTACCAACATCAACTTCAACTGATGCCTATGGCAAGCCATTTTAACATTTAATCGAGCCACACTCCTATTTGTAATTACATTTTAGATATCCACAATAGCATTTCTCCTAGTCAAAACTGTATTCTCACAAGTCAGAATGGGAATTAAAGAGATCCACAATAACATTCTTACTAGTAGAAATTCTATTTCAAGATCTACAACTTTGATTGTACTAGTCAAAACTAAATTTAAAAATCCTTAAAAAGTATGAGTGACCATTTTAACATTTAATATCTAGACTAGATATGTATTGCTAATATCCGTAATTCAATTCTTCCTAGTCAAAATGAACATTTCAGATAGGCACAATGACATTCTTCCTATCCACAACTGTCATTTCACAACATCATTCTTTCTAGGACAAATGACGCCACTTTCGTCATTCATTTGTATTGGGCTTTCAATTCCAGATGTCCACAACGTCATTCTTCCTAGCTCATTCTTCCATTCTGGATGTCTGCAATAGAATTCTTACTAGGAAAAACTCCCATTTCAGATATCTACAATCCAATTGTTACTAGCCATAATTTTAATTTCAGACATCCAAAATGGAAAAACCATTTGAATATCCAAAAATACAGAGGCAGCTTACGTTGAGGGAGGAATTTGGAGCTTTACTCGCCGACTACACTTCACATTCATCAATAAGGTGAGAACCAGACCCGTTATTAACCCAAATATTCAAGAATGAATTGAAAAGTGTACTATCCAACTAGTAATAGAAGACATTTGTTGTTGTAATGATGACAGTAGCGCACACACAAGTAGTAGCCCTAAGTGGTTAACATCAGCTAACATTATTGAGATTAGGCTACTGTAATCTGACACAAAATATTGGTCTGTCCCTTAGCATAATGACTGAGATATCAGCTGCCTCCGTAAAAATCTTCTTATACGTGCAGCACGATTAACTGAAAATCGCTGCGTTGCACAATCGATAAATCTAGAAGGCATGTGAGAGGGCCGTGTGTCACCGCGCCCATAACGACTCCAAATAGGCCTTTATCACAGCGGAATCGGTTATCAGAAATGTTCGTCGAAGCAGTGTATAACTTCTTCCGTTTTTTTGCTAGCGGCGTGTTCAGCATGGTATCGGGATATTGCTTCTCTAGTTCACTTCTGACTTTGCCAAAATTTGGCCAAGACGATGTAGTGCGATTAGTGAAGGAGCATTCACAAGTCAAGGGTTCCAAGCTGGAATAAGGCTACAAGTTGTTCTTCGAGCAGTTTTTTAATTATAGGGATAAGTGAATTGCAAATTTAACCTAGTCTGATAGCTAGTTAGCTTGTAACAAATCTGCTCACTAACGCTAATTATAGCCAGTGACTACGGACTATTTACCTAACATTAATTATAGCTGACATAAATACAGTATAATAGGAAGCTGTTTTTGAGTTTTAAAGTCTAATAGATTATGCCGATTTGCAGTATTTGGGTAGATAAATGAGTTAATATTATGTCTGCAGCAAGCCGCTTCCTTTCAGTGTGCGCAACGTCAGACACTCATTTCATGTTATCAGCCGTCAGAACCTGACTAACTTTTTAGCTTTCAGCAGGCTAAGTTGTAAGTTATCAGTTGTCAGTGTAGCCCTTTTACCCCAAGGCTGCGGAGGACAGGGCTCTGGGTTCTTTTAACTTAAACTATTAACTCTTTCCTAAACTATGAATTATTATAGAGGGGTTCCTTATTTATTCTAGTTACTGAATCTATGTCAAATCTGTCTATAAACTTGTATTTAACTGTATTCCCTGTAACGTTCTTATTCTAAAATAAATACACAATTATTAAAGTACAAAAAATATTATTGCATTTACTTGAGTTTTCAATGAAATAAAATAATTCAAATACAAATCGAATATCAGCCTTATGAAACAAAAATATATGTCAGTGCTATACTGAAAATAAGTACAACCAAAACTCTGCAATGCACTTCACAACTCAAATCTTCGAAATACAGAGTCCAAACATTCACGTATGCTTTTATGCACTGAATCTTATTCACATAATATCTCGAACAATAAAGCCGGCATGAAAAAGAAAAAAGAAAACCCACGTCGCAGGCCTGATTGCAAAAAAATGGCGGCTTCGCTCAAGTTCAGTCACTCATGGTACCAAGGCAGCAGCGTGGGCGAAGAAGTGTTGAGATGGAGAAACAGGCGAGGTAGCGGTTAGCATTGCGGAGCTCCAACGTCACCAGAGGAAGTTTGAGCATTCCCTGGTAGCTCAAACCGCTATCTGGGTTGTCCCTGATGCTCCTAATGTGCTCTCCACTGGGCTCAGCTGTGTTTGTTAACTGTGTTAGTTGACGTGCTGATCGCTACGTTTTCCAGAGCACTCACACATAATGCTAGGCGGCTAGCTTAGCCAATTAGCCCGCTAAAAGCGTAGAACTGGAAACAGCAGTCACACTTCTAGCCGAAGTGTAGCTAATTAGTTACCAAGACTTCTCTGCTAGCACATAAACTAGATTAATATTTCATGAATCTATTAGGCTAGACACTTTTAATAACCTTAGTGTACTACTAGGTCATGCTTCCCCACACTACCGCACTCCACGTCTTCCCTCCGTTCTCATCACTCCGCTCCACACCGCAATCACTTCCCCTGACCCCTGACCTGAGCTTTGATTGGTTATAGTTTCATAAATAAAACAAAATAGAAATTTGCAATCATTTTAACAATGATATCACAAATAAAACGCAAACAAAATATACAATTCAAAACGGTATTATTATTATATATAATTCTATATTATTAAACTAATATTTTAACCCTTCAGTTTCCTACTGGGTTACATTACCCTTTATATGCAGTGTCAGACTTAGTGAACGAGGAAGTGGTAGTACAGGCAAGCTGCTACCGGTGAATGAGAAAGAATGAGGAGCCCCATACACTACAGGTTGCATATAATGTTCAGGAAGTCTAGCTCTGAGTCTGAAATGATGCCTTAGTCCCTATTCCTTAAAAACATCAACATGCACTATAGGTGTTCTGTGCTCTCTGGTGTACATCATTTGGACACTAATCTACAGTAGTGCATTGTTGGATTTCAGCATTTCTCCACTATAGTTTCAGACATGGCTACAAAATGGCAAAAATCCCCCCCCAAAAAAACGGCATGGTGCAGCACCGGCTTTAGGTCTTTTTCTGCCACTCTTGAGACATAAACATTGTCACTTTTAAAGTGCATGCCTCAAACGAACGTGCTCCCACGGACTATATTAAAAGAAGGACCTTCGTCTCTCCTTATTAACTTCACTCAGGTGCTCCACATTTCTTTGTCTTTCAGGAAATTGTGAAAACTAAGGTAAGGATGCCTCTGTTTTGAGTTAGAGCAGCCAGGTACGCTGCAATAACACTGGCGAGAGGATTCGGCCATTGCTTCTCAATAAACCGGAAGTACAGATACACTGCTTCACTGAATTCCAATCTCCCGGAAATAGGAAGTGTGATAAAAGCCTATAAGCCACAAAGTAAGTACAATCATGAATTCCATTATGCTGTGTGAGAGCACTTTTCTTCAACACAAAAAGTCACATCGTGATGACGTAAGCGTACTCAGGCCCGGAACGTTAAGCGCAATGTGAGTGCAGGCCAGCGGGGGAGTGGGGAGGGGGGACAATCGTGTTCGGGCACGGTGCAAGGCAACTGGGCCTAGTGTGAGTACGCCGTAACTATTAAAACTGGTTTAATGGTGTATGAAGTAAGAGAAGGTTGAGGAGTGAGACAACAATGCTGGGTTGCAGCACTGTCTTTGTTATTAAGTATTATTTTCCTCTCCCTCTCTCCGAAGGCAAGACAACATTACATTGTGTGATTTCTTCAGAAAACTGCTTATATTGCGTGTGCTCCCCCATAATTCAAGGCCTGCAGGTGAAATCTGTCAGCTGTCGTACATCCACTAAAAAAAGAATAAGTAACTCCCAACTGAGCATGTTTGCCTCTGTGCCTTGTCCTTCTGATGCATCTCTGCTTTAACTCTTATGTAATCTTCCATGCTTGTGCGTTTGGAGGAGGGGGCTGTGCCATTTTCCCTCTAACTGTATGAGGACAGATGACTCTACCTGGGGGTGGTTCTCTCATTCTCACCATGAGACCTCCCACCCCAAATACTCTGTATGGCTAATATCAGCTGCCAAGTATACTCTGCAAATATGCAAATATCAGCCATGTTCTCTACTTCATTTCAACTGTGATTGCTGTTGTTTTTCCTCCACTGGGGCACATAGCCAAAGCACTATTTATAAAATGCACTCTAATTTCCCCTACTTTCTAAACACAGAGAGGATTAAGGAGACAACAGTAACACTCACCCCCTGGGAGAAGTGCCTTTTGTTCAGATGTGAGGAGCTTGTATGATGAATACTAACCATGTCAAATTCAATGGGAATCCTCCATCCTCAGCTCTGAATTATTAAAAGGGCTTAGCTGATATCTGTCTGTGGCTGTGCTGAGATGTGAATGCATTGGCGATGTGGGCATACTGAGATGTAGGTGTATTTAGATGTGGGTGTGTTGAGATGTTGGGATGTTTAGATATGGGTGTATTGAGGTGTGGATGTGCAGAGATGTTGGCACGTTGAGAGGCATGTGTTTTTAGATGTGGGTGTGTTGAGATGTAGGTGCGTAGAGATACCAGTGTAGTGAGAGCTAGGTGTTTTTAGATGTATGTGTGTGTGTGTGTGTGTGTGTGTGTGTGTGTGTGTGTGTGTGTGTGTGTGTGTGTGTGTGTGTGTATGTGTGTGTGTGTGTGAGATGTGGGCGTGTACAGATGTGAGAATGTTGAGAGGTAGGTGTTTTAAGATGTGGGTGTGCTAAGACATGGGTGTGTTGAGATATGGATGTGATGAGAGGCAGGTGTGTTTAGATGTGTGCGTGTGTGTGCTGAGATGTGGACCTGTAGAGATATGGGTGTGTTGAGAAGGTTTGTTTAGAGCAAAAATGGTTCACTCATATGAGTGCAACACACAATATACTATCGGATCAATATAAGACAACACTGCCGAATAAAAATCCAGATCCAGGTAATGAAAGGTCCATGTTTGGCCCTAGTCTGCAACCATGAATCACTCCAAACCAAGCCCACACTTTCCTATAGTGCTCAGAAACACAATGGTCAGCTGCATTGAAAAAAAAATTATTAAAAGCACAATTTCCGTGCAAAAAACATGAGTAAGCATAATAAATAATCCAAGCAATCCTGTCAAAAATTGTGTCACTGTTGTATGGAGGGCAAAAATTATGAAGAAAACAAAATAATATTAATCTGTGTCAGAAATTACTTAAATTAATGCTGCAACTGTCAAATCAGAGACAGTCGGAGCAGAGTGGTAACTTACTTTTTAAGTTGCTCTGGATAGCAGTGTCTGCTAAACGACTAAATGCAATGGAAATGGTTAATCCCACCCTGGTAGCCTATTTGAGGAAGGAGGATTCACTTGTCTTTGCATTGATTTGCGCTCCCCCAGGAAGTATTTTCCTCCCCCAACATCTAATGTGCTATTAAAAATACCTAAGCCCAATCAACATGTAACACACCTACAAACACACCGCTGAGCACTTTCGGTCTGACATCCTAAGTGCATACAGGCAGATAAAAATGCCTTCACTGAGAAGGTGCCATAAATATCTTGTACCGTAATACCTCTGGCATCAGTGATGGCAAATGCAACATTAATCTTGCAATGTGGAGACAGATGAACAGCATGAGCGTTGCTGAAAGCAGCCACTACAGAAAATAACAACACATAACACATTGCTGCTTGTCTGAGCACTCATTTTAAATGTCATAAAACAAGCAGAATCACATCAACAGCACTTGGATATTTATTTAAAACAATACCTGACAAGAAATCAATGTAGCCACATTAATACACAAGGAATAGCCTTTGTAATTGTAATTATACCACCTAAGAGAATAAATACCTCTGTGACTCTAATAAAAGGAGGAATCCTACATCAGTACCATCGGGTTATTTCCAGTTTCTTTGCACAGAGCTTTAATGTGACTAATTGAGTGAATCCCTTCACAGAGCAGCCTACCCTGGATCACAGCAGCTGCAAGTAGGTTAAACCCCTCTGTAAACAGCGCGTGCAAATGCATTAAACTGGCCCTTTGCTGGGCTTACTGTACCTTTCTTGTCCTGGCCCTGGTCTTGGTTCTCATCTGCTGTAGTTTCCATGGCTGATTTCATTCAGTCCTCAAAAAACACTTCTCTTTCAACAAATAATTTTCTCCTCTCAGTCCTATTCTTCTCTCTGTCCCTCTTTCTCTCTCCCTCTCGTGCCTGTTGTCTCCCTTTTCCTCTTTCTCTTTTTCTCTCTCCCCCCCTTTTCCCCTTCCCTCCCTCCCTCCCTCTCTCTCCCGTTCTCTCCTCCTCCCTCCTGGTCTCTCCCTTGCTCTCTGCTGGAGCTCTACAGTTTGGAGCCTCACTGCATATAACAATCCGTTTTGGAGATGCAAAGGTCTTGTCAGATCAGATTTTCTACAGCTTAGTGGTCCATGAACCATTCTGCCAGCTAACGCCCGGCTGTACATCACTTGCGATTCCACTTTGTGGTGAGAATGCCAGGGCTTTTTTTTTTGCACATATACTCATCTGCCTCTGTGCATAAAACACCCACTTTACGTCACCTCGGTATTTTGTGTACATTTCCAATACCACAAAAAACAACAAAAAATGGTCATTTGGGGTCTGTCACTGAGGAAGGACTGTACACGTGACCGAAAGGGACCCCCTTAACTGGGTCAAAGTGAGGATAAAGGCCCTGTGTGCCAAGTGAGAATGTATGTCCTCAAATAATCACAGGGGCTCGTCCTCCTCACTGACCCCAGTGGAGGGGGTTGCCAGTGATGTTCCATATTCTGATTTGCCCCATATGTGCCCCCTCCTTCCCCCTGCATACATTAATGTTCTGCGTGCCCCACCCCCCTGGCATACATTAACAGCCTTACACCCACCATATCCCCTCCATCTGCGTACTTCACCCAGAGAGAAAAAATTACAGAAGAGAAGGGGGAAGATCTTGCTTTTCAGCACAGGGAGAAAAAAAGAGGGGGGAGGGAGGGAAACAAAGAGAGAGAGAGAGAGACTGAGAGAAGGACATACAGAGAGTGAGAGCTAGAGAGAGAATAATGCATGCTATCTGGCCCTAAAAGGAGAACAGACTGTGGCAGACCACCTGACCTCAGTAATAATATTCTGGGAAAAATAAGTGACAAATTCAGACACACTGAGCACAGCTTGACCACTCACTCACAGACTGCCAATCAGGCAAACATGGCTGCCCAGAGAAGACAGGCTGTGGTCACACTGCAGCCAGCAAAAGAGAGACACAGAGACTTATTTTATAATGATTGGTTTGAAATCTGAAGAAACTAGAGAAACCTCCCTCTGCAAAATTTGAAAAAAAAATTTCAATGGGAAATCTCCTGAGAAAGGAGAGGAGGTGTTTTTGGAAGCACAAATTTCAAAGCTTGAGTACCAGTAACAGCTGCAGCCTGTGTCAATAACATGGTATTATTATTTTACCTAGGATTTTAATTTTCTCTTAATACCAATGCTCATCTTTTGTGCCTATTCTCCCTCAGATCTATTATCTATGCAGTAGAAATGCCAATGAAGTATTTATGGAGATAGAGTAGCATGCTAAGGAGCAGGGCTCATAACCCAAAGGTTACAGCTTGTAGCGGTTATAATGCGCTGTGCCTTTAAGAGCACATTGCCTGTTGGTCCTAGCAGCTGCACCTGCATATATTGGTGAGATTGGAGAAAGTTAGTTTCTCTCTTGTGTGGAACAAGTGCAGTGCTCCCTATCTGTCTCTACCACTACAAACCGTAACATGCCAGCTGACGTATGTCCTTGTGTTTTATCTTCACTAATCTGTAGTGCATGTATGTCCAGGTTAGTGTGCTGTGGAGATCCGGCATTGTATGGTCGACATTTTATTATTAAACTTCCCCCTATGAGCACTGCCAACTCCGTTGTCCCGCCTCTTCCGTGGTGTCTCCCATCTGCACTCTACGAAGCTAAAGCATTACAAGCTTTCCAGGGGCACTGTTACAATGGTATGTAAGTCTCTCTGGATAAGAGCATCTACTAAGCAAATGAAATAATAATGTAATAGACTGGGAAAAACAATATAATCTATAAGAAGGAAAACCAACCAGCATGTTAATATCAGTGACAATGGCAAAAATGATAAGGATGTCAGCAACAACAACAATGAAGACATCAGCCATATCTCTTTATTTTAGGTAGAGTGATGCGTACTCTGACTATAGCACACAGCCACATACCAGGCAGCCAATGGTGGTGTTTGTCCCTCTCCCAGTAGACACCTTGTTCAGTCAGTGTATTCTTTTAATTGGGGGAAGTATAACCAAAATTTATCAAAATAACAATCCCTTAGTTGTAAGTATTTTTCACAGTTATCTCACACAAGTATCTCTGTTTTCATGTCACCTGTCCCTTGGTAACCACAGAACCCTTTCCATGTCAGGCTTTCAGGGGGAAGGACCCAGGCGCAGACCGGGATGACAAACCAGGTGTTTATTTGAGAACAATCCAAAACCGAAGTAACAAAACAATCCGAGTCAAAACCAGAAATCCACAGGCAGAAAATCCAAAAACACAAGGCAGCTACTAAATCCAAAAAACAGCCAGAAAGTCAGAAACCAGAGCGAGCAGAAAAAAACAGGCAGGAACAAAACAGACAAATACACTGTGATTAACTGGCAGAGAAACAGAGAAGATAGAGGGGTATATATACACAGACTGGTGACGTGTAAACAGGTAACAGGTGTGCAAGATGGGCTTCAGGTGGTGGGTGTGGCAGCAGGGCAGATAGACGGGACAGGAGGTGAGACGATGGGCTGAAAACGAAAACAAAAGCACATGCACGCAAAAAAAACCAAACAAAAGACACACCCACACTGACAGACAGGAAGACAGACAGAATACAAGCAGGACATCATGCGGAAGTACTGACACTCCATCCTTTGGCAACCATGACTCTTATATCAGCCTTCCTCTATGGCAGGGCTGTGGTCACTGAGCCAATACTTCAGTCAGGATCAGTCTGTTTTCCATCTGACAGTCCCAGGAGCAGTCACATTTTAGCATACAACTATCCAAGAACTATGCTTAAAGACTTGTGATAATTAGTGGCAGAAATTTTGCCCATTCATTTCAGACTTGGATAGGCCATGTACGAATAAGTGAATATTTGACAGTTGTATTATTATAGAGTCCAATTTTACACTTTACTTTATTGTCCCTCGAAGAGGAAATGTATTGCACTGCTCAATAAGCATAATACATTGTATTACAACAAATTTATTAATCAGCAGCATACTGAGGGTATTATTGATTACAGTCTGGGTTAAGCAATGTGTGCTGGCAGTTTATTGTAAAAATAAATTTCAAGGCCCACAATACCAAAGCTGTGGGAATGAAAAAGGACTATCCATTAAGGCAAGCTCCACAGCCTGGGTCAATCCTAGGTTTTTATTTAGAAAGCCTGAAAAATCAAACCTTCAGTGGGTATCACTTTGGCCTGAAAGTTTGTTTTCAATGCTGATGAAAACATACTACTGCTATAAAAAGGCAATTCCACAAGTTAAACACATCGCTGCTATCTTTACTGTTTTAAACCCAAAGATGTATGATGCAGTTCAGTTTGATTCTCTGTGGCATTGAAGGAATCCTGGGGACTGTGGTTCAATGCCCCCTAATTTACAGCTATACCCATTCTACAAAGACCAAATTTACTGCGTCCCACAAAGAGGAACTTCAGAGAGAATCCATGTCCCAAATACTGTAAAAACCCAGAAACCAGGAAGCAGAACCACCCAATAAAGTCAGTTTAATGAATATGGACTAGACCCAACAATTACAAACACATGTAAAATATGCACAAGAGGTGACAACAAGCACCTTCAGTGGTACACTATACACGATAAAGAAGAAAAGCATGGCTGATATACTGTATGTGTGCCAATTAGGTACAATATGAGTTGAATATGAATACACTGACATTCCCCCTAGCTCTCAAGATATTTCCCCACAGAAAAGCACAATGTATTTCCTGCAAAACCAAAGCTGGTTCTACTGCAAGGATCCAGTCAGAAAGCAGACTAAAAATGGCCTTGGCAGGTATTGCTGTTGTGACCACTGTTTTAAGGCGTAGTTGTGTTTGGCTATGGAAGCCCTGTAACCCTGTGTGCTTGTAATGTAACATATGCTCCTGACACTGTCACTGAGTGACACTGTCAAATACATATTCCAAGTCTGTGCCCTTCAGCAGGGCAGCTTGCATGTAAATGTAAATTAGAGGTTATGTTTCCTAAACCTGCAGATCACAATACATTAATAGGCAGGAATATTCAGCACTGCAAACATGAGATATATCACATTTCATTTGGGAGTAAAGCACAGAAGCACAGAAACTATAGCACAGAAACACAAGTGAGATCTAAAACAATTCAAAGATGATGAACACATATGGACAGCTGCTCTTGACTTTGCCAGGGAAATACTCTGTTGTCCAACAAAGGACACAGTTTACTTTCCAAGTGAATATAATTAGTTTTAACATGGTCATATTTTCATTTGCAGTCCCTCTCTTAGACAAACACCCACCCAGAATATGTGTTAAAGGAGTCAGAAATCTTAAAGACAGGCCATTCAATCCTCTATGCTTCAAACCAATGACAGGCTGTTGGTAACCTGAGGGAGAGAGTGTTCAAAGACTACAGGTAATTAATTCCTTTCCCATTCCTTTTCTGGGCAGCAGGTTAAAATACAGAGCTTCATTAACTGGAACAAGACTAGGATTATTTATATTTTGACACGTCCCTGTAGGCAGTTCTATTTGGGGCACACAGAATAAGTGGTTAAAATGTGTGTACGTAGGGCTGCAATTAGAGATCAGTGCCTAGAATATTCTCTCACTAGACATGACAGCACAAGGTGCCATGGCTCTTTCCTGTATGTTTTAAGGTTTGATCTTATGAGATGCATGTCAAAAGGAAATATACAGACAGCTCTGTTGTGGCCCAAAAGTTCCCTGTGTTATGATAACACAGAGACAAAAACAAGTCTGCAACTCAAGCAATACAAATGCCCCCAAACCAGCTTCCAAGAGCTATAAAGAACATGATTTATTAGGGAGGGAGGGAGGGCGAGAGAGAGAGAGATCCCTCCCTTTTGCAGGCAACCATCATTTAGAAGGTAGAGCACAGGTGAACAATCAGCACAAGATGACTGCAGTCCCTCAGTAGAGACTCCAGCAAACACATCACTTTACTCCAAGCACTGGTACCACTGGGCCTCAGCAGTGAACTGATGAATGAGACCTGTTATTTGGATCAGTACATGTATTTGGAATGGACTGCTATTGACCAGTGATTGAAGTATTATTGTTACTGACAAACAACTGTGCATCCTTGATTAAGTAATTGTTTGTTCTTTGGCTAGTCCTCAGTTTCACCTGAATCTCTAATACCTGATTGTCCTCCACTGTACAGGTGTTTTTTGGATTTTTTTGTTTTCATCTGGCCACCCCTCCACTTTTCATCAATACTCCAAAGAAGGAATTGATGTCCAAAATAAGTCAGCATTTGTGATCAATAAATATATTTGAACAGTGTTTTTAATAAAGGCTCCAGTATAACATCTACATGTCCTAGATAAAAGTCCATTAACACCCTAATACATTAATATTTACATTATTATGGATTCTTTCCTGAATTCTTATGGAAAAATGCAGGCAATGCAGGTAAAATGCAGGTAAAAATAGTCTTATAAATTTGTTGAACTTTCACCTTTTGCCTCAACAGTCTTCACTTCAGCATGGAGAATTCTTGAAGTCTCCACATCTATTTATACAATATTATTTCTGTAATCTTCTGTAAACCGGCCATATAATTCTCTTTGTAGAGCAGCAGTGAAAGCTAGTGTGATCTTGTTCATTTTTATATTAATTTTCCTTTTTTTATTTTATGCTAAATGGTTCTATGAGTTGGTATTGCCTACTCTGTAAAATGCTGCTGCACTGAATAGTGTTGTAAATTGTTAACTGAGTTTGTGCAATGTGCTAAGTAGAAAAGGTGCATGTTACCTCTGTAGGGATCCAGAAGGGCAGGGCACTTCATGGATAAATAAGCACCCAGAGGCCTACTCTGCAACCATAATAACCGGGCCATGATGCATCCCTCTCTTCACTGCTCATATTGCACCAGGACCGGGATGACAGCCAGTCTTCTGCCTCTGTGAAACTGAGTCAGCTTGCGCCACACTCACTTGGCCCACGGGAGACCCAGCTCCCTGCTACAGCCCCAGTCTCTTGAGTTGAAGCACAGATTAAATCAGCTATCAGTATGTCTGCAATTCTATTCCAAAATCAATCATTCAACAAGAAACACAAAAATTGCACATTTCATCCTCAACATGAAAAATAATGACATGTGGGAGAACAGTGGCCACAGGTGGCCAAAATGCCAAAATACACCAAATTCACATAGAATGGTGAAAATGTGGCATGATTTCTTGCATGAACCTGAATGTAAACAGTCCTGGTATCCCATAATCCACTCTTCACAGGTCAGAGATTATTAGAGGCTGGCTCTGACATCAGAGAGAATTCCTGGCACTCTTCACTGAACCTCTCTGTACACAGGTGGAGAAATCATTGCATCAGTTTTAAACCCTGCTTAGACAGAAACCAAACACTGTAACCTGCTGCACATTCACACACTAAGTATCAACCACAGATGTAGGCTTTAGTCTGCTGACCAATAATCTCCAATCAACCAGATGCTTTATCACTCTCAAACTTGTACATCTCCAACCAACCATATATCTTATCTGTCCCTGACTTGTAAATCAGAAGCACAAGTTAACCCATATCCTTCTCCATGAAAGTGACAGGACATGTCCAAGTGTGTGGGGTGTGGAAATGAGGTTAACTTCCTAGGTGCCAAGCAAACACATATCCATTTCAATCAACAGCACATCTGTCCTCCTGCTCTCTCTGGACTGTGCAAATGCATTAATAGATTGCTGGATAATCCAGAGAGAGATGTGAGTTTGCATGCCCTGTGGTGGGCCTCATGGATCCCAAATGTAATCCTGCGTGGCTTCATATCAAGGCCTACATACTGTGATAAATCCACACCAAAAGAACAATAATGTAGTTCTAAGGCCCAGGCTGAGGACAATCATTGCCGACTAAACAAAACTTGTGAGGACACAAACTGCGAAATATTACCAAAAACATTGAAGCATTGACATCTTTAAAGCAGACCTTGGGGCCCCATGACCAAATGTGATACAAAGATTATAAACAATGCTCACTTTGAAGTCAATGGTGTATAAATTCACAAGACTGGCGGCCACTGGTTCAGGTCAACAGTTTGACTGCCAACACTACCATATTGCCTCTTAGTCCCAAAAAGTCCACAGGCTGACACTGAAAAACTGCAAGAAACAAAAATCATCTGAGTCAAATCATAATGTTCCAGTTACCTTGTTTGCTTCTTATTCCACCAAATTTTGCCGTGCTTCTCCTCCCACAGTTTTCGAGATATCAACCCCAAACCAATGTAACCCGTCCGGTCTGACCCTGATCAGTGTGCTTGTATACAGCCCTAGCAACGCCCAGCGACCATATTGTTTACACTAGCAACCACTTAGCAACACCCTGGCAACCACCCAGCAACACCCTAGCAATGCCTCGGCGACCATTTTGTTTACCCTAGCAACCACCTAGCAACCACTTAGCAACACCCTGGCAACCACTCAACCACGCCCTAGAAACCACCTCATATACCATAGTAACCATCTAGCAACATCCTAGCAACCACCTAGCAACAGTTTAGCAACCACCTAGCAACACCCTAGCAACCACTTCGCCACATCCTAGCGATCGTCTCATATACGTTAGCACGTTTTCGCTGCCGGATCACAATCAAACTCTGCATTTTCTTCAGGAAATGCACTTTTCTAGTTGTACTGCATAATTAACTACAATTGCAAATACTGGATTGTACAGGATCCAAAATAATTTCTTTTCAACTCTTTTCAAGACTGCAGCTGCAAAATGAAGTAGCTCATGCTTTACAGAATTCAATGACATTCAATGATAGCATTTATAAGTTATTTATCAGAGAGTTGTGTGTACTTTAGGACAGACACAGAACAATTAAGTTATGTCTATAAATGGCATTGCACAACAATTAGGTAGTTCATATTATAAACATTAATAGATGTAAAAGTAAAAGCTTTTTACATTTTTAAAAGCAAATGCTTTGTAAATGGTTAATTGATAAGACCTTAAGATAGAGCACTACTGAAAACTTCACCATTCAAATCTATTTTTCAAGCTATTTTTTCAAGGTTAAATACATGCAACTACCAAAACACAGATTATTTCTGAGAACAAGATATTTTCTATAAACAGTTTCTAATCCTGAGGGTTGTTTGTATTTGTGTGTCATATTACACACAGTCTGAGTTCTCTATAGCCCTGGTGCTTCTGGAAAGAGGGGACCAAGAAGCCTACAAACATCAGCTGTTCTATGAGCTGGCCAGTGAGCACAGCACAACAAATATAGTCCCCCATCAGAGCACTATGGATGTTAATACTATCAGCAACCATGAATCTGTTGTCCATTTCTCATAATCCACTTTAATCTTTAAAATTTCAAGAGTGGTTCCAGCGGAAAACCTATTAATGTACTGCTATATCAATTAGCATCAGATATCCCTAGCCTATACAACTGCTCTCATCTGAAAAATTTAATTTCTGAGGCTTTATGTTTTGCAGAAATATTCACTGCAGCACCTTGTCAGGCTTTCAGGTAGAAGGACCCAGGCGCAGACTGGGATGACAAACCAGGTGTTTAATGAGGGATATCCAAAATCCAGCACCTCTCCTCGGGACCGTAGCCCTCCCAGTCAACGAGGTACTGGACCCCTCGACCCCGGCGGCGGATGTCCAAGAGGCGCCGGACAGTGTAGGCAGGGGCACCGTCAATGAGTCGCGGAGGCGGTGGAGTTGGGACAGGCAGGGAATGGGGGCTGCGCCACACTGGCTTGATCCTGGAAACATGAAATGATGGGTGGACTCGACGGAGCGACAGGGGGAGCTTCAGGCGGACCACCAAGGGGTTGATGACCTTGGAGATTGGGTAAGGACCGATGAAGCGAGGGACCAAATTGATCCTCAGAGGAAGGTCCCGAGTGGACAACCAAACCCTCTGCCCTCGGCGGTAATGGGGAGCCTTGATTCTCCGTCGGTCAGCAGCCCTCTTGGTGCGATCATTGGAGCAGCCTGAGCATGTTTTACGCCGGCAACGGCGAATGAAAGCCTGGACTGAGGGGACGCTTGTGTCCTCTTCCTGAGCGGGAAACAGGGGAGGCTGGTAGCCAAGACAACACTGGAAGGGAGACAGACCCATGGAGGAAACAGGAAGAGAGTTGTGGGCGTACTCGGCCCACGCCAGGTGCTGGCTCCACGAGGTGGGATTCTGGGAAGCCAGGCACCTCAACATCCTCTCCAGGTCCTGGTTTGCCCGTTCCGTCTGGCCATTCGACTGGGGATGGAAACCTGAGGAGAGACTGACTGAAGAACCAAGCACCTTACAGAACTCCTTCCAAAACATAGAGGTAAACTGGGACCCCCTGTCAGACACAATGGCTACAGGAAGACCGTGTAGCCTGAAAACATGATTGATCATCAAAATGGCAGTCTCTTTGGCTGAGGGTAATTTCACCAGGGGAATAAAATGTGCTGACTTGGAGAAACGGTCTACCACAGTGAGTATGCAGGTGTTGCCATTAGAGGGAGGAAGACCAGTGACGAAGTCCACGGCGCTGTGGGATCAAGGGCGGTGGGGTACCGGCAAGGGCTGGAGCAGACTGGCAGGAGGCTGGTTGGATGACTTGTTTTGGGAGCAGACAGAACAGGCAGAGACAAAGTGGTTGACGTCGTCGACCATGGATGGCCACCAAAAGCGCTGACGGAGGAAGGCCAGGGTTCGTCGGGAGCCAGGATGACAGGTCAACCAGGAAGCATGACCCCACTGCAGAACCTGCGAACGGACAGAGCTGGGAACGAAAAGACAGTTAGAGGGGCAGTTGTCAGGGGGCGGCTCATGCTGATGGGCTGCACGAACCACTGTCTCAATGTCACAGGTGACCGCGGCCACAAACCGATGGTCTGGCAGGATGGGGGCAGGTTCAGAGGAGTCTCCTGATGTGCAAAACAGACGGGACAGGGCATCAGGCTTGACGTTCTTGGAACCAGGGCAATAGGACAGAACAAAATTGAACCTGGAAAAGAACAAGGTCCAGCGGGCTTGGCGGGAGTTGAGGCGTTTAGCTGTCCTAAGGTATTCCAGATTCTTATGATCCTTCAATACGAGGAACGGGATCCTGGTGCCCTCCAGCCAGTGACGCCACTCTTCCAGGGCAAGCTTAACCGCCAGCAATTCGCGGTTACCAATGTCATAATTGCGCTCAGCTGGGGATAGGCGACATGAGAAAAATGCACAAGGGTGCAATTTGTTGTCCTTAGCAGAGCGCTGTGATAAAACGGCCCCAACCCCTACATCTGAGGCATCAACCTCTACCACGAACTGGAGTGAGGGATCAGGGACAATCAGGATGGGGGCCGTGGTAAAGCGCTTCTTGAGCGCTTTAAATGCCACCTCAGCATCATCGGACCAGCAGAACTTCTTGGTGGAGGAGGTGAGTGCAGTGAGGGGAGCCGCGATCCTGCTGTAATCCCGAATGAACCGCCTTCGGGAACTGGGAGAAGACCATTCAGTAACTGCCCTCACCTTGTCGGCGTCCATCTTGATTCCATCAGCCGAGATGTTGACCCCAAGGAAGGAGACCGAGCTCTGATGAAAGGCACATTTCTCTGCCTTGACGAAGAGATGATTCTCCGACAGGCGCTGTAGGACTCGTCTGACGTGTTGAACATGTTCAGAGACCAATCTAGAGAAAATCAGAATGTCGTCAAGGTAAACAAAAACCGATTGACCATGTCCCGCAACACATCATTAACCAACGCCTGGAACACTGCAGGTGCATTTGTTAAGCCGAATGGCATGACCAGATATTCGTAGTGTCCTGTAGGGGTATTAAAAGCGGTCTTCCATTCGTCTCCTTCACGAATGCGTACCAGATGATACGCATTGCGGAGATCCAGCTTGGTAAACATTGTTGCTCCCTGCAGAAGCTCAAAAGCTGAAGACATGAGGGGCAAGGGGTAACGGTTCTTCACAGTGATGTCATTGAGGCCACGATAGTCAATGCACGGTCGGAGGGACCCATCCTTCTTCCCAACAAAGAAGAAGCCAGCCCCTGCGGGCGACGAAGACGGGCGAATAATCCCGGCAGCCAGGGACTCGCTGATGTATTTCTCCATGGCTTCCCTCTCTGGTGGCGACAACGAGAAGAGGCGGCCTCGAGGGGACGAGGTTCCTGGCAGCAGATCGATCGCGCAATCGTAGGGACGATGTGGCGGCAGGGAAGTGGCTCGGGACTTGCTAAACACTGGTTTCAGGTCCAGATATTCCGCAGGCACCGACGACAGGTCAGGGAACTCATCAGGAGCATCTGAGGCAGGAGGTACAGGAACGTGGGCAGTGCGGAGGCAGTGGGAATGACAGTAAGGACTCCAGCCTGACACAGTGTTCTCTGCCCAATTGACCTGGGGGTTGTGTTTTACGAGCCAGGGGTGACCCAGAACAATTGGTGCGTGAGGCGAGTCTATGACGTAAAAAGCAATCTCCTCACGGTGGTTGCCGGACAGAAGAAGACTCACTGGGGAAGTGATGCAGGTGATCCTGGCGAGTGTCTGGCCATTCAAGGCTTTAGCCTCCAATGGTGTGTGAAGGGTGGAGGTGGACAGCCCCCATTGTGCAGCCAGAGAAGCATCCACAAAGCTTTCATCAGCACCGGAGTCTATCAGGACTGTGACTGCGTGCTGTTGGTCCTGCCACAGGACAGTGGCAGGTAGGAGAGTGCGGAGGGTTGGAGAGAATTGGACAGGGGTTATGCTCACCACAACTCTCCGTTTCACTGGTGCACTGGCTTTTGCTGGACAGGTTGCGACGAAGTGGCCTGGCTCACCACAGTATAGGCAGGAGTTGGTGCTTATCCTTCTCTGCCTTTCTGCAAGTGACAGGTGGGTGTGGTTCACCTGCCTGGGTTCTGGTTCAGAAGGGGGTGCGCCATGGGCGGACCAGAGGTCAGGGCTTGGCGGAGGGCCTGGTGGTCGACGGGCCGGGTGAGTGTGACTGTACTCCTTTCTCTGTGACGCTGACGCAGCCTGTTGTCAATTCGGACCATCAGGTCAGCCAGCGCATCAAAGGTAGCTGGTAGCTCTCGGGTGGCGAGCTCATCTTTGATGGAATCAGAAAGGCCGTTGACGAAGGCATCGTACTGGGCATCCGAGTTCCAACCACTGGTGGTGGCGAGAGTACGAAACTGAATGGCATAGTCAGAAACTGTGCTATGCCCCTGGCGGACGTGAAGCAATCCACGGGCAGCCTCTCTCCCGTGCTTGGAACGGTCAAAAACCTTCCGCATCTCGTCTGCGAATGCCCTAAAATCATGGCAGACCGGTGATTCAGTATCCCAGACAGCGGTGCCCCATTCTCTTGCCCGACCGGACAATTGCATGATGACATAGGCCACCTTGGTTCTGTCAGACGGGAAGGTGGAGGGCTGCAGCTCAAAAATTAGAGAGCATTGAGAAAGGAAAGACCGGCAGGTACCTGGTTCACCGGAATAACGCTCAGGAGGCGGCAGATGAGGTTCCCGGGCTGGGAGCACTGGAGCGCCTGGAGAAGCAGGAGAGGACAATGTAGACGGGCCTGCGCTGCGAGCCAGCCGGAGCTGGACTGCCAGGTCTGTCATACTGGCAGCGAGGGCTTCCATTGAGTTGCTAACTGCATCCAACTGGGTCTGATGCCTACCCAACAGGGATCCTTGTTGCTCCAGGGCTGTCCTCAGTTGACTGATGTCTGCTGGGTCCATGCTTGGCCAGTTCGTACTGTCAGGCTTTCAGGTAGAAGGACCCAGGCGCAGACCGGGATGACAAACCAGGTGTTTAATGAGGGATATCCAAAATCGTAGTAAAAAACAGTCCAAGTCGAAACCAGAAAATCCACAGGCAAAAAATCCAAAAATCACAAGGCAAGTACAAAATCCAAAGAGACAGGCAGAAAGTCAAAAACCAGAGCAAGCAAACAACAAACAGGCGGGAACGAAACAGACTGAGACGAACTGGCAAACAAGACAGAGACAAGCAGGGTAAATATAGGGTAGGGCTGATGAGGTGATGGGAAGCAGGTGTGCAGGCAGGCAGGTGGAGATGATCAGGTGGGCGGAGACAGGGCGGAGAGCGGGGCAGGGCTGGAACACAAGGAAAAACAAAAGCACATGGACACAATGACAGATGGGGAGAACAAAAACACAACAGCTAAGGGGCTGGAGTACTGACACACCTATAGTACTGGTGTTAGCTGGTGTTAAACCAATACAAGTTAGGTCCAATCAGGAAAGCTATGATGGAAAAAAAGTTCTCCCCTTAGCCCTGTAAATCCTGAGTATTTGAATAGCATGTTTCATTGGCATTGGATCAACAAAAATGGACAAAGGAAAATGAATTACTACCATATATTGCTGTGTGATAGAAAAATTATTTATTTCAAACACGTCAAAAGTTGACAACTACTGTTGACATTGTAGTCACAATTGAGTTTAAAGACAGTCCTTGTTGGCTTACACCAGTGATGCATCTTCCATCCTTATGGAGATACAGTAGAGTATTCATCAAGGTGAAGGCCTTCTTCACCAAACATGCAAGTGCCTGAAAGCAGACACCTCCAACAAGAGAAATGATCTTTATGACACAACCTGTCCCAAAAATGACCTAGCACAAAAGTTATTCCATAAATGAAATCAGTTGGATAATGTAAGGTAATGTTCTGTCTTGTTTTATACCAAGAATAAGGCTGAAAAATGCCTCTTGCATCCTATTCTCTGTTTGTGAAACACAATACATCTTTTCACCTGTAACATAGTTCTGCAATTTGAAACACTTCAGGCCCTTTCCCAAGTGGGAATACTTTTCTGCAGTAAAAGCTGAATATCTGTTAAAAATAAGAACAAACACAGAATGACTCCTCAGGCATTAGTTTGAACAAAAGTGAAAGCCTGACTAGAGGAACCTGGCACAATAATGAGACCATCAGAGCCACATTACCTCCTGATAAAGAGAAGAGAAGATAATGAGGTAAACAAAAACAAACTTCTCTTTGAAGTCCAAATCATAAACAAAAAACAATTAGCCTTTGTTCTACTACAGCTGTACACCAGTGGCGGCTGGTGAGCTGGAAACAGGGGAGGCTGAAACATTAACTTTAAATCTATCATTACTTTCAACCTGTTCCCCTTTATCGTCCTTGATTAACAATAAAACAAATAATTCACAGAATAATTGACACCAATCGCGTAAATAGAGTAAATGATTACGCTCGCGAAACAGCGCAGATTGTCTGTAGTTTGTGTGCTTGCGAAAGCTACAACGTGATATTGTTTAATTAACAAGGATGACATTTAGCGATTTAAATTACGTTAAATGCTCATGACACATCACAGCTTTTGTGAGGTCAGTGTTCTAAACGTTATTGTTCATTGCACTCAACACTACCTAACTGTACGTTCACATCGGGAGCGGCGAGAGCGTCAAAGTCCGCTCTGGCTGCCCTGCCAGCAACGCCGTCGAAGAAGTGGTCGCTCTGACGTAGATGAAATGGGCGGCTACAAGTTCGTTCGAAATGCTTGGTCTTGCAAACGTTATTTAAAGGGGCCGCAAAGAAAACAAACGTGTCGCTTGTGCTGACTGACCACAGGTAGGGTAGGCAATAAGTTAACTTCGTGAAATCTTTTAAATGTGAAGGTAAGAAATCGATCGATGAAGGAAAGAAATGAACAATTATAATCACATGTTTGGTAACAAAATAAACTAACGAAATAAACTGATTAAAAGCCATTTGTGTGGTGTGACTTTTGTGTTGTTGCTAAGTGCTAAGTCACATTTCAACATGCAGTTTATAGGACACGTTTACTAGTCTTGGTCTTTAATTAACATTAACGTTAATTTGTGTGTAGCCTACATTAATTATCAAGCTCTCTTCCATTGTGCTTGGGAACTAATGTTTGGTGGGAACAAAAGTTTACACGGTTGTGTTCTCTAGAATTCTCTAGAGCGGAGCACTTCTAAATTCTATTTGGTTGCCGCCGAACCGCGTCATAGCTCATTACCATAAAGTTGCCCAGACTTCAACTTTATTCTGACGCTCTCGCCGCCAAGGATCATGCCGCTGCTCGCCGCCGAGAGAGACGCTGGCTCACATAGAAAATGAATGACTTCCGGTCGCTTTGACGCTTTCGCCGCTCCCGGTGTGAACATAGGGTAAGAGTTTATTCTCAGTAATTTAAATCGATGTAAGTAAATTTAGCTCCATTTTGTAATTTGAATTTTGTAACACAAGAAACCTATAATGTGAAACATTTAAGAGAAAGCTTTGGGATTACTTGCCACTTAATTATTAAAAATGCCATCCTTGTTAATCAAGCAATCTCATGCTGTAGCTTTCGCAATAGCACACAAACTACAGACAATCTGCGCTGTTTCGCGACCATAGTCATTTACTCTATTTACGTATTGGTGTCAATTATTCTGTGAATTATTTGTTTTATTGTTAATCAAGGAAGGATAAAAGGGAACAGGTTGAAATTAATGATAGATTTAAAGGTAATGTTACAGCCTCCCCTGTTTCCAGCTCACCAGCCGCCACTGCTGTGCACCCTTTTCACATTTCATTTGAAGATTTATTAAATTCACTCATTAAACTGGGCAAAATTCTCCTACCTATGGTTATGGTACATCTGCTTGAGAAAGGGGACCACACACTTTATGAACAGCCCACAAACAAACTCCACTGATCATATCAGTCTCTTTTTCAACCAGACAAAATTCCAGCAGCACACTTCATGAGTTAATGATGCAGGTTACCAGTATGGATTTTGGATTTGTGTCAAGCAATTCTGTCAGCACTGCACTGCCACCTCCCACACACACCAAATGAACAGGTAGAAAGGTCCAATGTGACCAAAGGTGTATGAAAATAGGACTAGACTGGATGGACACACTTTTTCCCAAAACACACTGCTGTGCGTAATGTAAAACTACAGGGCTTGTGATCTGCAGAAAAGCTGTCCCTG
Organism: Megalops atlanticus; assembly: GCA_019176425.1. Taxonomy (NCBI): domain Eukaryota; kingdom Metazoa; phylum Chordata; class Actinopteri; order Elopiformes; family Megalopidae; genus Megalops; species Megalops atlanticus. The sequence continues at coordinate 37,613,744 of CM032886.1, read as the reverse complement.
TGCTCTGTCCCTTGTGATGAGCATGTCTTGCATACAAGGAGGCCACCTCTGTTTTGACCAGGTCAAATGGGAATATTTGTGGACTGTGTTAGAAAAATTTGGTCTTGGAAAAAATTACATCGACATTATCCGTGTCATGTACGCTAATCCTTCTGCTATGGTTTGCACTAGTGGTATTCATTCTAGCCTATTCCCCATCCTTCGCGGAACTCGTCAGGGCCACCCCATGTCACCGAGTCTCTTCATCCTCTCACTCGAACCTCTAACGTTACACCTCAAATAAAATTGAATAATTTCTCCTATATATATCAAAATGTCATCCCACATTATTTCTTTATATGCAGATGATGTTCTTTTGTTTATGACCGATATCCAAAAATCCCTCTCTAACCTTTTGGTTGTCTTTGATTTTTTTAAATTGCTCTCAGGTTTCAAAATTAACTGGGGGAAATCAGCATTGATGTTACTTAATGACAAGGCAAAAACTACCTCTATTCCAACCACCATACCTACCAAAACGGAGATAACTTACTTGGGTATAAAGCCTTCCTTACATAAGATAGTTACCAATAATTATCAAAACAGATTGAGAGTGAAGTAAGTTGGAGTAAGAGAGAGTGGAGTAAGTTGCCTGGATTGCTATAAATGAGAATTTCCACTGTGAAAATGAATGTGCTGTCATGTTTAAACTTCTTGAGCATGATGATTCCTCTACCCTCACCTATAGGTTACTGAGCAAAGGTTGATAAGCTCATCAGAAAATATATATGGAATGGGAAACATGCCAAAATTCAATATAGTCCATTACAGAAATCTAAAAGTGACAGAGGGCTTACCTTACCTAATTTTCAGATTACCAGTCCTTCCAGCTCCATTCACTTAAAACTTGGTTACATTATTCATCACCTGTAGTTTGAAGGGCAGTTGAGGAAGCAATAGTGCATCCGACCAGATTGCAGGACATAGTGTTCTCTGGTTTTTCCCACAATAAATGCATGCTTAAATATGGACCTGTCACAGCAAACACGGTCACTAACTTCAGACTAGTTGGAAAAACATATAAAAGGTCTCCCAAAATGGCACCACCACACACCTCTGTGGCACAATAAAGCTATTTTGTCAGTTAACAAGCCTTCTGAGTTCAAACCATGGGCGTCGAAAGGTATCCATACACTTGGTGACATATACAGCAAAGAAGGCATCCTAAGTTTTCATGAGCTTTGTGTAGCGTTTAACATACCAAAATCATCAGTTTTTCATTATCTCAAACTACATAGTGCTCTACAAGCTTATGGGGGCCCATGGGGTACAGAATTAAGTTCTCATCCTTTTATCAGTTGGTTGCTGAGTTTCCTCATAAAGGGCTTTGTCTCAGGTATGTATTCTAAATTGCTACTAACAACTTACAAAGATCTACTCAATGTGATAGCATGGGAAAAAGATCTTATGGTAAATGAGGAGGATCCAGTCAGGTGGGAGAGTGTATGGAAGAATATATTTGGTTCATCCAAGTACCCAAACCATCAGTTGATCCACTACAAAGTGTGCCATAGAACATACTGGACACCACTTCTAAGATACTGTACCACACAAAACAAGCTTGCAGTCCTAACTGGGAATTATGTCACCTTATACACCAAGATCTGGCTTGCTGGTGTAACAGCTGTGAAAAAACCTATTGTTCAGCGGTGGATCCCTCCTCATAAGCTGCACATTAAAAAGTGGTTATATTACTTTCAAGAGATAGTTGCGATGGAGTTATCCACTGCCCCAATCAATAAAGCCAGTGCTAGCACTTTAGATATGTGGGAGAATGCTGCCTTAGATATCAGACATTTACAAGAAAATTCAGATAGACACTCAACTTGATAGGAAATGAATCAATGTGCTCAGTGCTATATTTTAAATGAGGTATATATCACATAATGATGTATTGTACTTTATAGTGTATGTATATGTGTGTATGTAAGTGCATATGTATCGGCTACATAAATGTGAGTATATATGCATTACCCCTTGTAGCGAAGGGCGAGAGCAGTCACCCCACCCGGCCTCGAACCCGGGTCTACAAATGGTGTCATAGGGGGGATGGCTGGCTGCGAGGCCATCGGAGGCGTGCCCGGTGTGTGAGCCGTATGAGGGACCCCCAGGTTAGGTTGACCCTGGTGTGAGGGACCCCAGAGATGGGTGAAGCACGGTGTGAGGGACACCAGAGATGGGTGAAACACAAGTGAGTGGGGCACCCTGGGATGGGAGAAGTACGGCAGGGGAATGCGTGAGGGACGCCTTGGTGCGTGAAGCGCATGGGCGCGCTTCCCGAAGGGGAGGGCAGTGTGACGGAGTGCCGTCACAATGGTTGAGTATGTGCTCTGACTGCCATACCAACGAGCCTGGCTCTTTGGCGTCGCGGTCAAAGTCGCATGTTTGGTACCCCGTAGACCTGGGTTCGAGGCCGGGTGGGGTGACTGCTCTTGCCCTTCGCTACACCCCTACATGTGCAAGGTTTTATTTATATTATTTCATGTTATGTATGTGTACATATTTATTGTAAAGATATCGTACGGGCTGTTAGCTTACTACCAATACATGCCCTTACATAAATAAAAGAGACTCAAAAGTTATGCGGGCGGGTCATTCTTTTACTGACACACGCAAAATACACTTTTTACAGTTCCAGTTAGCAAGCAGTGTGAATAACAGTCACCAGTTCGTTGGCTCAATTGTCCCCTGTGTTGAAGCTCCGGCGTCGTCCTCAGGAAAGCAAAAAAAAAAAAAAAAAAAAAAGCGGCGTCCTTGATGACAATGGGAGGCTTGCTTCTTGCAAGCTAGCAGCAGCACGTCAGTCGGAGGGTATGCACTGACGTCACTTTCCCACCGGAATACGCCCGCTCAGTCAGACTGAGTGGCAAAACATCCTGCACCATGGCTGCATTTAGTAGGAGAAACTGCGAAACCGGGAGTAAAACAAACGATTACCTGCTTTAATTAAAGGCAGTTGGACTTGACAGTGATCCTTACAACCAGTGTTGGGAAGGTTACTTTTGAAATGTAATAGGTTGCAGATTACTTATTACATTTTAACAGGGTAACTAGTAATGTAACTTATTACATTTGATTACTTTTTGATTACTTTTCTAACAAATGTTTTAAACTGGGCAATAAAGCTGAAAAGTCCTAAAAACATAAATTTAAACCAGGCAGTGTAAACCTCACATCAGTACTCAACACTGATTACTGTCAAACTTTTAATAAAAGTTCTTCAATATAACTTGAATTAAGATTGGAATGTTTTGATTTTAAAGCACAACCACCAAAACAAATCACAAGTATGTAGATCACAAACAAACAGGGCAAACTGGCAACTACCGTTGTGTGCTCAACAAAAGTACAGTATGCATTGTTAGGACCATTAATTTAGTCTGTTGGTGCCCTGTAGAAATTTCACAACCTAATGACCTCTCCAAGTTAATATTTAATGAAAACACAAAGCTGAATTAAGTTGGTTAGTGTTATTAGAGCTCACATAGGCTACCTACATCACTATTCAAGGAGGACTAATGTTAGCTAAGACTTTCTATCAAAGAGTTCATAAATGGAGGTGTGGCTGTGCAAAAGACGTCTGTTAGCTAGCTAGCAATTAATTTGTCATGAATGGAGATTAAACATAAATATGTAGCATACTGGACGAGCACCGAGCAAAACAGCTAAATTACATCTTGAACACACATAAATAACATGATGGAGCGGGAGGTACTTTATTTTATGTGACTGATTGTGGTTACATTAACTTACCTGTAGATGCTTCCTCAGGTTTGACATTGAGCATTTCGATGTTGACAGCATTTTCACCACTGGTAAACAAGCTTTACACTGTACAGTAATATTAGAGCTCTTTTCTGATTTCAGAAGGAAAATATTGTTGAATTTCCAGCACTGAAAGGCGTTCTTGTCCGATGACATGTCCACCCGCCTTGGCATGACCGGCTGGTCGCAGGCATGGCAGACTCAGGTTGCAATGCGCATTGATTTGATTGGTTCTCTTCTTTGAATTTGCACCGCCTCTCGTCTGCCAATCAAAAACAACGCTCAAAACTTGAGCGCATACTGCCAAATGAATGTAGCCTGTCTAGATGTGGAGACAGCTCCTTGTAAGCCATCCTACCCTTGACGGTGTTGCACTCAAATTTGTCCCAACGGCTTTGCTGTAGTGATGTGCAGTTCGTGAACGAATGAATCCTTCTGAACGAATCTTTGAGGTGAATTGAGTGTACTGAATCCCTAGTCTAAAAGATTTGTTTCTTCCTCTTTGCAAACATGTGCGCTGATTAGCTGGCATAGCAGCTATAACTCTCCCTCCAGTGGATATTAGATATGTCCACAAAGCAGCCTATCACAAAACTGTATCAGCAGTACGCTCATGACAACAACTAGCCAATGGCTGAAATGCTAAAACTCTCGAAGCACCTCCCACTGGCCATCTCGGCACAGCTGACAATGTGGGACAATGCAAAAGATCCGGTGACTACGAGGACTCTAAACTCCACCTACTGACCTGATGAACTGTTGACAAGTTCCTCAGTTCACCAGTTCGTTTGGACTCAAAGGAACTGTGAGTCTTCAGTTCACCAGTTCGTTCAGACTGAAAGGAACTGTGAGTCCTCAGTTCGTTCGGACTCCAAAGATTCACTGACTACGAAGACTTGGTGACTACCTGTTGCCAGAATCGCTAGTTCTCAGTATAACAGGCTTGGGCTACATCCGCAATTGACTGCGACAATGCAAAAGGAGTCAGAGCGCTTCCGTGACACTATTATAGGAATAAAAAATATTATTAAATATTATTTTGCTCATCTACCTGGAACATTATTTTATATTTATATTTTTAGCAGTAGCATATTTTAGGTGCGCACAACGTATCGCACTTCTTGTTTATCACAACTGCAATTTGACGTAGGCTACGATGTATTTAATGTTGACATCACATTTCCTTTTAACGTGAATAAAGTCCCTATTAAATACTGACAAATCAACATAGTAGGCTGCAAAACAAAACAGAAATGTGATACATAAGCCTATGCTTGTAAAATGAAGTTATTCGCTTCGGATATAAGCGTGGCTCTTTTTTCCTCGGTGCTTTTTTTTAGTTTTAGCGAATGATATGTACTTAGGCTATTATACGCGTTAAAATGTGGGGTTCTATTACGTTTTGCGGCTGCATGATTGTTTGAATAGCATGGTGCAGTTTCACGTAATGAATATTACGATTTAATGATTATTAGTTTCATTGACATTTGGTTTCACACGTGCTGTTTTGCCGCAGAGTAGGCTAATAATGGACATGATGATTGGAACAATGTACAGTAACTTAAAATGCAATAAAACTATTTACAGATTCGTGTATGCTGCCCGACCGGATATGGAAACGAACGAATCAGTGAGTCAAAGATTCGAATCATATTATTGAACTGAACAAAAGGAACCGAATCACTAAAAAAAATCGTTTTGAACACCACTACTTTGCTGACCCGCGTTGTCCGGAAATATGGCAAAAGGTGTGTTTTAACCGAACGCGACACGAAATTTACAAGCGCTGCGAATGCATGAAAAGTCAATGGCAGGAGGCGAATGGGCGGAGTTAATCGCAGCGAAACTGCCAGCGACGCGAAATGGGCGAAATGAGCGTTTGCTTGAGTTAAAAAATGTTCAACTCGAGCGACAATTTCGCCTGGCGAAAGCCAATCACCTTCAAGTAGGGCTATAACCCACGCCCCCTTTCCACTTTGCCTTTTCGAACTTGCTAGCAGCGTTGGTGTAATCAAAACTGCTTGCTATGACTTGGCGCGAAATTCGCTTGTTCATTTTTCAGGCAAGCGATTAAACCTGCGCGAGGTTAAAACACACCTAAAAGAAGGCATTCCTGCACGGTGAAACGATGCAAAGCAACAGAATGAATGTTATATTCTACACAAGCTTTTTACCGAAAAGAATATATTCGGATGTAACCCCTTTGTAATCACCAACATTCTGATTAGTAACTGTAATTTAATTACATATTTTTCTCAGTAACTGTAACGGATTACAATTACATTTATTTTGTAATTTAATTACATAGCGCTGTTACATGTAACTAGTTACTCCCCAACACTGCTTACAACTTACCAAAGAACCAGTGGTCCATGGACATTGACATATGGCCAGGAATCGGGGTTTCCTGTACCTGTACCTGATTTCGACGCTGGGGAAATACACAAAGCAAATAGCCTGAAGGCATACAAAAGCCTTGACGCTTGGTCATACTTCCACAAAGCAGGATTACAAAATTTGAACAAAATGAAACAAAATTTCAACATATCTGGGAGAAACTTTTAACCCTTTTCGGTCACACCAGTGTGAGTAGCCCTTTGGCGCGTATGCTAAAACCTGTGCGATTTAGGGTTGCCACCTGTCCCGGTTTTCCCGGGATTGTCTTTTTTTTGAGCGACTGTCCCGGAAAATTAATATTCTTTCCACGGACACGAATTGTCCCGTTTTTTGTGAAAATGTACTTCTAATTTAGAATTTCATAGTTTCAGATAAAATTTGGTTTGGTTGCCTTCTACTGCTATTCTGTTTTCTTCCTGGTTATGTTTATACATCCAATCCTGTGTCCGTAAACTGATAAAAACCGGTAAAACACAGCGACTATTGGCCATGTCTATACTTGTATTTGATTGGTAGCAGAAATACGAAAGTTTGCCTAGCAACTAGTGGTGTTCAAAACGATTCCTTTTCGTGATTCGGTTCCTTTCCTTCAGTACAGTAAAATGATTCGAATCTTTGACTCGTTTATTTCTTTGATTCGTTTATTTCCATATCCGGTGGGGCAGCATACACGAATCTGTATATAGTTTTATTGCATTTTAAAAATTACCCTACATTGTTCCAAACATCATGTCCATTATTAGTCTGCTCTGCGGCAAAACAGCACCTGTGAAAGCAAATGTTAATGATATTAATAATAATTAAACTGTAATATCCATTACGTTCAGCTGCACCATGCTATTCAAACATTCATGCAGCCGCAAAGTAGCCTATACTTAGTCTTTAGGAAGGTAATAGAGCCCCAGATTTTAACGCGTACAATAAGTACATGTCATTTGCTAAAACTAAAAAATGCACTGAAGAAAAAAGAGCCACACTTATATCTGAAGCGAAGAACTTTGTTTTACAAGTTTTGAACTAACCGAGCCCAAACATTTTAATATAGCCTACTTGTAGTCATCGCTCAAATCGTAATGTGACAGTGAAGGCATGTCACTGCCCCCGCTATCCGTCACACATACGGCAGTTCATTAAACGCACCGAACAAACATATGGGGTCTCCCCCCACACACACACGCGCGACCTAACATAACTGTGTAACAAAGTAACATAGCCATATAACAAAGTCTTAAAGGGAGAACATTAATCATAAAGAAAAACTAACGACAAAAACAAAAAGAATCATGGGAACACACACTTCCTTAGCAGCAGTGGATAACTATCAACCGCTACAATATATTATGTAGTCTAAGCATCATAATTATTGATTTTTTAAAAAATTATTTAATATTGTGAATGTCGTATTTTTATTTGTTGTTAATGTAGACATAGTACGCTACAAATGTGATGCATAGGCTTATGCATCACATTTCTGTTTTGTAGCCTACTATGTTGTTTTTTCAGTATTTATTAATAGGGACTTTATTCACGTTAAAAGGAAATGTGATGTCAACATTAAATAAATCGTACGTCAAATTGCAGTTGTGATAAACAAGAACTGCAATACATTGTGCGCACCTAAAATATGCTACTGTTAAAAATGTAAATATAAAATAATATTCCAGGTAGATGAGCAAAACTAATATTTAATAAGGTTTTAATTCCTATAATAATGCTACGGAAGCGCTCTGATTCCTTTTGCATCATCACAGTGAATGGCGGATGTAGCCGAAGCCTGCTGTACCGATAACTAGCGATTCTGGCAACACGTAGTCACCAGATCTCCATAGTCAGTGACTCTTTTGAGTCTGAACGAACTGTTGTACTGAGAACTTATCAACAGTAGGTTACATCGTAGTCACCAGTTCTTTTGAGTCTGAACAAACTGTCGAGTCTGAACGAACCGTTGTACTGAGAACTAGTCAACAGTACATCAGGTCATTCAGTACACAGTACACATTGGGGGCGTTTCGAGTCTTCCAGAGTCAGTCACATGCTGTAGTCACCATGGTCATCATAGTCACTGAGCGGCTGTGCCGAGTTGGCCAGTGGGAGGTGCTCCGAGTGTTTTAGCATTTCAACCATTGGCTAGTTGTCGTCATGAAGGTACTGCTGATACAGTTTTGTGATAGGCTGCTTCATGGACAGATCGCATAGCTAATATCCACTGGAGGGAGAGTTATAGCTGCTATGCCAGCTAATCAGAGCGCATGTTTGCAAAGAGGAAGGAACGAATCTTTTAGACTAGCGATTCAGTACACTCAGTACACAAGATTCGTTCAAAAAGATTCGTTCGTTCACGTACTGCACATCACTACTAGCAACTGTCCGGGCTGTCTGTCTGCCGCGCGCATCCACATCCACGACCCCACCATGAGTTCAGTTGCTAGTTAGAGGTAACTTTTTTTTTTTTTTTAACTTTCTATTTATTTTGTCGGTTTTGTGAAATGGGGGGAGAGACGGACGAGGAGGACGACCAAACAAAATTGGACGAGCCACCAGCGTCAAAGAAAAAACGATTTACAACGTACCACTCAGACTGGGCGAAAAGAGAAAACTTTTCTGAATGGGTAAGGCCCACCTGGACCTGTTTTGTGTCCAGCCAAAGTTTCAGTTAAATATGAAGGAAAAACAGCGCTGGAAAATCATGAAAAAACAAAGAAGCACCAGAGTTTTGTATTAAGCAAACGCAAAAAATCTAGTCATTGCAACTTTTATGACAAAAAAAGGTTCACCAGAGGAAGACAGGATAGTAGTAGGGGAGCTTAGCAGTGTATACCACGGAGTGCTTCATGGCCACAGCTACTTATCTACGGATTGTGGCATTAAAGTAAGTACGAAAAAGAGGTGAGAAATGTCAGTGTTAGGTTGCCCAAATTCATTAAGTTAAATAGTTGTTTATAATCTATTATAATACATGTAATCATGTTTTCATTGCTAAAGGGAGTATACCTTTGGACATAGATTAGATTTTACAGTAGATTATAATCAGACAGTATATGTTTACACGTTAAAGTAAAAAAAAAAATCTGTATTTAATGAAGAAAGGGACAGCAGTAGACAAAGGAGTCCAGAGTGAGTGCAACTGCGTCAGGGAGTGCATCTGCATCAGGACAAATATAGATAAGGCAGGCAACAGGGAATCCTACTGTTAACTGTTAACATAGTATATTTGCAAATATGGTTTAACCCCCCCCAAAAAAAAAAAAAAAGTTGGTCCGAGTGTCCCGGTTTTACGCAAGTCAAAGGTGGCAACCCTAGTGCGATTAGAAAACTAGATTGGACGAATTCTAGCTAAGTTTAGCTGTGAGGAAACAGCGATTTAACATTAAAAATGTAGCAAATGCTAACTGAAAACTATGAGAAGCTTAATAACGCTAATGAAAACTTACGAACCATGTAACCCAACACAGGCACTACACAGCATAAAAAATAAGTTGCGTGCGAAAGGGTTAAAGTATGTAGATAGAGGTGTATGCAGAGGGGGGGAGATTGCTTGGAGTGAATGAGTGATGCAGTGGAGATACATTCATGTTTCCTCGTATGTGATTTAAAACACCACTTTCACCCCACCAGAGAAAAGCGGAGCTTGACGTGGTACGATTGAGCTTGATGCATGGTGGAGGTAAATTATTGCCAGTAAACGTCATAAGCATTGGTAATAGATGTTAGTTTTTGATTTTAACCACAGTTATTGACATATTAACTGAAGTTATTGAGTTATATCAGCCATTTACTTTATCTTTACTATGCATGTGGACGTCTGGAAGTGTATAAGGAAACCAGACAATTTAATATGTTAGCCTTAAATAATATATATCCTATTATACTTTGTAAGCATGTGAGTAAAAACGGAAGTGCCTGAAGAGTGCAGGAGACTGCGAGAGGGGTAAGCAGCTGTGAGATATCTGTATGCCAAGGCCTGTTATTGGGGCTTAGCTGGACGCTGTCTGAGCGCCGCTAGGGGGATGGACCTTGAGTGTAAGACAGAAGGATTGGACTCTGTGAAGGAGGGGTCGCAAACGGGTTCTTTATGGAATACAGCCAAGGCAGAGCAGGTTAAAAAGGGACAGTTTTTTATACCAGATATGTGGGGCTCTGAAGATAATGGTGTACAGCCAAGGCAGAATAATTTTTTTTTTTTTTTATAATTAAACAGGTGTGGGCTTGGCAACAATTGTATACAGGAAAAGCCAAATATGGAATGAAATGATGCCAGAATGAAAAACAGTGGTGTACAGAAAATGTGTTATGAAACTGAAGGAGGGGGGCTGAGACTGAGCTCCACAACAAGAGCGGCCAGGGTAAAGGCATAAAAAAGATGCTTTCAGGGGTTTGTTGGACTGCTCTGAGGACTTGACTGATGACATAACTGCTCCGCGGACCAGCCCAGTTTGTTGTATGTGATTTGATCACCATATACAATAAATCAAACGCATCAGATTCATTGAATTACTTTTGTGCTTATTTTTGGTGAATTTCCTTAATTGGGATTACAAGTTGTACAAGTGTGGAGAGAACCACCAGTCTACTCGGCCTGGACTGGATGGGGTTTTCCTACCACAGCTTTCTTCTTGATTTTATTATTGCTATTACCTGAACTGGGACCTGAGTACCTAATTTCGTTCCCTTAAACATGTACAACATGTTCTGGAATGACAATAAAAACATCCTTATCCTTATCCTTAATGGAAGCCGTCTAAGTGTGTGGTTTCCAGCAAGGGAAGGAGCAGGAATACAGAATTAGGCCAGTACAGTCACGAATGTGAACAATTACCATAGCATTGAAGACCACACGTACGGTACATGGATATCTCAATGGAATGGGAGCCCTCTGCATGAACACAGACGTGACCTAACTAAACCTACAGACGTGGTGCAGCTATGCGTTCAGCGTTTCTCTCACAGCTGTGGTACACATAATCCGGCTGTGAGTTAATAGTGGCTAGGTTGCCTACTGCTTAGGAAGCCGCCCCTTACGCTACTGTGCATGCGCGACAAGGCTAACAATAGGACACAGTTCTGTCCGTGGCTGCAGGAGGTCCTAGATTTAAAAGATCAGTTTGTCATTAAGCAGTTTCAGGAGTTCATAACGAGTTGATCATTTGAAGCAGCTGTGTTGGAGCAGGGAGAGACCTAAAACATGCAGGACAAGGGGTACTCCAGGAGAGGTTTGGGAAATGCTGATGTAGAATTGATGACGCAAGCTAGCGTCATCAGGGGGCGCTTCTTGACGGAGCTCTCCTCTGATGAACTCCAGAGATTATACAACAGAGGAACTCCTGAGTGAGGACCTCAGGCTCTGATAGGACACACAAGAGCAGCACAGGGGCTACAGCCATCATCATCCATCACATCCATTAGTGAAAGGAAGATTTATTATTGCAATTATCAACCCCTTACAGAATCACACCTTACAGAATAAAATGTGTGCTATTTAAGAAGCATAACCATAACTGAGCATTACTTAAATCAAACACAGACAGAATAAAACAGCAAGCGAGACCGATGTCTCACTCAGTTTTGTAATGTATCATTTGTATTGCGTCCAGAGATTATATCCTGTCATTGCACATGCACCACAGCTAACACAAAAGGAACTATTCCAAAACATAATTGCAGTTACTACCTCAGAACCTCTGACTCAGAGCAATCACTGCCTGTTCATGTTGTTGTTGGGGACTCTTGATTGTGACTTCCTGCAGGACATGTGACCATGGCCCATAGCTGCTTCATGCCTCTCTGCTGCCTTTACCACCATATCTGAAGTACTCTCACAGACAACTGGAGCTGGGACTCTAACGCTGAATTGCGCTCATGCTTGGAGATTGGGAAAACATCCACAAACGCTGCCATGATCAGATGGGCCTCTAGTTCTTTTCAGAGTACAAAAAGTTGGTCTACTACATGGCTCCTTCGTAGTCCTTTTCACATGCTCCTATTGGACTTATACTGAGCTCTTCATTGCGCACTTTAGGAGGAGATTTTTGACAGCTCTTTTTCTCACCTGAAAAAAAAGCTCCTTACTTTGGTTTTCTTACAACTATAATACATTTTTGAGTCATGGATGTTCATATCATAGGTAAGTATTCCACTGGAGACTGCACTGTTCACACTCTAGATTCATTCCAGTGAATTTCAACATTTTTTCACTCAGCCAAATAAAACCATAGCCCATTTATTAGTCAGCAATGTTCAGGCTCCCCTTCCGGGATACCTTAACCTGTAGCATCCAGTGTGATAGAAAAGCACGTGATTTCACTCTGAAAAACATTTTAAACTTTTAAATACAGTGTTCTGTAAAACATTAATTTCTTAAGTTTTGGGTTGCCTTTAAAATGCATTCTTACTATCACAGGACTCAAATTGTCAGCACTTTGGCCCCCTAGCTGTTGTTTTGGTGTTTCTGCCTGTCTGTCAGTGTCGTCCATGTGCTTTTGTTTACAGTTCCCTTGTGTTCCGGCCCTGCCCCGCTCTCCACCCTGTCCCCGCCCACCTGATTTCCTGATCACCTCCACCTGCCTGCCTGCCTGCCTGCCCACCTGCATCCCATCTATTCGTCAGCACAGTCCTTTATATACCCTGGTTGTCTCTGTCTTGTTGCCAGTTCGTCTCAGTGTTTTCTCTGTTGTGTACCCGCCTGATTACTCGTGTTGCTGATCCCATGCTGACTTCTGCCTGACTGCCTACTTCGTCCCTGCCTGCTGTCCTGCCTTGGTTGCCTGATCTGCCTGCCTGCCCGGTTTTGACCCAGGCTGTTCCTGTTTTGATCCCTGCTCCTTGTTTTCTCTGCCTCAGACTGCCTTCCTGGTTTTTGACCCTGCCTGTTCTGTCACCACAAACTTGCCTTGCGATTCTGAATAAACCACTTGGAACCTGAATAAGCCTGGTCTGCGTTTGAGTCCGTGCCTGTGCCCTGGCATGAATGGTAATGGAAAGGAATGGGGTGAAAGCAAGGTATATTACTGTTGCAGGGAATGACTCATAAGAATAATCATATAAACATACATTCATTATGATGACACAGGTCATGCACCTGCGACCACAGGAGAAATGGGAAGGCATCACTAAACAAAGCCTTTAACTCACTAATAAGACCCTGTCGACACACACAGGGGTGATTTCACAAACAAGGCCTTTGGGTATGTTTCTCAAGTCATATCAACCACTTTTTACTGAGGCATATTATTCCCTGACAGTTTGTATCCGGTTGTATTTCATCACAACTGAGCAATACTGTATCCGTAGGATGAAAGAGCACCCTGCCACAGACCAGTGCACTAGCATCTTGCATCAAGTCCTGGATCAAGGAATTAGCATCTTGCAGTTCAGCAGGACCTGCTTTAGTGCTTTAGTATCCTGCAGTCCAGTAGGTCCTGGATCAGTGCAGTTTCTTCACTGTTACAGTGCTGGCAAAGCCCCATTGTACTCTAATGATAAGAACAAAGATGAATACATGTATGTATACTAAGTGGCAATAAGGAGTACATCAGGGCTTGAATTTCAGTGCGGGACTGTGGGTATTGCGCATAATTTCATCGATTCCCGCAAATCTAGCACTTATAATGCAGGAAATTGCGATGTCTAATAACGTTAAGCCAACGTTTGCACTGGTGCGGAATGCAGGACGACTGGCCGGAAGTGCTGCATCAGACGGACCGACTTCCGCCCTGGACAAAACACTTGGCACGCTCTCTCTCCCTCTCTCTACAAGGCTGCGAGCCCCCTCTGCTGTTGGAGCATCTCTCGCTAGGATACAGACAGGTTTCAATGATATGAACTTGAAGGCATGCAAACATGGACCGCTGGTTAAAACGTAAATCTACATCATCTGAAGTGGAACCCGCTCAGAAAAAACACCGGAACCCGAAAGGACTAGCGCAAAAGGCAGTGCTAATGATGTCAACGTTAACAACGTTAATCCACAGGATCCTCAGAAGGTAACGGTAACGTTACTAAGGTGAAGCAGCAGTTCAAAGACAAGTTTCAGACTAACTGGCTCAGAATGTATCAGTGGCTCGAACTTGAAATGAGCTGCTCGATTTGTAAAATGTGCGGTGCTGCGCCTTTTACCAGCGGATGTTACAAAATGTCAACTTCAATTCGCCACTCAGATGGCGTTTCTCATACAGCAGCCTTGAAAAGAAAGCGTGAGACAGATTCAGCAAAGAACGTGATGGCTAATGCTATTGAAGTTGCGCAGTTGCAGTGTGAGGAGAAAACGAAGGGGCTTCTCAAAACCGCCTACTTTATAGAGGAAAACGAACTGGCTTCAAAATTTGGTCATCTGGTTAAATTCATGAAAGAGATGGAGTGTCCTCCTTTCAAAAAGCTGAACACAGACACATCAAGTTATGGAAGCTACCTTAATGAGAAGGAAGAAGTAAGACCTGTAGTTAAACTCACAACTACTGTAGTATCCCCCCCCAAGTGTATAAATCCCCCCCTATGTGAAGCATTAAAGGGGGAAATTCCCCCCATTTTGCAAAATGAATTTCAGGCCCTGACTATGCTCAAAAAGGATTTTCCCAGATCATGGAGAGTGAAACTCTTCTGAATATGCATAAACACTAACAGCTTGAATGTGCTGGTACATTTTACTCAAGTGACATCAAGTTGCCTGTTACTGTTGCCCTTTGACATTCAACCCCAAATATACCAATGTTGTGTAATCAATGCAATTAATTTAGCACAGGAATGTTGACAAATTGATAATGTTCTACACATGCTCCGATGCTGAGAATTATGTGCATAAATGTCTTTGATTTAATCTAATCCATGATTTTAAAGCATTTCACTACCCTCTGCAGACTGCCTAGGGTCATATCACAGCCTTCTACCTTCTCTACCTACAATACTGAAGACTGTACAAAACAGCTTCTGACACAGTCACTGTCTTCATGTTGCCTATTTCTGTGGAAACTCAGAACATCATTAGCCTCTGAATCAATCCCCACACAAACACAGAACATCATTAGCCTCTGAGTCTGAACCAATCCCCACACAAATTCAGAACATGTTTAGCCTCTGAACCAATGTGCACCAAAAATGCACACATACCTGTACCATACCATCATACTTGGCAAATTTAATTTGTAATACAGAATCTAAGCTTAAAATGACTTTTTAAATTTTGGTATGCCTGTCAGTCACAGGTGAGGCTTAGTATATGGGCAAGCTCAAACTTACATTTCACATTACAGATCTTAAATCATCCTTGCATAGGAACTTCACAGGCATCAAACCATCCATCCCAAGCAATAAATATTATGTTTCAGAAATGTACATTTGGAAATAGATCAACAGTGCAAGGATGCTTAATATAGATGCATGATTCCGAGATTCCAAAACCAGTGCTGCTTGTGTGTGTGTGTGGCACATGTCCGACTCTTTGTGTCAGTGTGTGAGTGTGCTTTGAGTCAATGCATATCTGTGCACATTTGACTGTGTGTTTGTGTATGTGCTCATGCATCTAGTGCGCATCTATGTGTGAGTGTGCATGCAAATGAACACATGGGCGTGATCATGTGTGTGTGTAAATTTTAGAAATTTGAGAAGGGCAGGTACATTGGCCAGCACTGATAAGTTTATTTAAGACATCCTAAGCATCCCACTATGGATTGAGGCAACTGAAGTTAATTCACATGGCTTCCTCAGCACTTCTCACAGCTCGACTGGAGACCCTCAGATGGCTTTGTCTTTGGTTCTGTTTTGAGGCGGTGTTAGAGGAGGGCGGCAGAATACTGAGAATACTGAATATTCCACTGGGCAGGTCACCAACAGCTCAATCCAGCAGCCTGCTCTCCCACCCACTAACCCAGTGCTCCCACTGTAAGAGTGGACTTTTCAATGTCATCTCTCTTTGGCTGTTGAAAACTTTCCAAATTACTAGCGGCCCCCTCAAATTCTGTATGCACCCCATCTTCAAGCCCCCCATTCACAATTTCCCTCACATTTTATGAAAATTCATCATCATAGAAGGGCTTGAGTTTTGAACCCTATCCAAACCCCCTCAGTTCAAAACCAAAAGTAGCTAAATCAGAGCTGTTCTTAGATGGCAGCACATTGGGTTTTGGGGTGGAGGTAACAAGAGACACGTTATTGCTGCAGTTTTAAGAGAGGCCATGCTGATATACAGGGCACACTTCTTTTACAATAGACATGAGTAGGAAACAACAGCAGGCGTGCCGCCCAATGACATTCTTCTCACGGTTTAGAAAGTTGAAACACTTAGGTTTTCTTGATGTCATTGATGGCATATCCATGTTGGTGTAAAGCTCCAATCACAGGAAGGGGAATATGTGGATGGACAGCTGGATATTTACTGAGGCAGTTTGGGTTAAACACTGTGTACACTACAATGCCATGTGTATGATGTACAATGCCACTGTGCCAACTGTATTAGTTTTAGAACACCGCTTATCCAGTAGACTGGATAAGCGGTCACCATTGTTCATCGTATCACTTACAAAGGATACAAAGTTGGAGCACCGATGTAAAATGGGAACTGCTCATGCATAAAGTTTGCTCACGTGCCTTTGTGAAGACCTGTACTGCCATCTTGTAAAGAGATTTTAGGCTCCCTTAAACTGTATTGTCCACACTTGTTATACCCTGCCACAATGAACCTGAAATTGTGAACATGAGTGAAATGGTATATCTCATCTGTTCCATCATCTATGCTGACACTCACGCCACCCCCACTGCGACAAATGACTAGCTTTTGGTCCAGATCCAACTGTAGTAAAGGCAGCGTGGCTCAAATAACACAGCATCATACACAGGCATGACTTTTCCCCCATCTGGTATCAAATGTCACATGAAAGGAATACAGCTACATTACATCTAACTGCTATATCGCAGTCCCTGAAATTCAATTATTTATTAACAGCTTAATTATCAAACCACAGATTCATGCATCACATCCTCCATTTGCTGTACATTCAGTCTTGCTCCAAGCTGTTCCACAATAAACTGGGTCAATCCAGAATACCACATAGATTTTTTTTTTCTCATCAATATAGTCCTCAGGCATTATACAAAGAGAATGTATTAAAAAAGAAGTGGGATTTCAGTGTGATGGAAAATGTGCTTTGTGTATTGTGTAATGTGATTTAGGCTGAGACAGAGCATGCAGCACTCCCCTTGTTCAGCGACTGTGTGAACACTGGCCCCCACTCTGATTGTCTAATCCATTGTCTCTCTCAGACCTTCTGGAAACGCCTGCATATTCTGTGCAAAACAAAACCTCCAGTGCTGCCTGCCCGAAAATAGCCTGACTTATCTTGAATCATGAAGTCGCAATTTGAGTTCCATATTCATTAGCAATCCTCTAAGATTGTGAACTCATAAGGGTCCAAGCCGCAACCACAACAAAAATATCACAACAAAACCACAACCACAACAAAAATATCAGGCATCTAACCTTACAGTGCTAATGGAAAACTGTCATTTTTACCTCCATGTTATACCTGGTCCAAGTGAATAGCATTGATTTGTTTTTAAAGAAACACTGAGTTTTTCTGGTTTTGAGCATATTCAAAAACAGGGGGTTCTTGTTCAGGATTTGAAGGACAAGCTCTACTGCTCTTTCATTTAGAACTCAGAATAATCAGCAATCCATCACTGTCCCCATTCCCACAAACAGCTGCAATGTGGGTGGTGCTTAGCAACAGAGGATGCAGAGGGGGCAGCTGAATCATATGATGCTAACCGAACACTAACTTACAAAATGACATCAAACTTTGGCCTGTTTCCAGTTCAGTCACACAGCTGATGTCCACCATAAGACTGAAATTCAATATTCTCAGCGCTTTACACAATTATATTACTAAAAGCACAAAGAGCATCCATGAATTTCAGATGTGTGAATCACATCTGAGACATTAAACATCAGCTTGTTTTTGGAGTGTGAAGGCAGGTGAATAACATATGGGGACAAGCCTGTTTGCAAAAACTTATTTTTTCTAAGAGTGGATTTTAAACCATTGAATGAGCAGACATTCTTATTTGCACCTTTGAAATACTCCATGGAGTGGAAAAGTAACAAACACAAACAGATGAGATTTTCAGCATTTGGAAAAGGGAGCTGCTATCTTGCTGTGCCTGAGGAGTAGTTTGTAATGTGAAGGGCTACGACCACTCGTTGAATCAGATTATAATACAAACAAAAAACAAGAAAAGCGCTAGCACACAACTTTGCTGTTCTCTTCAAGGTTACTGCCTAGCCCAGTAGTAAACTGCAAGAGAAACTGTGAGACTAAGTGTGTGTAGACTCAGTCATATTTATCATAAAATGGTAGGACTCTGAAACAGGGAGGTCTAGGCCACTGGAAGGGTCTGCCAGACCATTAGCAAGGCATTATAAAAAAATGCTAGTTAATGCTAGCTCTGCAAAATAGTATCTTCAGTAGCCCCACTGGGAATTTATGTTTCATGAATTAGAATAAAATGAAACCCATTTTCACATAACAAGCTTTGGTCATGCATTCATAGCAACATCATTAAGTAAGATCAGACTCTAAAACTGGGACTCAGGACCCAAAGCGGATCCTAATCATATCGGTCACAAAGCGTGGTAACAAATCAACAGATGTCTTTCTTTGTCCTCATATGACAACCATGTATCAATGATGAGCATGTAATTACTGCTGTCACTGTATTCACCAGCATACCACCAGTACATTGTTACTTAAGGAAATTTACTTTAAATAGCCCATACAGGGAAACATACACATAGGGAAATACAGGACACATACATTTTACACCAAACACATTCTGCAGCATATAAAGGAGTACAAAGAAGTCATACATACAAATTTAAGTGTATATGAATGACTCTAGGCACAATATATAATCACAGACTCGTACAATGTGGTATAAGAATGACAATGCAATAGGCTACACTACACAATACTGCCTACACGCTCAGGAGTATTTAAACGGTTACACAGTTCAGCTGCGTATCAGCTCAAAATACAGGAAACCCCTTCCAACACACATACAGATCCAAGCATTATCGCTACAGTGCACTAGTTTAGTTTATATTGTTTCATTTCATTACTGTGCTGAAACCTATTTTTGATCAAATTACATCATTATTTATCCACGGAAAATCTCTTATAAACTCTGCTATCGATAGGCCCAAGATTAACGATTGTAAATAAACAGCTGGCGGTGGATTTTTCTAATATTGGCTCCTTTTACCCCCGGATATAAAGTAATGTTCAGGGACTGCCCAGAGCTGTATGAGAGACACTCACTATCGTCTACAATACCGCAACAAATCTACATGAGGTACTTTCACAATAAGGGCAAAAGCTACCCCTCTGACGATTAACAACTTGGAAAAATGAAACTGTAAATCAGAAACAGTTTTTTGGGGTGAAAAAACGATCGTAGACTGAATCCTTACCAATAAAGAACAGACGCGTTTCTAATCGGCAAGTATTTGATGTTTTAAATAAATTTTGAATAAAAGGAACAGATTTGGCACTCAGTTTGAGATTTGAAATTCCAAGGAATTTAAGAAATATACACCTATCATGTGACAGGCAGAATATCCCTTATAGTTAGTCGCGCTCCCTATTTATTCATTTACTTAAGTACTTCAAAATCTAGTTCTAATTAAAATAATAGAAAATTAATAATAGAAAAAATAGAAAAAGTATTATGCTAATATTATGCTAAAATAAATAAAATATTGTGCTAATGCCGCGTATATTTGGTCAGAAAAGTTGGCATCATGAAATATGCATGGAAACTTTTAGGCTACTCTGGGTAATTGCATTTGTTTCTGATGGAACGAAGGAACGGTTTCTTGGCATGATAAATTCAAACGTTCAGGCACATACCCATTTCGTTATCTTCTCACAACTTTAAGTTTTATGTAGAAAAAAGTTGAGATGACTGTAACGTGTCCGGAGACGCGCAGCACAGAACGCTGAAATAGCAATCGTCTCCTCACGAGACGTCCAGTTTAAAGACTGGGGGATGACGTCACTGCATGAGCCAGCGGACTCGGGCCCATCGCTTCGCATGCTGAGGGAATAGACTGCCCATTAGCGGTAGGCACTAGTTCGATGACTGCTTTCTTTGCAGTACCCGACTTACGTAGGCTCACGTGCCCAAAACCCTCTCGACCTAAAGAAACATCGGATGGTAGGCAGTCAGCTACCTAACCGGCAGAGAGAGAGAGAGAGAGAGAGAGAGAGAGAGAGAGAGAGAGAGAGAGAGAGAGAGAGAGAGAGAGAGCGAGCGCGCGAACCCGGCCGGCGCATGACCGACCTTCAACGTTGGAATGTGGTTGAAATAGTGTTGGTTGTTGTTTCAACGTTGAAAGAACGTTGAAACAACGTTTATTGCTAAAGGGTTGTAAAAAGGTTAACAAAATACTTATAAATCAACGTTGAAATTTTTACAAGATCTGTACGTTGAATCGACATGTCTTCAACAACATACAAAAGGAATTTCTGCCTTTTAAATGGTTATGATCATTATTATTTTATTAGCATTATATTTTGACCATAAGACCACTTCAAAAATCTAAATTTATGTGTTAAAATATATTTTTTAAAATTATTTTTGTGTATATGGTATAGGGATATTAGTATTTCAAGTTATGCACAGCAAGTTGCATATATATAACAACTGCATTGAAAACATGGGATATGTTCAGTAAATCACTGATTCAGTCAGTATTGTCATGTTGATCCCATTGCAAACTAGGTTATAATATAATTGAATGCAAATTTTGTACAGTGTACTGTGAAAAGAAAACTCAATCTATAGTTTAATCCATGTTGAAAAGTAAGACGTTGAAACAACGTCGCGATATCAAAGTTGTTTCGATTTTCAAAATCGAAACAAAATTCAACAGTGATTCACCCAACGTTGAAATGTCGGCTGGGAGAGATTAGCATTACAGCCAGCTGGTTGTTAGCAGGGGCGGAGCCGACGGCTCATTGCAGAGTTGGCGAGGACCTGTAGTGGGCCTTTACACAGCCTATTCTAGGCTGTATGGAGATGCAAGACAGATCCAACGGGAAATTTACGGAGACGGAAGGGCGGAACGGAGAGAAATGCGGATTGCAATGAGGTGTGCTATTTCAGCACACCTCCTTGCCTGAGACCATTTTTAAATACCACGGCTCTGTCAGCAGTGACGACGATGGGAAATAAGACAGCCGAAACAAGATCGCCTGGTTCCTACTTTGGGACTCGAACAGAGGGCGTAATTTTTCTGTTTGTATACTTACACAAGGATACTGGACAGCGAATAAAGTTTTCTGTAACTCTACTGTGTCTCTGCTCATTCAAATAAATATCGCGGCGAGAAACTTAGCTAGGAGTCGGTCGAAACCATTCTCAGTCTGACTTTTTGCCGCACAAACAAACTTTATTCAAAATATTCACCTAAACAACAAAAATGCATGTTTAGTCAGGCAGATTGGGCCCAAGGTGGGCCCCTTTGTAACTGGAAGAACCGTGGGACCGGGGCAGCCGCACCCTCTGTTTGCAATATGTTGCAAAATGCAAGAGCTTGTAGACTTGATTTTGAGAACTTGTAGAACAAAAATTTAAACCATCTCATGGTGTAGCTTGTAGATGACCCTGTTTAGCTGTTATCTGAGTAGTTTGTCTGTTTTGTTCTGTATTGTTTGATAAGAACTTTTATTTTGACAAGCGTAATTGGCATGCGCATTCTGCGAAAAAGGGGGAAAAGGAAAGGAATTGATGAAAACTTGATTGTGTCACCCGTTTGTATAAGGAAAGGTTATGTGCACATATAAAAATTTCATGGATAAATGGGCACTCGATTGGAAAGGATGAACAAGGTAAATATGTTATAATTCATTGTTTCTGTCATTTGTTTCGTTGTGTATTTTGCAGTGTTGAGTGTAACAGTAAAACGCATAAAGTTAGCGCTCTTTTTTGACCGCAAATTTAGAGCTGAAATGAATTTTCCAAAGGCTGTGTATTGTAATACACTACGTTTATGTTTTATTCCTTCAGCTCTTACGGTGTTTTCGGCAATAAACTTTCGCTGTTTGCACGAAACATCAGTATTTGAGCCATCTTTCAGTCGAGGTAGCCACATAGCTTTCGCAATAGCACACAAATTTCAGACAATCTGCGGTGTTTTGTGAGCATAATCATTTATTCTAATTACGCGATTGGTGATTATTCTGTGAATTATTTGTTTTATTGTTAATCAAGGAGGATAAAGGGGAACAGGTTGAAAGTAATGATAGATTTAAAGGTAGTGTTCGGGCTTCCCGTTTCCAGCTCACCAGCCGCCACTGTTTTTAGAGGTATAGAAATCAACATTTTTGGAGAAACTCACAAAAGCTGAAATTGTAAATAACTTACACTTGATGTTGCCTATTCATAGATCGGAGCCTGCATGTCCCAGAAGAAGTTGTGGCTATTCAGAAGGTTAATGTTTTAGCATAGAGCTGATTAGATCCGCCCCCAGTAACTGAATTTAATTCCAATAAGTAACCAGTATCATGTTCAATTTCTCATGTTTATAACAAACCAAATTTCACGAAAATCAGTTCAGAATTAAGTGACTTACAGTCGATTTTGTAGAGAAGTCTGCATCTCTCAATACACATTGCATTTGCTTAATAGAGGATCTTGACCGCTCCAATATGGCAACCACGCAAACGCATAGCGGCGACATACAGCAGCGGCCAATGAGGTATGTACACTATATGGACAAAAGTATTTGGCCACACCTGTTAATTATTGAATTCAGGTGTTTCAATCAGACCCATTGCCACAGGTGTATAAAATCAAGCACCTAGCCATGCAGTGTCCATTTGCAAACATTTGTGATACAAAATGGGTCGTTTTGCAGAGCTCAGTGACTTCAAGCGTGGTACTGTGATAGGATGCTACCTTTACAATAAGAAGGTTCATGAAATTTCATCCCTGCTGGATATTCCACGGTCAACTGTAAGTGATATTATTAGAAAGTGGAAGCATTTAGGAACAACAGCAACTCAGCCATGAAGCGGAAGACCACGTAAAATCACAGAGCAGGGTCAACGACTGCTAAGGCGCATGGTGGGTAAAAGTCGCCAACGCTCTGCTGATTCCATAGCTGAAGAGTTCCGAGCTTCCACTGGCATTAATGTAAGCACAAAAACTGTGCGGCGGGAGCTTCATGGAATGGGTTTCCATGGCCGAGCAGCTGCATGCAAGCCTCACATCACCAAGTCCAATGCCAAGTGTCGGATGGAGCGGTGTAAAGCACACCGACACTGGACTGTGGAGCAGTGGAAACGTGTTCTGTGGGGTGACAAATCACGCTTCTCTTCTCTGTCAGATGGGAGAGTCTGGGTTTGGCGGATGCCGGGAGAACATTACCTGCCTGACTGCATTGTGCCAACTGTGAAGTTTGGTGGAGGAGGGATAATGGTATGGGGCTGTTTTTCAGGTTTTGGGCTAGGCCCCTTATCTCCAGTGAAGGGCAATCTTAATGCTTCAGCATACCAAGACATTTTGGACAATGCTATGCTTCCAACTTTGTGGCAACAGTTTGGGGAAGGCCCTTTTCTATTTCAACATGACTGTGCCCCAGTGCACAAAGCAAGGACTATGAAGACATGGTTTGATGAGTTCGGTGTGGAAGAACTTGACTGGCCTGCACAGAGCCCTGACCTCAACCCCATCGAGCACCTTTGGGATGAACTGGAACGGAGATTGTGAGCCAGGCCTTCTCGTCCAACATCAGAGCCTGACCTCATAAATGCTCTACAGAATGAATGGGCACAAATTCCCACAGAAACATTCCAAAATCTTGTGGAAAGCCTTCCAAGAAGAGTGGAAGCTGTTATAGCTGCAAAAGGGGGACCAACTCCATATTAAAGTATATGTATTTGAATACAATGTCATTACAGTCCCTGTTGGTGTAATGGTCAGGTGTCCAAATACTTTTGTCCATATAGTGTATGTTTCTATGTCTATGGGTTCACCCCCCCACCCCCTGCTCTGCTCTCTCACTTCCAGAGCTACAAGTGCAAGTTGGTTTTACAACACATTTATCGCAAGAAGTGTTGCAAAAGTCAAGGCATGCAGATTTGAAGTTGCAGGGACCGATTCAAGAGGTGATAATCACTGAGTTGTGGTTGTACTGGAAAATGGACTCAAGGTAAAAAAAAATAAATGAGTAAATGTTGGATTACAAGTTTGCAGCTGTCATTGTATTTATGCAAATATCAATCTACATATTTGTAGATATTTTTTCTGTGACTTCACATTCAGAACACGGGTGTGTGAATATTTTCTACAAGCGAAAATTTAAACATACGAGTTCAGATTTTTGTTCTACAAGTTCTCACATTTTATTCTACAACTTCTCAAAATCAAGTCTACAAGCTCTCGCATTTTGCAACATATTTACCTTCATACTGTCATTGCCTTCACATCCAAACATAGTCAAGAAGTTCGGGTGGTGCTGCAGCACATTACCCAGAAGCCTCAGCTACCCTTTCTGATACATCCCACCACCTCTGCATTTATTAACTAGCATTATCTAAAGGCTCAGCTGTAACTTGTATTATCTAAAAGATTTACGTGCATTATTTTAGGATACTGCTGCTATGAAGAAAACACAACAACACTTACAGGGCACATTCCTCCAGATAATCCAATCAAGCGCATTCAGAGTTCATTCAGAGATATCTGTTATAGTGGTGTGACATGCCTGTGCTTCTCTGAAATGAAGCTTGTGAGTGTGTTGTGAGAGAGTAAATTGGGTGGTTGGGAGACAATCTGGCAATTATCTGCTCAACAGAGCAGTGCAGCTCACTAAAGTCATGTACTTACAGCTGTTCCTGGCAATGCCAAAGGGAGTGCACAGTTCTGTAGCATCTACATTCGTAACTATCTAATGGAATGACAAGTTGCCAAAACTTAGAAATGGAAGAAACTTTGTACATCCACTCTCATTATGAATAGAGTATGATTTACAGCTTGCAGTAGCATCAATAAAGTCCAGCTGGCTGTTAGCCCCTTCTAGGATTGCATTGGAACAGTGGAACTGTGGAGCAGTTGACCAATTTTAACTTCCTGAGCAGTGCGTGGAGTGTATTTGTTGCACGTGGAATGTGGACCATTCCGAGTGGCAATGCTACAGTATGCACTTGTTTGGAATACTGTGAAAGTCATCACTGCGCTGCCCATTCGACTCCAGCGGGATTGCTGAATAGATGCTGGGTGTCACCATGGAGACAGGAACAGCCCTACTCAAACACAGCAGAGGAAAGACTGCACACCAGAGCCCCGATTCATGTACACTGCCATCTTCAGTTTGTTACAAGGATTTCTTTTAGCTCTTTTTTGTTTGTTTTACATCTGATCATATGTAAAAGTCTTGCACATATTCTTAAACCTGCTCACAACTGTATGGATGGTAGGAAAAATCCTTGTAGATCTGGTAATGTGAAATTTAAAACAAACTGAACTCACTGACTAAAACAAACATGAAGGTACACAATATGGGTATCAGTCAAGTCTACATGGAGCAAAGACTGACAAGGTAACTAGCTATTAAGGATATGCTAAATCTTTAAAGTAAGCAGTGACTACCATGACACATATGACTTCTGAAGTCTATTCTATGTCAATGTTAAATAGGACCATTAATAAGCCATAGTCAAAAAACGTCCATAAAAAATATTGAACTCAAACCAGTCTGCTTTGCTGCACTCCAGGGTCTCGAGGCTAGAGGTCACCTGACTATAGTTCCATTAACACACAGCTCTTCTTCACAGAGGTGGCTCCAGCAAAGGGATGCAAACAGGCTCTCTGTTGCCAAGTTCTTTGTAGCTTTTACTGGGAAAGGACTTACCAGCTGTCATGACAGCCCATATAAATGGCCAGCAGTTTACCAGAATTACCTGTACATCATACATTTACTACTCTTTATAAACAATTCAGGCCCCTCCCAGTATAGAAACAACCAGCTGAAGCAACCTCACATATTAAAAGTTTTATTATGCTACAGCCAATAGAAGAAACACAACAGTACCGTAGGTATCGGGGATGCAATTCTTCCAGACCTGATGGGGGCAGCATATACGCCTGTTTGTTTTTCAGTACTTGTTGCTTTACTACTCATTGTAGCCTCCTTAGTGCTGTATTTGTATGGAGCACCATCATACCAAAAAAAATCCTTGTAGGGGCAACCTTCTTGGCAATAAACTAAATTCTGAAGTGTGCTAGTCTGCCGTTAAATGCCAAATCATCAGGGATTAATAATAAATTCGCAAAAACCAAACTGTGCCATCGAACTTTTCAGACGAAAGGAAACACTTCCAACTTAGCGAAGCACCTCAAAGACAGACATCCAGATTTATTCAAAGAATTCAAGGTGAGTTTCAATTCATGTTAACGTTACATTAACAACGTATCCAAAGTGTTATCCTTATCCTGAAATACACATTACCATTATTTTTGTTTGAGACAGCTGGCATTGCTGTGTAGCCAACTATGTTCCATACGACGTTTGCAATGGCTAAACGCTAAAGGCTACCGTGTTTAGGCTAACGTAATGTAACATAGCTCGTAGTAGTAGGCTACCGTCCTTACCGTTCAGTCTGTGTCATCTGTCATCTGAATATAACGTTAGCGTTTTAAATAAATATTTCCGGACTAATGGTCTGTCACCATGTCAGTAAATTGAAACTACTGCTTGCACTCTGAGTATATAGAGGGGTGTGTGTGGTGTGAGTACATTGTATGTGCAGCCTCTGCTGTTTTCCTACAGTCATTGAGCTATACCTGATCACTGAAATCTCATAATTTTCCTTTCAAAGTATCAGCCAGAGGAGGATGTCGACCAGGAGAGGCAGGAGCAAAGTCAGCAAACACATACACAGCCAACCATATCAGAAGCTTTTCAGAGACACAGAAAATATGCCAGTTCTTTTTTGTAATGTTAATAGTTGTTTCTTTTTATTATTATATATAGGACTGTTTATTATTTCCATATTTTTTTCATGTTTTGGCCTGGTACTGCAATTGAAATGCTGTACCATCATAAAAAGTTGTTTGTAATTAAGCACAGTATGGTTTGTTTTAAATACTTGAAGGCTACATGCCACTGTTCTTTTTTGAAATGTTAATAGTTGTTTCTTTTTATTTATTAATTGAAGGCTACATGCTACTGTTGTTGTTTTATGTAATATTCAAATGTTTTTAATAAAGGAGTGTATGTTGAAGTACATGGGATTTATTGTTTTGTTTTTGTTTT
This sequence comes from Megalops atlanticus, assembly GCA_019176425.1. NCBI lineage: Eukaryota > Metazoa > Chordata > Actinopteri > Elopiformes > Megalopidae > Megalops > Megalops atlanticus. Next base: position 37,586,239 of record CM032886.1, on the reverse strand, counting down.
TTACCATGGTAGCGAATTGGGTATCAAGAATCGTGGAATTTCACTGGTATTGGTATCGACTACTAAATTTCTGGTATCGTGACATGCCTAATACATAATAATAATAATAATAATAACTTCCAACAGAAAGTACAGGGACAAACCCACTATCAGATAAATCAGTGGAAGCTTTGACTTTTGAAGGTTGAAAAAATATGACCATTCACTGAAGCATCATCTATTTCATAGTTTAAAGATTTGTAAAAGATGGTAATAAGTTATAAAACCAAATGCCCAAGTACCATTCAGCACATTTGACTTGCGTGGAGTATTGCCACAATATTCAAGATCTTAGTCAGCCAAGCAAACAGTCATATGAAAAGAACCTTAAAATGATTTAATGTTGCCTCAATAAGGACTATGTCCATTGAAAACAAATGAGACTTGAAAATGAATGCACTGTACAAACGAGCCATGGAAACAAGGTCAGACTCCCCTTCCATTAATCAGCAGAGCCTGGGTGTGAACCCCTTCTCTTTCTGCGTGGCCCTATCTCAGGGAATGGACACATTTCCTTAGGACTGGCAGTTGTTTCTTCATGCCCCTCCTTACCTCTGGACCACAGTGACTGGGACTCAGATGGAGTAAGTGCCACTGAACATGTTTGTGTGTACTGCTTGTGTAGCACTACAGCTTCAGGGGGATGACAGGCCAGTACTTGGGCTGCTTGCGGTCGCAGTTTCTGTCAAAGTTCAGCTGCATGGCAGTCTCCATGCCCATGATCTTTGCTGCATCTTCCCCGTACAGCTTTTTCATCTCTGCCCCGCGCCGCTCCCCTGGCCTTTCAGCTGGCGGCAGCGTACTACACCAGGACACTCTGTGCAGATCCTGATCGGCCAGCACATATGCATTCTCCTGCTCTGCCTCCTTCTGCTGCTGCTTTTCTGCACAGGGAGAAAAAAAACAAATTCTTTGACTCATGCATATTTGGCAGCAAATGTCATCCAACATTACATTGTTACCTTGGTAAAAATGGTAATTTTCAGTGGAAAAGAAACTTTCTTCCAGGGCATCATTGCATCCATGGCCTAGTGCACATGTCTGCCGTAATACGCAAGACTACAGCAATCAATGTTTATTGTGAGCAATGATGTTTACATAATTCAACTAAACACTGTAAGCTGTTTTAGTAGAAACATTTTCTCTACATACAAGTGAGGGAAAACTTCATACCACAAAATTTCGCTGACACTCCCAGTAACGCATACTACAGAAAAAAAGACAGGCCTTATGGGGCCACATGACTCATAATTAAAAGGCTCCAAGTTCAAATCTTACATCCTTTATGTTACTGCTGTAACCTCGGACATGCCTCAGTACACACACAAACATACACAGACACAATGGATCTTTTCATAAGTCTCTGGAGCTGACATATGATAAAACAATGCAGTGTTGAGTCACTGATACAGGACAAATGGCTAAAGGGAACTAAAGGTTCTATACAGAGGGAATCCTTTGCTTGGAAAACCCAGACTCTCACAGTAATGGATCTTTGTTATACATTCCAGTATGTCAACAGTCGCTGCAGCATGTTGTCTAAAATATATGCACTTCACGAATATTGTGTGTTACTCATGATGAAGGAGAAGCTGTTTGGTGGCCGACTTCAAGCAAAATAGAACTTAAATATATCCGTTCGCATTAAACGAACAACAGCGTCTGACCACGCTAACAATACTCCCAGACCAGTGAGTGTGAGCATAACACTATTCAAGCCCTACCACAAGTTAGCTTGTGCAATCTGACTAGGTAACAGAAGCCATGTATTTTACCATACATCAGTCACTAGAACACAGAATCTAAAATACATAATACTACATGTACAATAAACAGCAAGTTCTAGAGGTAGCAGGTGTCATGGGGCAGGGACTGAGGTAGAACTGAGATGCAATCTGAAGAGGTGGGTCTTCAGTCTGCATCAGAAGACTCTGTAGGGAGTTCATTCCACCACTGAGGGACCAGTACAAACAGAGGTTGTATCTGAGACAAGTGCCCCGTCAGGACGGGACAGTTGTCCTATGGTTGCAGCACCAGACAAAGAGATATGAAGAGTCCCTTCACAAAAATCCCTCATCACCAGGCAATGGAGGCATGCAGCAGAGCAATACGGAGAACTTGCTGGCACACTTGTTTTCCAGGAGGAGAGATGCCCTTTGCCCTGTTCTCACAAGGAAATGATGGGAAAAGACGTTGAATACTTTACTGATTTCTACCCTATATACCTTCACAAAAACAGTACATGGAAACACAGTAAGTTCTAGCACACAGTGATCCATGACATGCTTCCAGATCATAACAAGAAATGCCACCATATCTTTTAGCCTACAGACACATTTGTGTCAGCCAATTTTGAATATAATCCCCCTTTCAGACATGCACTGCAACCCTGAACTTATCCAGACATTACCCGGAGGTGCTGTATGTGAGAACGCAAATGTCAGAATCAGTTGGACCGGACATTAAACGTACTTTACCCTGCCAGCTCCCTAGTACAAAGTCTGTGTAATGTCCGATTGAGTCCATGGGTGAATAGAGCAGGTTATCGTCCTGAGAATTCACAGCGAGCGAGTGGGCGTGCTAGCTGCATTAAACGTGAGGATAAAACTTGCTACGTGACGTATATTCAGAAGAATATAATCGTTTGTAAAGTCCATGCACATTAACTAATTAAGAAGTAGTCTCAGCTGTAGACAGAACTTGAGAATCGTAGCCAAATATATTTTAATTCCCGAGCAAGTCCAGGGCTAAATTTCTTTCCCAGTACACCCCCGCCTGCATTATAACTCCACCTTAGGTTTCAGCTTCTCTCATCAGTTAACCACCAGCGCATGTTGTCACGTGGATTTTTTTTTTAATTAAGCACGCCAGCTAACTCTGCTAGAATATAAAAAATATATTTATGATTCCCCCTGTGCATTTCTGTAAGCTTCTATCTGTTTTATCCTGTTATTGTAATGCTCACTGACTGACCAAAAAAAAACGACTGCTCGACTTGAAGAATCTCAGTCGACTGACGGGTGTCCGACAGACGATTCGACTTGTCGACTTTCGTAAATAAATGTATAATTAATAATAAATTATGTGTACCGGTAACACCATTTGGATGGCTATGTGTGATATTTTTTATAGGATATCCAGAAGTATAATAGCTATGTTCGCCTTCTCCTCCTCCGTGCCACATTATGTGCCCATACCACCGAAAGGTAAGACATTGAAAAGAAAAAACATTTTAGCAGTAAAATAAACACGCTCTAAAGGGATACCAATCAAAAGTTTGGACACACCTGATTAAGATAAAGGGAAACATTCATTCAAAGACATTTTGATCTAAAGGCTTATGCTTAAATGCTTGAAATTTGTTTTAGACAAATATAAATTGTCAGGTTGATGCCTATGTATGAATTTCTTTAAAAAAAAATTACAAATATTGTTGCCTATTTTGAAGAATCTAAAATATAAGCAAGTCAAAATTATGTTATAACATTTTTTGTCACTACATTATTCCATTTGTTTTATTTCATAGTTTTGATGGCTTTAATATTATTCTAAAATGTGGAAAATAGGAAAACTAAAGAAAGAGTGTGTCCAAACATTTGACTGGTACTGTACACTCATTGGTAATGGCAGCCAATGTAAAAACTGATGATTTGATGGCAAGAATATAAAAGGAGTTCTGAAGTTCTTTCATAGATAACTGAAATGTATGATCAAAATTAATTATCAGTTTTAATATCTTTAGCACAGCACCTTGATAACAGTGTGGGAGAGGGCAGGAAACCACATTTTGGGTTATGGGGTACCAGCTCTGCTCCCAGCTTCCCTTCAGTCATGAATACTCACTCAGCTCCTCCCTGTGCCGCTCCGTCTGAGCAAAGTACTGCCGTAGTTCGTCCGTGATCTCCATGTTGCTCACATCACACTCAATCTCACTGTTAGAGTCCGTGTCCAGCTGGGCTGTGCTACTCTTGGGAGCACACCAGTCTGTACTGGGCAGGGGGTCAGAGGTCATCACCAGCCGGTTCCCCTCTCCCTCGATGTCAGCCCCCTCTGCCAGGTGCCAGTCTGGGTAGCGAGCATGGGAAGCAGCGCACAGCCCAGGAAAGGGCGGGGAGGCAAAGGCCTCCAGGGCTCTTCTGTAGGCCTGCATGTGTCTCTGCTGCCAGGCCAGGGCCTGCTGGTAGTGGTGCCAGTACCGCAAGTACACAGGGTGTGTAAACCAGGAGGAAATTTCTCCATGACGGTCCTGTTCAAAACAAACAGAACATGCATCATCACATGTCTAACTTGGCTGAACCTTCACAGCATACCATTTGCTTAAATGTTTCTATTACATGGTTTAACTGGGGAAAAATAGATACCCTTCTTCAGCGTTGTAAAAGGCCTTCTTATCACATACGTCTCACATAATATTTAAAACCATAGATACAGGGAGAAACCTAGCTCTAAGGACACAAAGAACGGGTGGGTCAATTGTAGTGTATGTTACCATGCAATTGAAAACAAATGCGTGGAACAGCAGAGCATCCCCCATTTATACAAATGTTACAGCATGAAGCGTAGCGCTTACAGCGCCAAAATCTGGATTGAGATGGGACACCTCGGGAAGACGTACTTTTGCTGGCTACTTTATTCGTATTACAGAATTAAGATATTAAAATCTCAACGCACTTACCATGTCCAGGGAGCTTATGTTAACTTCCTTACGGAGTGCTTTCCTGCAGAACAGAAATCGCAGTTAAAGTTAGCTCCTTAATTGTAGTGTACTCGATGAAAACAGAGCACTTTGTGATCTATTAAAACAGAAAATTACGTTGAGAAACGTTTTAGTACTAGGTAGACAGTTTAGCAAGCTGACTGGCCAGCTAGTTAAGCTAACGTTACCGCTGTGGGTGTTAACTTTTCCGCTTGTTACCGCGAGTCGTGTTACGACTGAAGATTCCCATTGCCAACTGGCAATTATTGCATTTGACTTTTTTCGTCAAGAAGCCGGCGTTAGACCTTACAGTATCTAACGTTGGCCAGCTAACCAACACATAGGTAGCTATACCAGTGAGCTATCCGGAAAACTAATATGTTAGCTCACAATAAACTAGATAGCAGTCACAAATAGCATTGCTCGCTAATCACACAGCTAGAGTCCATCTGCTGGCGTTTTTATGGTGTCAGCACAGCTAACAGAGCTAACGTTAGCGGACATACGTTGCACACATTAACTTCTTTACCACAGATGAAAGTTTTCCATGTCGTAAATTAAAAGTAGATTGCAAAGCCAAAAATTTTGCCACTGTATCAGAAACGTGGGTACAAGTAATATTTTCACCTTCTACATGCCTACCTATCTAACTTATCTATCACCTGCTGTAAACCTGTAACGTTACTTACAGAAACCCCCACAGGAAATGGTGGCATATAGAGTACCGAGGTGTGTACGTCATCACTGGTTCTTCGCTGGTGTCGGAATGGAAAATTACAATGGCGTTCGCACACTGTCCATCTTTACTCAAGTTCAGATTCATTTCAGGAGCTGGGAATTTCCTGAAGTAACCTGTTCGGTGTGATGATATATTTGGACTCATCAAATGTTTCGATATTTTCCGAAAATGTTAAAATTTAAGCAGGGGTTTAAGTGGGCCGGAACGGTCCGGAACGGCGTTCCGGCACCTTCGATTAATAAGTAAATAAATCTGATTGGCAGTTTCATGCATAATAAAGTCAAGCGAGTTCATTTTTTGTGTGCTGCAGCCTTGCGTTCCATGCCATGGAGATACTCACTCAACAAATCAGAAAGTAATGTCACCCCACGGCCCCGCCCCCACACTCAACACACATTCTTTTTCCGTTCCCATCCCTTCTTTTCACACTGGGTTCATGCGTACAGATGTCGCTAAGCTCGCGGTCCTTATTGTCAGCATCTAGCTAGCTACAGAAGGGGAGCGAGCGTAAACGGAGTAGCTTTTTTCTGAAGTGGTAGGTAATTTCAAATGCAAACACACAAGCTGTTTTATGTGCAACTTGGCTGTCTTGCTAGCTACCGGTACGGTAGCTGACACTTCGGATAGCTTAGCTAGAGTGACGATAGGTCCCGCTAATTTCGGAGCTAGCACGGGGGTCATTTTTCCCCGCTGCACCACTACCATGCCTGTAATCAGCTACGAGGTCACCGAGGTCCGGACCTCGGTAATTTTTTTTAGAGCTAAAAGTAAAAATTGAAGCTAAATACAACTGGATAAAAAAATCAGTGGATGAGAACTTCTCCGAGACGAGTGCATGCTTAATTCATTTTAATATTGTTATTTAGTGTCCCCTGTTTGTGAGAGAGGGCGCGAGCACAGCCCCTTGCATCATCAGCACTTCCACTGGCAGCAGCAATAGGCCTTTTTCACAGCGGAATCGGTTACCGGAAGTGTTCGTCGAAGCAGTGTATCGTCATTTCCAGTTTTTGCCAGCTGCGTGTTTAACATGGTGTCGGGATATCGCTTCTCTAGTTCACGTTTGACTTTGCCGAAATTTGGCCAAGAAGATGTGGTGCAATTAATGAAGGAGCATTCACAAGTCAAGGTTACAAATTGTTCTTCGAGCAGTTTATTTTTAACTGTAGGGATAAGTGAATTGCAAACTCAACCTAGTCTGATAGCTAGTTAGCTTGTAACAAATCTGCTCGCTAACGCTAATTATAGCCAGTGACTACGGACTATTTATCTAACACTAATTATAGCCGACATAAATACAGTATAATAGGAAGCTGTTTTTGAGTTTTAAAGTCTAATAGATTATGCCGATTTGCAGTATTTGGGTAGATAAATGAGTTAATATTATGTCTGCAGCAAGCCGCTTCCATTTAGTGTGCGCAACGTCAGACACTCATTTCATGTTGTCAGCTGTCAAAACCTAAGACTAACCTTTTAGCTTTCAGCAGGCTAAGTTGTAAGTTATCAGTTGTCGGTAAGCTGTGATGACGACCCCCAACCCCCTTTATATGCAGTGTCAAATTTAGTGAACGAGGAAGTCGTAGTACAGGCAAGCTGCTACCGGTCAATGAGAAAGAATGAGGAGCCCCATACACTACAGGTTGCATGTAATGTCCAGGAAGTCTAGCCCTGAGTCCGAAATGATGCCCTAGTCCCTATTCCTTAAAAACATCAACATGCATTGTAGGTATTCTGTGCTCTCTAGTGTACATCATTTGGACACTATCGCAGTGCATTGTTGGATTTCAAAAGTTCTCCACTATAGTTTCAGACATGGCTACAAAATGGCACCCCCCCCAAAAAAAAAAAAAAAAAAACCGGCGTGGTGCAGCACCGGTTTTCAGTCGTCTTCTGCCACTCTTGAGACATAAACATCATCACTTTCGAAGTGCATGCCGCATATGAACGTGCTCCCACGGACTATATTAAAAGAAGGACCTTGTCCCTCCTTATTTAGCACTGCTTCGACGAACACTTCCGGTAACCGATTCCGCTGTGAAAAAGGCCTATTGCTGCTGTCAGCGGCAAGGGGCTGTGCTCGCGCCCTCTCTCAAAACTGTCACACACAGCGGACACTAAATAACAATATTAAAATGAATTAAGCATGCACTCGTCGCGGAGGAGAAGTTCTCATCCACTGATTTTTTTAGTTGTATTTAGCTTCAATTTTTTGGTGGTATTTGTACTTTTCAGCTGAATGTGCAAGTAGCTAGCAAACTAATTTGGCTTTCACGCAATTTTCTAGCTATCAAACCAATACAGCTTCATCATGTCTCTTATGAACAAATAGTTAAAATTAACATTCGTACTGCAAGCCAAGGTATTGACTTCTGATCTTAAGTACCGTTTGCTAGCCAGCAACTGAACGTTAGTTAGCTAACTGGTGTTAGCTAGCGTTTATGTGCGCCAGGTCATTCATTCATTAGTGGATATAACTTTAAATCCAGCAACTGTATTTCTTTTGAATTCTTTTAGGGATCTTTGCAGACCCATCTGGCCATTTTTGTTTTATTTCTTCAAAAGGTAGATACAGACACGCGTCAAACTTTTGGTCCACTTTGCCGTAGATGACAGATTCATTTTCATTGTTAGAAACATTGTTTTTATTGTACTATAAATTAAACATATATATTTATATCAACCTGGTGGTCGTTCGTAGCCCAACCACAAAGTAGGATATGGGGTTTCCTCCGTTGGTTTCTTGTCATGAAGTGACATGAACATGCATAAGGCGTTTTCGGTGGTCTCTTTAAGTTTAGGTTTGTCAGCCAATATCGTCTCGATTCATCATCTTTTGGCAGGCGATGGAAAGTCTACAACTGATGACAGCTACAGTCCCTCTTTGTTTTTGGCACATGATCAAAGCATTGTTGTTGAAGCCACACATTTAGCTTATAGCCTGGTTATTAGTACAGCCGCGAACGGCGTAACATGTACCTGAGCTCCGTAATGCCATTTAAGGCAACGCTAATGACCCAGAAAGAAATATATCCCCTCCAAAAGCAATATATGTAACAGTATATACCGTAAACCTTCCAATAATAGCCGAGCCTCCAATAAACGCAGGCCTCTTATAATAGCCGGGGTGCGCGACCCTTTCAGTGAAGTAAACGCCTGCCTCAAATAAGCGCCGGGGAAAACTATATTTATTTTTTCGTGACTATAAAACGAAAGAGCAGTGGGTTAAAATGCTTACAGTAGTCGTATTTACTTTTTTGCGAAAAAACGAAATAACACAAACATAATTTCTACATTAGGTTAAATGAGGTTGTTTTAGTGAATTCAATTTGCCTTATGCGTGTTCATCTTTTCAAGAATTAGATTAAACATAAACGAACAAAACAAGCTGTCTTTCGGATCATGGTAGCCTAAATTCACAGTGATACTGCTATTCTTACAGACTGTCCTCTCCCATCATAGGTTGCAATGACAATGTTTAACTTACTTTATTAGTGATTCCTGTTTGAGTTGCTACCAAAAACGCTGTATAATATTTGTTAAGTAGGCTACTTGGGGAAAAAACATAGTGAATTTTCCTGGTCAATTCTTCTACCAATAACTTGCAGAAGCCTGAGGGCTTTAGGTGAAATAAACGCAGGTCTCTTACTATCGCCGAGTCTCCAATAAACGCCGGGCAAGTTAAGTAATTAAAGCAAATAAACTCCTCGGCGTTTATTGGAAGTTTTACGGGATGTTACACGCGTTTGAACGGACTGCAGTGGGTGGCTAGTAGAGCTGGTTGATTCCTGAATCACACGGGTTATTAACTCAAATCCTCGTACTAACTCAGGATTCATGAGTCTGAGGTCTCCATTAACCCGGATCCTATAGTCCTATGGCTGCTGCTGACACTGGGCGACGCACATTGAAACAATAATCTGTATCACTCTTATTATGACCTGTATAACATACTCTGCCCATCTACCTAGCGTTTAGCAGGTAACCCAACTGTCCGACGTTCAAATAACTTAAATGATCAAATATGTGCCTCTGAATGTAGTTGAGTTGACTGAGAACGGATCAGAGTAACTTCCTACATAGTCGGAAACACAGCGGACCCAGAAGACTCAAATTCACTGACTTGAGTTGAGTAGATCCTCCTTCCACCGCACTCGGAAACACAGCGGACCCAGAAGACTCAGATTCACTGGCTTGAGTTGAGTAGATCCTCCTTCCACCGCACTCGGAAACACAGCGGACCCAGAAGACTCAGATTCACTGACTTGAGTTGAGTAGATCCTCCCTCCACCGCAGCGAAGCTGCAGACTCACGTCTCGTCAGTGGATGTCAGGCTTGCCCTTTGTTAGCATACTGAGCACACTGCACAGATTATTTGACGATACATCCAGACAAGAATAAGAATATTGCAATAAACAAGCGGTTACACACACTGTTCGTTTTGTGGTTAATATATTTCATGCACATGGATCCTTTCCTTTCCTCCACAACTCAAAACTGAACGGAACTGAGTTGAGTGGAACCTGTTTCCTCCACAACTCAACAACTGAGTTAAGTGGATCCTGTTTCCTCCACAACTCAAACACTGACTCAAGTGACTCAAAGGACTCGACACACCCGGATCAGTTTAGTGAGTGACTCAGAGGAACCCGAGTCCATAAAAGGAGCTGAGTTTACCACCACTAGGCTAGCCACTCGGAAGCATAATAAGTTGTAGCCGCTTACGGCTACTTCCGCTGCTTCACCGGAAGTTCCGCCCATAGTCCTTTCCACAGTAGCGCCCCCAGGAATAAGGTGGATAGGCAGTGTACCTGGCTGCTGTAACTCAAAACAGGCATCCTTACCTTAGTTTTCACTGTTTCTCGAAAGACAAAGAAATGCGGGACACCTGGGTGAAGTTAATAAGGAGGGACGAAGGTCCTTTTTGTAATATAGTCCGCGGGAGCACGTTTATATGCGGCATGCACTTCGAAAGTGACGATGTTTATGTCTCAAGAGTGGCAGAAGACGACTGAAAACCGGTGCTGCACCACGCCGGTTTTTTTTTTGGCGGGGGGGGGGTTTGCCATTTTGTAGCCATGTCTGAAACTACGGACTATTTATGTTAGATAAATAGTCCGTAGTCACTGGCTATAATTAGCATTAGCGAGCAGAGTTGTTACAAGCTAACTAGCTATCAGACTAGGTTAAGTTTGCAATTCACTTATCCCTACAGTTAAAAATAAACTGCTCGAAGAACAACTTGTAGTGTTTGTCCAGCTTGGAACCCTTGTGGATAATGTGAGGCCTAAAGCACTAGTATGCACTAACATACTACCCCCTGGAATACATTGAACAACAGTGTTATTTAAAGCACTATACCAAGCGCTGCAATTAATAAGCATTACATGATATTGTTAATTTACTAATTAATAGGCATTCAATGATAGTGTTGCTTACGGTGCCACTGTTGACAAGCATTAAGCACTATTATTAATATGCATTAATTCTGTGTATGTGAGGCCGGTGTAAGACAAGGGGTTATTCTAGGTTATAAGCATTTGAAAACTATTGCGGGACAGTTGGTCTTAGAGCATGTGACCTTGGAAAAGGAACACTGACTTCAGCATTAGCCCTCCCTGGAAATTGCCCCAGAATCTTCGTGCACTATGCGGCTGTCTCATAGCAACGCCACCTTCTCCTATTGGTTTACAATTCTCGCTTGTTGTATCTTTTAAAATGCCATCTTCTCCTATTGGTTTACGGTCTTCGCTTCTTGTATCTTTTTCTCTGGATTCACAGTCAGGCTGCCTTCTCCTATTGTTTCACAGTCACATAACTGTCGCTTATTGTATCTTTTTCCTCTGACTCATAGTCATGCCACCTTCGCTTATTGTATCTTTTCCCTCGGACATGGCCTAGTGGCGTGTCAGCACATTTTAGCCTCCTTTAGACATATGCATCCCATTTTTAGGTTTATATTACCATTTAGGAGTCACACATCTAAAGAATAAGAGCTGGTAGTCTGCATTGGTCTAGCTGACATCTAATATGTTGTGAATTGTATGCAGGTGTTATAGCTACCCATCATAACACTGCTGAGCTAGCGCCCCCTTTTTTCCCCCGCAGGGTTTAATACTTCTTTGTTCTGCATGGCCTTCTTCATACAGGCAGGCCTTACTTTGTAGCTTATGTGTAGCATATGGTACACAATGGCATCTGTTGTGCGTCATGTGCTCTTGCGACTACGTGCCTTCCCACAGTCACCTGCACGGCAGGTCTCACTTTGTAGCTCATGGCACGTAGATATCTGTGTGCCTTCTTGCAGTCAACAGCGCCACTGTCGGGCCAACACTGAGTTATTTAACCCTTCTTTTTAAAAGTCATCCAGGCCTGGGCTTGGAAATAATGGTATTTTCCAGGCATGCATATTTTAGAGGTAGATACAATGATAATCACATACTTTTATATTTTTAAAAATCATTTAAGGGTAGACTTGGAAATAATGGGAAATTCCACACGTATTATGTCAAAAAATAAAATACAATAACTTTCTATGGGGTTTATGGGATTTTCCAGGTTCGGGAAATGTAACAGTTTGCAAGATAATGGTGTATCAACTGGGGATGGTGTGATATTGAAGGTGGGGCCTGGGAGGAGTTGGAAATTAGGCTCCAGTCTAGGAGGAGTTTGGAAAACAGCATAAAAGATGGATGTAGATCGGGGAGGGTTGGAATGAGTGGGGAAGTGCTTGTGAATACATGTACATCTGTTGCTCTGTGGACCAGCCTGGTTTATTGTATGTGACTGATCACCATATGCAATAAACAAACAACCATGGTTACATCAGACTCTGTGGACTTATTATTTTTTGTAAAGCTTTAACGTGTGGAGGAAGACCCTGGGTTCATCTGGCCCGGACCTAGGGGATATCCGCCACACCCTTGACTTGTGAATGCTCCTTCACTAATTGCACCATATCGTCAAACGTGAACCAGAGAAGCGACATCCCGATACCATGTTAAACACGCAGCTAGCAAAAACCGGAAATGGCGATACACTGCTTCGACGAACACTTCCGGTAACTTATTCCGCTGTGAAAAAGGCCTACACCGGTACACCGGTTCCCCCCCCTGCCAAATCCTACTTTAACCCCTGGATTTAAGGCCCTGTCCACACGTACACAGGTATTTTTAAAAGCGTAGCTTTTTCTATGCGTTTTGGCCTTTCGTCCACACGCAAACGGCGTTTTAGGTCACTGAAAATGGATCTTTTGCAAAACGCTTTCCAGGGTGAAGATTTTCAGAAACTCCGTTTTCATTTACATTAACATTTATTTACATTTATTTATTTAGCAGATGCTTTTATCCAAAGCGACGTACAAAAGTGCATACAGTAAGTATTAGCGACAGTACGGGGACAGGATGTGTACAGTTCCACACTGAGACAGTTCTCAACTGAGAGCAAGGTCTGTTTGAGGACACAGTACTTTCTAATTTATACAGCTACAGCGTATAGGGCAAGATCCAACTTCCAACAGCGCAATAAGTACCAAAGTAAAGGCAGTAACAAGAAAAAAAACACAAAAGCGATTGTGTGACAGGTCAGTCCAGGTAGAATCTGAAGAGATGTGTCTTCAGACCACGTCTGAAGGATTGGAGTGATGGAGCTGTCCGTAACGGGAAGGGAGTTCGTTCCACCACTGGGGAGCAACGTAGTAGAAACACCGTTGCCTTGCAGAATGAGAACCTCCTGCTCTGTCTGTGCAAGAAGCGAGACATCCAGTTGCTGCTGAGCGTAGGGGCCGGGCAGGTGTGTAGGGCTGGATGAGGTCTTGGAGGTAAGTAGGGGCTGTCCTGTTTATTGCAGAGAAGGCGAGGGTCAGCATCTTGAATCTGATCCTGGCAGCAACAGGGAGCCAGTGGAGGGAATTAAGCAGGGGAGTAACGTGGCAGAATTTGGGGAGGTTGAAGATTAGTCGGGCAGCGTTCTGGATGAGCTGCAGAGGCTGGGTGGTGCAGGCTGGGAGGCCTGCGAGGAGAGCGTTGCAGTAGTCCAGGCGAGGGAGCTCTGTGGCCTGGACAAGGCGCTGCGTGGCGTATGTTGTCAGGAACAGACGAATCCTCCTGATGTTGTGGAGGAGGAATCGGCAGCCCCGTGACGTGCGAGCAGTGTGCTCCTTGAAGTCCAGGTTGCTGTCAAGGATGACGCCCAGGCTCTTTGCTGATCAGGAGGAAGGTATTGCGGTGTCATCGACGGTGATGGAGAGGTCTTGCAGAGGGGAAGGGCTGGCTGGGATGAAGAGCAGCTCGGTTTTCTTGAGGTTCAGCTTCAGATGGTGGGATGACATCCATTTGGAGATGTCAGCCAGGCATGAGGAAATTCAGTTTTCAGTGTTCACGTGTAGAGTTTTTGGCTTGTGACGTCAGAGTGTGCGCCGTAAAACTTTTTTTTTCAGGCTTCTGATTGGCCAACAGGGCTTTACGGTTAGGGCTATATCGGCGCCTGTTGGTTTGGCATACTCTTGACAGCGTGTGTTTGCGTTTTCGTGTGGACGGAGATTTTTCTTAAGAACGAAGGAGGAAAATCCCCGTTTTCAAAAATACCCGTGTACGTGTGGACACGGCCGAAGACTTGTAGTTCGTTTTGTAGTCCACTTTTCGAACGACATATCCAATAGAGCAGTGCGGGGGGAACGTCCTGACACCCCCATCTCATCTGGGCATCAATGTTGCCAACTTAGCGACTTTGTCGCTAGATTTAGCGACGTTTCAAACCCCTTTAGCGGCTTTTTTTTCTTTTCAAAAAAGCACCTAGTGACAAATCTAGCGACTTTTTGGACAAACCTTAGCTACTTTCCATAGAAGAGAGTCGCCAGTACTGCCCCGCGAGCGAGAGGCACACCTCACTCTGCGTCTACCCTGGTCAGTGAGTGGCAAAGAGGCAGAGCAGCAGCACATTCAGTCCGCACGGCAGCAGACCTCGGCTGTGTCCCAATTCAGGGGCTGCATCCTTCGAAGGCTGCATTTGAAGACCGATTGCGTCACAGTCGGCGCGACAAGGCTGTCCCATTTCGAAGGCTCCTTCAAATGCGGCCGAGAAATGCGCCCTTCTTTTCCCAGGCAACGAAGGATGCACTGGGTGTATCCTTCGCTGGCCAACCTATCCCAGAATTCACTGCGCGCCGGTGATGAATCACTTTTCAAAAAGAAAATGGCGGGCACAACAAACACATTGGCCGAGGAGTACACTTTTAAATCTAAGTATTGGGTTTCAGCTTAAGCTACGTGTTAAGTTACGTGACGTTATGGATGTTAGCTAGCTAGCTTACTGCAGCTTACTGCAGCTTGGCTTCCCGCATCCGACCTATGTTTCAGCCTTAAAAAGTAAAATAAAAAATTCTGGCTCCATCTTTTAGCTAGCTAGCTAGCTGTGTCCCGATTTTTAACTGCTGCTGTCAAGGTTGCTAGGCGACAGGAGCGGCGCTTGGTGAAGCAACGGTAAGGGCTGGAACAGCTGGTGACGCAAATAGGAAATCCTCACGTAGACCAGACCGTCTCATTTCGGTTCGGCCTTCGCGGTGTCCTTCGAAGGATGCAGCCCCTGAATTGGGACACAGCCATAGACGTGAATGAGCTGTGCATGTGCAAACAGTGTTGCCAAGGACCAATCACTAATCTGTATTGTTTGTTCCTCCATTGTTTTAATTTAAACAATTTGATCGTTTTGACCGTTATCACTGTCGTATCACTCAGTATCACACGGAGGTTGTGCGCTGTGAGAGAAAAAAATAAGAAAGATATTCTGTCGTTTCTAACCTTCTCTGATCATTTTATATGTAAATATAGCCGAAATCACAGCATAGCCGTTGTCTTTAAATTATGTGTGTGGTGATTTTGTCAGACGGCGTCGCGGTTATAAAATCAGAATTTTAGCAGTGCAGTGCAATGCAGAGCAGCAGCTTGGAAACTGCTTGGAAGTGACTGCTGGTTAACATGTAGTCTTAATGGGCCGCATTTCAGTCACTATTTCATACTCGTCCCGTTGTCTGACAACAAAAACAGAAAAATATGTAAAACGGCTGTATTAAAATACAGTATTTGTGAGCACAGAGAGTAGGAGAGAAGCAACCAGATGTAAAGGGCTGACACCATCTGACACTAGGCAGAATGCAAATACGACACAATGACGTCACAAATATGATCATTAGCGCATGACGTCATCTAGCGACATTTAGCGACTTTTCGAGCAGGCTTTAGCTACTTTCCATTGACAGTAGTTGGCAACACTGCTGGACATTCTGGGATCTTCGGTTTAGAAAACCGTTGGCTCTGAGAAAACCCAGCTAGGTTTGCTAGTGGAAGACACAGTAGCAAAGACGACGACAGTTGGTAGTTAGCTAGCTAACAAACAACCGTAATCGTTATAGAATGGTTCAGTGCTTTGTCCCAGACTGCAGCCACCGTACATGTGTGAACTTGCAAGTTAGCTGCTATAGCGATAGCTGATAGCGATGATTAGCCACACTCTAGCTAGCAAGGCTAGAGAGCGGGAATGTGAAAGCTCCGTGGTTCCATGGGATGTATAGTTTTTAGCCCGTAGTTGTACTAGAATATAAGCTAAATTACGTAAAATTTAGCTCGAAACAATTAAAATAAACAATATAAGTCACAAGTTGGGATCACAGTATATAATCCGGAAATCTATGGTAAGCCATGAATCACTAGAAGTACTTTAAAAGTGCGTTTTAAAAGATGTCTGTGACTAAAATGAATGGGGAATTTCACTCCGACACCAGTGTGACGTAGCCACCTCGGTACTTCATTTCATGGAACTGTTGCGCCATCTGGTGGTCCCATATATGTGTTCATGGAGGCCATCTTAAGATAAAATAAGATAATCCTACGTTAGAGCAGCATAGGGGATAAAGCAACAGTAAAAAAAGAGCAAGATATAATCAAAATAAGTGGTCAAACAAGAAGATATAATTAATAGTAAATAAATAAAAACAGACAGTACACAGTTTAGTAGACATCTTGAATGGCATCTTAATTTGTTTCATTAATTCATCTTAATAGAATAGAATAGAATAGAATAGAATAGGCTTTATTGTCATTGCACTGTGGGGTGCAACGAAACTGTGGGTGGTCTGCAACAGCAGTGCACTATATGACATTTACATTAACACAAAACAAATAAGGCACATGACATTAAGTATAAAAATACAATAACTTACAATAAGTACAAATTTAAAAAGAAAACACACATTGTAAATATAGAGAAAAAAGCTTGTGCAATATAGAAAAAAAGCTTGTGCAAAATAAATATGACCTTTTAAAGAAACTACGTAAAGTGCACAGTGGAATTGCACAGTTGTATTGAGGTAGATGGTGGCCGGGGGGTGTCAGTGTTTGTTGGCAGTCCGTATGGCCCAGGGGAGGAAACTGTTGGTTAGTCTGGTGGTGTGAGACTTGATTGACCTGAAGTGCCGGCCATGGGGCAACAGGTCAAACAGGTGATAGGCGGGATGTGAGGGGTCTCCTGTGATGGCCTTAATTTTACTGAGGCAACGGGATCTGGATATGTCGTCCAGGGAGGGCAGAGGGCAGCCGATAATTTTTGGGCGGTGTTAATAACCCTCTGCACAGTCTTCCTGTCCTCAGCTGTGGAGCCTGCATACCACACCCCCAGAGAGTATGTTAATATGCTCTCCACAGAGGAGCGATAGAAGGCCAGCAGCAGCTTCTTGTCCAGGTTGTTCTTCCTGAGGACACGCAGGAAGTGCAGTCGCTGCTGAGCCTTCTTCACTAAGGCCTTGGTGTTGGGTGTCCAGGAGAGGTCCGCAGAGATGTGGGTGCCCAGAAACCTGAAGGTGGTGACGGTTTCCACACGTTCTCCGTTGATGAGGAGAGGGGCGTGGTCTTGTCTGTTTCTCCTGAAATCCATAATAAGTTCCTTTGTCTTAAGGACGTTCAGTGACAGGTTATTTTCTGAGCACCACACAGACAGTTTCCCTATCTCAGCCCTGTATGCCGTCTCATCCCCATCGGAGATGAGCCCGACCACGGTGGTGTCGTCTGCGAACTTGATGATGGTGTGTTTGGGTAGGATGGAGTGCAGTCATAAGTGTACAGGGCGTACAGTAGGGGGCTCAGCACGCAGCCCTGAGGAGAGCCAGTGCTGAGTGTGAGCGTGGAGGAAAGGTGGGGGCCAAGTCTAACAGATTGTGGGCGGTTTGTGAGAAAATGTTTAATCCAGGTGCAGGTGGGGAGGGGGATCTGAAGTTTGAACAGTTTGGTAACTAATATGTCCGGGATGATTGTGTTAAATGCTGAGCTGTAATCCACGAAGAGCATCCTCACATAGCTCTTCCGGTTCTCCAGATGGTTCAGCGCACTGTGAAGTGTTATGGCGATGGCATCCTCTGTAGATCGGTTCGCTCTATAAGCGAACTGGTGGGGGTCAAAGGAGGGAGGAAGGCAGTCCCTGATGTGCTGACAGACTAGCCGCTCAAAACACTTCATGACTACAGACGTGAGGGCTATGAGTCTGTAGTCACTGAGGCTGTCTATGGGCGGTTTTTTGGGAATGGGGATGATGATGGCAGACTTCAGACATGAAGGGACAGTGGCATGCGTCAAGGAGAGTTTGAACAGCTTGGTGAAGATCCCTGCCAGCTGGTCTGCGCATGCCTTGACCACAGCCCCCGGGATGCCGTCAGGTCCAGCAGCTTTCCTGGGGTTCACTGCTCTCAGTGCCCTCCTCACCTCATGCTCCTGGAGAGAGAGAGGGGGGGTGCTGGAGTTGTGAGGCGGCAGTGTGTGCAGGCGTGTGGTGGTCTCAAAGCGGGCAAAGAAGCTGTTCAGCTCCTCTGCCAGCGTGCTGCTGCTGCCAGTGGTTGTTGGGCTCTGGCCTTTGTAGTTTGTTATAGCCTGGATGCCCTTCCACATCTGCCGGGGGTTGTTGTCCATGAGGTAGCCCTCCATCTTCCTCCTGTAGACCTCCTTGGCATGTTGGATGCCTCTCCTCAGGTTGGCTCTGGCAATGCTGTACAGTGAGCTGTCTCCCGTCCTGAAGGCAGAGTTACGAGCTCTGATCAGAGCCTGGACTTCACTCGTCATCCAGGGTTTCCTGTTTGGAAAAACCCGGATACGTTTGTCCACTATGACATTTTCTACACAGCTCTTTATGTAGAAAAGCACAGTCTCTGTGTGTGCCTCCAGGTCCTGCTGTTCAAAGATGCTCCATTCTGTACAAGCAAAACAGTCTTGTAGCTGAGGGAGAGCATTTTCAGGCCAGGTCCTGATGATTTGTGTGCTCGGTTTTGTTTGCTTTCTGAGGGGGGTGTAGGCCGGGATGAGGAGCAGAGAGAGATGGTCGGATTGTCCTAGGTGGGGGAGGGGCGTCGCTCTGTAAGCTGTAAGCTCTGTAAACAAAAGGGGGACTGTGTATTTTTGTGTTGGCATTCTGTCAGGAACCTATTCTGATGAAATTAAGGGGGTGGTTATGAGAATAATTCAAATTTAATAAATCAATAGGGCAGGCATCCACAAACATACTAATATTGTCACAATATCAGGATGACAGGTATGCAATCTGCTAGGGTATGGGTTGGCAGGGCATACAGTCTACTTATATACTTCTGGAAATTAGGCCTTTTTGTAGCTTCTAACAGAAATAACCCAAATTAACCTGGCAGTCTGAATTTTTGCAAGCATCTTCTTCTGTACCATCTAACAACACAGAATTCAGATAGGTCTTCACACAGCCCCACAGTAATTTCGCATTTACCATTTTGACTATTTTACACTCTCTTTCTTATATTCCGATGCACCTTAATTTTCCTGCTGCATTAAATCATTGCAAGCATCAAATCATCCTCTAGCACCCCTCATAATACTGATCACAATTAAACTGTCTAGATGGCCTGTTCAGTCTCTATCAACATCATTAAAATTCTTGTAGTGCTGCATCTTTTCTGCTGCTGTAACATGTAATAACAGTCTGGATTAAAAGTTTTTGAAATGTTCTTGATTTGTCTTGGTAAAATGCAAATAGCACTCTTGTGGGGCAAAAAAGTAAATAGTGGAGTTTAAAGTCTAAAGGCAGATGTGGGACCCTTCCTAAATGTTTTAAGAAACCCCATAGTAATATACATCCACAAAAACACCAAAGCCAATATCCTCTCCCCATACCCCTCACATGCCATCTCAGATGAATTACAATGGTAAAACCTATATAAAGTCTACATGACAAATAAATTGGTATGTAATGACAGTTGTATGCAAAAGTTTGGGCACCCCTGGCCAAGTTACATATTTTGTTGATTTTTGAAGTGAAAAGAAGTAAACACGAACTTGACGAACTTAAAAAATAGAAAAAAATAAAATAGTAATTGTGGCATGTGCAAAAGTTTGGGGACCCTTCCAGTTGTAAAGTCTTAGTACTTAATTAACTCATTAGGCCTTAATTGACTCATTAGGACTCATTAGGCAGGTCAAGAATTGTCATTAGGAATTGTTAGCTGATGACAATTCCAGAGTGTAATAAATTCTCTGACTCTTCAAACCTTGTGCCAACACTGAACAACCATGGGCTCCTCTAGCTCTAAGCAACTGACTGACAATCTGACAATGACGCTCTGACAATGATGCTGACTGATGCCTGCAAAGCAGGGGAAGGCAATAAAAAGATATCAAAGTGCTTCCAGCAAGCAATTTCCACTGTCTGAAATGTCATTAAGAAATGGCAGCTAAGGGGAACTGTGGAAGTGAAGATGAGATCTGGAATACCAAGAAAACTCTCAGATAGAACTGCTCATATGCTGGGCAGAAAGGCAAAGCAAAACCCCATATGACTGTAAAGGACCTGCAGGAAGGTTTAGCTGACAAAGCAGTTGTGGTACACTGTTCCACTATGCAGCATTGCTTGCACAAACATAATCTGCATGGAAGAGTCATCAGAAGGAAACCTTACCTGTGACCTCATCACATAAGTCAACGTCTGAAGTACGCAAAACAACATCAACTTAAGCCAGAGGCATTTTGGAAACAAGTGCTGCGGATCAATGAAGTAAAAATGGAATTCTTTGGCCACAATCACCAAAGGTATGTTTGGAGAAAAGAAGGAGCAGCATTTGACGAAAAGAACACCTTGCCACTGTTAAGTATGGGAGTGGATCCGTTATGCTTTGGTGTTATATAACAGCCAGTGGCACAGGAAACATTGCACGGGTAGAGGGAAGAATGGATTCCACTAAATATCAGCAAATTCTGGTAGCAAATGTCACACAGTCAGTCAAGAAACTGAATCTGAAAAGAGGCTGGCTTTTACAACAGGATAATGATCCAAAACATACCTCAAAATCCATCATGAACTACTTCAAGAAATGCAAAGTAAAGCTTTTGGAATGGTCTTCAAAGTCCCCTAACTTGAACGTCGTTGAAAATCTGTGGGTAGATGTTATACATGCTGTGTATGCAAGACGGCCCAAGAATATCTCAGAACAAGAAGCAACCTGAAAGGAAGAGCCGAGAACAGAAAGACTCTTAGCTGGCTACAAAAAGCGTTTGAAAGCTGTGACATCTGCCAAAGGGAGTGTTACGAAGTACTGACTTAGTAGGGTGTCCAAACTTTTGCACATGCCACAATTATCTTTTTTTCTATTTAAGTTCATGAAATCAAAAGTAACAGTACATTGACATTTGCAGAAAATGTCATTTTTAAACTGTTTGCTGCAGAGGTTGTGTTTACACCCCCCCCCCCATGTAAACATGCAGAGCGGGTCTTGGACTGACATAGCGGTATGATACATTAGCTTAAAAAACATCTCGTTGTAGCTGTTGGAATGAACGAATGAATGAATGTCTGATATAATGTCTGTCTATAATCATATAATCTATCTAAGATGTCTAAACACATTCCTTTGCAGGTGCTTAAAATGGCCAGTGTTCTGATTTATTCTATGTAATTTTCTCATATTGTTCTAACATTAAGCAGAGAGTAAAGATTTTGTATGTTATAGACCCTAACTTGACTACTTTATGAGGTTCTAATGCATAATTTGATCTGTTCAGAAGAATGTCCAAATAAACTATGTCATGTCTGCCACCTCATTTCATATCTGACATCTATCTCATTTGATGTCTGACATCTCATTTGCATAAACCTGAACACGTGTTTACCTTAGCTAGCATGTCTGGATGCAAACGGGAAAAAATATGGAGTGTTGCATGCATGTAACAAGCTGTACAACAAACGTCATACCCTTTTCAGTTGCAAGTTGGACAAAATTTGCACAAAGTTCTCTGGAGTGGGTGAATCTGAATACAAAAGAAAACCAAATTGCAGAAGGAGCTGTAGAAAAATATGACCTAAAAGACAGCCACATTGCAGATGTGCCAGCTCATGTTGGCTACCATAGAGAATGCTATGTGCAGTATACCAACAAAAGAAATATTGAAAGAGCCCGCAAGAGGAGAGAAAAGACAGTACAGGAGGTTGAAGGTTTGTAAAGCAGCTTTAAACTGGTTAACTGTAGTTTGACCTTATACATTTGTGTGTATAAATTACATTATATTATTGGCATTTAGCAGATGCTCTTACAAAGAGTGACTTACATCAGTTACATTTTTTTTTTATTATTACAATGTTATCCATTTATATAGCTGGATATTTACTGAGGCTGTGAGTTAAGTACAGCCCAAGGGTACAGCAGCAGTGCCCCAGAGGGGAACTGAACCGGCAACCTTTTTGGGTACAGGTCCTGCTCCTTAACCACTATGCTACACTGCCGCCCCCGGCATAGCTAAGTGTAGCATAGCTAAGAATCCATTTTATGATGAATCATAAAAAGCAAAGAGCAAATTCATTGTTTCAGCATCATATATGGGTCAGGGTCAGAGTCAGGTCAGGTCAGGTCCAGAAGATGTCTGATAGCAGGGCTGAGCATCTGGGGTTACCTGGGGAAACCGATTAGGAGAGTTGTAAACAAACTATAACTTTGGAAGCATTATTACTACAATCCATACAGTCATCACAATTAGCCTACTGTAACAAAGTCTTGGGTTTTGTTTTGTTTATCTAAACATGTCCAAAGTTTAAGTCCACCAACTACAACCAAAGTGCATACAATGACATTGCACGCTCTTTGGTACAACGTGCTACACTGACGCTAGAACGAGTTTTTGATTGGTTTGCAGTATAGTACTCCCTACTGTTTGCCTAATCAGTTTATGAAATGTAAGTTTAGTTTTCATAAAAATATGATCGACTTGAGACTGCCAACAAACGGAAACGTGTTCAGAAAAAATATATATTTAGTTTATATGAAAAAAACAGCTACTCTATCGCTGAGGGTCGATCATTTCAAAAACTAAAGCAGATAGCAGCCTTCGGCCCGCCGCCTCAGCGTCGTTAGCCTGGTTTGACATTGTTGCCCATTTAACTTGAATGGCTCCGCTTCTGTTGTTCTATTGTGCTGTAAGTCGCTCTGTCTGCATAACAGCGTCTGCTAAATGCATGTAATGTAATACACCTCTATACATAAAAAACTAGCAAGAACACAAGAAAGCCATTTATCTACCACACTTTATGTAGCTATTCATAATAAAGTAGCTGCATCTCGCTGGCCAGTTGGCATGCGAAGAGCTTGTGGCTACCTGGCTAAAGATGCCCACCAATGCCCGTGTCCGTTTATTCCCCCCTGGCTCCCCCCGGCTGATTTTTGCCTGGTGTCTTAAACAAAATCAAGGAACTAAATCCCAAGATTCGTTAAAAGCAACCTCTAATACGTCTTTAGGGTCAATAGGATGCTAATGATGACAATAAACTACATTTCCCATCTTGCCATCAAGCAAGCGTTATGTTATACGGAGGCAGTGATCAGAAATGTATTACGCATTAAAATAAAATCTAACCCTATACATACTTGAATTAATCACTTTTACCAAGTAGGTGCATTAGTTATTGATAAAACGTTATCCACAAACCGCTTTTATTTTGTGTTACTCCTTAAAGCAGCAGTCTTTGCGCGACAAAATGGTCCCACGTGGTGAGTGAGCAGTTCTTCCTGACCCGCGTGCACCCGAGTTTTCATTGCGCTGCTACTTTCCGCGAGGTATTGCATCTGCCGACAGCAGAGTCCCACACCCACTCACAAAACCCCTGCAACACAAGCCGGACCGGCGCAGCTAGAGACAGACGAGGTAAGATGTGGGTATAACCAGTAAACTTGTATACAAGCAAGCGAAATAAAAACGATTAACTAGCTTGTGAGGATGGAGTTTCGGTCATAATTTTACCAAACCGGCTGTTTTGGACAGCGATTCAAGCTTTTCTCAAACTAAAAGAAAAAACTTGTTTGAAAACTAACACGCCACTGAAAATGTTGAGTGCAATTAGCAAACTTTTCCATCCGATAGAAAGCATCACACGCTTGATGTCGAAACACCGTTAGCTGGCTGACTAGCCATTTAGATTGCCAACATCTGTTTTGTTAATGTGTTCGCTAAATGTAATCTGTATGGGGATGTCAGGTATAGCACCCGTAAAGTTACGGTTGGCCGGACATACCCCGTACCTATATTGTTTCCTATCTTTAGCAAGATATCTTGCTAGATAATTTCGTGGTGTTGGTAAAATACCTAAAGCTATGCACAGCTATATATAGCTAGCCAGACACTAATATAGACGTTTTTTCTTGTTAGCATGCATTGCTAATATCGCTACACCTTCAAAGCAGAGTTATATATTCCAGTAAATTACAAACGTCATTAACTAGTTAGTTAGTGTACTTAAAACTTGTTTACCTGCGTGTGTAAACAGTAGCTAGCTAACCTGTTTGGGTGCATTGAGCAAGAGGTATTTCATTTTACTTCGAATCACGTTTCCTTGCGTAACCTCACGAATCACATGAGCCAGTTAATTGAGAACCTTGTGCAGCGTGCTACAAATTAGCGCTTCAGATTGGCTGGACTCTGGGATTTCAGTGATCCTGACAGAGCGGTGGTCGCGGATTTCACAACCAGATTAACCTCTGGGTGTGGAACCAGTTGAGTAGGTAGCTCGCTATTGGAGCAAAGGTTAGGTGAACTCCGGCTCTATCCTGTTTGTTTATTCTGAGGGTTTATGATGTTTGATAAATGAGTTTGAGATAGTTGTGTTCTTTGCAGCGTAATCTTTTACAGCCGATTTCCAACGTTTTGGTAGTGGAAATTAGATAATGTCTTCATTTGAACGTTACTGTTGAAGTAGCCCTTGCGAGTTGTGACTGAACTGAATTTTACTGAACGAACTCCAGTAAACTCTCAAGCTTTCATAGTAGCACCAATCAATTACTAACAAGTGTCTTCCATGAAAGTAGCGTGGATGTTGTATATGAATGGTACCATTGGATCTATGTATACATCACGTGGGACTAATGAATTGAGTGTGCCCTTTGTGAAGATGACAGCTAATTGAGGAGTGGTATTTTTTGGGTTTATGGAGGTCATGGGTAAAGTGGCAGATTTACTGTCCAGGGATGAGAGTGCCTGTCTTCATGAAAGGTCAGCCATTATTGATGGCTGAGACCTTAATGAAAGTTCAGTCTGTATGCAGCCTTTGTCATAGGTCAGTAATGCATGCAATTAAACTGCATGTGTGGGAAATATTAAGACAATAAAATTTACATTCGTGTTCAGTAATGTTGTCAAAGCAGTGTTTCCCTCATACTTGTCACAGTGAGTAGTAAATTCTCTTAGATGTTCTTTTTTTCATGTTTGCTGTTTGAATGTCCTTCTGTCTAGACTTCCCTGGACAAGCTGATGGATGAGTTATGGTGTGCTGTACTTTGTCTGTCTCTTTCAGTTACCATGGCAGAGCGAGTGTTGGTCATTGGTAGTGGTGGCCGGGAGCACGCCCTGGCCTGGAAGCTTGCCCAGTCCCCACATGTCCAGCAGGTCCTGGTTGCCCCGGGAAATGCTGGCACAGCTGACTGTGGAAAGATATCCAACTCTGGTGAGCTGGCGTGGTGAGGGGGCAAGAAGAGGGTGGGGGTCACCTGTGATTTGCTTAGTCCTCATGTGACACTCCGTATTTATGTTCCCATGTGACCCCTCTGTCAGTTCTTATGCATTTGATCCAGCATGTGAAGCTGGGTCTACAGAGACTTTCTGTTTAAGATTCACATTGGCTTGTGTATCTACCTGTGCAATATTTTGCAGTCTGTTGTTCACCATAAAATTTGCCCTGAAATTGCTGTTGTGTGTTTCTTCTACAGTTATAGTGCAAAACATGGTATTTTTTATTCACTGAACCATTTCGTCACTGTATAAGGAATTGCTCTTTGTCTCTCCTCTGCTTCTCTCTAGCGGTGTCTGTGAGCAATCACTCCATCCTGGCTCAGTACTGCAAAGATCACAACGTGGGGCTGGTGGTGGTGGGGCCAGAGGTGCCCCTGGCTGCAGGTGAGAGCCAGACTGCGACCCCTCCTTTCATAGTCCCCTTATTCTGTGTGGTCCTGTCAGACACTCCCACACCATCTCCCTCTCCATCCCTTCCTCTCAGCCTCTGTAGCTTTCTTCGCCACTTCTGTTTTATCTCTCAGGGATGGTGGATGACCTGACTGCTGCAGGGGTTCCATGTTTCGGACCGTCAGCCCGTGCCGCCCAGCTGGAAGCCAGTAAGAGCTTCTCCAAGAGCTTTATGGAACGGCACGGCATCCCCACGGCCCGGTGGCAGTCCTTCACCGACCCACAGGAGGCTTGCAGCTTCATCCAGGGGTGATTCAGGGGAGCAAGGGGGGTCATTGGAGGGGTTATTCAAGGAGAGGCAGGGTGGCCTTGGATGGGCATGGGGATTACTGTACTTGTTGCCATGGTCACCTCTGACCTCTGTGTTTGTCTAGGGCGGATTTCCCTATGCTGGTGGTGAAGGCAAGTGGCCTAGCTGCAGGGAAGGGGGTGATTGTGGCCAGAGATAAAGAAGAGGCCTGCCGAGCCGTGCAGGACATCATGAAGGTCAGTCTCGGCCTGCAGGTCAAGGGCCTCATGCAACTGAAAATCTCCTTTGTGTGAGCCCCAACTGTGTTACACAGAATCTGCCATGAAGGCCAAAACTCACATTAGTGTGTGTAGGTATCTCCTTGCATGTGGCTCAGCCCTGCAATTTTTCTCTTGGGCCAAGGTGTTCGGCTCAGCCGGGGAAACAGTGGTGGTGGAGGAACTCCTGGAGGGAGAGGAAGTATCTGTGAGTGTTGTTATTATATTTCGTGACATTTTTTATACAGGGTGACCAGCAGAGCATTAAATAACATGGGATTGCAGAGGAACATGCATGCACAATCAAAAACTGCACTGCCTTATTATCCCAGGGCATCACAGAGCTGCAGATGGTTTCCTACACATCCATAAGTGTAGCGAATTCAAAAAGAAGGATGATCACAGGCCATAGACCATTGGTATTCAAGCCTGCTGCACCAGTGTTTGTCTTGATCAAATATGTGTACACACACACGCACACTCTCACAGCACAGAGGCATGCTTTTGGAGGTTTAGTAAATACACTGCCTACTTCTACACAGCAGCTAACCCTCGCTCTCTCTCTTTGACAGTGTCTGTGCTTCAGTGATGGCTCTACTGTGGCCCTGATGCCCCCAGCACAGGACCACAAGCGGCTACTAGATGGGGACCAGGGGCCCAACACAGGAGGCATGGGGGCTTACTGCCCCACCCCACAGGTACAGCCTCCCAACACAGGTGGCATGGGGACCTACTGCCCCACCCCACAGGTACAGCCTCCCAACACAGGTGGCATGGGGACCTACTGCCCCACCCAACAGGTACAGCAGCCCATTACAGGAGGCATGGGGGCCTACTGCCCTACCCCAAACATACCCTGTTCTAACACAGGAGCTGTGGGGATCTACTGCCCCACCCCACAGGTACAGGGGCCCAACACAAGGTGTCAGGGCTACTGCCCTGCCCCAGAGATACCCTGTCAAAACACACTAAACATGGAATGAATTCTCCTGTATGTCTGTCTCTGCCTGCCCAGGTGTCAGAGGAGATACTAAAGCAGATCAAAGAGACTGTCCTGCAGAAGACTGTGGATGGGATGAGGCAGGAGGGCACTCCATATGTGGGTAAGGGAGGGCAGCATGGCTGTGTGGGGGTGTGTACAGGATAGGAATCTTGGGGGCAGCAATGTTAATCGTGACACATTGTGTCAGTTTCGCCCATGTTTTCAACCAGTATACCTTTGGCCATACATTACATTTTATTTTCATAAACTCGGTGTGCTCCATGATTTGTCACCTTGTCAGATGCCCTGTTACCCTCTGAATGTCTGTTTCTCAGGTGTGCTGTACGCTGGACTGATGCTGACCAAGCAGGGACCAAAAGTGTTGGAGTTTAACTGCCGCTTTGGTGACCCTGAATGTCAGGTGAGGGTGGATGGGGGTGTGGGAGGTAAGGTGCCACTCTGTGTTTGTCACTCTGTGTTTGATGGTGAGTATGCAATGGTGGGATTCTGTGTGGCTTTCAGTATAAGGACTAAGTGAGGCATATTCTACACCACTCTGGTATTGCCATAAAGGTCCTGATGCCATTGCTG
This sequence comes from Megalops atlanticus, assembly GCA_019176425.1. Taxonomy (NCBI): domain Eukaryota; kingdom Metazoa; phylum Chordata; class Actinopteri; order Elopiformes; family Megalopidae; genus Megalops; species Megalops atlanticus. The sequence continues at coordinate 37,558,199 of CM032886.1, read as the reverse complement.
CAGAGTGACCTTTATGAGGTTCTCCAGGACACGCTGCAAGGCAAGCTGGACTCCAGCTCCCCCTCTTGGCTGGACAAGAGTGCTGCGGTCACTGTAGTCATGGCGAGCAGTGGCTATCCAGGAGAATACAAGAAAGGTGTTCAAATCACAGGTAAACATGTTGTATGTACAAGTTTTCAAAGGTGAATTCCACTGAACTTCCAAACATTTTACATGCATGACTTTTCTCTGAAGTCTAAAGCATTACTGTCTGTACATCATTAGTTTTTTGCAATTGCTTACACACTTGTTGCGGAATTTGGCTCATTGTGTCAAAACCCTACACACAAGCCAAATAAGACACAACACTTGAAGATAAACATCTCACTTCTATGTCAAAATGAAACTCTGCAATCAAAACCTAACAATCCTTTTTCAAAATGGCATTTTGCAACACACATGCACCATTTGAATTACTCTTTCAAAGCAGCAACAACACACTGATGTACTTTATACAAAACACTGCTGTCATTAGTACTTTGTATACCTTTTTAATTTTCTCATACAGGCTTCTGTGAAAGATTGTTCCAGTACAGTACATCTACTCACATTTCAATGAACACAAAAATATAAAAGCTTCAGAAAAAACATATATACAGCTCATTTTTTTTTGCCATTTCAGGTTTTTACAACAGGTTTTTACAAAAAAACAAAAGTAGAAAGTAGTAGAAAGTAGAAAAGTAGTAGTAATTAGAGTATAGTAATCAATACAATGTTACTGTAAACTCACAGAAACAAAAATAATTACAGTAAAACTACAGTGCAGTGGTAAACAAAAAATATTATTGTAAGGGATGGGGTGGATGGTTTATGGATCCTGCCTTCTGTTAGGGTCTGGCCACATCACCTCATCCACATCACAAGCAATGTCATCCCTGCCTAGGCAACGGTGAAAATATCACCTTGCGTGTCGTATCCACCCTGGACTGACCCCACCTGAATGTCTCCGCATGCCTCTTCCGTTGTTTGCAGAAGAGGCAGGCGGGCATGTGGTTAGTGGTCATACATTTTCCAACGCCAAGCCGAAAAGAATTCCTCAATTGGATTGAGAAATGGGGAGTAAAGGGGAAAGTATACAACTGTGAAGTTATTGTGGTTGGTGAACCAGTCCTGGACCAGAGCAGCCCAGTGGAAACTAACATTATCCCAGATGACAACAAACCTGGGCTGCTCTGGTCTGTCCTGTACAACTGCATTCAGTGTATCCAGAAATGTGATTATGTGTGCAGTATTGTAGGGACCTAGGGTGGCATGGTGATGGAGAACTCCTTGCAGACTAATGGCGGCACACAAGATGATATTTCCCCCACTCTGCCCAGGGACATTCACAACGGCTCTTTGTCCTATAACATTTCAGCCCCGACGCCTGGTTTTAGTTTTGCTTCATCAATATAAATGAACTCTGTGCAGCTGCATCAAAGTCCAGGACTCTCTGAAACAGAAAATGCGTACACTACCATGAATATGGTGTAACTCAAAACAGGACTACAATGTCAACATTTTCACATAAGGGTAGGGATGGGGGTGGGTTGAGTCAGACACATTCAGTCAAAACTACAAGCTACAGGCAAGGCAGGTGCCCCCACAGACAACCCCCCCCCCACCCCCAGAATGGGGGCACCTGCCTAGGTCACATACTGCTTTGTCTGATTGTATCTATGCAGCGGCAATAGGATACAATCTACTGCCATTACTGTATTACAGTATAGTACAGTGACACCTACTTGCACATAGTCATAGCAAAGGTCTTTGACTCCAACGCTGTTCCTCTCAAATGGAACCCTGTACAGCTGCTTCATTGTAGGTTGGTGTTGACGCAAGATGCGGCAGAGTGTCGATATACTGACACGGTTGATATTATGGAATGTTGTGTGATCTGCGATGATTTGCTCTCATAGTTGATGTAGGCGGATGGTGTTGTTTGCCAACACTATATTGACAATGGCCAGTTCCTGTTCATGGGTGAACTGTCATATTGTACACAGTAACATCAAAACTGTATTACATGTACTTCACAGCACTATACCTATTTTTTTTGTTCACTGAGGATCATAGACCTAATATTGTAGTACTGCATTGTATTGTACTGTGATGCAGAATGATGTGCAACAATTACATAGGTACAGTCTAGTGTAGAAAGTTGAAGACGTACCTGTTTTCCAGTCTAAATGTCCATATTATGGATGCTACCATGTAGCGACTCAGGTTGGGCTGGACTCTCTGCCCAGCCTCCCTCATCATCAGGCCATGATTTATGACATGGTCCACCAAAGTGGACCTTATGTCGTCGGAAATTTGTCTCCATCTATTGCCTGGTCCCCTTCTTTGTTCTTGTCCTCGTCCTCCTCCTACTCCTCTCTCTCTTCCTCTTCCTTTTCCTCTTCCTCTTCCTCTCGCTCTTGCTCTCACTGCCTCCATGTTTGCAAAGTTCTCACAAAAGAGGTGAGCTTACCTGAGGTCTATTTGTAGTGCTAAGGCTCAGACTGATTGGTGTTCAATTAGTGCATAAGTGTTTTCGTGTGTGTGTGGGTGTTGCCAATTTCAGGTATGTTTTGCATTTTGAAAAAAGTGTTTTCCCAATGATTGCAAAAGATTTCATTCTTGAACGAAGTGTCTAATGTAAGAAACAGTGTGTAGTGTTTTGCAAGACGTGTGTTGCAGAATTGCAAACAAGGTGCAAAGCAGAAAATGTGTTTGTACTTTTGGTGCCTTTGTTTAAGGCATGGTTACAAAAGTTAAGGTTTTGATGCTTTTGTCTAAGCATTCACTTTCAGTGTGTAAGCAATCGGCAAAAACTGTAAATGCAGTGAGATATGAAAAGATCTCTCAGCCAAGTGACTACTCCAAAACATGTTTTTGTTGCCTATGTTCCACCTTTGAATAACTTCCAGCAGATTGTTCTGGTCCTATATTTCTGATAGTCTTATGAAAAAGGGAAAATTTGTTTTACACAGGACATTAAACCTGACATGAAACATACATTGTTTGCTTAGCACATGCTTCAATTCAGAGTGACCTTCTTGCTTTAACAATTTTTTTCAGTATCCATTTGTACTGCTGAATGTTTTAAGTTGAGTACCATGCCCAAGGGTATGACTATTGGGATTGAACCAGCAACCTGTGGGCTGTGGGCATGACTCCTCTCCACTGTGTCACACTGCTCTTCCTGTTGAACAGATGTGACCTGTTTGATTAGCATGATAAGCTTGCTTAGGGTCTTTTGGTGATGCCCCTCCACAGGTCTCTCACGGGCTGAGGAGCAGGGGCTGCTCGTGTTCCATGCGGGCACCACACTGAAGGAGGGAAAGGTGCTGACGAGTGGGGGGCGTGTCCTGGCAGTCACCGCTGTGCGCCCAAGCCTGGAGAGTGCCCTGCACAGTGCCAACCAGGGTGTTGCTGCCGTGGGCTTCCCCGGGGCTGTGTACCGCAGGGACATTGGACACCGGGCCACTGCCTTCCTGGCTCACCCCAGGTGTGTTTGATGGCTTGGATTGCAGGGGTACACATGACCAGAGCTCATTTTTTATATGTGGTACTTATATCATTTTTTTTTTTTGTTTTTGTACTTCCCCCTTTCCCCTACTTGACCATAAAATTATGATTTTATGTAGTTTCATATCCTAAAATGGGGAAGTGCAAGTATTGTCCTGAAGGGCCAGTGATCTGTTGTACATAGATCATGTGTTGAACATCTTAATAAGGATTCTGAAATAAAATGCTACCAACCATAACTAATAAAGTGTTTTTGTTTTTCTTTAGCTAGCTTTCTAGCAGTAGTGTTAAATTAAAATTGGACCTTTTCTTAATGCAGTTGGTTAATATGAAGAGTTTTTACTAGTACATGGTAATTGCGTTGTGTTTTCACCTTCTGCAGAAATCTTGCAAAAGTACTGAAACTGTCATGAAAACTTGATCAATTTTGGTGCGCCATAATTCAGTGGACTTTTTCCAGACATAACATGGTTGTTCCTCTGTAGTGTGGTGGGTAACTTCTCCATGATTCCACATTTCCTGGAAACTCAGAAGTAAAAGTTCATTATTCCACGGGATTGAATTAGGTGAAATTATACAATGCCTTACTGAATAAGGAGTAACAAGAGGTTAAAAACCACTCCAGGGAATTGCGTGGAGGCATTTTACAGACAGTCATTTTAACTGACCTTGGATTTCTGCTCTATGTAGGGGTCTGACTTACAGGGACAGTGGAGTGGATATCGCAGCGGGAAACAAGCTGGTAGAGATGATCAAACCCCTGGCTAAAGCCACCTCTCGCTCAGGTATTCCCCCTAGAGGTTCCTCAGAAGAACTGCATTGGCATCTGCTCAGATGTGTCTATGCCAGACACTGCATTAGTCAGACTCCAATCTCTGGCCCCTTTCCCCAAGCTTCTTGAGAAGCATATTTGCAGTATTGTGAAAATAGATGTGTGATTCACTAAAACTCTTTCCACTTATGAAAATAGCACCCTGACAGTTTCCCTCCTTATTGGTAATAGTCAGGACATACATGCAGTATTTTCACTGTTGCACAGCTCTGTGACTGAAGACAATTTAGGCACACTCTTGAATTCCCCTCTGATCTTTATGTGGCTTTGTTCTCACTCACTACTGCATCATACCAAACAGGGTTAGAACAGGATAGAAACTTCAAGACATTGAATAGAGTTTAAAGCAGTTTGGGCATTGCAGCTCTGCTAAAGCTTTTCAATGTCTCTAAATTGAATATTACTTAATTTAGTTTTAGGAGAGGTAATTCACAACAAGACACAATTAGTAACAAGACTCAATTAGTTAAGCTGAGGTCAACAGACAGTAACAGAGCTTGCTGGAGGGCTGTACAGTCACTAGCTAACATTACATTTTATTGTTTGCAAGATGATTAAAAACTATATCTCAGGTCATTCAACAGTCAGTGCAATAATTACCTAGCACACATGTCTTACACATGAGTGGAAGCAGTGCTGTTAATTGGTATTGCAACAGACAGCAAATATACAATTTCACATACGTGGAAGATATGATGTGACCACAGGTTGCAACAAATCTGAGTCAACAGTCAGCTGAATATACATGGACAAAAAGACAACTTGTGCAAACAGGACAGAATTGATTTTGGGCAGTGTGACTCTGGTTAAAGATCATATGTGACATCATATGCCCCTTCACAGACCACTGCAGGTTACTGGGGTGAATGCAGTGTTTCTGAGGACAGGCAGTTTATTCCATGCTGTAACTAAGTGTGTGTGTACAGATAGAGTCACAGTGAGCAAGGTTTATTAAAAACTGTTTTCAGTACAAAGTTGTCAGTATGTATGGAGCGTCAATAATGGATAGTCTGACATGTCACTGATGTCACAGGTGTGTCTGATAGAATTGTTCTCTGCCTCTTTTGCAGGGTGCAGTGCTGAGCTGGGAGGCTTTGCAGGACTGTTTGACCTTAAAGCTGCGGGATTCAAAGACCCTATCCTGGTTTCTGGGACTGACGGTGTGGGGACCAAGCTCAAGGTGCTTGTACAGGGACTCTTATACAATGGGTGTTGCTGAAGGTGTCAAAGATGGACCTGGTTTAAATGATCAAATGTGAAACAATTTCCTTGAAGAGTTGCAAATATAAGTTTTGTTGTTTGGTTCTTAAGGGATGGAGTTGAGAACAGAGGTTCCATCAAACATCATTATCCACAGTGTAACTCCATGGCTAGGCCTTTAGATCTCTAGGTCATATGACATTGACAAACTAACAAATATGCGGCACTTTACTTAAGTTCATCTGCATGAATCCTCTACCACGTCTCTCTGTCATATCTGTAGATCGCCCAAGCATGCAACCACCATGCCTCTGTGGGTCAGGATCTGGTGGCCATGTGTGTGAATGATGTCCTGGCACAGGGGGCAGAGCCTCTCTTCTTCTTGGATTATTTTTCCTGTGGGCAGCTTGATGTGGGGGTGGCCTCCTCTGTGATTGGTGGAATAGCGGATGCATGCCGCATGGCTGGCTGTGCCTTGCTTGGTGAGAGCTCTTCCTCAGATTTCCTTTGGAGAGGACACAAATATCTGAATTTAAATGCAATACATATTAAACTCAGGAGATGTAATTACATTACATGCATTTAGCAGATGCCAGAGCAGCTTCCAGCACAATAGAACGTAAGTATATTCATTCAAATTGAATGAGCAACAGTGTCAGACCAGGCTAGCTACACTCGCAGACCAGTGTGTGTGAGCATAACACCATTCAAGCCCTACCACAAGTTAACTTGTGCAATCTGACTAGGTAACAGAAGCCAAGTATACTACAATACATCAGTCACTAGAACACAGAATCCAAAATACATCACAATATATGTAAAGTACTAGAAATCAAATACTAGAAGTAGCAGGTGTTAGGGGGCGAGGATTAAGGTAGAATCGAGATGCAGTCTAAAGAGATGGGTCTTTAGTCCGTTTCAGAAGATGACCGGTCAGTCAGCTGTCCTAACCTCTGTGGGGAGTTCATTCCACCACTGAGGGACCAGTACAGACAGGGATCGTGTCTGAGAGGAGCAACCCCATCAGGATGGGACAGCCAGTTGCCCCATAGTTGCAGAGCATAGTGATCTTGACAGAACATAGGGTTTGAAGACCAATCATAGGTATGAGAGGGCTTTCTCATTCACTGTCCTGTATCCCAGCACCAAGGTTTTGAACTTGATGCAAGCAATAACAGGAAGCCAATGAAGTGAGGTGAGGAGTAAGTGTGACTTTACTATGTTTACGGAGGGTGATTGCACAGGCAGGAATTGAATTGGAATTAGTTTTTTTACCTGCATTTCATATCTTTGGTTTGTGGCATTGTCGGTATATTGTAACCCTTCAGGGCTCTCTGTCTCACATAGTGAGTACAGAGTGAGTGCAGGAAAAGCAGAAGTGCTTTTAAGAAATGCGGTCATGTTCTGTCTGACTCCTGACTGGACCCACACTTTTTCATTTATAGTGTTAAATACAAAACAATCTTTGTAGTACCGAGCTGGCTGTAGGCATGCTTATCTCTTGAGGGCATGTGTCTGACTTTGTCCCCTGTGTGTGTGTTTAGGGGGTGAGACCGCAGAGATGCCTGGAATGTATGGCACTGGGGAGTATGACTTGGCAGGGTTCTGTGTGGGGGCAGTGGAGCGGGACAGCCTTCTGCCCAGGCTGGGGGACATCGTGGAGGGGGACATGCTCATCGGGGTGGCCTCCTCCGGGGTGCACAGCAACGGATTCAGCCTGGTGCGCAAGGTCCTGGAGAGGGCCGGCCTACAGTACAGCTGCCCTGCTCCCTTTGGGAAACCTGGACAGACTGTGGGTATGTCTCTGTTTAGCCAGGCCTGTTCACACCTGAAGAGGCAATGGGTATGTCTCTTCAGCCAGGACTACTCAGTCTCTCAACTGGATCTGCAGGCTTTCTCTTCAAACAGCTGCCAACATAACACCATTAGTTCTTTAATGAATAACGACTTGCACTAGGGTGTTATGAAATCACAGTCCTTCAAGAACAGAAGACGGAGTCCAGATTCACATTGCATTGACATTAATATTGAAGCATGAGTTTTTCTTGGGTCCAGTCTGACTGCATTCTCTCCCTGCTCTTTAACCTGAGTGTATCCTCTCTTCTCTCCCTGACAGGTGAGGTGCTTCTCATCCCAACAAAGATCTACAGTCGGCTCCTTAAGCCAATCCTGCGCAGCGGGGCTGTGAAAGCTTACGCCCACATCACTGGTGGTGGCCTTCTGGAGAACATCCCCCGCGTGCTGCCTCCCAAGTTGGCTGCTGACCTGGGTAAAGGAACCCCCAAGCTCCACCCCCCCAATTGGCAATGTCATTGTCCTATAATCACAATAAGTAGTTGCTGATACCTGCAGTCAGTACGTAAGCTGATCGGTTTGCAGGGAAAGCTGCAAAGCTTTGAGGAAACTGTTCAGGGTTCCTTCCACAGCAGCGTCCAGATCTGCTTCCGTTTCTTCCATCCCTCAAAGAAAGGACATAGATTCGGAATGGAAGTAAAATCACTTTCACTACCTCATTTTTCCAAGTGTAGATTTGCATCTAAGATCAGACACACCTGTTCAAGGCTATTTCAGCAAATCCTGTGACAGCCTGAGGTATCAGTGGGTGATGTGTAAGTAGTGGTACTCTTGCCAGGTGCATCAGTGGTTATCATGTAAAGTGGGTGTGTTGTCTCTCTGCAGTATTGTTAGGTCATAAGAAAGTTAAAGTCTTCCCATGTATTTGTTCCATCCATGCACTGCACCATCTGAATTCAATTAGCACAATTCTTCAGCCAGGTAGAGGAGCTAATTAGTGAAATCACCTTGTTTAGTGAATGGCTAGAACAAATACATAGTAGGACTTTTACTTTCTGAAGCCGGGGTTATATAATGTACATACACACACACACACACACACACACACTCAGTGACCACTTTATTAGGTACACCTCTCTAATACTGGGTAGGACCCTCCTTTTCCCCCAGAACAGCCTGAATTCTTTGTGGCATGGATTTAAAAAGGTGCTGGAAACATTCCTTAGAGATTCTGCTCGGTGCTGACATGATAGCATCATGCAGTTGCTGCAGATTTGTTGGCTGCACGTTCATGCTGCAAATGTCCCGCTCCACCACATCCCAAAGGTGCTCTCTTGGATTGAGATCTGGTGACTGTGGAGGCCATTGGAGTACACTGAACTCATTGTCATGTTCCTGGAACCAGTTTGAGATGACGTGTGCTTTGTGGCATGGCATGTTATCCTGCTGGAAGTAGCCATTAGAAGATGGGTAGACTGTGGTCACAAAGGGATGCACATGGTCAGCAACAATACTCAGGTAGGCTGAGGCATTTAAACAATGCTCTATTGGTATTAAGGTGCCTAATGTGTGCCAAGAAAATGTTCCCCACACCATTACACCACCACCTCCAGCCTGAACTGTTGACACGAGGCAGGATGGATCCATGGATTCATGTTGTTTACCCTACCATCTGCATGTCACAGCAGAAATCGAGATTCGTCAGACCAGGCAATGTTTTTCCAGTCGTCTACCGTCGAGTTTTGGTGAGCCTGTGCCCAGTGTAGCCTCGGTTTCCTGTTCTTAGCTGACAGGAGTGGTACCTGGTGGGGTCTTCTGCTGCTGTAGCCCATCCACCTCAATGTTGGACGTGTTGTATGTTCAGAAATGCTTTTTTGAACAGCACTGTTGTAACATATGGTTATTTGGGTTACTGTCGCCTTCCTGTCAGCTTGGACCAGTCTGGTCATTCTCCCCTGATGTCTGTTATTCACAAGGCGTTTTCGCCCACAGAACTGCCGCTCACTGGATGTTTTTTGTTTTTCGCACCATTCTCTGTACACTCTAGAGACTGTTGTGTGTGAAATCCCAGGAGATCAGCAGTTTCTGAGATACTCAAACCACCCTGTCTGGCACCAACCATCATCCCACAGTCAAAGTCACTTAAATCAGCTTTCCTACTGTCACGGCACGGGCTACCCTGCCAGCAACTGATGCCTACCCAAAACAAAGACAGGGAATACCTAGCTAACGTAAACTATGAAAAGGTCTAGAGGATCCAAACTACGCTACCTAGGGCCATCTGTAGCTTACCCTGTGGTGTGCAAAGAACGTGAACTTGAGCCTATGTCAGTGTGACCTGGATGTTGGATGCACCTACCGGAGGCCCCAAGAGAACCAGCTTACCTGAGGGCTTTACGGTGTCTCCCAGTACGAGCACAGGCTTAGCTTCCTCCTGAAGCGGTGTGCTCCAGCCTGGTATCTCCGTTCACGTTTATCTTAGGTGTCCCAAAGTGATGATAACAAAACAAATTATAAACAAACGTCTCAAAACTTCTCACGAGCATGTAGCCTTTCGCAGGATTGAGCGGGACAAGTTATCTGCTGCCAACGGGACTCCTCCTCTTTTTCCTTTCTCGTCCAGGTAACTTCCTGTCAATTTAATAGACGCTAGCCACTAGGGGTGCAATGGATCACAAAACTCACGGTTTCGGATCGTACCGCGGTTTTTGAGTCACGGATCGGATCATTTTTTGGATCAGCGCAAAAAAAGAAAAGGGGGCAAATATAATTTTGCTTTCCATTCATTACTTAAAAAAATTTAACACTTAAAGCAAGGTACTTTTGCGTTTGCGGTAGCCATGATTTCCATTGTAGGAACCACCGGACTCACGAGTCTGTAATTTTGTGACAGCTGGATTGCGACGTAAATTTCGAGCGCTTGTTCTGCTGTTCTTCAGCTGTGTCTGAAATCGCTCCCTATTCACTATATTGTGCATATATATACATTTTACACTTGATTGTTGGACTTAACTGCCAGCTAGCTAGTTAACGTTAGTTTCAACTAATTTGAACAGATGAAGCTTGGTGCTACTTCTTTCATTAAGTTAGCTGGTGACAGCTAGATAGGTAGCGGTATTATCTAGCTAGCAGGTTAATGTCAGTTGCAATGAGCTAGTCACTAAATTAGCTAGCTGGCACAGTTAGACACAAAGATGTTCATACAAATGTTCGAATAAACTTGCAAACATAAAACTATATCCAAAAAATTATTAATTTATTGTATGACTGAATAGTGAGTGAGTGAACGAGTGAGCGATTTCGGATGCAGCCTTCGTCTTCGCAACACTTCTGCTAAGTAAGGTTGCTGGTTTTTAAAATGGTGCTTGTATCTTTTCACTGCAACTCTGCATCGAGATTTAGGGAATTATTACTTTAAAAAGTAACAGCGGCAGTAAAACTGCATTTCACGCTATTATGGTTAAACTTTGAAATTAATCCGCAGTTCACATGCGTGCTGAACCGTGGGGGGTGATCCATACGGATCACGGATCAACTACGATCTGTTGCACCACTACTAGCCACGCCTCTCAATCAGCTGGCCCCCTGCAGCCTTCAACGTCAGTGTGTAATAGGCTGTCTGTAACCAGCCCCTTAACACTACCCATTCTGATGTTTGGTCTGAACAGCAACTGAACCTCTTGACTATGTCTTTGTGATTTTATGCATTGAGCTGCTGCCAAATGATTGGCTGATTAGATATTTGCATCAACGAGCAGGTGTACCTAATAAAGTGGTCACTGAGTGTGTGTGTGTGTGTGTGTGTGTGTGTGTGTGTGTATATGCATATATATAAAGTGTAAGGTTGGGAGGTAGTTGTGGTTACGGATGTAAGGACAAAGGAATGTGCATGCTCGTCGGCCCACATGCCGAAGAAAACGAAACAAGAACAAAGGAAGAGTAGAGGAATGTGTATGTGCAAGTACCCATGGCAGAGGAAATGGGGAAAAATTAATTTGGAGGGAATATAGCTTTAGCCTAAATCTTTTGACTTACGGTCTGTATGACAGTTGGATGTAGAGGCTAGAACTTCAGCGGTTTCATCTAATCCCAATTAATTATATCCCAGTGTATGTATGCTTAGGCTTTGGGAAGCATGTTTGTGACCCCCCACATAAGACTAATTAATTAAAGAGAGACGTTGGCCATTGCTGAATGGTGATGGCTAAAATGGCTAGGAAGCCGTATTCCCACCAAGTTAGAGATCAAAGTAGTGTTTATACAGTCACGAGCTTTATGTTGTGTGTCTTACAATCATCACTGTCAGTATTTTCACAATTTAAAAGAGCACAAATAAATCCTAAACATAGGTTACAAAGGCTAACCTAGTGGAAACTAATGCCCGGATGCGCAGCCTTACTTGTATTTTAATAACAGTCAATATTAAACTAATCCGTCAGTGCCAGTGGTTGTGTGTCGTCCGTCCATCGTTGAGAAGCAACTCCAAGGAAACAACGTGTTGTCCGGTTCTCATCTTCATCCTGGGAATGTGTCTCTGGCTTGACCAGGGGAAGCATGGGACTCAGCTCCATGGGATCACATTGTCCAGGTCTCCTTGTCATCCTGGGATTGCATCTCTGGCTTGACCAGGGAAGAGGTGTTAAACGCGTGGGTATAGAAGATGAGGGTTGTTTTCTCATCCTGGGGGTTTAAAAATAGCCGCGCTTTGTGTGTGGCCTCCAATACAATATCGGGTCCTTACAAGAATAATTAAGTAGTTTAGAACTAGCAAGCCCAGTGATCCAGGGTTCCAGCACAAAGGGCTTGGGAAGTGGTACTGTAGCTACAGCCTCTTTTTAATGCTAACAGTGCGGTGCCATCCACAAGAGACGGTGAGGCACGGTTTGTCTGTGGTTCTTCTGTAGAGGCCAGGCGTCATGCGTTTCTGGTGTGTATAGGGTTGGTTCTTTGTCCATAAAATTTACAGTGAAAGGTGGCACTAAGTGCATCACCAATGACGTAGGCAGGGGAGTTTCCTGTCTGTATCTGTAGTTCATTGTATTGGTCATAAATTGGGTGATATGTGAATTCTTAATGGGTGGTCACAAGTAAAAGGGGTACATTGTGGTCCTTGTAGATGCCTCTCGCTGGAGCATCCCGGCTGTGTTCTCCTGGCTGCAGCATGAGGGGAACCTCTCTGAAGAGGAGATGGGGCGCACCTTTAACTGCGGGCTGGGTGCAGTGTTGGTGGTGGGCCAGCAGGACGCCCACTGGGTCCTGAGGCAGGTGCAGTCCGAAGAGGAGGCCTGGATCATGGGATCACTTTCACACAAGCAGCCAGGTGAGGCTCTTTCCCCCTCATGCATACGCTAACACATATACATACACAAAAAGACACCTTCATACAAGCAGCCAGGTGAGGCTCTTCTCCCATACACACACACACACACAGTGGAATAACACTCACACTCTCATGCAGGATGTTTTTATCTCTTACTCCCACACACGTGCACAAATAGCTGAGCAGCCAGGTGAAGAAGAGAGCTCATTATAAGATTATTAAAGGCACAGTCCATCCATACACTTGACCAGCAGACCATACTGTTTAGTGAAATTGTTTGTTGTGAAATAATCTGGCAGTGTGAGAGCATTTCCACTAATAAAAATCTGTATTTGCCTGACTGGTGTGTCTGTCAAGGGTCGGAGCCAGTGGTGATCCGGAACCTGCAGCACAGCCTGCAAATGGGACAAAATCCTTTGCCTGATGCCAGTGCCCTACAGAATGGAGCTGAGCATGGGGATAGCATCCCTGGCAGGAGGACCAAGGTGGCTGTGCTCATCTCTGGGACAGGTATGTTCCTGTCTAGAATCACCATGAATATGATGTTCACACTCACTGGCCGCTTAGCAAAAGCATCAATTGTAGTTCACGGCATAGAGCAGATGTCTTTAATATGAGACAGCAGACAGTAAAGTTCAGGGGCCATTAGGGGACAAGACTCTGAGGGATACAAGTTCCCAGACCCCAGATTTTGCATAATGCTTACTTAAATCTAGCTGTCCACGTAATACATGTTATATTGTAAGCATAACAATTTACAAGAATATTGGTGCCAACTAAAATCTATGCATGTTTATTTGACAAAGTATTTTTAGAAATTAAGACTACTGTTCATCTTAATATATAGGAAGAGATGTACTTTGAGTTTTCTTACTTTTCCCATAGGCATCCCATATTCTTGTGTTTTAGGTACAAACTTGCAGGCCCTGATCGAGCAGGTGAAGAAGCCCTCCAGCTCAGCAGAAATTGTGGTGGTCATCTCCAACAGGCCAGGTGTCCTGGGGCTGAAGAGGGCATCACTAGCCGGTATTCAAACTCGGGTCAGTGTCACTCTGCCCTCATCATTCTACATCTGTCCTTTTCATCCATCTGTCTCCCTCCTATTGCAGTTCTCACGTGTCTTTCCTGCTTGTATGTGTCAAATATTATCTGTATCTGTGGGTTCATCCTCTCTGTCATTCATTGTGGAGAGGATTAGATTTCTCAGTGACACGGCTTCTCAGGATTTCTCAGGGCTGACACGAGATTGCCTGTTCCATGCCTGCTCCACTTTTTTTCTGGGTTTGTTTATCTGTAATCTGTAATTAGCAATGAGTTGCAGAACCAGGGGTTTGTTTGTATGTATGCAGTGGCACTCATGGTTTCATGTACAATCTAAATGTGCTGCTTTGGTCAGGTGGTGGATCACAAGCTGTATGGCAGTCGGTCGGAGTTCGACAGCACCATCGACCGTGTGCTGGGGGAGTTCGGAGTCGAGCTGATCTGTCTCGCAGGGTTCATGAGGATCCTCACTGGTGCCTTCGTGAGGAAGTGGAGCGGTACTTCACCTCAGAGACAATGCACTACTTCTACCACTGCATCACCAACACTGAGCTACTTCCGACTAACCTTCAGTTACCAACAGAATTACCTCTACTACTGCACCCCAAACAGAGTCTTCTAATCTGGTTACCAACATAGACCTGCCTCTAACATTGGATCATCAATACAGAGCTCCTTGTAACTAATGCTGGAAGAGGTTATGACTTTTAGAGAATGCTCTACAGTTCATCTAAAGTGTGTGACCTGTGTGTGGATAGTTTTAATCTTGCCCCTTTTTCAGGAAAACTGCTGAACATCCACCCCTCCCTGCTGCCCTCCTTCAAGGGCGTTCATGCCCAGCGGCATGCCCTGCAGGCTGGGGTCCGGGTCACTGGCTGCACCGTCCACTTCGTGGCGGTGAGTCCATCTTAGGGAAACCCCATTTTTCAGAAAATCTAGGGCTTGTCTGAGTTTGGGCTGATGAGTGTCCAGTGCAGTCTCTCCTCTGCCTCTCTCTCGTCCATATCAAATTCACGTTAATGCCTCCCATCTGGTAATGACAATAATTCAATCTCCACTCATGTTTACAAACTGGAGATTGACCGGAACTGACATCCCAGGTGTCTCTAAAAGCTCTGTAAAAGTGTCTGTAAACTTGACTTTCTGGGATTTAACAGCCACCTGAGGCCCCATAGTACTTGAAGTGCTGGATTCTGTTTAGGTTTATCTGAGGAGGCCCTGCATTGGTACACTAGGGACCAGAAAAGGAGTGAAGGGCTGCTCAAAATTTTATGAACAGCACTGACCACAACCTTTTCCCCCCAATCCCAGGAGGAAGTGGATGCCGGAGCCATAATTGCACAGGAAGCAGTGTCTGTGTTGGTGAATGACACAGAGGAGAGCCTATCGGACCGCATTAAGGAAGCAGAACACCGTGCCTTTCCAGCTGCCCTGGAGCTGGTGGCAAGTGGAGCTGTGAGGCTTGGGGAGGATGGGCGGGTCGTCTGGAATACAGCAACACAGGAGTAATATTCGTTGACTTGGAATACACATTATCGCAAACCACATCAGGACTGAGCTGAAGGCATCCCAACCAATAGCCAAAAATGTGACCACATGGTTCTATTGTGGCAGGAGGTCAAGGGGCCTGCTTTCCTGGATTGGTACATTGATTGAGCCTACTGTTACATTCCTTATATAAAAAAACTGTAATCCATTCTCTGTACCCGCCCTGTATTAACTCTTCCCTCAACAATCAGAGTATCTTCATTCCTATCAAAGGAACTCTTCCTTAACAACAGACTCTTTATAGCAGTGGAATCTGGAATCTGCTATGACAGCAGCAGATTCTACTTGAGTCTGGTTTGTATGTCTACTTCCTGTTGCCAAAAACCCATTCCTGGCTGTTCCTGTTACTGTGCCTATTGAAAGATATGTTCCAGAATTTCAAGACACGTTCCAAGTAAACCTTTTTTTTCCAAATGGAATTTATTTTGTTCTGCCAGTACTTGAAACTAATTTTTTTTTTGTCAATGAGATGGATTGCAGGAAAATTTTTTCCTAGGTATTAGCTGGGTAATGCGGTTGTAATCTGCTGATGTCCTCAGAAAATGTGTATGAATTTTCAAGGGACTGTTTATAGCATGCAACTGAAAACTGTTTTGGAAAGCTTTTCAGTCTATGTCTGGAGATGCTTGCATTAAACAACCTATTTTCAGTGCCAGCTCTGTGTGTTGTCTAAAATTTTCACGGCTTGTTTATGGTACATTTTTTCCATTATCCAGATTTATGGTGCTTTATGGTGCTTTACCACTTTATTCATAACAAAAATGAGGACGGATTGTTCAGTGATTAGCTAATGTCTAACACGGAAAATGTTGGCAGGTTCCTATTCTTTTCTAGCTCACAGGCCTTAAAAGTTTGCTGTCCCCGTCAGTCACTTAAGTGCATTTGCCTGGGCCCTGTGCCTGTTCTGTTCCCCGCAATGCCACCTCCTGAAGGATCCACTGAGGTGGGGGAAGGCCAGGTCATGCTGCCATCGGCGATTCCATCGTGTCCTTCAGGAATAGCCCTGAGATAAGGGCACATGGTGGGGTAGGTCCTGTTCAGGTGCTGGATGTCTCCCGCTCCTGTCTGATCTGCAGACTGTGCTGCGTCTGTAGGTTCAGTAGCACTGTGGCCCTGAGCAATTGAGGGTTGTGCTGGAGCAGGGGCAGTAGGCTGGTTCTGGTCAGGTTCTGCAGAAACGCAGGATGAACAGGCGCTCTCTCCCAGCACGGCGAGACAGGCACACCTCCCCCCGCAGCCCGGACTTGCCCAGTAGACCGATGATCTCCTCTGTGGGGGGTGGGAGACAGGAATCACTAACAGATGCAGCAGTGTACAGACAAGGACTGAAGGCTTAGTGGCCATAATACCTGGCCAAATATAACTCCAATACTCAAGTGGTAGTATCTATTTCTGAACTCAGTCTTTCCCATCATTTAAAAAAAACCTATATATCCAACTAAAACAGCTTGCTATGCTCTGACTCACGACTGCCTTAAGAAACTGGCACACTTTTATGAGTAAACCAATGACATTAGGGGCCACGTGTATCAACGGTGCGTACACACCAAAATTGTGCTGAGCACTTTTCTACACATAAAATGGTATTTATGAAAAGATACTGCCCGGGAAAACATGCATACCTCTGCGCATGGTCTCAAGGTGGCGTATGCATAAACTGGAAAAAACTGACATTGCAATATTTTTTTTTCTGCGATATACACTCACCGGCCACTTTATTAGGCACACCTGTCCAACTGCTCGTTAACGCAAATTCCTAATCAGCCAATCACATGGCAGCAACTCAATGCATTTAGGCATGTAGACATGGTCAAGACGATCTGCTGCAGTTCAAACCGAGCATCAGAATGGGGAAGAAAGGTGACTTAAGTGACTGAACGTGGCATGGTTGTTGGTGCCAGACGGGCTGGTCTGAGTATTTCAGAAACTGCTGATCTACTGGGATTTTCACGCACAACCATCTCAAGGATTTACAGAGAATGGTCCGAAAAAGAGAAAATATCCAGTGAGCGGCAGTTCTGTGGGCGAAAATGCCTTGTTGATGCCAGAGGTCAGAGGAGAATGGCCAGACTGGTTCGAGCTGATAGAAAGGCAACAGTAACTCAAATAACCACTCGTTACAACCAAGGTATGCAGAAGAGCATCTCTGAACGCACAACACGTCGAACCTTGAGGCAGATGGGCTACAGCAGCAGACGACCACACCGGGTGCCACTCCTGTCAGCTAAGAACAGGAAACTGAGGCTACAATTCGCACAGGCTCACCGAAATTGGACAATAGAAGATTGGAAAACGTTGCCTGGTCTTATGAGTCTCGATTTCTGCTGCGACATTCGGATGGTAGGGTCAGAATTTGGCGTCAACAACATGAAAGCATGGATCCATCCTGCCTTGTATCAACGGTTCAGGCTGGTGGTGGTGGTGTAATGGTGTGGGGGATATTTTCTTGGCACTCTTTGGGCCCCTTAGTACCAATTGAGCATCGTTGCAACGCCACAGCCTACCTGAGTATTGTTGCTGACCATGTCCATCCCTTTATGACCACAGTGTACCCATCTTCTGATGGCTACTTCCAGCAGGATAACGCGCCATGTCATAAAGCTCGAATCATCTCAGACTGGTTTCTTGAACATGACAATGAGTTCACTGTACTCAAATGGCCTCCACAGTCACCAGATCTCAATCCAATAGAGCACCTTTGGGATGTGGTGGAACGGGAGATTCGCATCATGGATGTGCAGCCGACAAATCTGCAGCAACTGCGTGATGCTATCATGTCAATATGGACCAAACTCTCTGAGGAATGTTTCCAGTACCTTGTTGAATCTGTGCCACGAAGGATTAAGGCAGTTCTGAAGGCAAAAGGGGGTCCAACCCGGTACTAGCAAGGTGTACCTAATAAAGTGGCCAGTGAGTGTATATTGCGATATGAAAAAAAAATGTCAGCAGATGACTTTAATAGCTCTATTTGGAAAGAATCATTCTAGAATGATTGGGGTGATTTTGTAGGGGAGTGCATCTGCATAGAAAATAAAAATAATAAAAGAAGCTGAAAAATGACTTTTTACTCTGAAGACTGAGTGCAAACCATCCTTTCTTGAACTTTTATGCTATAAAATTGGTTTCAATGGAACAAACACAAAAGCAGGTGAGCACTGCAACTACTCTTCTGAAGTAATTTTGGAAGGGGAAATTAGGTAGTTTAATACACTGGTTGACTCACCATGACACCATTGTATTCATATAATACTCCTCTATCAATCCAGGCTAAATTCAATGACCTAACATGTCACAATATTAATAATGCATGGTGCTTACCCTAAAATAAGGGGCTCATCTGTGAATGAAGAAGGGTGGTGTCTAGAATAGAGCCCGACCAATATAGGATTTTTAAGACCGATAACGATTTCGATATTTGAGGATTTAAAAATCTGATAATATCAGCCGATATTCTTTTTTTTTTTCCAGAAACAAAGATTTTCCCTAACATTTGTTGTGTAGTTATTTAAGTCCCCACCAAGATAACATGACATAATGCAGTTTAAAAGTAAACTTGTTTTGTCATAAATAGTACTTTGAACAAAAGAACAACAAAATATATTAAAGGAATAGTAGGAATAGTAGGAATACTACATGACTGACTGGTCGATGACTAGTGGGGGCGAGGCCTGATTTGGTTGTTTGATAAACTGATCAAGAATGATTGTGATTGGTGGTTTGCTGTGCATGCAGAGCCTGCATGTCACTCACTAGCAACAAACTCCATGTATCCAAGAACCCTTAAATCAGAGTAAATTATATCAGACAGACTTCTCTTGTAGATTAGTCATGGAAAATGATAACCATGCAAGTTTTCCTTTTGTATCAAGCGGCAAAAAAGCTGTAGCATGACGTGTTCGATTTAATTTGCCTTACTTGGCATCGCACGTCCTGGGATGTGATTATTGCACATGCACACATCGCAATGACAATGCTGAAACAATATATCGTGCAGCCCTAGCAGTCACCACTTTGAGCCACTCCACATTTTTCCATTGATTTTAAATGCTGCTAGTCTGGCCTCCAAAAAGGACATTTTTTCTCCTCTCCACCTCATCAACCATCACCTCTATCTCCCTGTCCGCATAATTTCTTTTCTTACGTCCTGCCATTGATCCTCAACATCAATCTCTGCATTTCACTCAGATTTACCTGGGATTTCTAATATGCTTATTCAACTAATTAAAGGCGTGTCTTGGTCCATATAAGAACAATTGTGGGAGTGGACGTTAAGCGCATTCATGTGCACATAATCTCACGCCAATTTGATTTACGCTTAGATTTATGAAGACAATTAGGCATATGTGGTGTTTGATAACTCTGACGAAAAACCTCTGTACACAAATCGTGGGATTGTGCGTACACATGGTCCTACGGCAAGTTGTACACAAAGATTGATACATATGACTCGAGGTGTCCCACCTGGGTCATTCTCAGCAACAGTCACCAGGTAGAACAGCCCCTGCCAGGACAGCAGCTGTGGAACTAGAGGGAAAAACCTGTCCATCACTTCTCGGCCCCGCCTCCCTCCAGCCCAGGCAGCCTCGATGCCACTGCCACCAACCTAGAGAAACACTGCTGGCGTCAAATCATTACATGTCGCAATATCAGTGCCATTAAAAGATAAATATAACTATTTCAGTCATAAAGGATTGGGTGTATTTGCAGGTATTCTACAGACTGGACCAGAGTTTTAGAGGTGTGTAATATACTAGGTGGGGCAAAGGCAACATCCTTCAAGGCATACCTTTAAAATAAACTGGTTAATGACGATAGGGCAAAATGTTATCTGCAGTCACAGTTTAGTTAATGCCCATAGTAATGTGCCCAGTTCAGACTAGTGATTTTAATGCCAATTCTGTTACATGGTAGGTGTAACACTAGTCTTTTTTTACCTCCTCTGATGGGGTAACAACATATGGGGGATTGAAGAGCAGAACCTCCACCTTTCCACAGAGCCTTGGGAGCAGAGCATCCACCTGTACAGTGCCAGATAGACAGGCAAACCATCAGCACTAACACAGATTCTCCCAGCATGATGCCAAAGTCCACAGACTGAAAAACAAAACTACCCACATTACATATCACTGTGCCATACCAAGTGTGTTACAAAGAGTGATAAAAAAGACTAATTTCACCTTGAACTGAACACTGTGTTCTTTTGGAGCAGCTGTAATATTACAGGGGAGTGCATCTAAGTGACAGCACTGTACCTCACTGCAGAAAAGTAGCCAGTAACACAGTAATGACATAGAACGCCAAAGGTGATGAAGGCAAAAAGAAAACCTGACAGTGTGTATGTGTGTGTGTGTGTGTGTGTGCATGTGCATCCATGTGTGAGGGGAGGCATGGAACAACTGGTGAAAAAAGGGATGTCTTATTTGAAGAGATGAAATGTGAACTGACAACTACATACAGGAATGCTGAGATTTCTGGAAAATCACAGCTTCTGGTGGGTAGTTTCATATAGAAAAATAGCAATACAGAATTTACTGAGCAGCGTCTTAAGAAACAGTAAAGAAGTATAGAAATTATGATCTCAGTACATGGGATGTCCTTCAGAAATCTGCTCCACTGTAATAGGAGTTTGTGTCACTGTCACATACTACATGGCCTGAACTCTGACATGGTTGGCTCTTCCCCTCTGAAAGAAAACTGTACCAGTGTGTCACCTATGGACTCGATCTAGAGCACCATGCTAAAAGACACATTGTAACGTGAAAGCAGTCTTGAGAGGGGGTGACAGGAAGCTGCCAGACAGTTAGAGAGGCTGGGCAGACAGTGAGTAGATGGCTGGGTCAGGAGTAGACGCAGTGATGTTCACAGACTTCCCTGTCTGTCTCACCAGGTCTGTGACAACGGGCTGCAGACTGACAGCATTGCAGCTGGATGTCTCCAGAGTGCACTGCGCTGCTGCCGGGTTCACATCTGTGCAGCTGTGGGAGACAGAGGCCCGCACATACACAGTAACTCAGAAACTGACAGAAACACACCCAACAGCTCAACAGCTTCAAGTGCAGAAGAAGCTCAAAGGTATACAGCTTCAGCTCCTACAGCAGTCACAGATATGCAGCTTCAGCTCCTGCATTACAGTACTCACAGGTAAACAGCTTCAGGTCCAATTACTGAAGCTAAAAAGGCAGACACCACCCCTGAGCCACTGCCCACCTCCAGACACAAAGATGGCCTGCAGAGGAAGAGAGCGTGTAATTTCAGGTGGTTGTCTTGTCCAGTGCAGCATATTTGCACATGAAGTGGGGCACCCCTCAAGTGCACCCCACTATAACTCCCAGAATACTGCCATGGCCATCTCTGAACTAATTTTCTTGCTTGAAGCAGAAGTTGCCTGCATTCAGATTTCCCAACAATTCAAACCTTTATCACTGTAAGATAATCAGCACTTGCGGGCAACTTTTAACTAGGAGGAATCCGTCTCAGTAATGACCGATGGAGAAAATTGGACCACCCACCTGATAAGGCGTAGCCTATTAGCATCCTGCTCCAGAGCATCCATCAACAGAAAAGAGTCCTCAGCAGGCTCATACACTTCAGCAAAGGGGCCACGCCCAGCATGTGAGAAGGTGGGGGTGGGGATCATCCTGGCAGACAAGCAGGGTGATGTGCATGTGTGGTCAGCCACGCACAGAACAGTCAATAGGTAGAGTCCAGTAAGTCAAGGCAACCTCCACTCATAACTCCTAAAAATGGAAATGGGGAAATAACACTAGAGTGGAACATACAGGCACAAGACTATGACTGCGACAGGGTCAAAGGTGTCCTATCAGTTTTGGTTAGCTACTTTCTTTAAATTCCTGACCAGACAGCGTCACACTCATCCAGGGGGTCTGTTTTAGTCATAGCCACAAATGAAGATGTCAAGGTCATGGCAGTCGAAAACAGAGAGGCAGACAGCCATCACTTCTGCATCTTGTAATCCAAGGATAAAATATTGCCATATCCATAATCACCTAAAAGTAGTTTGCCAAAACGCTAAAACGTTAGTCAATCTGTTATATATCTTACTTAAAGTGCTTCACATCACGTTCAACATCAGAATCATGCAATAAACGAAGGGAAACTGGGTGGTGCCCCTTCGGATAAAACTCGATACAGCTTGTTACTTTGAATTCCCAAACGAACACAGCTGTCCTGGCACACTACCAAGTAAATAGCTTTGTAACCATTAGCACGCGAGACAAGTTGTATTATCATTCTGCACGCAGGCGGTAAAAACCGATTAGGTAATCAGTAAACTAATGACAACGACGCCTAGCTACATCAATGTAAACCATGCTCTAAATCAGCGTTTCCTAACCCTACTCCTGGCGGCACGTTGTCCTGCATATCTTCTATTTATCATTGCTCTACCTACCTGACTGAACTCATCAGTGGCACGTTTGATTAGTTTAGCACACCTGATTTAATCAAGCAGCAAGGATAGATAGAAGATATGCAGGACAGTGTGCCGCCAGGAGTAGGGTTGGGAAACACCCCTCTAAATAAACAAGTTATTAACAAAATCGCGGCAGGAGCAACGTAATGACTAATGGCGTGAGATGAGGGAAATCGGACAGTTGGGCACGATTAAATAAACACAATAAACCCTTTTAACGCCTAAACAGCACCTCATAAATTGCCTGTCTAGCAGACTGCGGTTTTACGTGACATTATTTTAGCTGATATTTACATTTTCCACACAAAAGTGTAGTTAGCTACCTGTGGTGGATCTGCATCGCTGAACGATTGCGAACTAGCAAACGTCAGCTAGCAAGCTAATTATAACAAGACAATTCAACAGAAAAATCACTAAACGTATTCCGTCTTTGTGCACTATTCCTCATGTAGCCTACTCTAATCATCGAACACCTACAAAAACTCCCAAACTTAAAAAAATGGCATGCTACATGCACCATGCGGCATAACACAGCGGACGGTCCTGCTTACCTTCCTTTTCCTGTTTTGCCCAAATGCATTGTGGAAGTTGAAGTTTATGCGATTTATGCGACCTCAGCAGGCATTGACAAACTAAGACGAGAGAAAATTGATATAATTGATAGGGAACACAGGATTCGATCGTTACTAATATATTATTAGTGTGATTGCAATGCGAAGCATTGCAAGCAAACTACTGTTATCCGATAGTTTTATTAGTGTGATTGCAATGCAAAGCATTGCAAGCAAACTATTATCTGATAGTTTTCTTCTTCTTCCACCAAATTTTGGACCGCTTCTCCTCCCACAGTTTTCGAGATATCCACCCCAAACCAACTGTAACCCGTCCGGTCTGACCCCGATCGGGTTGCTTGTATACAGCTAAGCCGTACCCGCACTCATTCTCCGGTTTTTGTCGTTTTTTCATCCCTTTTTCCCATAGACTCCCATTCATTTTCAAAATCACCCCCCTCACCCTTCATGGCCTTCCCAGTCGGACACTTTTCACCCCAGAGCCACCATACCTCACATGTTGCCTCGGGACAAATCACCCAACACTCATCCAAGACCGTCTTGATCCGCACTCATCTTTTTGTCATTTTTTTCATCAGTTTTTTTATCTCTCAATCCTGCCATTGACTTCAATTCATTTTTCAAAGCCCTATCACACGGTCACACTAAGGCCGTCAGCAAACTTCCCTCATATGCTGGCTCAGGTCATGCCATCCAACACTCAATGAAATCCATACTGACCCGCACTCGTCTTTTACTCATTTATTCATCCCTCCATCCTCCCATTGACTTCAATACATTGTTCAAAGTCTTACCGCTCAATCACCTTTCAACCTACGGTCACAGTACCTCATGTGCTGGCTCAGGTTATGACACCCAACACTCACTGAAAGCCATACTGACCCGCACTCGTGTTTTTGTCGTTCACTCATCCCTCCATCCTCCCATTGACTTCAATTCATTTTTCAAAGTCTTACCACTCAGTCACCTTTGGCCCGACAACCACCGTACCACATACGCTGCTTCAGGTCATGCCACCCATCACTCATTGAAAGCCATACTGACCCACACTCGTCTTTCGTCGTTCACTCATCCCTCCATCCTCCCATTTACCTCAGTTCATTTTTAAGATCTTACTGCGCGGTCACTTTTGGCCCGACAGCCACCTTACCACATATTCTGCCTCGGGCCAAATCACCCAACACTCATTGAAAGCCATATTGACCTGCACTTGTCTTTTTGTCATTCACTCATCCCTCCATCCTCCCATTGACTTCAATTCATTTTTCAAAGTCTTACTGCTCAATCACCTTTCGGCCTAGAGTCACAGTACCTCACATGCTGCCTCAGGTCATGCCACCCAACACTCATTGACACCCATACTGACCCCGCACTCATCTTTTACTCATTTATTCATCCTTCCATCATCCCATTGATTTCAATTCATTTTTCAAAGTCTTACCACTCGGTCACCATTTGACCAATAGCCACAGGACCTGATATGGTGCTTTGGGTCATGTGACCCAACACTCACCAAAGGTGGGTGTGTCCCTAGCAACCATATTGTTTACCCTAGCAACAGCCTAGCAACCACTTAGTAACACCCTAGCAACCACCTAGCAACACCCTAGCAATGGCCAGCGACCATATTGTTTACCCCAGCAAGCACTTAGCAACACTTTGGCAATCACCCAGCAACGCCCTAGCAACGCCCAGTGACCATATTGTTTACCCTAGCAACCACTTAGCAACACCCTGGCAACCGCCCAGCAACGCCCTAGCATTGCCCCAGCGACCATATTGTTTACCCTAGCAACCCCCTAGCAACCACTTAGCAACACCCTGGCACCCACCAATAACACCCTAGCAACCAAATCATATACCTTAGTAACCATCTAGCAACACCCTAGTAACCACCTAGCACCACCCTAGCAACCACCTCACATACCTTAGCAACCGCTTAGCAACACCCTGGCACCCACCAATAACACCCTAGCAACCAAATCATATACCTTAGTAACCATCTAGCAACACCCTAGTAACCACCTAGCACCACCCTAGCAACCACCTCACATACCTTAGCAACCGCTTAGCAACAGCCTAGCAACCACCTAGTAACACCCTGTCAACCACCTAGCAACAGCCTAGCAACCATCCAGCAACAACCTAGAAACTGCTTAGCAACATCCTAGCAACCAACTAGCAACACCCTAGCAAGCACCTAGCAACAGCCTAGCAACCACTTAGCCACTTCTTAGCAATTGTCTCATATACCTTACCACGTTTTTGCTGTCGGGTTGCAATCACATTCAGCATTTTCTTCAGGAAATGCACTTTTCTAGTTACAGTATGTGTGTTTTATTTTAGTATTAATTTATTTATATACCAATGGATTGTATTTGACTACTGCTGTAACCGTGTCTTTCAGTGGTGTATGTGTGTGCGTTTGCCTGAAGTCTGATTATGGATTCATGCTGACCCTCTACCTCTGAAGCACCATGGTCTGTGGACAGTGTCTCCACACAGTGAATCTAGGTTGGCTATATGCCAACATGAAAGGTGGCTCCATTCACGTTTGAGTCTTAAGACCAGGTGACCCAGGGGCGTAGGAACCGGCAAATTTAGAATAAAAGTTTAATTTGGAAACGGAATATCGTTCTCCCTGATCACGTTTTGTGAGCGCACCACTTTTACTGACTGAACCATTATCAAAAAACATGCAAGCACAATCAACTTGAACCTAAGCCTTAAACATGGACCCGCCCCCTGGGAAGAAAACAGACATTAGATCGTTTTTAGGAGTAAAGACTACTGTAAGTATGGTAGATGATAATGATAGGCGTGTGTGGAATTATTTAGCGCCCAGTTTCGCGTTAGCCATCTTTTGAATAATTTGGCAACAGTGATTGTAGCCTAGGGTATTAGCTAGCTAGTTTCTGTACTAAACTACTGTACGTTAAATAAAATTTGATTTCAGGATACGTTGAATTCATGTTAAAGGATGGCCGCAAGCACAGTGAACCCATTAATCAGGTTTATATTTTAGAAGATAACTCAGGGCTCCCGCTCGTTGACACAGCAGATTAAGCGGGATGACACACCTAGCTACAACAGTTGTTTAAAAAGCACTGGGCTAAAAAACATTGAGTTCACGAGGTAACCGTCTTTGCAAATCAAGGACATAGGAAGTAGCCTATTCTGGGCTACTCACCGCCTGCTATTTTCAGTATCAAATTCTCTGTAGCCTACTACTGAACAGTATTCTGTTTGAGTATGCCGTAAATTTTCATATATATAATGTTAGCTTGTTAC
This sequence comes from Megalops atlanticus, assembly GCA_019176425.1. Taxonomy (NCBI): domain Eukaryota; kingdom Metazoa; phylum Chordata; class Actinopteri; order Elopiformes; family Megalopidae; genus Megalops; species Megalops atlanticus. Next base: position 37,531,638 of record CM032886.1, on the reverse strand, counting down.
TTATTTCGCTGATCATTAATGAACAAGCTAATGTTAGCTAGCCAGCTGTTTTGTCACTGACATGTTGCTGAGATAAACTTAGCACCAGCTAGCTACCTAGTAATACCGGTGGGAGAATTATGTGCTTATGTAACCTGAACATTCAAAGTATCACAGCTAGGGGTGTAATGGTACGCAAAAGTCACGGTTCGGTATGTACCTCGATTTTGAAGGCACGGTTCGGTACGTTTTCAGTACAGTGAAAAAAAAGACATGCAAAACATGAAATTTCTTTTCATTTATTATGAATTTAACTTGTAAACATATAAATTATTTGAATTTAACTTATAAACATATAAACTTGTACAAACTTGTAAACAGTGGCAAACAGGTCATAATTTCCTGAACACATAAGGAATGCAAATAAAGCCACACACCTTTCTTTCTTAAAAAAAACATACCTACGTCTAGGTATTATTTAAAAAAATGTCAGTTAATATTGTTGCATGATGACGTCTAAATGTCGCTAGATGACGTCATGTGTTAATTAGCATATTCGTGACGTCATCGCGCCGTATTTGCATTCTGCCCAGTGTCAGATGGCGTAAGCCCTTTACATCAGGTCGCTTCTCTCCTACTCACTGTGCTCACATATACTGTATTTTAATACAGCCGAATTCCCAATAAAGCTGTTCTCATTTACATTTTTTTCTGTTTCTGTTGTTAGACAACGGGATGAGTATGAAATAGTGACTGAAACGCAGCCCATTAAGACGACATGTTAACCAGCAGTCACTTCCAAGCAGTTTCCAAGCTGCTGCTCTGCACTGCTAAAATTCTGATTTTATAACTGCAAAGTTGTCTGACAAAATCACCATACACATAATTTAAAGACAACGGCTATGCTGTGATTTCGGCTATATTTACATGTAAAATGATCACTCAGAAAGTTAGAAGCGACAGAATATCTTTATTATTTTTTCTCTCACACAGCGCACAGCCTCCGTCTGGGTAAGAAACCACAAGAAGGATGTTCCGTTTTAGTGAGTGATAAGACAGTGATAACGGTCAAAACGAACAAATTTAATTGTTTAAGTTAAAACGAAGAAGGAACAAACAATACAGATTAGTGATTGGTCCTTGGCAACACTGTTTGCACATGCGCAGCTCATTCACGTCTATGTCCGCTGCCGTGCTGAATGTGCTGCTCCGTCTCTCTGCCACTCACTGAACAGAGTAGACACAGAGAGAGGTGTGCCTCTCGCTCGCGGGGCAGTACTGGCCACTCTCTTCTATGGAAAGTAGCTAAGCTTTGTCCAAAAAGTTGCTAGATTTGTCGCTAAGTGCTCTTTTGGAAAAAAGTCGCTAAAGGGGTCCGAAAAGTCGCTAAATCTAGGGACAAAGTCCCTAAGTTGGCAACAGTGGTGCTAAATTACGGCTCCGTTATGGAATCGGAGAGGAAACTGAGTTTTTGATTTTAGTTCCGCACACAGAAATGTAGAAGACTGTAAATGTAGAAGGGCACACTGTATCTTGTCAACTATCAGTTTATTCGCTAACATTTCAGTCGACTGACCATCAGAGCATAAAAAAGTTATGCACGTAACGTGCGTGGTTGAAGCTAAACTATATTCACTCGGATCACAACGTGCACCGAACCGAACGTCCTGTGCCGAACGGTACGGTATAAATACGTCTTAATTGTGAAATGAAAAATGAGGTTTGTTATATTAGTAACGTAATGAGAGCTCGACACGAGACCATGGACGTTTGTATCGCGGTTTCGGTGTCGGTTTCAGAACCGTTACCATATGTTCACAACGGAAGCGGCGAGAGCGTCAAAATTCACTCTGGCTGCTAGTGATGTTACCCTTGAAACCGAGGCTCTGAAGCTTGTGTTAAAAACATGAATCACATCCAGTCGGAGCTCCGTATCGAAGCTTGTATTGGTTTGGTGAAATGACGTCACCAGTGACGTTCGAAGCCTCGTTTAACCAGTGCTTCAAGAGAAGTTTCATGTTTGGTGCAATGTTTCGAATATTTCTCTCGAATGCATGGGTTGTGGGCAAAAAATGACATAAGCATAAATAAATAAATAAATAAATAAATAAATTCAGAAATAAATAAATGAAAAATAAATACATTTTGGTAATGAAAAAGGCTATTTCTGTATTTCTACATTTATTTATGTATTTATTTCTGTATTTCTACATTTATTTATTTATGCATTTCTACATTTATTTATTTATTTCTGCATTTCTACATTTCTACATTTATTTATTCCTATATTTCTATGTCCGTATGTTAATTGAGTGGGTGGTACTACACCTCCGTCTAAAGCCGGATTGGTTATAGCGGTGCGATTGGATCTACTGCTACTGCCTTGACTTGACTGGGGTTATGCACGTGACGTCACAGTAAGCGGAGTCACTGCAGGTTCCAACCACTGAGTGGCAGAAAGATTTACCGAGTGGCAGCGTTACCGTTTAGCTTGAATGCCGCGTAAACACAAAAAAATCGTCTAAAATGGGAAAGAGCTGTTGTGCGATTGACTGTACAAACAGATTCAACAAGAAATCGGAGTTATCTTTTTACAGACTGCCGAATGCTAAAGAAAAGAGAAGCAAATGGATCGCTGCAATTCGCAGAAACAACTGGAATCCAGGCACCGACACGTGTAGCTTACAGTTTTCCAAATAAAAGTTGTAATAAAATAAAAATATTTGTACAAACCACATATAACCAGAATATCCATTGGTGTCCTCATCACTTTAATTTCGCCGACAAATCCCGTCCTGAAGCACGACCAAGCGTCAAGGCTTTTGCGGACATTCTAAAACGCTTAACGTGCAACGGCTTAACGTGGCTTAATGTTCCTGTGCTGCCCTCGGTATATGCGCTCTCATACACTTTGGCAGCCAGGTAAACTCTTTCCCAACACCACGACTCTGAAGACAGTTTTCCTCCCTTGTCCACAGGTTTAATGACGTAGGGAAAGTGAGAAACTGGAATGTACAAAAAAGCGAAATAAATACGCTAGCTTTTGACAATACGCAAGTTTCAGAATAAAAACATATAATTAATTAAGTCTTTACACAAATTAATTCTCATTGTTTAAACTGTAACATATTCGCTGTGCCTTAACTGAAACTGTATGATATCTTTTTTTTATAAGTTAACAATTCTTCGCTCATACATTCACTTGTATGCGTCCCCACATGAATTTCGAACGACCCTGTACTATTAGCGTCAGGCTAGCGGTAGGAACGTCACGGTAGAAACTTCGTAATTCTAACATTAAAACTTAGCAGAACGCAATAGTGACATTAAAACAGTGACTCAACATCATAGTTAAAGGTAATAATAACAGTCAATACGTACCCACGATGCTAACAGAGGCGTATGATGAATGCAAATGCAATTAACGAACTCAGACAGTAAAACAGTGTGTTCACAGCGTCCCGCTTGAATACTTCCTACTACAGGTCACGACCTGAGGACTAGCTGAAATCCCAGAAGTGACATGACCAAAATAAATGACGAATTAATGAATTAATTACTATAAGAATGATGTGTACAAGATTAACTACTTCAGAAAAACAGCACTAACATAGTATTTCTTTTCTTTTCACCACATTTGTCTGACATCTCACATGTCATAAACACCATCTCCTATCAAAAAAACAACGTTAAGCCACGTTAAGCTTTTTCCTTATAATGGGCGTCAATGGAGAGGAAAGCCCTTACAAAAAAAGAAGTTTATTCAAGTGTGCTATTAGTATACTTCTTTTAAACTAAAAATAAGTGAGTATGCTTTCAGTTTACTTTTTATGTACTTATCAGAGATATACTAAACAGAATTATACTTCAGTATACTTGCCTTATACTGACAAGTATACAAAAAAGTTTAAATATTGTAACAAAAGAGTCAGAAGACCCAAGTGCAGAGCTCTAGTACTTTTAATACAGAGTCCACAAATCCAAAACAGAATCACCAGACAATAAGCAGGGTCAAAAGACAGGCAAACAGGTCAAAACAGGAACAGAGAAAAGCACAAACACCAAGGAACCAGTTCAGTATGCAAGTGCAATACCTCACAAAGTTTGGGTGCTGCCAAATCTCTCAGGGGGGGCAACTGTTGCGATGATGGCTAAGGTGACCCGTTCAATGGGTAAATTAACAGCTATCTAACTCGACATTGTCACATTGTATTGTGCAAATTAGTCGGCTAGCTAACTTGGCATTGTCAACATTGCATTGAGCAGGGGTAGCAGAACAAAACTTCGCAGCCTGCTAGCCACGTTTTCCGCTCATACCAGCTCCGCGAAAATCCCCGGTTATACGATTTCCCCCTGCCTTTGCAGATACTTGCTTGATGTTTAAATTTGGTCTGGGTGGTCCTAATTGTTTAGTTGCCAATTTATCCTGATTACTACGACGACTGAACGGTATTTCTCTTAATGACACGATCGAGTTGCTCTAAGTTAACGTAACACTAGCCATGTTAACCTTGAATGTGACAAGATCACTGGCCACCCAGGCGATCCCTACATTGCAGCTCCTGCAGTTCGAAAAAAAATTGCCTTAACTCGAGAGTCTATCAAAGCGATCTGGGCGATTTTCAACGAGACTGAAATCGTCCGAAAGGGGCGGTACTCCACGGAACGCGACTTGACGCTGATTGGACTATGATATTCAGAGGCAGCACAAACTGTCTAGAACAATCACAGCTAACGTAGCACTGTGGTAGACAGTGATAAAAAAATCCCCTTTTCCCCGTTTGGTGGTGTGTCGCCCGATCGCCCTAAGGAACAAACCGCCCCTGAGTGTGACACCCGCCGCCTTGAATGGATACGACGTCCATCGTCTTGAAACGATAATGACAATTTTTTTTTGTCTTTTCTTATTTTATTTTTTATTAGTTTTTTAGTAATCATTATTAGTTTTGTTTAGTTTTAGTTTTACATTTTCTTCGGATAAATTATTTTATTTCAGTTTACGAAAATGTCTCAAAACCATTAGTTTTCGTTTTAGTTTTATTATACGATAATAACCCTGGTCCTCACAAAGATAACATGCCACAATGCAGTTTAAAAATAAACTTGTTTTATTGTCATAAATAGTACTTTGAAGTACTTAGTACTTTGAACAAAAAAGTACAACAAAATATTGTGACGGTTGGGGAAGTGGGCGGGGCGTAGACCAGCATGCCTTGCAACCGCTCGCTTCCCCTTATACGAAGTTTCCCACCGTGACCGTGTTTGTGTTTCCCTTTAGTCTAGTCCCCTCCTTTTGGATGGGTGTGTATTCATTACTGCTATTTAGTTAACATTTGGTTTTCAAAGTTTAGGAACATGTAGTGTCTTTTTTGTTGAGAATAGCCCGATACGCTGCAACCCAGCTAACACAGTAACGTTGTTGTTACGTACCGTGTTGGTCGTCGCGATGAACTTGGATAGCGTTATAGAGATGTATATTTGTGAATCTCCTGGACGTCGTGGCGACGTCTCTCTGTGACCAAAAGTTACGTGCAGAGGATGCTTGGCGACGTCTTTTGCGTTGCTACAACGACCCCTGGATGTCACTTTATGTGCGTTTATGTATGTTTATTTTCGTCCCTTTTGGGCTCATATGATCCATGAATTTGAATTCAAAACTGCAGAACTTATTTAAAATCTATACAATTGATAAGCTTGAAACAACATTGCAATTCACTGTAAATATTTATTTGAAATTGTTAGAATTATTTAAAGTTATTTAGTCGTTTATTAGTCAAATAGTTATTACAGGCCTATATATTAGGCCTATATTCTTAGTCAAATAGCAGCATGGTTTCATCACTGTCACTGTCGTTCTGATGTTCAGGTGATCCATTCTGCTGCTGCACCTGAAAGAACACAAACAGGTAGTATTTTAGTGATTTCTGTAGGCTATGCATTATCATTAATTGTTCAAATGGCTTCTGTGTTAACCAGTGACGATTGTTGATATTTTGGCTAATACAATTGCTTTTACAGGTAACTTAGGCAGTAACCGTTTCCAAAGTGACAGCTTTTGAAGCTTACAACTGCGTTTGTGTACCCGACTATGAAACATTACCGTTATTTGTTTTTGGTCCGGTGTTGGACCACCATTTAACTTGTCGTGAATATTAAGAAAAGACATGAAATGTTATTAAAATGAAGGAAGAAGTATAACTTAATAAATAAAAAATTGTTTGGACCAAAAGTGGTAAAACGGTACGTGAGCCATCGAGCCAAACGTCGATACAGAACAGGCAAGCGACGAAGCCAATGGGTTCAAGTTCAGTGTCTGGAAAAATGACCATTGTCATGGTAGCGCGCGGTGTGTGTCAAACTGACTTTAGCTAATCAGACAAAATATGCTATGCTAACTTAACTAACGGTAACCTTCACCTCTTCAGACTGTAACGTTACATATTTTACTTACCTTTAAAGGGTGATACAGTGGTAGGCTACCTACACTAATCTAATCTATTGATCAATAAAATAATTAAATTTCTATACTAAACCTGTACCTAACACTGTATTACATAGACAAGACAAAGATTAACTACTAAATTACACTATCACTATTTACACTATCATTCAAAACAAACTAATCACACTAAAACTATTTTATTCTATTAATATATTAATCAACAAAATTAACTATCTAAATAAATCCTCTAATATCTAATCCTCTAAATTCTCTCCTTATCTCTCCGTCTGTCACACCCACAAAGCCATCCGCCCGTCACCCCGGGATACTCATATGTCCTATGTAACTCGAGACAACGTTACCTTTGGTTCTGTTGAATCGCGCGGACATTTGGAAAACATCAAATTAGTCTTTCTTCAAATCGCCACTCATAAAAATAGACAGATTAGTTTGAAACATGGGGCATAAAGTGTCAGTTCTCAGTCTGAATTAGTGACGATACTCATTTTCCCTACCAGTATGTCTAATCTGAATTTGTAGGCCTGTAGCCTACAGTATGTATTGAGGGAATTCCTTTAAACAAAAATAACAAATAATAGGTGCAGTCAATACGTGTATAAAATATTATCCATATACCATATTTCTGACTGTAGTGCTTCACACACAGAATAAATACAAATGGGGGATTGCGTAGTGCATATTCTGGATGGCTAGTGGGAACGACACATTTTTATCTGTGCTTCACAAGACCATGTACCATGATGACAAGATGACAAAAGTTGCCTGAGTAAAGCATGCCTCAAAATGTGTTAATAGCACTTTTAGCATCACAGAATTCATTGTGTTTTGCCATCGCCTTATTTTCTAGTTTATTATTGCTTATTTTTATGTAAATTTCTCTCTTTACTAAAAGACAGTAACAAGGCTATCAATCATTCAATGCAACATTTGATAAGCCTATGTCTGTAACGTCAAATAAACAACTTTAAAGCTGCATTCATATGTGTCCTATATCCTTACGATAGCCTGATAAAATAATGACCAAAATAATTTCATATAAGGCAGAATTACATTTGTAAATTGTTGAAAGCATAATGTTGATTCAGCCTATAGGCCTTGACGAAATTTCAATGTGTGGGTACCTTAGGTAGCCTAAATTTTGACAATATGTGACCAAGGGACCACGTCGCGAGAACATTATCTAATTACCAAATGGCAACGTCCGCGACTGCCCAAGGGATGACGTCGTGACAACATTATCCAAGCTACCAAAGGGCAACGTTTGTAAGTTACCAAGGGACGACGTCACGGCAACGTATCCATGTTATCAAACGGCAACGTTCTCTCAGCATCGTTAGCACACATCGTAAGAACGTCGCCAGAAGGTAATGTCGCGGTGACCTAATGACCACTTACTGGCGACGTTGCTGCAACGTTGTGTGTTAGCTGGGAATATATTCAAGTTTTGATAAATAAGAGTGAAATGTTTAAAAATATAAAAGAGATTTTAAAAATCATGCCATCTTAAGAGTAAACTGATACAGTGACCTAGAGTAAACGCTGCTACTGAATGCATCTACATGACTGTCTGCAACGAGGACTTGCAACTTTGGGATTTCACACTACACGTTTGAAAGAGAAGCTAGATAACTTTGTTTGGCTACCAAGCCATGTTAGATACTTGTTCAGCTCACGTTTATTTACGAGGGCCCCTCTGGTTTAACCCTTTCACACGTGTTATGTTACATGGTTCGTTATGGTTTCATTAGCGTTATTATTAAGCTTCTCGTAGTTTTCAGTTAGCATGTGCTATATTTTTAGAGTTAAATCACTGTTTCCTCAAAGCTAAAAGTAGCTAGAACCTCTCCAATCTAGTGTTCTAATCGCACCAGTTTTGGCATACATGCTAAACGGCTAATCACACCGGTGTGACCGTACACGCGAAAGGGTTAATAATTTACAATGCACTGACTGTAACTACAGACAGGGAGTCGCAGATATATTTACCATTGCTTCATTTAGGCAGAGTAAGTTAAATGCTATAGTTCAACCGCTTATTAACGTTAGCGGTCTTCCATTGATGAACATGGCATTAGCTAGTTTTGTGGGTATAACCTAACCCAGCTAGCAAAAGTTGGTAATTAGAGTGCATGAAAATGCACTCTATTGTTATCCGAATTTTTCTTATTAGAGTGCATGAAAATGCACTCTATTGTTATCCAAATTTTTCTTATTCTTCTTTTTCTTCTTCTAACCAATTTTGTGCGTTTAATACAGCTTCAACTGTTTAACGTAGAAACTTCATTCAAACTGTGTTGCGTAGGTCTTACAAAGGACACTTATGCTATGTATTTTTTATTTTTGTAACATTTATACTTTTTAAACTATTAATTAAAAACTATCAAAATTTTCCCCATAGACTTAACATTGGCCTTTATGACATCACAATAGAGCCATTAAGCAATTAGAATCTTGTGGCAGCTGTTCTGACCACCTACATCTGTTTGATGTAGGCCTATATACTTTCATCTATGTAAAATTAGACTGTTTGCATTTTCATGCACTCGTAATTCCCTGGAATTACATTCTCTAGTTCAACATTGAGTTATGGTCAAAAAGGTTGATTTTTGGTTAAGGTTAAAAATCCATGGTGGATCAACCTTTTAATAATTTAAATGTTGAAAAGATGTCATTGAATCAACATTGTATTATGGTTAAATTTCATCAATATTGTCTCAATATACTGTGCATGCATTTTTTAAAGTAGAGAACTGGGTGAGACCATTTTGGGGGGCACCTCATACATTCTAAATTAAGCACCATGTGCTGTGGACAATGGATCGTGATTTTTTTTTAATGTGCAAATCTTCTTAGGGTATGTGTGTAATGACATAAATATCTAAAAGTCGCCTTTGGACAGAGAGTGCAAGGAAGGGGGAGAGTGGAGTGGTCCCCTGTAAGAAATGTTCCCGCCAGTGCGCCACTGTCTGCCCTGCTGCTTCTAAGAGAAAGGGTAAGTTGAGAATTTTTTAAAATGACTTTTATAACGAAGGCTATTTATTTATTTAGCTATAGGTAACGATTGCTTATTTATATGTTCAGCGAGCTGTACCCCGACTGGGCTACACTGGCTAAACTTGCCTGCGTTCTGCCCATGTCAAGGGGCTTCTCTCTGCAGAGTCGAAGGAGGAGAGTGGAGTTCTATATTTTTAAATTACTTTTATCTTAGCTGATTCTGTGAAAAATTACTGCAGTGTTTTGTGCTAATTTTGTAAAAAGAGTACAAAGAGTGGGGCAGGGTTTCCGTTATCCGGTAATTACCGGGTTTTGTCTGGTAAAATTTATATAAAAACGATAAATTAAAAACTTGCTGGTAAAAATACAAATATAAATATAGCCGCAAGCGGCGATCATCGGGGTCCAAGCAGAATCGCAAAAGTTGCAACCAATGTTGGAATTAGAAGTGGTTCAGTGGCTGCAATAGGAGATATAAGAGGTGGAATTTTAGGAAACGTTAAAAATTGACACATGATATTCAGGCTCTGTCATGTCAAATTACATCTAGTCTATTTGTGAAACAGCTCAATATCCCCTTTCCAACCGATATAAAGCATGTCTAATCTGACAGTCATGTAACCTTCACTGTCACTTCAATCCATGACATTTCCAAATAATTTAACCAACAAGGTAATGCAATAAAGTAACAAAACAGTTGTTTGAGAGATATATTGAATAAAACAACTTCCTATATATCTGCACTCTTGGGAATTTCAAGACATGTTCATATTAAATCACAGCATGTTTTAACCTCCAATATGTGAATATCAGACATGAACCTTCTCAAACAAAGAGGTAACCAAATACACATTTTTGGCAATGACAGTATTGCATTCACAAATATTAGAAAATTGGAATACTCCCTCGGGTTTCAATCTTCATATGTGTAAAAAGGTTTGTAACGCCTGGACTATGGATGCACAAGATTCTGAGAGCATGTGTGGATCACCTGCAAAATTAAATGGCTGGCATCTTAGAAATGATTTGATGAATCAAAATACCTTTTGGTCGACAAGGTCTGTAGATCTTGCATATGAAACGAAATGTGAGCAAATGAGGTTAAGTATAAGTATACCAAATTTCAGATTTTTAGCTTAAGCGGTCATTGAGATATGGCAATATGTCAGTTGTAGCGCCCCCTATGGACGGAATTTCACGAAATTTGGCATGCTTCCAAAGATCATGCTAATAATGGAGGGAGTCAAGTTTGGATACGTTTGAACCTTTACCTCACAAGATATTGGCCATACAGTCGTTATAGGCCACGCCTTCCAATTTCATTAACACGTAACTTTGAAACGGAATGGAGAATCGAAATTACTTTGACAACTTTTTGTCAGCACGGTCTGGACATCATGTACACCAAAATTCGTGATGATCAGATGAGTGGCCTCGGACGAGTTCATTTTCCTGCCTTTTTCATGAAATTGAAACGGCGTGGAAATTTTGTGGTGGACATTGGTGTGAATGGGCCCATTTGATTCGGGAGTGTACAAGGAATCAGACCAAAAAGAATTTTTGTTCTAACCCCTGCAGTTCCCAAGATAGAAGTTAAAATGTAAATGTGCTTATTACAGCGCCCCCTTATGGTCGATTTGTGTCATATTTGGTACATAGCTTCTATGTGCCATTATGAATGAGCCTATTTATTTTCATGAAGATCAGCCATTCGCACTGGCAAATATTGACCGCTGAAGTTTGATTGGCTGTTTGGCGGCCATTTTGTTGAGCGAGCCAATTGGCACTCTAGGACATGTGAGCAAATGGGGCCAAGTATGAGTACACCAAATTTCAGATGTTTAATTTAAGCGGTTCTTGAGATATTGCAACGTTTTAGTTATAGCGCCCCCTATGGATGAAATTTGACAAAGTTTGGTGTGCATCCAAAGAATGTGGTACTGATTGGCTGTCTCAAGTTTCATTAAGTTTGGACCTTTACATCCCAAGATATTGGCCGTAGAGTCATTATGGGCCACGCCTTAAATTTTGATTGACGTACAACTTTGAAACGGAACGGCGAATCAAAAATCTTTTTACAACTTTTTGTCAGCATGGTACATAGATGATGCATACCAAATTTCGTGAGAATCGGATGAACGGCCTCCAACTAGTTCGTTTTACTTTCACTTTCGAATTTTTTGAAAATGGCGGGAAAATTTTCATGGCGCGAACTGACGGGAAGGGGTGAGTTAGATTCGGCAGCTTTCAAGGAATCAGAGGAATTTTTGTTCTCACCCTTACGGTTCCCGAGATATGAGCAAAAACGTAAATGCGCTTATTATAGCGCCCCCTACAGGCGAAAATCGGTGATTTCACTTGCACAAGTCATTTCACCAATTCAGAATCTATGATCAAGATTTGGTGCATGTGCGACTTACGGTTTTTGCTGGCCATCGCGTTTCGCTGGAAAAAAAAATAATAAATATAGCCGCAAGCGGCGATGGCGGGCCCTCGCACCTCCGGCGAGTCGTGACCCGTGACATTTCGTCATCCAACAATGCACTCACATCTGATGCCAGATTACATGGTCATAGCGATAGCTATAAGATTTCGGGCTTAAAACCACACAACCAGAAAATATGAGCAAGCAACCCACTTGCTGAGGTATTGGCAAACAAACAAAAAGATGAGCAAGCAACCCACTTGCTGAGGTACTGGCAAACAAACAAAAAAATAGGCTACTACTGTTACATTAATGCTCATGTCTGTCATTAGGCGATACAGACAATAGTGTCAGGATTCTAAATAAAACTAAAAAAAAAAAAAGTTTCTTAGTAAGCATACTATGGGGGCTAGCATAACATGCTAATCGTTCCTTTGAATATATCAGCTTTAATGATCGTCCAGTCTGAATTTGATAGTAACTAAACACCCATACATATTGTGTTCGTTTGAGACAGCGGTGTTTCGTATTGAATTATGTTGTGATTAAATCGACGAGTGTTGTTGATCATGACATCAGGCTACACGGTCATAGCAACAGCTAAAAGGATTCGGGTTTATCAACAGAATTATTCTTACGTGAACCAAGCAATCTGCCAAAAGTAGTACCACGAACAGGTGGGCTTTTTTAGATTAACTGTGAGATTTTCTCTGTACGCACGCAGGCGTATGCATAGACTTAAGTTTATAGTGAAATGCATTTGCGGAGCTAATTCCACGACTTGAAGCGGAATTTCCCTGCGCCATGTGCAATATTTCGACAGTTCGTCAACCTTCCTCCCAATAACGAAATTAACACAACACCACAATTAACCGAGGTAACTATACACGATGTTTGCTTCTCATAAAAGTAAGGATGCGAATATTTCTTAGTAAGGATGCGAAATGCCTTCCGACATGGGTGAGTTCGCAACACTCGAAGCTGAGCTTGCCTGCGACTCGTCAAAAATGTTCCAACCGGGACAGTTCGTCCGCAGTTATCCCTGACTTAAGCACCAAATTAACACAATACCACAATTAAAGGAGTTTGTTTTTTACTAAACATGCAAAATGTCTCCAACATCGGTGAATTGGCAACACTGCTAACGTGCTGAAAACACATTAACAAACATGGCCGCTGTTGGAGTATCTCAAGAGGTACATCCATGATGTTGCACCTCAATACAACCCCCACGCTACAACTCATAATTTGATTGGTTAAGCATCCTGTCATTCATCAGACTGGTAAAACTGGTCAAAAACTGTTTAGAGGTGCCCAAATTCAACCTTTACCCATGGCTACGCTGTTCAATGTATCAAAAAATACCTTTGCAGAATAAAATCAAGACATCTGTGACCACATGTACACCAAATCTGAATTGAATCCGATGAACCGTCTAGGAGCACTAGAGCTGAGATGGCTGAAAAAGCCACTCTTTCTGTTGCCAGATGGTGGCGCTATACCAGGGTGTCACTCTGGGCATGTGGATATCATCATAACCATCATAACCAAAAACCTGTGAAGTTTGAGCCGTATCAAGCAATGTATGGAAAACTTATGACAAATTCCCTTTTTGTGTGGCGAGACATATAAATTCATTGTTTCGCCATTTCAACACCATGCAAGATATCGAAACTCCCTCGGCAATTTAAAATCTGCAATATTTTGACCTCATATATAGCTAGTCTGACGTGCATCCCATGAACCGTCAAGGAGGAGAAAGTCAAAATGTAATACATGTGAAAACACACTAAATCCAAAATAGCTCACTTCCTGTTGGGTATGGCTAATAAGATGTAATTGCAAATTTGTTTGTCAAAATGAGACCCACAGGCCTACAAAATTTGGTGCGTGTAGGTGAAACTACATGCCAGGCACAAGACATGGGGGCACTATGGAGTCCCTGGGCCACACCCGGGGCCAAGTCTCTGTCTCTGAGTAGCGGTCACAAACACTGAGGTGTGTACAAAATTTTATGAGTTTTCGCCCATGGGAACCACCTCAAAAATGGCCAAGTGTTGAAGACAAAGAATAATAATAATAATAATGAAAACAATAGGGCCTTGCACCTATTCGGTGCTCGGGCCCTAATAATAATAATCACAACGGATACAATAGGGCCCTTCGCACACTCAGTGCTTGGGCCCTAATAATAATAATAATAATAATAATCACAACGGATACAATAGGGCCCTTCGCACACTCAGTGCTTGGGCCCTAATAATAATAATAATAATCACATCGGATACAATAGGGCCCTTCGCACACTCAGTGTTTGGGCCCTAATAACAATAATCACAACAGATACAATACGGCACTTCGCACACTCTGTGCTTGGGTCCTAATAATAATCACAACGGATACAATAGGGCCCTTCGCACACTCAGTGCTTGGGCCCTAAATACACAAAACGTACCCCGATTGGGCTACACTGGCTAAAATTGCTTGTGTTCTGCCCATGATGTCAAGCGTGCTAGCAGAGAGGGGCTTCTCTCTGCAGAGTTGAATTAAGACGGTGCTGCGAAGTTGTCTGGAGGAGGAGAGAGTGACGCGCCGTATGCACATTACAAGCTGCAAAGACACATTGAACACGTTTGATTTCAAGTCGGCAGCAGAGGACTTTGCCGCAATGTGAAAAAAAGAGAAAATAAAATGTTACCTGGTAGCCTATAGGCTATATTTGATGCCATGTAGGCCTAGCCTTTTAAAAAAAAAAAAAAAAACAGGCTACAGATGTTACAGGGTTACAGATGTTTCGTAATAGCCTACATTTTAGTGGCTAATGTTCAGGTTTTGCTCAATGTTACTGTTCGTTTTGCTTAATCGTCACTGTTAATTAAATAGTCACACTGATTTGAGGTCGTTTTCATTCTTTGGTCGACCTAGGTGTACATTATATTTGCATTTGTAATATAGTCTTATTGAAACGTGACCGGTAAGTTTCAGATTTGTCCCGTAAAATAAATTCTTTCCGGACACCGGACCGGCAAGAAAAAATCCTAGGGGAAACCCTGATTTGGGGGGAGAAAATTATTATTATTATTTTTTTTTTACAATTATGTTTATTGGGTTTTGGTTATAATAACAACAAAAGACATACATATACAACTAGTTCACCAAAACAACACATCTTTACATTGACAAAACCCCACATACCCATACCCCATCCTTCACACCTCTTAACTTTTATGTATATCAACACACACGTATAAGCCACACTCATAGTCACACATATACACGTACACCTGGTTCTCCTTCCTGTGGTTCCCCCGCCTGTTCCCTGCTTCTGTTCTAACCTTTAATTATAAGGCTTTATATATATCATGCCATATTCTACTAAATTGTTCCCTTTTATATCTGTCCTCAGACATTTTCTTTTTCGTAGTTAAATAATATTTCGTAATTCCCTTCCA
Source organism: Megalops atlanticus (assembly GCA_019176425.1). Taxonomy (NCBI): domain Eukaryota; kingdom Metazoa; phylum Chordata; class Actinopteri; order Elopiformes; family Megalopidae; genus Megalops; species Megalops atlanticus. Next base: position 37,516,325 of record CM032886.1, on the reverse strand, counting down.
TGCCTGCATGGATGGGGTCTGTACATCTTTCCAATGCTTTAAAATAAGTTTTTTATACACCAGGGAGGCATACAGAACCTGCCACCCAATAGGATACCTCAAATTGTCTATCCTCTGAAAAATGCATTGCATGGGTGTTAAATTAATCTCAGTTTTACAAATATTAGTCATCCACTTCTGAATTTCAAGCCAAACTTGTTTAACTTTTTCACATTTCCAGAAAGCATGTATGAGGTTGTCTTCATGAGAACCACATTTTACACACAAAACAGAAGAGGAGGGGTCGAATTTATGTATTTTAACTTTAGTATAATATGTTCTTGTCATAAGCTTATATTGTATGAGTCGCAAATTTTCATTAATAGTGATTTTGTTGGTTAGATACAGACATTTTTTCCATTTTTTATTTTTATCTGTGATGTTAAGATCTTTATTCCAGTTATCGTATATTTTTTGCTGGGAGTAATTATCTACTTGTGCTCCTATTAAATAGTTATATACCTTACCTATAAATTTGTTTTTTCTCCAGTATTCATAAATAACTTTTCAACAGATGTTGGTTCCTCATCATAGTTTAACACAAAATTCTGTAATAACCAGCTTTTCAGTTGTAAATATCTAAATCTTTCATTGTCTCTCAAACCAAATTTATTTTTAAGCTGTTCAAATGACAAAACATTATTATAGGATAGAATATCCGAAATGTTGCTAATTCCACTTCTGATCCATGTGATCCAATTTAGTTTTGAGTTTTGGATGGTGATGGATGGATTGTTCCAAAGATAGGGATTCTTGGGCACACTGATGTGAACCCCTAAAATATTTTTGATTTTTTTCCATGCTCCTAAAGTGCTATTAATGACAAAACTAGAGGTTCTAATCTTACGTTTTGTAAACATAGATAAAAACAAGTTGTCTGGCCTAAGCTGGTAGTCCTCTATACTTATCCATGGTTCCTCATCTGATCTATTAATGATAAGGTTGATATAGAGGGCTTGTGATGCATAATAGTACAGCTCAACATTTGGAAAATTAAGACCACCATCTCTACTGGTGTTTGAAAGAAGTTTCTTACTAAGTCGGTGAGATTTATTTGACCAAATAAATGAAGAAAACAGCCTATTAACATCCTTAAAGAATTGCTTTGGGGGTGTCACTGGTATTGTCTGAAAGGTAAACAGAAATTTAGGCAACCATATCATTTTTATCATTGGTGATATCCTACCAATTAGATTTATGGGTAAGTCTGCCCATTTGTCTAGGTTTACCTTAAGTTCATTAATCAAGGAAACATAATTATCTTTATATGTTTTTGTTTTGTCAGAAGATGTAGCAGCCAAGGTATTTGATCCTTTCTTTTTGCCATTTAAACCTATCAAAACTCGCTGGAATGTTGGATGAATCTCTAGTAATTGGCTTAAGTTCAGTTTTCCCCACATTTATCTTATAACCAGATAGTTTAGAAAATTCCTCTATGATATCCAATAGCTGTGAAATAGACGTTTCAATATTACTTAAATATAACATAAGATCATCTGCATATAAACTCAACTTATAACACTCTTTCCCTATACATATGCCAGTTACCTCCTTTGACTGTCGTATCCTTTGAGCTAAAGGTTCAATGGCCAGGGCGAACAGTGATGGTGATAATGGGCATCCTTGTCTTGTACCTCTTGTTATTTGAATGGCCTCAGAAAGGATCCCATTTGAGTAAATATATGCTGTTGGTGACTTGTAAATTGTTTGAATCATTTTTATTATTTCTATAGGAAAATCATATGATTCTAAAACATTATATAAATAACTCCATTCAAGACGATCAAACGCTTTCTCAGCATCCACAGCCGTTAATGTTAAATCCATTTTTTCCTTTTTAGCAAACTGTTATCTTATTGTCACAGTTGATTAAACTTATGAGTCAGACGGAGTATTACGTTCTCGGCCAGGTTTTGGTGTTACATTTATAATGGTTTGATACATTGTTTGTGGGAGGTTACCATTAGTGATGACATCTTTTATGACTTCCAAAAAAAGTGGGCTTAGCTGAGACCAGAATATTGAATAAAACTCAATTGGCAATCCATCCATTCCTGGTGCTTTTCCTATTGGAAAGCTGTCAATTGCTTCTTTAATTTCTGCTCCTGAAATTTCCTTTCTTAGTTCAGCTTTTTGTTCCGTTGATAGACGTTTGATATTCACAGATTTCAAGTAGGAGATTTGATTGCTACTCTCAGAGGATACTTCCGAAGTATTTAATTTTTCATAAAAAGAAGCAAAATGTTGATTGATAATGTTAATATCCCTGATAATAGAGTTAGTTACAGGATCGCTAAGCATAATGACATCTTGCCTAGTCATTCTTTTCACTAATGAGGATAGTTGCTTACCTGTCTTGTTTGATGATATATAACACAGTTTATTCAAGTTATATTTGAAATTGTTAACTTTTTCAAGTAAGAGATGGTCATATTCTATCTACAATTTCTGTAAGTGTTCAAAATCCTTCTTAGCATTGGTATTCTTATGTAAGTACTCTGTTTGGCTTATAGCTTTTTCCAATTTTAACTTGTTTATCCAATTCAGCCTTCTTCCTAGATGAGAATGAAATGATTATCCCTCGAATATATGCTTTAAAAGTGTCCCATATAATATGAACTGGTGGCTTGTCATCATCAGTGTTTCCAAAATTTATATCTATAAATTCATTAATATCATTTGCTAGATATTTAATAAATTCTTCATCCTTTAAATGTTTTCTGTTCATTCTCCATATCCTATGTACTACCTTATGTTTTGATGGGCACATGGTACATGTGACTGCAGCATGATCTGATATCACTATATCATGCATTACATTGAAATTACATTGTCTATCCCTGTATGTGATATAAAAATGTAGTTTATCCAGCTATAGCTGATTTGTGCATGGGAGTAATATGTATAATACTTGCTTTTTTTTTTTTGGATACATTAATCTTCATATGTCAATAAACTCATTTGTTGAGACAAAATCCAGAAGTTTTTTAGGTATATTAACCTTTCTTTTCAGATTTGAGCTATCCTGTGCAGTAAAAACATGATTTAAGTCGCCGCCAAATATGATTATTCCTGTTGAAATAGTATCAATTATTTTTTGTACGCTTGTGAGAAATTGTGTTTTGAAATGAAATTAAAAGGAATATATTTACTTACAAGAATTCCCACTCCTCTACTTTTAGATGTAAAGTTGGATTCAAATGCCTCCCCCACCCATTGCTTTCTAAGACATCAAATTTCCCTGGGTTTTAGATGAAGCTCTTGCAGGAAAACAATGTCTGAGGACAGTTTTTTTAGATATTGTAAAACGTTTCGTTGCTTATCCCCTTCCTTAACACCATTGACATTCCACGTTGTAACTGTAAATTTATTGGCGATCATTTGGATGTGATTTCTATCCAACATCTTGATTTATCATAGAAAAGGTAGATCCAGTTAGCTGAGGTCCAGACCGGTATGACAACCCAGGTAGAGAACCTTTACCAAGACAAACAAAGAACAAATAAATTACATACACATACATAAAAAACATACATAGTACATACAAAACATAGACATCCCACACATTCCTAAAGCTTCCTCATTACAGAACATGCTTTGATAAGGTCAGTTTCCCCCTCTCCTCCTTACTGCGTTGGATACTGACATTGTAATTAAAGTAATAGTTAACTAAAGGACCATTTAGGTTATTAAGTGAATAATAATAATAATAATAGGAATAATAGGAATAATAATTAAGAAGGAATTTTAAAAACAAATATACATACATGGGCTGGTTATCCAGTCCAACTATTAACCATCCCGCCCCCAAAAAAAAAAAAAAAAAAAGACAATATCCACATGAAGAGATAGAAGTGCTTCAAGGGTGACAAGAGAAAAGGAGAGAGAGAGATAGAAAAAAAGAAAGAAAAGAAGAAAAGGAGGCAAAAGAAAAAAGAAGGGGTCTCAGAGAAGGTCAGATATACATCACTCCTATACAGCCATACATACACTCACATACCCAAACAACATCTCCAAAACTCCATTTACCATACCATTAATCTCCTCTTCCTGTAAAGTGAGACTTATACCAAATAATGAATTATTCTATTCATAGTTTTACCTTTTACTACTCTTTATATAGGGATCAACTTCAATTCAATCAGTTATACCCATTAGGAAATGACAATAAAAAAAGGCAACAAAAGGATCCATCCAAACCAAACTCTCAGCTCTCCTCAATCACGCAAAATTTGTTCTATTTCTCATTAACAGGCAACTAAGCAATTGATGGAAATCTTTTGTACAGCTCAAGTTTTGCTTCTTGCAGGGTTGAGAACCTTAATTCTTCCCCTCCATCCTGAACAAGCAGTACTGCTGGGTACTTTATCTTAGTTATGATCTTAAGTTTGTGCAGTTGTTCTCTCAGAGGCCAGAATGCATCATGTTTCTTCCGTAATTGTACAGATATGTCTGGAATAATTCCATACTTACGGGTCTTTGTATCTGTTTCTTCAAGTCGGCGTACCTTGGTGGCCTTCAGGATCTGCAACCTTGTCTGGAAATGTTGCACCCGAAATATTATGCTCCGAGGACAACGTGCCTGATCTTTGAACACCCTGAGATGATGGGCTTTCTCAATGTCAGTCTCACTCAAAATTATACCCCATTCTGTCTCAAGTAATTTCACAAAACGGAATCATCTCAGTACCACGTTCCAGTAATTCCGGCACGTTCAGGAGTTTGAGGTTTTTTTCCCGCTGTCAGTTCTCTAGCATGTCGATATATTCCATTGCTTGCTCAAGATTCTTTTGCATCTCAGCAATTGAACTCTGCTGGGTGCCTAATTGGACTGCGTGGTCGTGTACATCTCCGGTGAGTACTTTGAGCTTATTATCGATTGAATCCATTCTCTTAACTAGAGATGACACAAGCGTATTTGTCGCCGTTTGTAGTTCCAAGAGTTTATCAAGTTTGTATTCCAAATCATTGAACCTTGCAGGGTTTGCTGGCATTTCTTTACTTAGTAATCTGTAGCCCGTATTAGCTCTAACCCTACGTTCACACCGGGAGCGGCGAAAGCATCAAAGCGACCGGAAGTCATTCGTTTTCTATGTGAGCCAGTGTCTCTCGGCGGCGAGCCGCGGCATGACCATTGGCGGCGCAGCGAGGGCATCAGAATAAAGTTGAAGTCTGGCCAACTTTATGGTAATGAGCTATGACGCGGTTCGGCGGCAACCAATTGGAATTTAGAAGTGCTCCGCTCTAGAGAATTCTAGAGAACACAACCGTGTAAACTTTTGTTCCCACCAAACATTAGTTCCCAAGCACAATGGAAGAGAGCTTGATAATTAATGTAGGCTACACACAAATTAACGTTAATGTTAATTAAAGACCAAGGCTAGTAAACGTGTCCTATAAACTGCATGTTGAAATGTGACTTAGCACTTAGCAACAACACAAAAGTCACACCACACAAATGCCTTTTAATCAGTTTATTTTGTTAGTTTATTTTGTTACTAAACATGTAATTATAATTGTTCATTTCTTTCCATCATCGATCGATTTCTTACCTTCACATTTAAAAGATTTCACGAAGTTAACTTATTGCCTACCCTACTCATGGTCAGTCGGCACAAAGGTACCGGTCGACGCGTTTGTTTGCTTTGCGGCCCCTTTAAATAACGTTTGCAAGACCAAGCATTTCGAACGAACTTGTAGCTGCCCATTTCATCTACGTCAGAGCGTTCACTTCTTCGACGGCGTTGCTGGCAGGGCAGCCAGAGTGAATTTTGACGCTCTCGCTGCTCCCGGTGTGAACGTACGGTAAAAGTCACTCTTAATTCTTCACTCAAGACCAACAGCAAGCTGGGGGGAGTGATGTAGATACTTAAACAGGGCGTCCATAGGAAGTCTTTGGCCCAATGTTAGCATTAGCATTAGCCAACATTGGCTTATGAAACGTAATTTATTTAGCTAACTTACTTTCTTTTCTTTACACTTTTTAACACTAGGAGTGGGTAATGTTAACCTTGCTGATTTAATGTGGGGGTAAGATACCGTTAGCTTAAACATGGCGCCTGCTAACATTAAGCCAAATATTTATAAATGGAACGTTCCAAACATTGTGCGAAAAGCCTCTAACCTCTAAAAGTCTAATCTGGGATCATCAATTCAGATTTGTGAATGTGGCAAAAAAAAAAAATCTCACAATGCTGCAAACAAAAAAACTAAGGCCCCTTTGAAGATGCCCTAAAAACTAACCCTAATCTATGTGAAGGTAAAGGATGTTTTCAGCTGTTGGTAAATATAGCAATTTTGCCGATTGCATTGTGTTCAGATACTTACCTGATAAAAAATCAGGCTCAAGTTGAATTTCACATTCCTACATGCTGCTTTGACTGTTTTGTTTGTGTGTGTGTTTTAACTCACAGGCCATGCTCTGTCAAAGTTCCCTGACAGCATGCAAGATGTGAGACGCATCATAAGAAAAAAATGCAACAACGCAAGCTATGCCAAGCAAGCCACTGCAAAGAAGACCATGTGAAAAGAACATTTTTGTTTCCATTTAGATCAGGGGTGGGCAACTCCAGTCCTGGAGGGCCATGGTCCTGCTGTTTTTCTTGTTGACCAACTAAATACAATCTCTGATTGGCTGAAGAGCAAGCACACCTGTTTTCAAGGTGAAAATCAACAGGGAACTAAGAGATGAAAACAAAAACCAGCAGGACACTGGCCCTCCAGGACCGGAATTGCCCACCCCTGATTTAGATGAACATTTTTTGGTTGGATTTGTGGTTCCTCTGCCTCAGGGTGGCCATTTAACAGGGCAGAGAAGTTCAACCTGTTTGTGGGCAGCCAGGGACTGATTTCAGAGAGGCTGCATGACACAAATTCTAGTATCAACCTTCCCTAAAGACTGTGTTCATACTGTGTGTTTGTTGTGTTTTGTTTTGAACTGGAATGTCGATTTGAGTTGTTACGTTCTTATATTTTGCCATCCAATACAATATTTGTTTGAAAATTTTGATTTATAAAGAAAACAAATATGTTCATAATCCTGAGTATGTCTTGTGAATTTTTATATGTGTTGTCCACTGGTAGTTTTCATATTAGTTAACTTCAGGTCTACTTAAAGTACAGTCAAAGGTATATTTCAAGTATAAAAAATAATACCTAAATAGAAACATAGTAGTATACTTTAAAGTGCAAAATATATATATATATATATATATATATATATATATATATATATATATATATATATATATATATATGTAGTAAACTGTAAGTATGATGTTAAGTTCACTTAAAGAAAACTTACAAGTATACTTGCAGTATAAAAACTATTAAACTAGTCGTTTACTGAGAGAATACTTAAAAGTGTACTTTCATAAACTAAAAAGTGGGATAGAAGTATATAACTAGTAAACTAACAGTGTACCTATAAGTTCACTTTTAGTATAGTTCACAGTATAGTTGCAGTACAAAATAAAACAGATGTAAACTAGTTGTGTACTCATGGTTTACTACTCTTACACCTAAAGAATACTTAAAGTATACTTTCATAAACTAAAAAGTGGACTAGTATTACATAACTAGTAAACTAACAGTATATACAGTATATATAAGTTTACTTGCAGTATACTTCAAAGTATACTTTCATAAACTAAAAAGTGGGCTAGAAGTATATAGCTAGTACCTATAAGTTCACTTACAGTACAGTTCACAGTATAGTTGCAGTACAAAATAAAACGTAGATGTAAACTAGTTGTGTACTCAAAGTTTACTACTCTTACACTTAAAGTATACTTAAAAGTATACTTTTATAAACTAAAAAGTGGGCCAATTTAGTCCCAAGAAGTATTGAAATAGTACACTTACAAGTATACTACTAGTACATTGATATTAGTATACTTACTACATAAAGTATACTTGGGAAATATACTTGAGCTTTACTTCAGTTTACTTAATAAAATAAACTTTAAGTATACTTTTTTTTGGTAAGGGAACGCTTAACGTGAGATTATATAGGGTTGCCACCTGTCCCGGTTTTCCCGGGATTGTCCTCTTTTTTGAGCGACTGTCCCGGAAAATTAATATTCTTTCCCGGGACACGAATTGTCCCAGTTTTTTGTGAAAATGTACTTTAGAATTTCATAGTTTCAAATAAAATTTGGTTTGGTTTCCTTCTACTGCTATTCTGTTTTCTTCCTGGTTTTGTTTATGGGTACTTGACAAATGGAGGTGAAACAGTATTTTTTTAACAAAGTACACATTTTCATAAGGATTTTATAAAATTCTAATGTTCAAAGTCTGAATTTTCCTTAACTGCAAGTGTTTGCCAGATATTTTTTCTTTTTCCACCATTTTACAAGCATTTCTCACAGCCCCAGGCATAAATTGTCCTGCGGTGTGACATCACACTACAGTAAAATAAAATGAATAAACTAGAGAATGTAATTCCAGGGAATTACGAGTGCATGAAAATGCAAACAGTCTAATTTTACATAGATAAAAGTATATAGGCCTACATCAAACAGATGTAGGTGGTCAGAACAGCTGCCACAAGATTCTAATTGCTTAATGGCTCTATTGTGATGTCATAAAGGCCAATGTTAAGTCTATGGGGAAAATTTTGATAGTTTTTAATTAATAGTTTAAAAAGTATAAATGTTACAAAAATAAAAAATACATAGCATAAGTGTCCTTTGTAAGACCTACGCAACAAAGTTTGAATGAAGTTTCTACGTTAAACAGTTGAAGCTGTATTAAATGCACAAAATTGGTTAGAAGAAGAAAAAGAAGAATAAGAAAAATTCGGATAACAATAGAGTGCATTTTCATGCACTCTAATAAATAAATAATTTTAAGTATAAATATTCAGCGACTGCTGAGGGGATTTTTTTCAGTGGCTGATTTACAGGTACCGTTTACTTGAAATAAGAAAGGTAAAAATTTAACGTCATCTCATAATTTAGTACAAAGAGGTATTCAATTTTTGATGCACTAAGTGGAGCTAAAAGGATTTGTGGGCTGGTTATAGTTGCTGTGATGGCTTGCTCTTTAGATTGGCTGACTCTGAGTTAAAAAGGTACATCATTTGTATGAACTGCCTGCATGTTTTGCGTGTAAAACCCTTCACTAAAAGTAACTAGTATTTGCAGCTGTTATAGATTTATGTAGTGGAATAAAAAGTAGAATATTTGCTTTGAAATGTAGCGGAATAAAGTACAAACTCCCCTAAATTGGAAATACTCATGCCAAGTACAAGTACCTCCAAACTGTACTTAAAACAATTAACATTAAGTTACTTTCCATCCTTATACAGCCAACCCCACCCTCTGGTCAATCAACCACTTAGCTAGCAAGATACCTTGTTCATTTTAAAGGCCATTCACGCGACTGTTTGGCTTAGGGCAGGGGCATCATAACACTTGTAATAATAAATATCGTCATCATTCCATATGAGTGAAATGACAAACATGAGTTTTGAGTTCGTCTTTATTATATGAACAAAGTAGCAGCCTATACTATGGCAAAACACAAATGTAATACACAAACACATTAAAACAAAAGTTTATCAAATGTTGCGCTGATATTGCCAGTGTTATCATATCACTGCTTAAATGAGCTGCGCCCAGGGTATTGCGCAATAGCAAGTACAGAAGTACACATAGCATCTCAATCTCTGATATGTGTGTTCTCCGTCCTTGTGATCTTGCAAGACTGTTCTCGTCAAGGACACTTGGCAAGAACGTTCTTCTCAAGAACACAAGTACGTTCTTGCGTTCTTGGAATTGACAAACAGCCATAAAGAAAAGCTAACAAAAAGAATCATGGGAACACACACTTCATTAGCAGCATTGGCTAACTATCAACTGCTACAATATATTATGTAGTCTAAGCATCATAATTATTGAATCTTTTTTTAAAATTATTTAATATTGTGAATGTCGTATTTTTACTTGTTGTTAATGTAGACATAGTGCACTACAAATGTAATGCATAGGCTTATGCATCACATTTCTGTTTTGTAGCCTACTATGTTGATTTTTCAGTATTTATTAATAAGGACTTTATTCACGTTAAGGAATAATTAAGAAAATGTGATGTCAACATTAAATAAATCGTACGTCAAATTGCAGTTGTGATAAACAAGAACTCCAATACATTGTGCGCACCTAAAATATGCTACTGTTAAAAATGTAAATATAAAATAATATTCCAGGTAGAATCAGAATCAGAATTGAATCAGAATCAGAATCAGAATTGCGTTTATTGCCAAGCAGGTTGTCCCTACAAGGAATTTTTTTTGGTGTGGTTGATGGCGCTCCATACAGATACAACACCAAGTACAATCAGAGATAAAAACAAGTACTAAAAGACATCAAAACAGTGCAAAAGCTTTACTATGTACAGTGATACTATAAATATGATATCAAAATATATTTAAGAGGTAGAAAATAAAGTATAGAAATATAAAATGTAAGATGTGCAAAGTACAGCAGTCAGATGACTGAACGTTTTTAAATAATGCAGGGTCAGTGGGGGGAGGAGGAATTATGGGAAGGGGAAGAAGCTGTTTTTGTGCCGTGTGGTTCTGGTCTTGATAGACCTCAGTCTCTTGCCGGAGGGTAGTGTGTTGAGCAGTCCGGGATGGGAGGGGTCGGCCACAATCTTTCCTGCTCGCCTCAGGGTCCTGGAGGTGTGCAGATCCTGGAGGGATGGCAGATCGCAGCCAATCACCTTCTCTGCAGAGCGGATAATAAGCTGCAGTCTGCTCTTGTCCTTGGCAGTGGCAGCAGCATACCAGACGAGGATGGACTCGATGATGGCAGTGTAGAAGTGCACCATCATTGTCCTTGGCAGATTGAACTTCTTCAACTGCCGTAGGAAGTACATCCTCTGTTGGGCTTTTTTGATGAGGGAGCTGATGTTCAGCTCCCACTTGAGGTCCTGGGAGATGATGATGCCCAGGAAGTGGAAGGACTCCACAGCCTTGACCGGGGAGTCATGCAGAGTGATGCGGGGGGGGGGGGGTGGAGTTGGGTTGCGCCTGAAGTCCACTACCATCTCCACTGTTTTGAGAGCGTTGAGCTCCAGATTGTTCTGGCTGCACCAGGTCACCAGATGGTCAATTTCCCACCTGTAGATGGACTCGTCCTCACCAGAGATGAGTCCAATGAGGGTGATGTCATCCGCAAACTTCAGGAGCTTGATGGAATCATGACTGGAGGTGCAGCAGTTAGTGTACAGGGAGAAGAGTAGAATGCAGCCTTGAGGGGAACCGGTGCTTATGGTCAGGGGGTCGGAGAAGTGCTTCCCCAGCTTTACGTGCCGCTTCCTGTTAGACAGGAAGCCAGTGATCCACCTGCAGGTGGAGTTTGGCACACCCAGCTGGGAGAGCTTGTCCTGGAGCAGGGCTGGGATGATCGTGTTGAAAGCAGAGCTGAAGTCTACAAACAGGTCCTGGCATAGGATCCAGGAGAAACCAGGTGCTGGAGGATGAACTGAAGGGCCATGTTGACAGCATGCAGACCTGTTGGCTCTGTAGGCGAACTGCACTGGGTCCAGGAGAGGGTCAGTGATAGATTTGAGATGGGGCAGTATAAGGCGCTCAAATGACTTCATTACTACAGAGGTCATGGCGACGGGTCTGTTGTCGTTCAGTCCTGTGATCCTAGGCTTCTTGGGGATGGGAATGATGGTGGAGGTTTTGAAGCAGGCTGGCACATGGAATGTCTCCAGTGAGGTGTTGAAAATGCCTGTGAGCACCGGAGACAGCTGGTCAGCACAATGCTTCAGTGTGGAGGTGGAGACAGAGTCCGGGCCAGCTGCTTTGTGGGGGTTCTGATGCTTAAGTATCTTGTTAACGTCCCTCTCCGATATAAGGAAGGTCATTGTGGTGGAGGGGAGCAAAACTAATATTTAATAATATTTTTAATTCCTATAATAATGTCACGGAAGTGCTCTGATTCCTTTTGCATTTTCACAGTGAATGGTGGATGTAGCCCAAGCCTGCTGTACCGAGAACTAGCGATTCTGGCTACACGTAGTCACCAGATCTTCATAGTCAGTGACTCTTTTGAGTCTGAACGAACTGTTGTACTGAGAACTTGTCAACAGTACATCGCAGTCACTAGTTCTTTTGAGTCTGAACGAACTGTTGTGTCTGAACGAACTGTTGTACTGAGAACTTGTCAACAGTACATCATAGTCACCAGTTCTTTTGAGTCTGAACGAACTGTTGAGTCTGAATGAACTGTTGTACTGAGAACTTGTCAACGGTACATCAGGTCATTCAGTACACAGTACACAGTGGGGGCGTTTCAAGTCTTCCAGAGTCAGTCACATGCTGTAGTCACCACGGTCATCGAAGTCACTGAGCCACTGTGCCGAGATGGCCAGTGGGAGGTGCTTCGAGTGCTTTAGCATTTCACCCATTGGCTAATTGTCATCATGAAGGTACTGCTGATACAGTTTTGTGATAGGCTGCTTCATGGACAGATCGCATAGCAAATATCCACTGGAGGGAGAGTTATAGCTGCTATGCCAGCTAATCAGCGCGCATGTTTGCAAAGAGGAAGGAACGAATCTTTTAGACTAGGGATTCAGTACATTCAGTACACCTCAAAGATTCGTTCAAAAAGATTAGTTCGTTCACGTACTGCACATCACTACTAGCAACTGTCCGGGCTGTCTGACTGCCGCGCGCATCCACATCCACGACCCCACCGTGAGTTCAGTTGCTAGCTAGAGGTAACTTTTTTTTTTTTTTAAACTTTCTATTTATTTTGTCGGTTTTGTGAAATGGGGGGGAGAGATGGACGAGGAGGACAACAAAACAAAATTGGACGAGCCACCAGCGTCAAAGAAAAAACGATTTACAACGTACCACTCAGACTGGGCGAAAAGAGAAAACTTTTCTGAATGGGTAAAGCCCACCTGTGTTTTGTGTCCAGCCAAAGTTTCAGTTAAATATGAAAGAAAAACAGCGCTGAAAAATCATGAAAAAACAAAGAAGCACCAGAGTTTTGTATTAAGCAAACGCAAAAAATCTAGTCATTGCAACTTTTATGACAAAAAAAGTTCACCAAAGGAAGACAGGATAGCAGTAGGGGAGCTTAGCAGTGTATACCATGGAGTGCTTCACGGCCACAGCTACTTATCTATGGATTGTGGCATTAAAGTAAGTACGAAAAAGAGGTGAGAAATGTCAGTGTTAGGTTGCCCAAATTCATTAAGTTAAATAGTTGTTTATAATCTATTATAATACATGTAATCATGTTTTCATTGCTAAAGGGAGTGTACCTTTGGACATAGATTAGAGTACAGTAGATTATAATTAGACAGTATATGTTTACACGTTACAGTAAAAATTTGTATTTATTGTAAAAAGGGACAGCAGTAGACAAACTCCAAGGTGAGTGCAACTGCATCAGGGAGTGCATCTGCGTCAGGACAAATATAGGTAAGAGAGGCAATAGTGAGTCCTACAACTGTTAACAGTATATTTGCAAATATGGTTTAATCCCCCAAAAAAAAAAAAAAAAAAAATGTCCAAGTGTCCCGGTTTTTCACAAGTCAAAGGTGGCACATGTCAATGTCCATGGACCACTGGTTCTTTGGTAAGTTGTAAGGATCACTGTCGAGTCCAACTGCTTTTAATTTAAGCAGATAATCGTTTGTTTTACTCCCGGCTTCGCAGTTTCCCCTACTAAAGGCAGCCATGTTGCAGCATGTTTTGCCACTCAGTCCGACTGAGGGGGCGTATTCCGGTGGGAAAGTGATGTCAGTGCATACCCTCTATACGTGAGGTTTGCCTTTAGCTCGCTACTAGGCGCTTAGCTAAACTGAGTTGTCGACAGTTAGTTTTAATTTAGCTCTGTGTTATTTATGGAAAGTTTTGTACGAGCAGGGGTTAAAGTGGGCTGGAACGATCTGGAATGGCGTTTCCGGCACCTTCGATTAATAAGTAAATAAATCTGATTGGCAGTTTCATACATAATAATGTCAAGTGAGTTCATTTTTCGTGTGCTGCAGCCATGCCATCGAGATAATCAGTCAACAAATCAGAGAGTAATGTCACCCACGGCCCCGCCCCCACACTCAACACACATTCTTTTTCCATTCTCATCCCTTCTCTTCACAGTGGGTTCATGTCTGCAGATGTCAATAAGCTCGCAACCGCGGTACTTGTTGTCAGCATCTAGCTAGCTACAGAAGGGGAGTGAGCGAAAACGGAGTTGCTTTTTTTTGAAGTGGTAGGTAATTTCAAATGGAACATTTCAAACAGAGCTCAACAAATATCAACAAACACACAAGCTGTTTTATGTGCAACTTGGCTGTCTTGCTAGCTACTGGTACGGTAGCTGACACTTCGGATAGCACTTCAGCTAGCCTAGCTAGAGTGACGTTAGGTCCCGCTAATTTCGGAGCTAGCACGGGGGTCATTTTTCCCCGCTGCACCGCTACCATGCTCGTAATCAGCTATGAGGTCACCGAGGTCCGGACCTCGGTAATTTTTTTAGAGCTAAAAATAAAAATTGAAGCTAAACACAACTGGATAAAAAAAATCAGTGGTTGAGAACTTCTCCTCCGAGACGAGTGCATGCTTAATTCATTTTAATATTGTTATTTAGTGTCCGCTGTTTGTGAGAGTTGTGAGAGAGGGCGCGAGCACAGCCCCTTGCATCATCAGCACTTCCACTGACAGCAGCAATTGGAATTTACACACGTTGGCAGCAGCAGGTGGCTTGTGTGTGAACTAGCAGCATAGCATTTGGTAAGACAAAGCAATGATCGTTATGCCATTATCTGTAAGAAACGTTCAAAACAGTAACCTGGTACAGCGTCTGGAGTAAAGGCAATTGTATGAAACATGTTAAATATGCCTACTCTGGCCATGCTGAAGGCTAGGCTATTTCTTTCATATTAGTAGGCTAGCTAACGTTTCACACAACGCCATTGATTAAAAAACAGCTTATGTTGGCGACGGTATCAATAATAGTAGGCCTACGAAACATTTCAAAGCCAAATTTGGAAATGAATATAAGTGTATAATGACATTAGCTTGTAATGGTGTTACTCTCAAGCATTTTTCTTTTATTTTCATAGCTAGCTAAGGTTACAAATAACCTTAGCTTAATTATCATGCTTCATACCGTAGACTTATGCATTTTGATGCTCTAGATAATATGCTTACGAATGAAATGTTTATATGTGTAATTTTGATAAAACCTAACACCCCCAGACCTCACTATTTTTCAAACCCTGGTTATGGCAATGACCGCTACACCGGATCTTAGGGTTCCCCCATCTGCCAAATCCTACTTTAACCCCTGTGTACGAGCCATTGCATAGAGTTAATATCAAGGTTAGCTAACCATCTTAAGTAATGTAGATTTGATATGAATCGTTTGCTTCTGCCTGGTTCGCCCGGCTGACCAATCCTGCTTCAGACTGATGTTTGGACCACCCAGTCAAGTAACATACGGACACAGAAATACAGAAGTAAATAAATGTGGAAATGTAGAAAAACAGAAATAAATAAATATAGAAATACAGAAGTAAATAAATGTAGAAAAGCATAAATAAATAAATGAATAAATGTAGAAATAAATAAATAAATGTAGAAATACAGACATAAATAAATGTAGAAATACAGAAATAGCCTTTTTCATTACCAAAATGTATTTATTTTTCATTTATTTATGAAATAATTTATTTCTGCATTTATTTATTTATTTATTTATTTATGCTTATGTCATTTTTTGTCCTCCATAGCAAACATGTTATTGGAAAACTAAAATTGAGAGAAATTGCTGGTATTAGCCATTTCCATCTTCATTTTTATTAACACCCATGAGGGGGCAGTATAGCTCTGTGCAAGTATGATACAAAAAACCCTGATTCTTTATGGTTGAGAGATTGATTAACAGTTAACCATGAGTCAGAATTTGTGTGTGTGTGTGCGCGCGCATGTCTGTGTGTGCGTGCAGTGGTGCAAGGATGGCACATCTGCTATAATGTGCCTTTCTGCCATCTCTCCATCCTTACAACAAAAACAGACTTTTTGTAAAAGGAGATTGTCATGGTGGGCTATGTTTCATCAGATCTGGATCATGACACTATCCATTAGAATTGCCTCTTATCGGCCTCAGTTTCATAAAATAGTAAACATCCTGATCTTATGAGATTTACCTGTGACCCTGCGCTCACACTGGCACCGACGACGAGCGACAAAGTGGCCAGAAGTCATTCATTTTCAACGGTCGCTGGGCGATGCCAATCAGGGCAGATGTGTTCATCTTATATTTTTTCGCTGTGAAACGTTTTCTTAAACTTTAGCTCCTATATGAGCATTTTAGTTCCCATAGCGGCGATTGTGAATGCTACTTTGCGGTCCATGGTGAAACTAGTGTTCGAAGCAAAATCACACTCTTTATAGGAAAATAAATTCCCTCCAAAACATATTTTTCAGTGGGAATGCACCTGATTTGTCAGTTCACGCATATATTGGGTGATATATTAATAGGCCTGCCTTAAAAAAATACGAACATACAACTCCACAATGAATATAGCAGAGATTTTTTTTTAAGTCGTGGCGATGTTGTCGCCAGGCGACGCAATGCGCCATGTCGCTCAATGTTGCCCAGCGACCATTGGAAATGAATGACTTCCGGCCGCTTTGTCGCTTGTTGTCACTGCCAGTGTGAGCGCAGGTTTATGCTGAGTACTCAATGCCCAGATAAAGCTGATTGCCTTAATTGGGCCAATCAGATCTCTCAGTAAAAGTATGGTCAGATGTCTCGTGGCACATTGGGAGCAGAACTAGAACTGGGGGACTCTGGTTTGAGTCAGACCTCTCCTGGGAACATCTGCATCCTGAATCACAAGCAGCGCTGCATGGGTATGATCCTCCTCTTCCTCAGGGACAGCAGAGTCTGACATCATCAGCAGCTTACACCTGGAGTCAGACACTCTGATAACCTTTTCTCATCTAAAACAAGATAATGTTTAGTCTCGGTTTAGTGCTAGAATGTCTGATTCTGGATCAGTGCTGAGGGTCATAATCTGCATGAACCTCTTCTTGGATCTCTTCTCTATCATGAAGATACACAAGGACATAATACATTTCTTGATGGCCCCATCAGTGCATGGGAGCTGTCAGAGGTCAATAGCAAATAGGTTAAAGAGAGCGCCAGTTGTTGGTGGTAGGTTTTTAAAATGAATTCAAAAATAAAAATAGTTTGGGGGGGCTGTATCCATGTTTGATCAACCCTCCCACTGTGAGCGGGACAAGCATGGAGTCTTGACACAAATCACAGGCTAGACACACTGGTGACGCTGTTAAGGGAGTCAGATCTAAAAAAAAAAGGGGGACCCAGATGAAAGCTGTCACCCTCCCAAACAAGGCCAGTACTCACCCTGACCGCTGAGTGTCCACAGCAAAGCAGACATCGGGCAGAGAGACACATAGAGGGGTTAGATTTTTGTCTCTGTGGACACACCGGTTGGACTACAGAGAGGGGGTGTAAACTGGATTCAGCAGCATCACTGGATTGAACTGCTTGATTTGTGCACTCACTTTCTGTGGCCTGCAAACAGCTGCACCTTGTTTAAGTCAATGTTGCATTATACCAGGGGAAAGAAAGAAGTGGAAGCAGTTGTAACAAGAGGGGAGAAGCCAGGGGTACAGACTGCACCAGGCCTGAGGCTCACAAGAGGCACATAAATATGGAGTTTGGCCTACACAGCGGAGGACTAATAAAAATGGAATAAGTTGTTTTGCTGGTAATGATACAAAGTAGGAGTGATTTTATCACAATGGGGAGCCATATTTAGTTAACTTTCTGTCAACAGAGAATAGCTGGAGCTGCCAAGAAGGACTGAGAACAACCACTACTATCGGCCGCCATCCTACCCCCCTCACACACTTGCTTGCTCTCACACACGCTTGTGTTCTCTTTCTCTCTGTCTCTCTCTCTCTCTCACACACAAACACACACACACCTGTTTCTGTCAGTCTAATTTGAATCATTTAAAAAATTTTGCCGCCTATGATTTTGCCACCAAGATAAGAGCATTGTATCCCACGTATAAGTCAATGAGCAGAACTGTTACTAGGCCATGAGCTGATGGTACTATCTCTGTGTTTATGTCATGCCCCTACAATGTCACAAGAAGAGTTTTGAGAACTTTATGTGTTAGCTGGACAGAGTAATCCTGGATCAGCTTTCTGCTAGAAAGGCAGCACACTCGTCATAAGTTTTATCCGGATGCATGAGCTGACAGCTATGTACCCAAATGAAAGTACTGGCAATGCGGCTGGTAGATAAAACCGTGGCTGTGAGCTGATGTTCTATGTTTGTGTCGATGGTGCAGAAAACAAATTGTGATATTAGAACTGTTCATCTGCAGCGGATTACATGATGGTACCTTACTCCAAGGATAACAAAATAGAGGCCCACAATTATATGGGTGGAGCTGGTTATACTGGGGAGGGCAGGGAACAGTACAGACCATGTGCCTGACAGCTCAAAGATGACTGGGCGATCATGAGGGAGAGAACTGGGAAGAGCAAAGCCCACACTGAACTGTGGTGTGCTGGTCAGCTTGGCCCTCGCTCTCCCTTTCTGAACAAGCTGTCCCTCCTCACATTACTCCTGCTTGTTAAAGTTGGAGGAATCAAGCAGAGAAACAGGGAGATAGAAAGAGACATCATGGTGCCACACCCTGAGAGACAGTGGGCAGACCAATAAAGTAATAAAAAACAAGTTGAATGTGCAAATTCATAGTATATACTGTATGAGTGTGTATGTGTGTATATGTGTATACGTATTTGTATGTACTTGCATGGGTATGCATATATGTACACACATACATATATGTGGGTGTGTGGATGTGTATAGTGTATTTACATGATTACATATCACAAGGAAGTATATTATTATTGTCAGTTCCATTGTTATTTCTATGTCTGTAAATTGTTCTTTCATGCCTTGGCAACAATGTTTTATTTGTCATGTCAGTAATTATTTGTATTGTGGACAGCATTTAGAACACCAAAACAGCACAGCGAGCTGCTCCTGAGGTTAGTGTTATCTAAATCAGGAGGTTTTTCAGTGGTAACCTCAATATCCACAGGCAGCCAGACACACCCACATTGTCCTTGGTTGTGGAATCAGCACTGCAGGATGACTGCAGGAAAAAATGCTGGTCAGGGAATGGAGGTCGGCATTCAAACCACAAGTATTTTTAAATGAAAATTTGGATACTAATCCAAAGAGGTTCACATGCCAAATGAAGTACGCTAAGGCAAACCCACTGTGCATTCACTGTAATCTGTCTTGTGTGAAGTTGGGGCACGGAAAAAGTTTATTTAAAAGGTGCTTGTAATGATTGAGGCCTCTTAAGTGAAATACTCATTGTTCTGTCTGTGACTACGGGAGGTCCTAGGTGTGTACCGTTCTCAGGACATTGCACCACATGCATGCAGAGGAAGTTCTGAAGCTAGCTAGCTGGACTGATGGTAGAATAGTCATTATTAATAGTCACAATTGTCTGCTATTTGCTCTGCAACAGTGTAGCCTACTGTAAAAACAATGTGCGATGATAACACGTTGTCTTCCACAAACACTTTGTTTCAGTACAAATACCAGAAGAACACGATCATAATTACAGTGCACACAATATACATTTAACAACAACATTTAAAAACCTCCTCTCTCTACAGAAAATTGTAACATACCCAGTTGTGCAGATGGCAAGACATTTACGTTGGCATAGACACACACAGCAACACAAAAATCTGTTCAGTTCTTCATCCCACAAGAACTGGTGCAGCACTGAGGTGGGGGAGGTTACCACAACTTTTATATTGTCCAAAATCCTTGGCCCTGATGGTTTTCCTATTGGTGGTCAATGGATACGGACAGGTCAGAGGGCAAATGCTGACCTGGGGGCTGTCCTTGGGGGTGTGCCTGTGCCTCGGGTTACCTGTGGGAGTGCTGCTGATAAGGGGAGCAGGACCGGTTTGGGCAGGTTTCAAGTGGTTTTAAAACAAAGGGTCAGTGAGAGGTGGGGATGGTGTGCACAAACAGAGGCAAAAGAATGTGGCCCTTTTTAACAGCTGCCCCCAAATTTCTTGTGGGAATTTGAACATTCCAAAGGGCCACATCCCACACACTGAAGGCCCTCCATTGTGTCATCTTGCACGTTTGAGGGCCGTCCATGTCTGGTGAGGCGGAGGGTTACAGGCGAGTAGGTTGTAAGTCCGCCGTCTTCTCGCCACTGCTTACATTTTGTGTGGCTGTGTTGGTGACGTCGATTGGATCCACTTCCTTGCAGAATCCAGGACTTGCGGACAGGTGTGAAGCCACCAAACTCGTGTGACAGGGTTGTCAGGCGGTTGTTGAAGGGCACCGACTTGCCTGCTTCCAAACCAGTGAGCTTTTCTGGAAAGCTTTCCTGCTGAGCTTTCTCTAAGAGCTGGGCATCTGACTCTGGGTGGTTGGTGGCTGAGGGCTCACCGACCTGATCAGCCGCCCTGTGAAGGGACGGTGCAGGGACTGGCTGCTAGGAGGGAGGGGCTTGTGTTCCCTGACACACTGGTCTGGTGGGCCCCATAACAGCACTTTGGTGGAGGAATGCAGGACACTGGTCCTATCGGTTGGGTTCAGCCAACTCCAACCGGGACTTACCACAGGTAATGCCCTCTCCGGATTTGCAGATGGAGGTCAACAGACACTGTGGGGCCGAGGTCTGGTGCTGAAGGTGCTGTGCCGGTCCTTGGAGGGTCCAGCCCAAAATGGGTCTTGATGGCCGCTGGATGAGGGAGAAAAGGCCCAAAGCCCAGAAGACAGGGTCTTTATTAGTGCTGCCGTCAAGTAAAAGGAGAAGGGCTTGCCTCAGTCTGAAGGTGCTCATTCAGTTTCCTTGTCATATCCCCGATAATAACATTTGCATCGGTATTGCTCTGTGACATCACAATTGTGACATCATTACCATAACATCATATTTCATGACACAATGAAAGGCCTAAACTGGGCTGAAGACTTTGAACTTTTTTCAACGGGGGCCAGAATAGATCTTGTGAAAATACCCGAGGGCCAGCTCCTTGTTTTTAATTTTACATATGCATTCTAAAAGCTTTTATTTTCAGTGTAGTAATAAATCAACTATTAAATGGCCTGTAATCAATAACATAGCAAGCTTTGCCTTCACATCCTCTTACACTGACTTCTTAGTAAAATTCAAAATGCACTGTGCAGTTTTTAATGAATTATGAAACAGTAAGATGGCAATGAAAACAACACATTTTTAATGTTATTTATATTGTATTATATTCAAAATATTCATTATGTAAAATCTTCAAAATACAAATCAGTTTTTATTCAAATCCATTAACATATAGTAGTGTATGTAAGTGCCTACTGTACTTAAACAAGTCTTTAAGTCAGACATTTTATGTATTTTTAGTTTTAAGCAAAGTTAATTCTGGAGTGGTATAAATAAATGAAATATGAATATAAAACAGGCTTAATAAGACATCATTGCAATGCAACTCATTTCAAAATACAAATAAATTCGACTGATGATTCACCAGCTATAGATGTGTTTGCAGGCTAGGCCTACTGTTGCTACACACAGGTGTTTAATAAGCTTTTGCACGAATGAGGTTAATTGTTTTAACCACTGGCTTCACAATGTGCTCAAATTTCAGAAATTTCGTGCACAGCACTTGTTCATGAATGATGCAGTGAATTTCAATGGCATCGTCCCCATGCTCACGGACTCTGTTCTGTATCAGCGCGGCTAATCCACTCCTTTCACGTATCATAGAAGGCGCACCATCAGTAGCAATTCCGCTCATTTTCGCCCATGGCAGTTTTATGTCATTGACAACTTTAGACACGGACTGAAACAAATCCCTCCCCCTAGTATGGCCCTTCAGACTCTGAAGGTCAAGTAATTCTTCAGTAATGTTCATATCGTCATCACCTCCCCTCAAAAAATAAGTAGCTGAGCTGTATTGGTTTAGTCAGTGCTTTCATCGCAGGCTAGTGAAAAAAGTCAAACCATGCCCCCCTCTCACTCACTTGTCTCTTGATGTCTGTAGATAATTCTTCTATTCTCCGTGCCAAACATTGGAAAACTCCTGCTTTTTCTCAGTACAAATGGCATCCACCATCTTTATTACACAGTCTTTCACAAACTCGCCCTCAGCAAAAGGTTTAGCGCGCTTCGCAATTAGCATCATAGCATCGCCACTTCGTAGCTAGCTCTGGTACCTTTTTTCTTTGAGTCTTTTGCCCGTGAGAAGAGTTGTTGCTGAGAGGCCAAGCTAGCTTCCAGTTGCTTCACTTTGTTAGTCCTTTCACAGCTGGGCAGTTTCTGGTACAAACTATGCTTAGTTTTGTAATGTGTCTTCACATTGAATTCTTTCATAACAGCGACGGTCTCTTGGCAAATGAGACAGACACAATGATTTCGGCTTTCAGTGAAAAAGTACTCCGTTTTCCATCTCTCTTGAAAGCGGCGGCCCTCGCTATCAACTTTGCACTTCTTTGCAGCCATAACGAATGACTGGTAGGCTATTGACTGAATAACCAATCAGTTTGTTATTAAGGGACAAGTTTAATTTCTTCAATATTTTGCAGGTCTATAAACTGTTAGTGCTGCCATTGTGTGGTGGGCCACTTGAATAGCACAATTCACGCCTTCACCGCATAGCCTAATATTGTACTGTAGCGCTGGCACCATGGTGGGCCACTCGCACTATATTTTGGGAAAGAGGCCACGGGCCATTTAAAATCTGCCCCCGGGCCGCATTTGGCCCGCGGGCTGTAGTTTGGCCACCCCTACTTTGAAGCATGTGTGTGTCAGGGGCCATTCCAATCTGGAAAAGGGACATGCTCTGTCACTCACATAAATCACTGGAGCATGCAGTCATGGCACTTAAACCACTTCACGGGGTGAGAAGATTAATAAAAAGAAGATTAATAAAAAGGATTTATGACCCCGGACTAAGCAGCCATATTTTGCCTGTGAACATCACAGCCATGAAGAGCCATGAGGGGACAGCAGAGGGGTCAAGCCTGCGCCTGCTCTGGTATCACCATTGAAGAGTGTGTTTTGGGGGGAAGAGGAGCTAAATACTGTTCCCAAAGGCTCTCCTTCTAAGCGAGACAGTCAACAGCATTGATACTTGTGAAAATGTTCCGTTAGCATTCGTGCAGCCACAGGGTGCAGGCTCTCCTGGTAAGTGTCAACTGGCTCAAAGTAAACGAAAGGGCTCTTTTAGTGAAAGGGAAGGAGAGGCAAAACATTCTGGGAGTTGCACCATTCCACATCGCACCAGAATCCCAAGCCCCCACCCCGTGCCCATGATGGATAAAGGGCTCATTCAGGGGTGGTACTTCCTCCCCCTCCTGCCTCTGATGAGAGGTGCCTGGGGTTCCACTCACCCCACCATCCATCACTAGGGGTGGAGCCGAATCCGAATACGGTATTCGGCAAAGCACAAATAGTGGGTTTTTACAAATATTTATTTCGTACAAAAAATTGTAAAATTATTTGTTTTCAGGAAAAAAAAAAAACGTCAAATAGCTGGTGTTCCTCATAACTGTGAGCGCGGCGGGTATTTGTGCTCCGCCTGCTTGTGCTGGCATGATAGGAAGACAATAGGAGAGTGGAGGGGAGATAGCACAGACAGGAGAAAAGGAGCAGCGCAGCCTAATTAAAATATAGGCAAAATGTAGTACATTGCTACGCCACTATTTTGTTTTGATTAGGGTTTTTTTTTTTTTTTTTACCTTAACTGGTTTGCTGAGGTAATTTATTATAAAGTTACTTGTCTTTCATTTTCCTGTTGGACCTGCAATATGTGAAGCAGAGTTTGTTTTACCGGGAGGATGACATTAGCCTACACTAGATCTGGCAGTGTAGTTACTAGCTAGTTCACCTACACGCTGTGCTCACTACTCAGTCAGCCTGTGTGTCACATGGTTGCAGATATCACACTGGAGAAAAGGAGTGTTATTCATAGCCATTCTAGCAAAATTCCTGTGCCACTATTTCAACTTAGAAGACGGGAGGAGATTAGGCTAGTGTTCACCTGTTAGCCCTGTAACTTATATTATTAACCTATATTATTGGCAGTGTAGAAGTAGGTCTACCTTTTGTGTGATTGTTTCGAATTGCATCTACACTTGACAAGGATGGAGATATTTGCATAGCCTGTTAGGCTACTCTACTTTTTGCAGACAGCAAGATCTATAGTTAGCTCCATTGTTAGCTCCGTTGTCTACTCGTTAAGTTACCTCCATTTCAATGGTGTTTATGGTTATACATGTCTATTGCTGGATTTATGAAAACCATAAACTAATATTACATTTAAGTGTTCATAATTATTTTAATAGTTTATTGAAGAACACTTATATTAACACTTTAATATCCTAAAATTAGAAGTATAATAAAAACAAAAACAGGATTGTTACGCCTATTTCCACTTTTACTCAAATACAAACACAAATACAAATAATTTTGCTGCCTCAACAAATACAGATACTAATACAAATACTGGGCTCTCTGGACATCCCTATCCACCACCACCACCCCATGGAGTCTCTCTCTGCGTGTAACACAGCATCAAACCACCCACCCATCCTTAGATGTTGAATCACAGCACCATCACAGGATAAGAACAGCCAGAAACACAGTTCAACAAACATGAAAAGGCTTGGTGCTGTTACCCTTCACATGACAGAGTCAGGATTTGACCCACAGAGGTCACCTGAAATGTCACCCGCCCTGCATCATCGTTACAGTAGCAGTACGGTTTAAGACTTTGACCATGTTGACCATGTTTCTGTGTGCCTCATGTAAGATATGGGGCCACATGTATCAATGTTTGTGTACAACTTGCCGTAAAACTATGCGTACGCACAATCTCACGATTTGCATACGGAGGTTTTTCATCAGAGTTATCAAACACCACGTACGCCTGATTGTCTTCATATATCTGAGCGTAAATCAAATCAGCGTGAGATCATGTGCACATGAACGCACTTAACATCCACTCCCACAATTGTTCTTATATGGACCGAGACACACCCTTAACTCATTGAATTAACGTAACGTAAGGTCCCAGGTAAATCTGAGTGAAATGCAGAGATTGACATTGGGAAACAATGGCAGGACGCAAAAAAAAAACAAAAAACAAAAAACTATTCAGACACGGAGATAGAAGTGATGGTTGATGATGTGGAGAGGAGAAAAAATGTCCTTTTTGGAGGCCAGAGTAGCGGCATTTCAAATCGACTGAAAAATGCGAAGTGGCTCAAAGTGGTGACTGCTATGAATGCAGTTTCACCAGAGGTGCTTACGGTGGAGGAGGAGAAAAAGAAGTGGTCGGATTTTAAACCTGAGTGTCCTCGCACCATTTAGGGAATCGGAGCACTTGGAACGTAGGTCTACAAGATGCAAAATAATAGAATTTATGAACGCGTCTAACCACTGCGAGATGACCGCTAAAATCAACAAAATAACAGCCAACAGTGTCAGGGTCATTAAGTAAAAAAACAAAGATAATCAGATCGTTTTGTCTGTCTTTCTGCTCATGCCATGCATGCAGCTCTATCGCTCTCTCTGTCTCTTGCGTTGACCGAAACTTTACTTCCCTGTGTCGTTTCCAACGAGTATTCCAACGTTTCCAATATTTTTGTTGTTTGTGCTATTTTTCTATGGGGTACATAAAACATAAACTTGCCCCCTCGTGGCGCCGGATGCGGACACACTGGTCCTGTGTGCGCTTATTCGTTTTTTGGTCTCTCTTTTAATACTGGCTTCACCACTGCTGTGAAATAAATGTATTATTTGATTTTGAAACAGTAGTCTTGTGTTGTTATTTAGCCTTTCAGAGGCTATTGCATGGTTAAATCAATGAATTTCATTAAACCTACCACCAGACCAATTTTAGGTGGTGACCTGGTGGTGACCCCAAATATTTCTATTTCATATAATGGCCATGACGCACAAACACGTGGAAAAGGTAAGGTTCACATATAGACAAAACGCCACTATATTGCCACCCGCAGGATGAAAAAAATGCAGAAATAGGCAATAACAGGATGATAATCTACTGCTTTACTATGTAAAAAGATTTGCCCCCTTGCCATTTTTAACTGCCCCCTCAGTCACTTCATCCTGGCGCTGGGACCTGGCGCGATAAGACTCATCAATGATTGACACAAGACCCATTTACTTGCATCACCGTTAGTTCCTCTTGGTGTCGCCAATCTGCAACTTACAAATTTTATGCGTACGCCACCTCGAGACCATGCGTAGAGGTACACGTTTTCCCGGGCAGTATCTTTTCATACATACCGTTTTATGTGTAGAAAAGTGCACAGCACGATTTTAGTGCATACACACCGTTGATACATGTGGCCCGTGATAGTTTGAAGTCTGTGACAGACAGGTGAGTGGCTGGGGTATGTGCTCACCTGCACAGTACATTCTGGGAAAACGTGATTGGGGCTGGGAGTTGGGAGCGGGTGCAGACAACTGTATGACCTCAGAATGATATTTGACTTGACACTTAACCATTTGGAAATAGCAGAATCCATAACCCCTTTGTTATTATTGTGTTTTACTGCTTTGGAAAGGGGTTCAAAACCTTCTTTACCTGACAACCAGTAATAATAACTCAGTTGTTAAACAGTTGAAAAAGTTTTTGGATTTCTATTTCATAGAAATTGAATTCTGGAGTGTGATGGGTGCTGTAGTGAGTTGGGAGTTTGGTCAAATCTTTGAATCAGCTCCTTAGTAATTAGTTGATTGGATCTTCTCAGGGAATTCAATCCCCATAAAGATAGATGCCTCAGTATGTGTGTGTGTATTTTACACACATGTCTGTATGTGTGTTTGTCTGTGCTTATGTGTGTTTTGGCAAAGCAGACACATTTTTAAGCCTGTTAAAGCCAGTTGACCACACACATCAAAACTGACAATTCACTCGTGCAATATTACTGTCTAATGTCTGATTTTTCTACTGTGTACTTTCTGTTTTTTTAATTTACTATTTGTTATATCTTGTTGTTTTGATTACTTATTTTTATTATATTTTTGTCAGGGTTGACGGGGGAAAGGACCCAGGCGCAGACAAAACAGGCGGTTAAAGGAGATCCTTTAATGTCAGGTCCAAAAGCACAGGCAAAAATCATAGTCAAAAATAACAGTCCAAAATCAGAGACCAGAAAGGCCACAGGGGAAAACACAGAAACCAAAACGGCAGGCAAAAAGGGAGGACCAGAAACAGGCAGAGTCAAAAACCAAACAAATCTGAACTAAACAACTGGCGAGAACGACACAGAGAACAAAACTGAGACGATCAGGCAAAGAACAAAGGAAACAGCAGGGTATATATACATGGCTGGTGATGAGACAACAGGGAACAGGTGTGCAGGATGGGCTTCAGGTGGTGGGCATGGCAGCAGGGCAGGTAGGCAGGACAGGAGGAGGGGCGCTGGCTGAGAACAAAACAAAAGCACATGCACGGAAAAAACAAACAAAAGACACACCCACGATGATAGACAGGGAGAAACCAGCAGCTCAGGCTGGAGTGCTGACAATTTTGTTCTTTTTTTTTACTTGCACTATCCCCTATGCTGCTGTAACACTGCAAATTTCCCCGTTGTGGGACAAATAAAGGATTATCTTATCTTATCTTTTTTAGAAATTAGACTTGGAAAACTCAGAGGATTTCTCAGTGTCAAAATGAAGCAGCTCACAGCACAAACCGAAATGTGCTCTAGACAGAATTCCCTTGAAAGTAAATGGTGCAGACTATGAGCTGGGATGCCCCTCTCACTGACTACAGAAACTGATGTCCTGAAACCTTTTTTCAGCATGTATAAGTAGTGAGTGATAATGTGTTAGTATTAAAACTGATATCTCGCAAGGCACAACTTTGTTAAAGAGTTCTGGTTAGTCCTTATGGGTTCAGAGACTGTGTCCCTGATTTTGTGTGTTGAGTGTGCATGTGTGTGTAAAAACTGTGAGTTCAAACTGTATTTCCATGCTTCTTTCTGTGCTAAGTGTGTGTGTCTGTGTCTGGTTGTGCATAGTGATGTATGTCTGTTCAGCCAGTACTGTATGTCTTTCTATTCATGCCAATATCCCTGTAATGTGTGTGTGTGTGTGTGTCTGTGTGTGTGTTCAGCCAGTGTGTCTCTATCTTAGTGTCCATGTCCATGTGTGTTTCTACAGGCCTCCTCAGACAGTCACTGGGTTAGGGTGCGGAAGTGGAAATACAAAAAAACTCTGGGCCTGTTGGGGTGCAGTGAGTGGGGGTTTGGAGGGAGGTGATGAAGAGGTTCCAACAACAACCTGCCTGCCCTGCTCTAATCACACTGTTGGGCAAATGCCAAGTGGGTCAGACTTGTACAAAAACTGTACCAGGAGACTGCATTATTGAAAGTGGGAAAGTGTGTGAGAGAGACAGGCTGTTTACTAAGCATGGAGAGAGTCAGCCTGTGTTACTGTGTCAAGGAAGACGTTGTGTTGCTGTGTGTGGAGGGAGAGGTTGTGTTAATGTTCGTGGAGGAAGACAGGCGGTGTTCCTATGTGTGGAGGGAGAGAGGCTGTGTTTCAATGTGTGGAGCAAGAGGTTGTGTTACTGTTTGTGCAGGGAGACAGGCTAAGTTACTGTGCATGGAGGGAGACAGGCTGTGTTGGTGTGCGTGGAGGGTGAGGTGTATTACTTTCAAAGGAGTGAGACAGGCTGTGTTACTGTGTGACAAGGGAAAGGTTGTGTTACTGTGTATAGAAGGAGAGGTTGTGTTACTGTCTTGGGGGGAGAAAGGCTGTGTGTTGAAGGAGAGGTTTTTGTACTGTTCGTGGAGGACGACGTTGTGTTACTATGAGTGGAGAGAGTCAGGCTGTGTGTGGAGGGAGACAGATTGTTGTCAGGGTTTCATAGACTGCTTCTTGCAACAACCAGCAGGTGTCCTCATGACAGTCCGTCTGGCCCGGTTGCCTGCTGCTTCCCCGAGCTTCCACCAAGGGACTGTCTTCCTGTTTTTGCCTGAACTGTGTGTGCTTAATCTCGTTGGATTGTTTTCACCTGTGTGTAATTAGTTTCTATGTGTTTTGCTGCTCTATTTAAACACTGCCTGTGGCTTGGTTCCCTGCTCAGTCTTGAGCTACCCTGTGTTGTGTGCTTTCCCATGCCTAAGTTCGCTTGTTTCCAGTAAAGATTCTTTGTCTTCTGAAACCCTTCCCTGTTTTGTATGATCTCTGCATCTGGGTCCCTCCTGCTAAACCGTTACAGCAAGACTGAGCCATCGCATGGCTCCAGCAAAGATTAACCATCTTAAGGCCACACTGGCTTCTCAGTTTGTTTCTGCCGACAAGAGACATGAACACTCCTCCATGAGATCATGGGAAATCTCCTAACCCTTGCTTCAGCATTCAACTTATCAGGTACCAATTGCCTCATCACTTCCCTCACCATATGAATCACTGCCTCCTGACCCACCTTCGTCATCCCTGCCTGGCAGGAATCTGTGTTTACCAGCCCTCGAACGATACGATCAGAGTCCAGGCAAGTGTCAACTTCGAACTGCAAGCTTCTGTTTCCCAGAGACTGTTAAAAGGTGGCATTCATCATTTCCTTGCTGACCGGCCTGGGCCACGGGGATTTGGGATCAGAGGCTACCAGTTTGCTCAAACATTCACAGTTTTATGGAAGAGATGAAGTGTGTTTGATGACCCAGTGACCGGGCGTGAAGCTGCTAAAAGACTCCTCTAAATTGACCAAGGTTCCCATAGTGTGGTAGACTTTGCCATACAGTTCTGCACACTGGCTGAAGAGAGTCAGTAGAACCCTGAAGCGCTAATAACTACCTTCCATCAGGGGCTATCGGAGGATATCAAGGATGAGCTTGCTTCCAGGGAGTCGGTTGATGACCTAGAGTCACTCATTGACATGGCTATCTGGGTGGATAATTGCCTTCGACAGAGGAGGAGACAACGACAAAAGATTTCTGCCACTCCTACGGTCTTAATCTCTAGCTCCACTTGCAAGTCTCCTGATCATCACCAAGCCCTCTCGAGTCCCCAGACTCCTGACCCAGGGGAGCCCGTGCAGTTGGGTAGGACTCATCTCTCACAGTCAGAACAGGATAATTGAATGTGAGAGCGGTGTTGCCTGTACTGTGGGGCTCCCGGGCATTTCAGTGTATCCTGCCCAGAGCTTCAAGGAAAAGTGCAGCTTCTGAGGATGAAAAGGTTCATGATGAGTCTGTCTCCCAAGTATGAAGCTCCTGGGGTCCTGCTGGTGTACCTTTCATGGGGAGAGGATGAGCAAACCCTGGGTAAATTCCTGGACCTCTCCTTAGGCAGTCGCCTAGGTGTCCCCCTGGCTGACCTTGGCTGCCCACTTTCCATAACAGCAGTGGATGGGAATCCACTGGGCTCCAGTCAGGTACGTCAGTGTACTGTCCCCCTTCAGCACCACCATGAAACCATCAAGTTCCATCTCATTGACTCTCCTGAGCTCCCCTTGATACTGGGGTTCCCCTGGTTGGTCTAACACAATCCTCACTTTGATTGGTCCAGTGGAACATTGGTCAAGTGGTTGCCGTCATGTGGTTGCCGCCCTCCTCTCCCGAAATGCCGCCCTGCTCTCCCGAGTCACCGATTCCACCAGAGTACATTGACCTCCAAGCGGTTTTCAGTAAGAAGTAACAATGTCTCTGCCCCCCATCGTCCCTACAACTGTGCTATTGACCTGCTGCCTGGAGCTTGCCCTCCTCGAGGAAGAATTTTCACCTTGTCGGGCCCTGAGACAACCGCCATGGACAACTACATCTGTGAGGCCCTCGCAATCAGTTTTATCCATCCCTCCACCTCTCCAGCTGGAGCTGGATTCTTTTTTGTGAGCTAAAAAGATGGGGGTCATTGTACATAGATTACAGGGGCCTCAATAGTTAATGATAAAGAACTGTTTATCTGTTATCTGTTGCCGCTAATTAGGGCCCGAGCACCGAAGGTGCTGCGCCTCCGGTGTCCACCGGAGGGCGCATGCACCATAGGTGCAAGGCCCTATTGTTTTCATAAGGATTGTTATTATTATTATTATTAGGGCCCGAGCACCGAAGGTGCTGCGCCTCCGGTGTCCACCGGAGGACGCATGCACCATAGGTGCAAGGCCCTATTGTTTTCATAAGGATTATTATTATTAGGGCCCGAGCACCGAAGGTGCTGCGCCTCCGGTGTCCACCGGAGGGCGCATGCACCATAGGTGCAAGGCCCTATTGTTTTCATAAGGATTATTATTAGTAGGGCCCGAGCACCGAAGGTGCTGCGCCTCCGGTGTCCACCGGAGGGCGCATGCACCATAGGTGCAAGGCCCTATTGTTTTCATAAGGATTATTATTATTATTATTAGGGCCCAAGCACTGAGTGTGCGAAGGGCCCTATTGTATCCGCTGTGGTTTTTAGGGCCCGAGCACCGAAGGTCCTGCGCCTCCGGTGTCCACCGGAGGGCGCATGCACCATAGGTGCAAGGCCGTATTGTTTTCATAAGGATTATTATTATTATTAGTATTATTATTATTATTCTTTGTCTCCAACACTTGGCCATTTTTGAGGTGGTTCCCATGGGCGAAAACTCATGAAATTTTGTACACACATCAGTGTTTGTGACCGCTACTCAGAGACAGAGACTTGTCCCCGGGTGTGGCCCAGGGACTCCATAGCGCCCCCATGTGACAATGAGTCTTGTGCCTGGCATGTAGTTTCACCTACACGCACCAAATTTTGTAGGCCTGTGGGTCTCATTTTGACAAACAAATTTGCAATTACATCTTATTAGCCATACCCAACAGGAAGTGAGCTATTTTGGATTTTGTGCGTTTTCACAGTCACCGAACTTTCGAATACTCCTCCTAGAGGATTGATCCGATTAATGCCAAGACATTCCTGATGCTAAATTGCGAAGGGATTTTTGATATCTTGCATGGTGTTGAAATGGCGAAACAATGAATTTATATGTCTCGCCACACAAAAAGGAAATTTGTCATAAGTTCTCCATACATTGCTTGATACGGCTCAAACTTCACAGGTTTTTGGTTATGATGGTTATGATGATATCCACATGCCCAGAGTCACACCCTGGTATAGCGCCACCATCTGGCAACAAAAAGAGTGGCTTTTTCAGCCATCTCAGCTCTAGTGCTCCTAGACGGTTCATCGGATTCAATTCAGATTTGGTG
Organism: Megalops atlanticus; assembly: GCA_019176425.1. Classification (NCBI taxonomy): domain Eukaryota; kingdom Metazoa; phylum Chordata; class Actinopteri; order Elopiformes; family Megalopidae; genus Megalops; species Megalops atlanticus. The sequence continues at coordinate 37,484,019 of CM032886.1, read as the reverse complement.
TACATGTGGTCACAGATGTCTTGATTTTATTCTGCAAAGGTATTTTTTGATACGTTGAACAGCGTAGCCATGGGTAAAGGTTGAATTTGGGCACCTCTAAACAGTTTTTGACCAGTTTCACCAGTCTGATGAATGACAGGATGCTTAACCAATCAAATTATGAGTTGCACCGTGGGGGTTGTATTGAGGTGCAACGTCATGAATGTAGCTCTTGAGGTACTCGAACAGCGGCCATGTTTGTGAATGTGTTTTGAGCGCTTTAGCAGTGTTGCCAATTCACCGATTTTGGAGACATTTTGCATGTTTAGTAAAAAACAAACTCCTTTAATTGTGGTATTGTGTTAATTTGGTGATTAAGTCAGGGATAACTGCGGACGAACTGTCCCGGTTGGAACATTTTTGACGAGTCGCAGGCAAGCTCAGCTTCGAGTGGCGGTGTTGCGAACTCACCCATGTCGGAAGGCATTTCGCATCCTTGGCATCAGTATGATGCCAAGACATTCCTGATGCCAAATTGCGAAGGGATTTTTGATATCTCAATCGGCGTTGCCATGGCGAGGCGATAAATTTACACGTGACCGCGCTCAAACAGGAAGTGTGGCATAATTCCGCTGTACATGGTTTGATTTGGCTGAAACTTCACATGTATGTTCATTTATGGGGCAAAATCACACACACATGCCAATTGTGATGCATTGTCATAGCGCCACCTACTGACAGCAGGAAGTGAGGTATTTATAACAAACATTTCAATGCTCCTCCTAGAGGATTCATCCGATTCATACTAAATTTGGTCAGCATGATGCCAAGATGTCCATGATGCTAAATTACGAAGGGATTATTGATATCTCAATCGGCGTTGCCGTGGCGAGGCGATCAATTACCATGTTACTGCGCTCAAACACGAAATGTGGCATAACTGTGCTGTACATTGTTTTATTTGGCCCAGACTTCACATGTATGTTCAATTATGGGGCAAAATCAGATGCACAAGCCAATTGTTATTCATTGTCATAGTGCCACCAACTGGCAGCAGGAAGTAAGGCATTTATAACAAACTTTAGACAACATTTTAACAAATCTTTCTCCTACATGGCTCATCAGATTCATACTACATTTGGTCAGTATGATGTCAACATATTTATGATGTTATGATGTTCACTCCTTCTCTTACATGACAAATCATATTGTTTCCCGCAACGACACCAATCACCACGCCGACTGCAAATACCAAACCAACGAATTCTCAGTTAACGATACACAATCAATGACAACATACTGTCCCTACATTCTGATATACCATATAGTGATTATTGATCCACTTTACACAACACATAAATGAATTGCCATCACAAACTATAGTAAAGCACAATATATTTGTGTCTTGAGTGAGGATCCTCTACAACCATTTACTAGTCACAAACAGTCATCAGGAACAATAACGAAGTATCTGATGATGCCATAACCTACACGAGGCTACACCCTTGGTGCTTCGGCCCGTTCATCGCTGCTTGCAGCTATATTTTTGTTTGTTTGCCAATACCTCAGCAAGGGGGTTGCTTGCTCATATTTTCTGGTTGTGTGGTTTTAAGCCCGAATCCTTATAGCTATCGCTATGACCATGTAATCTGGCATCAGATGTGATTGCATTGTTGGATGACGAAATGTCACGGGTCACGACTCGCCGGAGGTGCGAGGGCCCGCCATCGGCGCTTGCGGCTATATTGTCTACCTTGTTACTGTTACCGTGTTACTGTCTACTGTGAACATTTTCACTGAGCTGGACCTCTGCAATGCCTACAATCTTGTACAGATCCGAGAATGGGATGAGTGGAAGACTGCATTCAATACATCTACTGGCTACTATGCGTACCTGGTGTCAAGTTATCTGGGGTTTCTGCATCATCTCCTACCCAAACTTGAAAAAGGCCTTGCTTGGCTACTAACAATGCATGGATCAACTCTTGAATGATGGAGCCCTTGATCTTCTTTTTGTGTTCCTTTATTAATACCTTCAGCAAGGGGTAACAATTGCAGACAATAATTGTGATATTGGCAGTAATTTAGTGTTAACTTTAGCTTTAGGTCCCGCTACCATTTCAAAATGTCTATACTTTTAGCCCCAATTTCGTTATGCTATACCAGTAGTGCACATCTTTAGTCAACAGAGCATTTTTTTGAGATACCTGAATATTACAGTATGATTTCCAAGATGGGAAAATCTAGTAAAAAAGATGACCCGGCAACTAGCCTAACAGTGGAGGCTATGACCGTGCTGCTGGCGCAACACAGAGAATCCCTGTCTGCCGAATTTAAGTCATCCCTCGGGGCGGTAGACTCAAAAATAGACCAAATTCGCTCAATGGTGGAGGACCAAGGTCAACGCATTTCCTCACTTGAATCTTTCTCAAACGACTTCAGTCAATATCGGCAAGATCTAGAGTCTCTCTGTTGCAATCTGCGTGAAGACACCTCCAAGCTAATGGCCAAAGTCACCAACCTAGAGGGATATAACAGGCGGCAAAACATCGAAAACGGACGCCCTACCCAATTCTTTTCAGAATTACTCAACGAGGTCTTCGGAAAGGAGGTACTTCCATCCGCTCCAGAACTTGAGAGAGCGCACTGTAACCCGGCAGCTAAGCCCAAACTCGGGGAGAGACCACATACAGTTCTGCTTCACTGTTATCAGATCAAGGATCTCCTGGTTTGAGAAGCGCGCAGAAGAGGGAAGGTGGGATACCGCGGCCATAGCATCCATGTCCTTGAAGACTACACCTGGAGGTGTTAAGCCAGTGGGTAGAATACAGAGACATTATGGCCGAACTGTACAAGCAGGGAATGCGACCCGTTCTTCTTTATCCAGCAAGACTACGCATCACGTTGCCCAGTGGTGGAAAGAAGTGGCTGAAATCGGTTGCTGAAGCACGCAAGTATATTAATGAGCACAGTGCTGGCAATGATCGATGTGAAAGTGAAGGAACTGATAATACTAACAATTAACTTGCTAATGGTCTGTTAAACTAATGTTTTGCTAAGTTGCTACATACGTGAATGTTCAACCATTACTTTTAAATGGAGCATTTTCAATTTGCAAGAGTTATAAATTCACTCCTAAATTTGATAGTGTTATCTAATGTTACATGCCTTGATTATGGCACTTTCCTTGTTCAGAAGTGTTTTGGTATTGTCATGACAGAACATTTACCCTTGTCTAGTTTGCTTAAAACTGTTAGCCGGCTATATCCATTACAGATTTGTACTTGGCACACTGTGCACACAGCTCACAGTACATGAATACGTGACCATAGGGGTTAATAAGAAACTGTTTATTACTGGGGTTCAAACTTCAACTGTTGTGGGAAATGGGAGAAATTGAGATACAAAATGGGAAGATCTGTTGTTAGACAAATGAATGTAGCTAAGAGTTTGCTGCTATACTTTTTGGCAGCCGTGTGGGCTCGGGGCAAGGGGAGGGTTTTTTTTCTCAGCTGGCACTTTATTCTTCTTCAACTGTTACTTTGAGCACTTCCATTTTTTTATGTTGCATCTTTGGCATCTTAGTGTAGGAATCGCCTTTTTGCAAGAGACCCACCTACGTGACTCAGACTGCTCCCGTATCCAGAGAGGCTGGGTGGGACAACTGTTTCACTCCTGTTTTCAGGCTAAGAAAAGAAAAGTTGCCATTTTGATTGATAAAAATGAGCCCTCTAGTGTTATCAAAGATCAGAATAGTCGTTACTTAATTGTATCAGGAAAGCTGTTTAATACTCAGGTGGTTTTAGCTAATGTCTATGCCCCAAATTTAGATGATGTTGCCTTTCTGGAATGCTTCTTCTCCCTTCTCCCTGATCTGGGCAAACATTCTCTGATACTCTGGGTCTAACAAGCAGTTGAGGTCTCCCCTGAGTTGGACTGTTCCTCTTCTAATCCTGCTGCTGTCCGTAAGTCAGCCAACTACATACAGTCTTTCCTCTCTGAATATGGCATTTCAGATATGTGGCGCTTTTTACGCCCCAGTGACAGAGAATTCTCTTTCTTGTCAAGCGTCCATCACACCTACACTAGAATCGATTATGTTTTTATTGATAACAAGCTCATCTTGCAGGTTTGCTCTTGTGATTTTCAAAGCATTGTGATATCTGATCACGCCCCTGTAGTCCTGGGTCTATCTTTTCCTGGCATTGGTCAAGCAAAGAGACACTGGTGATTTTAACTCAACTCTACTATCTGAAGAAAGCTTTGTGAAGTGTATAGCAGAACAAATAACTTTCTTTTTAAACACAAACACCTCCTCAGAAGTCTCCAGCCTAACTGCATGGGAAACCCTGAAAGCATATTTAAGGGGCCAAATTATATCCTTTGTAGCAAACAAAAGTAGTAACCTCCATAAGAAACGATTAGACCTCTCAAACCAAATCCTCAGACTAGATAAACAGTATGCCCAGATCCCTACACCTGAATTGTATAAAAAACGATTAGAATGCCAAACAGAATTTGACCTCCACTCAATGTATCAAACAGAGAACCTATTGCATAGGACTAAGAGTGTGTTTTACGAACATCTTAACAATCTTAAATTCGATACACTCACAGCCTTTCAAACTTCAGCCTGGGACTCGCCAGGGGTGTCCTTTAAGCCCTCTGCCTTTTGATTTAGCAATTGAACCACTGGCTATCACTCTCTGCAGTTGCAGCCACCTGTCAGGCATCTGGAGGGGGGGTATTGAACATAAAGTATCACTCTATGCGGATGACCTGTTACTATACGTTTCCGACCCAAGTGCCTCCCTGCCTGCTGTGCTCTCGCTGCTTGACCAATGCAGCCAAATCTCTGGGTACAAATTAAACTTACACAAGAGCAAACTATTTACAATTAATAAAGACGCGTTAGAACTGGATTATTCGGATATACCGCTTAAAATTGAAAAGGAGTGCTTCATTTACCTTGGGGTCTCCATCACAAGAAAATATAAACACATCTTCAAAGAAAACTTTGTCAAATGCCTGAACCAGGTTAAACAAGACATAACAAAATGGTTGCCCTTGTCTATATCCCTAGTAGGGCGTATCAATTCTGTGAAAATGACGACACTGCCTACGTTTTTGTATCTTTTTCATTGCATCCCTGTTTTCATACCCAAGTCATTTTTTAACTTACTAGACTTACTAAACTTACTAAACTTACTAAACTTACAGTTTCCGTTTTTACTACTGGGCGGCTAACATTCAAAGCTTTGCACTCTGGATGCACTTCCACCTTCAACCTAGTCCCCCAGCATGGATCTCCATGGAAGCTAACTCCTCCCGACACATAATCCTCCCTGCATTACTGGGGGAGGCGCTCCCTCTGCATCATGTGATTCCTTCCAGACTGAGCTGTAACATCATGAATGTGTCTCAGCAGAAGCCCTGTGATGTGTGAATCTTTTGGCAAGATTGCTTGCTGCTTAGAATCATCTGGCATCGCCGCTCGGCTCAACCTTCCTCCAACTCTCATGACTCTGTCTTGGAGTACTGGATTCAACTTGTAGAGTGAGCTACTTTTCTTCACCCTTTGATGTTCCTTCAGCCTTGCCAAGTCTTCTTTAAATCCTTGTTTTTGACAGTACTTCACGATTTCCGTTTCTGCTTTTGTCAAACCTTCACAGGTTAAGTCTGTTCCTTTGAAAGCCTTCTTGAACTGATTTATTCTGCTTTCTCCATTTAAAGTGTCTGGTTCCTTTCTCTTTGCTTTCAGTTCCATAAGCAGATCTTTCAATTTCAGAAACCAAGCAACAGCACGTTTTAGCTTTGTCCAAGATGAGTAGTGGGTCATCAACTGGTCCATTGCATCCTTGGGCTCTTGCGCCTGAATGACATGTACTGCTGCCATTCTTTTGACTTCTGGGTCATCGACGTCCAGCATTCCAGGATCTGGATTCTTGGGCCACTGGTCCTGTGCGCCAAGCAGGAAACCTGGTCCTGAAAGCCAGCTTTCACATTTCAAGAATGCTTCAACAGTCTGCCCTCTCGAGACATGATCAGCAGGATTCAGAGTGGTATTGACATATCTCCACTGAGAAGTCTGAGAGTGCTCCAGGATTGTTGAGACTCTATTAGCAACAAAAGTTTTGAATCTGGTGCTTTCGCTGTTCAGGTATTTTAGCACAGCCGTGCTATCCGTCCAAAAGATTGAGTCGTGAAGTTCCAATTCAAACTCTTTCTTCAAAAGCTTGTCCATCTTAATTGCAACCGTGGCTGCGGTCAGTTCCAGTCTTGGTATGGTTTAAGGGAGCGACCCTTGCCTTTGCCATCATCAGAGTGGACTGAGCTTCGCCAACTGCGTTGCGCAGTAGTAGATAGCTTGTTGTTCCATAGGCATCTTCGCTCGCGTCAGCGAAGTGATGTAGCTGTGCGAAGACTGGTGCACCAAACTGCTTTGTCTTGATGCATCTGTGAACTCCAAAATTCTCAAGCTGCTGCAGACCTGAGATCCACCTTTTCCAGCTCTTAACAACACTGTCTGGAAGGTCTTCGTCCCAACTGTACTTCTGCCGGCACAAATCTTGAAGGATTCTTTTGGCGGGCAGTAGCACTGGAGCAAGAAAGCCCAATGGGTCAAAGATTGAACTGACGAGGGAAAGCAGGCCTCTCCTCGTGTGTGGTCGATCTTTGAGGTTGATCTTAAACTTGAACTGATCTGATTCAGCACACCACTGGATTCCCAATGCTCTCTCCATCGGTAAGTTATCTTCATCTAAGTCCAGATCTTGAAACCCTTGAGCTCTTTCCTCTTCAGGAACTGAGTTGAGCAATTTCCAGCTGTTGCTTGACCACTTTGTCAGTCAAAATCCACCTTTCGCCAACATGCACTTCAAATCAGCACAAAGGGCGATTGCTGCATCTTCGTCTGTAGTTGACTTAAGACAGTCGTCTACATAAAAATTTCTTTTGACAGTTTTGGCAGCTTCTTGACCAAATTCATCCTCAAAATCTGTTGCACATTTCTGAAGCACAAAAGTTGCAACACTTGGAGATGATGTTGCCCCAACTATGTGGACCAACATCTTGTGTTCTACAAGCTCTTGTTCGTAGTTCCCATCAGGCCACCAAAGAAATCTGAAGAGATCTGTGTCTTCATTGCTGACTCTGACTTGGTGGAACATGGCCTCCACGTCGGCCATAACCGCCACTGTCTCATGTCGAAACCTCATGAGGACCCCACACAGCGAGCTCGTTAGGTCTGGCCCTTGCAGGAGCTGTTGGTTCAGTGATGTTCCCTGAAAGCTTGCTCCGCAGTCAAAGACAACATGCAGTTTTTGCTTGACTGGATGTCTGACTCCGTGGTGAGGCAGATACCATGTTCACCCCTCAACTGGCTCGCATTCAGCACTGTCAAGTTTCACTGCATAGCCTTTCTTGATGATGTCATCCATGAATGCAACATATTCTGTATAAAACTGGACATCTCTTGAGAATCTTTTCCGTAAGTTCAGCGCACGTTGCTCTGCAACTGATCTATTGTTTGGCATATGTAATGACTTGTTCCTCACTGGAAGGCAAACACTGTAATGACCATTCACAAGTTTTGCGGATTGGGACACCATGTTAATAAACTGATGATCATCCCTGGACATTTCGATATCCTCATTTTGTCCAGCATCAGGAAAGTCCTGCTTGAATTGCAGTTGCCAGAGCTCTTCTAGTTTGGCTACAGAGATTCGATTTGCAGTGATTTCTGTCAATTTGTTTGTCTTCCTTATATCACCTCCAACTCTGAGTGGTCCATTTATCGTCCAACCTAATATTGTTCTCACGGCATATGGTCCATCATCCATGCTGCTGACCACTTGTAGTGGCTCCATTGCCTTGGGAATGTTTGCACCTATGAGCAATCCAACCTCTGCTTGGATAGTGGGAAGTTTCACATCCTTTAAGTGAGGCCAACTGTTAACATCCTCTTGACGGGGAATATTATCTTTGGTTACAGGGATGGTCCTCTGTGAAAACACCTCTGGATATTTGTATGGCGTCCATTCATGTGAAGTTGGTTTATCAGTGACTCTGTGGCGAAAGTAGCTGAGCTACCTGGATCCAAAAAGGCATACGTTCTCACTAACTTGGTTCCCTTTTGTGCCTTGACACACACTGGGATGATTGAAAGAGTACAATCTTCCGTACCGGCCCCAGTGACGCCAAAAGTTTCCATCATTTGTACAAGCGCACTTGATACAGATTGATGTTCACAACTTTCCTTTGCTGTTTCTTCTTTTGAAGCTTTAGTGTTCATGTGAAGCAGTGTGGGATGCAGTCGAGAGCATTCTTGACATTGAACTTTGTCTCTGCAGCTACTACTCATGTGACCGTGTTTCAAACATGCAAAACACAGACCTTTGCCTTTCAAGAAGTCGATCTTTTCTTTGTGTGGTTTGCTCTTGAGTTTTCTGCAGACGGTGAGGCTGTGTTGCTCTCCTTTGCAATAAACACAAGGCTTGCTGTCTGCATCCACTGAAACAGCTTGTGTTTTTGATGTTGCTTGTTTAGCATTTTCCGTCTTGATTTTTTTTTTTCTTCGGTTCCACAGGGGACAATGGCTGTTGTGAATACTTTCTTTGATTTGAGCATCTCTGGTTTTGGTTTCTGCCGGACAGGGTCTTTCAGTTTTGTGGTGGTTTCTTTTATGTTTCCATAGAGTGGATGTAATATATACCTGACTTGCTTGTTGACAAAGTCGACAAAATCTTTAAACTTTGCTCTTTTCTTTGTTCTTTCTTGTAAGTCACAGGCAAACTTTCTCCAAGATTCTTTGAGTTTGTATGGAAGCTTGTTAGCCAGTGCCTTTATGTTAGCTGTGTTGTCCAAGTCTTCCATGTAGCTAATATCTGTCATTGTGTTGACGCAGCCTGTGAGGAACAATGCGAAGGACTGTAGCGCAACACCATCTTCTGGCTTGATTGTCTGCCATTCCAAAGCCTCATTTATATAGGCTTCTGCTATCTTATAGTCATCACCAAAAAACTCCTTTAGCATTTGTTTGGCTTTAACATAACCTGCAGAAGGTTCCATGTGGATGCAGCTTTTAACTAATTCATGTGGTTGTCCGCTTGTGTATTGCAGCAAAAACTGTAGCCGATCACGACTGTCAGAAGTGCGGCCTTCAACTCCATATTCAATAGATCTAATAAAGGATTTGTATTCAAGCGGGTCACCCTTAAATGTTGGGATTGAGAGATCAGGAAGCAGTGATGCCTTGTGATTCTTCACCAAGTACTCTGTGACATTGGCTTGCTGAGAGATGGCCTTGCATAGACTATCAAGCATTGGTCCATCATTGGATTCCATATTCGGGACAGGTGAGGCTCTTGGAGGCATTGCTGGCTGAAAGCTGTGTTCAATATCGGGCGTAGGTGAGACGTGCTGTGGTGGTGGTGGTTGAAATAGAGGTATTCACCTCTGTTTCACCAACTTCAATGATGCTTGAGCCCACTTTTGTGTATTCATATTTTTGTAATATTTCCATTTTTGCATCTGACTCAGCAAGAGCAGTATGCATTGCATGCATCTCCTTTTTAGCCTTTATTGCAGCTTCTATTCTTTTTTGCTCAGCGTCGAACTCTGCCTGTCGCAGTTTTTCTTGGGCCTCCCGACATCTTTTTTGTGCATGCCAATCTGCTTCTTCCTTTTCTATGGCTAACTTTTCCTTTAAAGCTGCAGCCTTTGCCTTCAGTGATGCGCGTTCCATTTCTGCCTTTATTCTGATTGAAGATGATGATGACAACGTGCTTCCACATTGTGATCTGGGTCTACTTGGGCGTTTAGTGGTCGATTTTGATGACATGGACTTGGTATCTGTGGGCATTACTCTGCTATCACACTCTTCAACCGGCTCGGAACGTTTCATGATGTCTTTCATCCATTCCTCGCATTTCCAGAAGAAATCATTAAATGATTTAATTTTAGGATCAAACCAATTCCTTTGATTATCCAAAAATTCATCCTCATCCATAAATCGTCTCAAGCCAGAATTGAGGTCGGAAAATTCTTGATGCAAACAATTAAACTCAACACGCAATTTATTTTTAACAATGGTGACATTTGCATCGTCCTGCATTAATTGCTCAATTTGCTTTACCGTGCTAGTTAACTGGGATAGCTTGTACCTGCGTGCCTGGATTTTTCAAGACTTGTGTTCTTCTACAGCCTTCTCAGTCATTTTTACTATCCGTTTTTCACTGTCTTGTTCATCCATAATGAGCGAAGCTTTCCACACTTAATTAGTAAGAATGCCAGAGCACCGCAGAATGAACTTTACACATACAATGCGATCCACTTCTCATCCACAGCACTTTCGTCCAAGCAGGCTAGCTTCAAACAACAATCCGTGGCAAAACAAGGAAAGATAGGACTTACAGTTTGTTGTCTTCTTTCTCAAACCACCGTAAAGTCCGTGCAAAGTTTCCATCTTCAATAATCCGTTTCGAGTCAGGCCGTTCCAAATTCCATTAACCCGTGCAGAGCTAGTTTTTTGACTAAAAATGTAAGTTTCCAAATGAAGCCTTAGTTTGACGCTCCAACGACTCCCTCCATCTGATTCCACATCCAAAGAAACATCCACAGAATCCACTCGATAAAGTTGAACCGTTTACTGCAGCACGTGAAACATTTGATACAGAATTACTGTCCACTAACGATATCCAAAAAAGATTCAAAAAAAAAGCGAGAGACAGAGAGCGAGAGAGAGAGAGAGAGAGAGAGAGAGAGAGAGGTCAAAAAACTGTGTGGCTCCACTCCGTCATTGCCCGACTATACCCCCCAACTCACCTCTCGCGAGAGCCTATATAGAAATTAAAGGTGCCCATAGTCATCACAAATAGCAATCACAGTCCATCATTCCCAAAACATTACAAATGTAACGTAAATGAAATCCTATGCCTTTTAAATTATTCACTCACCTTTTAAGTGAAAGTAATGAAACAATTAACTTATTACATCACTGTAAATATGAATTGTAAATAAACATGTAAATACTGTAAATAATTCTTCCACTTTCTTATAAATCAATTAACCATGAAAATCATTAACGTTTTACATATGAACTTAAATTATTACATTTTAACATATCAAACATTTATATTTTATCCATAAACCTGCATTTAGGCTCCTACAGAAGGTATGCCAGAAAGAAGCCTTTCCTATCTTTTCACCACAAGCAAAAGCTTTAACTTTAACTTTAAAAAACTTTAACTGGGATAGGGTGCTGTGGTCAGAGGAAACAAAAATTGAGCTCTTTGACTCCAAAGGCTCAAGGTGGGTTTGGCGTAAAAATAAAGATGGCTACAGAGAAAAGCACCTAATACCAAGCGTTAAATATGGTGGTGGATCTGCTGTGGGGCTGTTTCTCCTCCAAAGGCCCTGGCAGTATTGTTCGCATACATGGCATTATGGATTCCAGGAAGTACCAGGTGATTTTAAATCAAAATTTGGCTGCCTCTGCCAAGAAGCTAAAACTTGGTCATGGTTGGATCTTCCAGCAGGACAATGATCCAAAGCACACATCAAAATACACTCAAAAATGGTTAAATGAACACAAAATCAAGCTTTTGCCATGGCCATCCCAGTCCCCTGACCTAAATTCAATTGAAAACCTGTGGGTTGAGCTCAAGAAGAGAGTGCACAAGAGAAGACCCAGGACTCTGCAAGATCTGGAGAGATTCTGCATTGAGGAATGGTCGAAAATCCCTTCTTCTGTGACGTCTTATAAAACATTACAAGAGAAGACTTAGTACTGTTCTGTTGGCAAAAGGGGGTTGCACAAAATACTAAATGAGAGAGTGCCAATAATTACGACACATGTTTTTTGGAATAAAATTAATTTTGTGATCACCTGTGACTTTTTTCTAGTGGTAATAGGCTCATATGGAATTTATATATTTTCTTTATTTGCTGAGCAAAGACAACATTTGATAAACAGTAAGGGGAATTTTCATCAGCCTTTTTCACTCATATTAAATAAAGGTGCCAATAATTCTGGAGGGCACTGTATATCCAAAAATAATCCAAAATATATCCAGAGCTTAGTCCTAATTGTGACAAATTCAAAAGCCCCAATGTCTCATTGATACATATGTTCTGGCTGTGTCCCAGCCTTAAAAAGTTTTGGAAAAATGTATTTCAAACCCTCTCCCAGACTCTGGACTGCAGAGGTTGCATCTTAATCTGTTTAAGAATTTGTACTGTATTTGTTTTAAAACCAATAAAAAAAGAATTTGAAAGACAGATAACACAGACATCAAGCACAACAAATATCCAACTAACAATTATTATATATTTAAACAAGATAATCTTACTGCAAATGCAAACGAGATTATTCTGCCCTATTTCCATTTAAACTGTTCATATCAGTAACCTGACCTAAACCGTACTCCATACAACGTACAACATCTCAGGCTAGGCTAATACCATGAAGATACAGCTATGGTGCTTTAACAATGGAACTAGCTAGCATGGCTAATTAGCCTGCTACTGAAGTTGTAACATTCATCATAAACAATGTTTTAACATGTTATTGTACTTTAACATAGTACTTATAAACATTATCAAGATAATTTACCATACGAGTAGCACATTTGCAGTTAAGCGATGAGTTGACACATTCCCTTTTACAATGAGGTTCCCCTCAAGCACGCATTTCTTGCGTGCACAGCCACTTCTGCACGGAAGTGAACTTCTTTTTCTGCAGTATTTCTCTGAATACTGTCAAGTTATCAATTTACTTGCTTAAACATCCCACTGCTATTGGCTGTGACCGGACCTGCGATCTGTGGTGTTTATTTTCTCCCTTGTTACTAATCCACCGCTGAATCACATGGGAAGTTTGTGACCTTTTTCCCGCCATTGTTTTCCTGTTCACAGAGAATTGCGAATGTAGCCCAAATGTACAGAAGCCAGACATGGCTGAACTCGTTCAGTACTAAGACACAGTGTTCCTGAATTTCACGTGAACTTACATTCGTTGTTACTAGTTATTTCTTTTCCTTTCTTCTTTATAATTCCTCCACTAGTTTTAATCAGTTTTTGTTTGCAGATAATTTGTCCATTTAAGTTTCAACTTGACGCCTGGTGACTGGTCAATGCTCCTGCCGTCATTTTTTTCCATTGGTTGCTCTATTTGAGATATTGAGATTTTTTTATTGCAAGAACTGTACAAGATTCATCATCAGTTCCCCTGATGTATCCTGAATGTGAGAGATGAGGTGTGATTAAGATTTAGATAAGCTGGTGAGCTAAAAGTCGACCAGCCTTTTCCCCATGTTCATAAAGTATGCCTTTTGACCGTAGAATGAATTGCTCTGTATGCGAAGGTGAAATTAAGTTGAGTCTGAAGACCGATTATTTCCTTATAGAGTTCAGGAGTAGGAGATGTGGAATGCAGGTGATCTATTTCAAGTATAGAATTAATAAGAAATTGCTGTTTTTTCTTTCTCTCTCTATTAAGATGAGTAGAGTATGATACAATTTCCCCCCTGAGAACCACTTTAAGAGTCTCCCAAAGTAGGAAGGGAGAAACAGAGTCTGACAAATTAGAGTTTAGGAAATTATCAATAGAGGTTGATATTAAATTGCAAAATATCTGTTAATAATGTAGTATTAAAACGCCATAGAGGGTGGCTGATAGAGTCAAAAGAAAATAAAAGATCAAGCAGCACAGGAGCATGGTCAGATTCCACAATGGCTGAGTATTCCACTTGTTTTACGGAACCAAGGAGGCTTCTGTCCAGAAAGAAATAATCAATTCTAGAATAGGAGTGATGTACATTTGAAAAAAAGGAGATTACCTTGCTGTTAGGGTTAAGAAAGTGCCAGGGATCTACACACTCTGCTTGACTCATAAATTTAGAAAATTTTTGGCCATTTTAGAGAGAGTATTTATCTTAGGGTTAGACCGGTCTAAGATTGGGTCCATCGTGTAGTTGAGGTCTCCGCCCAGTATCAGGTAATTGTAACGGTTATAATGTGCTGTGCCTTTAAGAGCACATTGCCCGTTGGTCCTAGGAGCTGCGCCTGTGTATATTGGTGAGATTGGAGAAAGTTAGTCTCTCTCTTGTGTGGAACAAGTGCAGTGCTCCCTATCTGTCTCTACCACTACAAACCGTAACGCAACAGCTGACGTATGTCCATGCGTTTTATTTTCACTAATCTGTAGTGGATGTATGTCCGGGTTAGTGTGCCGTGGAGATCCGGCATAATATGGTCGATGTTTTATTATTAAACTTCCCCCTATGATTACCGCCAACTCCGTTGTCCCGCCTCTTCCGTACTGTCTCATGTCTGCACTCTACGAAGCTAAAGCGTTACAACTGGCGCCCGAACATCATCTACTGCTCGGACCCCCGAGAGAATTTCTTCGAGTGATAAACAATACTGTCTAGAGGTATACTTGACTACGCCACTCCCATCAATAGGTGGGAGAACCCCTGCATTGTTTAAATAGGTTTGGAACACAAGCTCCCCAGTACAGAACTGGACAGAGTACTCAGACTGATGTACACAATATTTTATTATGAAAAAACAGGATATGGGCAAGTTCATAAAAAAGGACAATATGGAGTGCAAATACTAACGTGGTCACAGATCGAGGAGATATCACAATCACAATCCAGATATTAGTACAAAGGGCTGAACAAGTGTTCAAAAGGTATGTCTAGAGAGATCCCCCCTTTCCCAGAGACACAATAGACTCACACACTGTGCCCCCCCCTTCACACAGCACACACCAGTTTGTGGCACACTTCCAAAAATAATGACTGTGATCAAACCCAAGATTGTACAAAGAAAAAAAAACAGAAAAACATACACCTCCACTCTAAATATCACTACAACAGGGGGGGAGGCAGGGTTTGACTTGCCCAATAGGGATGGATCCAACTAGTACACCCCAGGAGGTACTCAATTGCACTCCACCCGTTGTATTGCACTCCACCCGTGGGAAGGAAAATAGTAAAAATGATCAGTTTCCACAACACTATATTTTACCAACATGCACACTGATTGCACTGCAGTAGAATATTGCACTACCCCAAAAAAATAGTTAACATACAATCATACACCAGTACAATTACACAGTAACACACAAACAAGAATAATGCAGCACAATTCAGTATTACACTTGTCCCACTATTGCACCACCCCCTCAAGATTTCAGGATGCTACAGCCATACACTGCACGAATTGGCGCGCAGCACCAATTACACGCTAGATTTAAGTATTGCACTCGGCCCGCTATTGCACACAAGCGTCGCTACTCTCGGCTAATTAATTTGAGATGTAGCACTAAATACATTAAAACATTTGATATGCTCAGCAGAGTACACGGTTAAAAAAACACCCAAAATGCATGCACGAAGGTCGTCTTGTGGAATAAAATCCTAAAACCAGTTCTAAAGAGGGAAAAACAGTGGTTATCGTTCCCGCTGCAGCCAATTGCGGCTGTGCCCCGCTGTCTCCGCCGACTACCTCCGTTCCCCATGTCCGTTTCCCGTCCAAGACCTCAACTTAGCAGCCAGTTCGTCACTCGTACGACTACTTCTATGCAATCTTCGATTTCCAAGTGGCTTCCAATAGCCGCTACCACGGAGCTGCAACGCTCGCTTCGCAACCAGCAATACTTTTGTGGGCTATTCAAACTCTCAAATTGAGGCGGGACGAACTACTTCTCCGTCTAAGGGAGGCGTGCTAAGACTGGAGGACGACGAGCCACAGGAAGATTTTAAAACGTGATGTGCCACAAATCTCGCGATCACCCCCAGCCACGTGCGATGTTCTTAAATTCCTTGCCCTGATCAGCCCTCACCCAATCAGACACTCCAGGGCCCTGAGGTCCTACCCGTTACACTTAGCCTGGGGCTAACAGCTCCCTTAGCCTGGGGCTAAGAAGGTTCTGAGAATGCTTTTAGCCCTGGGCTGAGTGCAGTGTGAAAAGCCTTCGTATGAGCTCTGTTTACACCCCTAGTTTTCTGGAGCTGAGCAACTCAACTAGACTACTTG
Source organism: Megalops atlanticus (assembly GCA_019176425.1). Classification (NCBI taxonomy): domain Eukaryota; kingdom Metazoa; phylum Chordata; class Actinopteri; order Elopiformes; family Megalopidae; genus Megalops; species Megalops atlanticus. The sequence continues at coordinate 37,467,993 of CM032886.1, read as the reverse complement.
CCTCTGTCCTACATCAGTCCAATTGGGAACCCCCTGTATTCACAGGTAATGGAAATGTTCAGCCAGAGAATTGGCTCCTTACAGAGTTGCTCTTGATTTAACTGATGTCCAGATTCTTGCTGAACTACTACGCTTCCTCGCTAAGGAACCATGGAAGTGGTTTAATGTTCTTTGGACACATGTAGGGTCCTGGGCACAATTCACTGACCTTTTCAGGAAAGTGTTTCTTCCATCGGACAACCAAGAGCGTGTGTTGAAACGTATTTTAGATCGTCTGCAGGCTCCTGATGAACCACTACCAACGTTCATTGCGCACATGTTGAATGAATTCAGTAAACTGAGGAACCCGCCCCCTGAACAGGAGCAAATTGAAATCATTTGCAAACATGCACTTGAAAGGTACAGAGTTGCACTCTATGGGACACCCATCCCATCAGTGGTAGGACTCCTTATGTGTCCCCATGAGCTTCACTCTTGGACCCAGGGGCCCTCTCCAACCCGCTCATTCCCCTAGGAAAGGTAACACCCCTAATAACTCCGTGCTCCTTGCCTGGGTTCACAAAATGTATGTACCCAAACTGTAACACTGCTCGGAAAGCAGCTTAGGGTGATGGGGAGGCCCCAAATGCACCTGCTGCAGGGTCGACTGACAATCTGACCTTGACACGGCAGGATGGAGTTGCCACTGGAATCAGTGACGGACCTGGTGCTAGGCTGAAGGGAAACTTCAAAGGGGGGAGGAACACCAGTCAGGGCACCCCTTCCCCCAGAAAGTAAATGTGTCTCATGGATTTAGAACTTCTTCTTCACCTTTTTTAGGGCATATGGAGGATCGGTTGCTTTCTGGAACACCCCTTTTAAAGTCAAGGCCAATTTTAAAAATAAGGCCATATCTGCAACACTTGACACAGGTGCTTCTCTTTCAGCTGTTCGTGCTGACCTCATTCTGCAGAATGATGGGGACATGCACAAGACCCAGCCCATTCAGCTTGCAGATGGTGCAGCCTGTGAACTAACAGGAATAACTTGGCTAACTATTGGTTTCCAGGGCCAACACTTTTATCACAGGTTTGTCGTGATCCCTCAGTTGTCTTGTCCTCTCATCTTGGGTATTAGTATACATATCCCGTCTAGGACAGTCACAGTAAATAGTGACTTTGTGGCTGAACACAGCCTGGACAAATGTGATATGGCAATGTTTGATCAAGAATATGCGGCCTTGATGAACGTACAAGAAGTGGGGGCTGCATTCCAAGAGAAAGTAGATGAAGCCTGTTTGGAGTTGGAGCAGAAAGGAAAGCTGCTAGATCTTCTAGGACAGTTTAGCAAGCTTTTTGATGGCCACCTTGGCTGCACTTCACTGACAGAACTCATCATTGACACTGGTGATGCTAAACCAGTTAACTTTCCACCCTACCGCACATCGACCATGCGAAAAAAAGCGAATAATTGAAGAACAAATTTAAAAGATGCTGGAAGAGGGGATCAGCCTGCATTGAGTCCATGGGCTGCTCCTGTTGTTATAGCGCGAAAGCCTTCTGGGGAGCCAAGATTCTGTGTAGATTATCGGGGCTTAAACCAGCTCACCGTCAAGGACTCTTACCCCCTTCCTAGAATTGATGAGTCTTTAGATTTTTTGGCCAAGGGGAAGTTCCTTTCAACTATTTATCTCGCCCGGGGATACTGGCAAGTAGCAGTGGAGAAGGTGTCGAGGCCGAAGACCGCCTTTGTCTCTCATTGTGGTTTATTTCAGTTTAGAGTTTTACCCTTTGGATTGAGTAACGCTCCAGCAACCTTCCAGAAGCTTATGAATGCCATCCTTGCTGGCCTCATTTACAGAAATTGTGCTGTTTATCTTGATGATGTTGTTGCGTCACCAACATTTGAGCAGCACCTCCTGGACCAAGCTGACATATTTGAGAGACTTAGGTCTGCAGGGCTAACTGTGAAGCTAAGCAAATGCCAGTTTTGCCTTCGTGAGCTCCGCTTCTTAGGCTATCGTGTCACCTTGGAAGGCATATTGCCTGACCCAGAGAAGGTGCGAGCAGTGTTGGAGTACCCAGCCCCAAAAGATGTGAAGCAGGTCAGACAGTTCCTTTGCTTGACAGGCTATTAACACCGTTTTGTCCAGGATTACGCTCACCACACTGCCCCCCTTTTTGCCCTCACAAAGCAGGGTGTGCCTTTCACTTGCCGTGAGGAATATCAGACCTCCATGGAGTACCTAAAGAGAAGTATCACTGCTGCCCCTGTGCTGAGATTCCCTGAGGGGATAAGCACATGTCTTGGGATAAGTATATCCCCCAGATATACTTTGCACTATGAACGGCACTGCATGAGAGTACAGGTTTAAGCCCCTCCATGATGCTGTATGGCTGTGAGCTGGACACACCCCTTGATTTGATCAGCCAGCTGACACAGGGAGAAATGGAAGATGCTGAGATGGCCCATCCTGAAACATTGCAGGCCTCCTTGCAGGAAGCACATGTTCATGCTAGAGCAGCGCTGGATGCAAGTCATCGGAAGCAGAAGAGATACTATGACAGGAGGTGTTGGCCTGTGAATTATGATGTTGGTGACCTGGTATAAATAAGGACTCACCCCGGATCGAAGGCTGTGGCTAACTTCACAGCAAAGCTAGCCCCTCTGAATAATGGGCCGTATCGTATAGCCAAAAAGCTTTTGGACGTTAACTATAGGCTCATCCGAATAGATACAGGTGAGAATGCTGGTGTTTTCCATGTTGTGAATTTCGAGCCCTTCCATACCTGGGACGAGGCAACACCAAAACCGCATGAAACTTGGGAGGATTTGTGGTTTATTGACCCACAGACTGGAGTGGGATTGGAAAGGACCTTCCTTGCTGAATATGGAGCTGAAGGGCACAGTATTGCTCCAGTGGAGGAACCAGAGGTTATCCCTACCCCCTCTCTTATAAGGAACTTGCCACATGACTATTCCCATGTTTAGACAGACTATGACGATAAGCTGCCTGACTTGACTCAAACTCACACTATCAATGATGCTTGCAACTGTATCCCAGATGGGAACCTGACTGACACTGACAGGATGCCCAGCAGTGGATGCCAGTACAATTTTAGGCCCAGAAAGGTTCCCTGGAGTATGTCTAATTGGTCTGGCAATAGGTGTACAAATCCTTTCCACACTCAAAGGATGGACCTAAAGTAAAAGGTTGTCTTTCACATTTTTGCAGGTACTAGTCAAACAAACAGGGTTGTTTAATGGGTCTGAAATCTTCCATTTGGGAAAAAAGTAAGAAATTTGACTTTTGATTGTGTTAATTATGGTTTGCTTATTGCATAAGAGAAAAAATTAAAAATCTGCTCGTAGGTAAGGCATATTATGTACAATGTGTCACCAGGGTGACACAAATTTCTGTTTTTTTTTCTTTGAATGTACTGTGATCTGGTTATAAGAGCGGAATGTTTGAATGTTTCTTATTGGATGTTTATGTTACTAAGGTTGTTGTTGCATTTTGAAAATGTTTGTTACATAAAAAGGGGGTACTCTACAGGGTTAGGTCATGCCTGTGGAAGGTGTTTTTTTTCCTTTGTTTTTTTGTATGACAGTAACTGATGTCAAACTGTGTTAGTCGCCTTCTCTGAACTGTGTCAAGCCTGTCTATGTATAGCTGGTTAGAGGGTATGGCTGAGGTCAGCCTTTATTCTTTAGGGGTGTCTCCCGTCTACACTCTACAAAGCTAAAGCGTTACATAATGAGAATTCAGGTTGGGTAACTTAAGCTTATGAACAAACCCCACATCATCCAGAAACAATAATGTAGTGGCCATGCGGATCAGCTATGACTTTAGAGACCATAAACTGAATTTTTTAATGTATTAATATAGTTGTCCCTCTTGCTTTGGTATTAAACTTAGAATGAAAAATCTGGCCTACTCATCTTAATCTAAGGTGATCTTAATTACATAGATGTGTTTCTTGGAGAAATGCTACATCACTTTTCCAATGTTTGAGGTGAGTGAATATTTTGGCCAGTTTCAAAGGACCATTTAGTCCTTTTACATTCCAAGAAGTAGATCTAATGGCTGACCCTCCTATCCCTATTCCACCACCTGATCCACTAATCATGGCTGTTCACTGAAGTTCACTATGTTTACTATAGTGCAGTGCTCATGACTCAATATTTAATATGTAACAGGTTATGTTTCATGCCATCCTCAACATCCACAGAATACTGTGTCAAATAAAATACAGTAAAACATAGAGATTACAAAAAACATTAAAAAATGTAGTCATTAATTTGAACATCCCAAAACACTCCTCCTGTGTTTGCCTCCTCAACAGAGGCAAGCAGGACTCTTCCTTCATACAAACACTTCCAGCGATACATTTTTCTTTCCTTTTTAGGCTTTTATCCTGAGAGCTCCCGATAATTAACAAAAAAAGATGAATTCAAAATCCCTCAACAAACTCAAAATATAAGACGTCTTACTAGATGCAAAAGTAAACAGTAATCTACGTCAAACCATTAACTTCAGCAGATAGAAATGTCACCATAACTTCAGGGCTATATGTTGTTTAGCCGCTACTGCAGATCTCAGCTGGCTATCAAGCTATTACGGTTATGACGGTAAGTCTGTAGCTAACGTCTGTAGCTAAGCAAAAACAGCTACACTACAACAAGCTAGCTATCAAGTGCTGCCCCGATCGCCAGTCATTTCAAATAGGCTACCTACCAGCTAAGCCCAGCTACTGGTAAAACAGCTGTGCATTGGCTCAATCCATTCCAGTCAATCGCTTCACTGTAGCTTTCACCTCGATCTGCTGAGTGTAGAAAGCTGATGTCCCACGATGTCTCAAAGGTAATTATCTCCCCCTCGTAAAAGATTTGCAGACTGGCAGGATGAAGAAGCCTGAATTGCTGCTACTGCTAAAGCCTTTATTGATGAGCTCCCTGCATCATACAGTCTACACAACTAAGAATATTTAAACTGAATGTAACCGGCAGAGTTATTCATTTTGCCTTTCAGCTGCCGTAGCTCCTTCCTTTCTTGGCCACGCCCCCCAAGTAGCACTCGGGTGGCTAACCACTAACCAGCTAGGTCCCAATTTTGTATATATATGGCCGCTCCATCAGGTACAGCAGTTCGAGTCCTGTGATTTATTGCTTCCCGGTCCGTACCGCGATCAACGTTGAAAGGTATGTGCTCCCCGCTTGGGTTTCAATCACTGTTAAATCATTGCTGTCGCGCACACGTGTCTAAAACTGAACTGTTTGGTAACAGGGATCGCGAGTCTACAAACGCTTCCTGTTGGTGTATATGTGTGTTCCACCAAAGGTATTTGCGTTTTTATTTAATCTGTTGAACTCGTAACTTCGCTTAGATTCATATTACAAACGAGTGATCTCGTATGTTCAATACGTGTGTATGTAACGGCGATGTTTTAATTCAGATCTGTGTTGGAGATGCCGAGTAAGCGCCAGTCTCGCTCACGCTACCTGGATGGCATGTAGAGGTAACATTAAACTAGGGCTGTTTCTTTGAGTGTGTGGCTTGTGGCAATTGAGGGTAATGTGTGTGTACTCATTCTGTGAATATACAACTGCAATGCATCTTGTTTCTTTACCTCTTTAGGAAGATTTGCCACTGCTGCTTTGCCTCCATGAATTTTAGTTTGGCTTTTGCCTTGAGGGTTTTATAAGTGGCCTGGGTTGGTGTGTTTGGCCACTCGTTGTCTGGTTTTTCTTTTTATCTATAGAGGGATTTTAGGTGTACTGGCTGCCCCAGTGTTTTTCTTTACTTTATTGTTTTTTTTTTTTTTACCATTGGCTCAGTATTTTCATACTCAGTTTGTATTTAGCCTTCAATCAGCTAGTTGGGGCTGTAATTAATCTTCCCCTCCTTTTCCCTCCCTACATAGTTATCAGGGAGTGTAGCTGCTGGACTGCAGGGTGGGTCGCTGGATTTGGGTCCCCCTCCTTCACGCACTGCATGCAGTGTTTGCAATGGTAAAGTGCACTTCACCATTGACTGTGATCACTATTTGCTGTGTAGTTGTATATGTACGTGTGTGTTAGCATTCACCAGGAATAAAGGCACGCGGGGGGTCGGTCTCTCTCTCGCTCCCGGTGAAGGTAATTCCCCCAGCAGTCAGCCTACTTGTCCCCCTATCATTGTTCCCCAGGGTTTCTCTGGTGGCAGCCATTACCCTGTCCTCTGGCGGCATTGCTTGCCCACCCGTTCTTATTGTGTAGCAATACTTTGCAACCTCGTCTTTTTAACTTAATTTATTTGTCAAATAAACTTTTGCCTTCAACTGAAATACTACGTCTCTGTCATTCCTACTAACGTACATGCATGTGAGAACCCTCTTGTCTCCGTATGATATCTTAGGAGTGTAAATTGGAACATTTCTTGGGGTGAAAGTCCCTAGGTGGTGTAGTCGAGCACCCTAGAGCCAAGACCTTCTGCAGTACGTCCACCAGGTCACATTATGTTCGAACCCTAATTTGGCTAAAATAAATCAACTCACCAAAAATATTGAGTCCACACTATGTATCTATAATTCAATCTGCCCAGTGCCGGCCAGAAGCAGATGGGCCCCCCCTCTGTGCCAGGTTCTGCTCAAGGTTTCTTCCTGTTAATTAAGGATTTTTTCCTTGCCACTGTTACCTTAGGCTTGCTCTCAGGGGGTCTCAGGCCTGGGAACAATGTAAAGCTGCTTTGTGACAACTTGTGTTGTAAAAAGCACTATACAAATAAAATTGAATTGAATTGGATTCTCTTCTGGTAGAGAGCTGCTTTGATGTTCTTGTGCACAATGTGCTCAAAAAAGTTCAGGTGGCTTTTCAATCACCTGGTCCCCCATCATATCCTTCAGCAAGGCAGAGACAAATGTCACCATTTCATTCTTATTTTCGCTGTCTTCAGGCACATTTACTATGTGGAGATTTGCTCTATGCAATCAATGTATTAAGTCATCAATACAGTCCATGAGACTTGCGTTCTGTGGTGGAAAATTAGTTATAAGTGTTACCGCTTTCATCCCTCCAGAGAAAAGCGGAGCTTAACGTGGTACAAGTAGCTACGAGCTAGCTGCCATATATGCTACTTTGCTACTTAGCATAACAGACACCATTCAGATGGACCCCAGGAAGGTTCAGGCGGTGAGGGACGGGTTGGTTCCTTCTTCAAGTGCAGCACTTCCTGGGGTTTGCATTTAGAACTTCAGTGCCATCACTGCTCCTTCAACTGCATTTACAAGGGTGTTGTCCACAAAATTCATCTGGATGCCTGAGTCAGAGAAAGCATTCACTGTTCTTAAACAGCGGTTCTCTTCTGCTCCCACCCTGGTCCTTCCTGATCCAGAGCTCTCCTTTATCATTGAAGTGGATGTGTCTGATGTAGGGGTAGGTGTGGTCCTGTCACAGAGATCCAGTAAGGACTCCAGAGTACATTCTTGTGCTTTCTTCTCCCATCGTCTGTCAGCCACTGAGTGCAACTATGACATCCACAATAGGGAGCTGCTGGTTGTTAAGTTGGCTCTGGAAGAATGGAGGCACTGCCTGGAGGGTGCCAAGGAGGGTTCCTTCTCTGGACAGATCATAAAAAACTGATCATAAAAAATATCCAGGAGGTGATGCGGCTTAACTTGCAACAGGCAACGTGGGCTCTTTTCTTCACCAGGTTTAACTTTGTTCTTTCATACCATCCAGGCTCCAAGAACCAGAAACCTGACACCCTCTCCAGGCTTTTTGACCCACCAGATTGAGAGGTTCCAGAGCCCATCCTGCCAAGTTCCCGAATTGTGGCTCCCTTGAGGTGTGGGAATTAAGAAAACTTTGAGAGAGGCACAATGGAGGGAGGTGGTTCCAGGTAACGGCCCGCTGGGCTGCCTTTTTGTCCCAAGGATTGTCTGGTCACAGGTTTTGCAGTGGAGTCACTCATTGCCCCGGACACCCTGGAGCTAATCAGACATTAGAGTACATCCAGACGCATTTCTGGTGGCCCTCCACGGAAAAGGATGTTCATTCCTTTGTGGCTGCCTGTTCCATCTGCGCCCAAAGTAAGGACATACTAACGGGCTTATCCCAGTCTCAAGGCAACACAACCATCTTAGTGGTAATTGATCAGTTTTCTAAAGCCTGCCAATTTTTACCACTACCCAAGCTTCCCGTAGCCCGGGAGACTATCAAGCTGGTGCTGCACAGCATTTTTTGAGTCTACAGCATTCCAGGATATTGTCTCTGATCGCGGTCCCCAGTTCACTTCTCGGTTTTGAAAGGCTTTTTACAGGCTCCTGCATCCATCGGTCAGTCTATCCTCTGGGTTCCACCCTCGGTCCAACGGCCAGACGGAGGGGGTCAACCAGGAACTGGAAGCCACCTTTAGATGCCTGGTATCAGCTAATCCCACCTCCTGGTGTAAACATCTGGCCTGGGCTGAATAAGGCCACAACACCCTGCGTTCTTCCTCCATGGGTATGTCTCCTTTTGAATGTTAGTTCGGTTATCAACCCCCTTTGTTTCCCGAGCAGGAGTCCGAAGTGGGAGTGCCCTCAGCAGAGCTGTTTGTTCAATGCTATTGGACTTTCTGGAGGAGGGCTCGCATGGCTCTCCGGTGAGCCTCTTATGGCTAACCTGCACCATCCTTTTGCCAGAAGGTATGGCTTTCCACTGGAGATGTCCCGCTGCGAGATGAGTCTCGCCAGCTGGCATGTCGCTCCATTGGCCCCTTCAAGGTCCTGCGGTGGGTGAATTCAGTCGCCTACCAGCTCCAGCTCCCGCCGTCTCTGCGAATTCAACCCACTTTCCACATCTCCTGCCTCAAACCTGTGGTTTTCTGTCCGTTGTTGCCAGCTGCCAGATCCCCTTGTAAGGTGGGAAAGGGAGACGCCTGACAACGCACGGACTGTGGCACACCGAATAAGGGACTGTAGCTCAAGCAAGCATTCTTGGGCCATAAATGACAACCATCTGGCTGAGGAATGTGTTCCCGCTCCTCCACACCAAGGACCAGCACGACAGGATGGGTCACCAGGGGGTAGGGAGAGTCAGAGGGCACGGGATCTTGATGATCCCAAATCCCTCAGGGACCCTTCCTCCACGGCCAGTGGTGAAATCCCAACCTGTAACTATCAACTATTATCTCTGTATATTCTGTTCGATTCAAGGTACACATGTCTTGTTTGGACTCTGATTCTGATCCATACAATGCGAGTAGCAAAGGGGTGATAGTCCTACAACAGTAGGGAGTCTCCTAACCCTTATTCTGAAAATTTGCTGAAAAGAATGAACACCAATGCACGTGCCCCAAATAGCAGGGCAAGAATAAACACTGGCACCAATCAATAGCCAGATAGCCCTGTCCATGACCCCACCTCATGTGCTGACCAACTCCTTGAGGTTCAGGTATATAAAGGGAAAGATTTCTGCACTCATGGAGCCCCGTTAGCACGGACTCCTGCGCACCAAGCGCATAGCCATGGAGCCCCGTCAGCACGGACTCCTGCGCATTAAGTGTATAGCCATGTACTCCGTATAGGGAGCACCGTCAGCACGGACTCCTGCGCACCATAGCGTATAGCCGCGTGACTCTGCATAGGTAGGCTGTGTATCTTTGCCGTTATTTGCATTCTACCATACTGCCTGTTGTAATCTTGCAACTTCACTTGATTGGGATACTTTTAATTTGGACAATTCAGAATAATAAAGATATTGGCCTTAACCTTTGTTTGTGATTTTCATTTGGCCATTTCTAATGACGCACGTAGCAGGATTCAAGGTTTTTCTGTATGTTCTTGCCGTACTGCTCGAGGCCCCCTGATACTTACGATCATAGTCAGTCTTAAGTATTGCACTATTCTGACGAGTCTGCAGTCCCTAGGTGAGCCGCCTAACTTATATTCTGTGGGTCAGAATAAGACATGGCAGCGAGTTATATTAAATGTGCTGGGACGGTATCCTACGTCGTGGTCTATGTAGCCTGATCACCTACAAGCCAAAGCGAACTGAGAATTCCTGGGTTGCTAATTAGGATTGGGAATTGAGGAACAAAACAAAGGTTGGCATGAATTGGAGTCAATCTGTTATTAGTTATTAGATTGGCAGACTTTAATATTATTACTTCCAAAGACGCAAACACACGCATCTGCCTTCAACAGCCACCACTTCCCTCATTGGTTGTGACTGGCTGTCCTACACCCTCCACCTCCTCGCTTCATTGTAGGCCAACCAGCCTACACAGTCCACCACCTCTTGGACTCTTGCTGGGTATTTGCCCGGAGGAGCACTCCTGGGTCCCTGCTAGGGACTTTTTCGACCTGGGCCTCATTAAGGACTTCCACCAGTGCTGTCCTGAAAGCCCTGGAGGAATGTCGGGAGCTGTTCTTTGGAGGAGGGGTACTGTCAGGGTTTCAGAGACTGCTTCTTGCAACAAAAGGCGTCATTGTGACAGTCGGTCTGGCCCGGTTGCCTGCTGCTTCCCTGAGCTTCCACCAGAGGGACTGTCTTCCTGTTTTTGCCTGAACTGTGTGTGCTTAATCTCGTTGGATTGTTTTCACCTGTGAGTAATTAGTTTCTATGTGTTTTGCTGCTCTATTTAAAACCTGCGTGTGGCTTGGTTCCCTTCTCAGTCTTGAGCTACCCTGTGTTGTGTGTTTTCCTGTGCCCAAGTTTGCTTGTTTCTTGTAAAGATTCTTTGTCTTTTGAAATCCTTCTGTGTTTTGTATGATCTCTGCATCTGGATCCCTCTTTCTGAACTGTTACAGATAGTGTTACTATGTGTGGAAAGAGACAGGCTGTGTTACTATGTGTGAAGGGAGAGGTTGTGTTTCTGTGCATGGAAGGAGACAGGATGTGTTAGTGTGTCAAGGGAGAGTTTGTGTTACTGTGTCTGGAGGGAGAAAGCCTGTATTGCTGTGTGGAGGGAGACAGACTGTGTTACTGTGTTTGGAGCAAAATGTGTTGTGTTACTGCTCGTGGAGGGTGACAGGCTTTGTTAGTGTTGTGGAGGAACAGATTTTATTACTGTGCAAAGAGAGAGACAGGCTGTGTTACTGTGTGTCAAGGGAGAGGCTGTGTTACTGTGTGTGGAGGGAGACAGGCTGAGTTACTGTTTGTGAAGGGAGAGGTTGCATTACTATTCATGGAGGGATACAGCCTGTATTGCTGTGTGTTGAGGGACACAGGCTTTGTTAATGTGTGTGGGGGGAGAGGTTGTGTTACTCTATGTCGAGAGAGTCAGGCTATGTCACTGTGTGTTGAGGGAGAGAGACTGTGTCATTTTGTGTCGAGAGTGACAGGCTGTGCTACTGTGTGTGGAGGGAGGGGTTGTGTTATTATGCGGGGAGGGAATCGGGCTGTTTTTTTGTGCGGGGAGGGAGACAGGCTGTATTACTGTGTGGGGGATCACAGGGCAGGTACAGGAGCACAGTTTTTTGTGTCTCAGGCCCACGTTGCTGTCTTATTGTGTATGTGGTAGAGACAGGACAGTTACTGTGGGGGTGAATGACAAGGTTGGAAGGCTGCCAGTTTTGGGGGTGGGGGCTAGGGATGGGGAAGGCTATAAGTTCTGTTTATTTTTCTTGCCCCTGGGGAAAGCCTCCTGGTTTGTAGGGAAATCTGTTCATGTGTGTAGAAAAAGGGGAATAAAGTGGTATGAAAACATGCTGATGCAGTAATTTTGAGACATTTTGAGGAAATTGGAAATGTGTGGCAAATGTGTGTGAGAGACTGCATTTTGGGTCGGTGGTGGAGGAGACAGTGGAGGGGGTTTTAAATATGAAGTATATTGTGAAACCATGAGGAGGAACATTCCACCTTCCATCACAGCTGTACACACACTGGAAATGGGGCTGGAGGCGCAGAGTTGGGGCTAAAATAGTTAAGGAGGCATGGAATAAACAAGGCTTTCTGATGAACGAATTAAGCCTGAAGCTCGGGGCATCACATGCCTCCTGCAGAATATTCTCCAGCTCAGAGCACAAAACCCCCTGATGACCATTTGCGTTCAATCTGTTCCACTCTGTGAAAGCGGCACACCGATGTGGAGTCAGGCCTTGTGTCCAGGTGTGACACCAGAGATGACTGTCTGGCCGGCTCCCAGACACCTGCAGATGCGAGCAGAGGGCTGGGCAGATCAGAGCCAAAAAACATCCCGTTCATCGTTTGACATTGCTCTTGTGCTTTCTTGTGTGCTTCACAGAAGTATCCTGACAATGAAATTTAGTATTTTGAAGAGGAACGGCTTAATTATCAATGTTTCGCTGATGTCATTATGGAGATTAATGTCCAGGCCTGTGAGACACAGGCGTGGCTGGTGTAGTTGTGTTTTGCCGTTGGCCCTACTCAGGGGCCTCTGGTATCTGGTTTTCATTATGGTGTTGGTCTGTGACAGGATGGGGGCTACCTGAAGTAACTGGCTTCCCCAGTGTGTTCCACGATAATTTTTTAGAGCAGGCTAAATAGGCCGTTTTGCATGATGTCACATGCAGTAGGAGTGGACGAAAACCCATGTAACATAATGTTACATGCCATCATCTTTGGACTAACAAATTATCATGATTCAAGTAACAGTTTCTGAAGCACAACTCAAGTACACATGGTTTTTACACTGCACATCAGAAATCATCCTCATTTCCATCTCTTCATACAGTTGACAAAGAAGAAAAAATACAATGCTAACTAATCTCAAAAAGGAATCCACATGGCCTTAATATATGAAAACAAATCTTCCCCAACAGTCTGATCCAACAAATTGTAATTTAATATGTCAAACAAACCCAGTATATCACAAGAAAAGGAAAGTAGATAAGCATTCAATTTGCAGCTCACAGCACAAGATCTTTCTGAACAAACAGTGCATGGTCACACTAATTTACAGTACATTTTCTCACTTGGAGCTCTGTTTCTATCATAGTTATGCTGATCTTAATTATCATAGTTTTAATACGTAGAGAGGCATTCATCACCCCTATTATGAACAGATACTTTAGTTTTGTGTTAAGTGCAATATAATCTGAACAGCTGATACACACTCCCATATGAAAATTAAATATATTGTAATATATTGATAGACACTGTTGTTCAGTCCAACTATATAGTGTCAATACATTTAAAATATATAAATGCAAAGCAGAAATATACAGCAATATACCTAAATTTTTTTGTTTGGGCTGATAAAAGACATAAAGGTAGCAAATAGTGGAATGAGGGCATAAATATGAAGACAAATGAAGGCTCCATCATGGACATCTCAGGATTCCCATAAACATTTGCTAGCTCTGTATAAATAACTCTCACACTTTGTAACATGAAAATATACAGCTTCATTGCATGGCTATACAAAAATGTGAATCTAAGGGCTAGAGTGATGGCTAACCCTACCCCAGCCCACTTTGGAGGGTCCAGCAGAGTGCTTGTTGGGCTGAATCAGACCCTCTCAGATAGAAACACAGCTGGGTCTGGTGAGCAGGACAGGAGTTATAGCACAAAAGGGCTATAATTGTCCCTGACTGCTCACTGTGTATGGAAAGTGCTAAAGCTACACTGAAGACTACACTCATTACTGGCTTACAAAAGGCCTGATGTGAGCATGAAGGCTGGATTTTGGTTTGTCCAGTGGCAGGGGAGAGGTGGTGCTGTGACCACTGGCTGGACAAATGAACAGATACCCTCGCATCCAGGATCACTACAAGGGGATGGAATCTGCAGCTGGCTTTTTCAGCAATGCAGGCGATTTCCTGCAACGCCATGGCATGGATACAAGCACACCACGGCGGAACGTGGCGCTGGGCCAGCCGGAGCCCCGTCTGTAGTCTCTCTCTGACAAGGCTGTGGTCAGCTATTGGCAACAACAGGCTATAAACACATGGCTGGGACCCACAGCTACAAGGCTACCTCCTTCCACAGAGTGACCTCAGCTGGAAGGGGCAGACACACTCTCTTTACTACTCCAACTACATGTCTTGCTCTTGCTAGAGATTTGGCAGAACTGGAGAGAGGTTTGCTCTTCCCCACGCTAGGCCATGAGGCTCTCCTGTGATGCTGAGTGTGAGATTGGCTTTATTGTTTTGTTTTAGTGTGACAGCTGGCTTCCGGTGCAAGGTAGAGCAATGTGTTTCTGAAATCCAAATTTCTGTGTTGGATATGCTTGCTGTCCGTACACAAACTGTGATTAGCAGTGTGTGAGGAATAGGGCTGTGACAGCTGGGTTATGGGTAGTGCAAACCAGTAAACACTGTCTGCTGGTATATGTGTCCATGCTGTGTATATATATATGTGCATGCGTGTGCGTGCCAACATGTACGTGTGTGCCTGCGTTTAATTTTTCTTCTGGTGCATACCTCCATTTTCATCGACTGCCATGGGGCTCAGACAGCTCTAACACACAGCATATGACTCCTGAAACCTGGCTTCTTTCACTTTCACAAAACATAATTAAACATAAAAAACTCTGACCTAATTTTGGAAATGCACAGATGAAGGAGGGAGCTACAAGGCTACCCTGCACCCCCTTCTACCCAGACAGGGCTTCTTTGAAGATTAATGGGGCTGCCTCCTGTTAGGAGGACAATGAACAGTGCCTGACTGTGAACCCAGTGGCGAGGAACCCTCCACCCTCTAGGGAATCACATAGAACCAGGGTCCAGGTCATGGCCTGTTTATATGACCATTTTTTGTTTATTTTTATTAGGACCAATTTGTCAGACAGGAATGGATGGTCAATCTCACTCATATGGAAGTCCCCCCGCTCTATGACTGTAGTTACATTAAAAATGAAACAGGGACCGAGGTGAGCTTCAGTTTTAATTCACTCTATTAAAATGACAGTAATGGGAGTGCTGCACTGCACATGGTGGAGGGCTGTGCTGGGAACAGTTAGACAGCAAGGGGCTGTGGTTTGGACAAGCAAGAGAGTGCGACGTACACCTCCTGTCTTTCACAACTGACGACGATATGTCACCTGGCTGGGTCTGACATCTCCTGACACACTTTCCCCTCGTCTCTCGGATTGAAGGGGGGAAAAAAACAATAATATTCCCATAAGATTGGAAAGGGGATATTTTTCACAGACTCATTCTGCAATTCTAAACACCCCCTTTCCCTCCACCCACTAGACTCTGAGCAGAATCACTCCCCCTCTGCCATGAAATCGGGTAGAGGAGAACTGCCTTCTCTCTGTGCAGAGGAACATCTGC
Organism: Megalops atlanticus; assembly: GCA_019176425.1. Lineage (NCBI taxonomy): Eukaryota > Metazoa > Chordata > Actinopteri > Elopiformes > Megalopidae > Megalops > Megalops atlanticus. Next base: position 37,452,811 of record CM032886.1, on the reverse strand, counting down.
CAACCAAAAGAGCAATGTGGTGTGATGTCAAATGAGTCAGAGTAAGGAGACAATGTTTTCCTTGCTGCTAGTTAAGCGGCATGTGTTTGGGAGAGAAAAAGACCAAGCTTTTTGGGTCACACGCAGAGACAAGTGCCATGCCCAGTTTTAGCTGCAGATTGAACCCACTTCCCACACACTGCTGGAGACATGGGGAAACAGGGTTGCTTGTGCTCCCCTGTAAATCAAACACAGAAGCAGCTGAGGAACAGCACAAAGGTTCCTGGGGTTCCCATGAGGGGTATGGGACTTAGGACTGGCTTTTCCTCTGGATCAGGCCAAGCGACCTGGGATCTGTAAGGGATTATGGGTGTATAAGTTATATTGGATATGTACAGAAGTACTCAGCTGTCCCTAGTCTTACCCTGACCAACATATACGGAAGTGTTCAGCTGCCCTGGTTCTTACCTTGGTCTTGTTCCAATTCCTTCTGTGTAACACACTTTCCTGGATCTCTTCACATGGAGTGAACACCTCTGTGTGAATACATGGGTAAACACCTCTGAAGCAAGCTGGGGGGAGAGTGGGGTTATGGAGAGTGGAGTGGTCCAAAATACAATGCCGTCTTTCTCATTGACATTTAGACATTTGCTGCCAAGAAGTACACAATGAGAAAGAGGTGGCTGATATGACTGTTTATGATAACAATTGTATTTAGATGGGAAGGCACCTAGATTGCTAGCTCCAATCTTTTGAAAACTTGCTGTGCGCATAATACATATGATAATATTCACTAAACAGACTGTGAATTGAATACAAAAACATCTTGCCAACTGCTTGTGGAATCTAACAGATTAATACTGTCTTTGGCTGATGCACCTTGTGAATGTTTATTATATAATCACTAAACTTCGAGCATATTTAAGTTTTGTAATCCTGTCCCCCAGAACATTATATTACATTAGTGGCATTTAGTAGATGCAAAGTTGTCATTAACTTGTCCAGAGTGACTTACATCAGTCACAGTTTTTTTTTTAAAACAATGTTATCCATTTATACAGCTGGATATTTACTGAGGCAATTGTGGGTTAAGTACCTTGCCCAAGGGTACAGCAGCAGTGCCCCAGTGGGGAATTGAACCGGAGTCCTGCTCCTTAACCACTATGCTGCACAGCCACCCAGAACATTCATTTGGATCAAAACCATGTGCTTTCATATTTGTTAATGACTGAAATCACATAGTTTTGGTGGCAATTTACAATTATTGCCTTTACATGAAAGCATAACAGAGATAGGTTTTAATATTCAAGATTTCATAACTTCACAATGAACCAATGTTTCAATAAGCCACTTTCTTCCTTAATACTAGATCTATAAAACAGTAAACAAGTAACCACCCTTCTAAAAAGGTAGCTAGCTCATACTTTTCTTTCATCCAGGCTTCAATGATAATATCATTACAATCTTTGGTGGAATTGGCAGAATTTTTGTATAAGTCATTTTAAATAAACATTTTAAAAATCTTGACATTTGATTTTGTTTTGTTTAATGATTTTGTTTAACAACAATGTATAGCTTGACTTTCTACTATTTTTGCAGATGAACATACACAGCAAAATACTCAATATTAACACTATTGTTATGGTGCTGGCTGCAAATAAAAAATAGCAGGAGGAGATACTTTTACCAAAAGTTGATTTTGAAACTCAATAAAGCAGCACTTTATCAGAGCCACAGTACTATAACCAAGACCTTGTCTTCTCAATCTGCTGCTAAACGGGCATGGCTTGTTAGCCAATATATGGCCACATACACCTTTTCTCACATATACACAGGGGTTAAATTTGGCCAGGGCTGTCCGGGGCTCAACCCCGCCACATAGGCCTACACTCTTCTATGTCATCAGGGGACGCTCAGCCTCGCACATCTTCAACAATATATGTTTACACTTTTCTCGTTCTTAATAATTTAAACAATGACGAAAACACGTTTCTTTCATAGCTGTAGAAAACATAAATGAGGTGATGTAAGAACTTGTGAACACCAGAACTTTCACGGGGTTTCCCTTTTTTCTGTCAATGGGTTTCCTTAACTCTTTCGCACGTAACTTATTTTTTATGCTATGTATCGCGCGTGTTACATTACATGCTTTGTTATGTTTTCATTAGCGTTATTAAGCTTCTCATAGTTTTCAGTTAGAATTTGCTATATTTTTTAATGTTAAATTGCTCTTTCCTCAAAGCTAAAATTAGCTACAATTTTTCCAATCTAGTTTTCTAATCGCACCGGTTTTAGCATACACGCTAAATGGCTAATCACACCGGTGTGACCGTATGCGCGAAAGAGTTAAAAGCTACCTAGCAGATCAGCGACTTTAGTCACTTGCCAGTCAGTCAGACAGCACAGATGGCAGAGTGATAGGTGGATGGCAAGGTGGGGAGAAAAATAGGTAAGAAACTGACACGATTAATAACAGAATGCAAATTGCTCTGATATTCTGCTTAAACAATGTTTCGATTTTACTAAATGATAGTTTAACATAAGATAGTTTGCGGCAGGTTGCCTCCAATCTGGTAGTTAGCTAACTGTTACATTAAGCTAGCTGGCAAGCTCTAGTTCAAGTTAAACTGTCAAGCAAGTTAGCATGTATTGAAATCTCTCAGCATTGTTAGGACAATCGTGGTTTGAGCAGAATATCAGAGCGACTCAAATTACGCCATGGCTAGGTAATGCAGGCTAGTTTGACCATTTCTTGGCTATAACATTAATTAATAACCGGTCTTACTTTTACACAACTGGTATACTTTTACAGTAAGATGTTGTGCACAAAATTTTTAGAAAGTCATGGAATTTGATTGTGTTCTCTGTGATGGAATTAACTGTAATATTAGCCTACCATTTCCACTGTGTGTATTGATGTGGAACTTAAAATTCTTCTATCTAGCTAGTTGGGATAATGTGTCTTCAGTGAGTACACACGTAATTGCTTCTCCATTTTTTCACTTTTCTATCTATAGATTATGGTTAGCAAGACTGTGAGGAAATGGTGATTGAAATTTTATGGGACTTTGAAAAGTCATGGAAAGGTTTCTAAATTTGAAAAGGTGCTGGCAGCCTGTGTATATTGTAATATTGTAAGATGTAAATTAATTCCAGTTTAATGTAACTGTTCTATTCTTATTACTTTGTATTATTATTCTCTCCTTTAGTGGTAACAACACCATTCCTGTATTTGATACAGATACACAGGAGAGTGCACTTACAGAAAGATTTTTTTGTCATCAGCTGTAGTTTTGCTCACTGCTGACAGTATCTAGAATGACTTTGATTAGCGTTTTAGTGTTCAGAGCAGAGGGTTGTCTGACCTTGTTATATTTTATTTACAGTTTGTCAAATGATATCAATCAGATTTTGTAGTCTATGCGCACACACATATGCACCCATGGCAACCCTTAAACCACAGAGCCTCCCCCACATAACAAATCCCAATTTAACCCCTGCATATACGGACAATCTGGTTTGAAACTAACTTGAAGAGAAGAAGTTCCTGAACAGAAGACAGGTCTATTATTGTTAATATGGTGAAAGAATGAAGATGATCATCTTCATGATACATTTATCAAATGTTAACAAACCTTCATGACTCAACATATGAAAATGGGTTACTTGTTAAACACTTTAAGTAGTTAATATTGGGAATATGTATTGTTTCCATACAGTTGTGGATTGATTCTCCCCTCCCTCTTTTCAAGTCTCAATTCTACAGTCACTCAAGGTAAACACCACTGCAACTCACAAGACCAGAAGAACAAAAATGAACTACATCTGAGCTCATTTAACACTGAAACTTTTCTGTGCAACTAGACTTCATGTTCACCTAACTAAATCCCCTGTTAATTTGGAGAAAGCTTGGAGCCTCTGTATGACTGATGGGATATGCTGCCGCATGTGTTCTTTTCTAGCCTGGGGGGAAGAGGAAGCCCCCTTCGCTCACATTGTATGGTCTGGATGCATCAGATCTTAATGCCAGTAATCTTAATCTCAACGTAGAGCACCCCCCAGGTGAATGAAGCAAGTGAGGAAGGTGAGGGAGCGTATTTCTCTGATTTGGAACAGGGCCGTTCCTTCTTCTATCTGATGACACTGCTATGGCTGCTAACAGCTCTTCAAGTCCATGTCCCCCTGTCCTCCATTAGGCCCTACCTGGCCCTCTCTAAGATACTTACTACATCTGTCACAATTCCTTTCAGGCCAGGCCCTCTCCTGTTCTCCTTTTGCCTCCATCAGGCTCACCACTCTTAGTCAGACATCAGTCGTACCAGTTAAACTGAGGAGGACGAGCTGGTTAAATAATCACCTCACTGGCAGCAGACCCAGCACTTTAAAGTTGATGGATTGCAATGGGGAGGATTCCCAGAAGCCCAGAGGTAAACACTTTATTCCAGAAGCAGTTTTTTTCATGCACTTTTATGGAGCTGGGGGTGGGGTGGACATCAAAAATGTGAACTGAACCAGCCTCTCTGATCAGAAAGAATGTGCTTGTATTTATATCCTGATCTTTGAGCCGTGAAAGCCAGTAAGATCATTATCATAGAGATCAATCTGGTAAAATGTTGTTAGAGAAAGTTCATAAAAAGCATATTTTTGTAACAAAAAACAACTGGTAGGCAATTTAAGCCATTGCCTCTAAAACACACTTGTAGTGCATATGGCCAAACTCAAGTTATCTGGTGCAGCCCTTGCACGAGAAGGACCATGTTCCACACAGGTAAACCTGGTGCTATGTGTTGATCTGATGCAGCCCTGATGCCTGCTGGAAGGACCGGGTTCCACACAGTTAAACCTGATGGGATGTATCTGGATGTCAAGGGTCATCTGAGTAAGAGTGAAGAGGAAGTCTTGTGTCTCATCCTCCTCCCTGGTGTTCAAGCCCATTAATGATCCGTTACACTGCCAAGGTAATAGGCGCAGGGCAAAAACTCCAACTCCTCCATGAGAGAGAAAGGGGAGAGGTAAGAGCCTTTCCAAGAAAGGAAAACAAAATGCCAACTCTGCGTCAATAATTTCTGACCTGGGACACTTCATGTTTGGCAGAGAGTGGCCTCCATCAGTCAGCCAATGTTATTCTTAAATGAAGAACACATACAGAGTGCAAGTGTAGTTCCTGCAAGTTTAAGTCTGGTTTTGGCCATAACCTCTTCAAACTTGTCATTAAGAGTAAATACAGACTAGTGCTTTTGCGATTGAATATACATGTACCATATGCGCTCTTGTCAGATTGGGGTTAGGGATTGTATATGGAGAAGTCTGAGGATGTTTGGATGGATATGTACATCAAGGGAAAGTGGATCAATAAACCTTGGGATGAACCTGTGCTGTCTATTGTTTGCGTATTGAGTTCTGCAACAGAAGGAATTAAGGGGGTGGAGAAACCTCAATAGAGAGTCACATACTGAACACTTGGTAGCGCCAGGGGGAAAACCAGGGAGCCGTGAAAGGATTAATCCACTCTCACTTACCTGTGTACGTCTGCTTTGAGTTCATGCTTTCAGTTCTGTAAACATTGGGAAATTATTGCCTGTGGACTGGGGGAACACACGGAGGACCATTTGTTTCAGGTCAGAGAGTTCCAGAAGTGCCGTATATTATCTGCAGATGACACACACTGGCTGGATGGTGTATATTGCATTATGGGAGACTTGTGCACATACACTTTTACAAGGAGGCCATCGGGACTGTGTCCACTGTGTGCCGTTACATGGGTGCGTGTCAATGCATGTTCAGGGTAAGTATTCGCAAAATGACAGGACGCAAAACAGTTTCACTCTTCCAGAAACTTTCACTTCAAGGTAATTTATGACACAATAATAGTTACAATGAATTACCATTGCTATGACATGTAATTATATGGACCTTATCCTCTTCCATGGGGCCAGTGACATTGCATTTTCTTCATCTTCCTGGAAGAATAGGGCTCTATCACAGACACATCAGGAGAGCATAGAAGCAGCATCTCTTACCAAATTAATATGTAACAGCTCTAGCTGTGCCAAAACCTTTACTAGAAATATTTGTTGACAAATGTGCAGTCCTATGGTGGATGGTGGATGGTATATATATCAAAAACTTTGATTCACAATGTAACCACGATCACTTGGTGGCAGTCCGAGTCTGAAGCTGTCATGTGTATGGGTGCTCTTTGTAGGACAGTGGGTTTTCTACAGAATTTATAAAAATTACTGCGAGGATTTAATCCTTATCAGCATTTACTTTTACATACGCTTTTACCTGCTATTTATATATACACAGTCTGTATGTGCATGTGTGTCCATATGTTTTATTTATTACAATAAATGCTCTGCTTCACTGACTGACTGAATAAGCAGGTGAGGATGAGTCATGCATTGGTACAGACACCTGCATACCATTACTGCGGGTTCAAAATGCATTTCAGATGGTTAAGCTTGTCTGACCTTACCTCTTTGAAAGTGTTCCACAATACCAGTGCCCATCAGACAGATTTATTAAGCACTGGTAGGCGCATTCTAACACAGGCAGACTACTTCCCCTGGCTGTTGGCTGCTCTCTGTTTTGGCAAAAAGATCATCTTTGTGAAGCTCTCGGCACTCTACAGTCACCACTCCCCCTTACCCACCCCCATCCCCATCAGCTTTGAGGCCTTCCTAAGGGTTATGAAAACTTGAACTCGATATTTGTGACAACCGTGTATGTAACTCAACCGTATTCCCAATCAAACATCTAACTACCAAGCTTGTGGTCCTCTGTAAATGTTATCCAGGCAAAGCAAGGCTGGGAACAGTTTGTGTTTTTGAGCCAGCAGTATGGGCACAGAGATTGCTGTACTGTACTGTACTTAATCACCTGGTAGACAAACATGTTTACAGAGCTGATAATATCATGTTTATTCTGGCTTTCCTGCATATAAATTTTTAACAAAAAATCACACGTTGTAATTGTGACCAACATACTTTCAGAATAGGCAAATTAACTCTGTATATGCTTTCAATTTCTTAATAAAAATATCTGTGAAAAATCTGTAAAAAATTATAGTGTCAGGGCCAAATTTGAGAAGACTATAGTGTGTTCAGCCACCTTGCATTGAAGAGCTGATGAAGGCTATGTTGGATTCTGTGCCATTTTCTTTAAGAGCAGATAAGGTTTGTGTTGTACTCATTCCTCCATTAAAAAGTAGGCATATATCCTCCTGTATCCTGCATCCTCACCTCAAAGAACAGGTGTGAGAGTGAGGACTGAGCAATGACCAGCACCCTTTTCAGCAAACAGCAAGCTACAGAATATGGGGAATGGTTACTGTGGTGAAGTGGACTCATGTTTGCAATTTACAGGAGTACAGTCTCAGTTGGAAAGAAAGAAATCATCATGGGGACGAGATGGGATGGGGGAGTGGTGGGGGGTTTGATTTGCTGTGTGTGCTGGATACGCCCCACCTACCCCCCTACCCTGGTGCAGAGGTTTGTGTCAGTGTGTTGTCCCCTTTCTCCCTGTGTTGTTTATGTTTTGGCATAAATGAGAAACAGATGGTGGATCAACCTCCAGGGCTTCAGCATCATACAATAATTCAGTCTAAGCCTCTTCCTGCCCGATGGCTGAAGCTAAGTGGGGCTATGCTTAGCTATTACTAGGGTATGAGTAAACCTGGCAAAGCAAGGTTTTTGCTCAGAGTGGCAGAGTTGGGCAAACAGGAGCAATATTGTTTCTTTGGACCATGTAGAAAAACCAGTGTCCCAGTGCATTGAGGGGGATGCTGTGCAGTAGGAGCAACTGCCATTCAGATGAGATGAGATGAGATGAGGTGCTGACTTGCTGTGGCTATGAAACATAACATTTGTCATACAAAGTAGGGGGTCCCCTCATGTCCTGGCAGAAATCACAGTCTGGGCATCTAATCATACCTGAGATCAACTAGCTGAAGGAATCCCTCCTTCTCCTTCCCCACCTTAGTTGATTCGTATTCTGACGGCCCTTGTATGTAACGCAGTTCCTACAGGGATCACCACCATCCTATATTTGCCTGGGCAAACTCGGACCTGAGGCAGTGAGGCCCCACCCAATCTGCACCAAGTGTAACACCAGGAGCGGCAGTCCTCATTTGCATGGCCAGCCATAGCCTTTTTTTTCCCTTTTCTTAGAAAGCTCATCGCATGTCTTCCTCGGCTGCTCAAGGCCTGCTCAGTGTTATCATGTACACAAGACAAGGCTGGCTTCGAGCACTGTGCCCATCTCTTTGTGCCCAATTCTTGTAAGATAAAAGCAGTAAATGTCCGTAAAAAGGTACAGGAAGGAAACAGCCCACTGTCCAGATTCTCTCTTTCTTTTCCCCCCGATGAAAGGTCCAGGAAACTACAAAAGCTTCCGATCACAGTCAGGTGTGGTGCAGGCGTAGTGGGTGGCTGAGAGGTCAGCGGTTAAATGACATGCCAAGAGTATTATCACATCACACATGTTCATGCTGGTTGTTCCTCAAGAGGTGGTTTGGGGAGGCTGCAAGGGTGGAGATGCGCCGGTTGTTGACATTTCCAGCACACAACGCTGACTTGAAGAGATCTGATAGAGCTGTCATGCAGGAAAGACAGAGTAACGGAGCCAGAGAGGATATGTCTCTCACAGCTGCTCCTCTCATCGGAAAGCCTGTCCCCCTCCCACTTCTTCCTCTTCTGGTCGTGTCATCAGCCTGCGGTCAGCCAGGCTTCCTGTCCCACGGAGGGACAAAATGGCCACCCCCATCCCTCTCCTGCCCACAGCACGGGGGTGCTGCTGAGCCTTCTCTGGCAGGCAGGAGGTCAGAGCAGCTAGGGTGAGCACCCTGACCAGCAGACAGTATGGCCCTGCTTCAGAATGTGGTGGAGGTCGTTTCCACCACATCAAAATGATGATTATGGTTCCAGTCTTATCATAGGAGCAACATTACATGGATTATGCACTGCAGTATATTATTTGTATATCATGCAGTGATTTGTCGCAACAATTTTACATATTTTTTTCTTTCTGTTTCAGCAGAAAGGCACATTATCTTTGTATAATGGAAGTAAAAGGCTGTAAACAATGCTATTGTGACACCATGAGTAATGAGGACCATCATTTAAGAGACCAGACCAGACTAGAGATGAGTGACCATTAAAGAGATATGTCCAGGATCCAAACACCAATGACCTTTAAAGAGAGTCCTCTATGTTCCTTCAACAAATACAAATTATAAAAACCCCCAGAGACAAATATGGGCAGGGAACTGTTCTGTAAGAGGGGAGAGCATATACTGTATGTGAGAAAGATTTTGGGGGCACCTCCGATTACCGACTTTGTATTTTGCCTCTAAGGAGGTCAAAGCAGAGAAATAGCAAGCAAGATGTTTAAATCTCACACTGAAAATATGCTGGTATGTTCATGCTCCACAGTATCAAGTCACACTGTAATGTGACGATACTGAATGTGCTGAAATGCCTTTGTTCCCATATGGGCTCTGTAACCTCCTCTGGTGTAACACAATAAGAGGATAATTTTGAGCTGGGCTGTGTGACCCTAACGGGATGTGATGTGATAAATTCTATACGGTGGAACAGAACAAATGTCTTTTTAACATTGACAGGGTAATGCTGTTTGGAGACAATAGAAAGTGGGAGCCTGGCAGGTGGGTACATGCCGTGCAAGGCAGCGTCCTGGGTATGCAGCGGCTCCAGCTGCCCAAAAATATGGTTGACATTTTTTACTGGTAAGAAAAGAGGTTTCAGATGCCTGGGATTTGGCATGGAGCTTCCCAGGGTTGGGGCTTTGTCATTCCCTGAGTTTGCTAGCAGCTAGATGGCTTTATGAGGCTGTCAGCTCTTCCATACCGATCATCTTAAACGAAAAAGAATAATACGGTACATGGACTGACACTCTGTACTGCATACAGCACAAAAACAGCTTCATGGACAGACTGATCTGTAGCATGTTTGGTGCCAACTCTACCCCCACTCTTTCCTCAGTGGTAGTCAGCCTGCCTAGTCCATCTCAGCTTGATCGCATAGTTTGTGTTAGAATACTTTAGCCTGACCCCAGTATGTTTCCAAAAACCAGTGACTATTGTAAGAGGTAGCCCCACAATCACATTAAATATATGTTTTGACTCACTGAATCTCTTTGCTTATACTCTCATTACCACCATTGAGTTAAATTGTAAGTACCTTGCTTATCTGCCCTATTGAGCTGACTCTTGTGTGATTGGTAATAATATTGGTAATAATGTGGTGTCTATTTGTCTAATTAATTTAGTGTCTAATGCCATAACAGATTTCAAACTTTGATCTACTGTGAGATTACTTCAGTGCTGGGAAAGTAGGGCATTCAGATGCGTTGCTAGAGCTTTATGTACAGTAAAGTGTGATGTAGTTAATAGTGGATATGTAACTCTTCCTTATTTGGTTATTTGCCTCTGACAGTATTATCCCTCTGGCTGTCTTCCCTTTGCTATTCAACTGTAACACATTATGTAGTTACCTCTGTACCACAGATATTTGAGAGCAATTATCTTATATCTTGTTTTTGATGCAGAAAAGTGTTTTGCAGATACCCTCAACTCCACTCTCCTCTGAAGGCCCATAATGGCCTTCAAATGTATTTCAGATGTCTTGTGTTCAAGGTCTATACATTTTTTTCACCTAGTGATGGCAGACGAGCCCTAATTATTCCCGGAACTGGCATGGATGCCCTGGAGGAGGTGGGGCGGTGAAAGTGCAACCTTACTGGAATGGTTGCTGCCAGGAATCTGGGGCAGGAAGGGGAAGTCCTGGTGACGCAGTCTTACACCTTGGACGCATTGTGGAACGATTGCAAGAAATAGTTTCTCACTGAAGTAATGTTGTAATGAGTGATTTCCTGCAATCTGCTGTTGATGATCAGAGCATTAAATCCGGGACACAGGCACCATTAATGCGCTTGTGAAGCATTTTGCATGTCAGGTTCCAGAAAACTTGTCTACTACTTTACTGCACTGCAATTCCTAAATGAGAGGGAACACTGGGAAAATCCTTCCAAAAGAATAGGCAAATGAATTTCCCTTCCCAGCCGCACAACATCACTGGTTGTGGTGTTCTTTTATAAACACTGATGCATGGCCAGTTCATCAGATGGAGGAAGTTCTTTGATGAATTACAGAAGATGTCGGGTCTTGTACATTGCATAACCCCATAGTGTGCCAATTTACTGTATAAAAAGAAAATTCCCACCCACAGATTACGCTATAGTAACAGTGCACTTTTAATAGAATCAGTTATTGCATGAAGATGAGCAGATCTTCCTACTGATACAGGAGTGCATGTCGAAGTGGTAATTTCAGTACAGTGAAAATTTCCTTAAAATAGGGTTAAATAGGGTTTCCTTAAAATAAGGTTAAAAAATCTGGATGATTTGAAGAACTAAAACTTTATTAAGAAAGCTATGATACTCAGAATCGCTGTTATTAATGTTCAGACTTATCTAACCTCAAAACTTCAGAAGATTTTCCTAAGCAATGATATCTGTCTAGAAGAATCAAATGCAAGCTGAAGGAGCCCTCATCTGACAAATGATCAAAAGAGCACTACATAAGCCAGCTACGGTATTTCTCTGGATAACCTGATATTTTAAACATTTGTTTTTAATGTCATCTAAAGGTGGTACTATAGCATGCAGCTCAGATTGGGAGACGACAAGCACTTTCTCTTTTTCAGCCACACCAATGGGGCAGGGCACCATCACTGTTGGGGGAACAAATGAATTGGGATCAAAGAGGTGCTGTCATGGCAACCACATTTCAGCAGTATTTTTATTGTTCTATTTAAACAGGATCATTTCAAAGATTAAAAATGAGGGCAATTAATCTCACATAAAGCGCATAATTATTGCAGCAATGCTTACAGATTTTTCAGGGATCTATCCAAGATTTTCAGCACCATAGGCAAAAAACATTGGCTATTGTTGCTTTGTCTTGTATGTCTTAATAATATTCACATGCCGAAGTTTTTATTACAGCAAGATATGGCATGATAAACTATGCTGATTATATATGACTCTTGTATGAATTTCAAGTAATACAATGGCTGTAGTTTTCAGAGGATAAAATAAAACCTTTGGATGTATTTTCACTTCCAGACACCATAATAAGGAAATTAGCACAGTGGTTGGTGCTAAACTGCTGACATCACAGCTTTTTTAGATTAAAAATGGTTGAAAGCAGGCTGGCACATTCTGCTTATCACAAAAAGTGCAATTTGTCTTGCAACTGAAATTCTTCAAAGGCGACTCACACACAGGCATAATGAAGGAGATTCGCTCACCACCAGGATCCTGGTGATTATACATGTCCCTCGCACTGAATATGTGTGTAGCACTTGTCAACATCATTCTGGTGCTTTCAGTGGCTGCAGATGTCACATCTGTGAATGGGGTGTACCTTATTTTATTTTGGAATTCATTTTGATTTTCCATGGTTACCTATACATATGTGTGTGTGTGTGTGTGTGTGTGTGTGTGTGTGTGTGTGTGTGTGTGTGTGTGTGTGTGTGTGTGTGTCTGTCTGTGTGTCTGTGTGTTTAAGAATATGTGGGGGATGTTAACTCCTGTGATCCATATATCTCTCACCTGTTTATGGACATCTGGTCCATGTTCTTTCAGGTATCCATGTCAGATCCAGACTGACTGGTGTGCTGGTCAGTCAGTCAGACCCCTGCGTGTGTAGAGGGATTGAATGAGCTCCTGGTGACTGGGTTAAACCACTAACTCACAGCCAGAGAGGCGAACCTAATTGGGACCAGAGGCTGGATTCACAAAACACTTTATCATATAAATCTGTGAAATTACTTATGAATGTATTTTGTGTTTCCAAGCTCAGCTCTCCAGATTTTTTGTGACATGTCATATTTATTTCTGAGAGACTTGAATACGCATGCTAGATGAGACAATGTGGGAGAAACTGATCCCAGCCTGGGCCAGATAAGCTGAAAGCTCCTTCCACACTGTTCTGCAATTCTCCACAATATAATCTAATGCAAGTGACGTATTTTATATGTACCTTTCCTGTTACTATTATATCCTTTTACTATTTCCAATTTTCCTGCCTGGGGATCAATAAAGTGTTATGTTATCTTAGCTTATCTTATTACAAAAAGTGAATTGCAGCGCCCTACCAATAAACAAATAAAAAAAATAAAAAGAGTCTGATGTAATTAGGTTTATTGCGTATGTTTCAAAACCACATACAGTAAACAGGGCTGGTCCGTGCGGAGCAAATCCGAATCCCTCTCTAAATGCACTCTCTTTTTATGCTATCCCTCTAGCTCCTCCTTCAGTTTCATATCACATTTGCTGTTGCCATCGTTCCCACTTCATATTTTGCTTTTTCTGTACACGATTGTTGCCAAGTTCACACCTGTCTAATTATAAAAAAATAATTATCCCGCCTTGACCGTACACTATTATCTCCAAGACCGCACATATCTAATATATAAAAAAATAACTGTCCCTTCTTGACCTACTCTGCCTTGGCTTTATTCCATAAAGAACTGCTGTTTGTGACCCCCTTCACAGAGTCCAATTCTTTTATCTTACACTCAAGGTCCATCTTCTGGGCAGTGCTCAGACAGTGTCCAACTCTCATTAGCATCCCCAACAACAGGCCTTACTTGGCACACAAATATCTCACAGCTGCATGCCCTCCCCGCAGTCTCCTGTACTCTTCTAACCCTTCTTTCGAGTCTCTGCTCACATGCATACAAAGTACAATGGGACACACACACACACACACATATATATATATATATATATATATACATTATATATATACGCATTATATATATATATATATAGTTTGTTTGAGACCACAATATGCTTAGTTAAATGGCTAACATATCAATAACTTCAGTTAATATGTCAATAATTAGCAATGCCTAGGATTTACATATGGAGTATACGCCCAACATAAATTTTTCCACCACAACAGGACTTGTGTTAGAAGAAATAATGTGCAATAGACAATGGCTTGAATGGAGCTTGCTTGAAATGAAGTAATAAAATTATAATTGCAAATATAGTCGGTACAATGGTACCCAATTGCACAACTTAATAGCACTAAAATACAATCAATATATATTATTAATCAGTTAACCAACTTGGATGTATGCATGGCACCAACATGCATACATGAATGCAGTACCATGCTACTTTTGCTACATTACTACATACCACATTTGCTACTTTGCAAATATAAAAACTCCCCCATGGGAAATTAGGCCTTTCTAGTGGGAAAGTGTTGGAGTGGGTGAGATGAAATTATGGTATTTCTCAGGTATTGCTTCTCTCTTTTTTTTGCATGAACTTTCCGAGACTTAAACAGATTGTGATGGTCGGCATGTGGCCTGGAAGCTCATAGTCCACTGGCACTGGAAGCTGCAGAGGACAGAGGACAGATGAGTGAGCCATAGAAAGATGCACAGACATCCCTATTAATCTGATCCATTAAACTGAATGTTCCACAGTCATTTGTGCTTTCTGCACCAAAATCTGTACCTTGGCCAAGGTGCCATTTTGTTGATCCAGCAGGGCTAAACCCATTCCAAGTCTGATCTTTATCATATTGCAGCTGCTGCATGCTGAGAAGATACATGACCTGTATTATAAGCTAGAGATGAAGATTGGCAGATGGTAAAGCAAGATTTTTTTAGGCTTACTGTATATCTGATAAACTGACACTGACCCTGAAGTACCATCCCTGCCAAGTTAGAGCAGTGATTGCATTATAGCAGATAGCAATGCAATGACACTTACAGTAGCTAGTGTTTTAGGTACAGCAACGTCATAGCTAGCTACCAGTATTTTAATGGCATCTGTTTGTGGTTTGGCATATGTTTATTGGTTTGGATTTAAACTTGGAGAAGGGAAAGTATAGGGGTATTTACACACAAATATTAAAGTATAGATAGTGTTTCACTAAAAATGACAGTAGATAGCATTGTGTGTATGTCATTTTCACTACAAGACTGGGACAAGAGCATGAGTGAAGGAGTGGTTTCACAAATTTTCCACTTGCAACAGCAGGGTAAGATGTTGTCATTACCTGCACTGCATCTCAGAGGGAGAAATACGTGCTGCTGCTATGCACATCATGAACATCACTTCCGAGATGATCTGTTGCTCTTTATTTCCATCTACAAGTTACAGAGAAAAGGGGGCTTTCTAATCCCAGTGCTTAGCATAAATAACTTTTTTTCATCTCGTGCCCTGCATGTTTTGAATTAATGAACCAGGAGGTGTGTACTATTGTACTTACGTTCTAATACATGCTGTTACACCCCAGAATATTGGCTCCTTGTGTCTATCAGCTGTAGTTTATTAAGGGCTCTCTGAAGCCAGTGGCATTATTTCATGTAAGAGTGGACACCCTTTCTCCTCACAAGAACTGGAGTGTTGCACAGGATCAGACAGAAATGTATCTTTCACATGGCAGAGGGTAGAGTGGTAAACACATACAGTTTAGTGGAATTGAGTGGAGTTTAGGAACACGTGAGAAACTTTGATGGACAGAGCTGCACTGTTTGTAAAACAGTTGTCAAAAGTTGCATCAGCGCCACAATATTTACACTGGTAGCTGATGCAAAGCCTTCATCCCAAAAGCTAAAATCAGAGCTGATGGAGGGAGTGGGTGAGCTGGCTCTGTGCCTTATGTGGAGGCTCCAGGACACCGGCAGCCCCAGAGCCTCCTCTCTGTTTGGGGTGAATTGATGCACACACACAGGGGCGCATTCACGCACACACACACACACACACATGCATGCACACACACAAACACACACACACTTGTAACACCTTCTTCTGATCTTTTGATCATGGAGCAGAGTGACCTGGACACATGCAGAGCCAGGGAACCATAAACACATGCACATACACACGCACCTGAAAAGCTGAAGAGCTGGCAGCTACGTTTGAAACACTTTTCAGATGCAAGCGCAACATATATAAAATGTTCGTTTTTCATGTGTGCAAGTCACATTTGAGAGGTACACACAAGGCAAAAAAAATCAGGGACTTTGGAGAGTAGAGAGTAGAGTGGAGAGTAGCTGCTATGTGTTTTGCTCTTCATTCATATCAGATGATTGCACACCTACAATCAGTGCGCGGGGTTTCCTCCAGTCCCCTCCAGCTGTGAGGACAATAATATACCATACACAAAGGAAGGGGCCTCTGCTGCAACCACTACGATTTACGTGCCCGCTCGGTGGTCTGGCTAAATGTGGTCGCCAGCAGCCTGCGGGGACCCGAACTATGGTGCAATTCCACAGTACAGGAAACTCAACCCTCTGATGAGCGCGGGTCTGCTGCTCTCATCAGGGCCAAGGAGTGAGCTGGCTGCTACTCATGGAGGAAGGAAGTCTGGCCCTGGCTCCATGCGAAGCATCCTGACTCAGCGCTCAGTCCCAACTCCCCTGAGAGCATTACACACCACCATCTTCCCCGCCTTTCCCCACCCCTCTTGCTCCCGCCATCCATCCGCCCCACCCCACGCACTTCTATCTGGGACAGGAATACGTCCCACACAAGTCATGGCAGGGCATGTTTGTGTGTGTGTGTGTGTCTATATATGTGTGTGTGCATCTGTGTGTGTGTGTGTGTGGGTGTGTTTAGGTGTGCATGTGTGTGTGTATGTATGCATATGCGTGTGTGTGAGTATGTTTGTTTCAATTCAGTTCAATTCAATTTTATTTGTATAGCGCTTTTTACAACACAAGTTGTCACAAAGCAGCTTTACATTGTTCCCAGGCCTGAGACCCCCTGAGAGCAAGCCTAAGGCAACAGTGGCAAGGAAAACTCCCTAATTAACAGGAAGAAACCTTGAGCAGAACCCGGCTCGGGGGGGAGCCCATCTGCTTCTGGCCGGCACTGGGCAGATAGAATTTGAGAGAAAACAAAGTTGTACAATGTACTTTAAGACATTTGAGTCTGATAGACAGTAGTAATTAGCAACAAAGTGATTATAAAATGTATCCTAAAGTGTCCGGTTCTTGGCAAGCAGTTGGCTTGATAGGCAGGGCAGTGGGGTAGCAGGACTGGAAATCAGGATGCGACTGGATAGGCAGGGCAGTGAGGTAGCAGGACAGGGAGGGTGGGGTGTGGGTGTTGCAAAGTTGGGGGGAGCTATTTTGCAGTTCATCAGATTGTAAACCCATCAGTGGGTGGATTGGGCGGGGGGCAGTATAACATTGTTGACTCTCTACCTGCGCAGACTTTCCACAGAATTACGATTCTAACAGAGCTGCCACTTTGCCCTACCAATACCACAACCACTGCACCGATTCCCCAGAGTTAAAGGCATAACTCGAGAGTCACAGACTGCAGACAGGCTGCTGTCTGTCTGTCCATCCATCAGTGAGATCAGAGCAGATGGGTTTAAGAGGCCAAGAAGACACACTGACTATGGAAGCAGACGTGAGAAGGCATCGTCCCCCCTTCACCATTTCTCCGTTTCAAATTACTTCAAAGCAGGAAGAAGTCACTGGAAGGAAGATCACATTTCCTCTCAAAAGCAGGAGAGCTTTTTTTCTGGATCTTTGTCTTCTCATTCTCTCAGTGTCAGGCAGGAGGTAGAGAGCTAGTCTCATAAGCTCTGAGAGTCATCACTGATCAGGGTAAAAGGAGACTGGCAGAGGGACATAGAAAGAGACAGAGAGAAAATTAGAAGAAAGGTAGAGGCAGAGAGATGAAGAAAAGATAGAGACAGGACCCCTGCCATCACACAACAGCATGCAACATGGAGACACCTCTCCACGAGATATTTTGATCCCGGAGGAGAGGGTGTCAGCCATGTGGCCCATGCTCGTTATCTACTTAATGAGGGGCTGCAAACCCCTGCAAAATCTGTCACCTCTATCGCAAGTTACAGATTAGAGGATGTGTAGGGTATAGATTGAACTGGGGGATTTTTTTGTTCCCTGTCAAGTAAAACACACCCACTCCAGAAGAGGGTGATAAAGGCACATGTTTTAAGGCCAGGATGTACAATACTATGTACTATCTGCTGGGTGCCAGCTATTCTATATGCACACAGTCAGGACCATGTAATGGACCATGAATTCCCCACAACTGCACACACAGACCACAATGATCACTCATCCAGGAACAATTGCATTCAGTTCAGGTTCAGTATTATTCAGTATTATCAGAAATATTGTTCATTATGAAATGGTATGTCACATTTCTTGGTAGTTTTAAAGTGTGGGCCATTCCAGGTGAAGTCAGACATTTAAATGAGGAGTATGTATGTGAAGTCATGGAGACTATCAACCCTGCAGTCATAGATTTCATTGATTTCCATAAGCGGTCAGCAATGTCATATGGAGTCTTAATGCATTTTGTAGAATCCATTTCAGAGTTCAGGACAAATTAGACTCAACTGAAACAGATTCATCAGTTATTGGTTAATAAACAGAGACTCCTTGTAGTTGTCGTTGCTACCCAACTCGGGTACTGATGACTTGCCGCCTGATGAACAGCTGGAAGTCAGAAGGTATTAATGAACAATGGTAACAGGGACACTGATCCACTAGATGCGAGAGGGGACAGAGGCAAACAGTTAGCCTTTCAGTGGGGCAGGTATCAGGGCAGCTGAGGTCTGTAATGTCATCACCGAGGAGCATTCTGTCACACTTAGGCTTGAACTTGGGCCGATCTTTTTAAGGAGGCAATGACATTCAACTTGATATCAAACTCCTGGGCCCATATACTGTAATCTGTTTTTATATTGAGCTATACTGTATTTCACCACACTGTAGGAAACCAAAAGTTTCTGACATTATCATATTGGTAAATAACTCAATACTGCAGCAAATGTTGCTGAAATACTTTGATATGCTTATTCGCTGTGACATAGGCAAATCCATGATCTTATTATCTACCATGTAATTAAAGAAGGAAATCAAGGAGTGATATATCTTGCTTGTTCAGCCATCTTCATATTTGCAATCAGAGACATCATGGAGTAGAATCTGGCTTAAAGTGACCTCCCTAACATCTTTTTCATTTCTCCCTCTAGTGGCAGTGACCTGCACTGCAATGAGCTTGGAGTCCCTTCAGACTTGTCTGGGCATGTTGCATGGTGAGGCTGACAGAGCTGCCAGCCTTTCAGAGGTGAAATTCACCTGAACAACTGATTTAGACTGGCTGTTTGTATGCAGCATTCTCTCATGAGTCGTGGTTCTCCTTGACAGTTTGTGCCATGCCATGATAGAGTGTCTGCTATGATGAGTGCCTATATTCCATAGTACTACCCTGGCAGTAATGTGCTGAACTGGTGATTTTTTTTTTTTTTTTTACATTTATTCCTGTGTTTTTTTCATGGGAGATGAAGAATGATCAGTCCCCTGCCAATGGGTCATTGTGTTCAGAGAAAGAACAGGGTTTGTCCACTCAGTGGCCTGATTCGGTTACTAAACTTTAAGGGCCCTTGATGCATACAGGACATGATCAAGGCCTACAAGCCAGTGAGAGCGCTGCACTCTGCTACCTTGGGTCACCTCTGTGTCCCGAAATACAAGGGCAGCATCTCTCAGACTCGCCTCTTCTCAATACTGGCTCCACACTGGTGGAATCAGCTTCCTGCTGAGATTTGTACAACAGTACTCCCTGGGTGCCTTCAAGAGAAAGCAGAAAGCTTTTCTTCTCAAGCTGCATCTCTAGTCTACCTTCCTCTCTATCTATCTCTGTATACCCTATCTATTCCTATTTTCCATAAAAATACTCTACATTAGTTTAGCACTTAACTCAGTATCTTACTGGCCTCGTGTAATACTTTGCGATAACTACTCAGCATAGAGATGCACTTATTTGGAAATCGCTCTGGGTAAGAGCATCTGCTAAATGGCGTAATGTAATGTAATGTAATAAAACAGAAGCAAGGGGAGCAATGCTTTCCTCAGCACTATGATGCAGGTGCTGCAAATCACAAATACAGAATGAATTTAAGTGAATTTCATGGACTTTGCAGAGAAATGGCGCTGGAGCAGAGCAGACAAGAATATAAGTAGATACCATAATAGAATTTTAGCTATGGCTTGTATTTGTATTTGTATACATTGATGAAGACATGTCAGCTGAAAAGTGTCAGCCACTTTAATTAAGGCTTTTTAATTTTGGCACCTCAAAGGTTTTTTGATATTTTTTGAACTCTGGCTATGACATTTTACTATTTTTACTATTTTAGAATACAAGCTATAGTCAAATCTCTTTCATAATTCAATTCCCTTACATACAAAAGCAACTTTTTATATTATCAAATCTTTTTTATTATTTATTTTTCCTTTTTCTCTTCTTATTTTTTATTTTTACTTTTTCTGAAACACTGTGGTGCTCCTTAGCCCTCTGGTTTTGTTATAAATAGATATTGTGGTAAGCTTTGCACTGTGTAGTGCAAGAGAGAAAAAGAGAAACCACACACTGCACTTTCTAATCCATCAGGCCATAAACTCATGGCACCCAACCAGAGAAAAAGACTGAAGATAAAACTATTAATCTGGAGAGAAGCAGGTTTAGTCAGTGTGTTGGAATGGAAGGAAGCCAACCATGTTATAATATCTCCACTGTGTCTGTTCTCTGTGTTTCCCACCATGGGGCACTTACAGAACCATCATCACTACAGCTTATGTGAAATTTCAGAAAGGACAGAAGCACAAATTTTGCTGAAGGATGATGCATGGAGATATAAGCCACTGTCTGTTGGAGACAACGCAACATGCTGCCTGACACAGCTCTGCACCAGTGTGTATGCACATCTGCGTGTGTGTGTGTGTGTTTAGATCACAGAGTATCCATGCCAGCTACAGCCCGGTTGACTTCTTTCTGGCAAATTCTGCTTGGAGCTTCCCCACTACCAAATGTAGGGGGCAGCATTTCTCTATGAGATTGTATGGCAGCTTTGGCCTTCATTCAGCACCATACTCAAGATATCATAATACAAGAGAACTACATCTTTTCTAGAGGAAGACCGTGGCATCACAAGTGGGTTGTTTTCTTTAGAATCCAGCTGTAGAGGTTTGCATAAATGAAGGGAGAGTCAGGGGGAAAGCAGGATGAGGTAGAGGCATTTGCTATAGCTTCAGTGTGGGAAATATACAACAGGTGCAGGAATTACAGCTTGGTATGGCAATGAATGTCGTAGAGTTGTGCAGTGACACCCTGTCCCTGAGGACTGGACCCCTCTGCATGTATTGTGACTCACTGTGACAGGGTTTGGGGACAGGGTGGAGCACCATGGTATAGAATGGTGGGCTGTTGCCTGTAATGCCAGTGATGTGGCCTTCAGTGGGTACCTCACCTCTCTTGTGCACACCCAAGTTTATAAATGAGTCACTCTCGTGAGTACTTGAAACTTTTTCTCCGTGCTACATGCCCCCAGCTTCCAACACTCACAGGAGAGTAGAGCAGAGCTTTCTTTTTTCCTGTGAGGCTTTTCCCAGTGCTCCTTTGATAGCAGTATTTGGAATCAAATGGATGGGGGGGCAAAACCCCTGCAGTCATCAGCCTTGAGGAGCCTAACCATGAGAATGACTATCAGGGACAAACTGGGTCACTCTCATGTAGCTATAGCATGATGATACTCTGCACATATTAATGTGTCATCTGGGCTGGTCTATTGTGCTGGCTTGGTTCAGGATCAGCCAGAGTCCTGACACTAGTGATATGGGCATCTGAAGGCAGGGAAGACTGAGGTAATGTGTTACATAAGTACCTCAAAAGACTGATGTAAAAAGTAGATGTAAATGATGAAATTATGATAATGATGGTTATTGTGTTGGACTGTGTGCGAGCTGATGAATGTTGTCAATACACATTGAGTTATTGACATTGATATACTGAGCTCTTCTTATTTTATTGCAACCTTTGTTTCATGAGTTTTAGTGAATTTTTTTTTTAAAAACCAAAAAGGCGTAAATGTGACCTGGTTATGCTGTAGAAGGTACTTCCCTGTTGTTTAGCCTTTATTTGTCAGTAACCATGGATTGTTTCCCAGATGAACAGGAGCAGGGAATGGGGCCCAATAATGAAAGTCCAGAAGAGCGATGTGCAGATTGCGATGTTGACCTCTACGGTGTGGTTAGTAGTTGAGTAGTAGTTGTTTCAGACAGCTTTCAACATACTGTTGTGTGTAAGTGGTCCGAATCGAACCGGCCACTATCTCTTGCAGTGGCATGACTTTCCTGAGCACACTCTCCTCGTCTGCCTTTCTTGGCCCTGCATTTTCTCCTCCACTCATCTCCGACAGCCCTGCCACTCGAGAACCTGTCCTGAGGGAAGTGGGGTAAGGCCACAGGACATGCTCTGTGAGAAAAGAACAGGAACAACAATACCTGATTCTGTCCATGTGTCCATGAAACGTGTGCACTGTCATCTATTGCAGCCTGGAATGCAGAGTAAAGCCTTACAGGGCGGTCCCAGAATGAACGTTACACTCAGGATGAGTTGAGCATCAGTCACCTCAAAATTATATCTGTATGTCTGTGTGTTTTTGGAGAGTTTGTTTCCTTGTTTTGATACAATTTTTGATTATTATTGTTATTATTGATTATTTGATTATCATTATTGATTATTTTATTGATTATTTGTGTTTATATCCCTTCATTAGATTCAGCTTTATTGTCATTGTGCAGTACAGGTACAAAGCCAATGAAATGCAGTCATGAGCTAGGCGTGGACTAAAGCCAGGTTATATAACTGGCATTACACCAACACAGGCATGTACTGGCACGCACGTGCAGGAATCCATGGCCGTGTGTTTTCCACAAAGCCTGGGTAGGGGTGTGTCCTGACCAGGGCAGCAACCCTGGTTTTTGTTCCAGAAGGTCAGAGACATGGCCTGCAGGCCTGACGCTCCCCCTCTCTTCCCTGCTGGAATGCGGGAGGGTGTAAACACAAGCTGAAATGTGTGGCTGAGTATGTGTGCACGCGTGCACACCTGGGCTGCAGGTAACCCTGCATCAGAGTACCACACACACACACACACACACCCACACACACACACACAGGAGGAAGATGGATGGAAGGTCAGTGCTGTCAAATTAGGCAACACAATGTTGCTGCTTTTTTCAACTGACATTCAGAACAATTACAATAGATATGTTAGATATGAATTTTAATAAACAAATGTTTATTAGGAAACACACATTTTATGCATTTATCTTTCTAGAATCCCCCCAAATCTGGGAAACAAGGTGTAGATAGGATCAGTTTCCCTGTGGAAGGGCTCCAGCCCAACCCCTAGTGACTGTTGTCTACAAAAAGTCTGGTGACTTTCTGCTTTGAGAAGTTGGCAACACTGGCGAAGAACCTAGATCTTTCCCACATCTGCCAGGAAACAATTCTCAGAATGGAGAGAAACAGAGAGAAATAGCACGAGGTGATTAGTTCTGAATACGGACAACGGCAATGTCAAGATATGGCTGATGTGAAGAGGCACATGTGCTGACTGGAGTGCATGGCCTTGTAAGCAAAGGCCTGCTGTGGGAATCCTGACACACACACACACACACTCACAAGCAAATATACACTTGAACACTGTGACGGAGTGCTGTCACTACGGTTGAGTATGTGCTTTGACTGCCATACCAATGAGCCTGGCTCTTTGGCGTCGCGGTCAAAGTCGCATGTTTGGTACCCCGTAGACCCGGGTTCAAGGCCGGGTGGGGTGACTGCTCTCGCCCTTCGCTACAAATGGTGTCAGAGGTGGGATGGCTGGCTGTGAGGCCATCGGAGGCGTGCCCGGTGTGTGAGCCGTCTGAGGGACCCCCAGGTTAGGTTGACCCCGGTGTGAGGGACCCCAGAGATGGGTGAAGCACGAGTGAGTGGGGCACCCTGGGATGGGAGAAGTACGGTGGGGAATGCGTGAGGGATGCCATTGTGCGTGAAGCGCATGGGCATGCTTCCGGAAGGGGAGGGCAGTGTGATGGAGTGCTGTCACTATGGTTGAGTATGTGCTTTGACTGCCATACCAATGAGCCTGGCTCTTTGGCGTTGCGGTCAAAGTCGCATGTTTGGTACCCCGTAGACCCGGGTTCAAGGCCGGGTGGGGTGACTGCTCTCGCCCTTCGCTACGAACACACACATAAGAAGGAGAAAGAGCAGCAATGTCAGGACGTCCTTGTTGACATCAAATCATTTTCTGACATAATGGCCTTTGCTTTCATGAGGTTACTTTAATTAATCTAACTATTCAAGGCACTCAGGTGCAAGGCAAGCTAAATCCCTCACAGAAACCCTAGGTATCTGAGCAGCAGTGACCACACACAGAACAGCTAGTGAGAATAACAGCTGTGTATTTGTGTGGATGTGGGGTAAAACATATACGCATAAAATATCTGAGGATATGAAAGAACGCATGCATGTGTCTGAAATCAGTTGTGGCATATTGTGAAAGAAAGCCACATAAGAGAGATTCCCAGTTGACATTCTTGTGTGATTATGGTTGTGTCAGAGGATGATGAATTTTGTGCAGTCCCCTGAGGGGTGTGGCCTCCCTTTGTTTCACACTCATATCTGTGTCATCCATCACTGTGACATCATCAGCACAGATATCCATATAGAACAGGAAGTGGTTCACACACAACCAAAGCAACACATGCTGTACTGTCAAAGCAAACCGTCATCCCACAGGGCATGGTCATACACTTAAGAGCAATGTTTATATCAAAGGATTTGGTAGCTTCCCATCTTTTCTCCATTCCTGTGTATTTGTCTCTTTCAATTCTCTCTCCCTCCTCCCTCTTACCTCTGCCTGTCTCTCTCTCAGTTTGTCTCTCTCCTTAAGCAATTGGAAATGTAGTTTGAATTCTGTCTTGGGAAATATAAAATATGTTGGGCAAAGGCCCCTGTATACAGGCCAATAAACATTGTTTATTTTTTTAGCCTAAACCTCATTGCATTTACATGGAAATTACTGCTCCATTGAGAGGTATAATTACACTACACACAATAATTGATGCCCTTTAAATTGGTATGCATCCCAGTTCTGTCTGGAATATTCTGTGTCCCTGATATAAAGATGACTGCAATAGTCCACTAGGATATTAGGACCAGAACCACTTTGTGACATTTGCAGTCTTGCATACAGCTTGTCATGTTGCTTAAGTTATGGTATTTAACAAATATACAGGCGGTAAGAGAGGGGTTGCTGTCTGCCTGAACTTACATAAGCTATGTACAGGAAGAATATATACAGACAGAGAGGGGGCTGTTGTTTTCCTGGAGTTACATAACGGAAACACAGGCAGTAAAAGAGAGATGTCCTAACCCACCAGCTGGCAAGTGGCAGCACAGCCCTCGTTGACCAGCCTTGCTTTGTCATTAAGATGAAAGGGCCAAGTTGACACAGAGAAACAGCTGTCCACTGTGTGAAAATATTGTGATTACAGCCTGTTAAGCCAGCCATCCATGTACAGAACCCTCTGTAAAACAGGAGAGGACACCTGGGCCCATGGGTCACCCTCCTCAGAACCTGTGAGATGCAGCACGTTTTTTTTTTTGGGACCCTTGATGTGGAGGTGCTCATTAGGCTCATGGGGAATGAGTGATTGCAGTGTTTTAACACGCACATACAGAGGCAGGCCCAGTCAGCAACATGCCCTGCTCCTCTCTTCACCTGCAGCAAGATCAGTCTCATCAAAAGGTTCCCAACAATAGGGTGGCCCCTTGCTGTCAGCTCCATCTTCTGCAGGAGGCTGGCGATGCAGTGCTGCCCTCACTGTGCTGGATATAGTAGCAGGCATATATGTGGCTGTTCAGTTAAGGTGCACTGTTACATTCTGGGAGACCAGGAAGGGATAACTTGCCAGTGAATACTTAACTCCCAGCTGTCTGTCAGCTGGAATATGCTCTCTTATTTATTTATTTATTTTTAAAAATATTTTATTGGATTTTTACACTTTAAACAGCAACAACCTATGGTAATCCAAGTTACTAAGTAAAGTATGTTTAACAATCACAAAAAAAAAAACACACAAAAAACACACAAAAAATGCTATGGTATTTAAATGGGAACTTTGTGGAAATGATGGGCAGCTTAGCCCTACCTTCCATGCTTTGCTTGTTTCTGCAGAGAATATAGGTCTGAGTTGCCTGTTTTAATGGGTTTCATGTTTCATGGTTATCTGTGTTGTTGCCCTGTCTGTATAGATTACCCAACAGCCAGCATAATGTTCAACACCATTTTCACCGCTCACATAACCTCCACAATTTTTGCCCATTCAGGCCCAAATGTGGAAGTCAAGTTCAGGCAAAACAAGTTCTGTGCAAACATGTTTTTATATCTTGTCTTTATCAATAAAAAGGCTCTAATCTTTTGCTTGCACCATTAGATCAATCTAGGCTTACATTTTAAGATGATTTAATTTGGATTTGATTGGCGAAACATTACACAGAGGTTCTGATGAGGTGAAGGAGCCAATCCAGCCCAGGGCCCAGGCTGCAGGACACAGGATGCTGGAACTCCCTCTGGACTTCATCTCATATCAGCACATATCAGAGCTGGAGGAAGCACAGAGGAAGCAAATGAACTACACAGATTCAGGGCAGGGATTTTTTTGGCTGAAATAAATTCTCATGCTGTTTCAGACACAATCTGCTGCCTGTCTGCTGTGGCTGTGGAAACACGTTCAATCCAGAGCCTGTGAAAACTGAACTAAAACAACGGCTGGTGTTGTAACCTGCCCCTCAGGTTACATCCCAAATCATCAGATATCTGAGACGTCCTAGCCTGGTGTGGGGTTGGGGGCTCCGGAATGCATGTTCCTCTCTAAGAAAACCTGCAAATCCAGCATTATAGTCCTGCACGTGTGGTGAAACCAGAGAGCTTAAAAAGGCCAGAAAAATCAGGTTTGTTTGCTGCACAGACCCACAGATTCATTATACTCATTATGAAGATGTGTTTTCCTTGGAAAGCAGTTTGGAGCAACTCATATTGTGGGGAATGATTTATTCCTGGCAGCAATTAGCCGTGTGCCATACAGATATTGAGGTGCATAGAGAGCTCTGATAATTGTACAAATCCATGAAAATGTCCTGTACCATTTCATCAGAATCAGTTTTCACAGGGGATGTGATAAGAAATCAGTACTTTTATTCAGTGAATTAATTGTTTTGCATCCTGCACCACTCTCACTTTTCGGCCCGTATTCTCTTTCTCACCCACACCGGCAGGCATGCATACACACACACACATGGTCACATGCTCACTTATTTATAAATCTGTATGCCTTCATTTCTTATTTAGTATGTTTTATGGTGTGAATGGCCTGTGATTTAGTTACTAGCTCTAATGTGCTGTTTTGGTCCTTTTGTAAGATGAACCAGCACTGTAGAATGATATCATCATTCATTTATCAGACACTCTTACCCAGAGCAACTTACACATGTTATAATTTGTACATGTTATCCACTTGTACAGCTAGATATTTACTGAGGCAATTGTGGGTTGAGTACCTTGCCCAAGGATACAACAGCAGTGTCCCAGCAGGGAATCAAACCAGCAACCTTTTGGTTACAGGCCCTGCTCCTTACCACTGCACCACACTGCTGACGACAATATCATCTCTCACATTGTACACGTTTCATACACCTGCTGTCTCAGTGTCTGAGAACAACGAAGGGATCCATTTACAGACTGCAGAAGAGGGAAAGCAGTCTACCTTTTTCTTTGGTGCTGTTAGAGTGAAGAGGTGATCAACCTAACCTCTCAACTCTGCCAGTGAGAGGTGACCCACCTGCTATGTCAGCTTGTTCAAAACAGAGAAATGATCCACGTACACTCTCAGTATATCATAATAAGCAGGTGAGGAAGTGATGCACCTTCCTTTTCAATTCTTTGAGGAGTAATGAGGTGTAAAGCACTGTGGGAATGGGGAGGTGCTCTGTGGTGGGGAGGGCTCTTGTAACTCATGAAGTAGCTCTATCAATGGAAGAAGTGGTTGCTTTTAGCCTCACAAAAAATGCAAAGAGCACAGCTGAGTCGCATAGCTCAGCTATGTCTGGTGCTTAAATACAGCAGGAAGCGCTTATGTAGCCAGTGCCTCTCCATGCAGCCTAAAACAGAAGTTTGGTGAGGCTGCAGTCTGAGTGAAACATTTCTGAGGACAATTAAGAATGTTTTTGACACCAAAGCTTTTTGTTCTCTGTCCTGCAGTCTCTAGGCAAAGGGAGAATCAATATCGATCCTCACTAATCACTTGTGCCTACAAAACACTTGTCAGGGCGACTGCACACACACACACACACACACACACACACACTTGCACACGCACTCACACACACACACACATGCACTCAAACACATACACATACACACACACACACACACACACACACTCACAAACACTAACACACACAAACACACAGAATCTGGTGCTGTCAGAATGGATTTCCTTGACTTGCACACTCACTCATAGTTCAGTTTTGGGCCACAACAACCCAAACAGCTGTACAAAATAAATAATTAAATAAACAAGCTGTCCCCATATGCCCTAACCCTCTCCACATGACTCCTGCACTGAATTCTACTCCTTAGAGAATCCCTGGAGACCCCTGTTGTATAGAATCCTTGAGACTGATCTGGGAGGCCACTGTTCACTTGGACCACTCCACGTGAAATCAACCACCCACTTTCTACAGTCACTACTTTAGTTATATTGTATGTATGACTGCAGTGTTGTGGATGAAAAGAGTAGTTTTAAGGGGACTGTGGAATATATCTGAGTATGCTCTGGGTATACCTGCATCCATTCTGTATGAGGGTCCTCAGTTTCTCAGATCATGGGCAAGGAGTTGGTTTGGGCACACTGATCCTGAGCTGGTAATTTGAGAGCAAAAGGCACCAGATCTTCAACACCCAACAGAGGTCATACAGCTTTGCAGTATCTGCGTCGACACCTTCAGCAGCGAGCTGACCCACAGTGACCTCCGCAAAAGTGTGATTTCAGTTTTTCTCGCAGAAATGTCTCTCCGCCATGCTCCCCAGCACAGCACACAAGCCGAACATCTGTGGAAACATTTCAGGTGACTGCGTTTATTTTTGTTTGATCAATTTTTGCTTTAGGTTTAAATTTAGAGCCATGTTGTTTATCCCAGGAATGTGGGTTAGAATAAATAATCAAATGAATAAACAGAATTGAGTAGCAACATGCTTTCTAATGAGTGCCCCCTCCTTAAGTGACAAAGATAATGTTGGCTAGAAAGGGCTGTTAAGCACATTGAGGTAACTTCTAGCTGAGGGGAGAAAAGGACACATGTAGGCTGTGACCACGTGCCAAAACAAACACTATGTAGTACAATGGGTTCTTTACACCTTCTGGTGGAGTGAGAGAAATGCAGGGCTGCCCCCAGTGAAAGCGAGCCCCAGGAAGTTGTTCTCCTATGTCACACGGCTGATCGTTTTGTGGTGTTATCTTTGAAATGAGACTCCCTTGTGCTTGCCAAAACCAGCTGGAAAAATGAAACAATATGGAATTGTATCAAATTGGCTTCCAGCTGCTGAGTGTCAATCTATAATGAGGTGTGTGTGTGTGCGTGTGTGTATGTGGGGGGGGTCTGTGTGAGTGTCAGTTTGTTGAAGGGTGGTGGTGAGGGAGAGTCTATATGAGTGTCAGTTTGTGGAAGGGTGGTGGGAGGGAGTCTTTGTGAGTGTCAGCTCCTGGTAGGGTGGTGGTATGGGGAGGTCGTTGTGGTGTGGTGGTATGGGCTTTTAGAGTGTAACCCCACTTAGGTCACTCTGCCCACGGAGCGCAGTTCATATGCAGCTAGCATACCTGTAAACTGGGCCTGTGAGTGAAGTGGCGTGTACATTCAAAAATGTGCAGTACGGTTTGGCTCTCTAGGGTGTGTGTGAGAGGTCCAAGGTCCTAGCACTGAGGTGGTGAAGTCGCTATCTCTGAGTGTGAGTGTCCATAACTAAAAATAAAAACACATAAACACACACAAAAAAATGAACCCCCACCCTGAATAACACCCCTGTGCTAACGTTAGCTAGGTAACGTGTCAGTTCATCTCATTAAGCATTACTGTTCTGATGAGTCACAGCTTGTTGCAACATCTCTTAAAACATTTATTTTCTAATCAGTTGACAAGTGTTATTTGCTATTTGCAAAATGACACATAGATATAGGCTATGAAAAAGCAAGTCACAAGTTAATTCAGGTTTTAACGTCATCTGAGTGATACGCAGCCTACTAGCAAACTTTTACATAGGGTATCGATAGCTGGCTAGCTATCACTAGCTAACTATCCAGCTAGCTCACTGAGTTTAGCTAGCTAACAAAACATTTTTAAAGTTAACTTGTGATTCATTTGTTACATATTTAGTTGATTTGTACAAAATACAAATAGTTAGTATACATTTATAATAAACCTTTTAAAGAAAGATGCATGATAAAATAATGTAGAAAATTGTGCTTGCATATAAGACACCTTGATGGCCCCAGGCAAAGCAGCTCGATGGGCTGTTTTGCCTGGGGCCCCCCAGAGTCTAGGATCGCCACTGGGTGTGGGGGTCAGCTGAACTTCGGGCTCTAAGCACACTTCCTGTCTCAGTGACATAATGTGATTTCTGTGCAATACTTTAACTGGCCCATCCCCATCTTCTGGCTTTAACCGGTACACAGGCAACTCTTACAACTGGCTCTCTACAATATATACTTTCCCATTCCATCTGTCAGCCAATTTGTGTTTTCCCTGTAAACCTAAGTTGCGAATTAACACCCTATCACCTGGTTTTAACCTCTGATAGCGTACTTTCTGGTCATACTGGGCTTTGTTCCCTGCGTTCATCCTATCAGCGGCAGCTTGAGCTAGTTGATGAGCAGCTTGCAGTTCCTGTTGCATCTGGGAGACATACCAGGAGTAAGAGGCATCTGTGGAACTATCTGCAGAAGTCCCTAGGCACAGATAAATCAGCAGTGTTGCTTCACGACCAGAACATTAAGAAATAAGGTGAGTATCCTGTGGCCCCATTGCAGGTGCAGTTGTATGAATGCACTAAATGACTGAGGTGTTTGCTCCAAGTCTGCTTTTTCTGAAAATCTAAAGTGCCTTTCATATCAAGCAATGGTTGGTTGAAGCGTCCCGGCTGAGGATCCCCTTGAGGATGGTATGGGGTGGTTCTAGATTTCTTGATACCTAACATACTCAGTAACTTGTGTATGAGCTTGCTATCGAAGTCACGACCCTGATCTGAGTGCATTCTATTTGGTAAACCATAATGAATAAAGAACTGTCCCCACAGAACTTTTGCTACTGTTGCGGCTTTCTGGTCTTTGGTAGGAAAAGCTTGAGCATAGCAAGTGAAATTATCTGTGATGACCAACACATTACAGACATTCTTTGAATCTGGTTCAACACACAGAAAGTCCATGCACACTAAATCCATGGGCCCTTGACTTTGCAGGTGTGATAGTGGTGTCAGTGCTCCGCCCCCCTGGCTGTGTGTTTGTGTTCTTCCCCTGTCCATGTGCTTTTGTTTTTCCTTGTGTTCCGGCCCTGCCCCGCTCTCCGCCCTGTCTCCGCCCACCTGATCATCTTCGCCCGCCTGCCTGCACACCTGCTTCCCATCACCTCATCAGCCCTACCCTATATTTACCCTGCTTTTCTCTGTCTTGTTGCCAGTTGTCTCAGTATCCTGTTTCGTCCTTGCCTTCTGTTACTCGGTTTTTCCACGGTCTTCTGTCTCCCGCCCAGAGTCTCTGTGTTTGCCCGCTGTTCTGTCACGTGAGTTCTGTTAGTCTGTTTTCTGTTTCGTCCTGTCTTTGTGTATCCCTGTTTGTGCGAGTCTGCTCCCGCCTGCTGTTCTGCCTCCGCTCCCTGTTGCCGGCCTGCCCGGTTCTGCCTCTGTCCAGACCCTGTTTCCCGCCTGCTCAGCCCCGGTCCAGCCTGCCGCTCTGCTTCGGCTGCCTGGGTTGCCCGTGGTTCTGCCCCAGCTCCCTGTTGCCGGTCTCCCTGGTTCTGCCCCTTCCCAGACTTCACTCCCGCTTCTCGTCTGCCCTGCTCCGACCTGCCTGCCCAGTTTGTGACCCCTGCCTGGCCTTCGGATCTCGTCTCTGCCTGCCGCTCTGTTTTGGTTGCCCCGCTGCCTGCCTGCCCGTTGCCGACCCTCGCCTGTCCAGACCACGTGCTTGCTCTGTTTGTTTTTGGACTGACTTCCCTGGTTTTGACCCTGCCTGTCTTTTACCCTGTCCTCGTCTGCTCCTGTTTTGGGGCTCTAATAAAGCCACTCTGCCACTCACCTCCGGGTCTGCGTGTGAGTCCTCACCCCGCATCCCCTGACAGCACGAACTGGCCAGCCTTGGACTCAGCGGACCCACCCCGCCCGAAAGCCACCATGAATCCTGCGGACACGGAAGACCTCCTTCAGGAGTTGGAGGAGGTTAGGGGCATTTTTTTCGGTTTTGTGCTTGGTCGTGGGCAGCACCTCTGACATAGAGCGTAAGCTCACTGCTGTCACACTCATGGAGAGCACGCTGGCATCTAAGCCCGGGCTTAGGGGTTTCCGGAGATGGCCCGTTTGACAACAGAGACTGCTAAGCTCAAGGAGAGCCTGCAGGCCCTTCAGGTCGTTCACGGTGGTCCCCAATCCGTGTCCAGCCTGGGGCCTGCCAGTCCCCTGCCCGGCCTGTTTCTTTGTCAGCTAGCGTTTAGCCGCCCACGCCCAGTATCTGCATCAGCTAGCTGCTATCCTGCTAGCTTCCCGCCTGACCCTGTTCCTGGGCCAGTTAACCACCTGCCTGATCTGGTGACTGAGCCAACCAGTCTCCGGCCTGCTAGCCTCCTGTCCAACCCAGTCCCTGCATCAGCTAGCCGTTGTCATGCTAGCACCCGGCCCGATTCTGTTCCTGATCCCGCCTCCTGGCCCCAGTTCGCATCACCACCGGATCTTTGATGCTGGCGGCTACCAGGGCAGACGCCGTGCTTAACACAGGGTCTCCAGTTCCTGTTCCCAAGCCTGTTCCTGACCCTGACCCCAGGAGTCACCATTCTGGGGGACTCGCCTGGCGATCAGGCCATCCCCAGAGGAAAGCGTGGCTCCCGACGACGCCGGGCCTCTCAGCCGCCCAGCGCCCCGGCCTCAGCCGCCCAGCGCCCCGGCCTCTCAGCCGCCCAGCGCCCGGCCTCTCAGCCGCCCAGCGCCCGGTCGACGCCTCGCTGCCCAGCGCCCGGTCGACGCCTCGCTGCCCAGCGCCCGGTCGACGCCGCTGCCCAGCGCCCTGTCGACGCCTCGCTGCCCAGCGCCCGGTCGACGCCGCTGCCCAGCGCCCGGTCGACGCCGCTGCCCAGCGCCCGGTCGACGCCGCTGCCCAGCGCCCCACCGGACCCTGAGTCTGTCCTCTGTCTCCCTGTTGCCCTGTCTGTCCTTGAGGCTGCTCCGGAGTCGTCCGACGCCCGCCAGTTGCTCGGAGCATTGAGTGTGTGCCTGAGTGTGTGCGGTCCCCGAGCCTGCTCCTGGACTACTTCCTGTCCCTGAGTCGGTCCCTGTCCCTGAGGGGGTTCCTGTTCCGGGAATTGCAGGGGCTGCGCCCGCCTCTCGGCCCCTGTCCCTGTTCCTGTCGCCGCAGAGGCCGCGCCCGCCTCTGGGCCTCCAGTCCCCGCTCCTGTCGCCGCAGAGGCCGCGCCCGCCTCTGGGCCTCCAGTCCCGCTCCTGTCGCCGCAGAGGCCGCGCCCGCCTCTGGGCCCCTGTCAGGGTCCCTGTCGCCGCAGAGGCCGCCCGCCTCTGGGCCCCTGTCAGGGTCCCTGTCGCCGCAGAGGCCGCGCCCGCCTCTGGGTCTCCTATACCTGAGCCCGTTCCTGAGTCGGCCCCGAGCCGCCCGTTCCTGAGCCGGCCCCGGAGCGCCCTGTTTCTGAGCCGGCCCCGAGCGCCCGTTCCTGAGCGGCCCTTGAGAGCCGCCCGTTCCTGAGCCGGCCCCGAGCGCCCGTTCCTGAGCCGGCCCCGGAGCGCCCGTTCCTGAGCCGGCCCGAGCGCCCGTTCCTGAGCGGCCCCGAGCGCCCGTTCCTGAGCGGCCCCCGAGCGCCCGTTCCTGAGCCGCCCCGAGCCGCCCCGTTCCTGAGCCGGCCCCTGAGCCGCCCGTTCCTGAGCCGGCCCCTGAGCCGCCCGTTCCTGAGCCGCCCGTTGCCACGCCTGTTCCTGTGTCTGCTCCCGGGCCTGTTCCTGTTTCTGCTCCCGGGCCTGTTCCTGTTTCTGCTCCCGGGCCTGTTCCTGTTTCTGCCCCGGCCTGTTCCTGTTTCTGCTCCCGGGCCTGTTCCTGTTTCTGCTCCCGGGCCTGTTCCTGTTCCTGGGCGGGTAGCCATGAAGCCTACCCGGCCCCCGGAGGGGTCCGGCCTTCGCCGCAGGCCGCCTGCCCGGCCCCCGGAGGGGTCCCGCCTGACTGCAGGCTCCCGAGCGGCCCCCTGTCCGCCCTGCCGCCGGGCCGCCTCCCGAGCGGTCCCGCCTGTCCGCCCTGCCGCCGGGCCGCCTCCCGAGCGGTCCCGCCTGTCCGCCCCTGCCGCCGGGCCGCCCCCGAGCGGCCTCGCCTGTCCGCCCTGCCGCCGGGCCGCCCTCCCGAGCGGCCTCGCCTGTCCGCCCTGCCGCCGCCGGCCGCCTCCCCGAGCGGCCTCGCCTGTCCGCCCTGCCGCCGGGCCGCCCTCCCGAGCCGCCTCGCCTGTCCGCCCGGCCTCCGGGCCCCCTCCGCCCCGGCTTAGGTTTGGTTTTTTTTTCGGGCCTTTTGTTTGGGACGCCCATGTCCGTTGGGGGTACTGTCAGTGCTCCGCCCCCTGGCTGTGTGTTTGTGTTCTTCCCTGTCCATGTGCTTTTGTTTTTCCTTGTGTTCCGGCCCTGCCCCGCCTCCGCCCACCTGATCATCTTCGCCCGCCTGCCTGCACACCTGCTTCCCATCACCTCATCAGCCCTACCCTATATTTACCCTGCTTTTCTCTGTCTTGTTGCCAGTCTGCCTCAGTATCCTGTTTCGCCCTTGCCTTCTGTTACTCGGTTTTTCCACGGTCTTCTGTCTCCCGCCCAGAGTCTCTGTGTTTGCCCGCTGTTCTGTCACGTGAGTTCTGTTAGTCTGTTTTCTGTTTCGTCCTGTCTTTGTGTATCCCTGTTTGTGCGAGTCTGCTCCCGCCTGCTGTTCTGCCTCCGCTCCCTGTTGCCGGCCTGCCCGGTTCTGCCTCTGTCCAGACCCTGTTTCCCGCCTGCTCAGCCCCGGTCCAGCCTGCCGTTCTGCTTCGGCTGCCTGGGTTGCCCGTGGTTCTGCCCCAGCTCCCTGTTGCCGGTCTCCCTGGTTCTGCCCCTTCCCAGACTTCACTCCCGCTTCTCGTCTGCCCTGCCCGACCTGCCTGCCCAGTTTGTGACCCTGCCTGGCCTTCGGATCTCGCCTCTGCCTGCCGCTCTGTTTTGCTGCCCCGCTGCCTGCCTGCCCGTTGCCGACCCTCGCCTGTCCAGACCACGTGCTTGCTCTGTTTGTTTTTGGACTGACTTCCCTGGTTTTGACCCTGCCTGTCTTTTACCCTGTCCTCGTCTGCTCCTGTTTTGGGGCTCTAATAAAGCCACTCTGCCACTCACCTCCGGGTCTGCGTGTGAGTCCTCACCCCGCATCCCTGACAAGTGGAGCAGCTCTTTTTGGTAAAGTCTTTCTCTGTATACAGCGAACACAGGTCTTACAATACTTCTCTACATCTGATTTCATGCGAGGCTAGTAAAATCGGTCACGAACAAGGCCATAAGTGTTATCAAAACCTGTGTGTCCGTTTTCATGCAGAGAGCTCAACACAATGTTTTGGAATTGAACAGGCAGAAGTAACTGTTTCCTGACATGTCTATTTGGTATCTGAACAACTCTATACAACAACCCATTTTCTATGCTTAACTTTTCCCACTCCCTTAACAGTACAGGAATGTCTGGGTGACTTCTTTCAAAGCCAACAGAGTTC
Organism: Megalops atlanticus; assembly: GCA_019176425.1. Lineage (NCBI taxonomy): Eukaryota > Metazoa > Chordata > Actinopteri > Elopiformes > Megalopidae > Megalops > Megalops atlanticus. Next base: position 37,416,862 of record CM032886.1, on the reverse strand, counting down.
CCTTTGCTAACAGCCAACCACAGAGGTCCGATACATGGATCATCTCTCTGGAGAGCTTTCAGATCAGTAAGACTGAGAGTTGGTAACTTGAGCATATTTAGAGAAGAAACTTGACAATAGGCTTTTGGCACTGCCAATATTGATGCCCCCAGCTGACCAATTACACGGGTTGGTGGTAACACAGTAGTACCCTTTCTCACAACAGAACTTTGGCAACCAGCTCTCACACCTGGAGCTGAGATTTCCATCCATTCATCATCATCAATATTAGTGGAGCCTGGATGTGGACGGCGCAACAACGTGTCAGCATCCACGTTATGCCTTCCAGGATGGTACTTCAAACTGAAGTTATAAGCTGACAGGGCAGCTAACCACCTGTGTCCTGTAGTATCAAGCTTTGCTGAAGTTAAGACATAAGTCAAAGCATTGATATCAGTTCTGACTTCAATTTGAGCCCCATAAAGGTAATCATGCAGCTTGTCCACTATTGCCCACTTTAAGGCTAAGAACTCTAACTTGTGAACAGGATCATTTTTATCAGAAGGGGTTAGGCTACGGCTAATGAAAGCAACAGGACAAAGACCATTACCTTGATCCTGATAAAGCACACCACCAAGCCCCTCTCAACTTGCATCAATGTGCAACACATACGGCAGTTGTGGATCCGCAAAAGCCAGGACTGGTGCTTTGGTCAGGCAGGTTTTCAAAGCTTCAAATGCAGCCTCACAATTCTCATCCCATCTTGCCCCAAAAGGTTCTCACGGTTTGAAGTAAGCCTTATTAGTTTCACTGGTGATTTCCCTGCTAAACTTTTTAGCTGGGGGATAACCTTGCAACAGCTGGTTTAAAGGTCTACTTACACATGAGTAATCTTTCACAAACCTGTGATAATAACCACAGAAACATAAGAAAGATCTTAATTCAATCAATGTCTGTGGTTTCGGCCAAGAGACTACAGCTTCCACCTTTGAGAGGTCAGTGGAGATGGCATCTTGTGACACAATATGTCCAAGGTAGGAAACAGAAGTTTTGCAGAACTGACATTTATCTAAAGACAGTTTCAACCTTTCTTCCTTTAACCGATCTAACATCTTGAGGAGGTGCTGTTGATGCTCCTCAAGTGTTCGCCCAAACACAATTAGGTCATATAAGTACACTAACACTTCTAGCATGTTCATGTCACCGACCGTTCTCTCCATGACACTTTGAAAAGTTGCGTGTGCCCCAGAGATCCCTTGTGGCATACAGTCAAATTGGTAGAATCCTGCAGGGCAAATAAAGGCAGTTTTTTTCTTTGTTAGCTGGACACATGGGAATTTGATAGTATCCACTACAAAGATCTAGGACACTGAACCATTTGCTACCACACAAACAAGTCAAAACATCCTCCATACGTGGCATTGTGTACTGATCAGGCACCGTGCGCTTATTGAGGGTTCTGTAGTCAACACACATGCGAATCGCACCATATTTCTTTTTCACCACCACTACTGGAGAAGTGTATGGACTTCTGCATTCAGAAATTATCCCTGCATCTTTGAGATCTTTCAAATGCTTCCTTAGATCCTCTAAGTTAGCAGGAGCTAACCTACGTGACCTTTCATGAAAGGGCCTGGAATCATTCACTCTTATCTCATGATATGTACTTTTGGCACACCCCACATCTAACTCATGGGTTGAGAAGACCTCTTTACTCTCTAGCGTCTTTTGACATAATCGCTGCTTCCATTCCTCTGGCACTGGGGAATCTCCAAAATTGAAAGCCAACAGAGTCAACTTCTCACGGTCATTAACAGGTGGAGAGGAAACAATGTCAACTGGAAACGAGTGAGCTATGGGAGTCCCACACTTCAATGTCACTTCACATTTTGACACATTTTGAATAGTAACAGTCACTTTTCTTGCTAAAATGAGTGAAGCAGACTGTACTTCTGGCCGTACCAGCAAACCATCAGGGAATGAAGTCTCATCTGGCTGATCTACTAGCAGTGTGGGATTATACGACCCACAGAACTTAGGAGTGCCTGTTACATGCACTACCTCTCCTGGTGACAAAGTAAGGGGTTTTAGTTTGGTGAACCACACAGTGCCTTTGTAAGTGTCACTCTGACCAGCACGGTTGCCTTTAACTTCCTTACACATGGCTTCATAAGTCTTTCTGATAACTGGATGGAAACTCAAAGTGGTTAGGAAACCTTTCCCAGCCTCTTTCCTACATGTTTCAGACAAATGTTGCACAACCCTTGTATTGGTTCCCACTAAAACAGACACCTCCCCCTTCTCAATGGGGTCTGGGCACACTATTGCTAGAGTGTATACTACCTGAGAAACACCAACAACAGTTCCTGAAAACTCTAGTTTGAGAGATAAATACTCATCATACGGATATTTGTGAGAACCCAAGCCCCAAATTTCTAAGCTCTGATGAGGCTTCAGTGGTAAGTGCTGCAAGTACTTGTTGTAGAATGATCTATATAGAATAGTGACTTGTGAACCACTGTCTAATAAAGTCTTAGTGTAGATGCCTTCAATCTGCACTGGAACAATAGATGTGGGTCCCACTAACCCTTTTGGCATCATAAGAGAGTCACTCTTATGAACCTCACCTTTGGCGGAATGGGTTTTCTTCTCCGGAGCACCAGGCCGCTCCCTCACTGGGCTCTGGCGAAGTTTTCCGGGAGTTGCCTGGACTTAATTAGCTTCTCATTAACTTTTCTCAAGTCTTCAACCCCCTTGCACTCTCTTTTTTATGGCCATCTTCCCCACACTTGTGGCAGAAAATACCACTCCTATGCACAGCAGCAGCTGAAACCGCATTTGCAGGTTTCGCAGTGCTACCAGCTTCAGTTTTTTAGCCAGAGCAGGTCGCTCAGGCTTGGACGGGACAGCGACAGAAGTCAACAAGCGTGTAACCTGACTAGTTAACTCTTTCACCTCCTGCTTCAATGTCTGAAACTCAGTGTCAGAAGCAACTACGGGATTAGCCATAGAAGTACAAACAGAGCTCACAGCAGCCCTATTCTTGATCAAATCCTCTTCCTAACGAACCTCATGCAAAAGCTCAGAAAGAGAGGGTGGAACACGCAATTTATGCCTTAACCTGAGACGCAATGCCACCATATCATCTGTAAGTGCACCCTTGACAAGCTGTTCCATGCATATATGGTTCATGACAGTCAAAGAAATGCCACCTTTTCGCAACACACGATGCAGTAACTTGTCTAAGCGGAATAAATAATCAGAAAGCTTTTCACCCACTCCTTGGGATCATCACAACCTAAACTCAAAGAGCACACCTTTCTCCAGGTGCAAACACTAAGCCTCAAAATTGTTAACACACCAATCAGAATTGCAGGGTCAACAAATAGGGCCTAGCGGCATGTCTATGTGCTTTGGAACAATGGATCCTAACAATGCCGAAGTTGCAAGACAACAGAGAGGAAGAGGAGGAGGACGAAGACAAGGATGAGGACGACAACAACAAAGACAAGTAATCTCAGATGAAATCCGTGCCACCCTAGTTCATTGTGTGCTCATACATGGGAGGACTATGAGAGAAGCTGGACAGCTAGTGCAACCCAACCTAAGCCGTTACACAGTTGCATCCATTGTCTGTACTTTCAGAAGGGAAAACAGGTAATTTGCCTTGTTGTTACTGTGATACATGTAATGTTGTAGTGCATATAGACTGAATCTCCACTTTGTACTGTACCACAGTAATGGATGACCATAGGTCAGTAATGGTCAAATTTAATTTTTGCAGAACTGAGAGGCGACCATCTATTTGAGGTGGGCGGAGACTTCTCACAGCTGAGCAGGAGACTGCCCTGGTGAATATGGTGATTACCAATAATGCCATCCGTTTGAAGGAAATTCAAACCCAAATAGTTGAAGACCAGATAGTCTTCCAAGGAATTGACAGCATCAGCATTTCCACCATTGACTGGATCGTTCAGAAGAACCACATAAAGACAAAGCAGCTGTACCGTGTGCCTTCTGAAAGGAATTTGAATAGAGTTAAGGAGCAACGATTCCAATATGTACAGGTAATTGCTATACTGTACAGAGTTTTTACAGTATGTAGAGTATGGCCCATCTCTCCAGCATATCAATACAGTATTGTATAGTACTGTAATGTGTTACAGTAACTGCAGTACACAATCTTTCATTCCAGTAGAGTAGTACACTACAGTACTGTATTTGTAGTAAAATGTGTGTTTTTTTGACTTCTGTAGATAATCTTTGAGGTGGATGCCATGGCTGACCCACATTAGTACATCTTCATCGACAAGGCAGGGTTCAACCTACCAAAAAAAGGCGCAAAAGGGGGCGCAAAATCAATGGTCACGTGCCATCATACAAGTTCCTGCCAGAGGGGAGGCAACGTCACCCTATGTGCAGCCATCAGCAATCGTGGCGTCCTCCACCGCCATGTCAAAGTGAGTCCATACAACACGGCACAACTCCTTCAATTTCTAGATCAGCTGCACAATAACATTCTTCAACAGGAAGGGGAGCCAGGGAAATCAGAGCAAGCCCAATATGTTGTCATTTGGGATAATGGTTGGTTCAATGACCACCCCAGGTTCACCGTGCTTTTTCCGCCAGCATACTCCCCATTTCTGAATCCGATTGAGGAATTTTTCCCAGCATGGCGGTGCAGAGTGTATGACCACAACCCCTATGCACAGCAAAATCTCCTGGAGGCAATGGTGGACACCTGTGGTGATGTGTCTGTGGAGTCTATCCAGGGTTGGATAAGGCACACAAGGGCATTTTTCCCACGCTGCCTGGCAAGAGCAAACATAATGTGTGATGTTGATGTGATATTATGGCCTGACCCAGACATGAGACGGGATGATGAGAACGCTGATGCTGAGTAACCTGTACATTTGCTGCATTTGGAAATACAGTAAAGCTTTTGGAACAATCCTTCCACGTGGTGTCCTGCTTGTGTCAATTTTTGTCTTCCAGTCTATCAGTGTGGGTGTCTCATTTGTTTTGTTTTTCTTGCGTGCATGTGCTTTCGTTTTTTTTTGAAAGGTCAGGTTTTTGACCAAGACAGCATATACAGTTGTATTCCCTTATCCACTAATGTAAGAGGTATTTATTACAGTAGTGTTTTGAATTTCTCTTGCCAGGGTGTTCCTGAAAGGGTTATCTGGATATTCAGTGCTGTGATTTTACAAAATTCCAAATTATTTCTCTGAAAACCTAAACATTTTGGTAGCAGTGTTTTGAATTAATCCCTCCAGTGTGTAACAAACAGTCATGTAGTCTGTATTTTTGTTGTCTGAGGGCAAAGTTTGAATTGGGACCCAGAAGTTAGATGTTTGTAGCGTTGGGTGTGTGTTTTGAAAATTGTGTGCGAAATTTTGAAAAAAATGGTGAGTTGTTCCAGGAATTGTGTCTAAGCAATTGAGAAAAACTGTAAGAATAATTAAAAACAACAATTCAGTCATAAATGTACGTTGCACTATTTGTAAATTAACAGAATATGAATTGTCTGTAACTGAATGTCCCAAAAAAAAAAGAAAAGAAAATGTTGGTGCCATTGTGGAGATTCCGTTGGAGGTTTGTGGGTTTAAGAATGCTTACTCAATGTCCCAACCACGGAGCGTCCTCGGCCGCAACGTCTCGAAGTGGCGGAGATCCTGTGGCACAGCAATCCTTCAGTACCAGTCTCAATGGATTCAAGGGCTCGTATCTCCTGAATGATGCAGTTCGGCCTTGCCACCACGGCTCAACTGGGCTTTCCAGGAGTCTCGTGCAGCAAACAGACATTTAGCATGGCTAAACTTAGTCATTTTCCTTTGGTACAACAGTATAGCAGCAGCAATTTTCTTCGCATCAGCTCTCCAACATTAGCCCTCCCTCAAGTCTCCAAAAAAACCCAACACGGTTTTAATTTTTCCCAAAATCAAAAACCACGCCCCCTGAATGTCCATTGGAATAACAGTAAAATATGTAAATCTTTATAATTTAACTGGACAGACAATTTAGAAATTAAAATACCATGAAATTATTCCTCCTGTTTCTAGGAAACATAGCAGGTGCACGACACTGTTTCAAATTTTAAACTAAACGACCTTGGGACAACCAATCAGGACTCAGTACATGGTTTAACAAAAAAAAAAGTTCACTGAAAGGCTTCTAGTATTTTTCCATGCTGCATAGTAAACCTTACATTAAATTAGAATCAGTTTAGTTTCTTTTACTCCAAAAACAAATAAAGCAGTCACATTGACTTTTGCATGTATACATTACTATGTCCTAGAGGCCTTACAAGAGTATCGGTTTAAGATTGTCAGGACTGTGGCGTCTTAGCCGGTTGTTTTGTTTTCCCTGTCCATGTGCTTTTGTTTTTCCCTGTGTTCCAGCCCTGCACTGCTCTCCGCCCCCGCCGCCCACCTGATTACCTGACTGCCTGCGCACCTGCATCCCGTCTCCTCATCAGCCTTGCCCTATTTAAGTCCTGCTCGTGTCTTGTCTTGTTGCCAGTTCATCTCAGTTCGCTGTGTTGCTACTCGCTGTTTGTTTCTCTGTGTCTGCCTGCCGGTTCTGTTTCCTTGCCTGTTTTTTCCGACTTCGCTCCTCGTTCTTGCCCTGTGGTTTTGGTCGCCGTATCTGCTCTGGTTTTTTGACTCTGCCTGCCTTGACTTCATTTTTGGATTGCCCTTTGGACTCAATAAACCTGTGTTCATCAGTCCTCTGGTCTAGGCTTGAGTCCCTGCCTGAGTTCTGACAAAGATACTGTAAAAGCCCAAACGAGTGGGGTGGTCTATAAAAGTGTCATTTTGTGGTGGGGTGGTTGGGGGGCTCTTAAAATGTCTGTCTATGGTAGTGGTGGGGAACATTGTCAGAGGTACAGTCAGTTAATATTCGGTGTGCTGTTGGGGGGTGTTGGAGTAGGGGGTGTGCAGTCAGGGAGAGAGCATTGGGGCTCTCTCTGTGTTTCGCATCGACATTGCAGAACCAGCGAGAGAGCTCAATTCTTGATTACTTAAGTTACAGAGGCCTATACTCACAGACATGCATAATCATACTTGTTTTCTGAAACACACATTCTGTGACACACGTGCACACACACACACACACACACACACACACACACACACACACACACACACACACACACAGTTCATCCCTGATAACAACATGCTCTGTGTGCAGCTTGCGTTGGTGCTAGGGCCAGCAAAGAAAAAAAATACTGTCCTTGCACCTTACATTCCTCAGACAAGGGGGTTTATTTGGGTAATTTGTCAGGAAGTTCATTTTTAACAATGACTTTCATGGATTCTGTAGCGTGAGGTAGACAAATTTTCATGCTGAGGGTATTGCGGTTTGCTCCAGTCTACATTCTGGACAGAAACCACATACAGCACACAATCTCAATGGTACTTCAATGAAATGGCTAAAATAAATAGCTCACAATCAGAAAATCCCTTGAATTTTTCAGTGAAATAATTTTGTATTTCAGTTGTATTTTATTCATGCCATCAAGTATGCTAGCTTGAATTTTTAGATTACAGCTCAAAATTGCTTGATTAATTATTAACAAGCAGTGGTGAGGTTCACCATATTGACTACAGGCATTACAATGTTTTATTTAAATTACAGTATACCATCTGCCTTGCAAACACCTGAAACCAGCCTGGCTTCTGCCCTCTGTAAACCATACAGCTTGGATTTTCCAGTGCTTTGTCCCATCTGGGATGTGAGCCCATAATGCAAGATCCCAAAATTATGTGTTTGAATGCTTATTCAACATGATTTAAGCAAATGAACCCTGGAAATAACCAGAACTTCAGTACATTCACTTTCAAAATTTAAATTACATGCACACTGTAAATGAAGTATTGTTGTCATGCATGGCTTTTCCTGGATATGTGTATGTAGCAGCTTTGTGTCCTGCTGAGAATATAAGATGTTATTCATTTCACCATTTCTATTCCATTGCTGTGTACAAAAAAGTGTGTCCTTTTTGTTCAGTTTTCATTACATTATGTTACATGACACTAATTTAGCAGATCCTCTTATCCAGAACAATATCCAGCACAAAGGAACCATTCAAGTTGAATGAGCAATGGTGTCAGACCAGGCCAGAACAAGACTCCCAGACCAGTAAGTGTGAGCATGACACTATTCAAGCCCTACCATAAGTTAACTTGAGCTAATCTGACTAGATGGCCTAGAAACTAAGGGGCGCCAAGTACACACACTCCCATACATCACAGTCACTTGATCACAGAATCCATAACACATTGCAATAATTGCTGTTTATTTTGCATGTGGTAATACTTTGCAAATAGCAGGTGTTAGGGGGTCGGGACTGAGGTGGAACCAAGGTATAGTGTGAAAAGGTGATTCTTCAGTCAGAAGGTGACCAGTGATTCCATTGTCCTGACCCTCGTGGAAAGTTCATTCCACTACTGAGGGACCAGTGCAGACAGGCATTATGTCTGAGAGGAGTGACCCCATCGGGATGGGACAATCAGTTGCCCTGTGGTTGCAGAGCGTTGTGATCTTGGCGGTACATACAATCTGAAGACTGAATGTAGGTATAAGGGGGCTGTCCCATACACTGTTCTGTATGCCAGCACCAAAGTTTTGAACTTGATGCAAGAGATGACAGAAAGCCAAAAAAGTGAGATAAGGAGGGGTTGACTTGACTAAGTTTAAGCAGGTTGTAGACAAGTCATGCAGCTGCATGCTGAATTAATTAGAAGGGTTTGATGGCATAGGCTGGAAGACAAGCAAAGAGGGAGTTATAGTAGTCCAGGAATGACAGGACCAGGGCCTGAACTAGGATTTTTCACAGGGTAATGAACCTGCACCTGGGATCAATTATTGCAAAAGCCTGTGTGTAAGTTAAGTGTTTTAAATTGGCAATGAGCAGGTTTACAGAAAACTGTTTTCCAAAAAAAAAACATACATGTTTTGAAATGCATAGGTCCTGCCAGGTGTCAAGGGTTTTATCTGAGTAATCATGCTTAATCCCTGACATTTGCCCTCCTTATTTACATTGCAATTTTATTATCCTACGTGTAACTCTGATGTAAATTGTGCTTGTCAGACTTGGCCAATGGAATCCATTCTTTTCGTGTTGCAGCACAGAAGCCTAAAATTTGTTTACATTTTTTTGTGATTGCTTACACATTGTTGCAGAATTTGGCTCATTGTGTCAAAACTCTACACACAAGCCAAATAAGACACAACACTTGGAGATAAACATCTCACTTCTATGTCAAAATGAAACTCTGCAATCAAAACCTAACAATTTTTTTTCAAAATGGCATTTTTGCAACAAAATGATACACACATGCACCATTTGAATTACTCTTTCAAAGCAGCAACAACACACTGATGTACTTTATACAAAACACTGATGTCGTTAGTACTTTGTATACCTTTTTAACACAAAAATATAAAGGCTTCAGAAAAAACATATACAGCTTATTTTTTGCCATTTCAGGTTTTTACAACAACAAAAAAAATCAAAGAAAAGTAGAATTACAGTACAATAATCAATACAATATGTTACTGTAAACTCACAGAAACAAAAATAAATATAGCTGCAAGCAGCGATGAAGGGGCCAAGCACCACAGGGCCAAAAGTTAGAAAATCAGAACAACCGCTGAACATAACACCAGTTCATCACAGGGTGAACAGACACGTTGACACCCACTCTTACACTCACACGTATGGGCAATATAACATGTCCAATTGACATTATCTGAATGTGTTTGGACTGTGGTAGAAAAGCAATACCCAGAGGAAAGCCACATGAACGCAGGGACAAGGTACAAACTGAATGCAGATGCACCCCGACCTTGAAACCTCCATATTGTTAGGCAGTAGTGCTACCCATTTGCACCACCGTACTGCCCCCCACCACATATATGTCAAGCTTAAACATTAGCAGTGCCATAAAATACAGTGTGCCTTCTTGGGACGTCACAATAAGAAGTGCCAATGCTGTTGGAGGCGTGCAATTTTTGGGTAATTGAAAAAAATCCATAATCGTGGGAAAATGGCAGAGAGCATACCATATTGCTGAATGTAATGACATGTCCCTGATTAGAAAAGGACCCCCATTTTTCAACACCTGTTTTTGGTAACAGACTTTCTGAAGATCAAATCTTACTTTTTAAAGAAATCATTTCATTTGATATCAATTTAATAAAACACACTGAATAAAAAAAGGTACGGTCATATATTTTATACATATTTTAGATGAAATTGCCACATTTGAATAAAAATAAATGTAATCACATTTTCAAATGAATAAGTTAATTAAATAAAAATAAAAATAAAGTAGTGTACTGGGATTTCTAATACCACTGAACACTCAGATGAATGGCGCCATCTGCTGTTGTCAATGTATAATGATATTTAACTGTCTAGTCCTCCCATGTAAGAGAACCCCACTTCTCAGATGTAATTTCTGATGTAAAAAAAAAACCCTGTCTTACATTCAGGCCAATATGGAAAGTCCAAGTGTTTCTTCAACACTATTTAGTGTATTAGTTGTGGCAGTAGGTGAAAAGGTTCAGGAGATGTGCCTATTTTAAGTGCTACAAACTGATTGTATCTTAGCAGCCATGCCATTTGGACAATGAACTATGTGTTCATTTCCCAGTTAGGAACTGATATGTAATGATGTAATGTTCTACAAAAAATTGGTGGCAATATCTTCTTTTCTCTTTGTGGTCTGTGCCTTGTGATGTCCATTGGAACAAAATGCCATTAAAATCTAAGTACATAGACACATGGGTGTTTAAACCTGTTTTTCAGTATAGCACCCCAAAGTGGCCAAATTTCACTAAACTAGGTGTGTTCCACCCAGGCCTTATGGTAAGCACGTGTACCGACTTTTATGCCAATGAACAAAAGCATTGCATAGATATGGCCACTCTTCCTTTTTGGCGGCTTCACAGGCGAATTGCTGGGTACATTGCAGCCACATTGTTCAACGTGGCAACTGTCCTTTAACAACTGTTAAAGACAATGGTCCAAAGAGGTAATACACAAAAGCTCATTGTGCCATAACTCTAGGAGGAGGTGGTTAAATGTGTTTTTGACAAAAGCAAAGATGGATGAAACACAAAATGGCTGACGCAGAGAGTTCTCAGTTAGTTCCCAGTTAGGTAGTCCAAGTTCCCAGTTAGGATCCTTAACTTAAAGCACAAGAAATTTAGTTAAAATATCTGCTTTTCTGCCAGAGTAATGGGGATTTAAATGATTTTTTTAATGGTATAGCGCCCCCGTGTGGCCAAATTTCTTGAAACTTGGTGACTACCCAGTATTCCCCATGGCAATGAAGTGTACCAACTCTGGCATCAATCCAAATGATATATGATATATGGCTCACTTCCTGTTTTGGTGTCTTCGCCATCCAATTTCATTGGACAACAGTGGCCATATCATTTGTCCTAGCAAAATTCTTTTGATAACTTTTGGTCAGACCCATCTCTAGATGATACATAAATGGAAATAAGGATCTCAACTCTAGGCCAAACGGTTCAAAAGTTATAAGCAAAAATGTACTCTGAAATTTGGCCTGTTGGTGGCGCTAGAAGCAATGATGGAATGACCCCAAATTTTTTGCCTAGATACCTTGGACTGTGCTCTAAGAGGGTGGCAAATTTCAGCAGGATCCACCAAGGGCTTCTATTGGCTGCCTTTGAAAATTGCTAATACCAAGATGGCCGACAAACAAAATGGCCAACACCTACAGTTCACGATATCCCAGTTAGGGTCCTGTACTGTCATGATGCGCGAGAAGTTTGGTTGAAATATCTGCTTTTGTCCGGGAGTAATGGGTGTTTTAATACATTTTTTGGTGTTTTTCTGGTATAGCGCCCCCATGTGGCCAAATTTCATGAAACTTGTTGGGTACCCAGTATTCCCCCTGCCAATGAAATTTACCAAGTTTGGCATCAATCCAACCAAGCATTGCTGAGATATGGCTCACTTCCTGTTTTGGTGTCTTCGCCATCCAATTTCATTGGACAACAGCGGCCATGTCATTTGTCCTAGCAAAATTCTTTTGATAACTTTTGGTCAGACCCATGTCTAGATGATACATACCAAATTTGGTGGGGATAGGATCAACGGTCTAGGACTAGTTCGCAAAAGTAGATTTTTTGAAAAATCCAATATGGCGGACTTTAACGCTAATGGGTGCATTCGACTCGTCATGACCCAAGGATTCAGGGGGAAAAAGGATAACAACTCTAGGACAAACGGTTCAAAAGTTATAAGCAAAAATGTATCTTGAAATTTGGCCTGTTGGTGGCGCTACAGAGATGCATGGATTGACCTCAAATTTGGTGCCCGAATACCTTGAACTGTCCTCTATCAATGTGCCAAATTTCATCAAAATCCACCAAGGGGTTCTATGGGCTTGCATAGACTCCCATGGCAGAAACAATAATAATAATAATAATAATAATAGTGAAAAATTCTAACAATTACAATAGGTGCCTAGCACCTTCGGTGCTTGGCCCCTAATAATAGTGAAAAATTCTAACAATTACAATAGGTGCCTTGCACCTTCGGTGCTTGGCCCCTAATAATAATAATAGTGAAAAATTCTAACAATTACAATAAGTGCCTAGCACCTTCGGTGCTTTGCCCCTAATAATAATAATAATAGTGAAAAATTCTAACAATTACAATAGGTGCCTTGCACCTTCGGTGCTTGGCCCCTAATTACAGTAAAATTACAGTGCAATGGTGCAGCTGCATGAAAGTCCAGGACTCTCTGTAACAGAAAATGCATACTCTGTACCGTGAATATGGTTTAACTCAAAACACAGGACTACAATGTCTACATTTTCACACAAGGATGGGGGTGGGGGGTGGGTTGAGTCAGACACATTCAGTCAAAACTACAAGCTACAGGCAAGGCAGGTGCCCCCACAGACAACATCCCCCCCACCCCCAGAATGGGGGCACCTGCCTAGGTCACATACTGCTTTGTCTGATTGTATCTATGCAGCGGCAATAGGACACAATCTACTGCCATTACTGTATTACAGTATAGTACAGTGATACTTACTTGCACATAGTCATAGCAAAGGTCTTTGACTCCAACGCTGTTCCTCTCAAATGGAACCCTGTACAGCTGCTTCATTGTAAGTTGGTGTTGATGCAAGATGCGGCAGGGTGTTGATATACTGACACGGTTGATATTATGGAATGTTGTGTGATCTGCGATGATTTGCTCTCGTAGTTGATGTAGGCGGATGGTGTTGTTTGCCAACACTATATTGACAATGGCCAGTTCCTGTTCATGGGTGAACAGACGTTGCCTTCCACCCCCAAGAGGTCATCTGGCAGTTCTGTAGAAAATGCAAGAACATGATGTCATTGGTTAGGTTCTTTTTTAGATATTGTACTGTCATACTGTACACAGTAACATCAAAACTTTATTACATGTACTTCACAGCACTATACCTATTTTTTTTTTGTTCACTGAGGAGCATAGACCTTATATTGTAGGACTACATTGTATTGTACTGTGATGCAGAATGATGTGCAACAATTACATAGGTAAAGTCTAGTGTAGAAAGTTGAAGACATACCTGTTCTCCAGTCTAAATGTCCGTATTATGGATGCTACCACGTAGCGGCTCAGGTTGGGCTGGACTCTCTGCCCAGCCTCCCTCATCGTCAGGCCATGATTTATGACATGGTCCACCAAAGTGGACCTAATGTCATCGGAAATTTGTCTCCATCTATTGCCTGGTCCCCTTCTTTGTTCTTGTCCTCGTCCTACTCCTACTCCTACTCCTCTCATTCTCTACCTCTTCCTCTTCCTCTTCCTCTCACTCTCGCTCTCGCTCTCACTGCCTCCATGTTTGCAAAGTTCTCACAAAGGAGGTGAGCTTTTTTTTATTTTTATTTAACCTTTATTTCACCAGGTTTGTCCCACTGAGATTTAAAATCTCTTTTACAAGAGAGACCTGGCCAAGAAATGCAGCACACAGACAAAACAAAACAACATAAGCATAAAAAATACACAAAAAGACAAAGGACAAGTAGAAAGTGCAAAGTACAACAAGTGCAAAAGCAATCAATTTTCAGCTAAAAACATTTGCAATTCCCAATAGACTCTTTCCAAACTCTTAACAATAGCTTTAAATTCACTGAGCGTGACCAAGTCCTGAAGTTTTAACTCTTTTTGCAGGCTATTCCTTACCTGAGGTCTATTTGTAGTGCTAAGGCTCAGACTGATTGGTGTTCAATTAGTGCATAAGTGTTTTCATGTGTGTGTGGGTGTTGCCAATTTCAGGTATGTTTTGCATTTTGAATAGAAGTGTTTTCCCAATGATTGCAAGAGATTTCATTCTTGAACGCAGTGTCTAATGTAAGAAACAGTGTGTAGTGTTTTGCAAGAAGTGTGTTGCAGAATTGCAAACAAAGTGCAAAGCAGAAAATGTGTTGTACTTTTGGTGCCTTTGTTTAAGGCATGGTTATAAAAGTTAAGGTTTTGATTCTTTTGTCTAAGCATTCACTTTCAGTGTGTAAGCAATTGGCAAAAACTGTATTAGTGTAACAAACACACAATGTATATTTATTAATATTTTTCATGAGTAAATTTTAAAAAATCGTACTTGTAATATAATTGCTTGCTCATTGAAGAATAGAATTTCAAAACTCCTCAATACTGTCCATATTGTCACAGTGATGTTGCCTTAGATATTTTATTGAGAGGTCACTGAATCCTCTGACACTGCTTTCCCAGACTAGTTTTCATACTTACAATATTCAGCCTCATATTGATATGATGTGACTGTACATGTGTATTCCAGTGGATGCCCTCTGAGATAATACTATCACCAGTGTCCCCTGAGAGCCTTGAGAGCCCAATGTACTGCCACTCCTCTCTGCTGTTAGCCCCAGTCTCTTATGATGGGAAAGCTGAGAGAAGCCAGTGCTGTGAAATCACACTCAATTGAAGAATTGAAAAGAAAAAAGAAAGACTTGTTATTCCTGAAAAACTCTGTCTGAAAGCTTTTCCTGGGAACCCTGGAGACTGCCAGTGAGGAGGGAGCAGTGACTTGTGCCTGTGTCATCATCTTTGTTATTATCATTGTCATTTTTCTTCCCACCAATGACAATGAGCACTCTGTCTTTGCTTTACCATCTCCCTCTGATCTCATTTCAAACATCTTTTTATTTGAGAGAGAATTTGCTATTGGTATTTGGGGGCACCTCAAAAATATGACCCTGCCCCCTCTCTTCACAGCACTTGTGCTGGTGCGTAGGATTTTATATGACTCTCACACTGCACTCAGGGGCCAAGGGGGTGGTGATTTAGGGAGACAAGGTATTGGCTCTGTGCTGGCTTTTCTCCATGTTGACATCCAACTCCAGATACTGTGAGATTCCCCTACTTCAGCTGGGCCATTTATCATCCACTGTAGTACGCTTACATAACACTGTGTACACACCATGTCCAGACCCATGGCAGAGAGGGAATGCACATTTCTCATCACGTTGACCGCTAGCAGAGCTCCTGGGGAGGGGAGAAAAAGAGACAGAAGTCTCCTTATAGATAATCCAGCCCTACTCTGCCTCCACACTCATACAAAAAAGATAAATTTACACTATAGTTTAGAGAATGTATTTACTAGTTGAATCCCCTCAACGTAATTGATCAGGACAAATTATGCAGCTGTTTTTTCAATCCTGCCTCTTCTTCCAGTGAGTGCAGGCGGTACCTGGCCTAGGCCTGGAGAGTGCTGAAAGGGAGAGCTGGCTCCTTGCATTCCAGGATGAGGGGGTAATTGATGGCTCTTGAGAGTGCTGTCTGTGCTGCCTCTCTGCAGCTCCGGCAGATTTATGGCACTCCCACAGTGAGACACACTGCCGGCATCAATCACCCTGGACCTGCCCCTCGTTCATTAAAATCTCCTGCCTTTCCTGCCAGCCCATGACCTCCCGTGAACACAGAGGTGAAGGCGCAGCTCAGATCAGGATTTGCTCCTTCAGGGGGAGGGGTTCAGGGGTCAGGATATGCCCCCCCACAATGCGCTACTGGGATGTGAATAGAGATATGCAAATGTTCATAGCAAGAAATGCAGCTCCCTGAAAAAAAAATGCAATAGGTTTTGCATGCAGATGTCAGAGGCAAAAAAGTCAACCTTGAGCAAGAAATCCTTTATGTAACATTGGTTTGCTAGGCTGTCCAAATTCAGTGAGGGAGGTTGAGGTTTGGATTGGACTGGCATTCAGGTTTGGACTGGATTGGATTGGGGGTATCAAATCAGTACAAGATTGCTTGACATCTGCCTTAATGTATCTGCAGCCTTGAAAATGGCAAATATTGTGAAATCAATAGCCAAAATAAGTTCAGATTCAATGAAGAGTGTAGCCTCCTTGCCAGCAGCTGTTCCCTCACCTCTGGGGCTGTCCTTGACTGCACTGACTTTAAAAAGCTGTATGCCCACCAAGGTTATAATAGTTTTACATTTTCAAATTCGTTTTTATTCTGATAATATGTTTGTATTCAGTCTGAATTTCCGTTTAGTTTTAGTTTCACCACTGGTTTCATTAGTTTCAATTTAGTTTTTATTTCATGGACTCATTTCTATTTCGTTTTAGTTTATTATAGTTTCAGTTTTAGGTATAGTAATTTTAGTTACAAAAAATTGTCTAGGATTAGTGCAGCTTGAAAAATAATCTGCTTATCATTGAAGATATCAACATTTCAAGACTAAATTTAACTAACATATGCGATACATTTGTTTCAGGCTACACAGAATTTTGGGAGTGTGACCAGTGGCGGCTCCTGCAAAATCTCTCAGGGGGGACAACTGTTGCGATGATGGCTAAAGTGACCCGTTCAATGGGTAAATTAACAGCTAGCTAACTCGACATTGTCACATTGTATTGTGCAAATTAGTCGGCTAGCTAACTTGGCATTGTCACGTTGCATTGAGCAGGGGTAGCAGAACAAAACGTTAGCTACTTCGCAGCCTGCTAGCCACGTTTTCCGCTCATACCAGGTCCGCGAAAATCCCCGGTTATTCCCCCTGCCTTTGCAGATACTTGCTTGATGTTTAAATTTGGTCTGGGTGGTCCTAATTGTTTATTTGCCAATTTATCCTGATTACTACGGCGACTGAACAGTATTTCTCTTAATGACACGATCGAGTTGCTCTGAGTTAAGGTAACACTAGCCATGTTGACCTTGAATGTGACAAGCTCGCCGGCAGCCCAGGCGATCCCTACACCAGGTTACGTATGACCAAAGCAGGTTACTGCAAACCCACCCGGAACCCATACAGATTGCATTGCAGCGCCTGCAGTTCGAAAAAAAATTGCCTTAACATGAGAGTCTACACATGCGATCTGGGCGATTTTCAACGAGACTGAATTCGTCCGAAAGGGGCGGTACTCCAAGGAACACGACTTGACGCTGATTGGACCATGATATTCAGAGGCAGCACAAACTGTCTGGAACAGTCACAGCTAGCGTCGCACTGTGGTAGGCTGTGATAGAAAAATTCCCTCCCTTTCCCCCTTTGGTGGTGCGTCGCCCGATCGCCCTAAGGAACAAACTGCCCCTGAGTGTGACACCCGCCGCCTTGAATGGATACTACGTCCGTCGTCATGAAACAATAACAATTATTTTTAGTCTTTTCTTATTTTATTTTTATTAGTTTTTTAGTAATCATTATTATTTTCTTTTAGTTTTACATTTTCTTCGGATAACTTATTTTATTTCAGTTTACGAAAATGTCTCAAAACCATCAGTTTTCGTCTTGTTGTGGAACTATAGGATACAAAACAATCTTGAATACTATTTGCGCGTGGGGTGCTTTTCATTAGCGCATCTGTTTCGTTACCTAATGTTACCAGTCGGGTGACTCAGCGATCCGATGCTTGTGGAAGGAGCTGATGGTGGCTGAAGCAAGAACTACCATCAATTGTCACTGTTACAATGACACAATATGTATCACACTGACAAATTATTGAAAAGATTCAGGTTGTAATATTTGGCTGCATACTTAGTTGCATGGCTTACATGGCTCTTTCACACAGAAAATAAATGGTCTGAAGTTTTGTTTTGGTTTAATGATCTGACCCTGGATAAATTTCCCACAGCAGTCATGTCATGTGCTATAAGACACTTATAAGACAACTTTGTCAGTTGCGGCCCTCCATAAACAATAATGAAAAGCTTATGTTAGGACAACATTTTATAAAATACAATGAGATGTAGAATGTAAAATGTCTATTTGTCATTTTAATTTTGTTAATCATGCCAAACCACATACAAGATGCTGTGGTTTATCATTCTCTGTCTGACACAAGAGTACCCATTAATACTGTTTAAAAATATAACCAATATAAAAACTATTTGTGCAATACTGTTCATGAAAATTGAATGGAAATGCAAATAAAAGCAAAGAAAAGGCAAATCACATATTTTCTCTTGATATTGTTGATGTCATATAATGAGACATGAGCCTATCTACGCAAATATCTACTTGTTTTCTAAAATATTGTTATTGGCATCAGCCCAAAAAAAAAAAACTTCAGTGGATGTTTGAATCCACTGTTGTTTTACCCTTTGTTAGAGTACATTACATTATATATGCAATATCACAGTATATTTGCTTAGCCAATGCTGTTATCCAGAGTGACTTTCGTAGCTTAGACAAGCTATAAGATACTTATAGAACTGGTATTTAAGGATAAGGATAAGGATATTTTTATTGTCATTCCAGGACATGTTGTACATTACAGGGAACAAAATGAGGTACTCAGGTCGGTTAGGTGGTGTTCAGGAACAAGCAATAATAAATAATAAAGTCAAGAAGAACACACAAGAGAAAAGAAAAACGTTAAAGATAAAATAAGTAAATAAATATATAAATATGAGTGTAAATGAGCAGGAATCTAAGATAAACAGACGTAGACGTAGCAGCAATTGTTCAAACAGAGCAGCAGTTTCCAGGGAAGCAGCATTTTTGTGAAATTACAGTCTCAAAGTGCAAGAGTGCAAGTTTGTCAGTCAACTGCAGCAATGCCCTGATGTGGAGTAGTAATGCCCTGATGTGGGGTAATGCCATAATAGTAATAGCAGCAATTGTTCAGTGGGTTGCAGAGTTTGTCAGTCTCACAGCGTCCGGGAAGAAGCTATTCCTCAGCCTGGTGGTTCTGGCCTTGATGCTGTGTAGCCTCCTGCCTGAAGGGAGGAGGGCAAACAGCCCATTAGCAGGGTGGGAAGAGTCCCTCATGATGCATGAGGCCCTTTTCCTGCACCTGCTGCTGTAGGTGTCACTGATGGAGGGCAGGCTGCTGCCGATGATCCTCTGGGCAGTCTTTACTACCCGCTGCAGCGCCTGTCTGTCTGCAGCAGAGCAGTTGCCGTACCACACGGTGACGCAGGACGTGAGGATGCTCTCCACCACACACCTGTAGAAGGAGGAGAGGACTGTGGTGCCAAGGTCAGCGCGCTTCAGCCTCCTTAAGAAGTAGAGGCGCTGGTGGGCCTTCTTCACTGTGCTGGCTGTGTTGATGCTCCAGTTGAGGTTGTTAGAGATGTGCAACCCCAGGTATTTAAAGCTGGAGACCACCTCAACAGCTGCTCCCCCGATGTGGAGGGGAAGGGGAGTGGTGACGGTCTTCTTGAAGTCCACAGTCATCTCCTTTGTTTTCTTTACATTGATGGAGATATTGTTTGCTTTGCACCAGGCCTCCAGATTTTTCACTTCCTGCCTGTACTCAGATTCATCGTTGTGAGTGATGAGTCCCACCACTGCCGTGTGATCTGCAAACTTGACAATATGATTGCTCGGATGCTTGGCTGAGGCAAGCTTACTGAGGCAATTCAGGTTATGTGCTTTGCCCAAGGGTACGGCAGCAGTGGCCCACCAAGGAATTGTACCTGCAACCTTTGGGCTATGAGTCCTGGTCCTTAGCACTTTGACACATATCCAGTTATACAGTATTTCACATTGCACCACATGTCCTCACTGCCTTTGAGGATCTGGCCAACACTACAGCCTGTCTCCCAGGCTGCAAATAATCCCTGGTATTTTCTGCTATCTCAGGGAGTGCTTACATTACAAGAATGCTGGGAAGGCTGCCATCAGGTTGAAGGCATGCTGGGATTGTTGGAGGGAGGATAGAAGGAGGAGAAGGTCCAGACCTTTGTGTCCTGTCTGAATTGGTGCACCCACAACTGGAAGAGAAAGATGAACAGAACAGCAGGCTGTCCGTGATCTTTCTTCTTTAGCTTCGTAGTCAACAATAATGACAGACAACCTTTAATGTAGAATGGAACCTTTACTGAAATTAAAGCAAAAATCGTTCTGAACTGCGAGCTCTAGGCTGAACACACACACACACAGAAATTGTTTTCTCTTCCTTTTTTGTTACGTTACTGTGCATCATGGGTAATGTAGTTCCCTTACACAGAACTTATAGTTTAACCCCGTTTCCTATCTAATTAAGAATAAATCAATCATATTATCATTGATAAGAATTAAACAAAAATATCAAACTAAAGCTGCACTGTACATTCTCAAATAAAAGTTACAACAGTCCGTGCATTATCCTGGGTCCAGGTGTGCATATTTGGGCTTATGCATGGAGATCATCAGGATCCACAATGGATCGCTTTACACAAGCACTTGAAATACCAACCACCCACATACAAGAACCGCACACAACCACTCCACACACAAGAACCACATGCAAGCACTCCACATGCAAGTACTCCACCAGCGCCGATCCTAGACTCTGGGGGGCCTCAGGCAAAGAAGCCCATCGAGGGCCCCCCGCGCACCCCATGCCCCCATAAAAATGCATTCAGTCTATTCTAGGGGTGCAACGGATCACAAAACTCACGGTTCGGATCGTACTGCGGTTTTTGAGTCACAGATCAGATCATTTTTCGGATCAGCAAAAAAAAGGGGGGGGAGACAATTATAACTTTGCTTTCCATTTATTACTTAAAGAACTTAAAGAACACTTAAAGCAAGGTACTTTTGCGTTTGCGGTAGCCGTGATTTCCATTGTAGGAACAGTGTAGGAACCACCGGACTCCCGAGTCCATAATATTGCGACAGCTTCGACCGCGACGTAAATTCCGAGCGCTTGTTCTGCTGTTCTTCCGCTATGTCTGAAATTGCTCCCTATTCACTATATAGTGCATGTATATACATTTTACACTTGATCGTTGGACTTAATTGCCAGCTACCTAGCTAATGTTAGTTTCAACTAACTTGAACAGATGAAGCTGGGTGCTAGTTCTTTCATTAAGTTAGCTGTGATAGCTAGATAGGTAGCGGTATTATCTAGCTAGCAGGTTAATGTCAATTGCAACTAAGTAGTCACTTAACTAGCTAGCTGGCACAGTTAGACACAAAGATGTTCATACAAATGCTCAAATAAACTTGCAAACATAAAACTATATCCAGAAAATTATTAATTTATTGTATAACTGTGAATAGTGAGTGAACAAGTGAGCGATTTCGGACGCAGCCTTCGTCTTCGCAACACTTCTGCTAAGTAAGGTTGCTGGTTTTTAAAATGGTGCGTGTAGCTTTTCACTGCAACTCTGCATCCAGATTTAGGGAATTATTACTTTAAAAAGTAACAGCGGCAGTAAAACTGCATTTCACGCTATTGTGGTTAAACTTTGCAATTAATCCGCAGTTCACATGCGTGCCAAACCGTGGATCACGGATCAACTACGATCCTTTGCACCACTAGTCAATTCAGTCAAAAAATGCATTCTGTCAATTGTGCTTGATCAAACGTCAATCATTTATTAACATATAATAACACCATGCACACACACACGTCTATATTGTATTGTATTGTAATTGTATTTTGTACCCAGATGTCAACTAAATAAGTAACAATGAATCGCTAGTTAACTTTGAAAATGATTTGTTAGCTAGCTGAACTCAGTGAGCTAGCTGGATAGGTAGCTAGTGATAGCTAACCAGGTATCGATACCATATGTAAAAGTGTGCTAGTAGGCTGCATATCAGTCAGATGCCGTTAAAACCTGAATTAACTTGTGACTAGCTTTTTCATAGCCTATATATGTGTGTCATTTTGCAAATAGCAAATAACACTTGTCAACTGATTAGAAAATAAGTATTTTAAAAGATGTTGCCACAAGCTGTGACTCATCAGAACAGTAATGCTTACTGAGATGAACTGACACGTTACCTAGCTAACGTTAGCACATTTGCCTGCACAGACAGTATAAAGTAAAATCAATCTAATCACGGTGTATTTATTTATCATAATTATATCCACTTACCACTGTCCTGGTGTCATTTTTCCTCCTCGTTTTTCCCTTTGTTTCTGGTGACCAGAAAGGTATGCTCGTTTCATTAAACTGATGGTTACACCTAACATTGTATGTATGACAGTTACAGGTAGCTATCTAACTGTCCTAACTAACGGTATCCAGCTGTCATACGGTAGCTAGAAGGGGCCCCACTTGAGGGGGTTTTTGGGGCAGCGGCAGTGTACTGTATAGTGCCTTTATGGGAGATTTAAGGGGATTTATAGTTGTCATTGCAAAATGTGCCAATGTGGCCATCGGGGGCCCCTTTTCCCAATTTTTTTTTGGGGGGCCCCAAACATTTGCCTGGTTTGCCTCTCCTGATGGTGCGCCCCTGTACTCCACACACAAGCACTCCACATGCAAGCATGCGGGCAGTGGATACTGGTGGGTGTCCTCTGGATTGTCCTGTGTAAAACTATGACATTCTTGCCTGGATTCAATCAAAGTTTCTGCTTATATATGACTCACAATCAGAGCAAGTTTTACTGATTATTCTTCACAATGTAATGAACGAGACAGAAGGCCCAAGTGCAGAGCTCTGGTGCTTTAATTCAGAAGGGCAAATCCTTTGGGAAAGTCAAATATCAAGCCAGGGTCAAAAAGCCAGGAGTGCAAAACAGGAATCAAAGCTAACAATCCAAATCACGAGACAAAAGGGCAAGGTCAAAAAACAGGCAAACAGGTCAAAAATCACGAGAGTAGTGGAACCAAACAAACAAGGATACCGCGGGGTAGAGCAGGCTCAATACCTCACAAAGAGGTGCCTGAACTGCAGTCCTTAAATCCCCCAGTGGTGATTACATGAATCTGCTGCAGGTGTGCTTAATATTCAGGTGACTCAGAGCGTGGGTGTGGCTGAACAGGGAGTTGGCTGGAGGCGGGTCTGACACACAAACACAGGTCAGATAGTTTGCAATCATCAAAATTAATTAAACAATTGTGTCTGTATTGGAAAAAAGTAAGACTTGGATTTATTTGTTGGTCAAAGTTAAGAACTCACACTGATTGAATCCAGGCCTTTGTGCTTGCCATTTTTTAATAGTGTCACAGAACAGAATGCAGACAGCAGAGCAACACTGGAGCCTCTCCTCTCAGAAATAACAGCAGAGAGAGCCAATCTATGCTGGAGTCTTTTGCTTGCTGTTAGGGTCAACCTCAAGTGGCAGGGCGACTGTGATTCCTCATGCATGTCCAAACAGAAAAGCATCAATTGCCTTACAGCATGATTGGTGCTTCTCTGTCAGCATGGCCCCTTCGCCATAAAATCCTACGTCAGCACGAGCTAGCTGGTCCTGACTTCATTAGTGATGTCACACTTCCTAGCAGACTTGGGGTCAGTGGTCTTCACCAGACACCCTGCCCTGAGTAAGACAGTCATCCCTTTCTCTGCCCAGGGCCATTCTCCTGGTTACTGGTGAGTCTTCAAGAATGAATTATTTACTTGTCATTTAGGCAGCTTTGTCAGGGTGAGTCACACAACTCTCACATGGAGCAAATGACGTACTTCACATATTGCGTATTGCCAGCCCCAGAACTCTGTTGTGCCATGGCACTAATCAATGGCATTGCAAGAGCTTCTTGTTTCAATTTGGCCTCACCCGAAAAGCAGTGTGTAGCAACCAAGTCTTGATGTTACCATGAGGGGAACTCTTACTCACACGAAAAATTACAGCATGAGAGCCAAGTGTGTGGCCCAAGCCGCAAGGTCATCTGGTGACGGGATGACCTCAACAGGATAAATGCTGGGTACTGTCAACTTTCAGGATCGGCAGTGGTCGCACTCATCTCCTTAGGACCTGGCAGAGCACGACAATGAGTGTGTTCATTGATGGAAATGGCTTGGCAACACTGTAAAACACTTTGTAACCTTTTGTTTTTGGTGCCGAAGTGGAGTTGTTTCCTGATCCGTGCTGTGTCAGAAGTTCAAATCACAGGTGGGAGAGCACATTATTATCCCCTTGAGCAAGACTGTAGTCTGGATTGTTCAGGAAAAGGTCCTGCATAAGATAAGAGGTCACAAAGTGCTTATTTTGTTCAAGGGCATCTAGGGTTGTTTTTTGTGGAAACATGCTATCATGGTATAATTATCATTTACCGTGGGCATTTATTTACCTGTTTAGCTTATAATACATATATATTATATCGTATATAAAATCTGAAGTGTTTAAAAATGTAATAACAGTGAAAGAGGTTTAGTAGACATATCAACCACAAATTATGAGTTTATGAATAAGTTTTATATACCTGAACACAATGCAGAAAGGGATAGTGCTGCATGTATTTGTTCAATGAAAAGCTTTCAGCTGTTGTTAATTATTCTCAGTTTAATCACAGACAGCTGCCTTGTTATGCTGTCAAATGGAGCAGCTATTGCAATAGCTATGTAATGGGTCTCAAATAAATTAGAGGCTGCGAAACCCAGGCACTGATCATGCAGTGCCGTCAAACGTCAGCTGTAAGAGCAACCACATGACTACCAGGCAATGACATCACAGATGAAGTCAGTATGTGACAGCAAGTTTGGATGAACCATTTCCAGCACATAGGCTTGGTGAAGACATGAAGAAAAGCTAATGGCATTCAGAGGGGGAGGTACTTTTCCCAGGTTCACAGTGCACGACTCAACACCTGACCAGGGAATGTTGGGCAAGACTTTCCTGAAGTTGTTCACTGGGCAACACCTACAGGACAAACACATTGCACAATCTGTTGGCTGTTGTAACTGGTGTGGTGTCGGTAAGTGTTCAAGTCTTGAATTGATAAGAGAGTGCTGCTGAGAGCAGGGCAGGTGGCACCAAGGGTCAAAGTTCTCTCAGCCAGAGTCAAAGCTGGCATGACACAGCCTGGCGCACCCGACTCTATCCTCCTAGGCTCTAATTCTAATGGCTTCCTCTTGAGGTCAGCAGCAAATTATTGTTATGGTTGGCTGAAATAAATTCTACCCATTGAAACAAACAAACAGCATTGTACAAAATAATAAAGACCATTCAGGGAAAAGAATGTCCAAGAATATACATATATACATTCACACACACACACACACACACACACACACACACACACACACACACACACACACACACACGTGTGCCATACTTCTCCAAGAATTTGAACATTGTTTTCCTTGTAATATCAGAGGCATTTAGCACAGAATACACTTCCCTCTGTGTATTTTCTTTTAGCACTGGTTGAAATAAACCCATCTTGTTCAAGAATGTGAAACAAAAGTTTTCCTTTCACAAACCAAGCATTAGTGATAACTGGATTCATATGGAGTTGAACCCCGGCCCCACACAAACACACCTTCTCCTTCCCCTCACCCAAATAAAAGAGACAAGCTCTCACCACAGGTTCTCCCTATAGTGTCAGCAATTTATCTGCAATCTAAATATGGCCTCTGGAAAAGCACTGGATACATTAGTTTTCAAAATATAGGCCTAGTTAAAACAGAAGTGACCAAGTGACCAGACCAAGAAGAATTTCAGTTTGGAAATCTAATACTGGTGTTTTGAATTTCCTTCCTCTTTACCTATAAATTGTAACTCATGTCACATCATCTATCATACACATAAATACATATCTACATATAGATTTATAGATAGATATTCCATAAAACATGGCACAAAACGAATGCCAGTCAAATATCAAAAGTGTAAAAAAGCTGCCTGACAATGTGCCAGGTATCAACTCTATATTTCAGTCAACAGCACTGTATCACACATGGAAGAAATTAAAAGCTGTGGTGCTTGTGGCATTGACTTGATGGGTTCACCCTGCCTGACCTGATATTGCCATATCATTTTATCACTTTCATCCATCTCAATTATGATCCATTTGTGCACTGTCTGTTCGTGGACTATGACATTCACGTGAAATATTTTACTTTTATGAGTGGTTTTAGACCTTTGTAAGTCTTATTGTTGAAAATATGCTAACAATGCAACATTACAAAAGAAAGCTGGTAGTTCATGTCCCATTAAGAACAACTTCAAAGCACCTGCCAATAATGATACTAAAGCTGCTTCCTAATATTCTGGTGACTTTTGGCTGCGCTTGACTGAAGCATTAGGAAACAAAATGTTAGTTGACATTTCTAATTAGCTTCAAAGCAAGAGAGGTAATGTACTGTGGTGTGAAAATTTAAATAGCACGTTAACAACTAGAAAAGTGCATTTCCTGAAGAAAATTCAGAGTATGATTGCAACCCAGCAGTGAAAATGTGCTAACGTATATGAGACGATCACTAGGATGTGACTAAGAGGTTGGTAGGGTGTTGCTAGGTGGTTGCTAAAGTAAACAACATGGTCGCTGGGGTATTGCTAGGCCATTGCTAGGTGGTTGCAAGGGTGTTGCTAAGTGGTTGCTGGGGTAAACAATATGTTCGCTGGGAATTGCTAGGGCATTGCTCGGTGGTTGCTAAAGTGTTGCGAAGTGGTTGCTAGGTGGTTGCGAGGGTGTTGCTAGGTGGTTGCTAGGGCGTTGTCGGGTGGTTGCCAGGGTGTTGCTAAGTGGTTGCTAGTTGGTTGCTAGGGTGTTGCTAGTTGGTTGCTAGGGCATTGTTGGGTGGTTGCCAGGGTGTTGCTAAGTTGTTGCTGGGGTGTTGCTGGGGTGTTCCTAGGTGGTTGCCAGGGTAAACAATATGGTTGCTAGGGACACACCCACCTTTGGTGAGTGTTGGGACACATGACCCAAAGCAGCATATCAGGTCCCGTGGCTATTGGTCAAATGGTGACTGAGTGGTAAGACTTTGAAAAATGAACTGAAGTGAATGGGAGGATGGAGGGATGAATAAATGAGAAAAAGATGAGTGTGATTCAGTATGTGTTTCAATGAGTGGTTGATGGCATGACCTGAGGCAGCACATGTGGTACTGTGACCGTAGGCTGAAAGGTGACCGAGTGGTACGACTTTGAAAAATGAATTGAAGTCAATGGCAGGATGGAGGAATGAATAAATGAGTAAAAAACTGATTTAAAAAATGACAAAAAGACAAGTGCAGGTCAAGACAGTCTTGGATGAGTGTTGGGTGATTTGTCCCGAGGCAACATGTGAGGTATGGTGGCTCTGGGGTGAAAAGTGAGCGAGTGGGAAGGCCATGAAGGGTGAGGGGGGTGATTTTGAAAATGAATGGGAGTCTATGGGAAACAAGGGATGAAGAAACGACAAAAACCAGAGAACAAGTGTGGGTACGGTATACAAGCACACCGATTGGGGTCAGAGCAGACGGGTTACAGTTGGTTTGGGGTCGATATCTCAAAAATTGTGGGAGGAGAAGTGGGACAAAATTTGATGGAATAAGAAGAAGAAGAAGAATAAAACTGTCGGATAACAATACTTTGCTTGCAATGCCTCGCATTGCAATCACACTAATAAAACTATTGGATAACAATAGTGCGCTTGCAATGCTTCGCATTGCAATCACACTAATAAAAAACAATAAAAAATCAATAATGTGATTTTACTTCTATAAATATTGGGGCCCCTTCCCACCGCCGTGATCCTAATCACCTTACTCCAGATTTTACAAAACATTGCAGACAATTCCTCTGACATACAGCAAGTTTCCTTCTCAACAGACCTCTTCTCATCCCCTCAGCATGTAGCCTATAGGACACATGTGATCCCTACTCAGGATTTGGTTGTCTTAAGCACAGCATATTGGACAGTGCAAATGTTGAATTTAAAAGAGCTGGGACCCTGCTGGTGCATACACGGCAATCACTGCCCTTTTAACTTCATTTTTGTCTGGCTACTTTGAGTGTTCCTGAGCATAATGGGAATGGGACCATCCAGATGTAAAATAAATGAATACATAAATGAAAGAACCTTAGGAAAGTCTCTCTATCTCTCTTTTTTTGGTCAAGGCTGTGCAGGGCTTGGAGCCAGCAGAGGGCAGTGGCAGGAAAAGCCCAGCTCTGAAGAAAGAATTGTCCAGGAGAAGAAGCTGTGCTAGGCTGGGTTGTTCTTTCCAGAGGCCACCCTTCCCTAAATGAGAATGGATGGGTGGGTCTGAAAAATGTACGCACATCTCACTCCCTTCTATAGTGACTGTGTCCCTAGTAGTCTGGGCTTCAGAAAAAAAAACACCCTCCCTCGATTGAACCCAGGCTGTGCCACTTTTGAGCATGGTGAGTAAGGTGGACACGATAAGGTCAGCGGCACCAAGCTTGATAATCTGGGAATCAGAGAGTAACAACAGTTCCTTTTTTGCCTTTATCTTTCCTGTAGAAGGACAGAGGATGGTAAGGCAACTGAGGTTCTCGGCTCCCTCCCAAGTTCATGCATATGGCTGAAGTGCTGAGCTCAGCTGGATAGCAAGTGGTTGTCACATTGACGGAAACCAGCTGGAAGTCCTCATAAGAGCGCAAAAGAGAGAGAAAATAGGCCAATTTTGACCTTCAGGAAAAAATAGGATAAAGGCGACAAAGGACATTCTATGATCACATGGAGCTACGAACATGACGCTCAGTTCTTTCATATCTTTATCCATGATGTTCTGTGTCTGCTTCTATTTTCTCTCTCATTGAACTTATATTATTTCATTACATCATTTAGGGAATGCTCTTACCCAGAGTGACTTCCAAATAAGTGCATCACTATGCTAAGAGCAGGTATCGAGAAGTATTACAAGAAGTCAGTAAGATACTAAGTTAAGTGCTAAGCTAGTGTAGAGTGCTTTTTTATAGAAAATAGGAAGAGATAGGATAGACAGAGATAGATAGAGAGGAAGGTAGACTAAACAAACAGCTTGAAAAGATGAGTTTTCAGCTTTCTCTTGAAGGCACCCAGGGAGTCTGTTGTACGAATCTCAGCAGGAAGCTCATTCCACCAGTATGGAGCCAGTACTGACAAGAGGTGGGTCTGAGAGATGCTGCCCTTGTATTTCAGGACACAGAGACGACCCAAGGTAGCAGAGCACAGCACTCTTACTGGCTTGTAGGCCTTGATCATGTCCTGTATGTATTGGGGGGCTGATCCATTAACTCCCTTAAAGGTTAGTAACTGGATAAGCTGCAGTGGTCGGATGGCATATGCTGGGAGGCTAGCAAGCAGTGAGTTGCAGTAGTCCAGACATGACAGGATAAGAGCCTGGATCCCAACATGAGCTGTGTGTTTGGAGGGGTATGGTGTTTGGTGTACCTAATGTTGAATAAAAGGAATCTGCAGATCCTGGTTATGGCTGCAATGTGCTCTTTGAAAGACAGATTGCTATCCAAGGTTACCCCTAGGTTTTGGCAGCTGTGGTTGCCATTACCTTTGCATTGTCAATGCAAATTGAAAGGTTGCTTGTAGAAGACATTCAATTCAATTTTCAATTCAGTTTATTTATATAGTGCTTTTTACAACATGAGTTGTCACAAAGCAGCTTTACATCGGTAAATGTAT
The DNA here is from genome assembly GCA_019176425.1 of Megalops atlanticus. Lineage (NCBI taxonomy): Eukaryota > Metazoa > Chordata > Actinopteri > Elopiformes > Megalopidae > Megalops > Megalops atlanticus. The sequence goes on along the minus strand of CM032886.1, from coordinate 37,387,139 downwards.
GCTGGGACATGTATGCTGGGACATAGACTATCTCAGTCTTGTCAATGTTCAGTTTGAGCTGTTGCTTGTTCATCCAGCTCAAGATGTCAGTGAGACATGCTGCTACTTGAGGAGTGATGTCCATCTCAGGAGGGAAGGAAATGAGCAGTTGTGTATCATCTGCATATGAATGATATGGAAGGCTATGTACTATTATGACCTCTCCAAGTTTTCTGGTGTAGAGAGAGGACAAGAGTGGTCCCAGCACTGATCCCTGTGGAACGCCTGTCTTCAGGGACCAGGGTGAGGAGGTGGAGCCCTGCCAGGAGACCTGGTAGGAGTGACCTCTGAGGTAAGAGGAGAACCATGCCAGGGCCGTTCCAGTGATTCCCAGAGCCGACAGCTCAGACAGGAGGATCTGGTGGTTGACTTTAGTGTACTGAATATCTCAGAACCTTGAAGCATACAAAGCTAATTACAGCCTAGTTTATTTTAAACCGCACCCAGCACATCTATGTCCCAAAAATGTGATTATTTTGCAGGAGGCCTGGGTCCCCAGTACACGCTGAGGTGAGGGGGGGGATGAAAATTCTGGTACACAGCCCTGTGGAGAGGCTGTCAGACACCTGCAAACACCAGTTTCTGCATCTTTACAGTAGTGTAAGTAAAGGCAGAGAGAAAGAGAGAGAGAGAGGGAGAGAGAGAGAGAGAGAGAGAGAGAGAGAGGGAGAGAGAGAGAGAGAAAGGGAAAAACATAGCTCCAATAAGTGACCAGTGGTTGATCTGTAGTGAGGATTTGTGACCTAGATTTTAGAGAGATTGATGCAGAGCAGGCTCATGGTGCTCGTGGTGAGGCTAAGAGAGATGGGAGGGCGAGACAGGAATAGTACAGGGCCTGATCAAACACGTTGACTGGGATGTGTTGGGATGGGGGGGGGGGACTGAATTGGGTTGCCTTAGGGGTAGATCAGAAACAGAGGCGTCAGATTCTCGGCCTTGGGCGGAAGAGGCCCATTCTCAGGTCAGTGTCAAACACTGCCTGGCTGACAGAGATGAGGGGTTGCCTCGTATTGTCACGACTGTGGGAGCAGGGATGCGAACAGCTCTGAGGGCCAGGTGTCGTGTGGAAAAGGGGGGGTGGTTATTCATCAAAATAACTGTTTAGGAACAGGCTACTGAGAGGACAGAGAAGAGGCCATTAGGACTCCCTCACTGGGCACATCTTTTAACACATATGTACTCTTTAGTGCAGCAGAATGGGGTGAAGACACAGCGCGTCTGACATCACAGGGGTCATTACCCAGTGCCACAGCACTCCTGGCCACACAAACAGGCCTGTGTTTTCATACCTGACCACATGAACAATACTGTTAAACACACAGTAATGTGAAAGAAACAACAATGGCAATTGATTTTGTGATGTAGAGAAGCAATTGCATAACATCCTTAGAGTCCCCTTTCATTGTGGTGATCCATATATTTTCATTCATATTATGTTATTTATTGAATCATATCTATGTGTCCGTTTATGATTACAATCACAAAAGGAGCCTTTCCTGTTGCAACTTTGATGTTTGTGAACTTTGTTTATATTGCAGAGATTGAAGTTATGACCGCATAGCACTAAACGTTAAACCCCTACGTTTTTGTTTTGTTTTGTTTTGTTTTTTGCAAGATATAGCTCTTTTGATATCACAGCCTATTCTGTGTTGTCCAGAAGATCACAATAATAAAAAGATGCAACTCAGAATCATAAAACAGAATAGCAAATCCACAGCAAATACTAAATACTGAAATGGTCTGAAATCCCCCCTAAAAAGAGTCTCTCTGCAGTAGCCCTGTGGAGAGTTTCTGCTCTAGATACTTAGCAATCACATCCACATGTTTAATCTGATATTTACTCATTCGTGTGTCTCTGTCCAAATGGCATCTGGAGAAATCTGGCCTTCGTCTCCCTCGCAGTCCTTTTTTCAGAGAGGGCGCTGTCATACAGGGCCTTCCCCGTTTGTCAAATATGCTTTGACTGGGATTCTGCACAAAGACAACACCTTGCACAGGGTTTTACATTGACACATGCAGGGGCAGTGATCAAGTGCTGTGCAGAAAGTACCAGGCCTCATATGAGCCAGCTGTATCTGTTGCACTTCATTGCAAGCACAGTCAAGTAGGCCTTATTATAATAAACAAACAATCTGGAAACAGATTGACTTACCGCAGGAAGAAAGGGCAGTTAATTCCACTGTCATTGAGGTGAGCAGCATGTAAGTGCACAGGAGCAGATTAGCTGTCTAATCTGCTCCTGTGCACTTACACTTAGGAAACTGATCCATTTCTGTCAATGGTTTTCATTCCCACTTATCTTTGTCCCTATCCAACCCTTGACTGTACTACAGGGATCCCTCCCTGAAATTATCCGGTGCATACTCTAAGAAGAATGGGTGGCATTGGAGAGGAAGTAGGATGTGGGAATATACTAAGGATGGTAAGATTCACCGATTCGCATCGATGCACCGTCATAAAAGTTCACGATGCGATTGCCCCGATTAAAAAAGCGTGCACCGAATACCATTTGGGATGAACTCGGGATGCATCATTTCTAACATCTTTGCATCGGTAAAATCCGATTTATTTATATATATTTTTTAGTAGAGGCCTTATGCCTTTATATAGAAATGTGACCAGTAATTTGTGACCAATAATTTTATATTTAGATTGATTCCTCCTCTCTAAACTGTTTCTCAAGCGCGCTCTCTCATCTCCACTGCTCTCAGTGGTCAATTCTTAAGTCTCTCGGCCAAGTCTCGCGCGACTTGGAGGCGTGTCCGGTAGTGGTGGTAAACTCGGCTCCTTTTATGGACTCGGGTTCCTCTGAGTCACTCACTAAACTGATCTGGGTGTGTCGAGTCCTTTGAGTCACTTGAGTCAGTGTTTGAGTTGTGGCGGAAACAGGATCCACTCAACTCAGTTGTTGAGTTGTGAAGGAAACAGGATCCGCTCAACTCAAGTCAGTGAATCTGAGTCTTCTGGGTCCGCTGTGTTTCCGACTATGTAGGAAGTTACTCTGATCTGTTCTCAGTCAACTCAACTACATTCAGAGACACATATTTGATAATTTATTAAGTTATTTGAACGTCGGAGAGTTGGGTTACCTGCTAAACGCTAGGTAGATGGGCAGAGTATGTTATACAGGTCATAATAAGAGTGATACAGATTATTGTTTCAATGTGCGTCGCCCGGTGTTAGCAGCAGCCATAGGACTATAGGATCCAGGTTAATGGAGACCTCAGACTCATGAATCCTGAGTTAGTACGAGGATTTGAGTTAATAACCCAGGTGATTCAGGAATCAACCAGCTCTAGTGTCCGGGCGAGTCACAGATGATCACGAAGGAGGAAGAGTGACACGTTCCACCGAATTGCTACACCGAAATGCTACAAATCAAATGTTTGGCGACACTTTGGATTTTTCAAGAGAGACGGACAATTTGACAAGACGCATGCCATTTTGAAATATATGCCGTGCCGCTACATATATATAAAGTACACAGGCAGCACAACTAACTTAAGTCAAAAAGGAACAGAATAAATGCGATGCTTACTGAGTTGCAGTCCTACTAGAGAAACAAATATGTGAAGTAAAAATGGCACTTTTTAGTTAAGTTATGATTTGCTGTCTGCTTAAGAAGAACCAAAGAAATAAAATCAAACAAATCAATCTGTACCAATTTGAATTGCATAGCATCATTCTGTTGCATCGCATCGTATCACGTTGAATCGCATTGTGTTGAATCAAATCATGTCGAATCGCACTGCATCACAATAGGGGTGAATCATATCGTGTTGCAGTAGTTGCTTCATATGTATCTTTAATGTATCAGATCGTTGGCAATACATCGAGATGTGTATCACATCGGCCTCAGTGATGGAGATGCACATCCCTAGAATATACAAAGTGAAACAGAGGAAGAGGGATATGGGGATAGAGGAAGTGGTACATAACAGAGCGAGCTAACAAACAAATACCCACACACTCATATATGGCTCAAAAAAGTGATTTGATGAGAGGGAGATGATGTTTCAGCTTTTAAGAGTCTGGTCTTCATAAGGTTGAAGTATTCACATGTGTACACACGTATAAATAGATAATTAACAACTCAGTTGTTCAATCAATGATTCCTTCAGCCATTAATGTGATGGGCTAAAATCAAAATCCATGGCATTCAAAAACTTTTGTTTGTACCAGTGCCCAGTGCACTTGCATACAGTGCTCTCATAGTCAGAGGCAGTGAGCACAGGAGTAATATTAGGACATGGTGCAGGCACACATGGAGACTGAGGCAGCAACTCATGAGTAGTGAAATGGAGGCATGTGGGGACAGAGAGAAGTCTGTGGTCGGCATGGGGACGAAGAGACCTGCACGGGCCAGCTGGCACTTTTCTCAGTCTGCTCTGGAGGATTCTGCAGAAGAAGGATTCCTGGAAGAGCCTGGCAGAGAACTGTCGAGGGAGAGGAGCAGGGCTGTGAGCAGGGAAGGGAGGAGATGGTGAGAAGATGTTATTATTCCTACAGGGATAAAAGGATGGGGGGGGGAGCCACTCCCTGTCCAACAGAAGCGCAAACATTGGAAGAGTGACATGCACTCTGTCTGTTCCTGTGTTTGGTTTTCTGGCCAAGGGGAGGACCTCCCCCTCTCACAGACTGCCAGCCCTGCATGCACACAGCAGCAGACGGACAAATATAAGTGCCCCAACACAAGGACATAATTATCCCCAATAATGTTGTTTTTTGCAGTGGAAGAATTTCTGGAATGCACACTGAAGATATATTTACTAAAAAATCATAATGAAACAGAAGGAAAGAATTCCATGTTCCATAGGGAACTGGGCATATCCTGCAAAGGTAACTCTTTTGACAAGACTGAATTTCATCTGGAAGACTGACAGTGTAAAGCAGGGATACTGAATTAGGGTTTATGAAAGCCTGACATGGAGAGGGAAGTCTATTTTCTGCTGTCAAGTTGAAATTTAAAATGTGACACTGATGTCCACAGCAGTCACACTGCTATTCTAACTCCAGCATCCACCATGAGACTAATCACAACACAGATTGTGCTGGTACTGTTGAGGTAGTTGCAATCCATAGATAAATCTGAAATTCCAGCCAATCATTTTACAACAGAAAGCTTATGTTTGTGCTTGAACTGTTTGTGTTGAAAACAGTGATAGAGGTGAATGGAAATTGAAATCAGTTCTAATAATGGTTAAAGAGACACTTTGAGCAGAATGTTCTGGTTGATGGGAAACCTCTCCAATTACAGACTGTCTGTGAATGTGTACGCAGTGTGAGTGTGTGGGGAGGTTGGTGGGTGAGTATGTGTCTGTGCGTGTGTATGTATGTGTGTGCAAACATATGCATATGCATAAAGAATTGGAGTGTAACCGGCCAGAAGTAGGCTTTGCCTTCCTGCCTTCCCAGCCAAATGTAGTTACTTCCTGGCTGACACACAATCAGCTGATTGGATGGCAGCATATTTAAACCACCAAGGTAGGATCCCTAGGCAGTGCGCTCATTCCCTGTTGGTTTGCATGGTCCTTGCTGGCAACTGCCTTGCTGGGGAAAGGCTGACGCTGTTTCGTGAGAGTGCAACAGACCTACAGTGTGGATGTAGGTCATTGCTGCAGCTTGCACCTTGGGAGCACAATGCCTTTTTCCCTTAACTCATACTGCATGTAGTTTACAACCCGTGAGGTTAGGGAAGGTGGGTTAAGAACTCATTGTAACTGTGTTGTTTGTAACCGTGACTGCGTTTGTATTCACAGGAGTTTGTCTCTGCTGTTTTGCCTTGTGTGACCCACTTCTGTTTCCCTTGTTTTGCTATTTTGTTTTGTCTGTTTCGCTGTTTTGGTTTAGCTTGTTTTGTCTTACCTGTTTTGTCTCATGCAACCTGGTTGCTAGCTTGGTTACACTGTTTTTTGTTTTTGTTTAGCTTATTTTGCCATTCTATTCTGCCTGTTTTGCTGTGTCATTTTGCTCTTTGATTTAATGGCTTTATTGTTTTTGATATGTTCATTTACTTTGCAAATTTAGTTTTGCTTTGGAGTTTCATTATTTTGTATGTATCAGGGCCTACTCCACATGGCTGTACTTGGTTGGGCAATCTCAATTGGCACTTGAGGTATAGAGCAGAGCATCTGGCTCAAGCCCCCCCCTGTTCAGACCTACTGCTCCTGTCTTTAACAATTGCTCTCAGGAGATATCCACCATTTCCTGTCCTGTCCATGTTCTTTTAGGTCTTTACTTCAATATTTATCAATAAAATTGCCCATCCAATGCAAATACATGTCTCTGTCATTTATTACAAAACTTACCCATGTAGGGGAGATTGGGGTTGGTTGGCACATGGGTTGGTTGGCACACAGTTAATTTCCAGGCCACTAGAGAGTATTGCCACAAAAATCTAACATTAAAATGATTGCCTTTTTGACCTGAACACATCCATTCTGTCAAAACATCTGAAGGTCACTAACTGTTGAGGTGAGGACAACTTTTCAATTTTGCAGTGTCAAAACAAAAAAATGGTCCCCCCACTGAATACATTATAGAACTGTGTTAGATAGAGATATACAAAATATATTAATTTCAGTTGATAGATATAGGAATCAGCTATATTTTGATATGAAATTTGAAAGCCTGTGGTGAGTGATGCTAGCTGGCTAACATCATTTTAGTACAGAGGTGTGTCCTAATGTGGGTGGGGTTGGTTGGCACACTGATTTTGGGGTTCGTTGGCAACATGTGTCAACCAACCTCAGTATACCAACCATTTGGTTACAAATGTATTAACCTATGCATTTTACATATGTTAAACATAATGAATATTATATAAAACTATTATATGTTGTATATTATTATAAATTATGCTTTATATTTTTATTGTAGGTTCATCGCTCATGAACATAAACTTATGTATTAAATATGAATTTTGTATTTGGAAACATTTTTAAACATTTAAAAATTTCTTGTAGGGGTCAAAATGGTCAGAAATTTTTTAAGAAAAACAGAGAGAGGAAAGACACCAGCACACATTATGCTAGAGGCAGTCAGACAGGTGAAGACTCAAAACAAAAGTATCAGGAGTACAGCGAAGGAGTTCAATATACCATTCTGCACATTAACCAGATACTGCCACAAGATCAGCCAGGATGAGATTGAAGGCAAGAAGGAGCTAGGTGTAGCTGTTGGTTACATCAGGAACAGACAAATATTTTCCCCAGATTTGGAAAGGGAGCTGATTGAGCATCTGTCCAAGTCAGCTGACATTTATTATGGCCTATCACCCAGGGAAGTTAAAAAGCTAGCCTTTCAGCTTGCTGTGGCACATAACATCAAGGTGCCTGAGGCCTAGTCAGAGCTGCAGCAAGCCACCTATGACTGGTTTACTGCCTTTTTGAAGAGGCACCCTTCCCTTTCCTTCAGGAAGCCAGAGGCCACAAGCCTTGCTCGTGCAACAAGCTACAATAAAGAAAACGTTACAGCCCTCTTCAACAATACGAGATATGCACTCTGGGTCTACCAACCTACATCTGCCAGAAGTGTGATTCATGTGAATGATTGAGACACAGACACATTGACACACTAGTTAGTCTAATCTAACAGCATACTGCATTAATTCTGTCACTCCTAACACCACACATACAGACACACACTCACACATACACACACACACAAACTCACAAACTCACACACTTACACACACACACACCCACATATGCCCACACTCACACACACGCACATACAAACACCCACATATGCCCACACTCACACACATACACACGCCCACACACACTCACACATACACACCACACACATATACACACAAATCCACACACATACTCATACATGCACACACACACACACACACACACACACACAGACACACACACACACTGACATGCACAAGCGAGAGAAAGGAAGAGTAGAGTTACAATACTGTAATATTATATTATATTATATTATATTATATTATATTATATTATATTATATTATATTATTATATACTGTTAATATAAAGGCCAATTACAAAAACTGTTATTTGGTTAAAAATGGACAGAAATTCTGTTGAATGTTTATGTTTTCTGGTTCTGGTTTGAATGTGTCACTTCATTCTTTGTAACCATAGCATTTTAACTTTATGCCAACCAGCCCCATTGCATGCGCCAACCAACCCCGTGTTGGGGGCTGGTTGGCACAAGTGCACAACTTGACTTTAATCATGAATAAAATAATTTTAGGAATCATTTGTGAACATTAAATGTATCTGTTTTATAGCTGAGATCGTAATCTTTCAGTTGGTACTGGTTAGACTATTTTAACATGTGGCACGCCTGAGAAATATGACAGAGAGTGAAAAGTGTGCCAACCAACCCCGATCTCCCCTACTGGGGAGCCTCTTTAAGCCTGTTATTGGTTTGGTGGTATCAGATTCTTAAGGTGTAAGTTCTTAGGTGGTGTTGTCAGTGTTACGGCCACAGTTGTCACCGGGATCCTGTGGGCACATTCAGGATCACATCCTTAAGTCTAGGATGAAATTTGTGTAAAAGAAAATTAATAAAGATCATAAAGATCCATAAATATCTATTTAGTGGTTAGCTGCAGAAAGAGATCCTCATAACAGTAATTATCCTTGGGCTTGAGAAAAAGTCATTGCAAAGGTGCTCCTGCCCCCTTTAATTGTTTGGTTGGGTCTTATGGGGAGTGGGCGGAGTGAGTGAATGCCGGGAAGCTTAAAGATGGTTGGTCATGGCTGCCTCGGGGGCCTGCGAGTTGCCAGCACTGCTTGAGCGTCTCAACTGAGCATACAAAGCTCCGAAAGCCACGGGCCGGGGACTCACCGCGACCTGGAGACCGACCACGAGGGGCGTTGACGGTGCGTGCCCTAAAGGAAGGAGGACTGTAGCTAACTTTTAGAAAACCACCTCAAACACTGAACAAACAGCGGAAACACAGACTGAGCTGGCCCAGTCGAAGTTGGAGACGCTGGAGCTGGCCGGGGACGCGAAAGAGTATCGCGGGCAGTGAGGTGTATTGACCCGGTAAGCACCTTTATCTTCACTGGCTGCCATTTCAAGCCCAGGATAATTCAACTGTGGGTCAGTTGAGGGAGGCGTGCAGGGAATGTTAGGGTGGCATGGGAGGCTTCCAGGAGACATTTCTTTACCCCCTAAACAACGAGTGCTTCTAGCACGGTTTGCCTCCTGGCTTACCTCTTGTGCACGCCCGTAACATCAGGCAATTGCTAACAGTCTAAATATTGCATTTATAACCAACCTGGAGACCCAGGCCACAAGAGACTATATGGTGTCATGGTTCATGGGTTTGTGTTGTGGCTATCTGTCTGGCTGCATCTGCCTTTCTGCAGGGAGTGGGGGCAACCTTTGGCACATGAAGATTGTAATGTGATGACTGGATGGTGGCAGTATCACTGGAATCAGCTTTTTAAAATCCCACAAAGGGCTTAAACTTCTCAATCTCTGCTTCTAAGCCCATTTACAGACACTGGACACACATACAAGCACTGTGGGACCTGGGGTGAGAGGGATGGATGGACAGACAGCCAAAGGAAGACATAAACATGCAGTAAGTGATGGATGAGTGCAGGATGAGCACAGATTGTCAATATATGGACCAGACAGCAATTTGCCTTCCACACTGAAGGTTCTGTGTCTGCCATTGTTGAGCCTGCATGTGTTCTGATTTGCTGGCTCATTATAAACATGGTTGAAGGAGCATGGTCTCAAAAGAACATCCATAGGAATGCATAGGAATGCAGACAGCACCAGAACCTCCTGTTACCTTGTAAACAGTGGATGGAAGGAATGCTGGAACTGAATATCTGGCCATAATACAATGTCTCTGTCACACGCATGTGAGGGTGGAGTGGTTGTGGACACTATGGTACCATACTAGTGTTTTGTGGTCAATGAAATGACAGACTGAGTGGGGGTGCGTCAGTCACAGTTGTTCATGGACTAGTTCATCTCTCTGACCTAAAAAGGAGCATTGCACTTCATATGCAGAATTTTTAAAGGAGATTGTTGCACAAAATGTTCTTCACCTCAATCCAAAAAAGTAGAATGAATGAGAGGAATGAGAGGGAGAGAAGAGAGTGGCAAGATGGAGAAAGGAACCAGGACAAGGCCTGAATGTGTGGATGTGTTTCACAGGCAGAAATATGGAGGGAATTCAGGCAAAATGCTTAATATATTAACATGTTTGTTTTATAAGCATATTGCAAACATACTCTAAATATGCTGCAAGCTATTTATGAAAAAGTCATAATTACTTTCACTTTCTTCCTTGAAAAAAAATTAAAGAATGATATTTAAGTTAACCCCCCACCCAAAAAGATAAACTGTTTAACTGGTCTCATCTGAAAAAAAGTCCTTGTGTGTAAGGAGTCACTCTGAACAAATTTCACATTTATTACATGTTCAATGGATATTTTAACGTAGGATATTCTTTATCTAAGTGAAGATTCTTACACAGGAAATAATGACAATAACTGAAATAATACATTTTGGCAGGCCTGCAAGGTCTGCTAGGGAGTGTTAAGGGGGGAAATTTGCATGAATTGAAAGCTTACATTTCATTTTTAAAATCTGTGAGGAAAGGGTGGAGCTCTCTTTTTGGCTCATGGTTGAGCTCTCCAGTTTGCTTGTATCTGCAATGGAATAAAAGTTCCTTGCCATCACTTAGTGTTTGTACCTTTTTGTTTCATACTTTTTTTGGAGCTATTTGTGTGTAGTTGTTTGACAGCAGTTTGTTTAATACAGTCATTTAATAGTGGAAGAAAAACTGACTGCAATTCACCTGGGGTAGGGATGGGTGTGGCAGTCAGTGTCCCCTTGTTGCACTGCTCTTGGGGCCCTGTCAGTTGCTCAGATAGTGTAAGGAGATTGCACCTATCCTCCCTCCCCCATCTGCCTCCTGGTGCACTGTGGGACTTGTAGTGGGGAAAATTGTTACCGTAGGCACAAGTGCACAAGTGTAGAGCTAATGGGATCAAATGCAAAAAAAAAAAAAAAGAAAAAAACATGAGTAACAAAGAAACAACAATCCCAGCAATCCCTGTTTTTTATAAGACCATTGTGGCTTATTGGGTCAGGTGAGGATGTTGTAAATTGTCTGCCTGATGGCACATAGAGAATGAGACAATCTAAAGATCCTATCTCTCCACAACAAGGTCTGCCAAGTCAACTTATCTGAGGCAGGGTCCTCCAAAAGATCTCACAGGAGGGAATGCTGGGACAAATTCTTTCTTTGCTTGTTTGTGCTGGGGTGGGGGAGAAAAGTGTACACTCTTAAAGCTGGCTCTGCTCTGTCCTGCAAGTCCAAATCAATAATGTTAGCGAGAGTGTCTGTTGCAGATTCTAAACAAATGTCTCAATGCTCAAATGTTTTCTTTTTCTTTAACTTTAAAGTTGTTCAGACACACACACACAGAGATACACAGCGAAAGACAGATGGAAAGAAAAACAGAGAGAACAATTTCCACATTATCTTTTCTTCTAAAAACATGTGCAAGCAATTTGGCCTTATAATCAGTTCAGAGCAGCATGTCACTTAGTTCCAGCAAGGACCCCCATACTTCTCATCTTTTAGAATCTGAAGCCACACATCATCTACAGAAAGGAAGGGCTAAATGGACATTTCTCATCAGCACTGTGGACCTACTCTTACTCATTAGGTCAGATGTCAAGTATAGATGAGTTTACGCAGCTGTCCCTCCTTCAGCTGCACATTTCAGCAGTGAGTGAAGCCTTTCCTTGGTGGACCCTGTGCGCTGCCTCTGTTGTGCCTCCCACTCATTTTCAATGACCTAATCCTCAGCATGACCTACATAAGAACATAAGAACATATTATGACGAGAACAGGTCATTCGGCCCAGCTAAGCTCACCATTACAAATAAAGAGTATCCAAAACTGCATCAAGTCTGGACTTGAACACAGCAAGGGTATCTGCCTCAAATACATGACCTGGCAACCTATTCCATGTATTGTTAACTCTTTGTGTAAAATAATACTTCCTTATATCAGTGCAGAACTTACTCTTAACTAGTTTCCATTTATGTCCCCTTGTTCTACAGACTGAACTCACCCTGAAAAATGTATTGTAGTTAACCTTATTGAGTCCTTTTAGAAACCTCTATTAAATCACCCCTAAGTCTCCTCTCGCTAAGTCTAAATAGGTTAAGTGACTCGAGTCTTTCCTCGTAGCTTTTATATTTCATGCCAGGAACTAATTTAGTTGCCCTTCTTTGAACTTTTTTGAGAACCTCAATATCTTTCTTATAGTATGGTGCCCAGAACTGCACACAATATTCCAAGTGAGGTCTGACTAAAGCATTGTATAATTTCAATATAACCTCCTTAGATTTATAATCAATACTTTTGGCTATATATCCCAGCATCCTGTTGGCCTTTTTTACAGCTACAGCACACTGCCTAGATCCTGTTAAACTTGGGTCAACTATTACTCCCAAGTCTTTTTCAAATTGAGCACATTCTAGTCCCCCATGACGTAGTCTTGTCTAAGATTCTTATTTCCCTCATGCAAGACTTTACATTTAGCTACATTGAATGTCATGTGCCAGGTATCTTCCACTTTTGGATGCTGCTTAGGTCTTCCTGTATTACCTTAGTTGATTCTATACTGTTGGCTAGACCCCCTACTTTTGTATCATCTACAAATGTTACTATTTTACTACTAACCTCTGCATCAAGATCATTAATGTATATAAGGAATAGCAATGGCCCCAACACCGATCCCTGCGGGACTCCACTTCGTACAGGACCCTGTTCTGATACAATTCGTCCCACAGTTACAGTCTGCTTTCTACTAGACAACCAACTTTGAACCCACTCAGTGATAGCTCCTGTAATTCCTGCAGATTTCATTTTCACTATGAGCCTCTCATGCGGTACTTTGTCAAATACCTTTTGAAAGTCCAAATAGATAATATCATAAGCTTGGTTTGAGTCTAAACACACTGTAGCTCCCTCAAAAAAATCCAGGAGGTTTGTTAAGCATGACCTCCCTCTGCGAAAACCATGCTGGCTATCATTTAAGATACCATTTTGTTCAAGGAATAATTCCAAATGGTCCCTAATGATGGATGATGTTCCTTTGCACCACAGCAGAGACCTTCTCCCTCACAGTCCTGGATCTGTAGAACATACACAGACAGAAGTGCCCATCATCACTGGTCCTAGCATCTGCAGGGCTGCTTTACCCTGGTCCCACAGGGCTGCTACATCTGTGGCATTAATTTCCATTACCACCTGTCTCTGCAAGCTATGATCTTAGACCAGGTGGATACCTCCTCTGGTTCTGAGGTTGTTAGATGGTTTGTGAAAGAGACCTGGGGAAGATTAGTCTTCAGTTGGGGTTGCTTCAGGACTGAAGCTGAGAGCTTCCAAGCTTCAGAGGCTGCTTGCTATTTCTGGACTGCCAAGGGAATGGGAACTTCTGCTGAGCTGTGAGTTTGCATACACAAATGCTGGCACACCTGCGTACCACTCCATCCAGTAATCACAACATTGTGTGGCTCTGCTAAGAGTAATCAAGCCCCAGCAGAGCCTTGCTTCTGCATGGTGAGAGGAGGACAGGCAGGGAGAAGGGGGGTGCCTGTGCTGGAGCGAGGCGAAAGCAAGTATATACCCTCAGTGGCTTTGATCATGGTGACGGCCTTGGCTTGGAGCAAATGTGCTGCATTCCCAGACTGGACTTGACAGGGCAGTACAGATCTTTCCATTGTACGGCAATGCCTGAGAGAGGTCAGGGTGCCAAAAGCTCAAAAGAGGGAAAGGAGTGTGCTATGCATCACGTCAGTATAGTTTCGGGCTCAAACATATGTTACAAATCCCCCAGCAGTTGTCCTCAGAGGTGGTCCGCAGAGGTGGAATGCAAGACAGAACGTACGCTCCATGACATTGCTCTAGGTTGCCACCAGCAACGTAGAGGAACCATAGCATATGTTAACCCACATCCATGGTTCTTTTGAAAAAGCACAATCATGGCTTCAGGCCATCTCACTCTGATTGCAGAGCTTGAGCAATATTTCCTTTTTTAAAAAATATAGTATTTTCCATATGTCTGCAATGAGATCCAAAACATCACAGCCAGGTTTGCAATGTCATTTTGCAGCTTGTTACGTTCTCATTGGAGGGGGTGTGGGGCAGTGTGCATTCGTGGTCAGATTGTGGGGCACTGAAACATCAGTAGATTGGCTCTTGACAGAGAGCTAACTTTTTTTATGACAGAAAAGTCTGAGGCAAAAATATAGCCACAAGATGAAATCAATCAATATGCAGCGGAGGCCTGTGTTGCCATCACTTTTTCCATCCACAAGCAGGTACATTTTAATCTTGTGAAGATTTCATTTTAAACAGCTCACAAATGACATGAGTCTTTGGATGGCTGAGTGGAATTGACTTATTTTTACCATTGTTTACAGTTGAGGACAAAGCTTTGGCAGTACCTGTGGGTTAATCATGTTGACTTCAGCAGCAAGGACTAAATTGACTGGTCCATGCCCTCATATCCGGAAATGAAAAGCACTTTTTTGGCCTTAGGGAGAAAGACATCATTGAGTGGCCATATCAGCACTAATGAGAATTACGGCATCACCATGGCTGACTGACACATCTCACTCTGACTGAGTGAGAATGACAGATTCTTACAAAAAGGACAAGGAAAACATTATTTTTTTCCACATTTTCCAACTGAATTTTATATTTTTTGTATTTTAAGTATAATGCTTGCCTGCAGTGTCTGAGTATGGCTGAGTGTTATGTCTGAGTATGTTTGCACACAATGCATGAGTGTGATCTTGGAGTACAGTGATGGTATAATGGAGTATAATGTCTGAGAGTCAGACAGGTTCAGGTTCCTTATCTCATGTTTGAGTGTACATGAACTTTAGATCACCAGGACAGGGTTGGTCTGCTGTAGACCTGGAAATAACTTCAAAGAGGAAAAAGTTTTAAAAGCGTGAATTGGAAGAAAGTAAGTTAATGGAAAGCACATCACTTCCAGATGGTCTACAAAGGACTCAAGTGAAAAAATTAAACAGCTAAAAGGGGTGGAAACCTGTGCAATTAAAGCAGATAACTGCCATATGGAGTCTACACAGGCCAGATTAATCCAGTTCTAATTCCTTCTCCTTGTCTCAACCACCCCCCACAACCCCACCCACTCCACCACACACAACCCCCACTTGGGAAAACAGCTTTGCTCTTCTGTAACCTGCCAAAACATCAGATGTAGGTCACACTCTGGAAACGAGGAAAGAAAATATGAGTCTGAGGAGGCTGTGTTTAGGAGAAACAGGAATAAAAAGAGCAGCATGGACTAGTCTGAAGAAAGAGAGGAGGAGCACTGAGCCTGACGTCACAGAAAAGAGGTGCTAGAGGAGCAGTGCATGTTTTAAGCTTTAACATTTATGTATGAGGCCTGTGTAGAGCTGCCTGTAGAGCTCTCACTTGAACACACCAACGACGGAAGTGAGCGAGTGGCGAAGGATGGTGTGCCATCTTACCTTTGGTGGTTCGGGAACAGAATTCATTAAATATAACTGTTTTGATACATCTGACTCCAATTTTGTTATTGTTAACGTATTTTAATTTAGTAACTGGACTAACTCAAATGCCTCTCTGCTAATCGCTAAGATAGAATGCTTATATATGCAACCGAGGGACTGTAGCTTCTGATCTCGCGTAGTGTTGCTCTACACGGTTTGCAGTCTCTCATGGAGATGCATACATGCCTGTGGCCTGCGCTTGACCTAAAGTGGCACTAGTTCTATATGCGAGGGACTATGGAGTATACCAACAGCATAATGATTCTATGAGCGCGTAATTAGCAGTTACCTTACCGTACAGTGATCAGCTGCAGTGAGTAAGACGGACGATGAGCATCGAGTTACGAGAAATGAATTTATTGTTACAATGTATGATTATCCAAAATAATAAACAGTAGACAATGCAATGGAAAAAACAGAGTACAACGGAGAGGCAAAGAATAATGAATTGGCTATACGCAAAAGTGCGTAGGAGGTCATGCTAACGAGTCTCCCCGAATTATGCCAGTTTCCCCCTATATACCTGAACATTAAATGTGGTAATTGGACTTTGGCGCCATGACCAAATATGATAAGTTCTGAAAACAACAGTGTAGTCACGATTCAGCAATTACAAATACCGTCGTAACCAGGGGGGTAGGAGGGGTGTCAGCGGTGAGGAATGCGACGATAAGTGCATTCCTCATTGTCCACTTTTGTGCCACCTATCACAATCTTTATTATGAAGTCGTCATACCTCCCTGCTACTTACATCATTGACATGCATGTAAAATTAGCTTTCAAATGACACCAAACATGATTATGTTGCACATGAGAATGGCCATATTCTATACTTTTGCCAAGAGATGAACAGAGTCCTGAGGATGGCTGTGCTGTAGGTTGCCTGGCAGCAGACAGAGTCCAGAGTCCAGGATGCAGCTGCCTTTACCATGACCTGCTGACCAGAGATTAGCGACATGGGTTGGATTGCCGCTACCCCCCGGTTGAGTTGCTTAATAGTCACGTTTCATGGGTGTTGCAAGGTAACTGAGGTATCCAGGTATCGATTGCACCCTCCTGGCCTCCTGCGGGCCCAAAGGTAAATACTTGCACTCTTTTGGGGGGTTTGCAGGAGATGTGGTCCTGCAAATTGCCCTACACCTGTGAAATGAGACTGAGCTGCCAAATTGTGACTTTTCTGAGTTTGAAAATTGTGACAGGGCCATGGTGGTAACTAGCAACAGACATAATGATGTATCTACTAATTCTGTAGTCTAGCTGCGGAAAAAACTGCTCTCTGGCTATTTCCACTCATGAGGTCTGACATTGACTAGTTTCCCTCTCTGAGCTCTCTGTGACTACATCCCCTGTTAGATCTCTCTCAGTGAACAGATCCCCTTTCTGATCTCTCTCAGTGACTAGATCCCTTATTAGATCATTCTTGCTGAACAGATCCCCTATCTGATCTCTTTCATCTAACTCATACCCCTTCTGATCTCTCTTAGTGAACAGATCACCTTTCTGATCTGTTTCAGGGACTAGATCCCCTGTCTAATCTCAGTGAACAGATCACCTGGGTTCTTTCACTAATCAAATGTTCCATCTGAGTCCTTTCAGAGATTTACTCCCTCTCAGAATCCCCTCTCCTGCCAAAATCAGCACATCCAGGAGACTGAGGGTACCTTGCTTTCCCCAAGTGTGTCAGAAGCTTGCACGGCTTTGCCAGGGCTGAAGCATCATGAATATTATGTAAAAATGTCATTGAAAGTGCTTGCACAATGACAATAAAGTTCTTCTTGATCTTGATCTTGATTTCCTGTAATCAGTAGAGATTTGCAAAACCGACCGTGAGCCTTTCTATACAATACAATATGAATCAGGTCAAAGGCCAGCCTAACTGGATTAGTGTCAGGTATTTTTAATTTCACTTGCCATACTTTCTTGTGTAGATGGTGGAAGGCCGTGTTCCGAAAAACCCTAATCCAGAAGATCAGAGACAAATGGAATAACGTTTGATGTATTAGAGCATTTTGGCCCACTCTCAGAGGATTCAGCCTTGCTCCATCTCTTGTTTCCAGTTCTCAGATATCACTCTGACTTCCAGATGTATCAGGCAATCCTATATTATCCATAATGTAAACACAGGTAGGCCTCAGTCTCTTCCCTCAAAGCTAAAGTTAGAAATCACACTGATTCTCTCAGTCCTGGCTCTCTCTGTATTTCCAAAAACACTTTCAGCACTGAAAATAGTCTGACCCAGTTAGAAAGGAATTTGTGACTTATTTATATATTTTAAACTGGCACATGGAAACTTGGTGAGGTAAATACTTCTGTTACATGGTGAAATTCTAAAAGCATCAGGGGCTCTTGACTGGTGGAGTGATGTCTTCAGAGAAGCCTTTAAAAGAATGCAAAAAGGAGGTGAAAGAGCCCTGTCTTTATGCCTGTGGCAGGACATGCACCTGCCTCCCAAACTGCCTGGGTCTGCAAATGGTGCCTTTCTCATTATCTCTCTGTCCTTTTATCCAGCTTTACCACCGTGTTGTAGGTTCTACTCATTAACAAATTAAACAGTTGGATATTCATGGGAGAAATGCAAGTGGGGTGAAATGCTCTTATGGTAGCATCGAGCCCCACAGAATTTTTGCAACATATCCTTCCACTACTCCTGCACTGATCTAATACCAGTGTACCGATGGAACACTGAGGTATTTCTTTCCTGTTTGCTTGTGTATGGTCCAGCAGTTGTTCAGGCCTCAATTATCAACATGTATGCAGCATGTTTATCAGATACGTACACTGATGAGCCAAAACATAATGACCACCTGCCTAATATGCTGTTGGTCCTCCGTGTGCCGCCAAAACAGTGCCAACCTGCCGAGGCATGGACTCTACAAGACCCCTGAAGGTGTCCTGTGGTATCTGGCCCCAAAACGTTAGCAGCAGATCCTTCAAGTCCTGTAAGTTGTGAGGTGGAGTCACCGTGGATCGGACTTGTTGGTCCAGCACATCCCACAGATGCTCAATCGGATTGAGATCTGGAGAATTTGGAGGCCAGCGCAACACCTTGAACACTTCATCATGTTCCTCAAAACATTCCAGAGCAATGTGTGCAGTGTGGCAGGGCGCATTATCCTGCTGAAAGAGGCCACTGCCATCAGGGAATACCATTGCCATGAAGGGGTGTACCTGGTCTGCAACGATGTTTAGGTAGGTGACACGTGTCAAATTGATGTCCACATCAGTGGCGGCTGGTGAGCTGGAAACAGGGGAGGCTGAAACATTATCCTTAAATCTATCATTACTTTCAACCTGTTCCCTTTTATCCTCCTTGATTAACATTAAAACAAATAATTCACAGAATGATCAACACCAATCGTGTAATTAGAATAAATGATTATGCTCGCGAAACACCGCAGATTGTCTGTAGCTTGTGTGCTATTACAAAAGCTACAGCATGAGATTGTTTAATTAACAAGGATGGCAATTTGAATAATTAAGTGGCAAGTAGCCTAATCCCAAAGCATACTCTTAAATGTTTCACATTATAGCTTTCTTGTGTTACAAAATTCAAATTACAAAACGGAGCTAAATGTAGTTAGATCGATTTAAATTACTGAGAATAAACTTTTAGGTTACGGAGAGTGCAATGAACAATAAACGTTTAGAACACAGACCTCACAAAAGCTGTGATGTGTCATGAGCATTTAACGTAATTTAAAGCGATAAATGCCATCCTTGTTAATTAAACAATCTCATGCTGTAGCTTTCGTAAGCATGCAAACTACAGACAATCTGCACTGTTTCACGAGCATAATCATTTACTCTATTTACGCGATTGGTGTCAATTATTCTGTGAATTATTTGTTTTATTGTTAATCAAGGAGGATAAATTGGAACAGGTTCAAAGTAATGATAGATTTAAAGGTAATGTTTCAGCCTCCCCTGTTTCCAGCTCACCAGCCGCCACTGGTCCACATGAATGGCCAGACTTAGGGTTTCCCAGCAGAACATTGCCCAGAGCATCACACTCCCTCCACCGGCTTGTCGTCTTCCCACAGTGTATCCTGGTGCCATTAGTTCCCCAGGTAAACGGCACACACGTACACGGCCATCCACGTGATCTAAAAGAAAATGGGACTCATCGGACCAGGCAACCTTCTTCCACTGCTCTAAGGTCTAGTTCCAATGCTCGCGTGCCCATTGTAGGCGCTTTCGACGGTGGACAGGGGTCATCATGGGCACTCTGACCAGTCTGCGGCTACGCAGCCCCATACGCAGCAGGGTGTGATGCACTGTGTGTTGTGACACATTCCTCCCGTAACTGTCATTAAAATTTTGTGCCACAGTAGACCTTCTGTCGGTGCGGACCAGACAGGATAGTGTTCGTTGCCCTCGCGCATCGATGAGCCTTGGGCGCCCAACACCCTGTTGCCGGTTTGTGGTTTGTCCCTCCTCGGACCACTGTCGGTAGGTACTCGCCACTGCTGACCGGGAGCACCCCACAAGCTTTGCCGTTTCAGAGATGCTGTGACCTAGTCGTCTGGCCATAACAATTTGGCCCTTGTCAAAGTCGCTCAGGTCTTTACTCCTGCCCATTTCTCCTGCATCCAACCCATTGATTACGAGAACTGATTGTTCACTTACCATCTAATCTACCCAGACCTTGACATGTGCCCTTGTTTGGAGATGATCAATGTTATTTGGTTCACCTGTGAGTGGTCATAATGTTTTGGCTCATCGGTGTACATGGAACCCATAAACACACATTTAGGTGATATTTTTTATTAATCCCATGCTCAACTTGTGTGAGGGTTTGATTTTCATAAACCCACACCATTTCCCAACAGGCTCTTGGGTGGCTCAGTCTCTTAAGGAGTTTGTTCTAAGCACAAGGTAAGCCCTATGGCCCAAACTTGGGTTTGAGTCTGAGCTTTGCCATGTGTCCCCTGTGGTGAAGCTTTATTCCTACACAGTAAGATGGGTTTTATTGACATGGCACCCTCTGGAGGTTTGTGATATGGCTCCAAGTTACTCAGAGTACATTAGTAGAGATGCACCCAACCTGCAGTCGGGGTTTGCTCTGCTTTGGTGCACTGTGGGACTTGTAGTGTGAAAAATAGCCACTAGCTGCATGCAAGTGTATTGGAACTTTGCATGCATCATGGTTTGGCTCTCCTGAGTGAGTATAGGGAATGTTGCGGGAGGTGAGCTACACATAGTATAGTTGTCTATTCCAAAAAAATGAAAAAAAGGGGAGCTATATGAAAAAGAAAATACCAAGAAAAAAGTATAAACTCAAAAACATGGTGAGACAACACAAAGTCTTTCAGGGACATGTGACATCTTCTAACAACGAAACAGAGATTTTCATATTAGAGGCTGAGCTAAAAAGAAAAATATCTGCATCTCTTGAAGGTGCAGTATGTGGAGATTTTTGACATACAAATATCATTAATGCAGTAGTGCAATTATTTAAAATTTTATATTATTTATTCAGGATATTACACATTATTTATAGTATTGATATAAAATAATATAAATTTTCTTGGTAGTAAATTGCCAATGCTGTGAATGCAGCTTATGTGAAATGACACAAATGACATTAGGGGGAATTCACAACTTTACACAAAAGGTTGAGTTGGAATTTTGCTAAGTGGCAAATTAGGTATGAAATTAGTATAATACATTTCATTGTCAAAAAATAACATAAAGTAAAACTGTATCTGTAAGATTTCTTCTAATGTGCCATATTTATATGGGATCCTCACACAGAGACTATACAGTACAGTGCAGTGAAGTTGATCATCTTATGGCTGTGTCTTCTGGCTGCATAGGGTGTCACATGATTCTGGGCTGTCCTATGTCAGGCCCTTCTGTAGACATTCAGTAAAAGGAGCCTGAGTCCAGAAAGCCCAGGGTTGACAGCACCACCATACAGGGATATCATGACCAATGTCAGTTTTTCTCACTAACGAAGGGAAGTGATCCAGCACACAGTTTAGAAATTTGTGTTAATGCTGGTTGATAATTGATGCCCCACTATTTTGGTCTGCATTCCAACATGAGAGAATAAGTCATGTTATCATAAAACATTGCAGAACTGTTTAACGGTTTAATGTAATCCATCTAAATCTGAATAGATGGTGAGAGGTTTGCTCCCAAAGATAGATTCTTTCCAAGCTTGGCTTGTTACAGTCTCTGAGACATGGCCAAGTAATACATTTCTAAAATAGGACTTTAGAGAATTATAAGCTGTATATATATGGAAAGGAAGGTCCAAGAAGAATGTGGAAGAGAGGGTGTTATATATATCGTCAGTGATCATGTGAAATTGAACCTGCAGTAAATCTCATTTTGAACTCGGAATGTGGAATGTGGAAAGTGGAATAGGTGGGAAAATTGAATGGATTATTCAATGTGACATCAATATTGATTGGTTCAGCAGGTCATCAGCTAAGGAGAGTTGTGTGTCATTAGCATAGATAACACAGGAGTTGACTTGACTGAATCGCAAAAAGCAAAATAATGCACTTTTACTCTGGGTTATAGCAACAAGAATAGAATGCATAGTATAATTTGGAAGTGACTCTTCAAAAGAATGAAGGACAGCCTTGTCCCCTTGATTACCCATGTTGTTTGGCAACTTTTTAATTGCATGTTAAACTGTTAAATGTTTATCTGAAGGTCTTCAATTGTTAGATTACCATTTTACTTTCTTTAGATTAGACCAGCCATTTCTTAATCTGCCTAAATAATTGCTCCTTAAATTTAGGTGTGTGGGTGGAGCGAGGTATCACACCTTTTCCAGCAGTTTGGCTTTGCTGCAGCTGTGCTCTGCCTGGTTTCCTTTGTTCTGTGTTGGTACTTAAATTAATTTTTAAAAATATATTTTTGCTTCGCCTGTGTGTCATATGTGCGGTGCATCAGCTAACGGTGTTACAAAAAGCTTGTGTTTTTTGTATTTGTAAAATACAATAGGCTAAAACTGCATCTCAGGGGGGTTTTACCCTTAATGAAGTTTTAAATAAATAGTGTGAGTAAATAAGCCCATGCTGGTTGTGTAGAGTAGCGATCAGGGAAACGGACTCAAAAGGTCAAAGCTGTGAAAATAAACAGGGAGAGATCCTCTGCCAGTAAAGCCCCTCCTGCTCCTCCAGTGCTTGTGCTGGCAGTGCTCTAAATGGGGCAGGGTTTGTCATCTTGCTTTGTGCTGGCCTGTTTTGCTCCTGCCATGGGAATGCTAGCCTCCCCAGAGAGATGTGGGGTGTCCTCGGTCTTTTACCGGCTGTGGCTGCATCTGCTCCTGCGTCAGTCTGTCAGCGCAGCTCAGCATTAGACACAGGGGAGAGCACCTATCTGCACAGGTGTGCGCTATTGATGGAAAGGGGCAGGTCACATGACCCCTCCTTCTGATTGGCTGAGGGGGTGGGGCAGCAACCGCAGTCTTCCTGGGGCTCTTCCTGGGAATTTAGAGTACAGCTTGTGAGCACTGGTGACTGCTCCCTGTGGCCCGAGAAGAGTGTTCTGTGACTTGTCAGTGCCGCCGCACTCCTTTCATGGCTGGCACGGGATAAAAGGAGGCAGGGGGGAGGAGATAAGGACACAGGGGCGACCTTGGGACAGGAAGGGATGGCAGCAGCCCTGTGCCATGGGACCACAGGGCCTCACAGCACCCGCCACTCGCCAGGGGCACCCCTGCTCAGTGATGGCCTGTTTACAAAAGAGCCTTTCACAGTACCACTATCTGCTCTCTGGCAGGGCTTCAATGAGAGTCTTATCAGTGTAATGGTAGAGATTGGGGAGTGGAGGGGGAATGGTTCCCCTGCAGACACAGAGGGATTCTCAGCACTTAAAAGAAGTGCAGACATGCCCCCCCCCCACCTCCTTCACCATGGGCCACCCAGTCTCTGCTGACAGGACACATTGGCCAGACTCACTGTCAGTCTGTCAAGGGGATTGACACTAGTGGTGGGGGAAGGGAAAGGTGTATGTAGTTCCATTTTGCTTCAGCCTGTTTCATCTTTTCTACCTACAATCCAGGTTTCGTGGTCAGTGCGTCCACCCCCTGCCCCACCACTGCTTCTGGAACATCATTCCTCTGTAGTGTGCCTGACTTCACATCCCTGTGCCTGACTTCCTATCACTCTGCAATCTCTCTGCAGACATCCATACATATACAGCTTACCCTGTACATCTGTTTATGTTTATATATCTCTCTCTCTATATACATCTATACATCTGCCTTTATATATCTCCACATATCCAGTACTCTATATTTAGTACCAATTTATACCTCAATATACAGCTCTCCACATCTCCCTACTAACATGGATTATAGCTATTTACTTGTCTTTATGAACTGTATGTGTCTATTTGTATACCTCCCCATGTTCATCTTTCTTTACATACCTGTACATGGTAGATGACTCTTCCTCAATGTACAGGAGATGATCACTCTTTATTATCACTATTTACCTCTACTGTATATTGATTCACATTCATAAGTATTGTCAAGAGGAGAATACTCCCACCTCACTGGCCTTTCCGTTCTCTGGAAAAATACACCTTGCCCATTTACTTATCATGTGGGAACTTTGGCAGCATTATTCTTCTTCACAACTCGCATTGGAAGACTGAGGTAGTGTTACTAACACTTGTTTAACAGGGGAGATTGACTGTAGACCTGGGTAATATTACTCACACTTCCTTACAAAAGCTGCTGTTGTAAACTAAGATAAAGCCACTGATAGCTCTTGCTGCAGTATGCTGTGTGCATGCACTACACATATTGATGATAGCTTTTTGTTGACTCAGCACTTTGTCTATCTCTGGCTCAGCCTGCAATGAACTGTGTCTCTGGTTTTGGTGTTTCTAGATGACAAGAGAAGGAAAAGAGCTCTAAAATGGTCAGCCACATCCTGTTTACCCTGGGGATAAACAAACGAATCCCAGATGGACCTCTGCGGTCAGTGAGGAGAGAAACGGAGCTAAAATCCTCCCACGAAATGTCTCCGAATGAATCAGAGCAGTGTCACCAGACTGCCTGCAAGCACTCTTTTTCATTTTTCCTAATTGCCAAGTTTGAAATTTGAGGCATTTTATTTGGGTTTCTGTTGGAGCCATCATTACTACTCTCTGCAGAAAGAGGCCCTGAAATAATGCATTCAGTTGTGCATTAAGGCCTCAGAACATCTCACCCGTTCAATAAGACAAATTCCTACTTTAGTATCACTGAGAATGGATATTTTATATCTACCCACATACTCTCAATGGTCCTCCTGCTAAGTCTGCATTAGGGGAGCAAAATTAATGAAGGTTGGTTTGAATATTATTTCATGGTTTTCTTACTTTCATTTTTGAATAACATAGACAAAGGGAAATGTAATTACACCAGTTTTTTCTCCAGTCTCTTGTACAATTCTGTTACTTTTGCATGTTGCATAAAACACTGGATTTTAATCAGGTCCAACAGCTTCTCTTCCTGATTGCCCATGAAAATGTTTGTGTTTTTTTCACCAGCAAAACCAGATTCAAACTAAAGACTTGGTGAGGTAAATGCCTTATAACAGATATTTTTTATGTTCTGCTTCTCTGCTATTTGTTCTCCTGTGCTGACACCTCCCTCCCACACCTGATGTGGGACAAGTCATTGAGTCATGTGTCCCCTGCCTCCCCTGATTGGTTCCAGGATGCCTGCCAAGTTTTTAGGGTTTTACATGTAATGTTTGGGCTAGACAGGTCGCTTACAGGTTGACCCATTAAGACCATCCATTTCATGTGATGAGGGCATTATACCCACTGCAGAGTCTTCACTGTCCCCCTTACAGGTTGTACCACAGGTGAATTGCCCATGAATACACATGAGTGTTTTTACCTGACATGCATGTTTGAGATGCAGAGAAAGCGCTATCCCCAGGTGGAATTAAGGAGGTTAAGAACCAACATCTGTGATTGAAAACGACTGTGGAATATTTTGTTAGGGGAGGCGGTGGTTGTTCATTTTGATCTGAGGGTCTACAACTGTAGCTCCACAATTAATCATGGAGCAAATATTGTTGGAGCTGATTGGCCGTGGTCTGCATCATGGGGGAAGCAGGACAGAGAAGGTAATTCTTAAAGCCCATTGCACACAGAGGGGACCTTTACTCACAGAATCAATCCTGTCATCACTTGTGCCCAACTGTGATGCACAGATCTGTACTCACTGTTATCTGTGTGACAGACCTTTTGTCACAGAATTAACACTCTCATCTCTGTAACGCACAGCAGAGGATATGAGAATAATCATAATGACTTCCCTTGTCCTCCATGGCTTCTCCCTGACAGGGCCTCCTGAGGCCTGGGCAGCCCCATGAGAAGCATCTTTCCAGACAGAAATGGAGAGCTATTCCTAGTGACTGAGCAGTTTCCCAACCACTTGTCTGTCTACATTGTCTGTAATGTTGCAGTTATACTGTCCTGAGTTCCCGAAAAATTGCAATGATGTAATGCATTGCTTGGGAAGTGACTCTCTTGGCAAGGTTTTGTGAGACTGGACACAATCTGGGATTTTCCTTACCCACTCTCCGGCCATTTTCGCTTGGCAAGTGCCTGTCAGGAGTACTGTTCAGTCAGTTACATTTGTACCTAAATAATGCTCTCTATGGTTACTGAACCTGATGTCTTTAATGCATTTTAATGAAGAATATTCCTGTTTTTGTAACAAAGACTATTTCACAGGAAAAAATTGACAGAGGAAGACATTCTGCACATGATTGAAGTGTTGGTGTTGGCTTTTTTGGTGAACAAGGTTAATGCGGTGCCATCACAGCTGACCAAGCACTTGGCTCTCATGTCTCACTAGCTTCACACATGTCTGGCTGGGCAGGTCCTTCTTTTAACTGCACAGACTTGATGGAGAAAGCTTGAGAGGTCAGTCGGGAGCTCTGTTTCTGCCTATCCCCATTCAATTATGCTATAAACTCATTAGAATTGCTGACTCATCAGCTCATGCAAGTCAATGCCAGACCCAACACAAAAATGTATATTATCCCCTCCCAGATTCCTCAATTTGAAGTGCAAATTTGCACCTACAAACACATTTTTAAATCATTTTTATTTTGTAAGCTCTTTCAATAAGAAGGTGCTGTTGTGTCCCTGATTAAAAGAGTTTTCATAAACCATTTATAGAGGAGCCATACTTTTTATCTCTTCTCCAGGAAAACACTTCTTTTGTTGGAATCAGTAGCACACCTTCAGTAAGGGATATCTTAAAATCTGTATTTGGGGGAAATAAAACCCACTGCACATTGTCTATTACAATTTCACTTACATTTTTTAATTCCTTGCGCTAGCAATCAAATGGGAGAAGCTACAGGGCAGGTTCGTTACTTCACAGTTACTCAGAAGATGTTCTTTTCCAGATGGATATTTACTGGGACAAGGAAGGTTAAGCATCTTGCTGAAGGGTACAACAGCAGTGCTCCACCACAGTCTAACATAGAACCTTTGGGTTATAAGCCCTGTTCCTTACTACTGTACCGTACTGCTGCCAGTATTAATTCGTTCAATTTGCAAATCTGTTTTGTGTCTAGGTGCCCTTTATAACTCTGTCACAGCAGAAAGATCCCAATGAATGATCTCTTACCACTGTTCATATTCTGGAGTGTTTCTATCTTCAAACTCTCTCCCACCCTCTTGTCTCCTTTGATCAGGTCATGCTGTCTCTAGTCATGGAATGGGAATTAGAGCAGTGTTTCTCAACCCTACTCCTGGCGGCGCCCTGTCCTGCATATCTTCTGTCTATCCTTGCTCTACCTACCTGACTGAACTCATCAGTGGCACGTTTTATTAGCTGAGCACACCTGATTTAATCAAGTAGCAAGGATACACAGAAGATATGCAGGACAGGGTGCCGCCAGGAGCAGGGTTGAGAAACATTGAATTAGAGCATTGTATCTTCCTTTTGTTGTGGGATTCCTGGGGCAGAGTGAGGGATTGTATCTGACCTATTGGTTTGTCATCACATTCTCAGCATTTAGATCTCTGTGCCCCCTGGTGGTCACAGTGTAAGCTTTCAGTCAGGCTCCAGAGATACTCTAATAATGGAAACATTTGGAAATATGAATAATTCTTAGGTGTGAAATCTCAGCTTTTCTGGAGCTTGACATATGTAGTTGGCCCAAAATGTATTCACTCAACAGGGTCTGGCTCTTTGACTCTTCAACTTGTATAGAGTTTTCTTGGGTTGTAATGAATTTAGTGAGCAACTACTGTATAAGAACACAAGGGATGCACAGGCATATACACCCCTCACTGGGCTGAATTTTCTTGAAGTTGCAACATTTCCATTCCACCTTAAAAGTTTTTTTGTGGTCTAGTTCAGCTTTCCATACTGTAGGTGGCAGTGTGAGACTTTAGAAAGTGTTGTGTCTGGAGGAGCTTTGCAGCTCAGAGGAGGGGTTTGATTTAAGGTAGTTCCAAATAGTTCACAGGAGGCATAAAGGGAAGACTTCAGTTTGGCAAGACTGCTGCAGGTAGCCCTAGTATACAGTTGGGTAATGTGTTTCCATTCTGTATCAGGAGACTTTTCTTTGCATGGTGCAATCTGCAATGGTTATTCTGAGTCACGGGTTCAATAAACTTCCTATTTGTTTTTTTAAATCAGATTATAAGAGGTATGAATTATGTAGTGGTGCACACTGCTGTGCTTCCATTTTAACACACAGATAGCCATCCATATGCAGCATAATATCATCCTGGTTCAAAGTAGCTTATGTACAATGTGCTCTGGGGCACATGAAGTACTTCCTGGACCCATCAATGCAAATGCTTATGAAGTATGTCTGTAATGTCTTGTAATGTCAGTACCCTGCACTGAGATGACAACTTTGTCTGCGTTATTCCAGCTCTTTGTGTGCTGCAGTAAATACCAGGATCATACTAGTAACAGCACTGTGTGTGTGAAAAGAGCCTGGGCTAGGAGTGTGCATGTAAGTATGTGTGCATGCATGTGTCTGTTTGTGAGTGTATGTGTCTGTCTGTTTGTGAGTATGTGAGCGTGTATGAGTGTGTGCACTGCTGAACACTAGTTTGGTAGCAGGGATGGCAGCATCCTGGCACGGTGAGTGCAGCCTTACACAGGAAAGCAGATAAACATCTTGGGTCGTTCAGCCGGGGACAGTGGCCCAGTGGCTCTGACTGCCACCAGCCGGGGACAGGGGGAACTGGCAGGGGTTTGAGGTGCAGAGCGCCTTATGCAGCCGGCGGATTATTTTTACACCCCTGCTCTCTCTCCCCCTCCAATAACATGTGCATCTGGGTCCCACCTACCCTCTTTCTCTGGGACCTGTGGGGTCAGCTCAGGTGGAGAGCATAATTGTTGTGGCAATGTGGAACAGGGCGGTGTGGAATAGTGCTCCCTGCTCTTTGAACGGGTTCACCTCTTCCTTGAGTGAACCACCATCTTGTTGTTCTGTTTCGCTACAGAGCAACAAACAAACATGACTGTTGAATATTATATACTGAACCCAGGAGATTCCACCAGGATTCATAGAAAGTTAGCATTTTTTTTCTCCTAGTGTGTCACTGTCATGCACAGTGAAATGAGTGTGCAAGTGGCCATGTGTGTATGCAATCATGTATTTTTTGCAAGTATGTATGTGTCCTTGCAACTGTGTCTGTGTTTATGTACCCAGTCCAGAAGTGAGGCCAGCATGACCTCTGACCTCTCTCTGGTGCTGTGGTTGAGGGGTCATGGCTCCAGCTCCCTGCTGCCTCTTTGACGCCTGGCTAGGTCCTGTGGGATTATTTGGGTAAACATAGCAACGGTAACTGGGGGGCAGTGAAAACAGCCTGCCCTCCCTGAGAAACACAGGGCTTGCACCTGAATTACTGTGACCCACTTATTCTGCAGGTCAACAAATCCAGTTCAAAACGCAGCGTCGTGAGTTCTCCATTTCTCCATTTCCAGGCACAATTCCCCTGGGAGGAATGTGATACTGTTTCTCTCTCTCTCTGTCTCTCCATCTGTTTCTCTCTCTCTGTCACTATCAACTCCCTCTCTCTGCCTTTTTGTCTCTTTCTCTCTCTCTCTATCTCTCAGTACTAAATGTATTTCACATGCCAACATTAACATCTAAATATTTCAGTTAGAGGTTATTAGATGAGAGATGGCCCTTTGACAAATTTCATATCCGATGGGTCTGTTCATGTTAGGATTCTGTCAATGAACAATGAGATCCTAGAGTGAATGACTTTATCACACGGGGCATTTGCATAAGAGTCCTCTGGTGGAAAAGAAAAAATGCAGCATGTTTATGTGAATCTGTCTATCCTGGGACTCCTCAGTGTACAAAATGAGAGCTGCAGTGTGCCATGGTGCCTGTAGGGGAAACCTCCCCCTACTCCCTACTCCCTCTCAGCATGATCAGAACAAACACAGATATGTAGCACTGGTATTATATTATACTGAGACAGTAGCATGCGGCCTCCTGACCAAGATGAGAAAAATGTTGGAAGAGCAAAAAAGAGAAACTGAAGTTATGTTAGGGTCCAGTGCCTGTCTGTGTGTATGTGTGTGTGTGGTGGTGGTGGTGGGGGAGAGGGGGGCACTGACAACTTCATTGTAGCCATCCCAAAACATGAATCAGCTGAGGGGATAAATATCAGAATCCAGCCAATCACAGCACAACAAAGCAGGGGGATGTTGGCTTGGCCACCTGCTTTGCCAATGCAAGGATGTTCAGGCATCTTTTCTGGTCTATTTCTATTTTTAGGGAAATCCCATTACTTCCTAAGATTTAATGTGAAATGGGCATCTCTGTAGCATAGTTATTCTCTGCGTCTAGACCCCAGAATGCAAAACAATGTTGTTCACTCCTCAAGGAGGATTTGTTTTTATGTAATTATCAGTTCTGTGCATATGCTGGTTTACTTCAAATCCCAAAATTACTTATCTTTAACTAATCCAGATGGCTTACCCTTTTTAGTAAGAACACTGTATCAGCCCCTCCACATACTAAAGCATTCACTGAATATGGGCAACATCTGTGTAACATTATTTTCCTACTTTAGTAAAGATGTGGAACAATACATACTATATATCACTAGTGTTGCAATTGAATCATTGTGTGGAACCTTCAAAGCTGCAATTAGCAGCAGATTTGTTGTTGGGTTGTATGTACTAAAAATGAACTTTAAAAGACTCGCACATGCTCTGCTCAGTTGTTGTTGCAGCTGCAGTGACCAGTCCTGCCCTGCATACACACATGCACACACACACAAACACACACACACTCACACGAGCACACAGATACACACGTACACACATGAGCAGGTAGGTGTGGACACCCATTTTGTGGCATTGTGTTTTGCCACATATGTAGTGCTAGCAGCCAAAATTAGAACTGTTGACTTGAGCTATGGCAGCAACCTGCCTTTGTGATCAGCAGAGTGTTGCATACAGTGATTAGGCTGATGCTCCTGGGAGATCGGGGCTGTACCTTAGAACCGCAGGTAGGACCTGTGTGTCTCTAGTAACCTTCCACATGTGTCGCAGCAATGTGTCTGATCTTACTGAGGGACTGCTCCACCTCAGATCTAAAAGTTGCCCTTCTCTTCCACAGTTCCCTTGAGCATTTCACTAAACTGTCTACTGATTCTGCATCAACCCTTCTCTCTTCTCTGTCCTCTTCCCTTGATTCTCTTTGACCTCTTCCTTCCAAGTCTGCATGAGCCATTCCGCCATGTCCTTGGCTAATGGATTCACTCCAGAAGTATAGGGCACAAAGCTTTCTGCTACAGAACGGAAGTTGAGAAAATCCAGTTTATTCACCAATCTGCTGAACTATCAAGCACTACTCTCTACCTTCTCTGCAAGTGTGATGGTAGCTAAGCCTTCCTTTTATGAATCAATAATTGAAAGCTCACTTTCTAATCCCCAGAGACTATTTCTTACTTTCTCTTCCCTCCTCAATCCTCCATTTCCCCCGATATTTCTGCTGATGACTTTGCAGATCATTTCAATCGAAATACTGAAGATTTGTAACTCCCTCCAGTCTCCACACTTCTCATCGCTCACCTCTTCCTCTTTTTCCTCCCTCCCACTCACCACCCCTCCTCTCTCTAAATTCTCCCCACTTTCAGATGTTTAGATTGGTCATCTCCTTATGTCACATCGACCTACTACCTGTGCCCTGCAGACTGTCACTCCCAGTCTGATCAATCTGTCACTCTCCATGGGCAGTGTGCCTGCAGCCTTCAAGGAGGCGCGAGTCACACCCCTGCTGAAGAAAAGGACTCTGAACCCATTTGCTGTCCAGAACTATCAACCTGTCTCTCTCCTTCCCTTATTGTCTAAAATGCTTTGTTGTGGCCACCCAGCTATCCTCCCTTCTCTCCTGGAACAACCCTCTTGACCCTTTTCAGTCTGGCTTCAGGGTGTGTCATTACACAATGCCCAATTCTCCATTACTGATGCTCTTCAATCAGCCAGAGCTTCCTCCCGCTCCTCAGTCTTGATTCTTCTAGACCTTTCTGCAGTCTTTGACACAGTGGACCACACTATACTTCTATCTACCCTGGCTTTGTTGGGACTGCTGACACCTGTCTCCTTTGGGTTGAATCTTACGTCTCTGGATGCTCTTTCAGGGTGTCCTGGAAATGTGCATTGTCTAGACCCCACAGCCTGTCTTCAGGTGTCCCACAAGGTTCTGAGCTTGGCCCCCTCCTCTTCTCTCTTTACATGCAATCTCTTGGCTCTGTCATCTCCTCCCACAGTTTTTCGTAGCATTTCTATGCTGATGACATGCAACCCTTCCTGTCGTTTCTGTCATCTGACACACAGGTTTTAGCACGCATCTCAGCTTGCCTGTGAGACATTTCACAGTGGATGGTGGACCACTGCCTAAAGCTGAACCTGGCTAAAACTCTACAACTCATGCAGAATTTAGCTGCATGACTTGTCTAAAATCTCCCTAAACGTTGTCAAGTTACTCCACTCCTCACCTCACTTCATGGGCTTCCTGTTATCGCTTGCATAAAGCTCAAAACCTTGGTGCTGGCATACAGAAGAGTGTATGGGATAGCCCCCACATACCTATGATCAGTTTTCAAGCCCTGTGTTCCGCTGTGCTCTGCATCTGTGGGGCAACTGACATGATCCCCGTCTGTACTGGTCCCTCAGTGGTGGAATGTCTGCTCAAATGATGTAATGAATGAACTCTCCACAGAGGTTAGGACAGCGGAATCGCTTGCCATCTTCCAATGCAGACTGAACACCCACCTCTTCAGTGGTTCCACCTCAGTCCCCACCCCTTAACACCTGATACCTTTAGTATTTGATATTTATTTTACATGTAGTGTTGGGAGCGTTGTTAGTGTGGACTGACACTGTTGCTCATTCAAATTGAATGGATACACTTATGTTCTATTGTGCTGGAAATTGCTCTAGATAAGAGCGTCTGCTAAATGCATGTAATGTAGTGTGATGTAATGTAATTTAAAATGTCCATTATTTCTTAAGCAAATGAAAAGCACAGTGCCCCCCTCCCCCCATTTTAATTATTCTTTTAAATTTCATTGATAAAAGTTACACTCTTAATAGGTGATTGGTCCTGACTCAAAGGATCAATCGATTAATCATACTCTCTTCATCAGTGAAATGATCTGTTGGCATTTTTTTATACATATCTCTAAAACATTACCACAGATGTAAAATTGAGGAGCTGCCAGTCAGTGCTTCTATTGTAAATAGGTCTATTAATGAATTCTTAACTTATGGCAGCAGATCTGGAAAATGAATGAATATATGTCAGGGGTTTCTCCTAACAGTGGTAATTTGTTCGCGCTGTACTCCCTGGGAGAGCAAGGGGACTCAGGCGTGCAGCAGGCGTAATTCAATTATTGAATAAACAGGGTTTTGACGGGATTCGCTGCCTGGTGCATGCTACGCACCTGCTGCCTATCTAGATAAGGGGACACCAGGACTATTTAGGTAGGTGAGTGGGAGCAGCACGAGAGAGACGCTGGGAGGCTGAGTGCACAGGTTTTTAATGTGGGGATTTTCGGTTGTTGTTGTTGTTGTTGTTGTTGTTGTTGTTGTTGTTGTTGTTGTTGTTGTTGTTGTTGTTGTTGTTGTTGTTGTTGTTGTTGTTGTTGTTGTTGTTGTTGTTGTTGTTGTTGTTGTTGTTGTTGTTGTTGTTGTTGTTGTTGTTGTTGTTGTTGTTGTTGTTGTTGTTGTTGTTGTTGTTGTTGTTGTTGTTGTTGTTGTTGTTGTTGTTGTTGTTGTTGTTGTTGTTGTTGTTGTTGTACGTGCCGGCATGTGAATTTGAGTTGGATAAGTTTTGGTTTTTTTGTTTGGTTCTTTTTGGTTTGAGCCCTGGGAGTCGTGACCTGGGTGGATTTTGGAGTTATTTTGGTTTAATTTCTTTTCCTTTCTTTTGGAGTGCAGGAGTGAGAGGTTGTCCGTGTGTGTGTTTTAGGTGACTCCAGGGAAAAGCGGCGACCAGAAGAGTACCGCGGTGAGTCCCTGAGGGAGAATGAAAACAACGAGCAGTTCCAGGGCGCAGCCGGGACCGAGGAGAGCCCCCACCCCGCTTAGGTGCGTGCTCAGGAGGTGGATCCCCGGCTGAGAGGGAGGCGACATCGCGAAACGGCAACTGACCGTGAGTTCCAGGCACGAGGTGGAGAGGGAAGGGGGCGGACCGGCTGCAGGATTGTTTCCCTCAGAGACCCCGCGGAGCTGGCACAAGCTGACAAAGAGAAGACGACGTAGGTTACCGCCAGAGCCACCAGCCCCTTCACAGGAGTGACGAGGGCTTGTCTTTGTTGTTTTTTTTTTTTTTTTTGGGGGACATAGGCGGGGCCCGGAGGTGGCACGGGCCGAGCTACGTCCCTCCTTATTTCCTTTGTTCTGTGTGTCCATGTGGTGTGTGCGCATATGCATGCATGTGTGGAGTCTCCCCCCGTGGCCGTAGGACTTCCCCGCCCCCCAAATCACGGAGTGTATTGCAGTGGGGCACGTGTGTGGTGTGTGGGGTTGCGCACCTGCTATCTGGGTCCGGGAAGGGGAGGACAGGAGTGGATAGCAGGGTGGGGAAAGGAGAACGGCTGCGGGCAGGAAATGTAATAGCGTCTCTTTCATGAATTTGTATTTTTTCCCGATTTTGTAAAATAGAGTGTCCTACTCACCTTGTCCTGGTGACCTTGTGGTGGGCAGATCCCTAGAAGGGAATGAACTGGTCTGGGCAGGGCGGGGCGGGGCTGGACATACTGTCCACTCCCGACATATACATTAAATATGCTTATATTGCTTTATTTTGGCCTCTTTAATCTAACATTGTAATAAAACTGATCTGGTTCAAAAAGCACATTAAATAAAATTACTTGCATGCATGGGGCTGGGATACAGTAGCTGTGAGAACCACAGTTAAGTGCCTTCTTCCAGTCCAGGAAACAAGCCTGTTAGAGGAATTGCCACCAGAGGGGCATTTCATGAAGCTGGCATAGGAGGTAGCCAGCTGACTTTTCAAAATGTTTTTGGAACAATTCAGATTTTCTCATTTTGCTAAACAAAGCTTTAATCTAACCAGGACAACACTTCTGGGATCTTAAACCTGCTCAAGAGCAGACTAGCTCAGAATTAGCCAATATAGGGTGTCTGTACAAATCCATGTCATCCTGACACATCAAATCAAAAACTCTGATGTAATGCTGTATAGAGATTGAGACCAGCTTCATACTTTTAGAGTGAAAGATGTAGTGTTTTACAGAGAGACTTGCCCTGCAGACATATGGAATTAGAGACACAGACCAGTTTACTGTGCTGTATACATAGTGATTTAGAGAGAGACCAGTTTCATGCTTTGGTGTATGAGATAGTGTTTTGGAGAGAGACCAGCCTTGTACTTTACTGTGGATATAGTAATATTGAAAGAAACTATGCCTGTGCCATACATCAGATACATTGATTTAGAGATGGACTAGCTTCATACTGTACTGTAGACACAGTGCTATAGGGAGGCAAGCCCTTTACTGTAAGCTATATATGTTGGGTAGATGAGTACAGTAGGGGAGAAAGCACAAGAGGTTTGAATTCCTGTGAACTGTTGTACATTTCATCAAAGTGCCCTACTTATCTAAGAATAAAAGTGGCTTTACGAATGTATTCCAAACCTGAATGGAAATCTCAACACCAGATAAGGGGGTCTGCATAATCAGTATGTAATGCACAAAATGGCACATGGGAATAAAATCTGGCAGAGTGTGCCACACCCATTGATTCTCCATCATATTTCCATGGTTATCCTGAGAGCACCCTATCTTTATCTATTTATTTCTTCACATGTTCCAGGATGTATTAGAGGAGGGCTCAGTGCACAAGCTAATGACTGCAGATAACAATCACCAGTATGTGAAAGATATTATTGAGATGTCTCTTCTTTCATAATGACTTCCTCTTCTCTTTTTGATCATATAATCTCATGCACCAGTCTTTTCTTATCCTTCAGTCACATCCTGCAGCGGATTACACATTTAGCAATAGGATCATCAGATGTTCCAGCTTCAGTTGTGCATGGACTGATCTCTGCCTCCAGATTTTCCCTCTACACTGCACCTCATTGTGTGTGTGTGTGTGTGTGTGTGTGTGTGTGTGTGTGTGCGTGTGTGTGTGCGTGTGTGTGTGTATGTGTGTGCATGCTTTTAGGTTTGAGCTGTGGGTACACACATGCATGCACCTGTGTGTATGTGTGTGTGTGTGTGTGTGTGTGTGTGTGTGTGTGTACATTTAGGTGTCTCTAGGTGTCTAGGTGTTAGGTGTCAGAGTACCCTCTGAAGGGCAGGATTTCCCTGAGAGTGCAGACCACTTTGACCTTTATTAAGAGGAAGGCAAAACATTTCAGAAATGACTTAACTCTCTCTCAGGCATCATGGCCCAAAGAGCAAACCTCTTTAAGCCTTTTAGAAGAGCCTTGTAGAGATATTACACATTATGAATCTTGAATGAACATCGCTAGCAGAAGTGTAGCTGTTTAACATTGAGACATATTATATATGGGCTTTTGCAGAATTGGGGAAGCTGGAGGTGACATCCCACAAGAGCTTTGGCATTGGGAAATTGTTCTGTGTCTCTCCACCTCAGGACTAATCAGCAATTTCAGAGTCATACAGTGCTGCCCACTGGTCACCAATGAAAGTCTATAAAGTACTGTCCTTACCTCTAGGATACAGTAAGTTATCAGTTCACATTACCCAGCTATTTCCTCACACATATCATGCTTGTGTTGTCAGAAGCAGTGACTGTCTGCAGATGGATTAAATATACTCTCATGCTCGTGTTACACCCTAGTAAAATCCTCCATGTTTTTGGCTCACACTTTTGCATTTTTATTTTGCCAGGGTTTCTGGTGTGCTTCAAACACCAGCAGCTTACAAAAAACTTTGTTCAGTTTGTTTGTTTTTGGCACTTAATATTGTTATGGAATGGTTATTTCATGAAACCCTGATCTGAGCAGTAACTGGTAAAAAAAAACAGCTAGAGACACACAAAAGTCATTACTTGTAGACCAGACACATTACACAATCCAAGGTATTAAGCCAGGGAAAGTACAATTTTATGATGCTTGAGCCAAGCTTAACCAAGAACTGTGTCAACTCAAAGCAAATTTGAAAGGCCAATTAAAAGGACTGACTCAGGGCTAAAATTTCAAAGTGTGTTCTTGGCTTTAGCATTTTTACCTGTGAGTGAGTTTACCTGAGCTTTTAGTGTTTTAGTGTGTCTGCAAGTTTACCTGAGCTTTTAGTGTTTTAGTGTCTCTGTGAGTCTACCTAAGGTTTTAGTGTCTGACTACCCTTCACCTATGCATTATTACCAAAGGAATGACCAAGACAACATTTTTAAGGATTATGTTCGAAAACAGGTTGATGAGTTGCTTTTGTTTTGTTTTGTGTTTTTTGTGCATTCCGGGGGGGGTGGGGGGCACAACCCCTACTGGAAACCCAAACTTCATGTTTCACAAGCCTGCCCAGTCCCTGGTGTGAGCTTCCAGCTTATCTAGCGCCCCCTTTGAAAGAGTTCAACATGGCAAGTTTCTACTGAGTGTTCAACATGTCTAGTTTTTAGTGAATGTGTCTACAAAACCAGTCTACACTCCAACATGCCCAGATTCCATCAGGTACCGTACAGCCTATTCCAGTAAAGAAGGCGAGCAGAAGGACCCAGGTGTCTGGGGCAGGAGACTGAGATTATTCACAGAGAAAGATATGGCTACTGTCAACTCTAAAGCAGTCGGGAGAGCCTGTTACAGGGGGTATTCTCCCATGCGTGTAAGTCACAAAAAGCACGCAGCTACGCACTTTTCAGCCTGTATTCAGTATTTCAGCCAGTATTCTCCCCTTGACTTAAGTCTATGATTTGCGCGCCATGAAGGCAGTTATGCGCTTCGGGTGGAGCAACCCCAAAATCTGGGCATTTCTTATGTTAACACCATTTACACGTATTCTGCCCTTGACTTACGCGCTTTTCAGCCATGCCCTTCTGAGGGCTGTAGTAAGTCAAGCGCCACTACATGGGGAAACACCATATTGCCCTAAGTCAACGGTAGGCCTACTTTTAACTTCATTATACATGTACAAATAAAGTTCAAAATGTACGATATTTGTGTGTCATTATTTTTAAACTACAATAACATTTCTTATAACCCTATATTACATTGTTTAACAGGAAAAAAAAACGTTTTACATCACATGGTGTTGTGAACAAGCCTGGTAAATAATTAGTTCAATTAGAATAAAACAGAAATATCAATTAAGATGAGTATAAATAGTAGAGCGTTACCCATTCATTAATCAATTTAGCTAATAGAGAGTGACTGCTAATGAATTTTTAATAATAGGCTACTCAGCATGAGTTCAAGCGTGGACATTGGGAACATGCGTTTTGTTGCACCTTTTCCTCAATAGTGCATTTTTATTAACCCTTTCGCACGTACGGTCACACCGGTGTGATTAGCCATTTAGCGCGTATGCTAAAACCGGTGCGATTAGAAAACTAGATTGGAAAATTCTAGCTAATTTTAGCTTTGATGAAACAGCGATTCAGCATTTAAAAATATAGCAAATGCTAACTGAAAACTATGAGAAGCTTACTAACGCTAATGAAAACATAACGAATGAACCATGTAACATAGTTACGTTAATAATAATAATAATAACAATAATAATAAAGGGTTAATGAATCTCCACACGTCAAACATGTCTTTATACATAGGCCCAGCACATGTGTCGTTTGGTATATTTACTTTAGTTTTGGGTTTATGTCATACATAGAAACAAATACTTTCCTTTGAGGCGATTCGTAATATAGCTCTCCCTTTGCATTTATTTTCAAAATCAGAGTCTTGTTTATGGTTTGCATGGATTTCAATGACATTCACATGGTAAATGCGTACGTTCACGTTCCACATTTTCCAGACAGCCAAAATAAATGAGGTTGTGACTCAGGCTACTTCTATTTTAAATAAATCATTCATTCTGAAGTTAAGCGCTGTGGGCGTGATTGGAGCGCGTGGGGAGAATATGTGTAACTGAAAAGCGCGTAACTGGAGGCGCGCAAAAAAGGACTTACACACGAATGGGAGACTACCCCCTGTAGCGAAGGGAGAGAGCAGTCACCCCACCCGGCCTCGAACCAGGGTCTACAGGGTACCAAAGCTGCAACTTGACTACAACACCAAAGAGCCTGGTAGTCAGAGCGCATACTCAACCGTAGTGACGGCACTCCCCTTCAGGAAGCACAG
Organism: Megalops atlanticus; assembly: GCA_019176425.1. Classification (NCBI taxonomy): domain Eukaryota; kingdom Metazoa; phylum Chordata; class Actinopteri; order Elopiformes; family Megalopidae; genus Megalops; species Megalops atlanticus. Next base: position 37,347,760 of record CM032886.1, on the reverse strand, counting down.
ATGTGTACCTCGCACACCATGCTTCACCCATCTCTGGGGTCCCTCACACCGGGGTCAACCTAACCAGGGGGTCTCTTATATGGCTCACACCCTGGGCACACCTCCGATGGCCTCACAGCAAGCCATCCCACTCTGACACCATATGTTCACACCCCCCTTAGTGCACAGCTGTGTGGCTCCGCCCACTCCCAACACCATTTATCCAGAACGTCCTCTGTCTCTATCTCATCCATCAGGAACAGATCCTTCTGCCCAATCAACTGCAACAATGGGACCCCACTTAGGCTTTCTCTCATGTTTGAGTGTTTTTTTTTTTTTTTAGCTTGATTGATTCCCTCCCCCTCATTCTTCCCCCAGAACTGATTTATCTGCAGTTGCGATCAGTTGGTATTCACGGCCATATTTGCTTATCTTGGTGAATTATTATGTCACCCAGGTTATCGTAACATCTCTCCCAGCAAGTTTCCCCCTGAGTTTGGGGGAGGGAGGCCCAGAGAAGCCCATGGCCCCAGCCTCTACACCTGCTCCAAGGCCCCTCTCTGTTTGCCTAAGATCTCTTATCGTTGAAGTATGCTCTGCTGACATTCTCCCTAACATTAATGTGTTTCAAGATTGATTGCGCTGCCATGGACCTCCCTTCCACGGCGGAGCAGACGTGCAGTTTCTGAAGCGCATTCAGGCACACATGAAACACTCCACACATGTGCACACACGCATGCACAGACGCAAATGCGCAGGGTCATACGCTCACGTACTCACACAGCTGTGCACAGAAAAAACACAGGAACACAGTCACATACACAGTATTAGGTTCTTCACAAGTGTACTGTTTAATGTTATCTTGAAATAGTTGAGTGGAAGAGAAAAAGGATAGAATATGAATGACAAAGGTTGACAGATGAGGGTTGAGCTGGGCACAGGAAAAGAGAAGTAGCCTTTATCAGACCTGCTGCTGAAAGAGATAATATTAAAACATTTATTTAAAAGAGAATAAAAAGAAAAAAGTGCCCTAACCACTCCTCCACAAAGCTGCCCTGACCATTCCTCCTCACTGCTGCTCTGCCCACCGCTCCTTACTGCTGCTCTGTCCACTGCACTACAATGTTGCCCTGTCCACTGCTCCACAGTGACCACTGCCCCATAGTGACCGCTGCTCCATACTGCTGCCCTTCCACTGCTCCACACTGCTGCGCTGTCCACTGCTCCACAGTGACCACTGTTCCATACCACTGCTCTGTTCACTGCTCCACAGTGACCACTGCTTCGTACTGTTGCCCTGTATACTGGGCCACACTGCTGCTCTGACTGCTGCTTCATGGTGTCCACTGCTCAAAACTGCTGCCTTGTCCACTGCTCCACGGTGTCCACTGCTCCAGACTGCTGCTGCAGACTGCTGCCCAGAGGGCGGATTATGGTCAGAACTCAGTGTGACTCCCACACGATGTACGGCATCACGAGGGAAGGGATTCCTCCCTGGTGAATTGTGGTAAGCCATCTCCAAGCACATGCCAGCCAAGCGCTGCACAGGGGCATTCCAGCAGTGAGATCAGCTCCTCTGCACTCTGCATCTTCAATGAAAGCCCCTTGTTGTTCCAGCTTTTGGCACGAGGATAGAGAAAAAACAACACTGTGACATGCTAGTGTTATATTTCACCACCGAGCTCCACATAATGTGCTCTCGAGGTAATTAATTTCTGTTCTGTAATGTGACAGTGCTCTGAGGAGGCTGTAAAAATCTATGACAACAGTGACTGTGTGGCCATAAATTAACCAGAGTAATGGGGAAATTCCCACTCAGAATACATTTAAGAGCAGATTAAGTGCTGTTGACAGGTAGAGGTCAAAATTACCTTTTCACATTGGACGAGATTCCACAGCTTGTTAGTAGGAGTAGAGACAGCACAATTACTCAGACTCAGGTGGATGTGTTACATCAGTAACACTTTACATTAATGTGACCTGGTGGACGTAATGCCGAAGGTCTTGGCTCTAGGGTGCTCGACTACGCCACCTGGGGACTTTCACCCCAAGAAATGTTCCAATTTACACTCCTAAGATATTGTACGGAGACAAGAGGGTTCTCACATGCAGGTACGTTAGTAGGAATGACAGAAACGTAGTATTTCAGTTGAAGGCAAAAGTTTATTTGACAAATAAATTAGGTTAAAAAGACAAGGTTGCAAAGTATTGCTACACAATAAAAACGGGTGGGCAAGCAATGCCGCCAGAGGACAGGGTAATGGCTGCCACCAGAGAAACCCTGGGGAACAATGATAGGGGATGAGTAGGCTGACTGCTGGGGGAATTACCTTCGCCGGGAGGGAGAGAGAGACCGACACCCCGTGTGCCTTTATTCCTGGTGCCTGCTAACACACACACACACGTACATATACACCTACACAGCAAATAGTGATCCCAGTAAATGGTGAAGTGCACTTTACCACTGCGAACACTGCATGCAGTGCGTGAAGGAGGGGGACCCAAATCCAGTGACCCGCCCTGCAGTCCAGCAGCTACACTCCCTGATAACTATGTAGGGAGGGAAAAGGAGGGGAAGATTAATTACAGCCCCAACCAGCTGATTGAAGGCTAAATACAAACTGAGTATGAAAATACTGAGCAAATGGTAAAAAGAAAAAAAAACAATAAAGTAAAGAAAAACACTGGGGCAGCCAGTACACCTAAAATCCCTCTATAGATACAAAAAACCAGACAACAAGTGGCCAAACACACCAACCCAGGCCACTTATAAAACCCTCAAGGCAAAAGCCAAACTAAAATTCATGGAGGCAAAGCAGCAGTGGCAAATCTTCCTCTACATGCCGTCCAGGTAGCGTGAGCGAGACTGGCGCTACTCGCGTCTCAACACAGATCTTTGGTGGAACACACATATACACCAACAGGAAGCGTTTGTAGACTCGCGAACCCTTTCAGCGTTGATCGTGGTACGGACCGGGAAGCAATAAATCACGGGACTCGAACTGCTGTACCCGATGGAGCGGCCATATATATACAAAATTGGGACCTAGCTGGTTAGTGGTTAGCCACCCGAGTGCTACTTGGGGGGTGTGGCCAAGAAAGGAAGGAGCTACGTCAGCTGAAAGGCAAAATGAATAACTCTGCCGGTTACATTCAGATTAAATTAGTTAACATAAATCAAATGATGCATTTACAAACCAAAGACAGAGCTTATGTGGACTTGGTCAACAGTTAACAAATACATAATTATGGATTCTGTGCACTTTATGCCAGATGTTCCAAAATAATGTTAATGCTGTACACCATTCCAATGCATAAGAAGCTGTCATGGAACATTAATTCGCTATTGATGTGATTTAGACATTAACTAGACACAGAGGTGTGAATGGTTGCTACTTCACTGGAATTTTACAGAGAGGATGAATTCATAATGTATGATTAGTTAATGCTTAACAACTGTCATCATACATCAATCATTGGCACAGGTGTGAATGATAGCTAATATATTGTTATTATATGTTAACCACTGTAACCTTAATGTCACTGTGGCATGTTACTGTGACAAACAGCAGCACATATATTGAGCTGGTGTACAGCACCATATGGGCTTAGTTTCCAGCAGTGGCGTTGTGCCAATCAATTTAGGTGGGCACGTGCCCACCCAATATTTTGTGAAAATGTATTTATAATTATTCAATCAATCAAAAACCTGCCTACATTGTTAAGCCTGCAGTCAGGGTAACCCGGCCTAGGTTTAGTTGAAATGAGCGAGCTTCCTCCACCAGATCGCACCTCTTAATCCCCTTATCCTTCCCGTCTTTTACTGATAACTCCCCATCATCCACGTGTTCATCTCACGTCTCCCAGCGGCAGTAAACAAGGTTAGCTACATTTGGCTGTTTACAGTTGCTAGCCAAGCAAATGTGCTGCTGCAAGAATAAGAAGGCAACCGAATTGTTCCTGTGTTGTCCCACAGACATATGCTGCAGTAGCCTAGAACGGCTATTTAATCAATATGCTAGCACAGACATACTGTGAAACTGCGTTATCAACGTATGTTAATGTTAGCTAGCTAACGTTAGCCAGCAAGGTCTCCCATCCTTAGTTATAACGGCAGACCAGCTACAACTCGTTTGTCAGTTTGCAGTTTTGCCTGTACCAATTACACTGTCCGTAAGTGCTGGCTAGCTTCCCACCAATACAACACAGCCTTTTACCATCTCCATGTCATGTATTTGGAACACAACTAGCGAACTATTTTCTGGCCGACGTTAACTAGCTAGCCAGCTAGCTAAATGTTACACTGCCAAACTTGCTTACTTCATTTCATGCTCGCCGCATAATGCACTACGGCAACCGTAAATATTTACATGGTTCGGTATCTACTTACATGGTGTTTTTGCCGATTAATTTATGAGCAAGTTGTTTTTTGTGGACGTGTGATTGCTCTGTGTGCCTTGTTCTTTTCCAATCTGGTGGGAACAGTAGCCTTTGTAGTAACTTTCCACAGGGCACATACAGAATTTGACTGTGGTTACCCACTTGTTGCTATTGTTGAATGTATGACCATCATCCTGTCAGTGACCATTTTATATTAGGCTATTGTATTATTTTAGGGATGTCCATAATTATCCGTTTAACCGTTAACCAACAATAAAATGTTTGACCGATTAATGCTACCAGTTAAACGGTTAAAAAAAAATAAATAAATAAATATATATATATATATATATATATATATATATTACTTCGTAAAAATATATATATTTATATTTCAAAGCTATTTAAAACGTTTGCTGCATGGTAAAAAAAAAAAAAAAAAAAAAAAAGGCCATACATTTCAATCAACTCCAATCAACTCATGAGGACGTGTAGACACGTGCAGCCAACCACACGAGCCCACAGCCATGTATTGCTGAATCTGAGCAAAATGAAGCGGGCAAAAAGAAGTACTGTGTGGGCACATTTCGATCGAATTGACAGCGATGTTATTTGTAAAATATGCAATGCAGTATTGAAACATAGCAGTAGTACAAGCACAATGCAATACCACTTGCGAACCCAACATCCACAAGCATCGGGAGAAGGAGGCCAACAAACTTTGGTCTCCATGTTAGCAGGGAGAAGATGCGATGCACGGCGGTCTGAAGAGATAACTCAGAGAATCAGTTCAATGGTGGAGAAAGACATGTTGCCTATCAGCGTGGTCTGTGGCGAGGGATTTCAGGAGCTACTGGGCTATATTGAGCCTAATTACCAAATCCCATCGAGACAAACTATTAGCCGTCGAATTGAAGCCCGTTATGCAGAGAAAAAAAAGAGCTTAAAATGCAACTTGCTAGCACTAAGTTCGTGGCTCTTACGACCGACTGCTGGACGGCACTCACAACAGAGAGCTATGTGACAGTTACATGCCACTATGTCAATGACGACTGGCAGGTTAAATCAGCCTTCCTACAAACACAGAGTATGCCAGGCAGACACACAGCTGAAAACCTCACAGCTAAACTAATTGATGCGGTGGAGACTTGGGGGCTTACTGGGAAAGTGTCTGCATGTGTCCACGACAATGCACGCAACATCGTCGCTGCTAACTCTCCCGGACGGGTGAGCTGGGACTCAGTTGCCTGTTTTGCGCATACGCTGCAGCTGGCGGTAAATGATGGATTTAATGCGTCTGTGCATCGGGTTATCGTTGCAGCCGGGCAGCTTGTCAGGCATTTCAACCACAGCACCCCTGCATGCAAGGCACTGGAGGCCAAACAAGAACAAATGAAACTTCCGAAACACCAGCTCATACAGTCATGCAAAACTAGGTGGAACTCGGTGTGCGACATGTTCGGAAGACTTCTTGAACAACGGTGGGCAGTTACAGCTGTTCTGTCCGACCGAAGTGACAAAGTTGCAAGAGGCCAGAATCCTCGAGCTCCTAGACGAATACTGGCAGATAATGGAGGAGATTACGCCTGTTTTGGAGACTTTAAAATGTGCGACCACCGTCATGTCCACAGAAAAAGACGTGTCAATTTCCAACATTTACCCCATCACATTCAGCCTCCTAAACACACACCTGATGAGAGCTGAGGATGACGGCCCGGCAGTGACAGCCTTCAAGGCGAAGGTTCGGCAGTCCTTGAGTGACCGCTTGGGGGTAGGCTATTTCATTTATTGGATAAATATATGCCTAAGTGTATATATGAAATAGCCTAGGAACTACAATTATTATCATTATTATTACTATAATTGACATAGTCTGTAATATTATTAATGAAGAATGGCATTAATTAGGCTTTGTTGTTCATCATAGGTTGACACGGATGTGTTGGTGGCCAAACCAGCGCTGATTGCCTCTCTACTGGACCCTCGCCATAAACATCTCCGTTTTTTTTCACTAAGGGAGAAAATAGCCGCAAATGCAAAACTTTTGGAAATCTGTGGTACTATGGAAGTGGCCAATGATGAAAACGAGCCTGGCGCTGGCGCTACTGGGAGAGATGCGACAGCTGGCGCTAGGCAGGGAGATGATGAGACAGCGGTGTCTGCTGCCCAAGCTAAAGTCAGACGACGCCAGGTCAATGCCATGATGTTGCTCCTGGGAGACGACTACAGCACCCCTCAACAAGCTAATGACCCAGAGGCAGAGGTGGACACCTATATGAGAAACAGTTCCCCCTTATTGGATACTAATCCTCTTGACTGGTGGAAAGCTAATCAGATGCACTTCCCAAGGCTGGCCACTCTAGCAAGGCGCTACCTTTCCATTCCTGGTACCTCTGTACCGTCTGAGCAGGTATTCTCCGCCGCAGGTCTCACAATTAACAGACTGTGCGCCAGGCTAACCCCAGAGCATGTCGACATGTTGCTGTTTCTCAATAAAAATCAGTAGATAAGGTACCCGCTATGCCGAGGACCGAGGTAGGCCTGGCCTGTTTTATTTTATTTTGAGGTATGAAAGGGAGGAGGAGGAGGGTTTTCACTGCGAGTGTTTTCGTTTTGTTAAACTGTTTACACATTAAAACGTCTGGCTGCAATTTTTTTAAGTTATAAAATATTTTCCCACTCGTGAGCTCAAGTGTGTTATGCCAGTTCTGTAGCCTAAAGTAAAAAAAACCATTCTTATGGGAAAAAAATCTGTTGGTATTTTTTAATGGGTCACAGACATTCGTCCATTCTAAATAGTACATTTAAATCTTGTCGGTTAACAGTTAATAGTCGGTTAACGAGCGTCGGTTATCGGTCAGAAAAAAAATTCTAAATGAACATCCCTATATTATTTCCATTGGTAGAATGAAGCAGACAAAATTAGAGGTGTTTTATGGATTAAAAAATGACAGGACAGGACAGGACAAGGCAGATTTGAAACAGAAGATGCTCCTGAAGCTTCATGCTCCAGCAAGGGACAGCTATGTGGTAGGCTATTCAGGTTATGGAAAAAAAAACAAAAGACTAAATCTTTGTGTTTAAAAATTAAGTCTAAAAATTAAGTCTTAAGTCTTGGTTGTTTTTCCTACTAGATAAGGATCCAGATTTCATAATTATGTGTAATAATATGTGTATTTTTTATGTCTTGTGTGTGGTTTTGAACATGTATGAAAATGGTGCCCACCCACAAATTTGGTTTGCATGACGCCCCTGGTTTCCAGAGTCTACAAACAAAAACATATATGCCAAATTTGCAAACAGCACTATATATTTTACTGACAACAGTATTGTGGTTGTAAACCCAGCAGAAAAAAGGTGAGGAAGGTTGCATTGCCTCACACTGAATAGAAATACAGGAAGCAGCAAAATTTATGTACTAGAAAATTTTATAGTAACACGATTCTTACAATTAGCAGTATATACAGTTGAAAACCATTGTTAAAAGTTGAAAGTATGAAATGCAAATGAAGACTTGTGTTTTCTTAATTTAATATGTCCATTTGCCATCATATTTATAAGTCTAGGGATTCTCACTGCAATCCCTTTCCTTCTCTCTCTTTCTCTGAATTTTTCTCTCTGAAGGTTTAAGGCACCTAATGAATCTGCAGTTGAAATTTGATTCTGTTCTAATTTTCTGTAATGGACAGCTTGCCAGATCTCCCCGGATTGTAGGTGTATACTGGGGCTGTTTCACATGTCACCCAGGTCCAACAACTCTGCAGCACAGGTCATCTATCAGTCATCCCCAAATTCTGCCACCTATATACACACTCTTACTTTTGTGCACAAGCCCACAGACACACACACACACACACACACACACACACACAAACACACTTTTAAAGCTGTGGTCACTGTACCTTTGGTGCACTCACTAACCTGCTCTTGTTTAGGCCTCAGATATACTCCAAGAAATGGAAAATTCATCAGCAGGTTTATAACACAAAGACATTTTTCCAGCTCAAAGTCATTGTTGTGGACTGAGCAATAAGTGCTGCATATCAGCAAAGAGGTCAGGTATTCACTGGCTGAATTTTATAATTGCAAGCTTTCTGTGGCTGTAAAATCATTTTTAACACACATAAAGGCTGATGAGAGATCAGAAAGTGGTTAGAAAGAAGAGGATAACAAAATGAAATCTGAAATATTGCAGTCACAGCTTTCCTTGGCGAGCAAAGGATTTTGAAACCCTTTTGATGAATCAGATGAAGACAATGTTCAAAAATGTGTCTGTTTTTTTGAAATAACAAGGGCAAGTGACTGAGCTCTCCAGCCTAGAGGGATGGGTCAATCTGAGAAATCAAATTGCATGTAAGGAAATGGACATGTCAGTACTCCAGCCCCCTAGCTGTTGTGTTTTTGTTCTCCCCATCTGTCATTGTGTCCATGTGCTTTTGTTTTTCCTTCTGTTCCAGCCCTGCCCCGCTCTCCGCCCTGTCTCCGCCCCACCTGATCATCTCCACCTGCCTGCCTGCACACCTGCTTCCCATCACCTCATCAGCCCAACCCTATATTTACCCTGCTTGTCTCTGTCTTGTTTGCCAGTTCGTTGCAGTGTTTTTCCTGTTTTGTTCCCGCCGTGCTTTTTCCCTGTAAGTCTTGCTGTTTTTGTTCCTGCCTGTTCTTCGACCTTGATTCTGCTCGTCGCCTTGCTCTGTTTGCCTGAGTATCTGCCTGCCTGGTTACTGACCCTGCCTGTTCCCGTTTTCGACCCTGGTTTGCCCACGGACTGCCTGCCTGTTACTGACACTGCCTGTTCTGGTTTTGCTACTTCGCCTGACGTCTTTGTTAAAGCTTTTTGGAACCTGAAGCCCTGGTGTCCGCGCTTGAGTCCTTGCCTGAGTCCTGACAGGACATATGTTTGCAAGTACTAGGCAGGCATATCTCACTGGAATCTTTGCTCCTTTTTGGATGTCATTCTGAAACAACTTTTCCTACCATAATTCTTAGTACTTTAATGGCAACTTAAGGTGGTCACCTGTGCTGCAATGTGAGCAACACCACCCATCTCGTGGCCTACTGGATGTGGGACTCTTCAGTGGGAAGACACCACAGAGAGTGTTTATCCATCTGGCCATCATCCCAGGGTCTGGTTAATGAGCTGATGCATGTCTCCATGTGCAGGAATCACAGGCCCATGAGCCTCTAGGGAAGCCTTACTCTTGACTCAGATGGGTGGTGTCACCCACATGGTAGCACTTTACCTGGGCACCATGTGTGCATGTGTGTGTGTCTCTGTGTCTTTAACTCTTAGGCACCCAGTAAAAACATTACTTTATCTTCCTGTGGTGACAGTAGACATGACTGCCCAGCTTGGCAGGCAGTGGCTATTGCTTCGTCATGATGGTGGATGAGTCCCAGCTGTGTTATGGTTGCTGCCCATGTGCAGTGCGTCGTAGATGGGCAAGTGGCTGAGCTCAGTGTACACAGAGGGGTGGCTGGAATCCAAGAAACAAACAGACAGTTGGACCCGCCAGCTCGGACACACGCCCATTGGCTCTGGTGTATGAACCTGCAGCCAATGGCCTAATGGTGAAAACAAGGGTCTTGTCCTGGTCCCTGCCTGCACGCTTCAGCCTCAGACCAACCCGCTGCCTACCTCATTCATTCAGACAGGGGCGCAGTAGCCAGTGCTGAAAACCCCTCGTTCTGTGTAACTGATGGGTGGGTGGGGAGCAGGTTCCTCTGCGTCTTTATCTGAGTAGCCTCCATCTCAAACACAGAAATAGCAAGAAGACAGATATCTGCCCTGGTGTTTTTCCACCCACTGTTGGTCAACAGTAAAGATAAAATGACTATCTGGCTGTGACTTACTATAGCTGAATGGCATTTGAAATCCAGCCTATAGCCCTCTGATGTACCGCTTATGTGCAGATTGGCGCAAGTGTGTGACATCAGAACTCAGTGGTGACAATTTGAGTGCAAGAAACTCATTGGAATTCTGGAAATATATGTAATAGCGCCATTAATTAAACAACAATATTCCCTAGACCCTCAGCACAAATCCTGAATTTTCTTTCTGAAGGGCTCAGGGTGGTCCGGATCATGCTGTGGGGTTATGATCCTTGAAGAGTCAATAACATGCAGAAAACCTCATGGGAAACAGGTTAATAGATCTTATGTCAGTTCATGTCATCAGCACCGCTTCTGCTGTGTGTGTATCCCTTCAGATATACTAACTGTTGAAGCAATGGCACTGCTGAGATGAGTTCTATTCATACACAGATTTTGACATGCATCCATTTTGAGGAAATCTTTACAAGATGATCGCATTGAGATTTTATTTCAAGGAAATATGGCTTAGGGAGTCCCATCATGACTGGATCTCATCAGCTGCTGTTATTGACATCCCCTAGCACTTGTTTCTCTCTGGCTTTAGGATATCTGTGGGTGTATTTATTTTCTCTCATTTCAGTTGACCCCATGCCAAAAATTTTTGCAAATGTGAGGGCACGGGTCTCACATGATCCAATTCCTCCTCCAAACTTCAGCTTTGAGTGGGTTTGCAGGGTTTATCAGGACACGCCTGCACTGTTTTGATGGTGTGCTACTCTAGTGTGCCTCCCTCACCCAAACTGCCTGAACCCCACAAGGGATCGCTTGGGGAACAAAAACATCTGGATGCCGTCTTTGTTCCATTCTTCATGGGTCAGAGCCACTGTAAACGACAAATAAAACGAATACAATTAAACTCCACATAAATGACATAATGGAAGCCGAGACGCCTCTTGTGAGCCTCTTTGTTTGCCATACCTCAGGAATAATAATGTATCTCATATAATCATTGTCTCCTTAATGCTAGAGCTCAGCCAGTGGTGCTCAACACAGAAAAGGGAGATTAATCTGCCTTTTCCATCCTTGTTTCAATTCCTTCATCAGTAACAATTCACCTCCCCATTTATGAATTTAGTAAGTAGGGCCTTAACATACAGAACAGTGATTTTTTCCTAATTATGTTTAACCACGCTGTTTACCATTTGGATGCATTGTGTGCCTTAATCCTCTGATGGCAGGGGTGGTTAAGGATGTATTCATGTACACAGGAAGGAGGGTGCCAGGGCAAACAATAAACTGCAAACATAAAGTGTTTCAATGTCTAAACACATTCTGCCAGAGGCTATGATCATAGGCATTACATCACACACACAATGATGAAACTTTTCAGTTTTTCATTGTATTCTGGCATTATATGATTTACGATTTATAATATAAGGATATAAGGTATTAGGATATGTCTTTCACTTGGCCAACAACTTTTTGAAGAGCCTGCAGTTTCCTCCCACTTCTTTGAACCGTAGATCACAGAGATTAAATAATGCCAACCAGAACCAGAAAAAGCACACCAAACAGAGGATGAGCCTTTTCCCATGGTGCTGTTTCATATACCATTCCTTGACTGTTGTGTGCATGTGAGTGTGACTGTCAGACTGTCAGTGTAGCCTGTCAAGTAACTACCTACATCCAACATGCAACGTCCTGCTGTACATTCAGGTAAAGGCAGGGAGAGACCAGGTTTGTGGGCTTAACAGCTGAGAAACTAAACTCTTTGCTGCTGCTGGAGTCTCTCTCATTCTCTTCTCTCTCTCTTTTGCCCTCTCTCTCATTTTATTTCTCTTTCTCACTCTCTCTTCACTGTTTTGCTTTTTTCTGGAATAGGACTCATTTCATATCACTTTATCACTTTGTACTTTGTTATATCAACTCATTTACATTGAAAGTCTGCAATCATAGTGTTCTGTAATTTAAGCATATTTGATAATTCTGTCTGTAAAATGAAAAACAGCTTATCCTGACTTGCGCCAAAAATTAAAGGTAACAATGATGTATTTGCCTCCTGGTGTTTTACAGTCAGTTTTAAAATTACCCTAACATATACCTGTACAATATACAATTTGTATGATATCTGATCTGTATAAAAATAATAGTTCAACGATGATCCTCAACTAAAGTCATGTAGCAGTGTGACTGCATGCACATGCATGTGTGCATATGTATGTGTGTGTGTATGTATGTGTGCAAGCGCATACGTGTGTGGCGTCCGTGTGTGTGTGTCTGTGTGTGCACCATGCTTGAGGATTTACAGGGTGGCCTGGACTTCTGGATGGCTGTGGCTGGGAGAGCAATGGAAAAGGGGTCAGCTCTGGGGTAGACAGAGGGACAGTAGCCATGCAGTCCAAACAGAGAGCCCCGGGACAAGGGCAGCATTCAGGGGATAGTGCCTCTCTGATGTGCCCAGGAGATTGGAGGTGTCCCTGCCTTACCTCTGTAAAGCTCACTTATAAAGCAATGAGAGACAGAGAGACAGAGAGAGAAAAAAAAATGAATCAAATAACAGCCCACTTCCTTTTCCTCATGCAAGCATTCCCTCTCTGCACAGCTTGAAGACCCTAGCAGACTTTCTGCTGGGAATAAAACTTCAAACCAAACAGATACTGTATCCCTACTTTTCCCTCTCCCACTTTGTGAGTTAAGGGACTTCAGCTGTTGCAGCAAACAATTGAGTTAAAACTGTGTTCTTGTTTCCCAGTGAACATTTTTGTCTGTCAGGATGAAGCTGCTGTAGAATGTGCAGGAGAAGCATTCCATTGAGGCCTACACAGCCAGGCATCTCTGCCAGGCTGCAGGGATCCAACAGTACTTTTCCATCCTTAGTGTGCAATTATCACAGACAGACTCATGTTTGTTGCAGGTATATTGCAATCCCACCAGATATTTATATTCAGAGTGGTAACAATAACATAGGCATAAATTAATACAAGCCAACAAACACATTAAAGGATAGCTGGTTTACATGATTCAGCTTCTAGGACTGAGAAACCCATGTTCCTGCACTCTAGAAATCTAGAAACATTTGGATTTTATGTCCCCACAGTACCCTCACCCCCATTTAATGAAGTGATGCAAATTTTATATCTTTAGAAGATTTATAAACTTTTAAATCATCTTTCCTATTCAACATTTGTTTCAGTTTGGTGTATTTCATACAAAACAGTTCTTTTGGCAATGTGTAAATATTATGTTTATTATTATAAGAGTGCAGACTGCACTGGATTTGAATATCATCTATTCCGTACTGTGCAGCACATGCAGAGACTATCATACACCATTGAAGCATCAGTGTTATTTTTTAAGCTATAGATACAGAGTTAAATTGTAATGAAGCCCCTTTTCTCTCAATGCAGTTTCCAGCAGCTCCCGCATGAAGGAAACAGCTACTCATATAGCTGGGCATGACTAGAAGCCTTGTTTAACTGTTGACATGAAGTACAGCATATCTCCTGTCTATCTCATGACCTATGCTATAGTACTGTATGTACCCTGTCTAATTACTGACATAAAGTATAGTTTTGTAGTGCATCACATAGGGAATCAACAGTACAGTGCATCTGTTTACATGTTGACATATAATGCTGTACATCTGCCTATTTCTTCACATATACTGCTGCACATTTCCTGTGTAATTACGTGACCTCCCTTTCTTGGTCTGGCCCGCTGCCCCTGATTACTGACATACAACAAAGTGCATCTCCTATTTCATTACTGACACAAAAGCAGTGATCTTACAATGATCCAATGTTTTTTTTTTTTTTTACTTGTTTGCTTTGACTATACCAGGTAAATTTCAGCTTGCACAAACATATGCTGCGTTAAGCAAACTTTAATGTGTAAGGCAAATGTATTTTTACTCTGTGGTTCTGAATGACATTGGTGTGTATCTGTGAGTCGGGCAGTGTGTTTTGAAACCTGTCTGCACTCAGACCCCTCGAAGCACACTCGCAATCAATGGAGTTCTCTCAAGGTTTCACAAGCCCCGCTGCACTCCTCCTCCTCGACCTTCCTCTCTGCCTCAACTTTTTGGTCTAAACAGTTTTGATAACAACATCTAAATAGACGGGAACATTGATGTGCTCATTGTGTACTATACTGGGCGTTTGAGTAGGGGAGGGAGGTTTAAGGAACAGAGGAAACAATTTACTTTCTGGAATTGAGCAGCATTCATAAGGGTAAATGGGATCAGGCTGCATTAGCTGTGGTGTGTGTCAGCTTCCATAGATTTTTTTATTCTTGAGGAAGACGAAGCATATGATGACCTTCACTCTTGCTGTCCTCCCTGGCACATGGCTATAACATCAAGGATCTGCCTCGATGCTCTTTCTTGCAGTCTCATGCCAGTTCTTTTACATTTTATGGCTTTTTTGATCCCCATCACTTTTTTGGAGCAATCACATTCTTGCTGTCCCTGTTCTCCCCTCTCTCTTCTTTGTCACATGTGCCAACTTGATCTGAGCACGTCCATGACATTTGCACAGGCTCTCGTATCCTCTCAGTGGGACAACTGCAATACGCATCTCTGTTTTACGAGGTGAGAGCAGCAGATAGCAACAGCAGCACCCTGACAAAAAAATCACACTTAAAAAAGGGAAAATTTAAAAATTAAAATTTACAGATCAGAAGGAATCAGTGATCCAGCAGTGATGCATGGATGATCAGTGGTTCCTTTAGAGCCACATAGACCATCAGTAGTTCCTGTACAGACATGTCCAGGATCAGTGCTTACTTCACAGTCATATGTGGGATCAGTTGTTCCTGTACAGACATGTGGAGGATCAGTGCGTAATTTACAATCATTTGGGAGATCAGTGGCTCTTGTAAAAAAATATCTGGGATTTCCCTGCCCCCTGTCCCAGCAGAGGCTGTTCCCCTGGGTTTTCCCCACTGAGTCCACCACACATGCTTGGCATCATCAGGCCTCTGCCTGGACGATGCAGCATCTCCAGGTGTTTCCACTCTCAGCTCCTGACCTTACTGATGGTTGCCAAGCACCACAGCTGGAAATGATCAGGGTGAGCGGCAGCCAGCCAGTGCACCAGATGTGCAAGATTTTCCTCCACCTCCATAAAAGCTCCCCACCCCCTGGCACAGGAAGATACTGCAAGGCCATGGCAGACATTACTGGGTTATCTACACATAGCAGAGCTGCAGCAGGAGAAAGACTCAGTGTAGACCTGCACAAGGAGACAGTCTGAGGACAGAGCTTCAGCAGGTGCCAGTCTCAGTGTGGAGCTGCAGCAGAAGACAGTCTCAGTATGGAACTTCAGCAGGTGATAGTCTCTGTGAGAAGCTGAAGCAGAGACAGCTTCAGTGTGAAACTGCAACAGGAGACAGTCTCAGTCTGGAGCTTCAGCAGGATATAGTCGCAGTGCAGACCTGCACAAGCAGACAGCCTGAGGGCAGAGCTGCAGCAGGAGATAGTCTCAATATGGAGCTGCAGTAGGAAACAGTCTCAGTGTGGAGCTACAGCAGGATAGATTTCAGTGTGAAAAGTAGCAGTAACTTACTCCAGTAATTAGAGGTTAGACAGAGCGGGGCTGAGAGGTGATAATGACAGCTCACAGATATTGCAGCACTGTCTTCCTAGCCATCCTTGTGCCATAGACGTCTGCCATAGCAAGCTGTGAGGAAGTCACACATCACTGTTACCTGCCCTCAGCAAGCTCCAGTGGGTTACCCTTCAAGCTCAGCATTTGGGTCCCTTAACATTTGAATGGAAAAAAATGGAGTAGATGCAGGTAGGAAGCACTAAATGTTAAAAGATTGAAAAGCTGAGGCTGAGCAGTGACATGGGCCCCTATTCAGATGTGTGAACTCAGATGTCTAGTTGTTAAATCCATTAAAAAGCTCCACCAGCTCTATAAATGCAGTCCCCTGACTGTCTTTTTTTCCTGTTTCTTTTTCCATCACCGTCATATATTAGAGAGGATGCCTGCACTTCCACTATCAATTATCAATTTCCAGAACAGCTGTCTCTGTTGACCCATACATGCCGTGCTGTTGCTGCTGGCGACAGAAAGTGAAAGAAAGTGACATATGTGACCAATGAGATTAAGGTGGGTGAGGCTGATGATGTAAACAAAGCTGGTGTGGTGCATTGTGTCACAAAAAATAGAACACACTGGTCCATGAGAGTGACACAGTGGTCAGACACATGGGGAGTAGATGGACCATTAAACTGATGTAAGACAAGCCTATGTTTATATCTGAATAAGATTTTCCTGCATACATCTGTCATGGTCATAGCTGGTGTAGTTTGCTCCTGACAGACAACAGTGGCAAGAATACAGAGTAATAGACTACAGAGTGACACATCCCAGACTGTGCCCTCAAATATTAGCATAAATCTAAAAATCTATAGAAAATCTAAAGATGGGATGCCACTATACTGTCAGTATGGGTGGGATCATGTAGTTTTTCAAAATGCATTTAGTTTGCATAGTTTTACCCCTTAATAAAGGGAAATTGTAGAACATAGACAATACAAAGTCACATATTCCTTGCTGTGTTAGTTAACTTTTGGTCTTTGACTGCTGTTAGGCATCTCTGCAGTTATTCTAATTGTGGCGTACTTCTAGTTGAGGTTATATGTCATGCAAGCTCATTACCCTCTGCACTCCCTCAGCTGAGTGGGAAAACCAATATAACATATCGTTCCCTGGTCCTGCTCTGCTATAATATAATCACAAGCCCTATTTATTCACTGGGGAGGGGTGACTTTCTCTATGGGTGGCAGACTTAAAGGGATAAAAAATGAGGAACAGAGTGGCAGAAACATTGTTATTAACAGGGGACATGCCACAAACCAAAGTCACACTAAAGCCGAGTGAAAGAAATTTACATTGTGGTACAACACGCCAAATTGATTTCTGCATCTGGTGGTATGAAACAATACTTTCCGTGTCCAGGAAAAGCAGAGTATGTGTTGTACTGATTTGTGATCACAGCAGCAGTGAAAATGGCACAACGCACAGTGAGCTTTCCCACCATATTTCTCTGGCACATTGACTGTGGCGCTTGCCACATCTGATGGAGCTTCCAAGCATGGCATGACTTTTTTGGCTTGATTGAAGTCAGCTCCATCTGTGCAAAGGAATCCCTCCACTGACATCACATGCCCTCCTCCAAAGTACGGAGTGAAGAGGTTTGACTTTGGATTTATTTCACTTCACTTTCACAAGACGTTGAGTCTAATGACCTCTGACTGCTCCTCGTTCGGTTGGTTAATCCAAGCTGCTTTCATTGACATAAGTGTCATCATTGCACAGTGAGTTATGGTTTTGGAGATAATAGTTGTTGGGAGTGAATGACAATTCAGCATTCAGTACATACACATGTGAAACTATGTTGTGTGTGTAATTTTGGAACTGAGCAATTTTTGTGCTGAGAGTTGTGAACATTTTGGAAACCTTACTCCATGCTAAAAGTGCCTTGTTTTGTTTGCTTTGTTTAATCCACACACACTCATGCATCGCACGTGAACTGTACTCTTTCATGCACAGAGAGGCCGGAACTTTGTTTTGATGTGCAATGTGACATTGCAATGTTCTGCTAACACTGGAGAGGTAAAGCAAACACGCAAATAAGCTCATCAAAGGTTGTCACAACACCCCTGTCTCCAAGACACTAAAACGTAGGCCAGATTGACCACCACCTTTCCGGTCTAGCTGGGACAGTAGGGCTGAAGCATCAGACTGCTCCAGATGAGGCTGTGATGCATGACCTTTGACCTCTTTCCACATAAGCCATGACTGCTGGGGTCTCCTATCCTAGTGCTTTTACTCCTGCTGCAAATTCAGGTGGGAGAAAACATGAAGGCATTTCATGAGTCACTGCCATTTCAGTGGTGCCAGACAGCCAAAGTGTCTGTGCTAGAGATCAAACAAAGAAGTGGCTGAGCACATGGCATCCTCACATCCTGTTGCTGGTTGCTGCCCCGCCAGGATGGAGAACAGGCATGGACTCCTAACAGTCTCACAATGTTACTGCTGTATTAACCCTCTTTTTGTCTGATGGTGATTACAGTAAGCAAACAAGTAAAAAGGTACACATATTGGTCCCACAAAGGAAAGTGCCCACATGGATACACGGCCAGAGCAAGGCAGAGGAAACATGTTGCATTGGCCTGGTCTTGACTAATAAAACGTGAAATATTTTTAGACACCATTCTTCAGGTTAGAATAATAAGTCTGCACCACCATGGAGCTCTTGGGTGGCCAGCAGGAATGTGTTTTCCTGTCACCACTAATCACGAAGGAGAGAATGTACTGAGTCATTGAAAACTTCTGAACATCGCATGGTCACCACAAATCAGAGTGTCGCATCTTGCACATTACTGCTGACACCAGTAAGCACGGTCTGACCATTCTTTACCTCTGATGCGAAAGACTGGCTGCTGTTTTCCTGATAACTTATGACCACAGACTAAACATCCTGTTTTTCTTTGTATAACAGTGACCTCATGAACTTTGAGTGCAGCCTCAAAACAATCATCAAGTTTTATGATACAATATTAAAGATGTGACAAAATCATGTACTTCCCATACTTGACAATTGCTATTGTATTATGCCTTGAGCTTAAGTTTGTAAGTTTATCAGTAGAGCTACATGGAGCAAATACTCAAAGTTATCAATGAAGACAAAACACTTTTTCAGAAGGATTTGTGGAAGTGTAACTGTAGAGTGATTTTAAAAGTACTGTTATAACTGGCTTATATATTGGTTTTGTTCACATTTGCTGTATATGCCCTCCAGTCATTTTCAACTGTAAATGCTGTTGTTATTCTGAGATTATTGATTTGAGACCATCAAAGTCAAGTGTGTTATATATCTTCATAATTATTAAACCAAGAGTTCATAATGATTCTGTGTGTAATGGTGGAGTATCTGATTTTTAAGATATCCTTAAAATCTCACTCAAAAAATCAATTTGGGGTGTTGTGTTAAGAGTTTGCACATAAAATCCAAAATCTTTTGAAAAACATATCAAAGAAATTAAGAAAAACTGTAATGCAATGAACTAAGCCTTGTATCTGTTTGGGAGCATTTAGTGGTTGCACGAGCATAGAACATATCTGTGTGTGAGTGGGGGGGTGTGTGCATGTGTATAATAAGCATGAGTAAGCATGAGTGTATGTGCACAAATGTGTGACCATTTTGTAAACCTAATAAGTGTGTGTGTGTGTGTGTGTGTGTGTGTGTGTGTGTGTGTGTGTGTGTGTGTGTGTGTGTGTGTGTGTTTTGATGAGGAGCAGTAGAGCTGATTCAGCCATCTATTTCAACCCTGAAATGATCTGTTTGAACTGCAGAATAGTTAACTGGCACTGCTGCGCTGACAGGGCCTGACATGGCTCCCCTTCAATGGTAGACAAGAAGTGAAATGAAATATATTTGGGTCATGGAGAAGGTTCTTCAGCTAAGGTGTGTAGCAAGCAATGACAAGGCAAACAATTTTCTGATCATTAAAGTTCAGTCTTTCCCCACTCTCTCCTTCTCTCATCCTTTCCCTTCCTACCCTCTCTCCGTCCTTCTCTTTCTCTTCCATACTTTAAACCCATTAGTGGTGTTCTGCCAGCTGTACTGCAGCAGAAATCATAAATTGTTTTATTGTTTTATAGTTCCTGCAATGTGATGATGGTAACAATTCCTGGCAAAGAGCTTTGTGTGTGTGTGTGTGTGTGTGTGTGTGTGTATGTGTGTGTGTGTGTGTGTGTGTGTGTGTGTATGTGTGTGTGTCTGTGTCTGTGTCTGTGTGTGTGCATGCATGAATATGTCAGTGTTACCAGGTGTAAAT
Source organism: Megalops atlanticus (assembly GCA_019176425.1). Taxonomy (NCBI): domain Eukaryota; kingdom Metazoa; phylum Chordata; class Actinopteri; order Elopiformes; family Megalopidae; genus Megalops; species Megalops atlanticus. Next base: position 37,327,734 of record CM032886.1, on the reverse strand, counting down.
TACAGCATTAAAGCCATATTTAAATGAATTATTCCATATATTTACAATGCATAACATTTCTAAGACATTGCCAGTATAGTCATGAGTCAGACTGTGGCTTCAGATGCCTTCTTTACTTTCTTGGGTCTGCAAAGATTGATACAAAGCCTGCATTATTGATGGGGTACTATTTTATAACAAATTCAATCATTCTTTAATATGAATAATTCTGATTACTTTGCCATCAAAATGACCATAAGGCTCCTCAGCGGCTCAGTCAGCAAGGGGCTTGTCTTGAGTGCAGGTGAGCCCTATGGCACATGTTTGAAGGCAGTTGTGTCATCCACCAATAATGACTGGGAGTGCACAGCAGCAAAAAAAATTGGATTCACTCCACTGGAAATAGGTGTTGCTAGGTCGGCGAGGGTTTCCTAACTAACTGAACTCACTACTGCAAGCCTATGTTCCCTCCCGACTGCTACGCTCTGCTACCAAAAGGCATCCGGTGGTCCCAGCGCATCGTGGCACAAAATCACTATCCAGAATTTTCTCCGCCGTTGTCCCCCATTGGTGGAATGAACTTCCACACCTCATCCGTTCTGCCTGGTCCCTCTCTGTCTTCAAGAAACATCTGAAGACACAGCTCTTCCACTCTCACCTGAGCACCTGAAACACTACCCCCTAGAGGTATTTCTCTCGTCTCAAACCAGTTTCATACAAAACTACATAAAAAAAGTAATCTAATGGTTTATCACATTCTTTATCTTTGTCAGCTAGCTTGTACCTTGCCTGGCAAACCATTGAAACCTGGTCATGCAGCGCTTCTAATATTGATGACTCCTTGTATGGTTTTTTGCTTGTGCTGAACTCTACCTCACTTGTAAGTCGCTTTGGATAAAAGCTTCTGCCAAATGAATAAATGTAAATGTAACCACTCTCAGGCATCTGTGGGTTGCTTGGATGACGTCAGTGGAGATTGCCTATCCTCAAATTGGCACCCACATCACTGTGGTGCACTGTGTGACTTGCAGTGTGAAAAATAGCCATTGGTTGTGTGCAAGTGTATCAGAGTATTGCATTGTCTGGCATCAGTACTCATGAGACAAACAGAATGTACAACTAGTGATTCCAAAAACAGGGTGTGTGTGTGTGTGTGTGTGGTGTGTGTGTGTGTGTGTGTGTGTGTGTGTGTGTGTGTGTGTGTGTGTGTGTGATATAATAAATCCCAATTTACCTGATGGTCTTTTGACTTTGTCTGATGACTTAGCCCATAGACAGTAAGATAATGATATGCAACACTCAACAAAACCAAAAAGAATCTGTGAATCTGTGAATCTTTTCAGCCGAATGATGTTGTGGAAGGCACCCCTCCAGAATTCAACTTCTTTAATTGACAGTTCATGTACTTAGAAAACATTAGCTCTAATACATATCTTTCCACTTGTCTGGGAGTTCATTTTTATCCCAATCATTTCAACTCCTTTCTCTTACATCACCAAATTGCCAACAGCTGGCTCATTACCACACACAAGTACATTAAGCATGTCTGACAATCCACTTATTTACACAGGATGCCTCATGTTAAGGATAACTTAGGTTGAGTATAGTGTGAAAAGGGAAACTTGTGCAGTGTATGCAACAGAAACAGATTAAGGGACATATTAACACATAAGGGAATTTCACAGTTGTTTAAGGCACTGTAGGAAATTTGTGGATAATCACAAATGCAGCTAGCTAGCTGATTAACCAAGGTAGATGTACATAGATAGTTTGTTAGCTAGCCAGCTATCAAAATGTTATCAATCATTATGCTGATATACTGCTATATTTGTAATTATACAGCTACTCTTGATTTTATGTCAAGCTATGCATCTCCGATGTTATTTATTTTGATAACCACATTGACATTCACTGCAGAAAGCCATGTTTTATGTGACCTTTTGATGCCTTAAAATAATAGCTAACAAATTAGCAAGTTTCCATCCTAAATGTGGGGGCCATACCAGAAAAATTATGTATTGAGCAGGTATGCATGCTCATTTATGACACACACCTGCTAAACAAGTTTAAGTATAATGTGCACTCTAAGGCACATGTAGGGTAATATACTGTAGAGGGAGAACAGTGTTCTCAGAGCTGTTGAAGAAGTGGCTGTTTGTGGAGGGTTTGTTGATGCTGACTCCTTCAAACACACACATACACATACACACACACAGACAATTCTCACGGCAGTGTGCAGCGTAAACACACCAGAGGCCCGCTGACGCTGCTTCGCCATGGCAACCTAGGGAAACATTGCTGGCACCCTCCACCCTCCAGGCCAGTGTTAGAAAGACCAAATGTAGGAGAACGTGCCTAGTGTGCACCCCCCACACACTGCCACCAGCACTTCAAACATATTCTGTGGATGGGGCTTTTCGGATAGACCGCTTCACTGTTTTTTCACTCTGTTTTCTGTGGTGCCTGGAAACCGAATTCCATAGAGCTGGGAAAGACCCTCTCCCCACTGAAGCCTACGTTACAATACTGTTTAAGTGCGTCACAGAGACCCGGAGAGGGAAGGAATGTCGTCTATATGACAGATGCCTCACACCTGTACACTGTGCTGTTAATACTGTTCGTTCAAGGCTGCTGATTTTAGGCTATTTTAAGCAGCCTCCTAAATTAATCTCATTCAGAGAGGGGCGATTCTCCAGGGCACAAAGAGGTCTCTGTGCAGCAGCGCAGAAATACAGACCCAGTCACCATAACACATGGACCATCCTCAAAAGATGGACATCAGCATGGAGTGTTTGACACATTTCCAACCACATTTTATGGTTTCCATCACTCCACCGTCACATGATATCTGATCAGGAACAGTCACAGCACGCCACAGCATGCACAAATCCCTTGCTTTCCCCTCATCCCCCTGCATTTGTGACATAGTGCATTAGAATCATTCTCATTCCTTAGTGACAATTTTCTTTATTGCATTGCGCTGCATGAATTAAATCAGAATTTTCCCAAAAGTGGTTTCTATGGCTTTTTTGTCGGCAATAAAACATTTGTTCATGTAGATCCTAACAGAGGTAGTGCAAACGACCTATCCTGTGTTTTTGAGTAGAATCAGAAATGTCTACTCCTGCAAGGGAGAGCATTTCTGTGGACAATTTTGTTCCACCCAGAAGAAAAGCAGAGCCATACTAAAAACATCTGTAGCTGGTGGATTGCACAATCCTCTCTCGTAGCAGGCTGTTTTGCGTCCTGGCCCATACGTCAACCAGCGAGACGCGTCCATACTGGGAGGCAGGATTACGACAACACGTGGACAAGCTGTTCTAACCCGACGATAAACAAATTCGCCGGGACGTAACAGGGAAAGAGCGAGCAGCATCTGGAATTGAGAAATGTGCCAGAAGATGGAGGGCCTGCCTCTGAGCCCCGATCCTGGACCTCTCCTACATATTTCAGTCTCATAAGAATTTAAGTAGGCTTACAGTAATGGCAGTTAATGAACCGTTAAGTGGCTGTAGCAATCATAGCTCAAACTTGACATGAAATTGAGTGAAGAAGTCCCACTTGTGTATGATTACGAAACTCAGCCCTTTCATGTAAAAATGACCGACAGATTTGTAAACTAGAAGAGCAGAGAACTACTGATGGATTTTGTTCTTAGGTTACCTCTCACTCTACCTAGAAATGCTAATCCCTGTCTAAGATAAGAGGAGAAATTGAAGTATAAATCTTTCTTACTCATAGCTCAAGAACATATGAGCCTCTGTCACCATTGTCCAAAATACACATACATACACACAAAACATACACACATGCACATGTGCCACACACACACACACACACACAAGCCCTGACCGGATGATGAGAAGGCTGCAGTTTAGGGGATTTAGGGGATTGATTCACAACATGATGTATGTTGTACATTGTCAGTAATACTTCTACATTATTAACACAGGACACATCTTAAGTTTACAACTGTCAAACCTGTGCTTTGTGTGTCTGTTGCATGTAAAGCAGGTCTCAGCACACTCCTGTATACACAGATGACCAGCCTGATCAACTAGCTTCCCAGTTGACATTCTGCTGGACAGTTACCAGGGCCATTTGGCTTTCGAATAAACCAGTGTTTAGATATACACTGCACAAAATGCATGTAAGCGTTAGCCCAGTGACAGCATGGGATGGGCCAGTGCTTCTGGGAAGGGAGGAAAAGAAATCCAAGAGATTCTATTACTCACAGTGCTTCAGAGAGGCTGCAACAATCATGTTCATAGACTCCCAGTACCCAGGAGCACAGCACAATCTCTTCAAAGGGATGGTGTATGCGTGTGGAATGTGTGCTGTGCTGGACCACCTTTGAAGTTGTGGGACCGTCGGTTTTAAAATAGTACTTTTACACCATGGTGGCCAGTCAGAGTACTCGCCCCTAGCTCCATCCTCGTTCTTCTTCTTCTTCTTTTTCTTCTCCCTCTCTTTTTCTCTCTCACTCTGTAGCTCTCTGTAAAGTAAAATGGGAGTTCACACATTGCGTGAGGGGGCCTGTCTGCAGGTTTGCTCCACATTCCTCAGACCCCTTTAATAGAGTCCTGTTGGCAGAGCCTCCCACCACCACCACCCCACACCTTAGCACACACACATACAGTTGATCTGAAACCCCCTTGTCAGACAGCAGCACACCTTCGGTTGCTGTATGAGAGGCACAGATAAAGTAATAACATAATGCAATTGAAACCACTAGCTTGTCAGCTGCCTAGCTACCTAAATAATATTTCTGTTTTGTCTTGATAGCTAGTTATGTAGCTATTTGGCCACATTGTTGATGAAATGTGCTGTTGTTCTATGTAGTCTGTTTTTTTTCACCTTGTCAGACAACATTTCATTTTTGTGCTCCCTACAACAGATTTTTCAGGGGTTTGACTCATCAAAAGTCACATTAACTGCATAGTTAGTGGGTAATAAGTTAGTTAGGAGGCACAGAAGAAATCAAGAATATAGCAGGAAAGGGCTAACTACATTAATATTAGCTGCATCTAGCCAGCTAAAGTCAACTTTACTGAGCTAGTTAGCTTACTCCTCAAAGTCTTTGCAAAAGAAATACTTTCTCATTGCTACATTTCATTATTTATTCCTGCCTTGTCAAGTTGGTAGGTGCCTAGCCATCTAGCTTCCTGACACCACTGATATTTAGTAAGAATAATTAGTGAAAGGGATAGTATGTGACAAAGTCAGGGCTTCACCAGAACATGCAGGAACAGTACTGTCATACATGAGGCATATATTATTTAATATGTATTCTGACATGACTTTATGTTTTTCTTTGTAGGTGACTATCTTGTCTTTTGAAAAAGCTGTTGCTAGCCACAAGTAGTGGTGTAACGGATCGTAGCTGATCCGTGATCTGTACGGATCACCCCCCACGGTTTGGCACGCATGTGAACTGCGGATTAATTGCAAAGTTCAACCATAAAGCTGCGTTTTAACCGAACGCGACGAGCGACGCGAATGCATGAAAAGTCAATGGCAGGAGGCGAATGGGCGGAGTTAATCGCGGCGAAACTGCGAGCGACGCGAAGTGAGCGTTCGCAACTGTTCACTTGAGTTAAAAAATGTTCAATTTGAGCGAAAATTTCGCCTGGCTAAAGCAATCACTTCAAGTAGGGCTATAAGCCACGCCCCCTCTCTTCAGCAACTTGCTAGCAGCATTGGCAATCAAAATGCTTGCTGTGACGTGGCGCGAAATTCACTTGTTCATTTTTCAGGCAAGTGATCAAACGCGTCCGGAAGGCGATTCAGCTTCGGTTAAAACGCAGCTTATTAATGGTGTGAAATACAGTTTTACTGCCGCTGTTACTTTTTAGTAATAATTCCCTAAATCTCGATGCAGAGTTGCAAAGATTAAAAGTGGAAAGTACAAGCGCCATTTTAAAAACCAGCAACCTTACTTTGCAGAAGCGTTGCGAGGACGAAGGCTGCGTCCGAAATCGCTCACTCGTTCACTCACTGACTACTCACAGTCATACAATAGATTAATAATTTTCTGGATGTAGTTTTATGTTTGCAAGTTTAATTGAACATTTGTATGAACATCTTTGTGTCTAACTGTGCCAGCTAGCTAGCTAGTCACTAATAATAGTGACTAGGTAGTTGCAACTGACATTAACCTGCCAGCTACATAATGCCGCTACCTATCTAGCGATCACTAGCCAACTTAATGAAAGAACAGCATCCAGGTTCATCTGTTCAAATTAGTTGAAACTAACGTTAGCTAGCTAGCTGGCAGGTAAGTCCAACGTTCAAGTGTAAAATGTACATATATCTGCATTATGTGGTGAATAGGGAGCGATTTCGGACACAGCCGAAGAACAGCAGAACAAGCTCTCATATTGCACTTTAATTTAACAATTGAGTATTGAATATTTTAGTTTAAGATTTTATTTAAACATTGGACATCTTGAATGTTGTTTTCATTTAAGACCATGGGCAAAAGTTCTTGCTTTAAGTGTTCTTTAAGTTCTTTAAGTAAGAAATGGAAAACAAAATTATATTTGTATCCCCCCCTTTTTTTCTGATCTGAAAAATGATCTGATCCGTGACTCAAAACTGTGATCCGATCCGAACCGTGAGTTTTATGATCCATTGCACCCCTAGCCACAAGATACAACCTATCTTGACAGAGTCTGCAAGAGAGGCCTGAAGGAGCCATGTGCATCACTGCTTTCAAATCCACGCCCATCATCTGCCTTGTAATGGAACTCCTTGGTACTCAGGTTTTGAGTGCAAACAGGATGGGAGCGAGGCAGGAAGGGTCTTGATCCTCTGAGGCTTTGCAAGCTGGTGTTTCTCTGTCCTACAGAGGGAGGACAGAGTCCCGCACATTCACAGACCAAGGTGTGAATGGCCCCGTTGCATAAACACTTCCCTGGTTACTAGGCAACTCTAACAGAAAGGTCCATTTTACAGAGGGGCCCTGCATATTATGGGATGTCTTTGAGCGGGAAGGAGCTGGGGCTGAGTTGTGGGGAAGGTCACAATGAAGATGTTTGTCTGTTTCATACAGACACAGACACACATAAATTTGCACAGATGGACTGATACACACACTCACAAAAGTGCCAGAGTAGTGTGTGTGCATGTGTGTGTGTGTGCTCACTCACAGATATTGGGTGTTAGTCAGTCTACCAAGAGCAAAGATATGGATTTATGCCTCAGCTCCAGGGAGAACCTCGCATAAATCTCAGCAAACACATCCCACCCTGCTGGCACTAAATAATGTGAGAGGAGTCCAGATCTACCTTATTACTCCTCACTGAAATGTCAAATATCACTGTGTTAAATAATGTATTTATAGCTCTGCATTTAAGTGTATTTGCCAAATTTATCCTTTTATTGCAGATTTTCCTCTCACTGGCCCACTCAATCTGACACAACTGCCAACTGGGTCCTGTTTACAGACTGTTAGCGCTAATTTATGTGGAGGTGTGCCGCAGCCACAGGTTTAACCTGCGTAAGTTTCCAGAGACAGGCTTGGAACTGCAAAGCTGCTTCTGGGTCCTGGTCTCAAACTTGGCCACAGCTCACAGCCCCAGGAGATTGTCTCCCAAATTGGACTCTTTTAATGAAGAAAAAGTCTCTTACTCAACACCACCTCCTTACACTAACAGACACACAGACGCAAACACAGACTCTCTCCAGGACAGGCAGGAGACAGGCTCACAGATCAGGCTCCTTCCTCTTATGGCTTCATTAAGGGCTTAACTTTCCTACTATTGTCCTTGGTTCAGGGGTGGAAGACACTTATGCCCCTTTTCCACCAACACGAACTAGGTGCGAGTTCAGAGTTGGTTCAACTTGCAAACCTTCTAAGAACCAGTTTGCTTTTCCACGGGCTCGAGAGCCACCATAGAGCCACGTCATTACGTTTTACATTTACATTTATTCATTTGGCAGACATTTGGCAGACGTTTACGTCACTGTAAACGTCTGTATACGTCTCCGCTTTCCCGCTAGTGCCAACCGAGCACTTGCGACTGGTGAGCTGGAAACAGGGGAAGCCCAAACACTATCTATCAAAAATCTATCATTACTTTCAACCTGTGCCCCTTTATCCTCCTTGATTAACAATAATAATTCACAGAATAATTGACACCAATCACGTAAACGATTATGGTCCCGAAACAGCGCAGATTGTCTGTAGTTTGTGTGCTTGCGAAAGCTACAACATGAGATTGTTTAACAAAGATGGCATTTATCAATTTAAATTACGTTAAATACCCATGACACATCACAGCTTTTGTGAGGTCTGTGTTCTAAACGTTATTGTTCATTGCACTCAACCTAACCTAAAAGTTTATTCTCAGTAATTTAAATCGATTTAGTTCTGTTTTGTAATTTGAACTTTGTAACACAAGAAAGTTATAATGTGAAACATTTAAGAGAAAGCTTTTGGATTACTTGCCACTTAATCATTCAAATTGCCATCCTTGTTAATTAAACAATCTCATGCTGTAGCTTTTGCAACAGCACTCACATTTCAGACAATCTGCGGTGTTTTGTGAGCTTCCCCTATATCCAGCTCACCAGCCACCACTGCTGAAGCTAGCGGGAACAAACAACAACAACAAAAACAAGAGAACAGTGCTTTAAAAAACAAACCTGTCCACTACACAATGTTAGCCTTTTGTGAAGCCAAATGTTAAGTGACGTTGGTAGGTGAATCAATGGCAATGTTAGAAAGTAGCATGCTAATGTTATCTAGTGTTACCAAGGTTATGGTAGCTGGCTAGCTGGCTGTTGGTCAGCTAACATTACCCAAGCAAGCATAGCTATTAATTTCTCACATCAATGATACAAACAAACGTAATATTAATGTGAGAAATTAGTAACAATGCTTGCTTGGGTAATGTTAGCTGACCAACAGCTAGCTAGCTAGCCAGCTAGCTGGCCATCAATGTTACGTTCGTAACATTGATATGAGAAATCAGTAGCTCGCTAAACAGCTAAGAAATACATAGCTGGCTGGCAACAAGGTGAAACATTTGAAAAATAAAACTCTGGTTTTTCTTCTTCTTCTTTTAGGCAGACTAGACGCTACACTAGCTCTGGTTTTTTTAAAAAATGGTGGTCACAAAGTTTTAGTTGGTCATGATAATCCCGCCCCCAGCCCCTGACGTAACAGTTCTTGTTCCTAGACCAGCAAAGTGTTGGTGCCACTCTCAAACCAGTTTTCCTGGCCGAGACCCGGGTCTTTGGCTGTCGAAACGAAAGAACTGGTTCGAGATTAGGCACTGGCTCTGAACCAGCCCTCGAACTGCCTTGGTGGAAAAGGGGCATGAGAGTCTCAAACAAGATTCAGGGAGATGACATTACATGTGATTTTCAGGAGTTATGAGAAATCTCCATTTGGTTCTAAGGGACTATCTAGGAAGCACCATCCTCAATGTTTAGCCATTCCCATGGCAACCCCTCTACTCCCCTCTGTTGAATTGATACCCTGTGATGAAGGTGAGGTCATAAACAGGGGGTAAAGTGCGATCCCTGCTTCCTCATATCTCCCGCCCAGACAATAGCAACAGTAACAGTTACAAATAACATTCTGACAACATTCCTGTAATGCTGCAGCAGTGTTATGATGTTGTCACAGTGTTTAAGCAATTGTTCTAATTAGGGTCTGTGTCACCTTGGGAGGTCATGAGTGAATGACATAGCTATACTGTATAGTGCCACCTCTAGCAAAAAACATTCTTAAAACATTTGCGAAAAGTTATGGCAATGTCAGCACCGTGTGCATGATCCTTTGGAGTATGTACATGAGAAGGAGAGGTCAGGGGTCAGAAAGAACAAGAGCAGGTCAGCAGGGGTTGCTACAGTACTGCTTGGAATGGGAGGTTCCTCCTTCACCTGGGTGTGGTTAACATGCTCTCTCAAACATACCACTCATTCCCCTTCCTCTCTCCTATCCAAGCCACAACCATTAGAAAAGACCCTCTTGCCATAGTAACCACACAATCACACACACAACTGCTGTGGTTGTGTTTTATCAGAAACCTCATGCCTTCAGCCTGGGCTAAAGGTGAACCTATGAACCAGCCAGCCTGGCATGAGGACAAGGGTACAGATAGAGGCAAAAAGTAAAGGCACAAGGTAAAAGAGAGACAAAAAGGCATGGTTCACCTCTTTCCGCAGGTGCAAGTGACAGGTGGAGGGGAACATTATGGTGGATGAGGAATTCCAGCAGATGATCAGAGCACACATCTCTTCCTTGGCCAGAGGAACAAAGAGCCCACAGAGGGACGTGTCCAGGTAAACAGGGACCTGAAAGGAGATAAGAGAAAAGGGCTCACAGTGAAGACCAAGAAAGGGAGGGGAACAGAGTGAGCGTCTCACACAGACAGCAATAGAGATCCACACGCACCTATACTTGAACACAAACACACACGGTTGCATGAGCATAAAAAGATGCATACACACATGCACAGTGACAAAGAAACACACACACATACATGAACACTTGCACATGAACACATGTGCAGACATACAGTGACAGAGAACCACACATATGCGTACATGAAGACATATATACGCATGCACACAGGCATTTATACACACTCTCACACATACACACACACACACCCATGAACATGCACACAAAACATACATACATATACACACACAGATTAGCTTGGTGAGGAGGGAGACTGAATGTAGTGAAAAGCTGGTGTGCCATGAGTACATTCTAAAAAGATATTTGCTACTATCTATGCAAGAATCCAGAGTGGTAGACACAGTAACTGGAGATCAGTAATTCTCCTGGTAGGAGTGTGTGCACTCTAGTTTGTTCCATGGTGTCTGCAGCTGGTGCTTTGATGGATGGACAGACAGACACAGAAACAGGGTTCATTATAGGGAGATTACAGACTGTGCAGGGGCCCGGTGGTCTATGACAGCTCCTTTCACTCTCCAGGGTGGAGATCAAATGCCTGTTGTCATACAGAGAGCGATCCTCCAGCTTCTACCCCTCATTCCAAACATTATCACCCAGTCATTCAGAAAACTGCCTCCACTGTCTATGGCCTCAGCACATTCTGAAAGTACCACATCAACCACAGACTCCCTATAGGCCAGTCATCCAGGGAATTGCCTCTGCTTCAGATATTTACCACAGCCCAGTCATTCAAGACACTGCCTCTACAGCAGGTACTTAACACAGCCCAGGCATTCAGGAAATTTCCTCTACTACAAACCCCCTGAAGCCTAGTCATTCATTATGCCGTTTCCTCTATGACTACAGGGTAGTCATATTTTGATCAACCATGCCGCTCCAAACGTAGAGTTTGAGAGCAGATTAGAAAATCAGAGGGAACAATGGTCTCTGTGTGTGAGGAGAGCCAGATCCTCCTGCTCCTCTCCTCTGGCTCCTCTCCAGAGCTACTTCAGCTCTCAGCAGAACCAGACAGATAAGGATCTGAGGCCCAGCACCCCACACGCCTCTTTTATCCCTTGGAGCTTTTCAAAGATAAAAAGGAAGAAAAAAAACAAGCATGTTAAAAGGTAAGGACAAACAAATAATGTAGTGACAAGAAAGAGGACAATGGTGGAAAACAGGAACCCTTGGGTGTGCTCGTGTGTGTGCGTGTGTGTGTGTGCGTGTGTGTGAGAGAGAGACAGAGAGACAGAGAGAGTGAGATTCTGGTTCAGGTGTGGAAGTGCATTTCATGGCCCAGAGTTAGTAGTAACAGGATGTCTCTGAGTGAGAACCACATCATCACCATCATTGTAGTCATCAGCATTATCTTCAACAGCATCTTCGTCATTGTCATCGTCATCCCACAGAACTGCATAATACAGATAGGTCCCCATTCCTCCAGAAATGAACAATGATGTCATGTACCATCATTCCCCAGGTCTGACCAATGATGTATCAAATTCCTTTACAGCTGCTCTTTCACCACATCTGTTGGAATGACAGGGGTGTAGTCACACTGACAACTGTCTGCATCAGTGATTCCAACAGAAGGAAGCACACCACGGATCCTACAGTCTGTGTGTGAAGACAACCTGGAGCTGTCTAACAGCGTCAATATAGCACAAGGGACATTCTGGGACAGCTGGCCCCCTTCCAGCATTTAAATAAAGTGAGGGACATTCTGGGACAGCTGGCTGTCCGTTATGTGACCCAGAAGAATGCTCCCTCCCGCTTACTTCCTGTGCACATCTGCCAGGGAGGTGCTGGTAATGGGGTTATAAGAATGAAACAGCTGGAAGGAAGCCATTGTTCTTTCATCGGAAAGGTGGAGAGAATGACCTCTGAAATTGCTGCATTCATTTTTTTTCCTCCACTAAATTACAAAGGAAAGAAAGAGGCTATTGTTACAACACATATTGTAATCTCCTCCACAAAAATTAGATAGAGGCAAAATAGTGGATAAGGTTGTGGAAACCAAATTAAAGTAAAAATATCCAGTGCTGTTCTGTTACCCTCCAGTCAGAGTAACATATTTTTTTCACAAATCAAGTCATTAAAGAGCTTAATTTTATTGTGTCTTACTTTAATTATCACATCCAAGGACTATTATTAAAAGATTATTCAAGATTATTCAGATTTTTCTATCAAACCTGTCAACAACAAGAAACTTGTTATGGCTCATAGCCCATAGTGCAACAAACAAAGGAGAACATGGTAAAAACAAAACACAAATGTACTCACACACAAACAATATGTGTGCATGTTTGTACGTGTTTTTTGATTGCATAAGTGTGTGTGTATGTGTGCATGTCTGTGTCTGTGTGTTTGGGTGTGTGCACTTCTCTGTACATGCCTGAGTGTGTGTGCATGTCTATATGTGTGTGTTTGTGAGTGTGTGTATAAGTCTGTGTTAGTGTGTGTATGTCTGTGTGTGGAGCAGAAGGGATAGCACAGTGCACTTTCCTCAGTCATGGGTGCAGACAGGATTTTGGAGCAGTAGTATTTTAGCACTGGATCTGGGCACAGTTGAGAAGGTGGTGGGGCAAGGGGTGGGGGACCAGGCTCCAAACTGGGTTAAAAAAGGAAGACAAGATGAGGTCAGCTTCAAGGCTTTCTGTTTCTGGATAAGTGAAGTCATAAATCTGGGGTCTGTTTTATTATTTTCACTTTTTCACCTGCTTTCCTCTGGACCTGCAGCCTGCTCTGTCAGTATATAGCATGTAGATCCTGCACTCTGAACACCTGCACATGCACTGCAGTTAATGAGGGATTCATTTACACTATATCACTGACTCCTCCTACTGCACTCTACACACACACACACACACACACACATAAACATGCAAAGAAAGAACAAAGAAACACACACTCACAAAAGCATATGCACACACACAAACACATACAGATGCATGCACACTCACACAAATCATACACACATAATCATCCACACCCAAATAAACAGCTCAGAGACCTAAGACACAGAGAATTAATTATTGTGGGAGAAAGGGGGAGCAGGAGTGTGTTCTGCTGAGGAAGGTAGGAAGTCTAGTGAGAAGAATAGTAAAGGCAGGTCCGACAAATATATGTACATGTGTACATGCAGACACACAAACGCAAACATACACACAATCAAGTGCAGACAAAAAAGACACAAACACACAACGATGGGCACATATACACACACACATACGTGTGCAAGCTCTCTCCTGCTTTATCTGCAATGTAATGGAAAAGAAGGCAGGGTGGAGGGCCTGCATGTCTGTGCAGGGTGGGGTGGAGATCAATACCCCTGCTGTTCCTGCCAAACGTCAGAGTACCCTGCGCAGTGGGAGACACGGGAGGCCTCTTCCCCTGGAAAACCTTCTCCAACAAAAATAAATGGGTCCCGGGTACCGCAAGGAACACCTGCACAAGTAGTCAGCACAGCTATGGGATCCACTTACACCAGACCAAGCTCATGTGTGCGCATGTGTGCATATATGAAGGCTACACTATGCCACTGTAACATGCACTCACACACATACATGGTCAATGCTGTGTTACATCCATTGGATCAATGTTAATGGGCCAGCACCTCTGTCTACTCTGCTGTGTGCAGTCGATGTGGATGACTTGCATCATGTTTACATTTACATTTATTCATTTGGCAGACGCTTTTATCCAAAGCGACGTACAAAAGTGCAAATAGTGGGCAAACAACAGGCACAAGAGCAAGATGTGTACAGGTCATACAATGCAGATAGTGCTGAGGCTGAGTGCAAGGTCAGTGTCGCGAGCCAACTAATCTGAACTAGGATTACATATCAAATACAAGCACAGGGACAATAAAGTACCGCTATACTACCTAGGTAAGAGAGCTACAATTATAAGACAGGAGTCAGATTTACAAAGTCAAAGTTACAAGGTCAAAATGGCAGAGGTATCAGTCCAGGTAGAGTCTGAAGAGGTGTGTCTTCAGCCCACATCTGAAGGGTTGGAGTGAAGGAGTTGTTCTTAGGGGGGTGGGGAGTTCATTCCACCACTGGGGGGCGATGATGGAAAAGCGTCGTTGTGAGGAGCGTGGGCCTTTTGTCGTGTTGGTGGGTGGAGCGAGGCGTCCGGATGTAGCAGAGCGAAGTTGATGAGCGGGTGCGTAGGGTAGGATGAGGTCCTGGAGGTAGGTCGGGGCAGTCTTTCTTGCAGCCAGTGGAGGGATCTCAGTAAGGGGGTGACGTGGGAGAACTTAGGGAGATTGTAGATCAGCCTAGCAGCTGCGTTTTGGATGAGCTGCAGCGGCTGAATGGTGCAGGCTGGGAGGCCTGCAAGGAGGGCGTTGCAGTAGTCCAAGCGGGAGAGCATGGTGGCCTGGACGAGCAGCTGGGTGGAGTAGGTGGTCAAAAGAGGGCGACCTCCTGATGTTGAAGAGGAGGATTCGACAGGAGCATGTTGTCTGGGAGATGTAGCCAGTGAAGTCCAGCCTGTTGTCGAGGGTGACGCCCAGGCTCTTCACAGAAGTGGAGGAAGTTACTGTGGTGCCGTCAACAGTAACCGAGAGCTCTTGAAGAGGAGAGGGCTTGGCCGGGATAAACAGCAGATCAGTCTTGTCCAGGTTAAGCTTGAGGTGGTTGGAGGCCATCCATCTGGAGATGTCAGCCAGGCTTGCAGAGATCTTTTCGTTGACCTGGGGGGTGGAGGGGGGAAAAGAAAAAATTAATTGAGTGTCATCAGCATAGCACTGGTAGGAGAAACCATGTGAGTCAATGACTGAACCAAGAGAGTTGGTGTAGATGGAGAAGAGGAGGGGTCCCAATACATAGGAGCCCTGCGGGACACCTGTAGTAAGGGGAGTGGGTGTGGAGGTGGAGCCTTTCCAATAGACCTGGGAAGATCTACCGGTCAGGTAGGACCTGAACCAAGAAAGGGCAGTCCCAGAGATGCCAATCTCCGAGAGCTTGGCGATGAGCAGCTGGCGATTGACGGTGTCAAACGCAGTGGAGAGGTCGAGGAGGATGAGGACCGAAGACAGGTCGGAGGCTCTGGCTGTGTGGAGGGCCTCTGTCACCACCAGGAGTGCCGTTTCGGTTGAGTGCCCGGGTCTGAACCCGGGCTGGTGGGGATCCAGGAGGTTATGGTTGTGGAGAAAGGGAGACAATTGGTTAAGTACAGCACCTTCAAGGTATTTGGATACAAATGGCAGGAGGGATACTGGACGGTAGTTCATGTCAGATGGGTCAGCGGTGGGTTTTTTTAGCAGGGGGGTAACCATAGCATTTTTAAGATCAGTGGGAACAAGGCCAGTAGTCAGAGATGTGTTGATGATGGAGGAGAGATATGGGGCGATCTCACCGGATACAGACTGGAGGAGGGTGGAGGGAATGGGGTCAAGAGGGCAGGTTGTAGGTTGGTGGGATGTGATGAGTTGAAGAACTTCAGAGTCGTGGTGGCTGGGTGCCTTTCCGGTGGTTGAGGCTGTGGATGGAGGAGTGAAGGAGTCCCGGATGCTGGACACCTTCTTCTTGAAGTGAACCTTAAAGTCTTCTGCAGAAAAGAGGGGGAGAGGAGGGTGGAAAAGGTAGAGAAGAGATTGCGGGGGTTAGTGATGTTGGTGCTGATTTTGTTTTGGGAAAATGAGGACTTAGCTGTTGTCGTTGCAACCGTAAATGCTGTCAGCAGGGAGTAGTAGGACGCTAGATCGTCAGCGGATCTGGATTTCCTCCACTTCATCTCGGCAGCCCGCAGCGCAGCTCTGTCGGAGCGGAGGGAGTCGGTTAACCATGGGGAGGTTGTAAAGAAACATACGAACATTAGAACATAAGATGTTTACTAACAGAACAGGCCATTCAGCCCAGCAAGACTCACTGTCTTATCTGTAGTCTATAGTGTGACTGTGTCACGCCTGGTCTTGTGTCTCTGCCACCAGTACAAATCTATAGCTGTCTGAGACTGAGAGACACAGGCTAGCAGAGACTGCAAAGAGACATGGGCTGAGACTGTAAGAGTCCTTCTCCAGTAGGAAAACCACAAGCAGGAAAGAAGAATGATGAAATGGGAAGAAATGTAACACACTTAGTCATGGCCAGAGAGACAAAGACAGAGCTCTTTACTGCCTATAAAAAATAAATAACAATGCACTGATATTGCACTAATATTGCCCCAGAAAACTTAAAACCGCTGCCTCCATCTCTTCATGCATCAGTAAATAATACATCCTTTCCCACAGAGTTGCTGTATGATACTATGGCTAGTCAGGTACATAACAGCAAACTCAAATATCTATCAGAGGAGTTACTTTCCACCACATACAAGCTGGCCTGTCCTAAATCTGGCTCTCAGAGAAATGAGAAGTGAGTGAATAACCCCCTTCCCCCAAAAGAAAACTTTTGCAAGTCAAAAAAGAAAAAAGAAAAGAAAGGAAAAGCAGGAGACTTCATGTATCCAAATATGAAAACAAAATAAACATTTTCCTCAGAACCAACATTTATCCAATGCACTTACAGTACATACTATCCAATTGTTATTATGTCCTCTCTATTGCAACTATGAATTCCGTATTTAATTCTTTTTGCAACTATGAATTCCGTATTTATTTTAAACAGTGAGAGCCAATTGTCTCTGTTATGGGCTAGCACACATGAAGACTTCCACAACAATGATTTAAGATTCCTTGCCTTGTAGGGGAATTTTTTTTCCAATTTCCAATTCCAATGACACCTCATGCATACAGGAAACTGTTTACACGTATGCACTTATGTGTAATTTTATACTCACACCCATAAATGGCAACTCTGCATACACCACAGAGAGGTAACTGTCTGCACACACCTACTCATGGCCCTATTCAGATGCCTACACATAGGAAACAGTAAATACACGTGACTCTATACACACCTGCATGGCTCCAGGTAAACACTCTGCTAACTCTGGCATGGTTCTGCTAACATGGCTGAAAACACTCAGGTCAGTGCTGTGGAGTAGTTGTAGATGAATTATGCAATTTTCTGTAACCCCTTTTTCCACTGTGACAAAGTCTGGTATGTCAGATTAACTCAGCTGATCCGCTCCCATCGAACAAACAGACAACCACTTGCAGAACCCAGGAGGGGCAAAGACCCCAGGTAAATGTGCTGGAAGGATGACTGCCGATAACAATAAGCAGTTGGCAACACAGCTACCATTTAATACTGTTGATTTATCTGTCTTTTGTTTAGCTGTGTCAGACCCAACAGAGAGAGAAACTGAGATTCTAGCCTATGCAGAAACAGCTCACCACAGTAATCTCACCATGAGTAGAGCAATAGTAGCCCCTGTTGGCCATTTACAATTGTATTACAAACATCTCCCCCATAAGGCAAACCCTCCTCAAAAAATCCTGTACCTTGTTTTGTCATACAACTACAGCACCTCAGCCTATGCTTTGGAAAGACATTTATTTTAAAGTTAAATAGCCAGTTTTTTTGCTCTTTCTGAATGTCACTGTACTGATTGGAGGTTTAGCAGGTTTCCTACTGGCCTCCAGGGGTCATTGTAGGCATAAAAATATTCAGCAATGCATTTTAGGGGCTGATGTCTTCCCTATACCTTACAACCATCAGGTGGGGCCATCCAGCTTGTTATCAACGTCACCCCTCTGGAGCTCCACATTCTGAGGCCCAAATACAAACTATAGATGGAAACCAACAGAGAAACTTCAGGCCCTGCATATCATCAGAACTCCATGGGTTTCAGTGAGTGAAATGGTACTGTATGGATCTTGCTAGTATATGGTGAGTGGTGTGTACATAATTCCAGAATATTTAGTGGATATTCCATAAGATGCTTCAGAAAGGTGGCACACTGTACTTTCTTCTTTTCATCCTCTGTTGTTTCTCCTTCTTTTATTTCCTCTTGTCTTTTCCTCCTCCTGATAGTGTTAAAATGCAGAATGCAGACTATTGGAGGCATTTCCTGTACAGAACTGTATGTTTCCACACCCTATTCTTCCACAGACTGCCAAATCTCATGTCTTTGTCTCACTCTTTCCTGTCCCTCTGCGCAAGTTATCCCTGCTGGTCCACTGACACTGATCCTTACCAGCTACTGTAATGCAATCACAACCTCACATCACCTGTGTATACATACACAAATGCACACACACACATGAACAACGGACAAACACATACACATTGACTTTTATCTCACCTACCTTCAGTCAGTGACATAGGCAGTGCTGTTTAGACTGAGGGTTGGGTGGAGAGAGTAGAGTGCTTCTTTGATTGATAGGTCAGCAGTGGGGGCAGTATCCACTGTTACCTCAATTTTAGAACTGTTGGGCACTGATGTTTTCACAGGACCGCTGTGTGTAGCAACGGCCCGCTTGGTGTAACAGAGGTGTAACATCAGAATAAGAGCTGTGGTGTGCAGGATGACCATAAACACAGCAGTTAAATCTTTACTGCAGTCTCCACTCTTGCAGGTTGGGTGTGAGAGGGAGTCTGAGACTGGCTGACCCAGGATGTTCCCACACTTCCGAGACCCTCTTGTACCTGACCCAATTCCACAACTACTCACCCCACCCCCCCACAAATCTCACCGTAACCTTTCACCTTGCTATCTCAGACATCTCCTCTCTATCCACGTCTTTTGTTTGAGGTTGGCTGAAGAACTTCAGTCAGAAAGGCAAAGCAGACCACAGCCAGCACATTGCAGGGACCAACAGCAGTATCACTACAAGAGTCCAAGCTTGTGTCTTGGCCTGCATCTTAAGTCATGTTTTCCAAAATGTGGAAATTCTGCTGTTTGTTTCCATAACCACTTCAAAGATGGCCTCTGGTCACAATTATCAAAGACCTGCAGTGCCCTGAATATTTATTACTACCACTGACAACATAGAAAGAAAAAATATGCTGTAAAAGAAAATCTGTACATACTGGATATTTTTTCTGCTCGACTTTTTTTAATCTTGTACTTTAATCTTTATGGTAGGTTTTGTGCTCTGTACACTTAAAACCAAACGCTGAGCACAAACCTAAGATGTCAGGAGACAACTTATGGCAAAAGCCACAATGTAACACAGATATACTACACTGTGTATTGAATTATTGTAATGCACTCCTGTAGTGCACTAATACAAAAAGTACAACATCAAAAGAATGTAATGTAATGCAGAGTGTCTCTGCTATGCTACTGGAATACCAGTTTGCAACATACTACAGCAGGACCTCAAAATTATATACAGCTCAAATCATGATAGCACAGTATCTTCCTGGAGTGCGCAGTGTGCAAACATCAAACACACAACAGCAAAACAGAAGTGTGTGTTGCATGTGTAGGTGTATGTATCTTTTCTTCCCTCTTCTAACTATTGGGAGTGGCCAGGGGTTTGATGATAGGGGTTATTGGGGTGGGACGTATGGATGAATGAAGGACAAAGGGCACTAACACACTTTGGTCCTTTTGAGTCTGCGATGTAGTCTGTTTGTGTAAACTAAGCCCCATTAATTGATCCTTTTACATAAAATCGTGATATATCCATCTATACATAATGTGCTGCTTCAAAAAATATGAGCAGGTGTCGAAGGCAGTCTTCTTATACAAGATATTCAGTAACTGAATCAAATAATGTCGTAAAGCACTGACTAACATTATCCACGAATGCTTTCAACTAAATTGCTAAATTACATAATCTCCTAAATCAATTGCAAACATTAATGGGGAACACAAAGACAGATCTCATCTTCAGCAAAATGCAAAATTAGCTTGGGGGTTGTGGCTTGCATGGGGAGATGTACAAGGGGATGGGTGTGATGATGGCGCTTTTGTGGCAGTGAATTACCAAGCATTTTTCATTCTAATGCTTATATTAATTCCTATTACAGTTTTTTGCGATTGCTTACACACTTGTTGCAGAATTTGGCTCATTGTGTCAAAACTCTACACACAAGCCAAATAAGACACAACACTTGGAGATAAACATCTCACCTCTATGTCAAAATGAAACTCTGCAATCAAAACCTAACAATTCTTTTTCAAAATGGCATTTTTGCAACAAAATGATACACACATGTACCATTTGAATTACTCTTTCGAAGCAGCAACAACACACTGATGTACTTTATACAAAACACTGCTGTTGTTAGTACTTTGTATACCTTTTTAATTTTCTCATACAGGCTTCTGTGAAAGATTTTTCCAGTACAGTACATCTACTCACATTTCAATGAACACAAAAATGTAAAGGCTTCAGAAAAAACATATATACAGCTTATTTTTTGCCATTTCAGGTTTTTACAACAACAAAAAAAAAATCAAAGAAAAGTAGAATTACAGTACAATAATCAATACAATATGTTACTGTAAACTCACAGAAACAAAAATAATTACAGTAAAATTACAGTGCAATGGTAAACAAAAAATATTATTGTAAGGGATTGTAAGGGATGGGGTGGATGGTTTATGGATCCCGCCTTCGGTTAGGGTCTGGCCACATCACCTCATCCACATCACAAGCAATGTCATCCCTGCCTTTGTAGTGAAAATATCACCTTGCGTGCCATATCCAACCCTGGACTGACCCCACCTCAATGTCTCTGCATGCCTCTTCCATTGCTTGCAGAAGAGGCAGGCGGGCATGTGGTTAGCAGTCATACACTTTCCAACACCAAGCCGAAAAGAATTCCTCAATTGGATTGAGAAATGGGGAGTAAGGGGGCAAGTATACAACTGTGAAGTTATTGTGGTTGGTGAACCAGTCCCGGACCGGAGCAGCCTGGTGGAAACTCACATTATCCCAGATGACAACAAACCTGGGCTGCTCTGATCCGTCCTGTACAACTGCATTCAGTGTATCCAGAAATGTGATTATGTGTGCAGTATTGTAGGGACCTAGGGTGGCATGGTGATAGAGAACTCCTTGCAGACTAATGGCGGCACACAGGAAGATATTTCCCCCACTCTGCCCTGGGACATTCACAACGGCTCTTTGTCCTATAACATTTCAGCCCCGACGCCTGGTTTTAGTTTTGCTTCATCAATGTAAATGAACTCTGTGCAGCTGCATGAAAGTCCAGGACTCTCTGAAACAGAAAATGCGTACACTACCATGAATATGGTGTAACTCAAAACAGGACTACAATGTCAACATTTTCACACAAGGGTAGGGATGGGGGGTGGGTTGAGTCAGACACATTCAGTCAAAACTACAAGCTACAGGCAAGGCAGGTGCCCCCACAGACAACATCCCCCCCACCCCCAGAATGGGGGCACCTGCCTAGGTCACATACTGCTTTGACTGATTGTATCTATGCAGTTGCAATAAGACACAATATACTGCCATTACTGTATTACAGTATAGTACAGTGATACTTACTTGCACATAGTCATAGCAAAGGTCTTTGACTCCAACGCTGTTCCTCTCAAATGGAACCCTGTACAGCTGCTTCATTGTAGGTTGGTGTTGACGCAAGATGCGGCAGGGTGTCGATATACTGACACGGTTGATATTATGGAATGTTGTGTGATCTTGCTCTCGTAGTTGATGTAGGCGGATGGTGTTGTTTGCCAACACTATATTGACAATGGCCAGTTCCTGTTCATGGGTGAACAGACGTTGCCGTCCAAATTTTTCTGAGCCTGAATTTTTTTTTTTTTTTGGGGGCAAATGGGACGCACGTACATTTAGCCTTACCACAACAGCTTTAATTCAAAATTGTAAAAAAAAAAAAAAAACATTAATACAATTTTGTATTACCATGCTCAAATTTAAAGTGCTTCCTTTTTTCTTACAGTTTTTTTTCAATTGCTTAAGCACAATTTTGAAAACAGGGCCCGGTTTTTCAAAACACTTCACACAATTAGCACAACACTACACCCAAGTAGCACAACACCTCTTATCATGTGCAAAATGGAACACTTTAGTCAAAACGATACAATTTCTTATAAAAACCCTATTTTCTTGTCATAACATAAACACATCCATCATATGGTCTGATTCTGCTTGAATCAGTTAAACACTCCTGTGCTCAACCTAAAACACTTTTAGCATTTACACAGAGAAAGTGTAAAAATAAATTCACCAACACTACATGACACCAGTTATGCAGACTAATGAAAATATTTATTTCTTTTCATATACTCAAGTCAGTCGATACTGAACATTTCAACAAAACATTCATAACAAAACATTTTCCAGTTTTCATACAGTATTACTGAATGTACCATTGTACTGTAAGCTTACAGTAGTACTGTAACATAAATTACATATCCAGTTCAGTACTGAAAAAAAAAATAAAACTAAACATCATCTCTCCGCCTAGCTGGATCTGGCCACAGGGCCTCGTCAACATCACAGGCTATATTTTCATTTGCAAGGCAACGTGGGAAGAATCTTCTGGAGTGACGAATCCACCCTTGTATTGATGCTGCATCAATTTGATCACATGCTTCCTCCATAGCTTGAATGAGGGGCGTCTGGACATAGGGCCGGAGATCATAAACCTTCCACCGCCATGCTGAGAAGAACTCCTCGATGGGGTTTAGGAAGGGGGAGTATGGTGGAAGGTATTGAACTGTAAATTGTGGGTGTTGATGAAACCAGTTTTGGACCAGAGCAGAACGATGGAAAGATACATTGTCCCAGACGACAATGTATTGCATCTGGTCCCTTTGGTTTGCTGCTGTGATAACATTGTGTAATCTGTCTAAAAATGTAAGAATGAGGTCAGTGTTGTAAGGACCCAAGTTGGCATGGTGGTGGAGGACCCCATTCTGTGTAATGGCAGCACAAAGGGTAATGTTACCCCCACGTTGCCCTGGTACATTGACAATAGCCCTGTGGCCAATGATGTTTCTTCCCCTTCTTCTCACTGTTGTCAGGTTAAATCCAGCCTCATCAATGTATATAAACTCATGCGGGACTTCCTCCGCATCCATTTGCAAAACTCTCTGAAATACAGGAAAAGATCACTTTGTGTAGATCAATATACTGTAGGTCTCTCAGGGCTCAGGCAGGGACTCAGGCGCAGACAGAAAGGCAGGGTGCAAAACGAGGTTTATTGAGTCCGAAAGACGTAATCCAGAGGCACTGTCAAAAACAGGCAAGGTCAGAGATCCAGATAACACAGCGAACAAAACCAAAAACAGATCCAAAAATCGAAGTCACGAAAACGGGCAGAGAAACAGAAAAACCGGCAAACAAGAGAAAAGGCACGTAACGAAAGCTAATCAATAACGAACTAGTAACAAGACAAGACACAAGCGGGGAATATATAGGGCGGGACTAATGAGGTGATGTGATGCAGGTGCGCAGGCAGGCAGGTAACCAGGTGGGTGGAGACAGGGCGGAGGGCAGGGCAGGGCTGGAACACAGGGAAAAAAAAACAGAATCACATGCCACGAAAACAAAGAAAAAACCCGGCTAAGATGTCGGGGCACTGACAAGGTCTGCTATACAGTAAAATTACATGTACAGTAAAAAGGTTATGTGTGCAGTACACAATACTACAGTCAGTGAACAAAACTTACCTCCACATATTCACGCCGCAGGACTTTCACCCTGTCTGAATTTCTTTCAAATGGCACTCTATACAGTTGTTTCATCAGAACTTGATGTTTTTTAAGGATACGGGCTATTGTTGACAGAGAGACCTGTTGGACATTATTGAAAATTGTGTGATCATTGACAATATGGATTTGAATTATTCTAAGTCTGATTGCATTATTGGCCAAAACGAGGTTTATGATCTCTCTCTCTTGCTCCTGTGTGAATATGGGGCCCCTCCCTCCTTGGTGTTCAATCCTATGTAGGCCAAACAAAATACATGTAGCTTACTGGAGAATGATACAGGAATAGATACCAAAACTGTTGATATAGTACATGCAGTAAGCTATGGATTTTCTGTTGACAGAAGATAAGTTTCTCACCTGTGCTCTTCATGAAATGTCCGAACTATTGATGCCACCGTGTACCTGCTTAGGTTAGGCTGTACTCTCAGTCCAGCCTCCCTCAGTGTTAGTCCGTGGTTTATTACATGGTCCACAAGTGTAGCACGAATTTAATTAGACAGATTTGGTTGTCTTCTTCTTTGTGCACGTCCAACCCCTCTCCAGGTCTTCCTCTCCCTCTACCTCTTCCTCTTCCTCTTCCTCTACCTTGGCCTCTACCTCGGCCTCTTCCTCCACTTTGTTCTCTCCGGATTCCCCCTCTCATCCACACTCTCCCTCTTCCTCTGACACCGTCCATTTTTGTTGAAGACAGGTGAACTTACCTTTAGCCTTTTTATAGTGCTTAAACCTGATTGGTGTGTCTACAATTAAGCACCTGTGCGTGTGCACACCTGGTGGCTGTGTTTAACCAATTGGTTCATGGTTGTGTTCATTTGAAAGCCTTTGCTTTGAAATTGCAAAGAAATGACATCATGATAAATTTCTGTGTCAAATGTATACCAGTGTGTTTAGTGTTTTGCAAATCACTGTGTGTAGTGTTTTGCAAAAAGTGTGAAGCTGACAATGTGCTTACAGTTGTGCAAATCTGGGCCAGTGTTTTGTTGCTTGAGTGTAAGGTTTTGCTAATTGTGGGAAAGTTTTAATTTTAATGTGTAAGCAATCATAAAAAACTGTAAATGCTATTAAAAATGAAAAGTGCAACTTCAATAAAAGTTGGTCGGGTAGCAAGATATGCTGTGTTACAGCTTTGTCCAAGTCATCATCATGGAAACGGACCAATACATTGAAAATTCTGTCCATATTGCGGTTTGTGGACTCGTCAACGTTCTGTGAAAACATCTGTTTTGACAGCTTGTGCACTAAACATTGCCTACTTTCACAGGCAATGTCGTGAGTGGATAGGTAGCTGACCTGTGTATTTGACACGCTAAGTTTAGAGAGTGCAGTACTGCCCTGTGAGAATGTTTTGCACAGGTCAACTGGCGCTGGCGCTATCCTGAAAGACAGGTCATGTTCCGCAATAAATGTACAAACACTGACTTTATGATTGCATATGCGGTCTTGGACGGATGAAGTGGCAGCAGCTACAGTGGCCACAGCTCCCGGCAATGTTGACGAAGAGCCCGAACAGCTGCTTTGTGTGAGGGATCTTTATCATGCCAAGACAATACCTTTTGCCACCTGTCCCATACTCTATTTGTTTCAAACACACGGTGCAAAGCAGCTCCCGGGCTCGTTTAATTTGTGACAACATACGCCCAAAGTTTGTCCGTCATTACCGTTTTCATCTAACCAAGCCTATTGCCATTTATTTTTCAGCCCCTGTTCTATGCTTGTGTCTGCGCCAACCTTCACATGTTTCACTTCCATGCTCCATCTATTTGAATGCATGCAGTAATCAACTGATACAGTCCCCACAAATATTTCCTGGCACCGCCTCACAGAAGGTTGAAACTAGTTGCCGATTGGATAAGAACAGTACTCTTGTGCCAGTACGTCGCCTACCCAGGCTACCATTGGTTAAAACTCATACGAAAAAACATCACACCAGTGATTGTTTTTAATAAAATTGCGTTCCAGTCTGGTAATATCAGAGCCCGTATACGCTAGTAATAATTTATTAATTTATATGAGGTATTTATATGAGGTTGCCAGGGTGTTGCTCAGTGGTTGCTAGGTGGTTGCTAAGATGTTGCTAGGTGGTTGCTAGGGCATTGCTGGGTGGTTGGCAAAGAGTTGCTAAGTGGTTGCTAGGTTGTTGCTAGTGTGTTGCTTGGTGGTTGCCAGGGTAAACAATATGCTTGCTAGGGACACACCTACTTTTGGGTCACATGACCCAAAGCAGCATATCAGGTTGCGTGGCTATTGGTCAAATGGTGATCGAGTGGTAAGACTTTGAAAACTGAACTGAAGTGAATGGGAGAATGGAGGGATGAGTGAACGACAAAAAGACGAGTACAGGTCAGTATGGCTTTCAATGAATGTTGGGTGGTGTGACGGAGAAGGAATTCTCCACACAAATGTGCGCATCCTCCTCGCTATGAGGAAGCGGGGGAGTGCGGCAATAGATGTAGTTGCACAGTGTTAAAATAATACACGGACTCAGTTTAAATTGTATCCGTTTATTTCTTCAGCTAGCAATGTCGTGTCCAGTCCTGTAAAAGGAAGAAGATTGTTACAACAATGTATGTTTGGATTGTTTGTTTGTTGTTTGGATTTCCTAAAGCTCTAATGTAGTGAACACGAGCGTTTGTTTCAGGTGCACACGAAATAAGCAATCGCGTTTGCTAAGATAACAGCCAAGCAATTATGATTGTTACTTTAACACAAAATGGGATAATTGCAATTAAAAGTTGAAATGACTCACGTGTGGGGTAGAGCTGCTGCCGGGAACAGGCAAAAGGAGTGCATACACCGATCATGGGAATTATATAGCATTATGGGTAGCGTAGTTCCCATCTGTTGAAACGCGAAAGGGGGAGATTGTGCTGCCAATGTAAATTTTATCCAGCAATATGTTTATTTGAAACAAAACATGTGGGATTGTCAATGGAATGTATGTATTTCATTAGGGGATGAATCATTGTCATAATTTTGTGCTCTATTCATATAAATTGATTTTAATATTTTGACCCAGGTAATGGGTTAGTCCAGGGAGGGGCTCACACTACTTAAGCACCCGAGTTCTGTCATTTAGGGAAAAGGAGGCTGTAAGAGAGCATAGACGCTGTGAGCCAGTAATAGAAGGAGGCACCTTGAAGTCAAAGGCAGGATGGAGGAATGAATAAACGAGTAAAAGACGAGTGCGGGTCAGTATGGGTTTCAATGAGTGTGGGTGGCATGACCTCAGCCAGTGTATGAGGTACTGTGACTCTAGGCCAAAAGGTGACGGAGTGGTAAGCGGTTACGGCTTAGCTGTATACAAGTACCCCGATCGGGGTCAGACCATACAGGTTACAGTTGGTTTGGGGTCGATATCTCGAAAACTGTGGGAGGAGAAGCGGGACAAAATTTGGTGGAATAAGAAGAAAAAGAAAAAGAAGAACTAGAAAAGTGCATTTCCTGAAGAAAATGCAGTGTGTGATTGCAACCCAGCAGCAAAAACGTGCTAACGTATATCAGACGATCGCTAGGAAGCGACTAAGTGGTTGCTAGGGTGTTGCTAGGTAGTTACTAGGCTGTTACCAGGTGGTTGCTAAGGTATATAAGGTGGTTTCTAGTGTGTTGCTAGGTGGTTGTGAGGGTGTTGCTAGATGCTTGCTAGGGCATTGTAGGGTGGTTGCCAGGGTGTTGCTAAGTTGTTGCGAGTGGGCGCTAGGGTGTTGCTAATTGGTTGCTAGGCGGTTGCTAGGGTACACAATGTGGTTGTTAGGGACACACCGACCTTTGGTGACCCGAAGCAGCATATCAGGTCTTTGAAAAATGACTTGAAGTCAAAGGGAGGATGGAAGGATGAATAAATGAATGAAAGACGAGAGCGGGTCAATAAGGCTTTCAATGAGTGTTGGGTGATTTGACCTGAAGCAGCATATGTGGTACGGTGGCCATTGGGCCAAAGGTGACCGAGCGGTAAGACTTTGAAAAATGAATTGAAATCAATGGGAGGATGGAGGGATGAATGAATGACAAAAACATGAGTGCGGGTCAGTATGGGTTTCATTGAGTGTTGGGTGGGATGACCTGAACCAGCATATGTGGTACTGAACTCAGTTCTCATGTAAATGTGACAGGTAATGTAAATGTTAAACAGGTCAATTTTTTGCCATTGTGAAATACATGTATTATATGCAAGAATGTTTGCCATTAGAAGAAGCCAAATGATTTTTGCCATCTCAGGTCAGTGAAAGTTGACCTGAGTTTAGGTGTCAGGGTCAATGAATGTTGATCTGTGTGTAGCTGTCGGGAATGTATCACCACCATTGGGACAGTTGGAGAAATTTTCATACAGATTGGTATTTGACACATCCAAAACAATCATGCAAAGTTTCATGATAATAGGTCATAGTTAATTCAGTTTAAGGGCTCCTGAAATTTGATTTGACATTTGACATTGACACCCACTCTTACACTCACATGAGAAGCATGAGAAACATGAGAAGAAGAAGAATGAGGTAGAACTGTAGAATGAGGTAGAACTGTAGTGTGCAATGTTGCGGTCCATGTGCAGTGTGTGCAAAGGGCAGAGAGCAGCAGTCATAAAGTGCACTTGTGCATTGTTGTAGGGTGTCAATGGTCATTGGTGGGGGGGTAGCAGCAATAACAGTTGTGTAGTGTGTGAGGAGTTGAGTGGTGTTCCTTGAGGTATGTGTGTATCAGTCAGTAACTCCTGGTTCAAAGAGGTTGAGAGGGACCAGGTGTCAGACGGCTAATCACGAGCCTGATTGCCTGTGGATAGAAACTGTTTGTTAGTCTGGATGTCCTGGACTTCATACTTCTATAGCGCTTGCCTGAGGGTAGAAGTGCGAAGAGGCTGTGCTGGGGGTGTGAACTGTCCCTGATGATGTTGTGGGCCCTCCTGATGACCCTGGTGTGGTATGTGTCCTGCAATGGGGGGAAGGCTGCTCCTGAAATGGACTCTGCTGTTTTAATCACACGTTGGAGAGCCTTCCTGTCCTGAGCAGTACAGTTTCCATACCAAACAGTGATGGAGCTGGTAAGGACAGTCTCGATCGTACTCCTGTAGAAGTTGCTGAGAATTTTGGTTGAC
This sequence comes from Megalops atlanticus, assembly GCA_019176425.1. Lineage (NCBI taxonomy): Eukaryota > Metazoa > Chordata > Actinopteri > Elopiformes > Megalopidae > Megalops > Megalops atlanticus. Next base: position 37,298,692 of record CM032886.1, on the reverse strand, counting down.
ATCCCAAATTTCCTCAGCCTTCTTAGAAAGTACAGTCGTTGCTGGGACTTCCTGATGGTGTGCTGGGTGTTGTGAGACCAGGTGAGATCCTCACTGATGTGTACACCGAGGAATTTGAAGGTTTTCACCCTCTCCACCTCGGTCTCCCCAATTTGCAGTGGTGTGTGCAGCTCCCCCCTCTTCCTTGGATCAACAATCATTTCCTTGGTCTTGTCCGTGTTAAGGTAGAGATTGTTGTCCTGACACCAGGCCACCAGATCTGCCACCTCCTTCCTGTACGCCGTCTCATCCCCACCAGTGATCAGTCCAATGACTGTTGTGTCGTCAGCGAACTTGATGATGCTGGTATAATTCTGGGAGGCCACACAGTCGTGCGTGAAGAGCGTGTACAGCAGGGGGCTCAGCACACAGCCCTGGGGGGTCCCTGTGCTCACAGTTCTTGTGCTGGATGTGCGGCTGCCAACTCTGACTGACTGGGGTCTGTCTGTTAGAAAGTTCAGCACCCAGTTACAGAGGGTGGGTGCCAGTCCGAGGGTGAGGAGCTTTTGAGAGAGTTTATGAGGGACGACCGTATTGAATGCTGAGCTGTAGTCGATAAACAGCATTCTAACATACGTGTCCTTGCCCTCTAGATGTGTGAGGGCTGAGTGAATTGCAGTGTTGATTGCGTCGTCAGTGGACCGGTTCCGTCGGTAAGCAAACTGCAGAGGGTCTGAGGTGTCCGGGATGGTTTCCTGAATGTGAGCCATGACTATCCTTTCGAAACACTTCATCACAATGGGAGTGAGTGCCACAGGGCGATAGTCATTCAGGCAGGTCACGGTGCTTTTCTTTGGGAGGGGCACAATGGTGGTGGACTTGAAGCAGGAGGGCACACGTGCTTGCTCAAGGGACAGACTGAATATGTCTGCAAGCACATCAGCCAGCTCTGCTGAGCAGACCTTGAGTGCACGCCCCGGGATGTTATCTGGTCCAGCTGCCTTCCGAGGGTTTATCCTCCTCAGAGCCTTACGCACGTCTGCCGCTGACACAGTGAGTGATGTGTTCTGTGTGCTCTCCATGGCCATGGCCTCTCTCTGTTGGTGGTCGGTGTTGAGGGCCTCAAAGCGAGCGTAGAACTCATTCAGCTCATCTGGCAGCGTGGCGTGGCTGTTTGTGACCCCCCTACTCCTCTGCTGGTAGTCCGTGATCCACTGCAGGCCTTGCCACATGCGCCGGGAGTCAGCGGTGGTGTAATATCCCTCCAGCTTCCGTCTGTATTGTCCCTTGGCTTCTCTGATAGACTTACGCAGGTCGTATCTGGCCTTTTGTACTCCTCAGAGTTGCCTGAGACAAATGCGGCGGAGCGGGCACGTAGCATGGATCGGACTTCCCCGTTTATCCAGGGTTTCTGGTTGGGGTAGTGACTGCATCTTTTTGTGGGGACAATGTTCTCAATGCAGGTGCTGATATAGCCAGTTACCCCTGAGGCATAGTCCTCTAAATCAACAGTACAGTCCTCTCTCAGAGCAGCAGTTTTAAACACGTCCCAGTTTGTACTATCAAAGCAGTCCTGAAGCATCAGATGTGTTTCCTCAGTCCACACTTTAACAGTTTTACTTACTGGTGGGGCTTGCTTGAGTTGTTGTCGGTATGATGGGTAGAGGAATACGGAGATGTGGTCGGACTGTCCGAAGTGCGGCCGAGGTGCGGCCTTGTAGGCGCCCCTCACGTTGCCGTAAACATGGTCTAGAATGTTGCTCTCCCTCGTCGGAAAGCTGATGTGCTGGTGGTACTTGGGGAGGACAGTCCGTAGGTTGCAGTGATTGAAATCGCCTGCTACGATGAACACAGCGTCGGGTGTGCAGTTTCTTGTTTGCTGATCGCGTCATGCAGCAGCCCCAATGCCATAGCGGAGTTCGCCCTTGGCGGAATGTAAACAGCCAGAATGAACACTGCGCTGAACTCCCTCGGCAGGTAAAAGGGTCTACACTTCACCATCAGCAGCTCTATGTCGGTTGAGCAGTGTTTTCCGACAGTCTGCACATCCGTACACCACCTGTTGTTGACATAGACACAGACACCACCGCCTCTGTTCTTTCCAGACGCCGCTGTCCGGTCCCCACGGTAGACGGAGTGTGTTGTTAGCTGAATCGCCGAGTCTGGGGTGCTGCTCGAGAGCCATGTCTCCGTGAGGATGAGAGCACAGCATTCTCTTATCTCACGCTGAGCTGTAATCCTGGCTCGCAGCTCGTCCAGCTTGTTCTCAAGGGAGCGAACATTGGCTAGAAGTAGGCTAGGTAGCGGCGGTCGCGTAGCTCTAGCCTTTAGCCTGGCATGTAGCCCACCTCTCTTGCCGCGCTTCCGTCTCGGCCGCTCTGTCCTTCGGCTGCGCTGTTCACTCGAGGCCAGTGTTGCTGGGCCTTGCCGGTTGTAGCGATTGGAGCCCGAACGCAGAAGAAAGTCAAAGTCCGAAAGACTGAAGCTAAGTTCGTGGTGAACTTTGCCGATGTCCAGTAGTGCCTCTCTGCTATGTTTCACTCTTGCATAAGTGAACTGTGCGTTTAAGATAAATATTAAAGTTAAAGTGTGGACACAGCTCATTTGCATGTATGTCATATTTGCTAAACATTTGAAAATTTTCCATTTTTGCACTGTTTGCTAAAAGTATGAAACATTTGCATAATCAGAAAGTTATGAAAAGTATGGAATAGTTGTTACTTGCATGAAATATCCATAGAAGGGTTTGAAGCATTTAAGTGAATGAGTAAAATATTTACTAAGCATAACATTCAACACTTGAAAGATTCACAATTTCATTTCAATGTGTGAAGTATTTGTTGAATTATATGACTTGGTTGAAGTATGTATGAAGTAATTATTTAATGTTCCAACTATTTACATAGACATTTAATGAAACAATGAACATTCTGGAAAAGTCTTGAATGTTTGTTAAATGTCTTAAATATTTGCAACGTATTTAAAACAAATAATCCAGCAATGTGCTATGCAATAGTGGCTTTGATCCTTTTAAATTTGGTGTCTATCCTGTGTTTTTCATAATTACATAATTTTCAGGGATTTTCATCATGCACCTTAGTTTATAATGACTTCCTGACCAAGGAGGACACTGAACAGAAGCAATGTCACTTTAAAACACCTGGTTGGTGCAACAAAACAGCCCAAAGCATCTCTGATTACTTTGGTATCAACTTTGCCAATATGCTAAGAAATGTTACACTGCTGCCTGTTGCCTTAGTGCAGCAGTGTTTTGAGAATGTCACCTGAGCTTGACTTTTTAGGCAGTGAGGACAAGAACTATGACTATGAGAACATGATGAGAAGGTGATAACATTTAACATTAGTGAGGTTGCAGGTCAGTGTAAATACCTTTACTCAGGGGAAGTATTACTCCCCAATGAGGTTTTCTCTGTGATAAGCAAAGGCGGAAGGGCAAGCTGGTCAATGGCGAACAGCACCTGTATTCCCAATTATTTCAGCAGATGGAGTCTTCTTTTGATCCCTGGACCAATAACTCACAGTGTATCAGACAGGGCTTGACTGGCCAGCTGAGATTTTGACCTGACCTTAAGCACATGCTCTGTGTCTCAGACATGATACAGCTGCTCTTTTTGTGTGTGTGTGTGTGTGTGTGTGTGTGTGTGTGTGTGTGCATGCTTGAGTGTGTGTATCTGTGTATATGTTCATACAAGGTTGTGTGTGTGTGCATTAGTGTGTGTATCTCTGTGTGCACACAAGTATGTGTGTGTGTGGGTGTGTGTGTGTGTGTGCATGAGTGTGTGCATCTGTGTGTATGTTAATAAGAGTTTGTGTGTGTGTGTGTGTGTGTGTGTGTGTGTGTGTGTGTGTGTGTGTGTGAAACCTAAGAGGGGCTTATCCCTCTGTACATGTACAGATGCCAACCTTTAACTTGGCTGATTGTCAAACCTGCCAAATCAACAGTTATACTGGTTTGGCAACAACCATCAACGTCTGTTGAACTGAATTGACTTAAATCTGCATTGTGCTCTATTGACTTGTCTTTTTTTGCAACACTTTGGAAAAAAGTGAAAAAAAAAACTATTTTGTTTTGTCTCCTGTGTCATCAATTACATTTGATAGTGTTTTGGATAGTATAATTCCGAGTATAATGTAAAATTCAGGCGGCTGCCACATGTTCACCAAACAGGAAGTGAAAAATAGCCATTGCATTGAACTGTCCATAGGGGGAGCTCTAACTTCTATCACAGCAGAGCCCTATCATGTCCCCCCTAACGAAGTTGGAGGGGGAGATATATGTTTGAGAAGGAAAACATTTTTTGTAGTTAGACATTCAGAACCAGAAAAAGTCAACGTATCATTATTACAATCTTCCTGAAAGTTTGAATGAACATTGCATGTAAATCTATGTAAGCTGGGATAGACCCTAGGCATCCTGAGGAACCATGTGTGACAGGGTGAGGGAAAACAGACTCTGTCTGAGGTGAAGATTGCATTGCCCTGCCCCACCCTGTCTCATTTGGTCATTCTGTGTTTCTTCATTCTCCCTCTTCAGACAGACTTCAGACAGTAAAAGTCAGACTGCTGACTCTGCTAATATTTCAATGTGGTACATTTTTGGTACAAGATACACCCCTCTGTGGTCCCACAGGCACTGCAGCCAGAGATCTGATTACTCACCCATAAATGAATACTGATTTTTGAGAGTCCCTCAGACAGCCCCTGGAGTGTTGTATGTATTGCTCAGGTGAAGGAAGACATCCACTGCAGGAAGAGAATGGGCTTTTGGGAAATTTACCAAAGAACAGAGGGACATTGATTCCACAGTGTTCCCTCAAGAGACAGGGTGGGGCGGAGTGCACACCATGGAAGGAATGACCCCCAGGGGACAGATGACATAATGTGAATCTTGGCAGAGTACATTCCCGAATCAGAGCTGATGGTCCTTCTGGGTGCCCAGGGGAGTGCAGAGTAGACAATGCACATTTCCTGCTGCTACTCTCACCATGTCCAGAGAGAAGAGACCATGCACACTGACTGTGCTATACATATGCTCACACACAAATACTCACAGACACAGACACACGCACGCACGCACACACACACGCACACACATAAACACATACACACATACCCCTTGTCTTACACAATATTTGGAGGGGGCTGTGAAAAGCAGCTGTGAAAATACACTGCAGTGATGTCACTTCAGAGGGGTCCATTAAAGGTGTGTGCCTAAGACTGATCCCGGTTCACTTTGATCTGATAGCTTTATGGGTTCCTAGAGAGATCCCAGAGAGCAGGGACAGGGAGTGAGGGGGGGCTGTCCGACAGTAAACAGGATGACACTCAACAACATGGAAACCTTCACCCTGAAGGAACACTGTCTCTTCACGGTCAGGCAGAGATGAGAAAACAGCCCCTGTTACAAGCACAGCATAGCTGGCACCAGTGCAAATCGCAGCTAAGCCATGACCAGCAAGGGTCCTGCGAGCTGGGCTCAGACACTTGCTGTGGCCTCTGTGTTGTTGGAGGTGTTTGAGGCTCATGTCAGTCCAGTCCATGCTAGTGTGCCTCAGGTAGTTTGGCACCTCCACACAGTCACAGGGCTCCAGCTGCAGTTTCAAATTATGTGGGTAAGATGCCTAAGAAGCTGTTTTTGTGCATCACCATTTTGCAGAGAACCATATGCTGGATCTATGGAGCATAGACACAAGGACTGAAATCCTGAGTTTCAATCCAATGAAGTGTAAAAACAATTCTATAACCAGCAAAAACACCCTTCCAGATTCTTAGAATGGTGAGCTAAAAAGGTGTCTTGAGCAGTATTCCATTAGAGACAGTTGAATGCTATTGCCTACCAAATAAGCTCTGAGCCAAAACCTGATCAGCACTCTGACAAGTAGAGATTTTGGGCATAGTTTACAAACACACAAATGTTTGCCTGTTTAGGAAATCTCTTTTACAAACCATGTCTTGCCCACTCATGGATCAATGATTGCAAAGTGGCAGTTATATGAATAAACTCTTCTCTTCTTTCATAAAGACAGCATGAAAATACAGCCATGGAGGAAGGGGGAAAAGAGGCAGAGTCATACAGAGAGCTGGTGTGAGACAGTAATGACTCAGGACAAATTCTCCACAATACTGCTGAGCTGGACTTGCAGACAAAAAGGCAGGTGTAAAAAATACCCTCACCTCTCTCTCCAACTTAAGTACTGGGGTCTGCAGTCAAATGCCAGATCTATAGCATCATACACAGCTAGCTGGTCTCAGATCAGGGAACAGGACAGCATGGCTACTCCATTCTCACAGCTCTATTCCCAGTCCTTTCTGTTCCTCTCTGTTTGCAGTGCTTCTTCTCTCTTGTTCTGTTCAGTCTTTTCACACTCTCTGTTGCAAGCACTCTCCCCAGCAGCTGTGAAAAATGTTGGAGTAAGATTTGTCAGAGAAACTGCCTGGTTCTAGCCAGGTTGGGACGTTACTTAGGTTTCTGATCACTTTCAGCAGCAGAGCATCACATACCCCCTGACCCCCCACACCAGCTCCTACCCAGCAGCTCATGGCCCAGATGGTGACACCCCTTGCACCACAAGGTCAGGTGTTTCCTGGCCTCCAGTGCAGCCTTCTCGTCACCAGAATTCTGTTGTGTTTTTCGTTAACCACACCTTAGGTTGCACAGTAACTCTTCTCTGTACTAATATGGCACCAAGAAGCCATTAAAATTAGTGGTCATGTCAGGAGGTAAGCTGACAGTTGCTGTCGTTGTTGAGCCTCTCATGAATATTAATTGGGTACCACAGGTGCGTTGTTGAGCTGGGGTTTTCGGATGATTGCCGCCACCGAACTGGCAGGGCTCGCGGCTGTTCTGAATTGTCATTTCCGGGGTGACAGGTATAAAAAGGCTACAATTGAGGCCATGTCCACACGTACACGGGTATTTTTGAAAACGGGGGTTTTCCTCCTTCGTTCTTAAAAAAATCTCCGTCCACACGAAAACGCAAACACACGCTGTCAAGAGCATGCCAAACCAACAGGAGACGATATAACCCTAACCGTAAAGCCATGTTGGCCAATCAGAAGCCTGAAAAAAAAGTTATTATAGCGCACACTCTGACATCACAAGCCTGTCTACACGTGAACACTGAAAATGGAGATCTTCACCCCGGAAGGTGTTTTGCAAAAGATCCGTTTTCAGTGACCTAAAATGCCATTTGCGTGTGGACGAAAGGCCAAAACGCATAGAAAAAGCTATGTTTTTAAAAATACCCGTGTTTGTGTGGACAGGGCCTTAGACAGTCGGGAGTTGGACGGCTCAGGAAAAGGAAAGCTCCACGCAGCGGGTTTTGCTGGGGGAAATAATTTTTCGTTGGTTATGTTTTTTGCTGCTTCTTTTTGGTTGGTTTCGGTTTTGGTTTTGTTTTGCTGTTTTTTTTCTTTTGTTTGCGATTAGTTTGTTAATGTTAAGTTTCGTTCTTCTCTTGTTAGGGGCACCGAAGGTGCTGGAACCCTATTGTTTTCATTAGTTTTCTTCTTCTTCTTTTTCTTCTTCTTCTTCTTCTTCTTCTTCTTATTATTATACATCTGCAATGGGAGTCTATGGCAGCCCATAGATCTGTTCATATGCTTTTTATGAAATTTGGCACACTCATAGAGGACAGTGCCAACTGTCCACTCACCAATTTTGGGGTCAGTAAATCAAGCCCTCTAGCGCCACCATCAGGTCAAAGTTCAGCTAACATTTTTGGCCATAACTCCTGACCCTGTTGGAATTTTTCCAAAATTCCTTAGGTCAAGCCGAGTGCAACACACCCATTGCCGTCAAAGTCTGCCATATTGGATTTCCGCCATTTTGAATTTTTATGAAAACTGTTTTTTTGCTACTCCTCCTACAAATTCTGTCCAATCTTTACCACATTTGGCACATATAATCTTGAGTCCATGCTTCACAAAAGTTGTCCAAATATTTTAGATATTCCAAAGCATTCGCCCATAACATGCAAATGAGTTTGACAGCGAAGACACTAAACAGGAAGTGAGGTCATATCTCGGCAATGCTTTTGTGTCTTCACACCAAACTTGGTATATGGACTTCCTACACAGTCCTGACAGTGTCCAAGAAGTTTTGTGTCATTTCACCCCTAGGTGGCGCTATAACTAAAACAATTGAATTTCTGCTCATAACTTGTGATGTCTTTAGCTTAGAATTATGATTCTTTTTTCTTTTGATTCCTTGGGTCATGTCAAGTTGAACAGATGTAAAATTTTAATTTCCACTATATTTGGTTGTCTGCCATTTTGAATTTTAATGAAAACAGTCTTTTCGCTACTCCTCCCACAAATTTTCTCCAATCTTCACAAAAATTGAGTCAGAGCATATTGAGAGCATGCCACACAAAAGTTATCCATGATTTTTTGTTTATGGAAAGCATTTGCTAGTAATGCGCTAACAAATTCAACGGTGAAGACGCCAAACAGGTCGTGAGGCCACATCTACGCAATGCCTTTGTGTACTGACACCAAATTTGGTGCCTGTGTTTGTGACTATGCCCTGAGGGTGCCCAAGTGTTTTAGTGCCATTTGACTTGCACTATAACACATATTGCATATAACTTATATTATACCTATTTTTTAACATATCTTTTGAATTGCATGGCCTAAAATCATAATTCTTTCTTCTGCTGATTCTTTCATTGTGCTGCTTGCAACTGTATTTTCTTTTTGGTTTAATTTCGGGGGAGAACCCAGGAGGGGATCTCATTTTATCAACAATGTGTGTGCGGAGCAAGTGACAGCGGAGTGCTAAGGACCTGGACTGCTTCCTGGAGTGACACACAGAGCAGGCAACACAGCGGAGGTTGGCTGGGAAAGGAGAGGGGAAAAGAGGCTTGGGAGCAGCAGAGCAGCAGAGCCCCAGGTTGGGCAGGAGGCGGATTGGGGCGGTGCCCCTGCGTATTAAGGGATGTGACTGGCGGTGCTACCGTGGTGTGTGTGCCCTTTTTAAGTCTGCCCAGCCTAGTAGAGAGGGTGATCTGTGCTGTGTGTGTTCTCCCCCTCCCCCAGTGCAGTTGAAGTTCCTGCTCCGGGGCTGCACGAGGAGGACAAGCAGCAAACATCAGCGTCTGGAGGCAGCGGTCTGGACCATAAACACCAGCAGCACTCCATCCTTTTTCTTTGGGTTTTGTTTTTTTATTTTGGGGCGCAAGCGAGGCGTGGGCCGAGTTGCATCCCACCCCTCTTTTTTGTTCCTTTGTGTGCGTGTGTCTGCATGTTCGTGAGGGGACCTCCTCCACCCTGGTGTGTGGTACCCCCTCTTGGGTGGCCGAGAGGGGTCTCACCTCTGTCGCGAGGGCCGGCATGGGAGGCAAATCAGAGAGTGGTCACTGATTGGTGTGTGTGTGTGTGTGTGTGCACAGGGGGGATATTTATTTTATAGTGTGTCCGGGTTTGTGGTGTTGGGGGGGAGTCTCGCTCCTGGCACCGGGCCCAAGTGGTCAGAGGACGGGACGAGGGAAGGGCCTCCATGGGGGGGAGAAAGGTTAGGAGGGGAGGTCCGCAGAGCGTGAGCCGTCCATTGATGAACTGTGGTACTTTTAATTAATAAAGTTTTCATACCTGTATCTCCGGTGTCCTGGTTGTCTGTGGCGGGCAGATCCTTTGGGGGAACCTGTGCTGGGGTAGCGGGGGCCAGCGTTGGCAGCTTCTGACAGTCGCAAGAACACGTGCACAGGCTCCAAACTAACAAAATATTCTCTCTCTCTCTCTCTTTCTCTCGCTTTCTCTTTCTTCTTGCTCAAATCTCAGAAATGAAACCAAAGTAGATCAGAATAATATTTGTATGAGCCAGATAAAAGCAGGAACATGGCTGTGGTACTGTGGGGTTACAAAAGGTTCACATTACTGCAATTCTCACGACTGCAGTTCTCAGTCACTGAGAACAATGCCTGCATGCATGCAAAGTGATGAATTTTAATCAGTAAAAAAATATTATTTTTTGAAAAATAAACATATGAAGACACATATGTCCTCTTTATTACCTTTCTGCTTAACCATGGTTTGTTTTTTTTGAGTCAAATAATTTTCTTATTAAAAATTCAAAACCCTCTTCTGCCTTCTTATGAAAAGATATCATCATTACAGGTATTTGTTACAAGCAAGGGTAGTATTTGTAAGCCTAAAGATTTTGATATGAACAATAACTGCCATCAAAGGGGATGAAATTAGTGTATGTACATTTACTGTCAGTATATGTACTATCGACATGGATCAAGAGTTCAGCTGTTACTTTGTAGCTTATCAGTGTGTATTATTTTCACTTCTTACTGTTTGGGGGCATTTCAAGATTGATGCAGAGAAAACTGAAAGTTTCATCTCAGACTAAACTCTTAGCATTGTAGTAATTATGAATTTTTTATGCCTCATAATTTGATCCACAGTTTTAAATCAAGGGCCTTTGAACTGACTGACAGGTGAGAAATGCAAAATATGTCTCTAATTTACATCCATAAAAGTTGAAATTTTCCTCTGTTTTTTGCTTATTTTCTTTCATAAAATATGACACCAGCAATCTGAATGTCTACTGTGCTGATGTAGAAAGGGATGGAGGGGGATGGCCAAAATAAAAAGCCCCTGGGCGAGCATTAATCGTACAAAATCGTCAGGGCGTTTCTCTGTCACCTCACACAATCCCTCTCCATTAATAGTGAAAGCCTGCACATAACAGCTCCCTTCTCCCACAATGTTACTTCTACACATTCCATCCAAATGCTGAGAATGGGGACAATTACTACTGCCACACACCTCCTTTGAATCACTGACAGAAGGGGGTCACTGTTACTGTCATGAATTCCTGTGAAACCCTCGAAGCTGTGACTGCTACTGGGACCAAAAGATTTTCTCTGGCCCCAGTTTGTCACCTGTGCTGACTCTTGACAGGAGCAGAGGGTGTATGTAAAGTTCAGCACAGGGACAGAAGCAATGTGGTTACTTGTTTTGATGTTGTTTTCTGGAAGAGGTTTATTGTAAGGTTTAAAGTTGTTTTTTACTTCCAGGTCTGAGTGGTCAGGACCTCTAAGCTCAGTGGGTTATAAAGTGTTGCTCAGCTGTTGTGCAACCAATGCTCAGCAGCGCATACACACACAGACACACACACAGACACACACACACACACACACACATATACATACACACACACACGCAAAACCACATGCACACAACCACATGCACACACACAAAAACCCCAAAACAACAGAATATGAATTGCTCCCCAGAAGTCACCCAGAAGCGCAGTCATGTACAGTAATAAATTCTAAACATGCCTGGCAGTGAATCTGGTTATTGCAACAGTTCCAAACCCTCTGTTCATCTCCTGAGTGACACAAGTCTGGCGCATGGCCCTATACAGGTGTATGCACACATGCATGTGTGTCCTATGTACATGCCTGTGAGCATGTGTGTGTAAGTGTAGCTGTTTGTATGCATTTGTGTATGTGCGTGCCTGTGTGTAAGTGTCATATACCTGACACATTGCAAATATAAGTCATTAGAGCAAGCATTTCTTCATTCAAAACAGCATAGAATATACCAGTCTGTGCATGTGCTGTGCAAGTACATAGCAGCTCTGAGGAACATTGACAAAGACTGATATACCCAATTTTTTGCATGTTTTTTTCAGTTTGCATGCTATGGAAAGAGTTTTGTTTAGATACATTCAGGATAGGAAACATTTTTTCCCACAAATTACACAGTAATGTCTAAAGTAGGTTTTTTAGATTTCCATGCAGCCCCAAAAACCAACCCCCTCCCTCTCTTCATCAGAAATTAAGCATAACGTGTATCTTCCACTCAATGGTTTCAAATGCTTCATACGTCCCTTGTAAAAAAGTGGATGCCAGGTTCCTGGTTAGAAATTATTGCAGTTTGATGGGGTAAAAAGTTTAGCTTCACCCATTGGATGTTCACATGTCAGATTAAATCTGTCTGCTTTTACTGACACTTTCTACTTTCTGCTAACCCTGCAAAATCTGCAGCTTTATACTGGGATTTCTACTGGGATTTCATTTTTCTACTTTGATGGCAGAAACAGAGACAAGCCATACCTGGAGTATCACACAAACATGCAGTGATTGAACACTCTCCCTGAATACAGTCTGGTGTGCACAGAGAGGTCATTACTCACACACTGGCACCAGACCAATCATAAGCACAATACACTGCTCTGAGCCTTAGTGTGGTAGAACTTAGTAACTATTCGAGCTTACTAGTAAATATTTAAATATTTAGAAACTCTAATGAAACTGTGTGTGTGTGTGTGTGTGTGTGTGTGTGTGTGTGTGTGTGTGTGTGTGTGTGTGTGTGTGTGTGTGTGTACAGTATGTCTGTGCATACATGCAGCCTAAATTCAACCCAAGGGTTCACTATTCCCAAGAAGTCCTGTGATTGTTTTCATGCAAATGTGCAGGAACGCTTCATCTGATGAGAAACACATGCCAGAGCACTCCTGCCATGGTCAATAGCACTGAGTTTACATCCTGGCTCTGCAGATCTGCTTGACTTTCACATACTCACTGCAGACTGGGTCAGTGGGACAGCACTGAAACCATTCTGGTCTTTACACCTTTGTTTATTTGCTCTGTCATTTTCATGTGAATTTTACATGGGAACAGTCCTAGTTCTGAAATTGATTACCGGTTTACACACAGAAGCCGTGCATTACAGGCAGCTGTAAAAGTGCAAAAGCTAGCAGTAAAAACAAGCCTTGCATGCACAAACATGCACACACCCTCTCTCTCACAAATGGCTTTGAGACAGATGAGGATCATTTACAGCAGCAAGCCTGGGGTCAGAGAGGTAGAAAACTAATACAAGAAGGAGGAAAGGTAGACAGAGGGAACTGCAGATCACCTCCTTCTCTATCCCTCTCTCTTCCTCTGGCTTTGCGTTAGCTCATTGCAATGCTATGCTATGCCAGCTATGCTATGCTATTGCAATGCTATGCTAGCTGCAATGGGCAGTAGGGGAGAGGTCAGTAGGAGAGGGGCTGTTACAGTCAGTGGGGCATTTATTTAGAGTCTGAGGTTTGGTGCTGCAATGAGATGGGCTACAGTGACGGATACTTTCCCACTGGCTGTGATGTCACCGCTGGGTCAAGCACAAGCGACTGTATTTTGTTCAGTGACTCAGCATCCAGACTCAAGGCCCCCACAGTGACCCCGGAACACCAGCTGATTGGCAAGAATCTGCCTATTTGACCAGGTTTCCTGCATTTTGGTAGGGCACGGCAGCTGGTATGCTGGAGCAGGGCTGTAATGCGCATTGTTGGAATGAATTTTAAAAAGGGTTGGTGTCTGGTCATTGCTCTGCAGGGGGCTGCCATTTAGTATTTGCCTTGATAACCAGACTAACTGGCACCACAAATCCCTTAGTGCCAGTCGAAGGGTGTGCTGATTTCCGTGAAAAATCATGTAAGGAAGAAGCCTAATGATGGGATTTCAAAGAAATGTTGGTGACACATCAAGAAGCATTGAGGTGGCAGCCATTTTTGGTGGGGTTTTAAGGGATGTGGTGGAGATCTTAAAGTGGACAGGATGAGTTATGAAGTTTCAACACCCACAACCAAAAGATGTTTGATTTTGATGTCTGACGCCCAAGGCTTGGTTTTCAGAAAACAGCTCCACGACATCAAAGGAACCAATACTGATTGGATTTCCCTACCACAACTACTGAGGAGGGCTAACACCACAGGTATCTGATTTTGTCCACCAATACTCCAAATCTGAGTCCCTTTTGGCTTCAGCTTAGATGGCAACATTGACCGCAGGGACTTCTTCAGCAGTTGTTGTGAATGCAAACTACTGTGAAAGAAACTACTGTGTTTTTCGGAAAAGCTTATTTCATGACATCAAATAACATGAATTACCTTCTGCATGGTGCGCTGAATTACTGTGCTGTCTGATGAGTGTGCGGAAATTTGCTATGCGGTGCTACCCTGGTCAGACAGCCAAAGAGATGTTCCATAGACCCCCACATTAAGATGGGTTTAATATGTGAGACATTAACATGTCTCATGTCAAAGAGGCAGAATCAATCTGGCTGTCCTGCAAGAGGCCAGGGAGAACATTTTCAGGGGATTGTTTTAGTCTGCTCTTGTTTTTATTTAGTTGGCTTTGTAGACAGGCTGGCTGCTTTGGCGGGATTAAAGCAGACAGGGTGAATGTTTCACTCTACACACTCAGGCAATGTGCGTGTCTTTTTTTTTTTTTGTGGGGGCAAGCGGACAGGTGTGGAGGGAGACAGAGGTGAGAGGTATGTTTGGGACAGAAAGTAGAGAAAGTTGTGGAGGAAAGAGAGAAGAGAGGTGGAGGGGAGACTACAGGTATTGGAATGAAATCAAGTAAGAGAGATGAGACATGATGAGAATGCAGCTTATCAAAAGACAGGCGATCTGTCGAGCTTTATGTTTCTTCTGGAACAGTACCATCAACTCCAATACAGTGTGGAATATTTAGTAGCAAGGCTTGAAGACACAGACAGTGAAAGCCAAACTGGCATCCAAGATTAGATGACACTGTCACACCATCATGCCTAGTGATTGCTGGCATTCCAAGTGTGTCCCGGGAGGCCCAAGATGTCACACAGCTGAGGGTGCTGGAGCAGGAAATGTATTCTTACAAAATTAATGGTGCCCTATTGCCAGAAAGTGCTATAGTACATGGACCTTGCCACAGGAACACACATTATATTACAACAGCAGTAAGTGGAACCCTGTGAAAACCAAGATAGGGAGCATTTACATCTCCATTCCAAGGCAACAAAGGAAAAAAACACAAAAAACACAGTGAAGCAATTTACCTGAGAATGCAGTCGTATAAAAGTGTTCAAAAACAACACTTGGCTGACCACTAAAATGATGATATCGTTGAGTGGTACTAAGGTAAAACCATGGGGTTCAGGACAAAAAAAAAACCTTTTTTTTTCCTCAGCACCTCAGGGGTATAAGAAACAGACAAACAACAGTGCAAAGTTTTTTTTTTTGTTTTCAAGAGCAGGCTCATGTCAAAGGTAAGAACCTACAGAGGAACACATGGAGAGGCTATCCCTCCTGAATCCGATCAACAACTGTCTGTAATTTTGACTGGTAATTAAATACAAGTGTGCTTTTCTTCATGGTTTGGCAATTTCAACCATCACCAAAATGAATAAATTCATTGCGTTTGTTTGTAAGTTATTGTTAAGGACAAATGACTTCCACATGCATACCTCCACCATGGTAGTCCATTTTTAAATAGACATTAGGCAAAGGAAATGATAAAAGGAGCAAATGGGAAGCCCTCCTTCCTCACCTGCTGTTTTCTCTACAATACTGGGGCAATAAAAAGTTACCCTAACAAATAGGGTGGGCATTACAAAAAAGTGAAAAGTACTGTATTAAATGTATACCCTTGACACACTGAAACCTGTGGGGTTCAGCATTGAAACTGACTTTAGTGATCCCTTGTTTTTCTTTTAATGTTCCTTTTCCCGTTTCCATCGAGTTATCACTTCCTGCATCTATATAAACTGTGAGCAATTGGGGTGAATAAATTAACTTACGTACTGTGGTCTTTTTTTGTAAATTCTGTCAATGTATGTGTACGGTCTTCTGTAGTAATGTCAGATGACCATAAGTAACATAACAATGTAACTCTACTGTCAATTCAAGTGAAGTAAACTCAAGTGAAGTAGAAGATGTAAGAATGTTCCACAACTTTGTTTTTTATGAGAAAGATTTTTTATGAAATGGTGACAGATGCATTCTTGTCAAATTAAAATAAATTTGGGCTGACATGGAAATACTGAGTACAATATAAGGCTTGCTTTTCACACACACACACACACACACACACACACACACACACACACACACACACACACACACACACACACACACAAGCTGTTATTTTTATTTAGGAAAATGAACATTAAGAGCGATCGTGTGACCACAAACCAGCCTTGAACCACTCTCTCAATCATAACCAGACTGACTGGCCATGAATCAGATGGAACTCAGCCTGAAACTTTCTGTAAATCATACCCTTAATAGAGCAGCCCTGCTCTCTCAGCCTCAGTCAGAACTAGACAATCAGCCTTTGGATTAACTTAAATATTTATGGGAAGTAACTTTTCTGCAAATAGGACATGGTAGTGGACATTCTAATTGACCAGCTGACCATTCTAACTGACAATAGCAGCTGAACTCAAACATATTCAGGTGACTCTGTTTCCATGGAGTCCCCTTCTTCTGAGTTCCGTGTGGCAGGCAGTGGTCCAACAGGGGAAATTGGCTTTTTGCTGAAACTTTATTGCATCAGTTGAGACATTGAAGGAATTATTCTCTTGATTTTGTCACACATGCTGTTTCCAGTGTACTCTAAATTACATTATTAAGCCATATTTATATAATTCAAGAGAGCAGGAAATAATTGACTTCATGTGGCCAAAATCATATGCAACAGAGCTCAGTGAAATCAGACTCCTCCAGATTCCTCTCTAGATGATAAATGACAGACAGAAAGGTTTGATGGGACTTTTTCCATGATTATTCTGACATCTGCCGATGTTTGTAAGCTTCTCAGCCTTCAGTCAACTCAAGTTAAACAGGATGAGGCTAGCAGGGAGAAATGATGCCCGCTCTAGCATACTTCATGGTCATATAGCAATTAGCCCAGAATAACTAAATCTTGAGGAAATAACGTCACATGTATTTTTGTCCAAATTTGAGTAATGTGTTAAAAAAGGATGCAGTAACTCTTCACAACAACCATTAAGAGACTGTTGAGTAGAGGATGGACTTTGTGTTGTACTTGAGATTAATTGTCAAAATATTTTTGGTGGATCTCCACACGCATAGGGGAGGGGAGGGTCTGGATGTCTGGATAGCAGGGCAGTGGGTAGATGCCAAAGCCAGGATCTTCCTGGTGTGGCACAGGGCTGTGGTGGAAAGATGGTGACCAGCTTCTCTAGAGAGAAGAAACAAAAGAGGAGGCACCCAGCATGCAGTTTCCAGTTATGGGACCTCCCATTGTTTAGTCTACATGTAAGGCTGTAGTGATATGCTCCAGAGGGTGTTTTCCTTTTCTGTCTGAGGTCTGTTAAGTATGCTAGTAAGCTAATCACATTCGCGGTTGTTTTTTTTTTTCATTTACGAGGTACCGAGTGCCGCAGCATAGCTGTAAATGCAAGTGTTTGTGTTTCGAACTTTAGTTATTGCAATAAGATATCAGACGGAGTGAAAACGAACTTTAACAGAGCTAGCGCAGCTGCGTTTGGAAGGACAACTCGCACGTTAAAGGCTCATCGTCATCTGGATTGCCTGCTACTACAGGAATTTAGCCTCCAGTGGCTACATCTTGCTTGCCACGCATCTGCTGAACTCGTGAGTAGCCTGCACGGCTTGATTTGTGAAGCCCAACTAACTTTTCATCCACCGAGGTGAGCATGACTGTAACAGTCTGAGTGAACTTTTATTTCGTTTGTGTTGGATTACATTTTCTATTGGAAATGGCATGAACTGGGGATTTTCGCATGTGCACCAACGTGAAGGGCCCCAAGGTTTTGTTTTTTTTGCAAGCTTGCTAACTATAGTAGAGACTCACTGAACTGATTTTGACTGTGTACTTGAATGTGTTTTGCATTGTAATCAGTGTTCATTGCAACCTGACCACTTGTAAGTTTTTTTCCCCTTCCCTTAGCGGGATTAATAGCGCCATTTTGTATTTAGTGGGTTGCCTAACTTGGTGTGTTTGTTGAGAGCATTGAGTTGCCAGATTTTTCTGGATAACATACTTTTCAGTTTATCACACAACTGTGTACTAAGGTGACAAAACTGAGTTGAAACTTCATTTTTTTATATTTGGACAATTACATTTTATTTACATAAATTTTACACACATTCACATATACACACTCTCACACATTTTCTTTATTTCATTTGAATGTAAAAAGGGGAAAATAAATGTCGCCTATTTGTTAAATTTCATCAGAGTGTGGCATTGAATCACTATTGTTTAACTAAAATACTGGTAATAGGAACTACTCTTTGCATTTACTTTCATTGTATCTATATCTGAGGATTTACATATTTCCTGCCAGGTACACTGGTATAGTATATCAGTGGAGGCACCGCGCTACTTACTTAGTTCATTCACATTTACTTATTAGTTTTTTTTTGCTATTACTCAGTAGATGTATACAATACTTACCTTCTCTAACTCTAATACTAAAGTTCCTAAATTTAGTGGTAGACAGGAAATTCAGCCAGCTCACCATCAACAGCTGAGAACCCAGGATTCTGTTTCATTTAATATACGAGTGTGACTCTTCAGTACTTTATAGTACCAGGGAAAAAGGGGTTACACACAGTTACTACCACAGTACTTTCCAGAACACCATGAACCTGTGACTCTTTCAATTCCCCCTTTCCTCTCTGGGACTGGGGGGCAGGGATGACGACTGAGCTGTGGTTCACTGGGAGAGGGGAGTTAGTGAGAGCGCTTAGGTGTGCAACCACCATAACACATGGCACTCCTTTTGGCTTGTGTGTTTTTACTGCTGGCTCTGTAAAGATGAACATTGTAACATCCCACTACCACGTTTGTATGTGTATTTTTTTTTCTGTCCCACATGTTCCTTGCCATGTGACTGTGTCCATGTTCACTACTTAGAGGAGTGCCCCATAGCTGCACTCTGTTTGTGTGCATCAGTGGTGGCTGGTGAGCTGGAAACAAGGGAGGCTGAAACATTACCTTTAAATCTATCATTACTTTCAGCGTGTTCCCCTTTATCCTCCTTGATTAACAATAAAACAAATAATTCACAGAATAATTGACACCAATCGCGTAAATAGAGTAAATGATTATGCTCGCGAAACAGCGCAGATTGTCTGTAGTGTGTGTGCTTGCGAAAACTACAACGTGAGATTATTTAATTAATTAATTAATTTGCTGTAGTGCAGAAAGGCTAGAAGAAATAGTTAGTCACTTGGTCAAACCTGTGTCGGTAGCTGCATGTTTTTCCAGTTGCTGCAGACTGGTTGGCCCTTTACTTGTGACTGGTATACTGTACCTTTAAATAGTTTCCGGCAAATAGTTATAGATGTAGCTTTCCTTACAAAGCTGCTGGTTGATACTGGCTAATACGCAAAATATCATTGTTCCATCATATTTCTTTGTGCATATGCTTCTCAGTAAAAGCAAGCTGACTTGGGCATACAGGTTTTGCCTCTGACTCACGGAGAAACTTACAAGACCTGTTTAGCATATTAATGTGAATACATGGCAGTCCTTTTTTTATGTTACCTGCACACTCTGAAGGGGCATCTCCACCTCAATTATGTGATCGCTCAGACACAACCCATACATCTCCCACCTTGTCATGCCTCCCTGAGAAATGTGGCTTCTGGAGTAACACTCATATGTGACCTTTATATCCCTTTTATCTACTTTTCCAGAGATCCAAGAGCAGGTTTGGACAGTAAGGTTCTCCAGGGGCTCAACACATCCCATATTGCAAGAGGGGAATCAACAAAAATCCACATCCAAATCAAAGTTAATGGGCTTTTAAATGGGCATGTGAAGATAATGCCCAACCCTCACCCCACCCCAGCCTCTGATGAAGTTTCAATACAATATATATTTCATTTTCTCAAAATTCAGCAGTTCCAGCTGTCACCACTGACTGTTCACACAATTTAACGAGGGGAAAAATGTCTCTCAAGGGCTTTCAAAACCAAGAGCGCAAATCCAGCAGCTGACTGACTCCAAATTGAGGTTAACATTTTGGGAGTGAGTTTTTTTTGCAGAGATTGTCCCATGGTTGCTATTGTGTAGACCCTACACCACACCTGGCATGCAAATACTTACTCATTCTTGACACCCTCAGGGGCCAAATTAGAGAGTGTGATATAGATCCCAGCAATTCTTTCAAATTGAATTTACTGGTCATCTGTACATGAGACAGAAGCAGTATTGACGTCAATGCAATTATGTAGCAAATAGTTCATATATGTTGGCATGAAAAATGTGTTCATTTCCAAATTTGGGGTTTTACTTCTTGTGAAAGGGATGCTAATTGAACCCACCAATTAATGATGGACAGTGGAATGAGCCAGAGAATGGGTAGAGATGGAATTATTTCAGCAGTATAGTATTTTTAGTAATACTGTCCTGGACTTATTAAATAAAGATTACATTACTGGTATTTAGCAGACACTCTTACAATGTTATCCATTTATACAGCTGGATATTTTACTGAGGCAATTACAGGAATCAAACCAGCAACCCTTCAGTCACAAGTCCTGCTCCTTAGCCACTATGCTACACTGCCACTCCTGGGCCTCCTTGCTCTGCCCCTATACAATCTCTAAATAACAATGTTCCATCTTTTGGGCGAGAGAAGAGAAATGAGGAGAAAGTGAACAAGATATGATCCCCACTGAGTGCAGCTGGATCTGAAGGACTGGAGGAAGATGTTTGACCTCAGAGAGTACATTGATTCCTGAGCGGCAGAAGATCTTCTGCATAGGAACGACCAGTGCCACTCAGGCCCTAAATGCTAACAGTACACTTCTGATTCAGTTCTGACTTTGACACCATTAAATTCCCTTTTCCCTTTAAATTCCCTGAAAAATTCTTTTTCATTTTTTAAATAGATTTAGGTGTATGTTTAGCTGGGCTTGTGTGTATTTTAGTTGCAGAACCTGATTTGAGCTCCCTATGGGCAGGCAATCTAGTAAACAAATGAACTTTTTGGATACAGTTGCCGAAACCACATGTTGTCACAATTGCGACAAAAATACTAGATACCAAGAGCTTACACAGTCATCAGAAACATCCTGTCCAAATGTACAATCTGTAAACAGCAGAGTGGTAATGCAGGGAGTCAGATAATGGCAGAGCTTCCAACTGACAGACTCACACCAGACGAGCCGCCATTCACAAACGTTGGCGTGGACTATTTCGGCCCATTTGAAATTAGAAGAGGAAGGACCAGAATTAAAAGGTATGGAGTTCTTCACCTGCTTAGCAATAAGAGCCGTTCATATTGAAGTAGCACATTCAATGGATACAGATTCCTGCATTCAGGCAATATGCAGATTTATAGCTAGAAGAGGACAGGTCCAAATGATTTGCTCTGATAACGGAACCAAATTTATCGGAGCAGAACGTAAGTTACTCCAAGCTATCCAAGAATTAAGTAATGAAAGGATACAGAGCACGCTACTGGAAAAGGGTGTCAGGTGGGTTTTCAACCCCTCTACTGCGTCTCATCACAGTGGAGTTTGGGAACGGCAGATAAGGACTGTAAGAATGTAAGACTCCAATGTCTTGGAGGCCCTATCTCCAAATCATCTGCTGTTGCTGAAAACCAAGCCTACAATGCCACCAGGTCTCTTTGACAGAAATGATCTCTACTATAGACGAAGATGGTGCCAAGTTCAGTACATGGCAGATTTGTTTTGGAAACGCTGGACCAAAGAATACTTACCCGACTTGCAGGAAAGACAGAAATGGTCCTGTCCAAAGAGAAATTTTAGTCTTGGCAACATTGTACTTATAGTGGATGAATCAGCACCGCAAAGCTCCTGGGTCATGGGACGTGTGATTGAAACAATAGAGGACAAGGTCATGTGCAGCAAGTTCGAGTGAAAATCAGCACAAATGTTCTTCTGAGACCTGTCACCAAGCTCTGCTTGTTACTGGAAGCTGACATGTAAGGACCTTCCTACATGCCATAAGAGACAGTGGTAAAGACTGTTCTCCAACAGAGTCATGTGCTTGAACCTCTGACTCTACTTGTTTAAAAGAGTTCCGGCAAATGATGAACACTTAGACGTTCATAAATGTTTCCGTAGCAGTTGTGATGATTGGATAAGGACTCTGCAGCTATTGTTTGACATTGTTATACCATTGAGTTTGTATTACTAACACAAATAGTGGCTCTTCAATTAATATGGGTATAATTGTTTTGTTGCCCACAAAACCAATTAGGGTCCAGTATGTAAGAGCCAAAAGATATATATTGCATTTTTAGTGTTGTTTGTTCTTTGTTATGTTTGTATTTGTTTGTAGAGTTATCTGGTAGTTGTTATCTGTGATTGATTCACCAGCTTGTGCTTTTCATTTTCTGTGCTCCATTAGTGAGTACAAAAAGTAACATTGTTTACAAAAAAAGTAAAGAAGAGGTTTTTTTGGTAATATGTGGAGCAACAGTTGTTTGACAGGAAACCTAGTGAGAAAAGTATTGAGAAAGGCAGTGAGGAAACGTCTGAGAAAATTATAAGGAAACAAGAATGAGAAATTCAATAAATCGGTTAATTTTCAAAAAATGAAATGAATGGCCTCCCAAGTTTTTTAAGTCGACACTACAGTGTTTTTAGCTCAATTAATTCCAAGACACTGAAGTGACACAGTCTGTTTTGTGATATGTATTACAAATATTCTTGGGGAGAAGAAGGTATACTGTACATCTCAGAAACATTTTTTATTGTCACTAAAGAGCAATAATAGGGGGATAGATTAAAATTTAACACTAAACATTGAGGCTGTGGAATATCGTTGTGGCCGTAATAAGATAGGCCGTAAAAGGGGTTTGGGTTGCCCCAGAACACAAACTGGCTCCACCGCAGATAGCACTTCAGTGCAAGGTGTTTTATTTACAGTGCACAATCCCAAGTCCACAATCCCAACCAAGGTGTAACAAAAAAATCAAAAAGAATGCTGTCAAATTGTACAGTGCATTCAATATTTACATTTACACAAAAAGTACAAACCAAAAGAACAAAGCAAAACCAAAAAAAAAAAACAAAGAAAAGAACTAACCAAAACTACTCATAAATCTTACAGCTACACTCTGTCAGTACAGTACCTTTCTCTCATCCCCCTCAACAACTGCGCCCCCCTTTTCAACCATAAGCCCCTCCCCCTGGAACAGACCAGCTACTCCCTTGAAATATGCACCATCACCAGGGTGCACATTAACTTAGAATGACCGTCACAATCACAGATACATATTCCTTCTGCCCCTTTATACAATCCTTACTGTGCATTTTCCCCGTGGTTTTCACAATTCACAGCATTTACAATTAAATCCCATTTGCCAGTGGTGTAGCCCGTTCCCATGCCACACCACGCATGTGCAACTCGGGTCGGCACAGATAAACTAGCCCGCGTTACTGTGCCTCTGTTTGGTACCCCCTCCTGCTCTGAAGTGTTCTCGCGTTGCGACACCATCAAACAAACAAACAAACACTGATGACGGAGAAAGACGGCGACGACTAACAAGACGAAACATTGCGACACGGAAAAGAGCGCTCTAGCATACAATAGGTATCATGTTAACACACATGTATACGTGTTTGGGGGGGGTGTTTGTGATGCTAGCTAGCGTGTACGACTGCTGGGTAGTGAATCCAGAGTGGAAATGTTTGTGTGTATGCGCCCGGGTAGCCTGCCGTTTGCTCCGGGTGTGCACCCCCGAAGTTAACATGCTATTTTAGTTGAACGGGTGTGGTAGTGGAACGTATGCGAAATGTATATGATCGGGGCACAGAAAACTGAGCACTGTGGTCCTATTTGGTACGGCTGGTGTGGGGGTATGAGTGACGCTTGCAGCCTGGGACAGAGCCCTCTGTCACATTACCTCCCTCCTCTTCTGGATTGCCGAGGGTCGGCAATCTGGAAAGGTAATTGGCCATAAGGTTGTGCCGTCCCGCTTTGTGCCGCACGACGAATCTGTAGGGCTGCAGTGCCAGGTACCACCGAGTCACCCGTGCATTGTGATCCCTCATGGTCTGGATCCATGTCAGCGCACGGTGGTTGGTGTCCAGGTCGAACTCCCTCCCCAGTAGGTAGTATCTCAGACTGTCCAAGGCCCACTTTATTGCGAGGCACTCTTTCTCAATCGTCGAGTACCTCTGTTCTCTGGGCAGCAGCTTCCGGCTGAGGTACAAGACGTGCTGTTCTTCTCCCGGCTTCCCCTGTGCCAGTACCGCCCCGATGCCCACAGCTGAGGCATCCACCTGCACCAGGAACCGCTGCCCAAAGTCTGGACTTTGGAGTACTGGGGAGGTGCACAAATGCCTCTTGAGGGAGACAAATGCCGCCTCACACTCCTCTGTCCATACGATTGGGTTTTTGGCGGCCTTGCTGGTGAGGTCAGTCAGAGGCGCGGCAATTGAGGCAAAGTTAGGGATGAACCGCTGGTACCACCCAACAAGTCCCAGGAAGGACCTGACCTGCTTCCTGGTGCGGGGTCGTGGGCTGTTGTGGATGGCCTCCACCTTGTCCACTTGAGGCCGGACTTCTCCCTTGCCAATCAGGTGTAGGGGATCAAGCCTACGATTAGTCTTCCTTACGTGGGGCACCAACTATGTAAGGAATTAAATTAAACACACGGAGGCGCCATACAGAATATGGCATCTACCACAGTGGTTAAAATAAATATCAGTCTCAGTTTCGTATATCAGTCTCATAAAATATACTAAACTATCAATTTGGAACTTCAATTAATAATTAAATTAATAATCATAATCAAAATTACCACATCAATAGTTAATCTTAATCAAATCACAATTTTATCTATTTAGCTAACTAAACAAATAACACTGATAATTCAACTAAGAGGTGAAGGCATTTAGAATTCTGATCAGCAGAGGTTGGCGATATTCATTGCACGTGTAACATTACAACACACACAACCTTGGAAAAATAATGCATTTATTGAGATATAAAATCAAAGTAGCAAGGCACATGTGTCATATGTACAATGAGTGGAACGCGTATGTATCTACACTTATGTGTAGATATGAGTGAATGTCTTATGCTAGTGTGTGTGTGTGTCATAGGGTGTGTGTTCCTTTGTTCTGAGTCGTGCATGTGCTGCGCGTGCATGTGTGCTGCGCGTGCTTGCTGAACACACGTGTTCAAAGAGAACAAAGGAACATGCTTGTGGCGGCGAGTTTGAGTTGGTTATGTGCATGTGTGAACGAACATAACGTCTGTCTGGTACAGGATATGTTCGCACGATTGATAACGGTGGGGTTATTTTGTGCGGATTAAAGCAGGTACCGGGGTTAGCAAGAGGATACGCATGCAAAGACCCTATGTCTCTGTGTGGTATCTTAACTAACGCTGCGCGGTGAATAGTGTGTGAGACAAATCAGTTCGGAACAACGAAACGTGGCTAGTTACATTACTCGTAATGATCTGAAACACACAATGTACAACATTCATCAATATAGCTAACAATTGGTTGTTTAGCTATGCATTGTCCTATGCCCAGAGTAAATTGCCTACTGTATCTCATGAAATGAGGTCCAAATCTTGCGGTTCCGTGGGTGGTTTCGCTGGCGGTTTCGTCGTCTGGGAGCCAGGGCTGGTCTGGTTCGGTCTGGATGAGTGTTTCCTTCGGGAGACACGCTGGGGTGGATCTGGTCGCACCTTTGTCTCCGGCTGGTAGCGAGTTTGTGCTGCTCTTCTTGCGGGCGCTGAAACTCGGCTCTTACTTTATTGATCTCCGCTAGCAATGCGTCGCAAGCTCGGAGAATCTACGCCAGGACAGGGCCTTTGGCTCGGCTGTCCGTGTCCCGTCCGCGTGGTGCGGCCTCCGGGAACGAGAGAGATACGTCCGTCTTGTTCGGACGTGTGAAGCAAGAAAGATACGTCCGTCTCCTTCGGACGTATGGGCGAGAGAAGAGAGATAGTAAAAGGAATGCACCCAGTTTTTAGTGGCATCGCTGCAGGGGGCATTTCCTGTTTACTGTACTGGTCCTTGGTTGGGTGAGAGGTCGTAAAACTGCAACATCACTTCCCGTGAGATCGCGTTTCACATTAAAAGCAGTTTATGCGTTATTGTCCGTAAAAGTTGAACAAATAAAATGAACAAATCTATCTGTGGACGGCACTGTACCTACACAGGTAACCCAGATATCTGGTTTCAGGCCTTGCCCACTCACACTTCTGGACATTCAGGGTCAGACCTGCCTCCTGGATTTGTCGCAGGACCCTGTCGAGGTGCTGGAGATGCTCCTCTCAAGACCCGCTGTAGATGACCACATCATCCAGGTAGGCTGCACAGCAGTCATCGCAGTCCTGCAGCACACGGTCCATCAGTCGCTGGAATGTGGCTGGCGCCCCATGCAGTCCAAACGGTATGACCGTGAACTGAAAGAGGCCTATGGGGGTCCGGAAGGCGGTGTATTCCTGAGACTTCTCCTCCAGTGGCACCTGCCAGTACCCCTTGCAGAGGTCCAAGGTGGTGATGTAGCTGGCTTTGCCAATCCGCTCCAGGAGGTCCTCAATACGGGGCATTGGGTAAGCATCAAACTGGGAGACAGCATTGAGTTTTCTGAAGTCCATACATATTCTGAGGGACCCATCCTTCTTCGGGACGATGACCATTGGGCTGCTCCACTCGCTTGTTGAAGGTTCAATGACCCCCAGATCCCTCATGGTTTGGATCTCCGCCCTCAGCCCAGGCACCAGGCACTCCGGTACTCGATATGGCCGCTGCCGTATAGGGGTGGAGTCCTTGAGATGAATCCTGTGCTCCAGAACATCAGTCCGGCCAGGCCTCTGCTGGAACAGGGCTGGAAAATCAGCAAACATTTGCTGGAGCTCACTTCTCTGGCCACTTTCCAGATGCTCCAGGCTCACACTCCTCTGCTGCTGCCAGGCCTCCAGGTCATCACCAGCCTCCTCATCTTCTTCCACCCTTCGCACCATCAGCCCCTTTGCTTCAGCGGTCTGTCTTTCTTTCCACTTCTTAATCAGATTTACGTGGTACATCTGTGTATCCTTGCCCTTGTCAGGATGGTGTACTTCATATGTAACCGGACCCATCTTCCTCGTTATGGTGTAGGGCCCCTGCCATTTCGCCAGAAGCCTGCTGGTGGATGATGGGAGCAGCAGCAGGACCTTCTGTCCAGGCTGGTATTCACAGTGCCGGGCGTACTGGTCATACCACTGCTTTTGGGCCCTCTGCGCCCCCTGCAAGTTCACGGCAACCTCCTCCCGGTACTTCTTGAGACGGTCCCTCATGTGCAGGACATACTGCACAATGCCCGTCTGCGGAGAAGTTGGCTGGGGCCCCTCCCAGGTCTTTTTTAATGGGTCCAAGGGGCCCTGGACTTGCCACCCGTAGACCAGCTCAAATGGGGAGAAACCTGTGGATGCCTGGGGTACCTCCCTGTAAGCGAACAACAGGAAGGGTAGCCATTTGTCCCAGTCTTTTCCTGTGTCTGCGACAAACTTCCTCCACATGTTCTTGAGGGTCTGATTGAATCGCTCCACGAGCCAGTCAGTCTGGGGATGGTAGGGGCTGGTCCGGATCGCCCTGATGCCCAACTCCCAGTGCAGTTGCTGCATCAGGTGTGAGGTGAAGTTGGTCCCCTGGTCCGTCAGGATCTCTTCTGGGAACCCAACACGGGAGAACAGCTGGACCAGGGCACTGATGATCTTCGGGGTAGTGATGGAGCAGAGCGGGAAGGCCTCTGGGTACCTAGTGGCATAGTCACAGATGACCAGGATGTACTTGTACCCAGCACTGCTCTTCTCCAGGGGTCCTACGATGTCCATCACAATACGCTGAAAGGGTGTGGAGATCACTGGCAATGGGTGCAGAGAGGCTCTGTCAGACCTACGCACGGCACCTGTTTTCTGACACACAGGACAAGTAGTGCAGTATGTCTGGACGTCAGTATACATGGAGGGCCAATAAAACCAAGAACTTAGCCTAAGATACGTTTTCTGCTGGGCTAGGTGTCCAGCCCAGGGGATGGTGTGAGCGAGGTGGAGCACCAGGGGTCTGCATGCAGTGGGCACAACCAAACGTTTGACATTCTCCCCCTCAACATACAGAATACCATTCTCCACAACAACCCGCTCCCCACCTTTCCCCAATAAGGGTTTCAGTGACAGGTCAGCCTGTTGTAAAGCCCCAATGTTTTCTGGAACCTCCCACTCCCCAGCATCCAGCCCTGACACATCTGTCTTAGCAACCGGAGAGCCCAACTGTTTTTCTAGACGCTGCTGACGGCGTGGTTTTCTGGGCCCTTTGGTCCCGCCCTGGCACAGACTATCACATAAGTCTGGCAGGGGTTGCAGACCCACTCTGGCTTGAGCCCTGGTGATAACAGGAGATGAAATCTGCACACCCAATGCACCTTCCCCCTTTGATAAAGCCAATAATTCTGGTAACACTGGCAAATCCCTCCCTAAGACCATATCAGTTGGCAGTCCCTCGACCACTCCAGCATTTAACAGGTACATCTGTGTGTTCACGTTTACCGTTACCTCCACTGTAGGGTACACTTTCTTGTCTCCATGCACACACTGTACAATCACTTTACTGCCATAATTTATACTGCCCTCTGGGACTAGGTGCTGTTGTATGAGGGTCATGGAGCTACCAGTGTCAACAAGGGCCTGAACTGATTGACCATTTACCAAAATTTCATATTTCATGTCTGTGCGTCCTCCCTCCCCAACAGGACTGTCCCCCTCCCTTGGTACATAACAGAACCCAGTCAATTTAGGTTTCCGCACCGGGCAGACAGAAGCCTTATGGCCCGGCTGCTGACAATAAAAACAGACCAGTCCTGTGCTCATATTACGAGTGCTGCCCCCTCTTACACCCCCAACCCCAACAGGGTTACCTCTGTTGTCCCGATTGTCCCTGGGGTCTCAGGTTGCTCTGGGAGTTACTTGGGGTCGCTGCTGGCCCCTTCGGCGGGCGTTCAAGTACTGCAGGGCCAGTTTTGCAGCAGTCAGTCCGTCGTCCGGCTCATGCTCTCTGACCCAGGTTCCGACATCGTAGGGCAGGGCGTGCAGCAGCTGCTCCAGGATGATCATCCTGCCAATCTCCTTCTTTGTGCACTGGTCCGGCCGAATCCAGTGATGGCAGAGTCCCTTCAGGCAGTTGTAGGTCTCGGTGGGGGTCTCTCCAGGCGGTGTGGTGGTCTCTCGGAAGCACTGGCGGTAGGTCTCCGGTGAGATGTCAAACTTCTCCAGCAACGCCTCCTACAAGTCTTCATAGGTGTTGGACCTCTCCTCGTCCATAGCCGTGTATGCCTCCAGGGCCTTCCCTGTCAGCAGTGGCACCAGACGGCATGCCCACTCCTGCTCTGGCCATGCCCAAGTTCTGGCCATGCGCTCAAACCGCAGAAGGTAATTCTCGATGTCCTCACCCTGCTGGTAGGTAGGCATCTTCGGCTCCTTACGGAAAACCCTCTCAGCAGGCGATGGGGCAGGGCTGATGTCTTGCTGGGTACCTGTTGCAGCAGGGCGTTGGTGTGGCGTTGGTGTAGGGAGGGCCAATCGGGGACTTTCCGATGTTGTCCTCGTCGTCATCTCTGGGGTGCGGTCAAGTTGATGGGGCACCTCAGGTCTGGCTGGTTGGGGTGCTTGGAGGATGGATGCTGCCAGGCCTCGGATCTCCTCCAGAAATCCTTCCTCCCGCCGTTGCTGCGCGGTGAGAAAGTCCCTCAGCAGCATCATCATGTCTGCCTCGGGGGCTGCTTCTTGGCTGGGAGGCCCTGGCTGTGGGGTGCTAGTTTTCGGGCGTGCCCCCTGCCGCTCAGCCTCCTCTTCCTCCACTGTATCCCACGCCTCATCATCCTTCACATCAGGCAGCTTCACCTTCTGGGACCGAAGGCCTGTCCTCCTCCTCACAGGATGCACTGTCTTGCGGCTGGCCATCCCACTCTGACACCAAAATGTGGCAAAGATAGGCCGTAAAAGGGGTTTGGGTTGCCCCAGAACACAAACTGGCTCCACCGCAGATAGCACTTTAGTGCAAGGTGTTTTATTTACAGTGCCAAAGCCCACAATCCCAACCAAGGTGTAACAAAAAAATCACAAAGAATGCTGTCAAATTGTACAGTGCATTCAATATTTACATTTACACAAAAAGTACAAACCAAAAGAACAAAGCAAAACCAAAAAAAAAAAAACAAAGAAAAGAACTAACCAAAACTACTCATAAATCTTACAGCTACACTCTGTCAGTACAGTACCTTCTCTCTCATCCCCCCTCAACAACTGACCCCCCCTTTTCAACCATAAGCCCCTCCCCCTGGAACAGACCAGCTACTCCCTTGAAATATGCACCATCACCAGGGTGCACATTAACTTAGAATGACCGTCACAATCACAGATACATATTCCTTCTGCCCCTTTATACAATCCTTACTGTGCATTTTCCCCGTGGTTTTCACAATTCACAGCATTTACAATTAAATCCCATTTGCCAGTGGTGTAGCCCGTTCCCATGCCACACCACGCATGTGCAACTCGGGTCGGCACAGATAAACTAGCCCGCGTTACTGTGCCTCTGTTTGGTACCCCCTCCCCTGCTCTGGAAGTGTTCTCGCGTTGCGACACCATCAAACAAACAAACAAACACTGATGACGGAGAAAGACGGCGACGACTAACAAGACGAAACATTGCGACACGGAAAAGAGCGCTCTAGCATACAATAGGTATCATGTTAACACACATGTATACGTGTTTGGGGGGGGTGTTTGTGATGCTAGCTAGCGTGTACGACTGCTGGGTAGTGAATCCAGAGTGGAAATGTTTGTGTGTATGCGCCCGGGTAGCCTGCCGTTTGCTCCGGGTGTGCACCCCCGAAGCTAACGCGCTATTTTAGTCGAACGGGTGTGGTAGTGGAGCGTATGCGAAATGTATAGATCGGGGCACAGAAAACTGAGCACTGTAGTCTTATTTGGTACGGCTGGTGTGGGGGTATAAATGCCGCTCGCAGCCTGGGACAGAGCCCTCTGTCACAATCGTACATGCTCCAGGACGTAAAGCCATCAGTCAGTGCCATACTGCCAATCATCTCCCCAGCCTGCCTTACCCAGCACTTACTTATGGAATGTTGTGACAGTGGAGGGAGGAGGCGTGTGAGTGGGCACTCAGGGAAGGGGGGGTATTAATATAGCCGAGGAAATTCCAAAGCAGAGATGTTTTTCTTAAGTGGAAAAGAAAAAAAAAACTTGAAAAGAGAAGAAAAAAGGCTTAAGGCTGAGTCAGGGGAGGAGCCCATCCAGCTGAAATAACAGTCTCCAGGGTGGTGTTTGGTTAACAAGACCTCCTTGCCACCCTCCTTCCACTCCACACACGTCCTCCCTGCTCAGGTCACCTGCTACGGGAAGCTGCTAGTACTGCAGTGGCGAGGGGAAATGAACCCTCCCATCTGCCTTGGCATGAGGGAGTCGGGGGCGTTTCGACCTTGGTCTCACTACATAGGGCTCATTGGCTCTGACCCATTTTTGGCTGTGCCAGAAACTGTGGTGGGACTCACTCTAAAGATTGAGCCCTGTCAGCCTATGTTAATGCATGCTATGGTCTTTTGCTTTGCTTATTGACTGTTTACTGTGGTGGTTTTAACCCTTTCGCACATACGGTCACACCGGTGTGATTAGCCATTTAGCGCGTACAGTCAAACCGGTGCACTAGATTGGAAAAATTCTAGCTAATGTTAGCTTTGAGGAAACAGTTATCCACGTTAAAAAGTAGAGCAAATGCGGCGGTGAAAACTATGACAAGCTTAATAACGCTAATGAAAACATAACAAACCATGTAACATAACACATAACACGTGCACTACATAGCATAAAATAAGTTACGTGCAAAAGGGTTAATATGCAGACCATGCACACACAAATATAGACATAGTTCAGACCTGCAGTCCAGTGAGCCCAAACTAACCTGAAGATTCATCATAGGCCTCCTTCCTCCATTGGGAGCCACGCATTACTGCAGATTCCCCCGTGATCTTAGAAGGTGTTGGTGTGGACCAGGAGTTCTGGTGTCAGGCTTGGTATTGGTCTTTTGTGAGTGTCATTGTACGATGTGCTGCAGTGCAGTGGCACATCTTGCTCTGTTTTCAAATTTTTAAGAGCTTAGAGCTAATATCATTTAGAGGGATATTAAGTTTATTTCTCTGGGTTGCATCCCTGATATTATAAACGCCTAAAGGTATTTCAGTTGTATGAACAGGGTATGAACAATTACTAGAGGATACTTGTTCTAAAGTTGTTTGTCTTGGAATCTCTGAATATAAATGACTTTTGTCAATCTAAAAATTTCTGGATCTAGTGACAAAACTGCAAAGTCAGAAACACAGTATGCAGGGTAAACTCACCATGTATATGTTAACATTTGCTTAGTGTCTTGTGCCACCAAACAAGAGCTGAACCTGGAGCCTCCTATTCACAAGTCCCTAACTAACACCAGTCTTTCCAATGCTTATCCCACAGCCTACATTGGAAAATTTGCAATGCCTTGAATTTAGGGCTTTAATTTCTTATATGTGATGGTGGGGTGAAATATTCCTCATGTCTTGTATTTGGGGGAGGTACAGTAATGAAGTGGAGCCTTTTGCATCAAGGGTGCGTTTCCATGGACTAGGGAGGAGCTGCACGCAGTTTAGGAAACAGCACCCAGGACCTGGAATAGCAATTATATGATTTTATGAGCACCTTTTTTTCTCACAGGATATGCCTTGGATGGAAAAGAAAACTGCACTGTGACTGTCATAATTGTGAGCCCATAAAATGTCTTTAATTACCATAATTATTTACAAGGTCAACAAAATGTGAAAGAGCCAGCTTATCTGTAAGCCAGCCCATTGAAAGTGGTTTGTACAGCACATCTGTGACTATTATACCTTGTTGCATGGAAATTCATCAGTCCAGCAATCTTCTCTTTTAAAACTGTAATCCTTCCTCTTGATATGAGGCATTTCTCTCATTACCACAGCATGGAATGGAAATACCATGGTGCTAGGATATATGTTTGAGGTGTTGGTATGGTTTCATGAGGTAAGAGCCATTCAAAGCACCCTGCAGTTTAAGTTGTAGTGTGGCCCTAACAGTGCTATCATCACAGACTAAATAGTTAATGTTTCCTTTGCTTTCGCTTACAATGTCAAAGCCATCTCTCTCCATCACTGTCACTGTCATGTTCTTGTGCATGCATTTTTTTTTCAACAGACAATCATTTCCTAGGCTGAATATAACATTCACTGTATGCACATCTTTAGGTAGCCTGTGTTTTGTTAAACATTGTTGAGCAGTTTGTCACAGCAGTGTTGTGAGAATGCATGTTCTGTGTCTTAGCCAGATTCTGTCATATATTAATATAAGCTTTCTCACCAGGATAAACAAGTTTCCTCCTAAGCCAGTCAGTTGTGTGGAGGTTTTAAGTGTAATTACAGTGAAATTTCCATCAGCCAACTTCCGAAGCCCAAAAGATCACTGTGCTGGAATATCATCTAGTGTTTGGACTTAGCAGGAAAAGACCATGGGAGCATTGCAGTCGCAGCCTAAGCAGATTCACAACCCACACCATTTTTTCCTGCTCGGTGTCCACAGACACCCTGCTTAACTGGGCTCTTTCCCCAGCTATGCTGAGCAGAAGCTTCTTACCCATATCCAAATAAGCTCAACACTACTCTACCGTGAAGCTTTCATTGTGGAAACATGGTAATACATTTTTGCAATTTTTTTCCAGGAGTTTAACTGGATGTCCTAGGAATGGTTGAGGCAATAATTATCTTGTTTTCTCCCATTGGCTATTATCTTTTATTTTTTCTCATTCTGATGACAATATATTGTAAATGAAAATGAATTGATTGAATAAATGGACTAACAGAAGGCCAAAACTGAGTCTCAAGATCTGCAAGTGAAGCTTAGGCATGCTGTTTGGGGCAAGGGTGTGCAAAATCCTTTGCAGAACCCAAAGCTAGGAATTCTCAGCAGATAACCACTTCTGTTGATCCTGTGAAAATAATTCACAGAAAATGTGCCATGTGACACTGACAGTCCCTCAGTGACAGCCTCAATCCACATTTTGTTTAAAAGAGACTCCACAGAGAAGATGATTTGTCTTGTCTCAATAGGAGGTATATTTGCCAGGTTATTCAGCAACACATGCCAGCGTAGATGCCAAGGTCGAAACTTCACCATCAGGTTTAGGGTAAACTGACCCTTCTGTTTATGGGCTGACAGCACAGGCTGTGTTCCTTTCTCTATCAGTAAAAAATTCCTGAGAGCAAAATCCTGGCATTGCCTCTGGTTTCCCCACAACTTCCATTCTATTTAATCAGTGAATGTATAGGTGTATTCTGAGGTTACCTCTCACTCTCTGAAACTCTCTGGAATCAAAATTCAGGACAACACTGCAGTACTGTGGCAAAGATTAAAGAATCATACTTCAGAATTAATGTCTCATTTGTCAGAGATTTCAGTGTCATTGTGTGAATGTCCCACTTTCAAGAGACAGGTATTGTGTGACAAGATATTAACCTTGTACATTCCTTTCATCCTCAGTCTAGAAGGACCTGGTTGATAACAGGAGGTTCCAGTGCTGTCTGCTTTCGTGCACATTCCTGTGGATGTTCTGCTTTAGACCACACCCTTTCAACAATGTTCATAATTGACTCAGCAAATAAGAACAATTGTAGCTTCAAAAATGGCAGAGACAGAATTTTCAATGTGGACTGAAGAATGAAGAATCTGCACTTGTGCTGCATTCCCTGGTAAGAATGTTCCAGATCATTGGATCAGGCTTGCTCTCACTGGTTACAGAACCCTAAGATTAGCAATGCTGTAAACAAGCTGTGTTTCCTTTGCTCAGCTCCAAACATCAAGATGAAAGAACAAGGCACTTTTACCAAGCATTCACACAAGATGGTGAGTAAACAGCCAAACACCCACTCTCAGACATGTTTTCCTTTTCAGTGCGGTAACTGACAGATATCACGAGTATGTGTGTGTGTGTGTCTGTGGGTGGGTGTGTATGCCTGTTTAAGTGAGCTGCTGAAATGTTTATGTGGTTTACACAAAGGCACATCATAAGGTATGGAAAGTTTTGGAGCTGAGCTGCTCTGCCCTATCCCTATAGTGCTTCCTATGTGACAGTTTCTGATGCGTTATTTGTTTTATTCAAGTCTCCTGTGTATCGTCTTACAGCTGTGGGACAAGTGACAGAACACCAATGGTTTTGGCATCATTCCTGAGGTTTGTGGAGTTTCCAGCTCTACATCTAAAGAAAGCCTATTACCTGGCAGTGACAGGCATTACTCCTCAGGTGTAGGCCAGATTAATTGTACAACTACCAAAGAATCCCAGAGATTAAACAAGTTTCCTTAGTAGTTGACACTTTAATTTGTTTCATGTGGGATATACAGTAAAGGTAGAGTAATTTTATAAGCACAAGAGTGCCATTTATGGAACAATTGTATACTCAGATTTACACTCTCATGGAATGTCTCTGCTTTGTCATTGTAATCCTGAATGCACCCAAGACCTAAAAAGTCGAAACTACCATCTCATGTCATTTTTTTTATTTTGACAGTTGGAGGCAAAGGTGATGCAGCTGGGTTGCTGCTGCCAAAACTATAATAATTTAAATGTTTGCCCTAGTGCTTACCTTTCTTGGATAATTTGAAGAAGCTGTAAACAAGACACATTAAGTCATATGTTTACATGTTTAACAGCACTGGCTGTATCTAAGGTCCTCTGAATAGTCATGAAATCAACAAAAGTATTCATAATGTTATGAATTTTGAAACAAAAATACATATTTCCCATTGTGATATGCAATAGATGCCTCTGTGGTGAGGAAAAAAGGAAAAATCTTGCTTGAATTAAAACACATGTAAACCTCTAACAATCCAAACAATCAATTTTCTAATTAACGCAGCCATATGGATATAAAAGAACATGAAAGTGCAACTGCATGAATGGATGTGATTGGTAGACTTTTCATCATTACACAGCTCAGAGAATTATGCATTTAGACTGGAAAGAGTCTTCTTGCTGTCAAGCATGAGAAACAGAACAGGAAGATGATTGTTTATGTGTGAGATTATACCAAATGTATTTCCCCTGTAATGCTACCTGTTTTCTCATCCATTGGGGAGAGGCCTGTAACACTCTGACTTCCCCTGGCCACATGTGCACCCATTTTATGCACACTGATCCTAATTTTCACCTAGCTTTAGGTCAGACCATTTCACTCAGCATCCACCTGTTTGAGGCAGCACTGCTGACAACATTGTAGCTAAGATGAAGTTTTGGCATGACCCAGCACTCCACTGCCCAAGCTACCAAACCAAATATGCTTCCTCACTTGGACATTTGTTAATATAATTTGAATTTCAGACCGAAGGAAATCCCTCTTTCTACTTTTTTTTTGGAAGTGGTGAGATTATCACTGATAGCCTTACCAAATACAGTTATGCCGGGATTTTTTTTTTAATGTTGCGCTCTGTGTATGAACTTATCTGAAAAATAAATGTAAGAACAGACTGTTTTTATGTTCATTTGCTAAATGAGGCCCAATATACGCAAGGTAAGCAATGCTTTCATGTTGGCTGCCTTTCAGGTTTAACTTGCTGTTTTTGTTTTCCAACTCAGCTACTGCTATAAGAAAAGTGCCTTGCTTGCATAAGACTGTGTGTGTGTGTGTGTGTGTGTGTGTGTGTGTGTGTGTGTGTGTGTGTGTGTGTGGAGAAGGAGGGTAATAACCCTCTCTTTGTCAATGTGGACCCTTCATACCCCTCCCTGGTGCATACATGCAAAGAACATGTCCCATTTGACCCCCAGAGATCTCATCTTTCTAACAGAAAGGGGGGCTTTGTGACACACCAGGGGGAAACTAGGGCAGTGGTGCAGAGTCTATGAGTAGCAGAATAACTTGTTAAGAATTTAGTAAGCAGTGTCTTTACTTTAAAGAGGTTAATAAGAACTGATGGAGCTTTCATAACTCATGCGGCCAAGAGCAACATGCACACATGGTGATGTTAGCCTGTGAAGCAAGCATACGCTCACACATACTTAAGTTCCTCAGTCTAATTCTAACAGCCAGTTAATCTTCTGCCATCTTCTCCCAGGAGTCTTCGCATTCTCCAAGGAGTCTTCCTCACATTCTCCCAGCAGCCTTTCTCAAGTTCCTCTAGAAGTAGCATTCATACCTGAATACAGAGGATGCATCAATAGTTTGCTTTTCACTGTATTTCTTCCTTTGAACACAAATTCTGGGGTTTCACTCAGACACAAGCATTATTTTTGTTTTTTCTCTTCTTGGCACAGTAGGAATGTGCAACACAATGTTTTCGTCATCTCCATTTTTCTCAGCCCATTTTCTAAATTTGTTCCACAAGAAACAAGACGGTAACATTTTTTTCCCAGTAAAACTATTGCCATGGAAAAGCTATGATTTTTTAGGCCTGGGAGACCCCAGGCCCAGGTTACATTGAAATGAGCTGCCCACCATTAGCACACTTCAAAGCTAGTGTAGATTGTGTCTCTTCCCTTGAGGTCATTCTTGGGTTTTCTTTCACTAAGATGTTATCAGTGACAAGGTTTACCACACATGATTTATGGAAGTGACAAAGAGGAAACTTTAATCCTTGAGACAATAATTTGCCGTATAGCACAGCAAGCAGGGGCGTCGTAGTGGGGGGAAAAGTGGGACTGAGTTACCAGGGCCCTGGGTGGGTGAAGGGCCCTTAAGGATTGTGGCATTTTATTTTCCTTTAAATGTAGGCTCTTTTAAAAATCACAATAAATGTTGCTAACTATTGTAAATGTAATGTTTTGAGAAAAACATCGGTTGATTCATGGATTAAATGTGTGTCCTAGTCATAGTTTTTGAGGACAAGCGCCCCCACCTTTGCACAAAATGGTTTAGTCCGCCTCCACCGGGCTTTTTGACTAAGCGCATTTAATGTACCGTTCATTCTGCTGAAGCGGTGCGAGTTATAGCCTAACTGTTGTGGAAGTCTGGAAGATGATGCCAAAGAAGGTTAAATCTGGTTTCCAGAAAAGGAAAGAGAGACAGGAAAGAGATAGAAGAAGAGATGAGGGAAAGCAACTAGTAACAGAGAAAGAAAGGTGAGCCCAAATGTGAAAGCATAGCATATTAAATGAACTTCTGTGGTTATAAAACGATTGTCAGACAAAATTAGAAATAACATAATGCCTTCTCTGAAGTCAACTCTAAATAATTTTTGTGTGCAATTGCCTACCACATCATTGCAATAATATACTATATATTATTTAATTCGAAAATTAAATTAACAGCCTAGGCTACTAATATAGGCTAATAGCCTGACTTAGCAGGCTCAATGGCATAGGTTCATGAGGACAGGCTGTCAAATTAGTAGTAAAGCTAACTTGTGAAAAACACATGCCACTCAGTTTCAGAAACTGTCACAGAGGGTGATGCAGCAACACACCCCTCATCCTCTGACACTGTGGACTTGAGACAAGGTGAGCCTGTAGTTTAAAATGAAAGCACATTATTTTAGCCATTTATAGGCTACTGTAATGTGTTTAGCAACATTAAGTCATAGGCTACTCTGTGTTTGGCTATAGCCTAATTAGAATAAGAGACTAAACTTTAAGAGTCTGATTTTTGTCACATCCATAAAAAAAATAATTGTTTTTATGATGCATATGAAATATGAAATTTGAGGAGCCTTGATTTGAGCCTATTTAAATATTTAAATATAAGCATGTTCTATGGCATTGTTAGGAGACAGTTTTGTGGAATGGCATGGCCTTTGATCCGGAGACACGCAATGTGTATTAGAATACAAACGCTGGAGACAAGCGATGTGTATTAGAATACAACGCGATGTCGCTACATCCGACCGGAGCCAAACGGCGCCTCTTGATGGTAATAGTCTGCGGAACACAGGATTCCACATGACCATATATGGGCCTCACTTCCATCTGAAGTTTGAGTTTGAACCTTACGGAGCCAATTAGGGTACGAGGTTCAGGAAAAACCCAATTAGAGAGGGAGCTGTTTAGCTATGCACAACACCACAAAACCAATCAGAAACAGCACCCCCACTGGTCATTGTAACTACAATGTAAATGTAACTGTATAAAAAAAGGAACAAAATGTTATACTTGTTGAACTTCTGCTCAATGCTGATGTTCCCGCGGCCGGCTGTGTAAATAAACCTTCCTGTCTTTTTCTACGAACATCGGATCTGCTTCTTTGTCAGAATATAACTTATTTCGCTCCTCCGGGAGTTGACTAACAGCATCCATTAGACTACATTGGAAATACATGCTAACATCTATCATATGCTTAATGCTTATAGAGGGGTCTGTCCAGATAGATAGAGAAGGAAGTGAAAGAGAAGGATCTGAAAAAAGTGAAAGGGGTGAAGAGAGCTCAGAAAGTAGTCAGGGCAGCGTCAAGGAGTGTATGCCAGAGGATCCAGCACTATGGCCAGAGAAGAGGTCAGAAAGAAATCAGGACAGCTTCACAGAGTCTATGCCAGAGGATCCAGCACTATGGCCAGAGAAGTTGACTAATGAAGAGAGAGACATAATAGTAAGCAGATTGGCATGCAAAGAAAAAACAAATAAAATTACAGCAAAAGACAAGGAAGGGAAGCCATTTCCTAATTACCTTCAATTTGCAAAGTCGGCCAATGGCCGTGAGAAAATAAAAAGGGATTGGCTAATCTATAGTGAAAGTGCAGAGGCTCTATACTGTATCCCATGCCTTCTGTTTTCTCACAAGCTTAAAAAGCCATCTAAAAGTGCTCTAAACAGCAAGGATGGTGTAAAATTATCACAAATTAAATGGCACAGAATGTACAGAAAACTGCCAGAACATGAAACAAACATGCCTCATAAGGAATGTTATTTGAAATGGAGAAGCCTTCAGCATTCATTGTTGCCTGGAGCAGGAGTTGACAGTCACATCCAGAAACAAATGCAGACAGAAATAGAGAAGAATAGGATGATTCTTGAGAGGCTTTTGGATGTGACCCTTCATTTAGCATCAAGAAATCTTCCATTCAGAGGCAAAACATCAAATCTAGGTGATGTACACAATGGAAACTTTCTTGGCACTTTAGAGTTGCTGGCACGTTATGATTTAGTTTTAGAAGAGCACTTGGAGAAATTAAGACAAAAGAAGGAAGGGTCAAGGTTCACACACTATATGAGTCCTGAGACACAGAATGAGTTCATTGATATCTGTGGCAAAAGAGTGCTGAACACCATCCTGGCAGAAAGAGAAACTGCAATCTATTACTCTGTGATATGTGACTCAACACCAGACATCTCTCACACTGAACAAAATGTACTTTTATTAAGATATGTGCATCAAGATGAAAGGAGTGTTTGGAGGATAACTGAGAGATTCTGTCAATTTAAAGACTTTTATAAAAAGACAGGCAAGGACATTTCTGAAATGATTCAAGCTGTACTACAAGACAGTGGCATACCATTAGAGGACTGTAGAGGGCAAGGTTATGATAACGGAGCCAACATGTCAGGGAAACTGAAAGGCGTGCAAGCTCAGATTCTAAAAGCAAATCCGTTTGCGATATACTCCCCCTGTGCATCTCACACCCTACATTTGGTGGGTGTACATGCAGCTGAATCATGTCAGGAGGTTGCAACATTTTTTTTGTAATGTTAATCGCCTCTACAATTTCTTCAGTGCTAGTCCAGAGCGATGGGCAATCTTGAAGAAAGAAACTGGATGCTCTCTTCATCGTCTGTCCGACACTCGATGGGGTGCACGGATTGCCGCTGTGCGAGTAGTTGCCTCTCATTTACCCTCTGTTCTGGTGGCAATAGAATGTGTATTAGACACATGCAGTCTTACAAGTGAAGCCAAGTCTGAGGCAAATGGCCTAAAAATTATTTCAAGACCTTTGATGCAGTAGTTCTACTCACTGTGGGTAAAGATACTACAGTGCATTGAAAATCGAAACCTGATCCTTCAGACAGGGATATTTCTTTGGATATTCAGGCTAAAAACATCAAGGCTCTACAGGAGGAAATACAGGCTATTCGTGATGAATGGGACTCCTTCTCTCTGAAGCCTCCTTAGTAGCCCAAGCCATGGATCTCCCTGTTCAATTTAAGAGGGAGGAGAAGCGGAAACGGAAAAAGAAGTTAATGCCTGACGAGAGGAGGACTGAAGAGGATGAGACTGAGTGTAGTGCAGAGAAGGCATTCAGAAACAATGTCTTTTTTGTTGCAATTGATAGCATCATCAGTGATCTGAGTGCAAGGTTCCAGACTACATCCACCATATGTGAATCTTTTGCACCTCTTCTGAGGTTGGGGGATATGTCAGAAGAACAGATAAAGGCAACATGTCGGGCTCTGACAAGAGCATACCCAAAAGATCTCACAGTTGAGTTTGAGAACGAGATGCTTCTCCTGAACACAGTATTTGATGCCACATTTGCTCATAACCTGTCCCCTCTTCAGCTCCTTAATGCCATATATAAGCTGCAGTTACAGAGCATTTTTGGAGAGATATGCATTGCCTTGAGGATTTTCTGCACCTTACCTGTAACTGTTGCTGGTGGTGAGAAAGCTTTCAGCAAGATGAAACTGGTTAAAAACTACTTGAGATCAACAATGAGTCAAGAAAGACTGAACAGCCTTGCCCTTCTCTCCATTGAGAGTGAATTGGCAAGAAAACTGGACTTTAAGGACCTCATTCATGACTTTGCCACCAAGAAGACCCGTCAGTGGGCACTAACAGATGTGTAAATTTCAATGGTTAGGCCTAGCACTTGGAAATCTGTTTCCTTTTTGCCCTTTTTAATGAATAATGACCAGTGAGCTAAGTTTTGTTCATCTTTCATTATAAATGAAGCATTTTGTTAATGTGGAAATCTTAAATTGCATTTTTTCTTTTACTACTTGTGTGCTCAATTTTCATGCAGGCCTACCTTTGGTGGCATTTAGCCTATTGTTATAGCTTTTAAGTGTTCTGCAAATAAAACAAATATTCAGTTAAGTATTGTGTAATAAAACTATTTTTGTTACATTTAAGAGTTAATTGTGAGAGATATTTGTGTGTTTAGGTAACTGCTCAGCTTTGTGAACCTAATGCTTACGGCGGGGTGGGGTAGGGCAGGCGTCATCGGCGGCAGTCGGGGTGGGGGGCCCATGGGCACTGCTTGTGCATAGGGCCCAGAATTTGGTGCTACGCCCCTGACAGCAAGTAGCACAGTCAGACTACCTTCAAGGTCACACACACGGGGAAAAAATTCAGGCGCACTTTTTCAGCTCAACTCTTACAAACAAATCGATTGGTCACAGATTACACAATAGATTTGTTTAATTTCCGGGTGAAACAAGTGAAAATTTTTTAAGAAACAGCAACACCTGTCTCACATCTGTCTGCTTTACAATTGGATTTATTACCCCCTTCCAATTTTTTCTTTCAAAAATAAATGAATGAATAATAAATGTAGGGAAAAGTGTACATATGCTGTACATACCAAGAACCTGTAATTCTGTCTTGTAATTCAGTCTTGCTGACTGCAGCCAGCATAGCATGTAATTTATTTTAGGATACTTAGTGATGTTTGTCAGACAGCATAAATTTCCTATACAGATGATTAAGCACATACAGTATATTTCAGATCAAAACCTTATGTGTCCTTGAAATTGCCTGAAGATCTCTGACAACACAATTCATTTCATAAATTCTGACTAATTTTCTCCTTTCCGGGTGGCATAGGGCGTTCCACTCCACTAGGCCGTTCCTCCCAGCACTGGTTCTGGCCAGGCCATCCCATGATTTGTCAGATGCCAGCATGTTGGTCAAACAATGTCAGTGGAGTGGGGCCTATCCTCCAATGAGCACCAGCACTTACTGTGGTGCCCTCTGTGACTTGTAATGCAAAATATTACATTTACAATTTTTCGGCTGCAATTTGCATCTGCAACAAGAAGAGCTTGTACAATGTACAATGGGCATATCCAAAGCAAGATTGCATAAAGGGGAAAAAGTATAAAAAAGGCATTTTGCAATGTACACTTCATGATGTGGGATTAGCATATTTTATTAAAACAGGATGTTTAACTCAGAGTTAAATTATGTAGATATTTTGGTCCAATGATGTATTTCAGTGCGTTGATGATAAGCTGAGATCATCTTACAACTATTTTCCTCAAGTTTAGTGTTTTCATTACCAAGGTCCCAAAAGACGTTATCACCATGACTACATGCTTACTATTACACAATTCCACGCTAATTTAATTCAGGTGGGGGTGATCTCTGGTGATGTGGGCAACCCAGGGGAGAACCTGATTGGGACAACAATACACACACCCACACAGAGACATACACAGAAACAAGCAGACACAGATATCAAACTGGGGAATAATGAATCTGGTAATACAACTATCATCTGAGCTAACAATACATTAACTTACTTTATATTGTTTAATATTCATACATGTTAGCAATAGAGAATCACCAGGTAATGAGATAACTATTTACATTTTAATAAAAAGTCATTTTTAATAACAGATATAGATTCCACACCTCTCTTTGTTGTGTCCTTATCCCATTCAATATCAGTTGAAATTGCATGACAGCATAAGTCACAGTGATTTTCTCTTTTTTGCTTTGACAGATGTGTTTCAATTTTCAGCATTTCATTTATTGATGTAATAAATTATTCTCTCAACACACATTCTCAGTCATGGAGAGGATTACCTGTCTGCTGAATGATGCCACAATCTTCTCCCTCTCCATCGTTCAACCCTCTCTCATCCTCTTCTCCCTTGTTAAACTCTATTCCCCTCTCTCTCCTTCTGTCCTCCCTCTCTCTGTCCAACATCTTCATCTCTTGCCCTCCCTAATGGGGAAGGTTATCAAAAGCAGAAAAAGACTGTATAGGTGATACTGGGTAAATGTAAGATATCTGCAGAAGAGATCACACAAGAACCTAATACTCACACTTTGTTAGAATGCACAGGTCACATACAGTAGAGGAGTTCCAGAATTTAAGAGTAGGAGCTATATTTGGAGTTTCTCCTATAGTGGTTATTCAGGGGAGGGGCTGTGTCAGGAGGGTCTCTTTCATAGAAAAGTAAGTGTTTAAGGGAAGGGGCTGTGTTTGGAGTTTCCCCTCCCATAGAGAAATTTCTGCAGTTGAGTGGTTGAGTTGAGTTTCTGCAGCTGAGAATGGCTGTGTTTGCTGTTTCTTGCTGTGCTGCATTTCCTGTCTCATGGGTCCTGAGGCATTGTGGGATTGACATTTTAATCCACCCTCTTTAAGAGCTGCATGTAGGAGGCTGTTTCTTGCACTTTACTGACTTGAACAGAGTGTGTGTGAAATTATGTAGGTGGTTGTGCCTCATACTTCTATCTCCTGTCCTGTAGCTGTGTTTGAGCCCTGGGGAGGTGTGAATTTGCTGCATGTCCGGTAGAGTGCTGCTTTCTTACAGCTCTGTGCCAACCACCATGAGCTGACCACATATGAAGCAGTCTTGGCCACATGACTTGCTGTGGGATCCTAACTGCAGATGTTCACAGTGCAGTGAGCGAGAGATTCCATAGCGTTTGAATACACACAGAGAACACCCACATACCATGCTATATACAAACAGTAAGGCCACACACACACACACACACACACACACAGTCTACAGAAGTCCAGTATTGCTCCACATGTGCGTGTTCATAGACACAACGTGCAAATGCACACAGTACACACACATACACAAAGTGA
This sequence comes from Megalops atlanticus, assembly GCA_019176425.1. Taxonomy (NCBI): domain Eukaryota; kingdom Metazoa; phylum Chordata; class Actinopteri; order Elopiformes; family Megalopidae; genus Megalops; species Megalops atlanticus. Next base: position 37,254,141 of record CM032886.1, on the reverse strand, counting down.
ACCCATGTCCCTGTTACACTCACAGTTGTGAGATTTGTTCCGTAAGAAAAGTATGCTTTCTATTTTTCATGCCTGTCCCTGTTATCACTGCATAGCATGAGAAAAGACAATTACAATAAATGCAATCCCTCAGTAGAAAGAATGAACAAGACCTCGTGAGTCAGTGTGACATCACATTACATTCAGTTATGGCCAGTATTAACATTACAATTTTTGAAAAGAGAAAACTTGAAATGCTGTACAGCTGGACTACTGTGGTTAGCACAGCAGTTTTGAAAGGAGGGGATTTAAGTATGACCTAAATGTAAAGTATGTGTCACCACCTCATGATGCAACAGCAATAAGTGGGGTATACTGTTCTGCCTACTGGTCAGGTGCTTCCCTTGAAAGTTATAAAATACTGTTAGGAGACAGTTTTGTGGAATGGCATGGCGTTTGATCCGGAGACACGCGATGTGTATTAGAATACAAACGCTGGAGACAAGCGATGTGTATTAGAATACAAAGCGATGCCGCTACATCCGACCGGAGCCAAACGGCGCTTCCTGATGGTAATAGTCTGCGGAACACAGGGTTTCCCATGACCATATATGGACCTCACTTCCGTCTGAAGTTTGAGTTTGAACCTTACGGAGCCAATTAGGTTACGAGGTTCAGGGGGAACCCAATTAGAGAGGGAGCTGTTTAGCTATGCACAACACCACAAAACCAACCAGAAACAGCACCCCCACTGGTTGTTGTAACTACAATGTACATGTAACTGTATAAAAAGGAACAAAATGTTATACCTCTGCTCAATGCTGATGTTCCCGAGGCCGGCTGTGTAAATAAACCTTCCTGTCTTTTTCTACGAACATCGGATCTGCTTCTTTGTCAGAATATAACTTATTTCACTCCTCCAGGAGTTGACTAACAATTTGGCGCTGCGAGCAGGGTGGATGCCGACTCGGACTTCAGCGGGTCTTTCGCCTTGTAACACGAGGTGAGTACGTTTACTTTTACCACCTCCATAGTTAGTGTAACGCAAGCCAGACCCGCTGGGGATCAGAGCGCTCCACCTAGAGGTACGAACTTTTATGTTATACTGCAACAAGAGGATTCCGTGTTCGTAGTTAAAGACTGTGTCTTTCATTTAATTTGTCTATCGTGGCATTAGTTTAAATGTGTTTGTTCAAAGTATTGATCATGTCGTTTGTTTGAAGTTCGTCTGTCGTAAGGTCTGTCCATTCGTATCGTTTGTTTGAAGTTCGTCTGTCTTAAGGTCTGTCCATTCGTATTGTCTGGTTAAGTGTTAGTTTCGTCCATCGTGATTATAAGTTGTCTATCGTCTTATCGACCCCCATCGAGAGTCCCAGGCTGGGAATTTGTGTTTACCCGGTGTGACCCCCAGGAGAGATCGTCGTCTCCTGGGAAGCCGGTCCCCGGGGATTTGTGTTTTGTGTTAAGTCAGGTGGGGGCCTCAGGAGAGATCGCTGTCTCCTGAGAAGCTAGGTGGTACCTAGGAAGCGCGCTTGTTGTCTGACGTGGGTCGGCATCGGTACCCCAGGGAGCGACCTGGGAAGCTTGCGTATATTATCGTGAGGTTTATGTTCGTTTGTCTTTTTGTGTTTGGACCGGTGACCGCCTCAGTGATCGCGTTTACGCAGTTGCGGCTGTGCTAACGGGTCGTTGAGAAGCTAGGTAACAGTTGTTACCTAGGAGGAAGACCACGTCGTTGTGATTTACGTTGTTTTTATGTTGTTTGAATGTTGTGTTTTGGCCAATAGCGTACATTTATAATTATATTGTTAGTAAAATTAACGTAGGCCTACATTTAATTAATAATAGAAAATATATAAACCGCGGTAAAATGTCGGCAATTAAAGAAACGTCCAAAACCCCTCGTGGTTACGCGGGAAGCATTACTATGTATTTGTTGGAAAAAGTATGTGAAGAAGGAAAGTGAAATGTTGAGACATGGTTGGGATCCATACGGATCCACTGAGACATCGTTAGAATGGTGGGCGAATCAGAAGAAGGATAAAACTGCAAGTGGTACTGTTATTTTGGTAACAGAGCATAGAAAGCTAATCGAGAAGTGATAAAATGCATGACCGCTTACAAACCCAGGGTAAATAATTATCGGAATTGCGCAAAAGAATAAATAATTAAAAAAAAAATGTAAAAGCTCTGGTCAGAGCGCCGTGCTTGCGGGTACACCAGAAGAAAAATGTAAAAGCTCTGATCAGAGCGCCGCGCTTGCGTGTATACCAGCTGAATTGAACGACGTTCAAAGCTTGTACCCTGATTTAAAACAAAGAATATCCCATGATAACTGACCCAATGCATTTTGAGTATAAAGAAGCAACTGATGCAATCCCTATGGCTCCAATATGTTGATGACATTCTGCTGGCCTCTTCTGACTCTGACTCTCATTTTCAGGCTCTGCAAGCAATTGGAAGAAGAAAGCTCAAATTGCTTGGGAGACTGTTCGGTACTTGTGCTTTGCTGCTCCTGAAGGGTCAGGGTGGCTTCCTGTTGGTGGGTGCCACTGCTCCGCACCCCCATGCTGTGCATAGTTTCTGAGGGATTCTGGGTCTTTTTGATTTCTGCAGGTTCCTGACTTTTCTGTTGTTGCTGCGCTGGTCAGCGCATTCTTGAGGGGCCCGTGTTGCCCCATGGGGGGGGAAGTTGACTGGTCACCTGAGTGTGAAGTTGCGTTTGCTGCTCTGGAGGCGGCCCTTACTTCTGTCCCTGCCTTGGGGATGCCTTGCACTGACCTGCCATTCATTCTGTGGTCAGCTGTTGGACAGGGCCACGGTGCAGCCGTTCTTGCCCAGCCCCATAGAGGTGTGCAACGCCTTGTTGCATGTTGTTCTCAGCTGGGCCCTGTGGTCTCTGATCTTTCTCCTTGCTTGCAGGGGGTGCAGGCTGCTGCTGCAGCAGTGGCAGTCTGTGCTCCGCTGGTCTTGGGGGCACCACTCTAGGTTGGTGTGTCGCATGCTATTCACAATGTTCTGGCCCATGGCCATTTTTCCTGTGTCTCGGTAGCTGGGTTATGCAGTTGTTGACATTTCTGGTCAAACCATGGCTTCTGACCGCCTTCCAAGCTCAGTTTCAGCACAAGTCGCTGAGTTTGCTGCCCTGACTCGTACTTGCGAGTTTGGGAAACGCTTTACTGCATACACTGATTCCAGGTATGATTTTGGTGTTGTTCAAGGTTTCACACTTAACTGGTCTTCTCGGGGTTTCCTGTCTTCATCAGGCACCCCAATAAAAAAGGGGGGGGATTGATTCAAAATCTCCGAAAAAAGATTGAAAATGCAACCACTCATGCTGTCTACACTGATTTCAGGTTCTGAAGGACGAACAACAGGAGGGTGAACAACATGAGCAGGAGTATGAATCTGGACAATGGGTTATGATGAAAGCCCATCATCCATCCTTCCAACTCCGATGGCAAGGATCATACCAAATGCTTTTAACCTCTGAGTCTGCCCTTCAAGCAGGTATTCCAGTCCACCACTCTCGTGCCAAACCGCGTCCATCGCCTGAAGACACCTGTGCTGAAGGACATCTGACATCTGCTGTTGACATGCAACACCTGCCTTGAACACATCTGACATCTGCTTCAGAAGATTCCCCAACGCGACCATCTACCACACCAACAATGTTTTTTCTTTTCTTTTCTTTTACGCTATAAGTAGGGGTGCCTATGCTCAGCATTAGGCTGTGTATATGATGAATGTCAACATATTCAGAAGACTTCCTTTTTCCTCTCCTTGTATCACTTTTTCCCATTCATGTAATGGAACCCCTACCTATGCACAGTCGGTCACAGTTTTTACATTGTATTTTTCCACTCATAGTCTGCCCAGTGCCGGCCAGAAGCAGATGGGCTTCCCCTCTGAGCCAGGTTCTGCTCAAGGTTTCTTCCTATTAAGTCAGGAAGTTTTTCCTTGCCACTGTCGCCTATAAGCTTGCTCTGAGGGGGTCTTAGGCCTGGGATCTATGTAAAGCTATTTTCCTACAAACAATCATTAGATAAATTATACTGCCTCCACCTTTGCAATTCCCCTTTTCATTCTGTTAAAGGTTAATCGTAAGGTTGACCTCATCATTCGCTGTATGTTGGGTCAAACAGGAGGGACTGTTAGGAGACAGTTTTGTGGAATGACATGGCGTTTGATCCAGAGACACGCGATGTGTATTAGAATACAAACGCTGGAGACAAGCGATGTGTATTAGAATACAAAGCGATGCCGCTACATCCGACCGGAGCCAAACGGCGCTTCCTGATGGTAATAGTCTGCGGAACACAGGGTTTCCCATGACCATATATGGACCTCACTTCCGTCTGAAGTTTGAGTTTGAACCTTACGGAGCCAGTTAGGTTACGAGGTTCAGGGGGAACCCAATTAGAGAGGGAGCTGTTTAGCTATGCACAACACCACAAAACCAACCAGAAACAGCACCCCCACTGGTTATTGTAACTACAATGTACATGTAACTGTATAAAAAGGAACAAAATGTTATACCTCTGCTCAATGCTGATGTTCCCGCGGCCGGCTGTGTAAATAAACCTTCCTGTCTTTTTCTACGAACATCGGATCTGCTTCTTTGTCAGAATATAACTTATTTCACTCCTCCGGGAGTTGACTAACAATACTAAACATACCTCCAGGATACACAGAGTTGCTGATCACTCCTATCATTAATGCACACCTGTGTTTACCCACCAGTGCTAACCACCAGTAACACGCATCCCATGTTTACATGTTAGTACTTACCAGCACTATTTCACAAAGATAATAATACCCCAATGCTAAGGAGCAGTAACATTGAAATGCACAAGTAATGAGTGATTCGGTCAATCTGAATGGGAGGAATACCCCTCAGACTGGACATTCTGTAGCTTCTTCATCTCTACTGACAGAGGACAGAACATGAGGTGCCCCATGTTCTGACAAAAGCCCGCATTGTCTGGCACCCCACCCTGTGTGACTGACCTGGCCACCCAGCTGCATTTCACCACCAGCTACAGCAAGCTAAACTGAGAGCTAGCTGAAACAGAGAGTAATGGATTCTGAACTAAGGACTCTTTGACTTCTGTTATTCATTGCCTGAATTCACACAGATTACTCAGACATGTAAAACACACACACACACACACACACATGCACACAAACATGCACATACAAAATGGGCCCTAATTCCCTTCATTGCCAATCAACTGCAGCTAAAATAACTGACTAAATAAATGTCTCCCCTGCAGAGTCTAAATATAAAGATTTGCTGTTTTAGTTAAATAGGGAGAATTATAGCCTCAATGAGAAGAAAAGTTATAACAATATGGTGACAAAAGCCCTAGTGGAACCACAGGAGGGAGACTCACCTGTTTCTACCCTATCAATCACCTTCAAGCCAAAAGGTGTTTTTCCCACATATGTGAATTGCCCCAATGAGAATTTTCTATACTCTATATTAAACAGACATCAATCCATTGCTGTTTCCTGGTCAGGGTACTTCCTGTCCACATGCACACATACACATATATATTCATGCTGTCCCATACACACAGACAAATACACACACACACATGTGCACAGAGGCTGCTGGATGCTGACCTTTTTAACTGAGGTGAAAGAGACTCAAATAAACCGTCTACCTTCGCCCCCCTCACCTCCTAACCCCCGAAGCAGTACTAATGCAAGAATGAGAATGCCTTCTATTGCAGGTTTGAAAGGGACAAATTCACACCCCTCACCCACTCCAGCCCAATGACAATAGCCGCCATCACACCTCTGGCAACCCCCCTACCCTCCCCCCTGATACTCAGGCTGCACTCAAGATATGTGAAGAGGATGTATGCCGGCTCTTCCAGAGACAGAAAAACAGGAAAGCAACGGGTCCAGACAGTGTCTCCCCCTTCTTGCCTTAAAGCCTGTGCTGACCAACTGGCTCCAATCTTCACGCAGATCTTCAACAGATCCCTGGAGCTGTGTGAAGTCCCCTCCTGCTTCAAACGCTCCACCATCATCCCGGTCCCCAAGAAACCCTCCATCACAGGACTGAATGACTACAGGCCTGTCACTCTGACGTCTGTGGTCATGAAGTCCTTTGAACGACTGGTGTTGGCTCACCTGAAGAACGTCACAGGACACCTGCTGGACCCCCTGCAGTTTGCCTACCGGGCAAACAGGTCAGTGGATGACGCAGTCAACATGGGACTGCACTACATCCTGCAACACCTTGACTGCCCAGGGACATATGCAAGGATCCTGTTTGTGGACTTCAGCTCGGCGTTCAACACCATCATTCCAGAAATCCTCTCCTCCAAACTCTCCCAGCTCACTGTATCCCCCGCCATCTGTCAGTGGATCACCAGCTTCCTGATAGGCAGGAAACAGCAGGTGAGGCTGGGGGAAGTCACTTCTGGTATACGGACAGTCAGCACTGGTGCTCCCCAGGGAAGTGTCCACTCCCCACTGCTCTTCTCCCTCTACACCAACGACTGCACCTCCAAGGACACAGCTGTTAAACTCCTGAAGTTTGCAGACGACACTACGGTCATCAGACTCATCCAAGATGGCGACGAGTCTGCATATCAGCAGGAGGTTGAACGGCTGGTGCTCTGGTGCATTCATGACAACTTGGAGCTGAACACGTCTCAAGACTGTGGAGATGACAGTGGACTTTACGAGACACCCCTCAGCACTGCTCCCCCTGACAATATCCAGCAGCCCTGTGTCAACCGTGGAGACCTTCAAGTTTCTGGGAACTACCATTTCCTGAGACCTGAAGTGGGAGACCAACATCAGCTCCATCCTCAGAAAGGTCCAGCAAAGGATGTACTTTCTGCAGCAACTGAGGAAGTATGGTCTGCCACAGGAGCTGTTGAGCCGGTTCTACACCGCAGTCATCAAATCCGTCCTGTGCACATCCATCACCGTCTGGTTCGGTGCAGCCACAAATCAGGATAGGAACAGACTGCAGCGAACAGTAAGGACAGCAGAAAAAATCATTGGTGCTCCCCTGCACACCCTTCATGACTTGTACTCTTCAAGAACCAGGAAACAGGCAGGAGAAAATCATTACAGATTCCACACACCCTGAACACAACATTTTTCAACCCCTCCCCTCCGGCAGGCGCTACAGAACACTGTATACCAACCCTAGCAGACACTGGAGCAGTTTCTTTCCTCATGACATTACCCTCATAAATAGCTGACCAGTATCATCTGCTATGCCATAGCTACTCTCATTCCTTCAGATAGTTATGACACCCCACTTCATATCTACAAATACTGTATTGTACAAATACTCATATCACAATTTCATTCCCATAAGTGATGCACATTATTGTTGTTTGCACCACCACACACACTTGCACTTTTTGTATATGTGGCAAGACGCAATCGTAGCTTATCTTTTACAAACAACCAAACTATGCCACTCCAATTTGAAGGGTAGGAGATCCCAAAGGCTGTACAAGGTCCACTCCCCACTCAGGGTGTTCAACCAAATGAAGGACACAGAGGCTGGAGTACAAAATATAATACTCTGTCTTTATTATATAAAATGACTTCAAATTATGCAAGGCACGTTTCGCATAACAATCATAGGCAGTCAGGGATGATGCAGTGTAGTCCCATTGCACCTGGTGGTCTCCTATAGATCAGAGCAGGTTAACTTAGGATAGAAACAACTCCCCAAAACCCAACAAGCCACACCCCCAAATGGAGATCTAGGGTGGCGTTAAGGGGCTCAAGTAGTCTGAGTGCCAGGGTGATGCAACACTATACACAATGATAGGGTTCACACACCATACAGTAAGGCCAATCGCCAAAAAAAATGTGTCTCATACATACCACCAGTTAGGAGAGATAGACACCGCATATATCGAACCACTCCACTCCAAACCATAGAGAGAAGCAGCACCCCAACAGTACCAGAACCACTTAAGTCACTAAAACCTTCCCCAAGGGCCCACTCAATACCTGAGTACAGGGTAAGCAGAGAGCAAAAAAACAAAAAAACACACACACCAAATAAACTAATACACATGTAGCCTGTGGGAGTAGTTGGTGCAGAGCTTCCTTAATGTCTGTTTCTCTCTCTCTCTTTCTCTCTCATGGTACGTCATTAATTGGGCCAGGAATGGGCATCAATTAAGCCAGCTGGGGTCATAGGAGCAGTCATATGTATGGACACCTGGGGTCCTAAGACCGATAGTTTTCTTTACTGCTGCTAGCTCAGTGTTTGTGTGTAGCAGCGTCTTGGGGGCTGAGTTTGGTGTTGGGCGTTTGTGGTGGAAAGCGCATGGGTGAACAGATGCCGGCCAAGCCGCTTCGAGCTGTTTTCACCAGCGGCATTTGGAGCGGCACGAGTGAGTTACAGCAGAGTGGTTTATCCTATGTGTAACAAGGTACGCTATCAGACACACCAGTTGTATTAACTTGTTTCTGTTTGTAATATGGTTCGCTTTTGTCTTCCATCAGCATTCTGCTGGGTAATGTGGCTGCCGGTGGAGGTGTAAATATCTGCGACGTTCATTCAATGTGTAATAAGGTACGCTATCGGACACATCAGTTGTATTAATTTGTTTTTGTTCGTTTTGTTTGTAGTGTGGTGTGCTTTTGTCGTCCATTCTGCTAGGTAGTGTGGCTGCCAGTGGAGGTGTAAATATCTTTAAGTGTACCGTCTAACCATACACTGTTAATTTTACACTGCAATAGGCATGTTTTGAACTATGCAGACGGTTATTTGTGGCATATTCTTAGGCATAGTGCCTTTTATGCTGCGTGTGTTTTATAAACTGTGTATATTACGTTTTGCTGGTGTGTTAGGTGTACTAGCACTGAAAGTTATTCACCCTGTTCCTAGTGAAACCTTACTGCCTTATTATGAGATCACTTCAAGTTCTGAATTGAGGTATGTACCATGTGTGATGAACAGCTCGAACTTAATGTTTAATTGTTTATTTGTTTTAAAGACCAATGCAGCTACACTGTGCTGCTAGCTGCTGTTCTGTATAGCTTATTAAATACGGTGAGAGGTTTTTATGTCTCATGTGGGTGTGCTCTTAATGAACTGAGTGTGAATTGTACTTTTGTTTTCAGTTTCCCTCTAGCCTGTTGGCTGTATGCTATATGTGTAATGTAGTATTGAATGAATTGTGAGCAACAGGTTAGAGGGGTTCCTTTTTTCCTCTCCTTTTTTGGTTTTCTTTCCCCTTTTTTTGTAGCCAGTCTCAGTATTGGTCGAGCCAGGGTAGTGGGTGGGAGACTACTGGATAGCGGGTTTCCTTAAAACCATATTCACCGAGTGACAGGCATTTGCGGTGCTGTGTAGTGTGAACTTTTAATGCCCTTGAACCATGCTTATTAGAGTGATCAGAGGTTTGCAGAGCTGTGTAGTTTGAACTCTTGGCGTGTATTGCTCAAAGGGTTGTTTGCATTTATTCACGTACGGTATCAAGACTTTGGCCTCTTGTTAGTGTTTCATCTCTCAGTGGCTTGACTAGTTCAAGCACCCATGGCTTTGTAATTCCCTTTTCTTATTTATTTATTGACCAACAAAAGCAGCACAACTTTTAAGCTATCTAATAAAGATTGTATTTTTGTACTCTTTTAAAACCTGTGCTCGTATATTTCTTTGGGTCAGAGCTCCCCTTGCTCTGATAATCACATTACATCAATCTAGCTTAAGGGGTGGCGTAGTTTGTTATACACTAGGGGGCACTACGCACAAATAACCCACTATGCTGCCCCCTAGACGGATAGGGGCCTTCCTAACACCAGTTGTCAATAGAGCACTCTGCACCACTGAACAAAGCCTGTTAAAGTACTGTAACAAATATTTATATTACACTATATTAATGGTAGGGAAAAACAGCTTTTTTTTTTTTTGCACAGCAGTGGAGACTGGACATCCTGAAACAATGGAAGTTTCCCTTTTAATTTTCCACTTACTTTCACAGCACTCAAGGAACAGATTTCCAATAACTGATTTTATATATATATATATATATATATATATATATATATATATATATATATATATATATATATATATATATATATATATATTTAGTTCCCTGCTGGTGGAACGAGCTACCTTATGCTATAAGAGCAGGGGCGTCCCTCTCTATCTTCAAGAACGTCTTGAAGACCCAGCTCTTCCGAGAGCACCTCCTCTCCTAACACTTCTAACACAATTCCACACACAATTCTTTCTCCTGTCACTATTTGTTTGTCTCCTCTGCCTGTCTATCCTTGTGTTTTCACCTTGTTTAGCTTTGTTTTCTACTTTCCTCGACTTATTTAGTTGAGTTTAGTTGTTTAGGTTGCACTTAAAGCTTACTTCAAGGTCTCCTACACTACTGTAGCTTGCTTGCTGTTCCTCACTTGTAAGTCGCTTTGGATAAAAGCGTCTGCCAAATGACCTAAATGTAATGTAATGTAATGTAATATTTACATACCTTCGCTGCCTTAGACTCCACCTTTCCTGAGAGCGGGATAATCATGCTACTACCAGACGCCCTTAAAAACATATATATAAGATACCTGTAAATCTTAAGGTCCATTACACTGTATGACATACTACTACAACTATCAGGTTAAAAGTATATATATATATATATATATATATATATATATATATATATATATATATATATATATATATATATACATATATATATATATATATATATATATATATATATATATATATATATATATATATATATATTTTTTTTTTTTTTTTTAAATACCTTGTCTTAGTAGGCGAGCCCTGGCGTTTAACATGGGAAGCCCGACTCTTCGCTTAAGTACCCTCTACAATAGGACCGCACAATAAATACACTGTCTCCCATCCAAATACACAACAAGCTATAAAAACTACATAGAATCTACTGGTATGATATTGGTCCAGGCACAGTATGATTGTTTGCGCACCCAACTACGCTGCCAGCGGACACACTGCTAAAATACATACAATGCGTTAGATACCCAAAATGTGGCATAATGTAATACTAACTACAGATCATATGGAGTGGTTTCAAATTAACTTTCTCCCGAAAAGAAAGTATACTCATGCAGTACGATTCTACCTATAACAGAAACTTAAAATAAATATCCAAATCATCTAAATGAGCATTAAAACCCCTCAATGAATAAAAATTACCTGCGCTGTTATATCCGAGCGGAATGCCGAATGCCGCGAATTAAATAATCGGCATCAGTACCGCGGTCATAACAGCGTCAATCTGCGTCCATCCAAATGCCAGCAAAAGGAAAACAGGAACAAACGGTAGCTCAGGTGTTCTCACCAGCCTCTCACTCTTACCTGTTACCTTTGAGGGAATAGCCCCGGCCCCTACTACCTTTGCGAGAATAGCCCAGAGAATAGCCCAATTCTACCAGGTCGGACCCATCACATATATATTTTTTTCTTTTATATTATCTGTATATTGCTTGTATATTATGTATTATGTATTATGTCTGTAAATAATTTGTACATTGTCTGTATATTGTCTGTACTGCTGAGAGACACCAACGGCCAGAACCAAATTCCTTGTGTGTGCTAACATACTTGGCCAATAAATCTGATTCTGATTCTGATTATGATTCTGATGAGAGCATGGAAATGACATATTAGCACATGCAGGGAGGAGCAGTTTGTGTGTATAAAGCAGTTGGTTACATAACAACAGGTCCATGACACACATGGTCTGTGGTGCTGGAAGTTGTGTGCATGTGGGGCCGTGCAGTTCATCTCCCGCTGGACACCCACTGGTGTCAGAGACCCGCTGACCCACTCTCAGCACTGGACCTCCCCCACTACTGACCACCACACCCTGAAGGGGTCTGAGCCTCTCCTGAATGGAATATGTGATAATGTACCTGACTCCTGTTTTGGCTCAGCCCCATCTGTCAGGAAAAAGGAGAAGGAAGGGGATCAGGGGAGCAGCCTATCCCCCATATGGCTGGAGCACTGACCCCCACAAATCCCCTTCTCTTCCTCCCTGCAGCCCCACCCCAACATCACCTGACCACTGCAAATTGTGAGGAGGGTGGCCAGGGGAAAATCCAGAGTTACACATGGCAACTGGTCTGCTGAGCCAGACCACAGGAGTGAGGGAGTGAGTGAGTGAGGAATAAAGGAGAGGGAGGGAGGGAGAGAGAGATGCTCGGGGTAGCATTTCATCCATGGCGAGCTGTATTGTAAGCCAGCTGCAGGATATGAGGAAATCTGCAGATTACTTCTGGACAGACTCCCGGGTAAAACCCTCCGTGCCTTTCTGCCCCTGAGGCCGGCAAGTGTGACTTCACCCCTGGGGTTCCAGTGGTCCAATGACACATTCCACTTCCCATGGTCCACTGCAGCGTCCTCATACAAACGACTGATGGCATTAGTGCTGACATCACTCCACTTGTAGTCAGGTCAGGGAAGGAACGACAAAAAGATTTTCAGCCCCTGTCTGGCTACAACAGCCCGCTACACCAAACTGTGGGATTCATAATGAACAAATTGAAGATCACAACCTGATACTGTACATAGTGACCTGTTACTTGCCAAAGAAATCTGCCTCTGCAGCAGCAGTTGCTGACAAAGACTCCACTGTGGCTCCACTGTTCAGTAAAAACCACATTAATTAGTGAAGCAGCTTAAAGCAGCTTAAAGTAGCTCTCTTACAGTGAACCAGCCTTATGGTAAGGTTAACTTCAGTGGGGCATTAAGGGGGTCCTTATTTGGCAGATCTCCCTCAAGAGACTGATATTGCCTTGAGATTTAGTGTGCTTTATTTGGCAGGTTTGTCTCAGGGCACAGTAACTGTACGTTCACACCGGGAGCAGCGAGAGCGTCAAAATTCGCTCTGGCTGCCCTGCCAGCAACGCTGTCGAAGAAGTGGACGTTCTGACATAGATGAAATGGGCAGCTACAAGTTCGTTCGAAATGCTTGGTCTTGCAAACAACCATGTCGTTTGTGCCGACTGACCACAGGTAGGGTAGGCAATAAGTTAACTTCGTGAAATCTTTTAAATGTGAAGGTAAGAAATCGATCGATGAAGGAAAGAAATGAACAATCATAATCACATGTTTGGTAACAAAATAAACTAACGAAATAAACTGATTAAAAGCCATTTGTGTGGTGTGACTTTTGTGTTGTTGCTTAGTGCTAAGTCAAATTTCAACATGCAGTTTATAGGACACGTTTACTAGTCTTGGTCTTTAATTAACATTAAAGTTAATTTGTGTGTAGCCTACATTAATTATCAAGCTCTCCTCCATTGTGCTTTGGAACTAATGTTTGGTGGGAACAAAAGTTTACACGGTTGTGTTCTCTAGAATTCTCTAGAGCAGAGCACTTCTAAATTCTGATTGGTTGCCGCCGAACCGCGTCATAGCTCATTACCATAAAGTTGCCCAGACTTCAACTTTATTCTGACGCTCTGAAACACAAACACATCTGAAACACAATTTACAGAACTTTTTCATCCCCATCAGTATATATACTCCCCTCCACTCTGCCTCAGGGGTTTCTGGCGTGTGGACTGTCACTGGAGCAGATGAATGTTCCTGAACTTGTGGCTGGTGCCATGCGGAGGGGCCTCAGATTTTCCCATCCTGTTTCCGCGCACAGTGTCTCTCCAAATTGGCATTGTTCCAGCTGGAGTTTCTGGAATGCCTCTCAGATGTGATATGGATGACCGCTGGGTGCCTACACCTGGAGATCTCCTGATCAGAGGGTAACAGGGGACAAATGGGGCAGGCTTTGACAGAGTTAGCAGGAGATGTCACAATGACACATATATCAGCTGGATGAGCTGCAGCAGCCAACAGGAGAAAGGTGATTTATACGCATGAGAAACTTCTGTGCTTAGAAATGCAGGGTAACTGGTGACAAAGGCAATATTGTTTCATGAGGTAGGAGAGACCATGGCCAGACTAATATGTAAGCAGGAGGAGCTGTTGGCAGCTGTTGGAAGAGGCCATGGTGTGAGTTATGGAAAGCAGGATGGACTGTAGGAGAGGCCATTCCTGTTATATTTCAGCATGCATTCTGCCCTCTGGAGTCCTCCTGTATAAACTAAAGCACTCACACAGGGCTCACAGGCTTCTGTGGGAAAAGGAGGAAAAAAATCCCCACCAGAAATCACATGGAGTATCACGTGTCAAAACCCAACTGTTTCTGTACCAACCTGCCCCCATTAACATGAAGAGCAATACCAGACTGCTGGCAGTAGAATGGCAGAGTTTTAGTAACTCAAGCTTGAGCTGCCATGGAGGTTCCATCAGGGAGTCTCCAGATGTTAGTGAACAGGGTGTATGTGGAAACAATTGGTCTAACAAATTTGAGTGAGGGACACACAAGCACCATCCAATCATATGTATGTCAGATTGCCCAATGCTGATTCCTACATAGTATAGCTGCAGGACATGAGGCCAGCTCCTTAAGAACATTAAACACATTCTAAATTTGTTATAATTTAATTGAATTATCAGCTTCCAACCAAACTCACTTTCAAACAGGAAACAAAGGTTGAAGTTTCAGTTAATAAACTGGCTAATAGTGCCCGTGTGTTTGTGTGAAAGCACAGAGGTTAAACTGACAGACTGGAAGGAGGAGGAGGAAGGGTGGAGGGGGAAGAGGAGGTGAACAGCTCTGGGTGGAGCTGCTTCCCTGGGCCTTTCTTATCAGCGCAGTGATTTAGTCTATTTCTGCAGCCAACTGCTACTGTTGCTGTGATTGTGATCTACACTCCACCTCCCTTCTCCTACAACCTCATTTAACATCCTTACATATGATTCCATCAAAGCACCACAGTTGCACACAGACATAAACTGTCAGGACTCAGGCAGGGAAGTGCAGACAGGGAAGACTGGTAAACAACAGGTTTATTCAGTCCAAAGCGAAATCCAAAAACTGGGTCAAACAGGTGAAGTCCAAAACTAGAAAAACACAGCAATCAATACCAAAAAACAGATCCAAGAATACGTTGTCAAGGGAAACAGGCAAGGCAAACAGAACCCGCAGGCAGACACAGAACAAAACGGCAAGTAGCAAAACAGAGAACTGAGACAAACTGGCGATGAGACAAGAAACAAGCAGGGAATATATAGGGCAATGCTGATGGGGAGATGGGATGCAGGTGCACGGGCAGGCAGGTGAAGACAATCAGGAAATCAGGTGGGCGGTGACAGGGCGGAGAGCAGGGCAGGGCTGGAACACAGGGAAAAACAAGAGCACATTGACGGGGAAAACAAAACAACCAGCTTAAGATGCCACAGTACTGACATAAACATATTTTATCTCTCAATTACTTTCTCTCCCTCATACACATACACACACTGACTGTTTTACCTTTGGCTGAAACACACAACACAGTGTGCCAAAGGTGAAACAGTCATTTTGGACTGGTACAATCCATAGGCCAAACACATTGTGTCATTTCAGCCTCTGGTCTTAGACAGGCAGGGAGACCCTTCTACCATTGCCAGACTGCTGGTGCCATGTGTTGAATACATGTTTTGCATCATCCCTATGCCAATAGCTCAGTGTTTGAATGTGCCCATGGAATGTGACTTAATGGCCAATACTGCAATGAACTCATATTGTTTGATTACCTGCTGTAGGTACCAAAAAAGGTGTGAACATTCAAAACAGTGTTGAAGTAGCCACTGTGAGAGAGGCTTCTGGGGCTCAGACCTGGTCAGGTCCCACCAATGTGAAATAGCATCTCCACATGCCAGAGTCACAGCTGTATGTGAGAGGACCTACTATTGCTATAGTAACTGCTGACAGAGAGCATTAAGAAATATAAACATAAAAACAGATGCATCTTTTATTTGCTAATGTTATGGAAAAAATTAAACCATGCATGTGTATGTGTATTTTATCATTCTGCTGTGTCAGCTATCAAAGTAGATATTAAGTGGTAATGGCATGCTTATGATGATGTTATGTATGCTTATGTCTTATGAAGGGATGCTTAATATAACTTGTGATCTAACATGCAAGTTAAAGACTATGTAAGTTCCCTGCAGGTATGTTACTGTGCCTTAAGTGTTAAGCTTTTTTAAAAGCTAAGCACACACAGTCGCTATTATAGCTCTTTCTTCTCTCCCTGCTTCCTGTTCTCAGCATTGATGGGAATTCCAGATATTCCACCAGGTTCAGCTTGCCCTGCCAGAGTCGCCAGAAACAACAGCGGGCCAGCCTGAGTGGGGAGGCGAGAAAGGATGAATAAAGGAACCCAGAGCAGATAGATAAGAAGCAAAGGGTGGACTGAGTCTCCATTTCTTTGTACATAAATGTATTCACAGGACTGACACTCTAGCTGAGGTATGAGCTAGTGAGCTTCTTTTCTTTAGCGGTTCATTCGGGTAGGCTTTTTGTTGTCACATTCAATCTGGCCAGCCGTCTAACCCTTGACTAGAACCATTATGAGAGTTCTCAGTTCAAATGGAACAGTGCTGAGTGATTTTCAGCCAGGGTGCAGATTTCATCATGTGCTTCCCCCCTTGCTCTCTGGTAGCTTCCTGCCATGATTTTTCAGGACCTCCAGCTGGCCCAGACGCTGACGCATTATCTAGCCAGCTCTGGGCTCCTGTCCCATTCGGTCTCATTCTTTAACTTCCACCCTCGTTTCATTTCCTGCTGTGCAGCAAGAGATAGAGGAGCCCAGGAATGGTCTGTCGTCAGCAGGATGGTATAGTGCTGCAGTGGTCTCCCTCTCATAAATACTGGGTTTAAGGAAAGATGTGGGTCATAAATACACATTCCTGAGGAATGTATTAATCGTAGCCCTGGACATGAGCAGAGGGGAGGAATGAGGGAGGGAGGGAGAGAGGGAAGGAAAAGGAAGGAATGAGAGGTGCAGAGGGACAAAGAAGAGGATAAGAGAGTGAGTGTGTGTCAGTGTGTGTAGATAAAAGGCCTGGTGTTACAACCCCGTCTAGGGTAAGGTGTAACATAAAATGGAATGTGTGGACACCTCCCTTTCTTGTCTTGTCCAGAACACACACATGCCGTAAATAAAGCCAGGGTTGTTTTATTAAACACAACTTCAGGGGTGGGCAAGGCCAAAATAACAAACAGAACAAAACTTGCTTAGGAGACAGGGAATAAATAACCTAGCCAAATTAAATGAGAAAACGAAAATACAGTCTCTTCCCTAACTATCCGAAAACAGGAGAAAAATAACCCAACAGAAAAGGGCACCCACACCCTACTACCCACTGGCTAAATCACAAACGGTAACAAAGTATTTACAGATATTTACAAATGTACAAAAGAAACAGATAGCGAACGCACACAAACGCACATCATCAAGTATCCTCTAGCAGTTCACAGACGGGCATTAACAAACGCATCATCATCAAGTTCCTCATCCTCTACAAAAAAAAAAAAGCAGGGTTTTCATGTCTTTTTGATTTTAATCAGGCAATTGAAGGGCAGCTGCCTGTGCATTCAGTGGGCATTCTAAAGCTTTTGGACTGCTTTTAGATTGCTGTTACACAGTCTCTGTGTTTGCATCTACTCCATGCAGTGTGAAAATCTGAATTAAAGTCACAGGATCAAAGGAAGACTATAGAAGATGTGAAGATAGCCTTGCTTGTCACACTTGTCCTCCAGCGGCAATCTAGGCCACAGTCAAAAGTTTCCTAAAATACTACAGGACTTTTTCATGAACACATGTGACCCTTTGATCTACCCATGTGCTGCATTATGACTAAATGGCTTTTCAGATTCTCTCTCTAGGAGGTTTGTACAGACACCATCAGCATCCCTTCAGAGCGGAGTCTGGTCTGCATATTTCTGCCCAACAAGCGGCTGTCGGTCCCCTCAGCAAGAGAGAGGGAGAGACAGAGAGAGAGAGAGAGAGAGCAAATAAAAGACCTGTATCCTAAAATGTACCCCCTCAAACTTACTAACCATGTATCACCTAACATTCACCAGTTTCGGACCAACACTGCTTTACATTCACAGTTTCGAAAGATTACAAAACAAGCTAAAATCACCTGCAACACTGGTGTAACCAAACCAGACCACAGGGTAAACTTAATTGTGATATGGCCCTAAAAAGAGTGTAGATTGGTTGAATATCACTGTTGGAGAGTTGCAGAGATACATCCTTACCGAGTACAGGCTAAGTGACCACAGTCTAGCCATTGAAAAAGCAGGTACTAAAAGTCATGGCAACCCAAAAAAGACTGTGGTCACCATACAACAATTGCAGTTGAGACGATACAATTTCTCCTTAAATTTGATCTGAATTTAAATTTAAATTTAAATCTGCAGATGTGAGGCCATTGTACTTACAAGAACTGGATGGCATTGGTAAGTTCATCATCCTTCCAGGAGAGGGATGGATAGTAACATTACTGCACAACATGCCATAGCCAGAGGAACAGCAGCTGACCAATCTCCATACCAGCTGTCAACGTCACTGTTTAGTGTATTATTGTTGTCCGTTTTAAAATGCTTTTGTTTAGTTTTTCCTCAATATCTCATTCATTTTTTACTTGTTTAGACATGTTATATGCTAAGATTGACAGCTTTGGCAATAGTGTTATTATTGAAACAGTCATGTCAAGAAAGTATATTAATTTGAATGAAAACTCTCAAAATTTAATGTATAAGTAGTATACAAACCACCACAGACTAATTACTACTGGGGAGCTGCATGATAAACTCAAGCTTTTCAGAACAGGTAAAGATCAGTGTCTCACAGCATCATTGCAAAGGAGCTGAAGCACAGCAGCCCCGAGCTGCATACGGCCTCACTCAAACTCTCCAATCTCATGCTAAAAGCTGGGTATTTCCCTGATATCTGGAATCAAGGGCTAGTAACAGCTAAATGTAAAAATGGAGAAAATTTTGACCCTAATTATGACCTAAATATCTGTGTGCACAGTAGTCTAGGGAAGGTTTTCTGCATTGTAATTAATACCTGAAAACTAGTCTTCCTTACCAAACACAGTATCTTGAGTAAGATAGGCTTTCTTCCAAATCACTGTACAACTGACAGTAATTATATCCTAATAAACAAACATGTTTATCAAACTAACCAAGGACAACTACTTTATTCAATCCAGTATGAGAATTTATGTCTGAGTATAGGTGGTAAAGTAGAGGACATCATAAAATTGATTTACTCAGAACAGATTTCTTCACTTAAGGGTACATATTTCAGTTCTCTTGAAACACTCTACATCTACAACCATAACAGTACAAAAACAAAATTACATCACCTGTGGGGACACATTCACCAAAGCACAACAAAGACCTGGGTGTTGTCAGGCCCTAAAATGACAGTATACTGTGGCAGTACCCTACTATGTTAACTAATTTAAACTAAGAAATACCTTGACAAGGCAGAGAAACAGTGAGCACAGCCTGGCCACAGAGACCAGCCATCACAGGCAGACTTGGCAGCCCACAGAGAACTGGCTAAAGCTGTAAACACAATGCCAACTTCAGAAGGTTGAGATGGGACTGAAACTTCCCACAACATGTGAGAAATCCGGCCACACAAAGAAAAACATCTTCCCCCATTTCAACTGGCTCATCCCAAATTCTTTTCTCCCAAACTTCGGTATGATTAAAAAAAACCACCCATCCTCCTTGGTAAGCCAATGAGCTTTCTTGTGCTTGTAGATATGCATAGCTGTCTGTCACAGACACAGACAGTGAGAACTGAGTCATCAACTCAAGGAGGTAAATCCATTTGTGTATGTTTTTTCATGCATGGATATGTTCTGTGTTTCATTACTGTATGTTACATCATTATATTGTGTTAATGCTTTGGCAAAACTGGACATACCATGCTCTAGTCCCTGTCAGCAAAGCACTTTGAGCTCAAACTGAGAGTGCAAGAGGGAGGGAGAGAGTAGGAGAGTTCAGGGTTTACAGCTGAAATTCAATAAACAAATCGCATCTCTCCAAAGGGCCACTGCATTATCCACATGCCTGCTTTAATCCGACACAAAAGCTATTTTTTCTGGCCTGCTTGTCTTGTCAAAGGGAGTGCTAGTACAGTCCATCATGCTATGGGAGCTGTTGGCAGCCCGTATCCTTTTGGCACTTCAGAAGAACTTCAGGGCAAAGTTCCACGCTCCTCATTGGACCCCATGGGCCCCTTCATCACCACTAACAATGCAACAGTTGTTATATTATGTGTCTGAGGACGGCAGCATTAGGGAGGGAGGCTAATTTGCTTGTTTTCAGAGTTTCAGCACTTTCACTCAAACAGTACAGGAGCGATTAATGGGCTGTTGACAAGGCCCCCCTTGACAGACCAGCACCAAACAAGTTAAGCAGGAGACCCCCCGTTTTCAACCCTCATCTGCAACCAGTTGTAACCAGCCAGAAGTAGACTTTGCCTTCTGCCTTCTGAGATCACAACAAACCTACAGTGAGTGTAGGCAATTACTGCAGCTTGCAGGTAGGGAGCACGATCCCTTAACTCATCGTGCACATAGCTTACAACCCGTGAGGTTAGGGAAGGTGTATTAGGGACTCATTGTAACGGTGTTGTTTGTATCCATGATTGCATTTTGTATTCACAGGAGTTTGCCACTGCTGTTTTGCCTTGCGCAACCGGTTTGGGCTTTGCTTGTTTTGTTTTGTTTTGCCTGTTTGGCTGTTTTGGTTTATCTTGTTTTACTGTTTTGTCCTACCTGTTTGCCTTTTGTGACCTGTTTTGCTGTTTGGTCATTTTTTTTAGCTTATTGTGCCATTTTGTCTTGCCTGTTTTGTCTTGTTGCTCTTTGATTTACTCGCCTTTGTTTTGAATTGACTTGCGTTCATTTACTTCGCAAATTTAGTTTTTGCTTTGAGATTCAGCTTTATATTGCTTGTGTGATTTTAGGCACTGGGGGCACAGACATGTGTGAATTGGTTGAGACAGCCTATCCTCCCCCCATTACAGGTAACCACCCCATATGGTTGGTGTACTCCATTTGTTATCATTTATTCCCTTGTTGACGGCCAGTACCCTATCCCATTCTATTCTGCTTGTTTTTAGTCCTGTTTTTATTTATCTCTTTTAATGATTGCTTATTTAAATATTTAATTTAAAAATAAAGTCACAGGTTTTACTGCTTCATCCACCTTTTAAGCTTTTACTTCAAGATTTATCAATAAAATTGCCCATCCAATGCAAATATATGTCTCTGTCTTTTATTACAAAACTTACCCGTGTACTGGGGAGCCTCTTTTGGTTGTTATTGGCTGGTGGTATCAGATTCCTAAGGTGCAAGTCCTTAGGTGGTAGTTGGGCAATTGCTAATATAATATCTAAATAGTGCATTTATAACCAACATGGAGCTCAATCTGGCATTTAGCAGATGCTCTTATCCAGAGGGACTTACATCAGTTACAGGTTTTTACAATGTTATCCATTTGTACAGCTGGATGTTTATTTGAGGCAATTGTGAGTTAAGTACCTTGTCCAAGGGTACAGCAGCAGTGTCCCCGGTTGGAATGAAACCGGCAACCTTTGGGTTACAAGTCCTGCTCCTTAACCACTATGCTACACTGCCGCCCCCTCACTGGGCTGCTTTCACAGACAGATGTTGTTGATCTACCTGTAGCATTACTTGCACCACTCCGGAGAGATGTGCTCTCATTACAAATGCAATCCTACTTGTGTTCTTCACAATGTGGTTTCACTTTAGACAATCAGATTGAGTTTTTTCTACACACTACACTGTGATTAACTACGCAGCAGCAGGTGACTGAGACTTTCCCCCTCACCCAGGACGGCCTGGAATGGACAGGCCAGACACACCAGAGATATGGTACAGTATCATACATCAGATGGCACAGGAACCTGTAAAAGGTCAGAGGCAAAATAATCACCAGTCAGCTCAGGTAAATGATTAATGTATGGCTCCATGTGGGAGAGGAGAAGGTGCTTTGTGGAAAAATGTGCCAAACCAGAAGCATCTGTACAGTGTTAAGGAGTGTTTATTGAGGAGCAGACAGAGCACTGAGAAACAGAAAGCACAGAAGACTGACAGAGGCTGGTATGGCATGTGTGTGACTTCTGAGCTTTGGGTGAAACAATTTGAAAAGCTAAAAAGGTAGTACAAGAACTCTTAAGTGGAATCCAGAATTGGCCAGGTAACTGTCAAATGAAACTTAACATCAAATGTGACTTCCTACATCTAGCCAATAACAATATGAGGCAGTATTTTATGGAAAGTACTAGAATAGAGTGTGTATAACATAAAAAGGCAGGGGTGTCATAATTAGCCCAAGTCTGTTTGGACGTAGACATTGTGCTGAAGCAGTAAAAAAGCAAAGAGGATACTGGGAAATATAGCAAAAAGTATTACAACCAAAGAGGTTATATTAATGTTATACAATTCCTTTGCCAGGCCACATTTGGAGTAGTTTTCAGTTCTGGGCGCTATATAATAAGGACTTGAAGCTTTTGAGAAAGTACAGATAATGCAGGAGGTATCAAACATATAAGTTATGAAGTAAGACTCAAGACACATAATCTTGGGTTCATTAGCCAGCAATGTCCTCAACAGGACCCGTTGTCCACAGCTCAGTAAGAATACAAACACTATCTCACACACAGCATGTTACTGCCAGTGCTTCTCCTCTCCAAAAGTAACATTCTTTTCCTGGCCTAATTTGATTCCCATCTGAAGGCTTTCAAAGATTATCACCACTCAGAGAGTGTCCTCACTGCCTAATTGGAGAGTGTTCCTATGTGGAATATGTCAGGTCAGAAAGCATTCCCGCAAAGAGAGTATTCCCACACTGGGAGAATTCCAGGTCTCATTCCCATGGTTTATGATGGGGACTAGAAAAGAGGGAGAGGATACATTTTACAATGGAGATAAAAGAGGCAAAGGGGAGGCACAGTAGAGAGTGTGAGGAGTATTTTTATGGAAAGGTGGAGAGGAGAACCAGTCATGAGGAAGTGTGAAGCGTGCTAATAAGGGAAGAGCAGGAAGGGGGTGGGGTGTGACAGGAGATGCAGCCATACAGAGATTTTGAGGACAGTCTGTTGTGGAGACAGGCTCATCATGCACTCAGTTGAATCAAGATGTTCAGCACATTTCCACAAGCATTCCTGACCCCCTCACTCCCCACTCTTCCCAAAAGCCACTCAACCCAGACAGAAAATCTCCTCAGTCAGAAAAAAAGAAGCCCTGACGCGCTCCAGATGGCTAATTGGGGAGATAAAAATAGCCCAACAATGTATAATTGCAATCCACAAGCCCAACCAAAATCAGATGAGCTTGCAAACAGCTGTCTTTGTAGATCAGTAGGGCAGACAGCAGACAGCCAAACACAAGGGAGATGGGGGAGCAGGAGAGTTTCCTGCAGGCTATTTGTATTCCCTCTCCCAGGGGGGTGGCTAACCACAGGGCTAGACTTGCAGCACACCTTTCTATAGGCCTTTGCCTAGCATGCCTGTACCCAAGGGCAGCAAAAATGTCAGTCAAGGCCAAACCCATTTGTTTTTCAGTTGGAATTTTTGTTGTCGCTTCTACAGTGGGTTGAAACATGTATGCCCATTGGTCCTATTCTATATCCTCTGACAACACTTTGAAGTGTTTATGAGTGGGATTTTGTTTGTGATCACTTGTCATAAAATGAGAAAACTGGGATTGCAGTGGCCTTATTTTCTCCACCTCTATGCAGTCCCTCAAAGATTCTAGAAAGATTGCAGGGGCTAATAAGAAAGGATTCAAACTGTCTCTGAGCTAAAGGAGACAGTTTGGGGTGGGAGGGGGTGTTACTATCTTTGCACTACAGGTGCCAATAAGGAAGGACTTTATAATAGCAATCAAAAGCTAAATCAGAAGGGATGTCCACCAGACTGTGAGCTAGCAAAGTGAATCAGAAAGAATTTTTGAACATCACTCAGGCAGCTAAAGCAGCTGAGTGGTATATTTTACAGCTGGTTCCCTGTTTTCCCCACACGCCCCTTTCAGTGTGCTGGAGCTCTCATGAATCCCTTTATGTGAGCTGCAGTTCTGTGAATCTGCTGACATTTTTCCAGAACTAGGTCAGGGAAGGCTGCCAAGTGGCTGAACTTTGATGAAAAAAAAAAACCATTGTCAGGTCTAATTCAGAGTGGTCGAGGCTGGGTTTTTGCAGCCCAGTGAATTTGTAGCCAGTGTCTGTGTATTTGATGGGAGGGTAG
Source organism: Megalops atlanticus (assembly GCA_019176425.1). Lineage (NCBI taxonomy): Eukaryota > Metazoa > Chordata > Actinopteri > Elopiformes > Megalopidae > Megalops > Megalops atlanticus. The sequence continues at coordinate 37,229,973 of CM032886.1, read as the reverse complement.
TGATGAGAGACAGAGACAGCCCGTTCTTTCTGGTGAGCAAACACTTCAACCTAGAGGAGGGACAGATAGACACAGCAAGGCAGAGGACAGAGAGTTGACAGGTTTATGAGAGGACATTTTTAGAGTGTCCTGATCCCCCTTGAGAGATAAATGTTTGGTTTCCTGTTACAAAAGTGAATGATGTGAAACAGTGAAATGATGCAGGGTCACAAGATGCAGCATGAACCAAAGGAATGCTGGGATATGTTTGTACCTCCAGATGTGTTTTTGAACCACTTTATCTCATACCAAGAAGGTGGGGGGTGGAGGGGTCAGGATTTTTTTTAAAATGATTTTCAAAGTATTCCTCAGTCATTGGTTGTCCTCTTCCCCCAGATTTAGGGCAGTTTGCTGTTTTGAGTGGGTCACAGGAAACCAAGTAGGGTTTTCCAAGGACTGGGAATCTATACTGTAATCCACTTCATTAGTAACAGGTGGCAGGTGTGGGGAGACCAGACCTCAGAGGGGCTCGGTGGGAAAGGCTGGCCTCCCATTGGCCAGGGTCATGGGGGTGATGTGACCCACCGTAAGGGCTCACTCTAGGACAGATCCACTGAGTGCCCCATTTAATACCAAGGAGGAAAGTGAGGTCAAGTCTCAGAAGAGTGGCTTTCTACATGGGAAGGGCTCATACATACCTGTATCGCCACCTGTGACCGTGCTGGGAAACAATGCTCTCTCCTTGACATTTTGTACTTTGCTTAGTGACAGCTGTTGGCCTGCACAGCTCTGTGTGAGTAGTGTCTGTACTGTTATTTATAGCATACTGCAGGTAGGTGGTACATTGAAAAAGTACCATAAAACATTCACTCTGTGAGTAAGTTTGCCTGGACATGGAGCATATTGTATGAATCATTCAGGCATAATTTATCAATCAAGGTGTGTGAAGATAACCAAATACTTGATGAGTTACATTTCTAGACAAATATCTCCATACCTCTTCATCAATTGAATAGGGTACCTACAACACTGGCTGCCTATTGTAGCTAGCTCGCTAGCAAATAATAAACATAATTTGAGCATGCTGAATAGCTACGGTATCTATAGAACTTGTCTGCTTGGCAGAATCAAGGCATATTTGATGCATCATTTGACTCTCGAATGCACACATCTTACACCACATCAGCAATCTGCCTCCTCCATTCATATTGAAGGTGAGCCAGCTAATTGCTGATTTTACACCCCCTCAAATGTGGCATGAAAGCTGGCTTAGACAGTGGCACTAGGTACTGTAGGTTTTTGGTGGTAAGCTTTCATAGTCAGCTGAAGGCAACTGAGGAGGTGGAGTGAATCAACTTAAAGGCATCTTATTATGTCATGTAAAATCAGTTTCAGTTAAGAGCTTTTGCCAGTACTGCATACAGACCCTGATTTCAGACCATGTGCCTTGCATGAGTAAAGCAGGTTTCCGACATGATTTTCAACATAATTCAGATACTTAATCTCCTTGATCTCAGGGAGGGAGTAGCCACTTGGCCTTTTCTCCCTACAGGAAAGAACACATGATGCACAGAATGGAAGGCAGAGGGATTATCTCACCAATTATTCCATCTCCTCAAAGACTGTAAAGCTTCCTATCTTTCTCAGAGGATTTGAAATCACAGCCGATTAGTTGAATTATTGTTCAAAACATGTGATAGCAATGATTCAGAGACAGAATGTAAGATTTTAAATCTACTAAATCTACTTTTTTAATGCCATGTTAGTTAAATGCAATGAAAGCAGTAGAAGGATGAATAGAAAGAAACAATTGTATTGAACAGATTCAACTGGAAGCAAACATGGCATGACTCAGTACCCTGTCAACATAGAATCAGTCAGTCTTCTCTTTATGTAAAGCCAATTACAGACTTAAGTATCCATGGAGACAAAGAGAACTTTTCTGATTTTTGATAGTAACAGTTGGATCAACATACATGCACATGTGTGGGCAGCTTAAACACCTGATCTGAAGTAAAAATAGCTCTTATTTGTTTTTTCTTGTTTTAACTGCATGATGCTGGGTAAGATAAATGCCTTCCTCTTCAGACTGAACCACACACAGCACTGATCCTGATGGAACTGACCTTGTGGATAATGCATAGCAGTCATTATACCACACAAAAGATTGTAATGTTAATGGGGTTATAAAGGTAAGGAAGCTTTTGCCCACAGAGCCAGCCCTTCACCAGAATCATAAACTACATGTTAAAAACCAGCTCAAGCTTTCTCTGGACCACCCTGGCCTCCTCTCCCAGCCCCCACTCTCCTTGGAAGCCTCTGCAGGGTAAGCATGGTGATGGTACCAGCCCCAGCCCAGCCCATGGGCACAGGCCCAAAGCAGACACTGGGTGTGGTGAAACTCTGCCCCTACAAAGTCTCTGGGACACCGTGACAGTCTGGTTAACCCCTCACACCCACAGATACCCATATGTTGCCCGCATCTGAGTACTTCTTGGTTCCTCTATGAGAGCTGATGCTTATACTGACTTATGTAGTAAATTTATAAAGTGTTGCTATGCTTCTTTCAGTACTGGTAGTAACTTCTTAGCCTATCAAAATTACTGTATTTATCAACTTGCATGTGAAAACAGTGCAAAGGTGCTTAGGTGGAAAGTGCAAAGTCGTAACTTTTTGCAGTGTGCAGTTTGACTGCCATTTCTTTCACGCTTGTAATTACTTGCAGCAAGACATTTCACATCTCCTTGGCTGAGAACAACAGTATCATGTATCAGAGTGAAAACAAACATCTGCGAGTGACTCTGTTACCTGCGTTCATTAAATCCCCACACCAGTGGTCCAATGGAGACCTGGTCATGCCTCCCACCTCAACTGGCCTTCTTAGCATCTCTGTGAGGAGATGATACACCCATGTCACACCCTCTCATGCAGATCGCCCTCACTGTCTACCTGTGATGACAGACTAGTCTCTTCTGGAGGCCTGCTAAAGCAAAAGCAGCAAAATTAAAGCTTTTTTCTGACTAGAGTGGAGAGCAAGAGAGCCCTGGTGGATGTATGGGGAGGTTGGACTCTAAACCCTCTGATATACTGTCAGAGACTCAACCTTCTCACAGAGACTCATGTCTCCCACGATTCACTTATAGCCAGGTATCTCCTGGATGAACGACTTTAATTCTTGAATTAGAATTTCCTCCGTGGACAGAAATTTACTTGACACAAGTAGTAAGTGCCTGTTAAGGGGAGAAAGAGCCTGCCCCTGACCCCTGACGCCTGACCCCATACACCCCACTCCCTCCTGCCAGCTGAGTTCACAGGCACAGTGCAGGCAGTGAAAGTCTCTGAAAGAGCTTCTTGCCTGTGCAGCTCATGGGGTCAGAGAACCTCCCAGCAAGCAATAACATAAGACAGCTTGACCCAGTGTTGTAGTACTCGAGTCCAGGATTCCGACTTGACTCGGACTCGAGTCGCGTTTTTGGTGACTTGGACTTGAACTCGAGTCATCATGATTGTCACTCGCACTTGTACTCGGACTTGACAGTTTAGGACTTGGACTTGGACACGGACTCAACAGTTTGTGACTAAGGACTTGGACGCAAGTATGTGACCCACCTGTTGCGCTTTCGTTCTGCCTGTGTTGTTGACGGAAGAAATGATAACAGGCAGATTGTCCAGTCCAGAAGTTCCGCCATCTCTGTGTTGCCACCAATCAGCGCATTCTTCTCCCAGCTAAGCCTTACGTAATCATTCTAACCTCCATAGAAGAAGCAAATTGCTGCAGTTACTTATGTTATGTTATTTCACTAAAGTTTTATTAACAGATTGCGGTATTTTGTTATTCGCCATGACCGTCTGTTAAGTAGGCCCTGCCCTGTCCTTCTCGGATTATTACCACATTCCAACGTTTTATGTGAAGCTCCAACAAAATGAAAAATAAACTAAACAACTTCCCCCTCTCATCTCTGGATGACTAAAAAGTGACTTTTTCACATACTCATCGAGTTTTATTTCACGGTCAAGCTGATGCAAAGTTTACCTCCAGCAACCCCGCATACCACGTCCTCAAGTTATGTAATTGCTTTATTGACATGCAGTTGTATTTACATACATTGGAAGTGAAGTCCATCAATAAAAACCTGAAGTTGTTAAAAACCTTTATGGTGTAACAGTGTTAATTTCGTTGACGAAAACTGTGACGAAAAATGTTCGTCAACAAACCTTTTTCCACGACGAAAACGAGACGATAACGAAATAAAAATGCACATTTGGAGATAAAAATTGTGACGAAATATAGTACAATTTTTGTTGACGAATAATAACGAAACAATAATGTCTGACAGATGAATGGACAAGCAATTTAGCTACCATATATATATATATTTTTTTTATCAAATTACATGCAGGCACTCACTTTACAAAATATGCATAACCGTGTACATATGCTTGTGATTGGTTGATATACAGGTCCAGGTCGTGCTGTCCCCCCAATGGAACACTCGGAAGAAAAAAAGAGCCGATTTATGGAGAAATTGTATCTATATCACTAGTGCTATTGACAATAAAACACAATGCAGACCGTGCAGGTACAAAATCGGTGGGAAAAACAGTATCCTACATTCATCGAGGCATTTGAAGGTGCACCATCCAGTAATATGGGATAGGGTAAGTTCTATAGCTATCAAAATCAACTTAAAGGCTTGACTGTTAGCTTTTCTTGTTCACTCGACTTGTTAACGTTAATTGTGCATATCGGTAGGTAAGATGTTTGGGTGCAGGATGAATGTTAACATTACATGAACAACCTACTAAGTCAATGTTCCTTGTACAGTATTATCTAGCTAGCTGGACTGCTCCTTAATTCGGAGTGCCTGTTACTTCCCCAATCTGCAGCATAGATACAAACAGCGTTCACTCTCGCTCTTGCCATTCGGTGTTGGCAAGTTAGCAAGCTTATAACTAGAATATCCAGCAGCAATGCTAGCGTTGTTCTGAGCTAGGTCCTACAATGTAAGACAAAGTCAGTGGAAATATTGTCTTTTTTCACTTTGTCGTTAGGAACAGTATTGCAAATGAAGCGGTGGCCAATATGTGTTACTTGTTACCCTGCGCTCACACCGGCAGCCATGATGAGCGACAAAGCGGCCGGAAGTCACTCATTTTCAATGGTTGCTGGGCGATGCTGAGCGACATGGCGGATTGCGTGGCTTGGCGATGTGATCGCCGCGATTTGGCGATGAAAAAAAGTTAAGCAAAGTTCAACTTTATGTAGGGGTGACCCCAAAAAGTTGACTATTCGACGATTCGATCTATGGACCCTGATTAGACTGCCAATCTCACAGTCGAATCGTTGCAAAATGTGGTTATGAAACAAGGATCATTCCATTCCGGTTGTATGGGGGTGCTGAATGTCTGATTTTACATAGAATTGCTTTGTTTCTCCCAATAAATCATGATATATAGCCTATTTTGGTATAAATATCAGGCTTATAATAATACTGTCAATAAAAATTGGAAAATAACTCATGTGCTTTTAATCAATCTCCTTAGTATGCGTGAATAAATCACCATGGTAGACTAAGTTGCACTATCCAATTTTGCGGGACCATCGGAGCAGCATCTTGGCTGGACTTTAAATCTTTTTCGCTACCTAATAGCTCAGAATGTCTGGGAAAAAAAACTTCGAAAGTGTGGGAGCATTTTGAACAAGTCAAAGATGATCCAAAAAAAGTCAAATGCAAGTTGTGTCAACCAGTGGCGGCTGGTGAGCTGGAAACAGGGGAAGCCCGAACAATACCTTTAAATCTATCATTACTTTCAACCTGTTCCCCTTTATCCTTTTTGATTAACAATAAAACAAATAATTCACAGAATAATCGACACCAATCGCGTAAATAGAGCAAATTATTATGTTCGCGAAACAGCGCAGATTGTCTGTAGTTTGTGTGCTTGCGAAAGGTACAGCGTGAGATTGTTTAATTAACAAGGATGGCATTTATCGATTTATATTACGTTAAATGCTCATGACACATCACGGCTTTTGTCAGGTGTATGTTCTAAACGTTATTGTCCATTGCACTCAACCTAACCAAAAAGTTTATTCTCAGTAATTTAAATCGATTTAACTAAATTTAGCTTCGTTTTGTAATTTGAATTTTGTGACACAAGAAAGCTATAATGTGAAACATTTAAGAGAAAACTTTGGGATTACTTGCCACTTAATTATTAAAATTGCCAACCTTGTTAATTAAACAATATCTTGCTGTAGCGTTCGCAAGCACGCAAACATTAACGTTGGCGTTGTTCTGCACTTCATGGCATTAAAATGTTCATTTTATGTTAATGTTAAGGAATCGTTTAACTAATAATGCTTATTCCATATTGCCTTTAATTTATAGCTTGTAGGGATTCACCTTAACTTAAAAATGTAAAAATCCAAGGCATGTGTTAGCCCCTTTGTTATTTAAACCTATATTTTGTTATGATCATTTTTTATATGCCACTTTGTTTGATGTTTGATATGCCAACACTTGACAGTGGCCTCCTTTCAGTTTTGGTGGTTTCATTAGCAAGCTGTTTCTGTGTGCGACAAATTGTTTAACTGGGTGTTTCAGCTCTTTTGTTTGGTGTGGAAAAAGTGGAAGCCAATGTCGCACATGAGAATATGGATCAATGAGCAAAAAAAAACATGATTCGACGATCAGTCGACGATAGGCAAGACTTGACGAATCAGATTCGACTATGTAAATTCTTAGTCAGGGACACCCCTAACTTTATGCAAATGAGCAGCGACAGAGTCGAGCGACGGCCGATCAGGGCAGATGTGTTCCTCTTATATTCTTTCGCTGTGAAACGTTTTCTTAAACTTTAGTTTTTATATTCACATTATAGTTCCCATAGCGGCGTTTGCGAATGCTACTCTGCGGTCCATGATGAAACGCTAGTGTTCGAAGCAAGATCACTCTCTTGATAGGAAAATAAATTCCCTCCAAAACATATTTTTCAGCGGGAATGCACCTGATTTGTGGGTTTACGCATATATTGGGTGATATATTAATAGGCCTGCCTTAAGAAAATACGTATATACAACTCCATGATGAATATAGCAAAGACGATGTAAATATAACATATAAATATAACATATAAATAAATATAAAATATAATATGTATTTATAATATTTATTAGTATATACATTTTTTTTAGAAAATTGATGCATCTCCTGTCAATACATTTGTAGCCCACTTCCTCAAAACTATGTTAGCAACACCCACAAGCTGGCTGCAGCAATGGATGACGACGTACAGCGATAAAGTCGCTGCCGGTGTGAACCCAGGGTTTTAGGTTTGCTTCCAACCGCAATAGCGATCATTGGCGCTGTTTGTTTACAGGTTTGCTAGTGTACAGTGTGCTATTATGCTTGTGTCATAAAGATATTGTAAATTCAAAACCATTATTATAATCTTCGATTGTTTTCATGTACCATGTAAATATTATGCCAGTTAGGTTTTATTACCGTGTCTGCTTCCACTCACGTTAATCCTAGTGTGAATGTGGTAACCGCAAGTGAGAAGCACCGCTCTGATAATAGCCTGCCTGAGGTTTGCTCGACTCAGTTCTGGGTTGAGACTACTGCTAATGCTATGTTCCAGATGCACAGTGACAATGCCCTTATCATTAAGTCTCGTGTCCCTTATTTGTCCAGCAGTATAGTATGTCTTTGATGGTCATTTGCACTACTATTCCAAACACATAAGTGACTTAATTATACTATATTTGCACTTTGTCTTACATTGTGGGTAGGTTATATGCCCTGAGTATGCTGTACTTCATTGTAGTTGTTTTTTTGTCATTTGCACTGCAATGATAAACAACCGAGTGCAAAAGAATATTTTTAAATTAATGTCAGATTTATTTGACAAACAGCCAAAGAATAAGTCATATTCCTTCCACAGTGCAAAAGACACATATTAAATCTTTATACAGCATACAGTGCATGACACAACCTTTCTGGATGTTACTGTATTATTAAATGCATCAAGTTTAGGCTACAGCTAGGAGTCCCTGGCCCTGAGAAGAAAACCTACAGAATGTAGCTGGCTTAAGAACATCTGTGTGCTTGATGAAAGGTCACTGTAATGATTTAATAAAAAAAGTGCAAATTGACTAAAATGTGATAAAAATGCATTTGCCTAAAATTAGACTAAATCTTCGATAGTTTTCGTTGACTAAAACTAGACTAAAACTAATAATAATTTAAAAGACTAAAATATGCATTTTAGTCAAAGGACTAAGACTAAGACTAAATCAAAATCAGCTGCCAAAATTCACACTGTGGTGTAAAAGGTTGAAAAAAATTCTCTGTCCTCTTTATCCAAGATTGCTTTAATTTGATAACATTTATTTCTGACACCTTGACTTGGACTTGGACGTAGACTCAAGCAACAGGGACTCGGACTCGGACTCAGACTCAGACTCAAACACTACTGCCTTGGACTTGAACACTAGTGACTCGGACTTGGACTCGGACAGGAGCAGTGGAGACTTGAGACTTGACTTGGACTCGAGGTATGTGACTCGACTACAACACTGGCTTGACCCAAACTCTGGACCATCTAAGACAAATACTCCAGCATTCCTTGTTCTTGGATCAATTTTGGGTTCACATGTTGCCAAACAGGTTTGTGAAAGTGCCATCAGTCAAATGGAAGCTTGATTGTTGGGTGACTCCCTCCCCCGGTGGGCCTGCTCACCAGATTTATTGTCTTCTGCTGAAGAAGTATATATTCACAGCTGATCTTGGCGGAGTAGTTGAAGCATTTGTTTGTTTAGGTGAAGGGTTGTCCTATGGCTTTCAGTAGGACAGCTGGGAAATAATATTATTATGAATGTAATCTCTGGGAGCCAGAGGCACAAATGTGCTGCTACTCTGCCTTAGCTCCTATAGAAACTCAATTCTCTTGCACAGTTCATAGAAACTTAACAGTGATAATGTTGTTGTGGGCTGGTCCATCCCACAATGTATTCCTGAGGGATTCCTCTTAATGAAAACCATAGAAAACTCACCAATGGACAGGTCTATAAACTCACCTCAAAATACTAAATGACCCTTAGTGATGATATGCCTGATGAGTGATGATATTAATCAAAGGGAAGAATCTCCCACTCAGACATCCATTTATCTTAGGGTTTCTAAAGAGTGTCACTGATGGGGTACCTGCAAAGATTACAGTACAGCTATATACAGGTTTTATTAATCTCTGGTAAGTCATCTTCAGGATTGGCTGCTATGGAGAGAGAACACACACATTTGAGACACAGCTGCTAGGCTTTAGTTTTGATTAAAAAATGAGGCATAGCAAAGTGTGTGTATGCTGGAGAGACGTGTGGGGGGGAGTCTGGGAGAGAGCACAACATTAAATGTTATTTAAATATTCAGTTAAAGAAAAAAATGCTTGATGTGGTCGAGCTCGTCATAAGTCTGTGGCAGACACAAGCAGTCAGGTGCAGTTCGTTAGGGAGAGCTCCACCTCCAGCCCTTCTCTCTTTTTTGCTCTCCTCTCCTATCTTCTCCCTTTCTCCCCAGCCCCCTCTTTCCTCTGCTTTCCTCTCCCCTCCCTCATAACTCTCCTCTGTCTCTCCACTTTCTATCTGTCATGATTCTCCTTTCTCCTCGCTGTGCAGTGATGTGCCATTGATCACACCTCATATTCATTCTGCCCTGGCGTCATTTGATCTGGCCTGTGGGCCCCAGAGTAACTGATCCAGAAGATGCAAGACTGGAGATCCTGTCAGCAGAGGCTCTGAAGCTTCTCACAGTGGAATAATGTTGTCAGAGAGCAGAAATATCTGACATGTAAGTCAGAGCTAAACTTTGCCAAAAAGCCAAAGGCAAGCCAAAAACAAACAAACACACACACACGTGCACACACACACACACACAGACGGGTGACAAATTAAGGGAAAAACCAACATAAAGTGTCTTAGTAAGGTGTTGGGCCACCACGAGCCACCAGAACAGCTTTAATGCGCTTTGGCATAGATTCTACAAGTCTCTGGAACTCTACTGGAGGGATGGAACACCATTATTCCAAAAGATATTCCCTCATTTGGTGTTTTGATGATGGTGGAGGAGAGCGCTGTCTAACATGTCAGTCCAAAACCTCCCATAGGTGTTCAATTGGGTTGAGATCTGGTGACTGCGATTCACATCATTTTCATACTCAGGAAACCATTCAGTGACCCCTCATCCCCCATGGATGGGGGGCATTGTCATCGTGGAAGAGACCACTCCCATCAGGATAGAAATGTTTCATCATAGGATAAAGGTGATCACTCAGAACAACTTTGTATTGATTTGCAGTGACCCTTCCCTCTAAGGGGGACAAGTGGACCCAAAGCATGCCAGCAAAATGCTCCCCACAGCATAACAGAGCCACCGGACCCCCTCACTGTAGGGGTCAAGCATTCAGGCCTGTACCGTTCTCTTGGTGTACACCACACATGCACTCGCCCACTTGTCGAGAATATGGTGAAGGATGACTCATCTGACCATATCACTTTTCTCTACATCTTTTTAGACCAGTGCCTATGGTTTTTGCACCACTGAACTCTCAAATGTGCATTCATCTTTGTAATGAGGGGTTTATGCACTGCAACCCTACTATAATATCCCTCTCTATGTAATTGTCGACGGACTGTTCATGCTGACACAGTCTGATCATGTCGTGCATGAAAGAGCATCCATGTCCCAGTCACCTGAGGAAGAGTTGCTCTTCTGTTTATCCTTACATATCGCACTAATGCACGAGCATCAGTCATCGAATGTGCGCTGTCGACCACAATTTCCGACCCTATTTACTGATGTCTTTCCCATAGATCTAAATGCAGATGTCACTTTAGTCACTGTTCCTATTGAAACACTAGAAACACAGTCTTTGCGACTGAAGCTCCTGCCATCCATGCCCCAAAAATGAACCCTCTTTCAAAATCACTTAGATTTTTTCCTCTTGCCGTTTTGATCCAAAATCGAAATCAGCTGGGCCTGCTCAGCATTTTTATACATGCCACAGAGCATGATTGGATGTTAATTGCTTAATTGTACCATGCAGTACACCTGTGGGGAAGCATCTGCATTCGTTATGTTCCTCCACTCATTTATATTATATATATATATATATATATATATATATATGCATGCAGTGACATTTTCCACCTGGCTCTGCCCATGTCATATGGTTCTGAAAGCAGACTTCATCAACAGAACCAGCAGCTCTTTGCTTTGAGCATGTGCCTCCTCCGTGGTGATTGGTTGAGTGACAGTTCCACATGCTGAAATCGTACAATGTGACCAAATCAGTCTGGAATGCTCTTGTTGGCCAGGGCCAGGTCTGCTGAGAATCAGGGCGATTCTGGGTTTGGTGGGGCCCTCCCTTTCATGGCCAGCCAGAAGATATGGTTACAGGAGGCATTAAATGACCTTTTTCACTGAGGAATTCTGCTGCTCACCCACTATCGAATCCACCACCATGATTTTCATGGGCTGAAAAAATGAGCCAGAACACATTCGAAGCATTGTCATGCCCCCGGATCAGTTTCTTTTTTTGGAGGAAATTGTAAAGGTTCACAGGTTCTGTGTGTGTTCATAACCCAACATCATGTCTCTCAATCAAAATAAACTGCAGTTAAATTACAAGCTGATGTCACCGGTATGTTCACCTTACCTTTAAACCACTCAAGACAATCAGTATACCTTTACAAATGAACTTTTCACCTTCTCAGTTGAAGAAACCCTTTGGTGTAACATATCTGAGTGAATGCACACCATCACATGATTTCCCCAGAATGAAGCTGGTAGGGGATTACATCAGGAAAATGAGACTTGGCCATCATGAAGACTAATTTAACAAGTATATTTTCAGGTGGCAGCTCAAACAACTGCAGTTACTTGAATTACTGAAGGAATGTTGAGTGGGAAGAAAAATCAAGAGATGGCTTCTGATTCTTATTTTACGATTAGAATGGTGTAAATTCTTGACATACTGCTCTCTTATCACTAGACAACAGGGGGAGTGCAAGCCATTGGCTGAGAATGAATCAACTTGAGTCTTCCTCCCTGAGATCACACTTCCTGAGGTTTGCCCTACACCCTTCTGGGATTCAGTATTGGACAGTGCTACCACAGTACCATATGAATCCCCTGGAACACTTTGTAGTTTAAATGTACATTTCCAAGCACAGAGAACTACATTTTGAAATGAAACAAATTTACTTATCTAACAGTGTTACGCACTGGTGCTGTCATTTGCCAGCAATGACTGGGACAGCAGTAGAACATATTAGCTGTATTCTGCAGGAGATGGGAGCGAGTAGGTTGGCTAAGGTTTCCTCATATCACCCCTCTCAGGCAACTTGCAATTCCTCAGACGTTTACAGGTTGCATGGATGATGTCAGTGGAGTAGTACCTTTCCTCCAATGAGCACTCACTTCAATGCACTGTTTGACTTGTAGTGCAAAAAATAGACATGTGCTGCATAGGAGTATTTCATTTGTCTGACCTCAAAGCTGAGAATGCCATAGTTGTCATGGTGAGATGAGCTTAGAATACAAAACAGGTTTGCAAAAAAGGTTAAAAAAGCATAGAAATAGATAATTTAATAATAATGTTATACCTGCTTTGTTCCTGGCAGCTATAACCGAATTGTTCCTAATAGCTTTACCCGTTCTGTTCCTGGTTGGTGTGCACAGACACTGTAGGCATGTTTATACTGACACCCTATTTGTGGTTTCCAGTGCTACAAGGGCTGCTCCAATCAGCCCATCTCAGATTGGGGTCATTTCTTCCCGCTGGATATCAGCCAGGTTGATTCAGCCTATAAACTTTCACTCCCATCTTGCACACAGCAGCATGGCACAGGGGCCCCACACCACAATTGTACCTGTCTGTGTCTCATGTATTTGTGTACAATGTTTTTAGGTGTTCTCTAGAACCTTTTGTTGCCTTGCCAGAAAACTGTAGTGTTTGATGAGCTAATACATGGTCGGAAAGATGGCGGCGTTCAGTGTGGGAAACTGGGAATATTCTCTTTCAGTGTGACCACCTCTGTCTTTTGAAACCAGCTAGAGGCTGCTGGCTTTTATCCACCATCTCATTGGGCTTCATCTCTTTTTGTTCATCTCAAGTTTGTACATTTTGTGCTTGCCATATACAACAGCTGCCGTATAGAGAATCTGTTTACATGAAAACATCTCAGCGCATGAGGTAGTGCCACTGAGCCACTCAAGCTGCAGCCTCTGTAAACAACATGTGCATCATCTCAAACCTCTCAATGATGCTAGAGCACTAAGAGTAGCCACAGAATCTCCTCACAGGATTAAAGTGAACAAGGTGGGTGCTTTGTGTATGAAATTTTGTTAAGGTTAGCAGCCAGCTTGGCCAAGCCAATTTCTATTCACTGCAAGGTTCTTTTTCCACATTGGTCTATCCTTTCTGGTAATTTCAATAAAAACCTGAGCTTGTCTCTTTTTTGCTGCAGTTGGATTAGGGGCTGCTTTTATTGCTGATCTGCAACACACTGTGAATTCATGTTCAGCCTTCCTTCTAATTGGCTTTCTAAATTAAGCCCCAGCAGCACCTGTCTGACTCAGCTAATCTGATTGATGATGCAGAAGTGGTGTGGTCTTGGCTGGACCTTATTCTGGCACAGTTTTGCTCCATTACAGGAAGAGCAGTGGTGTTTACTGTGGTCATCAAGTGTTGACTCTTGTCGGGATAGGCTCAGGCACAGGTTTTTCTAAGTTCCCATTTTGGCTTTAAGTTCACATTCAGGCCTAGAACTTTGTTTGGAAAGATTTAATTTATAAATCTAACCCTTGAAAGAAGATATTTAAATATTTCTTTTAAATATTAAATCTGTCTTACAAAATAAATATTTAGCAAAGATTAAATATTTAATTATATATATGACACACTGTTAAATAAATATTTAATTACATTTTAAATATTTCTATTAAATTTTAAACCTAAATGATAAAATAAATATTTAGTTCAAAAACAAATATTTAAATTAAATGCTAAATCTGGGACTTTATAGTAAATATTTAAGTTTAATCTAAATGTTCATTTTACAGTTTGCCACATTTAGCAATTTGCTATCTACATTCAAATTAAATAAATCTGAAAAAGGACATATTCAAGATTTAGATTTAAGTTAAATATTTATTTCTGAACCAAAGATTTATTATATAAGTTAAATATTTAACAGCAAGCTAAATAATTGTTTCATTGATACAGATATAACATTTAAGTTAAATGTATAATTTGTCAGCAAATATTTAGCAGAAGATTAGCTTAAGATATGAGCCAAATATACATTTTCTTTTCAAATATTTAATTATGAGTCTTATATTTAGATATAAATTATATATTTATTTAGTTATATATTTATTCATGATCACAGACTTAATATTTAAACCAAATATATAAAACCAGTAGTTTCTTCCTTTGATTTATAAATTAAATCTAGTAAATGAGCTATTTATTTATTATATTAAGATATATTTATCTCTTGCATAAATAGGTGAATAACTACTTCCATTACGTTTAATAAATCTCATGGAATTTATTAAATATTTAACTTAAATGTTAAATCAGTTATTCTAAATAAATATATTTTTGTTTAGTAGATTGTTACTAAACATATAACATATGTAAATCAGTCTGTATTTAAATCAGTGATAATATTTAAATAATATTTAGTTAAGTAAATAAATAAATATTTAACATTGTATTAAATATTTATATCTTAAATCAGAGGTTGAGAAATAAATATATAACTTAAATGCTAAATGTTGGAAGGCCAGGACAACACCTTGAACACTTCATCATGTTCCTCAAATCATTCCCGAACAATGTGTGCAGTGTGGCAGGGCGCATTATCCTGCTGAAAGAGGCCACTGCCATCAAGGAATACCATTGCCATGAAGGCGTTTACCTGGTCTGCAACGATGTTTAGGTAGGTGGCACGTGTCAAATTGACATCCACATGAATGGCCGGACCCAGGGTTTCCCAGCAGAACATTTCCCAGAGCATCACACTCCCTCCACTGGCTTGTCATCTTCCCACAGTGCATCCTGGTGCCATCATTTCCCCAGGTAAACAGCGCAGACGTACATGGCCATCCACGTGATCTAAAAGAAGACGGGACTCATCAGACCAGGTGACCTTCTACCACTGCTCCAAGGTCCGGTTCCAACACTTGCGTGCCCATTGTAGCTCTTAAAAGTGACATGGCAATGAAATGATTTAGAGTAATGCACTCCGTTGAAATCTGACTGAATCTATTTTTGAGCTAGCAGGATGGTAATTTACAGCCGTCTGATCCCCTGCTCCCTGGATTGCTAGCATCTAAAATCTGCATAATGCCTTCACTGTCATTTATTTTCTCTGGCATTGGACAATGCCATTTCATGACAGCAGGGACAACAGAGTGATGCCATCATGGAAAATATGTGTTGGTTAATTTACAGCATATTAGTCCTTCAACCCAGCACTAGGGGTTGTCTGTGAATTTCTCTAAGTGCACGTAATGTGTGGTGTATGAAACAACTCATTGTTCAGTAATATGCATTTCTTCATCTCACAGTCTACACCAGATACCCTTCTGTGATGTAAAACAAATTTCCTAGACACAGAAAGGATGACAATAAAATAAAGTAAAACAGCAACACTTGTCCTAATCTGCTTCAAAACCACTAAGTTACAAATTATCACTCATTCGTGGGAAGTCTAACATTCCAGTTTTTCATTTTTAGTCTTGATATTTTATCTAGTGGAGCAATTCAAGTTACCAGTAACATTCAGATATAATTGCCTTGACCACTACAGCATACTGTTGCCCCAACCACTGCTCCACACTGTTACCCTGACCACTGCCATGATCACTGCAGCACACTGCTGCCCTGGGGCTCTGAGGCTGCATATCTGGAGAACATGGGACACCTCACCTCTTCACACTAGTGGAGAAAGTTCCTTTGTGCAGACATGTCATTAGTCATCTGCTGGCTTTTGGCGTGCTTTTGTAGCAATCATGTGTTGTGGCCTAGTGTCTCAGAGTGGATGTTGGTGCCTGCAACATCCAGATTTCTAGTGATTTTCAGATGACGCCACCTAAGGACTTGCACCTTAAGAATCTCATCCAGCCAACCCAATCACTGGCTGAAAGAGGTTCCCCAGTATACAGGTAAGCTTTGTAATAAATGACGGAGCAATGTAACTGCATTGGATGGGCAATTTTATTGATAAATATTGATGAAAAATCTAGAAAGTGGACCATGCATTAAAAACACTATTTAAATAAGTAGTTATTAAAAGCTCAATTAAAAACAGGACTAAAAATAGAATAGGATAGGGTACTGGCTGTCAACAGGAGAATAAAATACAAATAGGATATGCCAATCATATGGGGTGGTTACCTTCAATAGGGGAGGAAGGGCCAACTCACCAATTCACATGTGTCCGTGCCACAAGTGCCTAGAAGCACACCGAAACCCCACACCCACAGCAAACCGTGATGAAGGTGAAAGTGCACGTTATAGCGAAGACATGTGTTAGACACCTCATGCAGTATATGGAGGAAGAGAAACCACCATCCAGTAACCAACCCACAGGTGCGGCTGCACTAGCTCCTGCTGGCAGGAGAAACCAGGAATGGTTAATACCGGCAATAAACAAGTTGTTAAAAAGACAAGCCAGTACCCAGAGAAGCAGTGGATCTGAACAGGGAGGAGCTGAAGCCAGACGCTCTGCTCTGTGCCTCAAGAGCGAATTGAAATTGCCCAACCAGCCGCACGGAGTAGGCCGGAGTACAAACACAAGAATACAGACAAACAGGTGAAACTCAAAAGCAAGAAAAAACAAATTCACGAATAAATGAACACAAGTCAAATAAAACAAAACCAAGTATATCAAAACGGCCAGAACCTAACAGCAAAATCAGTTCCATGATAGCACACAAGCTAAACAAAAACAAGCCAAACAAACCTACAAAAACAAGCTAACACTTTGTGCAAGGAAAAACAAGTAAGACAAAGCACAAAGACAAGCTGAACCAAACAGCAAAACAACAGCAAAGTATGCAAAGCTGAAGCAGCTAGCACAAGCTAGCAGCTAGCACAAGGCAAAACAGCAGTGGCAACCTCCTGTGAATACAAATGCAATCATGGTTACAATGAGCTCTTAACACTTCTCTGACGTTGCGGGTTGTAAACTACATGAATTTAACTTAAGAAAAAGGGCTTCATGCTCCCTACCTGCAAGCTACCACAATTTCCTACAAACACCCTGTCGGTCTGTTGCAATCGCCCAAAGAGAGTCAGTCCTTCCACAGCTGAGCAGTCTCCAGCGAGGGCCAACAAACAAACCAGGAACAAGTGTACTGCCTAGGGGCGTTACCTGGGAGGTTTTAAATATGCTGCCGTCCAATCAGCCGATTGAGTGTCAGCCAGGAAGTAAGTACAATGGCTGGGAAGGCACAAGTAATCTGGACAGAAGGCAAAACTTACTTCTGGCCGGTTACACATGGCATCAAGTCAAAACAAAGCAGACTGTCTATGCCTTGTGTCATAGATGTTGTAATGCTAGTCTTTTCAGGGCTACATACTATGACAAGGAAATGTGCGTAGTTTTGCCGCATCCACATTCTGGCTGAATTAATCTGAACATCAGACTGAGTAAAGAAAGCCAGTCTGTTGTACCTTATCTCCAAAAACTTTACTAAAATATTAATTAAATATTTCAAAAACATTGTCAACATAAAGTATTTAAAACCTTCATAAAAAGCATAATTATTATCTTTCATTTTTATTTTAGGTTTGTTCCTCAGTTGTAGTTAATTTTTTAGCAAATTTTAGCGTTTCTCTTCTAAATAAGCAAGAAAATATAAAAAGAAATTGACGTTGAAGAAGCTTATTATTGGTAAAAAGTCATTACACAGGCATTTGGCAATCTGACCTGACTGAGACTTACGATTGCTAAAACACTGTTGAAACATGGTCGGCATTTCAAGGCACTGCAAGAACATAATGTTGTTCATGCTGTGCAGATTGAGGTAGATCCAGATTATGAGTGCACTGGTGTCTGAGGAATGTTCCTAGTGCAGTGCTAGGTGAGGTTATATTGTGTTCTAAGCACTGTGCTGGCCAGGGAGGAGGGACTAACATTCTCCATAACCTGCATGTTAACAAAGACATGTGGACTCAGTGTTGAATAATTCAATTCAATTCAGTTTTATCTGTATAGCACTTTTTACAACACAAGTTATCACAAAGCAGCTTTACATTGTTACCAGGCCTGAGACCCCCTGAGAGCAAGCCTAAGTGGCAAGGAAAAACTCCCTAATTAACAGGAAGAAACGTTGAGCAGAACCCGGTTCAGAGGGGGAGCCTTAATGTTGTATAATGTACTTAAAACATTTGAATTAGACAGTAGTAATTAACAACAGAATAATTATAAAATGTAATCCTAGAATGTCTGGTGGGAGGGAATAAGGTGGGTCCAGATTCTTAGCTCTGTGCTGGTTGAAGTAGGACCTGTGCTGGGTTTTAAATGCCTAGATTTGATGGATTTGGCTAATTTAACAGAAGGAATGATTCTTTAACTACAATGCCACATTCTCTTCCCAACAAATCCAGACAAGCTTCCTTTGTTTCATGCTATCGCTGCCTCTTTCATGCTGGGTCCGGCATGCCACAGTACATTTGACCCTTCATATAGAAATCAGGATTCGAACTTGGAGAAATTGGGAAATCGTATAGAAGCAAGCAGAGTGAGAAATGCTTTTCACATGCCACTCACTGCCCCTTTTGTATTGTATGCTGGTTGAAAAAAGATGCTTATTTATTTTTTAATACTGAGGATTAATAAACATACTTTGGAAAACTTTGCATATGTGCAGCACAGTGAGTTTTTTTGGACATGATGCCATGTGTTCCAAAATCCATAGCAAAAAGGCTTCAATGCAGTCATTTTCATGTTGTTTCATGTGAGTTTGACCAAAACTCATGGCTCTGCCGAGGTCAAACCTGACAGGGGTATGAAGTCAAGAACATCAAAACAAGACAGTGTACAGACAACATGTTCTCTCCACTTCTCCATTGGCCCTTAGGAATGACCTAAACTGAAACAGCATGTAGTTATAGCCTCTCCTTTATACAAGTCTTGTAGGAATTCCTCTATTTTCTCAAAGCCCATTACTCATGAGAAAATGTAAAATCCTAACTGCACACTCAGGATTTATGTAATTTATTATATCTGTATGTAATTTGTGATATCCGTTTGCCATTTCCTTTATAGTCCATGTGGAATAAGGGGGAAGGGGGACGATGAATGAAAATACTGTGCTTTCATTTTGTGTCTCATAAACATCTGTTGCTTTTAATCTGCAAAGGTTACTACAATCAAGTCTGGAGGTGTGTTAATTGAATAGCAATGTTCCAAATGTTCTACATCACAGTGACTGTCTGATTCTACAACAACAAGAACCTATGGGCACAAAAGCAACTTCATGACCCAACAGAAACCATCAGCAAACAAATTGCACAACTGCTACCAATGATCCAACAGCAAACTCATGATTCACTGGCAACCGACTGATTCACCTGTGAGTAAATGATCCATTAGCAAAAATGGAAATGACTGAAAGCAGCTATGTACTGGCTCATTGTGCTGTAGCAGAATCTTAATAGCTGCTCTCAAACACTCATGTTCCTGTTGTTCCAGGCTTTATATTTTCCTCAGCATAAAAGGTGAACTCCCATTACCCAATGTTTTAAATACCCCAGCAGAGTGAATAAATTACATGTGGCTAAGGTTTAAAGTACCTTTGTAAACTCCTAATACACATGTCACAAAGGGCATGGGTGCACTTCCATTAGCCAATGCATAAACATAGCAAAGAGAGGGAACTCCCATTGTCTTTGGTATGAAATGATGTGCATCATTTGTATGGGACTTTCTCTGTGCCAGTGTATGAATTGGTAAATTATGGGATTTCCATGTCAAACTTGTTTATGTTATTGGCATTACCTTTGGGTTCACACTATGCTGATGTAAAATTCAGGCAGGAAGTGGAAGTTAAATGAGACTGGCCATCCAATTGTGAGAGGGCTGTCACCAGGCAGGCTTAATGACCAGGGAGGGAGCAGAGGGTGCATGTTCCCTGTGTGTGCACCCCACCCTGACATTTCAAATAAAGTCAAGTGTTTGAAAGAGGGGGTGCAGGGATCACTGGCAACCACTCCCCAACACATTCCTGCATTCCCTACGGTCTTGGGGCTGTTTATTATTACACAAGCACATTAACAGCTGCAGTCTGGGAATGAATAATTTCACTGCATGAATACACTCATCTCAAAAACATCACTCAATCTCTTGCACTTTTTCTTGCTCTCTCTCTCTCTAACACACACAAACACACAATGTGAAACACTGTGTATATAAGCACTGAGAAGAGGGGCATCTCTGTGCCAAGAGAAAATTCAGTCATGTTTTAAATATCACAAAAAACTGGACAGGACATCCAGAGTTAGAGCAAAGGTAGAGAGGATTTATGTAATCACAAGGAGTGCAAAACAGTGCATGCTTGGAAGATCTCATGCTCTGTCAACTATTTCTTGGAGGTTTAAAATGAAGCATGGAATGGCAGTAGGTACAGGAGGAGTGTACATGTATTTTGTATGTGTGTGTGTGTGTGTCAGATAGATGGTTGAAACTCGTTACTTGAAATCACTTATCCACAGCTCATAAGGGTGTGGTTATATTTTCTATATTTTATATTTTACTGTTTCTCTTTGTTTCCCTATCTTATTCATGCTCACTTCTTTATTGAGCACAGCCCCTTCATAAGACCACTTTTCCCATTACTACACAGAAAAGACTTCCTTGTCATAAGCAAAGGTGGACCCATGCAGCCTTTGCAAACCTGCAAAACCCGTTAACAACCTTCATGGGAATTTCCACCAGAGGCTAGCATTGGCCTATCCACATGTTACAGTAGGTCAGGATGCCTGGTGTGGGATACGGTCAGTCTGGCAGGGAGGATAGGAGGAGGAAAAAAAACACAAAAAACGAATTCAAAATAATTTCATGCAAACACTAGGTGCGCAATTGTCCATTCAAATTACAGGGTCAATAGAATTTCCCTTTTGCTACTGGGACTAGGTGGATAAGCTGTAATAACACCAACCACATGCATGGAAAGCCTCTCCCAGCAGCTGGGCCCGACTCAACTGAAATACTTTCTCTCAACGCTCCTGGTTTGACAACGGACTTAAAGATACACACCCCATGCACAGACACACAGGGACGGGGACAGACACACAGGGAAAGCAGAACACAGTCCCGCTCACACATAGAAAGTAGAAATAGGCATAATACAAATGGAAGCACCACACACAAGTCATGAAAAACACACATGCGGCACATTAATTGTTTTACAACACAAAATCTGATTTATGCAACAGCTCTGCTCAGTTCTGCAGTCATTTGGATTAGCTTGAATTACCTCACTCCACTGCACCATAACCATTTCTTTGAGACAATTATGTCACTTTTAAAATTGCATTTCAAATTAACTTGATAACCATTGCAAATGTTGTAGATATTGTGCTGTCTTTAGTATCAGACCAACTGAGGTGCTCTGCAAGAATTTCAGGCATGAGAAAATTATAAGCACGTTTATGCAAAGGAAACAACAAAAAGCAAAGCATTCGGATAAAGGGAGAGAAGTGGTGCAAAAACACAATACATTGAGGCATGCATTGTGTTGTAAAAACATATACACTGTGCACAGGATGTGTGATGCCTTAGCATCAGACAGCTGACCCTTGCAGTCTCTGCCTCTAACAGCTACAGTGATCTGAGGCTCTGGAAGTCACAGTTGCTGTCTTAAGCTGGTGCTGCGAGGGGTGTCGACCAGGCACTTTGTCAGTCTGGGACATGCACACAGGGCTTATTCAGTGACATTTCTCCCCTCCTACACATGGCACCTTGGGCACATCTGAGTTCATAAATGTGTGACTAGAACACAGAACCTCGTTTTATTACAGGGGCAGGTCAAACAGCCTGACGATAAGGAGGAGCAAGGTAAACAGGCAGACCGTTCTGTCCCTGTCACCAAATTGGTGCACATTGGAAGAGAAGGGTCAACCTTTGAACTCTACCGTAGCATGAACATGCTATCTCTTAAACATTAAACCACTTACCGTATAAAACATGTAGTAAACCTCTCATTCTCTTGCACTGTTCTTTGGTGATTAGCACTTGTTTGGGACTTGTGACGGGGTTTAGAGGGGTCCAGGACGGTGCTAGGAGTGGAATTTCATTTACAGATATTGGTTGGAGAGAGGCAGAGCAGAAGCTTGGCCAGCTTATCCAGGTCAGACCTCTTCATTTTATCTCTTGCGTTGTAGTGTAGTGCAATTGTTAGTCTGGGTCTGCAAATCGCACAATGTTGAATTCTTTCAGGATCTTAAGATCACATGATCACATCCTGTCATTCCAATATTTCCTAAGCTATCTTTCATTCTTTCATTCTTTAGAAAATCCTCACACTGACTAATGACACAGTTTTCAAGAGACCTCTCAGTTTGACCACAGTTTGTTGATCCTGTTTGCACTAACCAGGCTGTCTGGAACTGGCAAAAACAGAATATATTTCCAGACACAACAAAATAGCAATGTATCTGCACTGGAAGATCTGGAAGGAATACAACATTGAAATAGTGACAATGGGATATACCAATTCATACCGACCAAGAAATAAGTGCAAACAGGTCAGACATTGTTATCAAAATGAGCAGTGAAAGAATATATTATTATGTAATAATATAATTATTGGGGGTGTCCCCGACTAAGAATTTACATAGTCGAATCTGATTTGTCAAGTCTTGCCGTCGACTGATCGTCGAATCATTTTTTTTTTTTTTTTACTCATTGATCCATATTCCCATGTGCGACATTGGCTTCCACTTTTTCCACACCAGACAAAAGAGCTGAAACACCCAGTTAAACAATTTGTCGCACACAGAAACAGCTTGATAATGAAACCACCAAAACTGAAAGGAGGCCACTGTCAAGTGTTGGCATATCAAACATCAAACAAAGTGGCATATAAAAAATGATCATAACAAAATATAGGTTTAAATAACAAAGGGGCTAACACATGCCTTGGATTTTTACATTTTTAAGTTAAGGTGAATCCCTACAAGCTATAAATTAAAGGCAATATGGAATAAGCATTACTAGTTAAACAATTCCTTAACATTAACATAAAATGAACATTTTAATGCCATGAAGTGCAGAACAACGCCAACGTTAATGTTTGCGTGCTTGCGAAAGCTACAGCATGATATTGTTTAATTAACAAGGTTGGCAATTTTAATAATTAAGTGGCAAGTAATCCCAAAGTTTTCTCTTAAATGTTTCACATTATAGCTTTCTTGTGTCACAAAATTCAAATTACAAAACGAAGCTAAATTTAGTTAAATCGATTTAAATTACTGAGAATAAACTTTTAGGTTAGATTGAGTGCAATGGACAATAACGTTTAGAACATACACCTGACAAAAGCCGTGATGTGTCATGAGCATTTAACGTAATTTAAATCGATAAATGCCATCCTTGCTAATTAAACAATCTCACGCTGTACCTTTCGCAAGCACACAAACTACAGACAATCTGCGCTGTTTCGCGAGCATAATAATTTACTCTGTTTACGCGATTGGTGTCGATTATTCTGTGAATTATTTGTTTTATTGTTAATCAAAAAGGATATTTTATTATACAACTTCCGGCGCCGCGTGAGTGGCAGCCTGTTACGGCAGCTCCGTACTCTTTTCTACTTTTTTCTTAGTTCTTTGTGTGTTTTGGTTCACTTTGTGTAATTTATTGCTTCACACTAGTACATTTAGCAAGAGCGTAATTATGGATGTGCACTTGGCGACAATCGTAGTTTGTCTCTTGTTCTTCTACGGACTTTTGGACACGGCGTCAGGGGAACCATTCAACCACGGCTCCATTGTTTACACTCGTGATCAGCTGTTAGCCCTGAGCCACACACGACTTCTCTGCGCGGAGAGACCGGTGATCCCCGCGGAGATACGGAGTAGGAGGAGAGGCTGCAGAGCTGGAATTAAGCGTCGGGAGCGGAAAAGACGATATAAACCATGTATACCGTCTGTCATTATGGGGAACGTAAGATCTCTCCCTAACAAGATCGAGGAGCTAACGGCGCTAACGCGGCTGCAGAAGGAGTACCGTGAGTGCAGTCTCATGTGCTTCACCGAGACGTGGTTGAACGAACTTTCTCCCGACTCTCTGATCGCCCTGGATGACTTTCATCTCGTGCGGGCGGACAGGAAAGCAACGGAGAGTGGTAAGAGGAAGGGTGGGGGTATAGCTATGTTTATTAATGAGAGATGGTGCAACCCGGGACACATTAGTGTTAAAGAACAGCGCTGCACTAGAGACATTGAACTGCTTGCTGTTAGCATTCGACCATATTATCTCCCGAGGGAATTCTCGCATATCATTGCGATAACTGTGTACATCCCCCCCTCCGCCAATGCTGCTGCAGCCTGTGAGCTCATTTACTCTGTCGTCTCTCAGCTTCAGACAAGGCAACCCCAATCTCTCCTTCTCATCTCTGGTGATTTTAACCACGCTTCTCTGTCCTCAACTCTCCCAAACTTCACCCAGTACGTGAAATGCCATACCAGGGACAATAAAACTTTGGACCTACTGTATGCAAATATCGAGGATGCATACACCTCAACCCCCTCCCCCGCTGGGTCGCTCAGACCACAATCTTGTCTATCTGCTTCCTGACTACACCCCCCTAGTGAGTAAACAACAACCTGTGAAAAGGTCTGTGAGGGAGTGGTCTGATGAGGCAAGGGAAAGACTGAGGGACTGTTTTGCAACAACAGACTGGGAAGCACTCTGCAGTCCTCATGGGGAGGACATTGACAGCCTGACTCACTGTGTCACGGACTATATCAGTTTTCTGTGTGGAGAACGCTGTGCCTTCCAAGAAGGTGCGGTGTTTTCCCAACAATAAACCTTGGGTGACCTCTGAGATAAAGGCTCTACTGAATGAAAAGAAGAGAGCTTTTAGATCGGGTGACAGAGAGCAGCTGAGGAGGGTCCAGAAGGAGCTCAGGCAGGTCATCAGGAAGGGGAAGGACAGCTACAGGAGGAAACTGGAGGAGCGGCTGGAACAAAACAACATCAGGGACGTTTGGAGAGGACTGAAAAACATATCTGGGCATGGAAAAGGAGAGGGAGTGACCAGTCCAGTGGATTTAAGGACTGGGCAAATGAACTGAATCTGTTCTTCAACAGATTTGATTCTGCCCCCACTGCCTCAACCACCTACCCTGCCCCCTCCTCACACCGCCCCGGGTCATCCTCCACCACCCCCCTGGACCTGTCCCCCCAAACCAGGCCACACCGGCATTCACCTGCCCCTACTCCTTGCCCCTCACCACTCCTCACCCCCACCTCCTCTCCCCCTCTACCTCTCCGCTCCACCCTCCCCCTCCTCCCCCTCTCCCTTACAGCTGACCAGGTGAGAAGGGAACTGGCAAAGATCAAGGCAAGAAAGGCAGTGGGCCCAGACGGAATCAGCCCCAGACTGCTCAAAGACTGTGCGGACCAACTCTGTGGTGTGGTCAGGTACATGTTCAACTTGAGCCTCAGTCTGGAGAAAGTCCCGGCCCTGTGGAAGACCTCCTGTGTGGTTCCAGTGCCTAAGGTGGCGCGCCCTAAGGAGCTGAACCACTTCAGACCTGTTGCCCTGACCTCCCACCTGATGAAGACATTGGAGAGGATCATCCTGCATCACCTCGACCTCTGGTGAACTCGGCGCTGGACCCCTACAGTTTGCCTACCGGCCGGGCCTCGGGGTAGAGGATGCAGTAATCTACCTCCTCCACAGATCACTGCTTCACCTGGAGCATGCTGGGAGCACTGTGAGAGTCATGTTTTTTGACTTCTCCAGTGCTTTCAACACCATTCAGCCTGCACTACTGAGGGCGAAGCTGGAAGGAGCAGGAGTTGATCGTCACCTGACTACATGGACCATTGACTACCTCACCAACAGACCACAGTATGTGAGACTCCGTGACTGTGTGTCTGATGTGGTGACCTGTAGCACAGGGGCCCCTCAGGGTACGGTGTGCTCTCTCCCTTCCTCTTCACACTCTACACTTCAGACTTCTGCCACAACACCGGCAACTGCTACATCCAGAAGTTCTCGGATGATACAGCCATCGTTGGATGTGTGTCTGAGGGGAATGAACTGGAATACAGGGAGGTCATCAAGGACTTCGTCAGTTGGTGTGAGCTCAACCAGCTCTACATCAACACCAGCAAGACAAAAGAGATGATCGTGGATTTTAGGAAGAGGACACCACACATCACGCCTGTGAACATCCAGGGTATGGACATTGCGGTAGTGGAGAACTACAAATACCTGGGTGTTCACCTTAATAACAAACTGGACTGGAGAGACAACACTCATGCCCTGTACAGGAAGGGTCAAAGCCGCCTCCACCTGCTGAGGAGGCTGAGGTCCTTCGGAGTGTGCAGGGCTCTCCTCAGCACCTTCTACGACACGGTGGTGGCCTCAGCCATCTTTACGCCGTGGTCTGCTGGGGGGGGGCTGTACGGACAGGGACAGGAAGAGACTGGACAAGCTGATCAGGAGAGCAAGCTCTGTCCTGGACTCTCCACTGGACTCTGTGGAGGAGGTGGGTGAGAGGAGGATGCTAGCCAAACTGGCGTCCATCATGGACAACACCTCCCACCCCCTGCATGAGTCTGTGGTGGCCCTGAGCAGCTCCTTCAGTGAGAGACTGCTTCACCCACAGTGTAAGAAGGAGCGCTACCGCAGGTCATTCATCCCAACTGTGGTCAGACTGTTTAATAATAAATAAACCCCACCACTCTGTAAATACACTTGGTTTTGCACATCTCTAGTTTTTGCACATCTGTGGTTTTTCTTATTTTTCTGTTTGTTTTTTTTAATTCTTAATGTACACTTATTTACTATTTTATTGGTTCTGTTTTTATATATATATATATGTATATATTTTTGTTTGTTTTCTTCCTCTGTATTCCTTTGTGTTTTTGTATTTTTTACTTTATTGCACTTTTTGCACTTTGCCACTCTTTCTACCTCTGTCTAAATGCTGCTGTGACATGTGAATTTCCCCGCTGTGGGATCAATAAAGTTCTATCTTATCTTATCTTATCTTATCTTATAAAGGGGAACAGGTTGAAAGTAATGATAGATTTAAAGGTATTGTTCGGGCTTCCCCTGTTTCCAGCTCACCAGCCGCCACTGGTTGACACAACTTGCATTTGACTTTTTTTGGATCATCTTTGACTTGTTCAAAATGCTCCCACACTTTCGAAGTTTTTTTTCCCAGACATTCTGAGCTATTAGGTAGCGAAAAAGATTTAAAGTCCAGCCAAGATGCTGCTCCGATGGTCCCGCAAAATTGGATAGTGCAACTTAGTCTACCATGGTGATTTATTCACGCATACTAAGGAGATTGATTAAAAGCACATGAGTTATTTTCCAATTTTTATTGACAGTATTATTATTAGGCTGATATTTATACCAAAATAGGCTATATATCATGATTTATTGGGAGAAACAAAGCAATTCTATGTAAAATCAGACATTCAGCACCCCCATACAGCCGGAATGGAATGATCCTTGTTTCATAACCACATTTTGCAACGATTCGACTGTGAGATTGGCAGTCTAATCAGGGTCCATAGATCGAATCGTCGAATAGTCAACTTTTTGGGGTCACCCCTACATAAAGTTGAACTTTGCTTAACTTTTTTTCATCGCCAAATCGCGGCGATCACATCGCCAAGCCACGCAATCCGCCATGTCGCTCAGCATCGCCCAGCAACCATTGGAAATGAATGACTTCCGGCCGCTTTGTCGCTCATCATGGCTGCCGGTGTGAGCGCAGGGTAACAAGTAACACATATTGGCCACCGCTTCATTTGCAATACTGTTCCTAACGACAAAGTGAAAAAAGACAATATTTCCACTGACTTTGTCTTACATTGTAGGACCTAGCTCAGAACAACGCTAGCATTGCTGCCGGATATTCTAGTTATAAGCTTGCTAACTTGCCAACACCGAATGGCAAGAGCGAGAGTGAACACTGTTTGTATCTATGCTGTAGATTGGGGAAGTAACAGGCACTCCGAATTAAGGAGCAGTCCAGCTAGCTAGATAATACTGTACAAGGAACATTGACTTAGTAGGTTGTTCATGTAATGTTAACATTCATCCTGCACCCAAACAACTTACCTACTGATATGCACAATTAACGTTAACAAGTCGAGTGAACAAGAAAAGCTAACAGTCAAGCCTTTAATTTGATTTTGATAGCTATAGAACTTACCCTATCCTATATTACTGGATGGTGCACCTTCAAATGCCTCGATGAATGTAGGATACTGTTTTTCCCACCGATTTTGTACCCGCACGGTCTGCATTGTGTTTTATTGTCAATAGCACTAGTGATATAGATACAATTTCTCCATAAATCGGCTCTTTTTTTCTTCCGAGTGTTCCATTGGGGGGACAGCACGACCTGGACCTGTATATCAACCAATCACAAGCATATGTACACGGTTATGCATATTTTGTAAAGTGAGTGCCTGCATGTAATTTGATAAAAAATATATATATATAGTAGCTAAATTGCTTGTCCATTCATCTGTCAGACATTATTGTTTCGTTATTATTCGTCAACAAAAATTGTACTATATTTCGTCACAATTTTTATCTCCAAATGTGCATTTTTATTTCGTTATCGTCTCGTTTTAAATGCGTGTGGAAAAGGTTTGTTGACGAACATTTTTCGTCACAGTTTTCGTCAACGAAATTAACACTGTTACACCATAAAGGTTTTTAACAACTTCAGGTTTTTATTGATGGACTTCACTTCCAATGTATGTAAATACAACTGCATGTCAATAAAGCAATTACATAACTTGAGGACGTGGTATGCGGGGTTGCTGGAGGTAAACTTTGCATCAGCTTGACCGTGAAATAAAACTCGATGAGTATGTGAAAAAGTCACTTTTTAGTCATCCAGAGATGAGAGGGGGAAGTTGTTTAGTTTATTTTTCATTTTGTTGGAGCTTCACATAAAACGTTGGAATGTGGTAATAATCCGAGAAGGACAGGGCAGGGCCTACTTAACAGACGGTCATGGCGAATAACAAAATACCGCAATCTGTTAATAAAACTTTAGTGAAATAACATAACATAAGTAACTGCAGCAATTTGCTTCTTCTATGGAGGTTAGAATGATTACGTAAGGCTTAGCTGGGAGAAGAATGCGCTGATTGGTGGCAACACAGAGATGGCGGAACTTCTGGACTGGACAATCTGCCTGTTATCATTTCTTCCGTCAACAACACAGGCAGAACGAAAGCGCAACAGGTGGGTCACATACTTGCGTCCAAGTCCTTAGTCACAAACTGTTGAGTCCGTGTCCAAGTCCAAGTCCTAAACTGTCAAGTCCGAGTACAAGTGCGAGTGACAATCATGATGACTCGAGTTCAAGTCCAAGTCACCAAAAACGCGACTCGAGTCCGAGTCAAGTCGGAATCCTGGACTCGAGTACTACAACACTGGGTCAAGCTGTCTTATGTTATTGCTTGCTGGGAGGTTCTCTGACCCCATGAGCTGCACAGGCAAGAAGCTCTTTCAGAGACTTTCACTGCCTGCACTGTGCCTGTGAACTCAGCTGGCAGGAGGGAGTGGGGTGTATGGGGTCAGGCGTCAGGGGTCAGGGGCAGGCTCTTTCTCCCCTTAACAGGCACTTACTACTTGTGTCAAGTAAATTTCTGTCCACGGAGGAAATTCTAATTCAAGAATTAAAGTGGTTCTTCCAGGAGATACCTGGCTATAAGTGAATCGTGGGAGACATGAGTCTCTGTGAGAAGGTTGAGTCTCTGACAGTATATCAGAGGGTTTAGAGTCCAGCCTCCCCATACATCCACCAGGGCTCTCTTGCTCTACACTCTAGTCAGAAAAAAAGCTTTAATTTTGCTGCTTCTGCTTAAGCAGTCCTCCAGAAGAGACTAGTCTGTCATCACAGGTAGACAGTGAGGGCGATCTGTATGAGAGGGTGTGACGTGGGTGTATCATCTCCTCACAGAGATGCTAAGAAGGCCAGTTGAGGTGGGAGGCATGACCAGGTCTCCATTGGACCACTGGTATGGGGATTTAATGAACGCAGGTAACAGAGTCACTCGGAGATGTTTGTTTTCACTCTGATACATGAAAAATTGTTGTTCTCAGCCAAGGAGATGTGAATTGGCTTGCTGCAAGTAATTACAAGCGTGAAAGAAATGGCAGTCAACACACTGCAAAAAGTTAAGACTTTGCACTTTTCACCTAAGCACGTTTGCACTATTTTATTTATTTTATTCATTTTATTTAATGTAGCAATAGCATTTTGCTATCTGAGATTAGACAGGAGATCCTGCTTGTCTTGATGAGCCTAAAAATGAAAAAATGTAAACATTAGGTGAGGGTTGACCTTGTTCTGAAAAAGGTGTGTGTTGTTGGTTGCTTTGAGTTGAGTGGTCGCACAAACACTTTCAGTTCAGTTATGACAAGACTGCTAACCAGTGTTAGTTTAGCAGATGATATCCATCTGAGTGTTACTTAACAACACCATCTCACTGATTTTGGTTTTTCCACATTTTTCATTAAATTATTTGGTCAGGGTTCCGGTTCTGGTGGACTTATGGAGTAGTCGCACCTGCTGTATGCTCCCGCTACATTTAGTTTGAAACTTTTATAACCCGCCATTTATGACCTAAAGTACTCTTTTTGACCGGATAATACTTTATAATATTTTTCATTACAACTTTCTTAGTTTTTAGTCCATAATGGCATCGATCAAATGAAATCAATCAAAAACAAGAAAGCTGAAACGCTCAAGCCCGCAAACGATGTCAACGTGGCGGCACTAACTGATCTGCTGGAGACTCACATAGCTGCATTGTCCAACTAGTTCTGATCAGCCATGGCATCCTTTGAGGCAAAGTTAGACCAACGTCAAACTACAGTAACAGAACATGCTCAAAGTATCGCGTCCATTGAGGCAGCAGCTAACCACTCTGACAAGCAGACACAGTCATTAGAGGCAACCTGCACAGCCCTGGCCGAAAGCAACACCAAGCCAAAGGCTAAGACTGTGGACCTGGAGAATCAAAGTCAGAGGAATAACATTCACATCATTGGCTTGCCAGAGTCTGTTGAGGGAACCTGCCCTTCTGCCTTCTTTTCCGACCTGCTGCAGAAACTCCTGGGGACAGACGTGCTACTGAATCCCCCGGAACTTGATCGAGGACATCGGAGTCTTCCCCCGAAACCTAAGCCTGACGAGAAGCCAAGGGCTATCATCGGCTGATTTCACCGATACCAACTCAAAGACAAGGTTGTCCGCGAAGCCTGCAAGAGGAGGGATAAGCTACAATTCGAAGGGCATCTCATCACCATATACGAGGATTACAGCACTGAGATTCTGGAGCAGCGCAGCCAATACAAGGAGGTCTTCACATCACCACCAAGGATAGGGGTAAAGTGAAGCTTTCATCATTCATGGAGACTAAACAGTACTTGGCCAATGTTGCACCATAGCAAGCTTGCAGGTCGTTTTCCATTTTTTATGCGGTTTGATCTTACCAACTTCTGTAGTTACCCAGCAAACTGCTAATCTTAACCGCTAACTGGATTGGCTGGCTACTATAATGTTCTAGCTTAATGTGTGCTTTTATCCTCGACTAGTTTCACCAGTGCAATGGGTAACGTTAGCTACGTTTTCTGTCTATTTTATGTTCTCCTTTTTTTCTCTGCTGGGAATACAGTTAGTTGGGAATGTGTGAGCCATGTAAATTAGAGGCCACACAACCTTACTGCTTACTTTGTTGTTTTTAGCTGATAGTTATCAAAAACTTCTGTGGAAAAGAGTGGGCCGTTGACATTGGAGTCCACTCTTTTTGACTTTAGTCTGTTGTTTTCTTTCTGGGAACGAGGCTCTGTACTAGGGAGTGAGCCGTTTAAGTTAGAGGTTGCTTTCTGGCTAGCTAGTGTTAGATACTGGTTACTGCTTTCGTGTTAGCTACTGTATTCTGCTGTAATTGAGTCCCGTGCCGTTTTGCCATAGTACATTTTATTATGCATATTGCATATTTATTAAGCATATTGTTTTCGTTCTGTTTTTTTTTTGTTTTTTATGCATATTGTTTTCGTTCTGTTTTTTTTGTTATTATGCTTCCAAGCCCACAGGGCTGGGAAGCATATTGTTTTCGTTCTGTTTTTTTTGTTTTTATGCTTCCAAGCCCACAGGGCTGGGAAGCATATTGTTTTCGCTCGGTTTTTTTTACTTTTTTTTTTTTTTTTTTTCCTTCTGTTTTTCTACCAGGCCAAACGTATAGAAATATAAGTCCGATTTACACCAAAGTTGGTATGCATGTCTGTTATGACATGAACTTGTGCATGGAAACTTTTGGGGGGGGCCGGAGGCCCCCCACCCCGATATTTACAAAAACCCCCTTTTTTTAGGGTGTTTTTCTAAGCGATAAGCCTCCTAGGCCGTAAGTCTAGGGAATGTGAAATCTGCTCCTGGATGTAGCCCAAGGGGTCTATTAATCAAATTGCACGGGGTTTATGGATATCGGCTATAATTTGCAAGTTACCTGGATCAAAAGTCTACCTGTGCAATTAAATGATGAAAACAGATTTTTCCCACGGCTATAACTCCACAACGGTAAGAGCTATTCACACCAAACCTGGTAGGTTTGTGGTATATGTGTATGTAATTCTGTCATAGAGTTTGCAGATGTGGGGGGCGAAGCCCCCCTCCATAAAAAATTCTGTAATATATGATCTCAAAATTGAATTGGAGTTAATGGCAATACTTGCAGTACTGCAGTCTTCCAGAGCGGGGCGCTAGTGGCCGTGTTTTGAAACTCTTACACAACACTCGGCAGATACAAGATGGCGGAGCACGCAGACTGTCGCCTCATAAAATTTAGGGTAACTCTGCTCCGAATCTCAAGTTCCGTTTTCAACTGGGAACAGTACTTAGTAAGTTAACGTCCATGCACTTTACAAACGATTACATTCTTCTCCTCAATACACGTTGAAAGTCTTTTCAATCCGCGGGGGGCGAGTCATGGCGCTACGTTGCTAACTAACTACTGTATCTTGGTAGGACGGTGAAATGAACGAAAGCTCATCTAGCGAGCTAGGTAAGTGAATGTCCGTGCACTTTATGAACGATTACGTTGTTCTTTTCAATACTCGTGTACCAAGGTTGCTAGGTAGCTGGCTAATATTGTAAATACATGTGTACATAGAATTTACTTCTCAAACTTAGCTAGCAAGCCAAATTTACGAACGATTACGTTGTTCTTTTCGATGCTCGTTTTGTAGCGTCTTAACAACATCGTGTTGTCCCAGCTACATTTGTAAAACAAAAGCGCATTTGTTTCGATCTGTTCGAACGAATCTTGATAATTCTGTTTATCCTTGGAATTCTTCTCATCAATCCACGTTGTGATTCTTAATATCCCTAGCGACTCCGCGCTAGCCAGGTAGGTACTGTATCTTGGTAGGACGGTGAATATGTTGTCATCTTTGTGTCTGCAGTCATCTCATTATTGTATTACCATTCTGTGCCCGTCTAGCGAGCTAGCTAAGTTAATGTGCCTGCACTTTACGAAAGATTTCATTGTTCTTTTCAATACTCCTTATGTAACGTTTCAACATCGCTACAGACTGTCGCCTCATGAAAGTTAGGGTAACTCTGCTCCGAATCTCAAGTTCGGTCTTCTCTGAGAAAAGTACTTATGAATTTAACGTCCATGCACTTTACAAACGATTACATTCTTCTCCTCAATACACGTTGAAAGTCTTTTAATCACCGCGGGGCGAGTCGTGGCGCTACGTTGCTAACTAACTGCTGTATATATGACTGCATTCTTCTAACTACTGTATCTTGGTAGGACGGTGAAATGAACGAAAGCTCATCTAGCGAGCTAAGTAAGTGAATGTCCGTGCAGCTAATTTTGTAAAACCATGGCGCCCTTATTCAGGTCTGTTGGAACGAATCTTGTTATGACTCAGTGTAAAATAATGCGTGTTGTATCTGTAACTGATAACCTTGTTCACTAGCAAGCTAGATTCCGTTCATCACTGACATTAAATACCCTTAATTCATCAGCAGCCGATCTTTTGTTAAATTCTGTTCATCGTTGGAAAAAGTAGAAACGCTAGATTAGAACATTTTGAATCGCCGTTTTTTCTTGCACCTTTTCAGTATCGTTTTAAATAGGCGAAAGAAGATATTATGTTTCTAAAGTTTCTTCCGTCATTCACTGCAATCAGAATGTTTCATAATCTACTTTAATATCAAAAGCTGTTTGCTGATTTGCTACTAGTGTGAATACATTCACACATTACTTTTCTAAAACCGAAGCGACTTGTTTGTGTATTTGTAAAACCGAATATAGCTGTGATTAAAGGAATGATTTGTGCTGTGTAATTTGAAACTCTTTGTTTAATTGACTCATTGCCCTACCTTGCTATCGAACTAATGTATAAACGATTACATTCCTCTAAGTACTGTATCTTGTTAGGGTGGTGAAATGAACGAAAGCTCATCGAGCGAGCTAAGTAAGTGAATGTCCGTGCACTTTATGAACGATTACGTTGTTTTCAATACTCGTGTACTAAGGTTGCTAGGTAGCTCTGTTTATCGTTGGAAAAGGTGGAAACGTTAGATTAGAACATTTTGAGGTTCACCGTATACGTGATAGTACGGTTGAATAAAATAGGCTACGCAAGATACTATGTTTTCAAAGTTTCTTGCGTTATTCACGGCAATGAAAATGTTTCGTGATGTAGTTTCATACGAGAGAGTGTTTGCTGTTCTGCTAGCATTGTGAATACTGTGACGGATTGCCGTCACTACGGTTGAGTATGCGCTCTGACTGTCGTATCAGGGAGACTGGCTATTTGGCGTCGCGGTCAAAGTCACATGTTTGCTACTTTGGACACACGGGTTCGAGGCCGGCTGGGGTGACTGCTCAAATTGTCTTTGGAAAAAGTCGAAACGTTAGATTAGAACATTTTCAGGTTTTGAAAATGTAATTCTTATACAAGAGTTGGGAGACGGAACATGGCGGCGAACGAACAGAGGCACCGCATAAAATTTAGGGTTTCCTATGCAACAAATCTGAATTTTGGTCTTCAACTGAGAAAAGTACTTATTAAGGTAAAGCACTTTACAAACGATTACATTCTTGTCCTCAATACACGTTGTGATTCTTAATATCTCGTAGTGTCTCTGCGCTAGCCAGGAAGCTGCTGTATCTTGGTAGGACGGTGGATATGTTGTCATCTTTGTGTCTGCAATCATCTCATTATTGTATTACCATTCTGTGCAAATCTAGCGAGCTAGCTACGTTAATGTGCCTGCACTTTACGAATGAACGAACGTGTAGCGTTTTAACATCGCCAGCTGGCTAATATTTTACATTCGTGTGTACTTAGAATTTACATCTCAAACTTAGCTGGCTAGCTAACTTAACGAACGATTATGTTGTTCTTTTCAACATTCGTCGCACAGCGTTTTAACAGCGCTACACTAATGGTGTCCTCGCTTGTTTAGGTCTGTTTGAACGAATCTTGTTATGACCTGCAATATAAAACAATGCGTGTTGTATCTATAAATGAAAACGTTGTTGAGTACCACGCTAGATTCTGTTCGTCACTTAAATTAAATACCCTAAACTCAGCTGCAGCTGATCTTGTGTTAAATTCTGTTTATCATTGGAAAAAGCAGAAACGCGAGATTAGAACATTTTGAATCGCCCTTTTCAGTATCGTTTTAAATAGGCGAAACAAGATATTATGTTTGTAGTTTCTTCCGTCATTCACTGCAATCAGAATGTTTCATAATCTACTTTAATATCAAAAGCTGTTTGCTGATTTGCTACTAGTGTGAATACATTCATGCATTACTTTTCTAAACCGAAGCGCGCTTGTTTGTGTAATTGTAAAACCGAATATAGCTGTGATTAAACGAATGTATGTCATTGATTTGTGCTATGTAATTTGTTCTGAAACTCTTTGTTTAATTGACTCATTGCCCTACCTTGCTACCTAACTAATGTATAAACGATTACATTCCTCTAAGTACTGTATCTTGTTAGGGTGGTGAAATGAACGAAAGCTCACCGAGCGAGCTAAGTAAGTGAATGTCCGTGCACTTTATGAACGATTACGTTGTTCTTTTCAACATTCGTCGCATAGCGTTTTAACAGCGCTACACTAATGGTGTCCTCGCTTGTTTAGGTCGGTTTGAACGAATCTTGTTATGACCTGCAATATAAAACAATGCGTGTTGTATCTATAAATGAAAACGTTGTTGAGTACCACGCTAGATTCTGTTCCTCACTGAAATAAATACCTAAACTCAGCTGCAGCTGATCTTGTGTTAAATTCTGTTTGTCGTTGGAATTCTTCTCCTCAATCCACTTTGTGATTCTTAATATCCCTAGCGATTCTGCGCTAGCCAGGTAGGTACTGTATCTTGGTGGGACGGTGAATATGTTGTCATCTTTGTGTCTGCAGTCATCTTATTCTTGTATTACCATTCTGTGCCCGTCTAGCGAGCTAGCTAAGTTAATGTGCCTGCACTTTTACGAACGATTTCGTTGTTCTTTTCAATACTTGCGTAGCGTTTTCGCCGACTCATTGCCCTACCTTGCTAGCTAACTAATGTGTAAACGATTACATTCTTCCACTGTATCTTGTTAGGACGGTGAAATGAACGAAATCTCAAAAAGCAGAAACGCTACATTAGAACATTTTGAGGTTCACCGTATACCTGACAATACGGTTGAATTAAATAAGCTAAGGAAGACACTATGTTTCCAAAGTTTCTTGCGTTATTCACTGCAATGAAAATGTTTCATAACGTTGTTTATTATCAAAGGGTGTTTGCTGGTGTGTGTATTGTGAATACATTAATGAATTGCTTTTGTAAAACCGAAGCGCGCTTGTTATGGAAGAACGTATTTAAAGAAAGGAGCGCATGCATTATCAACGGAGCGACTTGTTCAGAGTGAAGAGTCTACGTAAGCTGATATTGAATAACCCAGAATATCCTAATATGGTAAGCAGGTTGTTGCACTCTTTTTGCTTTATTCACTCTAACCGGCGTGTCTTCTGTAGTGTAGTTTAATATATGAAAGCGGTGCTAGGTTGCTGGCTATCTTGCTTCTATTTTAAATACTTGTGTACATAGATTCTACTTCTGAAACTTTAAAACAAAGCATACCTCATTTAATATGGTAAAATGTATTGGAAGGAAGTAGTCTGTGTGTCATGTGACAGTCCTCCTTATGTAGAATCTGCACGTGACTTGGTATTGCAACAAGATGATTATTTTTACATTTACATTTGTGTAACTATGAATCACAATATACCTGTGATTAAATGAATGTATACCATCATTGACTTGTGCTGTTTAATTTGTTTTGAAAGCACTGAAGGTGTTAATGCAATTATGGAATCATGCTGTGCAGAAAAAACTGTTTGTTTAATTGTTATGTATCTTTTTGCACCTTTGGGGCTTGGAAGCATTTGAGGTAGCCTGCGACCTCTAGTTTTTTTTATGCTTCCAAGCCCTGTTTTTTTTTTTTTTTTACTTCCAAGCCCACAGGGCTGGGAAGCATATTGTTCTGTTTTTTTGTTTTTTTTTTTTTTATTTATTTATTTTTTTTTTTCCTTCTGTTTTTGTACCAGGCCAAACGTATAGAAATATAAGTCCGATTTACACCAAAGTTGGTATGCATGTCTGTTATGACATGAACTTGTGCATGGAAACTTTTGGGGGGGGCCGAAGGCCCCCCCACCTCGATATTTACAAAACCCCTTTTTTTAGGGTGTTTTTCTAAGCGATAAGCCTCCTAGGCCGTAAGTCTAGGGAATGTGAAATCTGCTCCTGGATGTAGCCCAAGGGGTCTATTAATCAAATTGCACGGGGTTTATGGATATCGGCTATAATTTGCAAGTTACCTGGATCAAAAGTCTACCTGTGCAATTAAATGATGAAAACAGATTTTTCCCACGGCTATAACTCCACAACGGTAAGAGCTATTCACACCAAACCTCGTAGGTTTGTGGCATATGTGCATGTAATTCTGTCATAGAGTTTGCAGATGTGGGGGGCGAAGCCCCCCTCCATAAAAAATTCTGTAAAATATGATCTCAAAATTGAATTGGAGTTAATGGCAATACTTGCAGTACTGTAGTCTTCAGAGCGGGCGCTAGTGGCCGTGTTTTGAAACTCTTGCACAACATTCGGCAGATACAAGATGGCGGAGCACGCAGACTGTCGCCTCATGAAATTTAGGGTAACTCTGCTCCGAATCTCAAGTTCGGTCTTCTGAGAAAGGTACTTATGAAGGTAACGTCCATGCACTTTACAAACGATTACATTCTTCTCCTCAATACACGTTGAAAGACTTTCAGTCACCGCGGGGCGAGTCGTGGCGCTACGTTGCTAACTAACTACTGTATCTTGGTAGGACGGTGAAATGAACGAAAGCTCATCTAGCGAGCTAAGTAAGTGAATGTCCGTGCACTTTATGAACGATTACGTTGTTCTTTTCAATACTCGTGTACCAAGGTTGCTAGGTAGCTGGCTAATATTGTAAATACGTGTGTACATAGAATTTACTTCTCAAACTTAGCTAGCAAGCCAAATTTACGAACGATTACGTTGTTCTTTTCGATACTCGTTGTGTAGCGTCTTAACAACATCGTGTTGTCCCAGCTAAATTTGTAAAACAAAAGCGCCTTTGTTTCGATCTGTTCGAACGAATCTTGATAATTCTGTTTATCCTTGGAATTCTTCTCCTCAATCCACGTTGTGATTCTTAATATCCCTAGCGACTCCGCTAGCTAGCCAGGTAGGTACTGTATCTTGGTAGGACGGTGAATATGTTGTCATCTTTGTCTGCAGTCATCTCATTATTGTATTACCATTCTGTGCCCGTCTAGCGAGCTAGCTAAGTTAATGTGCCTGCACTTTACGAAAGATTTCATTGTTCTTTTCAATACTCCTTATGTAACGTTTCAACATCGCTACAGACGCCTCATGAAATTTAGGGTAACTCTGCTCCGAATCTCAAGTTCGTCTTCTCTGAGAAAAGTAACTAACTGCTCCTATACGTTGAAATGACTGCATTCTTCTAACTACTGTATCTTGGTAGGACGGTGAAATGAACGAAAGCTCATCCAGCGAGCTAAGTAAGTGAATGTCCGTGCAGTTAATTTTGTAAAACCACAGCGCCCTTATTCAGGTCTGTTGGAACGAATCTTGTTATGACTCACTGTAAAATAATGCGTGTTGTATCTGTAACTGATAACCTTGTTCACTAGCAAGCTAGATTCCGTTCATCACTGAAATTAAATACCCTTAATTCAGCTGCAGCTGATCTTTTGTTAAATTCTGTTCATCGTTGGAAAAAGTAGAAACGCTAGATTAGAACATTTTGAATCGCTGTTTTTTTCTTGCACCTTTTCAGTATCGTTTTAAATAGGCGAAACAAGATATTATGTTTCTAAAGTTTCTTCCGTCATTCACTGCAATCAGAATGTTTCATAATCTACTTTAATATCAAAAGCTGTTTGCTGATTTGCTACTAGTGTGAATACATTCACACATTACTTTTCTAAAACCGGCGACTTGTTTGTGTAATTATAAAACCGAATATAGCTGTGATTAAAGGAATGATTTGATTTGTGTGTAATTTGTTCTCTTTGTTTAATTGACTCATTGCCCTACCTTGCTAGCTAACTAATGTATAAATGATTACATTCCTCTAAGTACTGTATCTTGTTAGGGTGGTGAAATGAACGAAAGCTCATCTAGCGAGCTAGGTAGGTGAATGTCCGTGCACTTTATGAACGATTATGTTGTTCTTTTCAATACTCTTGTACTAAGGATGCTAGGTAGCTTGTGTATCGTTGGAAATAGGTGGTGTACATTAGAACATTTTGAGGTTTACTACCTGAAACGGTTGAATTAAATAAGCAAAGGAAGATACTATGTTTCCAAAGTTTCTTGCGTTATGCACGGCAATGAAAATGTTTCGTTGATGTAGTTTCTTAACATGTTTGCTGTTCTGCTAGCTAAATTTGTGACGGAAAAAAATCACTTGTACGGTTGATATGCGCTCTGACTGTCGTCATCTTTGTGGAGCAATCATCTCATTATTGTAGTACCATTCAAAGTCACATGTTTGCTAAGTTGAATGTGCCTCTTTCAATTTCATTGTTCTTTTCAATACTTGTTATGTAGCGGTTTAACATAACTAGCTGGTATCTTTTACAGGACGGTGAAATGACTTAAAAGCTCATCTCAAACTTAGCTGGCTAGCTAACTTTATGAATGATTACGTTGTTCTTTTCAATATAAGGTGTGCAAGGATGCTAGCTAGCTTTTAAATATTGTAAATACTTGTTTAGGTCTGTTTCATAGAATTTGACTGTCACCATAAACTTAGCTATGTGTTAATGCCAAACCTAGATGACGCTCAAGCTAGATTCCGTTCATCACTGACATTAAATACCCTTAATTCAACTGTAGCGATCTTAACATCATTCTGTTTATCGTTGGAATTCTTGTCCCAGCTAAATTTGATTCTTAAAACAAAAGCGCACTTGTTTAGATACTGTATCTTGTAGGAAGGAATCTTGTTGTCATCTTTGTGTCTGCGATCATCTCATTATTGTATTACCATTCTGTGCCCATCTAGCGAGCTAGCTACGTTAATGTG
The DNA here is from genome assembly GCA_019176425.1 of Megalops atlanticus. Taxonomy (NCBI): domain Eukaryota; kingdom Metazoa; phylum Chordata; class Actinopteri; order Elopiformes; family Megalopidae; genus Megalops; species Megalops atlanticus. Next base: position 37,189,028 of record CM032886.1, on the reverse strand, counting down.
CCTGCACTTTACGAATCGTTGAACTTTTCAAGCGTTTTAACATCGCCAGCTGGCTCATATTTTACATCTTGCTGTAACTAGCTGGCTAGCTAACTACATTCTTCTAATTATGTTGTTCTTTTCAACATTGAAATGAAAGAAAGCATTTAACAGCTACACTAATGGTGTCCTCGCTTGTTTAGGTCGGTTTGAACGAATCTTGTTATGACCTGCAATATAAAACACCAAGGTTGTATCTATAAATGAAAACGTTTTGAGTACCACGCTAGATTCTGTTCATCACTTAAATTAAATTCCCTAAACTCAGCTGCAGCTGATCTTGTGTTAAATTCTGTTTGTCGTTGGAATTCTTTCCTCAATCCACATTGTGATTCTTAATATCCCTAACGACTCTGCGCTAGCCAGGTAGATACTGTATCTTGGTAAAACGGTGAATATGTTGTCATCTTTGTGTCTGCAGTCATCTTATTCTTGTATTAAATTCTGTGCCCATCTATAAGCTAGCTAAGTTAATGTGCCTGCACTGAAAATGTTGTTCTTTTCAATACTAGCAAGCTTGACTCATTGCCCTACCTTCTAGCTAACTAATTAGAAACGATTAATTCTTCTACTGTATCTTGTTAGGACGGTGAAATGTTTAAATCTCAAAAAGCAGAAACGCTACATTAGAACATTTTGAGGTTCACCGTATACCTGACAATACGGTTGAATTAAATAATACTATGTTTCCAAAGTTTCTTGCGTTATTCACTGCAATGAAAATGTTTCATAACGTTGTTTAATATCAAAGGGTGTTTGCTGGTGTGTTTGTATTGTGAATACATTCATGAATTGCTTTTGTAAAACCGAAGCGCGCTTGTTATGGAAGAACGTATTTAAAGAAAGGAGCGCATGCATTATCGACGGAGCGACTTGTTCAGAGTGAAGAGTCTACGTAACCTGATATTGAATAACCCAGAATATCCTAATATGGTAAGCAGGTTGTTGCACTCTTTTTGCTTTATTCACTCTAACCGGCGTGCCTTCTGTGTAGTTTAGTACATTTACATTTATTCATTTGCTTATATTTTATCCAAAGCGACTTACATAGATTCTACTTCTTACAATGTTATCCATTTATTTAAGCTGGAAATTTATTGGAAGGCAATTGTGGGTTAAGTAACCATGCTCCTTATGTAGGGGTACAGCAGCAGTGTCCCCAGTGCAACAAGATGATTATTATTTCATTTACATTCCTGTAACTATGAATCACAATATACACTGTGCCCATGAATTTGCCATCAATGACTAGTTTATGTTTTGAAAGCACTGAAGGTTTAATGGCTATCTTGCTTCTAGAAAAATACTGTTTGTTACATATCTTTCTACTTCTGAAACTTTAAAACAAAGTGCCTACCTCATTTAATATGGTAAAATGTATTGGAAGGATTTAGTGTCATGTGTCATGATTAACAACAGTCCTCCTTATGTAGAATCTGCACTTTTGATTTTGCAGTCATTTGCAACAAGATGATTATTATTACATTTACATTTGTGTAACTATGAATCACAATATACCTGTGATTACATAAATGTATGCCATCATTGACTTGTGCTGTTTAACTTGTTTTGAAAGCACTGAAGTTGTTAATGCAATTATGGAATCATGCTGTGCAGAAAAATTGTTTAATTGTTATTTATTTTTTTTTTTATTTATTTATTTTCCTCCTCTTCTTCTCTCTTTCTCTATGTGTATGTGTGCATGTGTGTCTCTGTTATGTGTGTATCCCCCCCTTCTGTTTCCCTCAGTGGCACACATATGCAGCACCAGGTCGAGTAAAACCTCCACCCTAAAACCACCTGAATGCCAACTTCCAACACCATGACAACCTCTGACAGGGGAGTGCGTATGATTTCCTGGAATGCACAGGGGATGAACAATGCCACCAAAGCTAGTAAGGTACTGCCACACCTACAGCATCTTCAGGGATGTCATATTTTTATAAGAAACACACCTCAAAACATCTGACATTCTTTGTATTAGAAGGGCCTGCATGGCCCATCTCTTCCACTCAAAATTCTCAGAGAGGGCAAGGGAGGCTGCCATTATTATACATAAGAATGTTATGTTTGAACCAAGAAATACAATCATAGACTCCAATGGCCGCTTTATTATAGTCTCAAGCATGCTACAGAAGACACTGGTGACCCTGGCTTGCATCTACGCCCCCAATTGGGACAACAATGAATTCTTTATTAAATTTTTCTCCAGTCTTACGGACTTTGACAAACATCATATAATTGTGGGAGGGGGGACTTTAATCTTGTTCAGGATGTAAATCTCAACAGATCATCTTCTAAACCTACCTTATCCAAATCAACCATTGTAGTGTTAAATAATACATCTGAATTGGGACTTTCGGACCCCTGGAGATTTACAAACCCTCTAGGCCAGTGGTTCTCAAAGTGGGGTCTGCAACCCATTGCCAGGGGGTCTGCGAAATAATTTGCTATAAATTATAAAACTGTGCTGTATCATTAAAAAATGCATATCTACAGATAGGGACCATTTGCGCCAATAAAACAAGCATATTGTGTCCATTACTCCCGCCCACGTTAACATTGGGCCAATAGAAACTCCAATATGATTGTGACACATCACGTCAATCTGTCATGAGTCACCCACTTTACTCTGGGCGGAACGAACCGTTCCTGCTGCTGCTTAGCTTGGCTTATTAGCCAGCTAGCTAGCTGGCGAGCATGGAGAAATATTTGAGTCAGTCCACATCATCAAGTGACGCTGAGCCCAAACTAGCTAAATTGAGAAAATATGACGACAGTTATATCGAGTTTGGTTTTATTGAGAACAGCGACGGGAGACCAAAATGTGTCATGTGTCTTCAAGTGCTAGCAAACAAAGGCAGGAAGCCAGACAAGCTAAAGCGACATCTGATTACAAAGCATCCGCAATATAAAGGCAAAACAAAAAAAAATCAGTTGAAAGAACGAGAAATACACCCGCGGGAAAACACGGATGGTGAATATGATTCAAATTGAAATGCGTTTCTGTTTATCACTCTGAAACAGGTCTGAAGTATTTTGGTTGAAAAGTTTTAGAATACAAATAATTCCAATGGCATCTAAGAGTACAAATGGTAGTAAGCATATGCTTAATGTGTGTTACAATTATGAGGGGGTACTTGGAATGTTTTCAAAAAGTTTGAGAAACCCTGCTCTAGGCAAAGCATTCTCCTTTTTTTCTCATGTGCATCACACATTTTCCAGGAGTGATTCTTTTTGCGGGATAATAAACTACTACACTGTGTCAATTCCTGTAAATACCATACTATAGCTATCTCGGATCATGCCCCATCATCGATGTCAACCGTCCCCCATACTGTCCCCCATAGTAAAACCTCCTGTAAACAATGGAGATTTGGTTCACATATGCTGTCGGACAGTGATTTCAAGAACTTTATTGCCTTGCAAACCCGTTATTATTTTGAACTTAATGATACCCCTGAGATTAATAGTCACACACTCTGGGAGGCCTTTAAAGCTTTTATCCGCAGCCAGGTCATTGCTTACGTTTCCAGATCAAGGAAGGCTGAAAGATCTAAGCTAGCAGTACTAACGGATGAGCTAAATAATCTTGATGAGATGTATGCTTCCACCCTTTATACCAAACGCCTTCAATTACACTCAGAACATGATCTCTTGTTGACTCGCATAATAGAGAGACAATTAAGACAAGCAATGCCTCTTGCAAAATGCAACTCTGTGCATTTTTACACTCTAACAACATTTTGGAATTCTTTCACTCTGGGTCCAGACCTCATCATAGTACAGGAACCGCGCTTCTGAAAGTGCTCAACGATCTTCTACTCTCCTGTGGCAATGGCTGTATCTCTCTTTTGGTGCTACTAGACTTACGTGCAGCCTTTGATACCATCGATCATTGTATCCTCATCAACAGCCTCAAAAACCTTATTGGCAGAAGTGGACAGGCTCTATCTTGGTTTAGGTCCTATCTATCAGAACGATATCAATTTGTCTTCATTAACAATAAATCTTTGCTCATTCTAGAGTAAGATATGGTATACCACAAGGATCCGTGCTTGGGCCTCTGCTCTTCTCATTGTACATGTTGCCTCTTGGCGACATCATCCATAAATGTGGCATTAGCTTCCACTGTTATGCAGATGACACTCATTTATACATACCTGGGGACATCAAACCTGATGTCCCTTTGAATATATCAAACACGGAGGCCTGCCTATCAGATATAAAGAAAAATTTTCTCGTCCTTAACTCAGACAAAAACAAAATAGTGCTTGTTGGCCCAAAGTCAATTTGGAGCAAATTCACTCATTTTAAACTAGACCTTGATGGTGTCTCCCTTGCCTCAAGTGCAGCTATCAAAGACCTTGGTGTCGTTATTGATCCTGAGCTCTTCTAGGACAGCCATCTTTCATTTGAGAAATATAGCCGAAATCAGGAAAATAGTATCAATTAATGATGCTGAAAAGCTAATCCACACTTTTCTAACATCCAGATTGGACTACTGCAATGCCCTCTTGTCAGGATGTGCAAATGTCTCACTAAAGCCCCTTCAGCTGGTACAAAATGCAGCTGCTCGTATCTTCACTAGAACAAAATGCTCTGAGCACATTACCCCAGTTCTAGCTTCTCTCCATTGGCTACCCATTAAATACTGGATTGATTTTAAAATACTCCTACTCACATTTAAAGCTTTAAATGGGCTTGCCCCTCCCTATCCTAAGGACCCTCTTCACCCATACCTTCCACAAGAGCCCTTCATTCCCAAAATGCCGGGCTTCTCATCGCTCCAAGAGTAGGCAAAACTACTATAGGCAGTAGAGCCTTTTCCTATCAAGCCCCTCTCCTGTGGAATAGCTTACCCACTGAGGTTTGGGGAGCGGACTCTCTCTCAACCTTTAAGTCTAGGCTCAAAACATATCTATACAGTAAATCCTTCAGCTGAGGGACATGGCCTGGTGCTGGCATGGATCATAGAGTCTCCGGTGGATTAAGTAGTCATTGCTGTCACTTTATCATGGCATGGACTCTGTGCCATGATCTGGTGTTGACTGCCCTAGGGTCGCCCTCATGATTATGCTGGTCCCTTGCCTCCCATCCCCTAGGTATGCTGCCATAATGTTGGTCTGCCGGGGTTTTTTTTCCTTGTTGCACACTGGCGTCTCTTTCCCTGCCCCTCCTCTCCTACCTGTCTGTTGTACATTCCTGCCATTCTTATCATCCACTAATAAATGTTTTCAAATTTGTTTTCCTTACCTGGCTCCAGGCTCCTGCCTGGAGCTGTAAATCAAGCAACAATTCGGAACCTCTAGCTCAGCTTCCTCAGTGTCATTCCTGTTGAGCCCTCCATGTACCAAGAACTGGACCCTCGAGGACTACATGCTATGCATATTCTGCTGTATAACTTTTAAGATTTAAGATTTACAAGACTCGTTGTTTTTTGCATCGTATATTGCTATGGCTTACTACCTACATGTTTCACCATTCTTAAGTACTGTTAAGAATTTCTTGGGAAATTCTTTCCTACTGAATTTGTCCATCCAGTGCCAGCCAGAAGCAGATGGGCTCCCCCTCTGACCTGGGTTCTGCGCAAGGTTTCTTCCTATTAGTCAGGGAGTTTTTCCTTGCCACTGTCACCTTTGACTTGCTCTGAGGGGGTATCAGGCCTGGAATACCAATGTAAAGCCGCTTTGTGACAACTCATGTTGTAAAAAGCGCTATATAAATAAAACTGAATTGAATTGAATTGGATGGAGAAGACCCTGAGGTCCAGACCTGGCTTTGGGCGCAGATGGAACAGGCAGTCACAAAGGAACAAACATCCTTCTCCATGGAGGGCCACCAGAAACGCCGGAGCTGGAGATTAAGTCAGTGGGAGTGGCAGGAGTGGCAGAGGCAGAAAACCCCCATCATTCTCTCCTTCTCTGTTGAAGGCAATTATCCACCTCAATGGCCATATCAATGAGTGACTCTAGGTTGTCAACGGACTCACTCAGCTCATCCTTGATGTCCTCCAATAGCCCATGATGGAAGGTAGCTATAAGCACTTCGTGATTCCACTGGCTCTCTGCAGCTAGTGTGCAGAACTCTATGGCAAAGTCCACCACACTATGGGAGCCTTGGTCGATTTGGAGGAGTCTTTTAGCAGCTTCACGCCCAGTCACTGGGTCATCAAACATGCCTCATCTCTTCCATAACACTCTGAATATTCAAACAAACTGACAGTCTCTGTTCCCAAATTACCATGGCCCAGGCAAGTGCCTTGCTGGTCAGCAAGGAAATGATGAATGCCACCTTTGAACAGTCTGTGGCAAACAGGGAAGCTTGAAGTTCAAAGGTGAGTGAACCCTGGATTAGAAATCGTCGACACTTACCTGGACTCCTATCGTATCATTCTGGGGCTGTGTGACAGAGCTGGCTGATGCTCTACACATAAATTAACAGGAGTAAAACTTACCAAAAACAATAATTTATTTAAAAACCATACACAACACCAGAGAACCAGTCTACAGCCACCAGCACACAAAATGGCTTCCAAAGTCCGAACTCCACTCCATGTGGCCACACACCTGTATATAACCAGCCTAATTAGGGCAGGTGTGACCAATTACCTGGTTCACAGACAGACAATTAAAACAATTAAACAATTACTAAATAATCAATCGAGACAAACCTGTAGTTGATTGATTAAAGCACCTATGCCACAAGATGGAAAATGGACAACATGAGGATCCTCAATCTACACAGCTGGACATCTGAACAACCAATTTAACAAGCAAACAATCAACAGTCAACATTTAGTCTGTTGAGGTGGGGTGAAGGGCAGCTCCTTCACATTTCCTCCCCCCTCTCCCAGTCTCATGCCAGTGAGACGGCCAGCTCCGTCCATAATGTCCATGCACAGCAGGCCTTGGAACCTCCATTGTAGGTCCCTTCTGACAGGACCACTAGAGAGCAAGTAGCTTCATACCAGCCTTGCAGACAACCACTCCCCCCTTTCCACCTGGGCAATGTAGCTCTCCCCACCAGCTCTATCCAGCCTTCTCTGGGCTCCCGAGCTACCCCCACCAAGGGCTACAGGGTGGTCTCTCGCTGGTCCCTGGCCATTCCCCTTCCGGTCTCCCGAACCGCTCCCCTTCTGCTGCCCCTGCACCAGCTCTCCCTCCTGGCCTCGCCAGTCCCCGAGGGCTCCCCAGGCTATGCCCCAAACCGGGCCCCACAGGTCAGCAGTCCCCGGAACAGTTCCTCTCTGTCCTCTTCCAACACCCACTGGCTACCTTGCCTTGCCTTGTTTTCTGGTTCTCCTAGTTAGCTTTCCCCCTTCTGTTTTCTCTTGTCATCCTCAAAAATCAAAACTGTGGGTCACTCCTTTGTAGCCGGAAGTACAATCCCACTCTGACACCAAATGTGACAGAGCTGGCCAATGCTGTACACATAAATTAACAGGAGTAAAACTTACCAAAAACAATATTCTATTTAAAAACCATACACAACACCGGAGAACCAGTCTACAGCCACTAGCACACAAAATGGCTTCCAAAGTCTTAACTCCACTCCGTGTGGCCACACACCTGTATATAACCAGCCTAATTAGGGCAGGTGTGACCAATTGACCTATCGCTAAGCCCCGCCCCTCTTAGTTACTGTTGCTACCTCGGTCAAGCGAGCCAAGAGTTCACTGATATCGCATTGAAAACAATCACAGCAATACAAATTTCTGAATTATCACAGGAGGCAATAGACCTGTTTTCCATTTATTACTTAAAGAACTTAAAGAACACTTAAAGGAAAGAACTTTTGCTTTTGCGGTAGCCATGATTTCCATTGCGGTGTAGGAACCACCGGACTCATGAGTCCGTAATATTGCGACATCTTCGACTGCGACGTAAATTCTGGCCGCTTGTTCTGCTGTTCTTCAGCTGTGTCCGAAATCACTCCCTAATCACTATATAGTGCATATATATACATTTTACACTTGATCGTTGGACTTAACTGCCAGCTAGTTAGCTAACATTAGTTTCAACTAATTTGAACAGATGAAGCTTGATGCTAGTTCTTAAATTAAGGTAGCTAGTGATAGCTAGATAGGTAGCGGTATTATCTAGCTAGCAGGTTAATGTCAGTTGCAACTACCTAGTCACTTAGCTAGCTGGCACAGTTAGACACAAAGATGTTCATACAAATGTTCGAATAAACTTGCAAACATAAAACTATATCCAGAAAATTATTAATTTATTGCATGACTGTGAATAGTGAGAGTGAACGAGTGAGCGATCTCAGACGCAGCCTTCGTTTGTAGTAAGTTTGCTGGTTTTTACAGTGGCGCTTGTATCTTTTCACTGCAACTCTGCATCGAGATTGAGGGAATTATTACTTAAAAAAGTAACAGCAGCAGTAAAGCTGTATTTCACACTATTATGGTTAAACTTTGCAATTAATCCACAGTTCACATGCGTGCCGAACCGTGGGGGGGGGTCCGTACAGATCACGGATCAACTGCAGTCCGTTACACCACTAGTACCTGGTGTCTGTAGTACAAGTACCCCACGCACAGCATTTCACCATCCTGTATTCCTAAAGTTTTAACTTTTATAAAGATTTTACGTCAGCTCCTGCCATTTTTGAAATGGGTTTCAATGGGCTTGTCCGAGTTGCTTCAACGTGCATGACCGAGGTGGAGGCATGGTTTCTCCTTCCTGTGTAGGACATTGCTTTGACTCATGTCCACATTGGTTTGTGGGATGTCATTCCAATGATATCTTCCCAAGTCACAATCACTTTTCCTTTCAATGGGGGCTTATTCAAAGTCTGGTCCAGAGCCACCTCACCTCACTAACCAAAGATTGACACATCCCTTTAATAATGGGGGGATTATCAATTCCAACTTCCAACACGAGGGCTAGAGGGTTTAGCAGGTAACTTTGGCATTGGACCTTGGCTCCTTTTGTGGTCTTTATATGGCTTGGTTTTGCCAGTAAAGCTATGGCAGATTTCCATGGGCTGAAACTGAAAAAGGGCACCATTTGGCTCAAAGCTAATTCGCATCACCATGGGCTATATCAGATAATATCAGGATCCATTCTGGATGGTTTGAATGCATATTGAATGCATATTTTCAAGTGAGAGCCTTTATCGACGAAGGATTAACAGTGGTTACTTGTTAAGTGATGTTGAAGATCAATCAGGTCAGTGAACACTTAAATTAAGCCAAACAATTAAGAGCACAGCTGGCATTAAACCCAGCCCACACACTGTGACCCCACCCAACTCCCACCCATAAGGCACAGAAGGGCTGAGAAATGCTCCTCTGTTGTGTCTGGAATGCCATTAAATTGGATTGTTCAAGGAATTTCTCAGATTGACAAGGTGCTCAAAAGGTCCAACAGGGGGGTCAATGGGACCTCCCCCCAACCCCCACACACACACACACACACACACACACATACACATAACGCATTCCTTATTTGTGTCCAGACCACACCCTGTGATTGGCATTCCTCTGAGGGATAGGGCAGCCAGCATCCCTTCTCCAGACCTCATTTCCTGCATTCCAGTTCTTATTGAAAACACTGATCTGAAGGGCTTTCATCACGCCAGCCTGCTGTTTCTCCTCAAATATGTCAATCTCCCATATTTACTGCACCTCTCCCCTGCCACTCACCTGCATACATCTGACTTTTAAGACATTCGTGCAATACCCCATGAAGTAAACCACTTATGCTGTCTTGAACCATCCTGCTCCTAACTGTAGGGTTTAAGCTGTCTTCTCCATTCCTTCAGTTTGAAATAATAATGAGCTTTCACTGAGGTTTTGTTGATGACAAACAGACCTTTCTCTGAAAATCAAACTCCTGCAAACAGAACTACTGTAAATCTTAGATGAACCTAGTGAGGTTAAGCCCTTCCTCTGCTCCAGAGAGACTTGACAATGCAATGCTTTACATTTTTTTGAAACATTCAGCTAATATTAAATCCACTTCATAATAGGGTGGGTTTATGATGAGCTCTTCACCCACAGAAGACAAAATTAAAACCAACTCAAATGCTCACTAGTTGCAGACACACCCTTCTCCCTCATGTTGCACAATATTACTCACCCCTAGCTCTCTTTTTTACTTTCAGTAGATCAGAACAGGCCATTGTGGAGGGAGTTATGTACACATACTGTATGTATTAAACTGTTCCATGACAACTGTAACAGCTGCATGCGCACACGCGCACGCACGCACACTCCTATAAATTGCAATGCTTTGTCTGCTGAGCTGTTTCTTTCATTTATGATGGAACTACAGATCACCTACAGCAATGTGGCAAGCACCCAAACTTTGAAAGCTCATTTTTCAAATAATGACATTAAGCCATTTTATAGTGGGGTGGAAATAACAGATCCATTTTGTCTGCAGTCAGAGCTCAGGACACTTGTGACCTTTTCATACAGACCATACAGACCGGTAGTGTGTGGACCGCTCACTCATACCAGCAGACTGACCCTGAACCATTACTTATTTCTGTTATGTTCCAGGTGCTCTCAAGGAGCACATTCAAGTTACCACAGAGAGAATATGTGACCGTGCTGATAGGAGGATTCCCTGAAAAGTGGGGTAGAGATGTGGGCTGCTGGTGGGCAATAACAGTAACAGTTCATCACGCTAAATGATCTAGGCCTCCCTCACAATATTGTAGCTCTTCTTGCTGTAGGTATATTTTATCTGCCATACTGAAAAACCCAGGGCTCAGACTCTCACAGACCCATCCTCAATCCCCCCTCAGAGTCATGGGGTTAATTACTGGGTCTAAATCATACCTTTCATGCACAGTGATAACACAAGGCCTCAACAGCCAGAGGACCATACAGCAAAGTGTGGATGATTTGCTTTTACATTTATTCATTTGGCAGATGCTTTTATCCAAAGCAACTTACATAGGTTACAGTTCTTTTACAATGTTATCCATTTATACAGCTGGACATTTTACTGAGGCAATTGTGGGTTAAGTACCTTGCCCAAGGGTACAAGCAGCAGTGTCCCAGCGGGGATCGAACTGGCAACCTTTCGGTTACAATTCCTGCTCCTTAACCACTATGCTACACTGCCGCCCTTTTCTTACCTTGAGCTGAAGATGCCCAGAAATGCCACTCCAATACCCACGTCACTTGTACCCTCCACATATCAGAGTCAGGCATTCACTTCCAGTTGATGAATTTCCTATAGATATGCTTCAGGTTACTTTTCTATGACACACATGACCACAGCACACAAAAGACAAAACCTTCATTCCTGAACCTTTATCCACATCAAAGGCCTAGTACATGGCTTTTTTCTAGGTTCTCCTTTAAGAAAATCCTCCTCAAATATGAGCAGCACTCTATGATTTTCTGTCTCTTTCTCCATTTCTCTGTCTCACCACTGAGCTCATTACTCAAGGAGAGATGATTATCTGTGTCCCCTTTCAGGCATGTTCTGGAAGCTGTTATCTCAGCAAAGATCAGAATATCGCTGGAAATATTGCAGCCATTGCAGGTAGACTGTCTCTTGACTTTTGATTAATTCTGTTGACAAGGCCATCCAACATCAGCGAATTGCTGATCCTTTTCCTCCACTTTTTCTTAATTATGGTGGATGGTTGCCATGGTAAACAAGGGTATTTTTTCAGTTCCTGCAGAACATCACAAATTACAGTAGGAAAAATTTCCTTTGCACCACCTCCATTGCTAAGTAGCATTTCTCATGAAAATAGGTGTGCTTTGTCTAATACAAGCTGGGATATATGCATCCAGAAACCAATATTCTCACCATTTTAAGATTGTTTCAATATCTCTAGAATGGGAGGCACACTGAAACAAAATACTGATGAAAATTGTCAAATGTGATATGTGAGAACTTAGATAAGGTCCATTAACCTAGTGAGATGATTTAAAAAATGGCTCAAATAAGATTGGTTTTTTGGTGGTCAGTTTGGCCTGTTTGGATGTCTGTCAGGTCCTCAGAGTTTCTTCAAGAGTGAAGGGCCCTCCACCACAGCCCCCTGTCGTGATCACAAAAATGGCAGGAATTGCTTGTTTCCCCACATCTCCACATTCTCCATTTGGAGCAGTGCCAGCTTCTCTGTAATGACGACTTCTGCTTTCCTCATTTCCTGTTTTTCTCATTTCTTTACACCCCATAAATAAAGTCTTTCAAACACATCCATGTCACATCTTATGTAGTTGTTTATGAACGTGAAGACGCATGCAGTTTACAAATAAGCATACACATACCATATCTGGAATGTACTTTTTCAACAAGGATGGCAATTTTAATAATTAAGTGGCAAGTAATCCCAAAGTTTTCTCTTAAATGTTTCACATTATAGCTTTCTTGTGTCACAAAATTCAAATTACAAACCGGAGCTAAATTTTGTCAGATCGATTTAAATTACTGAGAATAAACTTTTAGGTTAGGTTGAGTGCAATGAACAATAACGTTTAGAACAAAGACCTCACAAAAGCTGTGATGTGTCATGAGCATTTAACGTAATTTAAATCGATAAGCATAATTTACTCTATTTACGCGATTGGTGTCAATTATTCTGTGAATTATTTGTTTTATTGTTAATCAAGGAGGGGGAACAGGGGAAAAGGGGAACAGGTTGAAAGTAATGATAGATTTAAAGGTGATGTTTCAGCCTCCCCTGTTTCCAGCTCACCAGCCGCCACTGGAATGGAGTGCAATGTTTCCCAGTAGGATGAGAATAAACAATTGGACACAGCATTATTATGTACACATAATCTACACGGTAACATAAGCCCGGACTAACAATGTCCGTTTGCTGCCACTTGGGTTTAGTTGGGGTTTTTGCAGCATTAATCCCTCCACACTCAAAAGCTCCATTTGTTGTTCCATAGGGCAGTGTCAGACCTGAGAGAAGCCAAACCAGACTGAGACAGAGACAGGGGCCAAATCAGGCTAAGGTGGAATGAGGGGCTAAATCAGACTGAAACAGAGAGGAGGCCAATCCAGGCTAAGACAGAGAGAGGGACTAAACCAGACAGAGAAAAGGACCCTTTAAGAGTTCAAACAGACATGGAGGGTAGTGTTTGTTGCAGTATATGAAAAGCAGCTTTACAGCTATTACAGGTTATGAGATATTGTTGATTCTGTTAGGACTGTCAGAGCAAGGGGTGGAGGTAAATGATCTCAGAAATAAATTTTTGCTCCCTTTTTCCAAATCTGAGACTTTTGCACCGTGTTATTACTCTTCTATCAGTAATAGAAAATAAAGCTGAAACCTTTGTTCATACTGCATTGGTTATGTAACCTGGGTAGGCTGTCCCCTTTTATTTTACGTGGCTTGGATAATTGGGGGCGTGGTAGCTCACGCATAGCCATTTAGCTTTTCTTATTTAAGCTGCGTATACCTGCCTGTTTAGTGACCTTGTTTCTGCTTCCGGGTCCGTGCATCTTCTGTTTCTTGTTTATACAGTGCTGTTGGACCGTACGCTGCTAGCTTCCTGTGCTTGCCTACCGAGAGTGTCTGGCGGCCAGTGCTGGAGCCATAGCGTTTGCCCCTGTCTGCCTGTGAGCAGTATTACTTCCACTGTTGTTATTGGAGGTTGTCCCCCCCTGCAACACTAGCTGCTGTTTTGCCTCTAGGTAGTTCCGCCCTCAGCGAGTGGGCTAGGTTAGACGGCGGGAACTTCTAGCATTTTATCTGTGTTGCGGTGCGTGCTGAAACTCAGTACAACGCAAACCAACTGGCTGTAAAGTAGCTGTTTTAATTTCTCCTTTTTAGAACGGTTTTAGTATATTGGGCAAGGAGCTGTTTGGTGGGGCAGTTAGCATATTGGTATCCCTTTCACTGTGTGACTTAATGCTAATTGCACTTTATCACGTAGGCACGCGTTTGCTGTGTGAGAGTGATTGAGAGAGCACTTGGGTGAGTATCTTTCACTTGTGGGAATCCCTAGTGGTGAGTATACTTCTCCCCAACCAACTCTTAGCCTGGTTTTAACAGTGTAGTATCTTTTACTATTTAATAGCATAGTATTTTTATATATGTAAATTATGGTTTAATTGGGGAATCTATTTAAATAAATGTACTTTCTCTTTTAACTTCAATAAATTCATTGTGCTTCCAAGAATCACGCCTCTGTCTTATCCTTATAAAAGAACTGGAGGGAACCTTTATTTGTAACGCAGGTGTACACTCAGGATTACGTACATAAAAACTATTTCCTTTGGCGAAATTCCCAAGGTGGCGTAGTTGAGCATTGCATTTGCCCCACACCTCATGGTTACAGTTACATTAGTACGTATTAAATAAGGATTTCCCCTGCTTTCTGTGTAATTTGTGGGTGCCCAGAATGAACTGTTAGGAAATGTATGTTCCAGAGATCAAAGGTCTTGTACCTGCTGTAGCAAATTAACTTTAGCAGATCAGAGGATTGTGAGTAGATCTGTACAGCAGACTACCTGTCAGCATGATTGTACATTATTCAGGTTAGCAGTCATTACATTTATAGTCACATCAACTAAATCATAATTTCAGGCTGTCAATCCCTTTGATTAAAACTGAGCCCATCAATCTCTCTCAATCATACTGAAGCCAACTGTTATGTATGAGAATGACGGAGGCCACAAACTGGCTTATCATGCGACCGCTCTCTTTACTTCACAATAGCCAACTGCTGCCATCAGGTTGCATGCTATAATCTGTCACAGGCAACGTAAAGCAAACGTGACACATACATTGACACTGTCGTAAAACAGTAGAATAACGGCAGCACTGCCGTTTGTGACAAAGAGTCCATCCCTGAGAGCAGTAGGAATACTTACAAATTAAACTGAACAATGTCAGTAGGCCGTGTTAACAGTTGGCCACAGAATTTCTTTTTTTTTTAACACAACACAAGCAACAGTAATTATAACATTGCAGTCCTTCAAGGTTGCAGAACAACAGTAGCCGGTTATAGGCTAAAAGTCAGTGACATAGTCCCCAGGGTAGCCCAGCCGGGACCGAAGTCGAACAGGCCGTGGAGGTGGTTCCCGTGGTTGCTCAGCCTGGGGTGCTGGTGGCACGTCTCGAAGGTTCCAGTCCTCTGCAGAAAGTGAGAGGTCAGTGCACAGGTCAGTGCTGGTGGTGCTTTTTGTAGGAGGCTGGCATGCCACCGTGACCCATCTGAGAGGCGGAATGTGGCTGGGCCCGGCCGATCTGTGACCTGCATGGGTGAGGACCAGAATGAGTGGAGTTTATGCTCACGATGGGGCGGTTGGATCCGGACCCAGTCCCATACGGAGATTCCCGGAGCCTTCACCCTCTATGTTTTATCAAAGTGGAGCTTCATCCAGTGTTGGCACCAGGGGCATTGGCTGGACTGTTAACCATCAGGGGCTGAGCCCAGATTCTTTTCCATCAAAAACATAATACATAAATACATAAAACATAAAACATAATTCTAAATAGACTGTTTCCATGCACTTTTTTTCTTGCATGTGAGGGCTACACATTGCTTAAAAATGTGAAAATTGGAGAAGGAAGGAAGAGTTTGGATTTGATTTACCATATAATCTGCACATGAATATTCCAGCCACTCGAATGTTTCAAACCAAACCAAACCATCATATCAGATACCTACTACCATTGTTACTAGGCCTACATGATGGCAAATCCTCAAAACCCATAATACAATGGCAATTTCACGAATGAGAGTTGAAAACGGCTAACTACTCGAAGTGACTGGGTAAAATTTGGTTGCAAAATCATTGTTGATGGACCTACTTCCTATGAACCACAATTCCCACCTCAATGGTACAGGTAGTAAAGCATGAGAAAATATTAACTGTGGAAAAATGAAGACAATGACTGAATTCTTTTTTTTTTTTAAATGATGTTATCTGGTTAAATTTAGCCTACTTCAGTATTGTTATGACCCACCTTGTCCAGGCTGCAACATAAGAAGGGAAACAGACATAATGTTAAGATTAAATGAAATAACTGAATTTATTTGCAATTAGAAAGAAAGAAAGAAAGAAAGAAATAGAACTGTGTTCTCTGAAGCTAATAAACAGTGCCTGCAAGTAGGGATGAAACGGTTACCGGTTTCATGGTAAACCGTGGTAAAATTCCCTAAGGTTAGTATTACCGTTTCAAATTTTAATTATCATTAAAACCGTGGTTGATTAGCGCGCTTTGAAAAACTCACATTAAATACTGTGACAGGATGAAAAGGTTACCGGTTTCACGGTAAACCGCAAAGGTTAGTATTACCGTTTCAAATTTTAATTATCATTAAAACCGCGGTTGATTACTGCGCTTTGAAAAACTCACGTTAAATACTGTTCAGCATCAACCAGTGGCAGCGCTCGCGAGATTTTTCAGCCTTCTAAGAGGACTAATTTGCTATTAAGAATGAATTCCGTGTACATTTGTATTTGCATATTCATGAAAAAGTTCAGTAAATAGTTGAACTCTTACAAAGTCTTGAGTCAATCAGCCTACTTTGCTGTCAGGGGGAACTGAACATTGGAAAACACTTTTATTTACTTTGCCCTCTTCAGCATTATCATGATATTCTAAAATGATGTACAAATTAGCCTATATTATACCAAGACTTTGAGAAAACATGCACAAGCAGACTCGACTCTTCCCTTAGCGTCCTCACTCAGAAATTCACCTCTTCCTTACAAGCTCACTGAAGCAACTGGAGCCGTGCATGGGAAAGTTGGACCAGGTAGCTTAAGTTTTGCATTTAAAAACACGTAGCTGCACTTCATTTTAGAGTGTTTTGTAGCCTGAGAAAGTAATGTCATCTATAAAAGACATAGTATAGTACACTATTGTACAATTCATTGGCTATGTTATTATTTTAATGTTTATGCAAATAAAAACTGCATAGTACTGCTAATTTTATTTGTGGTTTTCAATATAAAACTTGGTGAAATTATTTCAGTTTGTGTATCAGTACTTTTTGAACATTTTCAGCATATTTTAACAATATCGCGATACTGATAACCGTGATAATTTTGGTCACTATAATCATGATATTAAATTTTCATACCGTTTCATCTCTACCTGCAAGGGAGTGAAAAGACCAGTCTTTAAATCTATGAATGATTAATAGTACTTAGTAAATGTGTCAGTAAAATAAACACATTTCCTTTTTTCATTACCTCTTGTTCACTCCGTTTCCCAGCGTCTTCGGTATGTTTCTTGAAAAATGTCTGTTATGTTATTGTGACATATTGGATGTGATCTAGTTTTAATCAGGGGTTAAAGTGGGATTTGGCAGGTGGGGGAACCCTAACATCCGGTGTAGTGGTGCAGCAGGGAAAAATGACTCACCTCAAAATAACTCTGTTCAAAACAAATTCTGTTCTGTGTGTGTGCTGCTACTCTGGGCTGTACTGCTGTGGGTCTGAGGTTTACTGCTCTTTGTGGATTTAGCCAGCTGCATTCTACAGTATATTAGCAGATGTTACATGGGCTATCATACTATCATGGCTGCTTTCCAACCCCTAGCCACAGTATAAAAGTGGAACTTGGCAAGTGATACTAAAGAGCATCATCAGCTTAAATTCAAATCGATGACTGCTACCCTTGACCTAACCTAACGGTGACCATGGATACCACAGCCTGCCCTGCACCAGGCCAGATTAAACCATTACTGTAAACTTTACCACAATACTGCAAACTACCCAGTTCCATAGCCTGCACTTGTTTGTCCAGTATTCTCATACAGCCTTTGAATAACACAAAAATGATTATCATTTAATTTATTGTCAAAGACATTTCACAACATGAATTAACTAGATAATTTCAACAACACATCATTTACATATCCACTAGCTGAAATCACCCCCCGCCCGTGCTGACAGCAAGCGCAGACAGACCAGTTTGCTGTTTCATGTGTTGAGGCTGCTTTGCTACTGTATTTCTCATGTGTAACGAAATGGTTAGCTTGTGTGATAACTTAGCCATTCACTTTATTGTTGCTATGACATTTTAAGACATTTACTTTTCATGTTTGAAAAGACATCTGTAAATGGATTGATTCTGCTTAATTAGCCCAAATTTATTAACTAGTGGGCCTAACTATGGTCTATTTGGATTCATGCAACTCAGGTAACGTTAGTTTTTCTATTTTCTGTCTCTAGTTTCACCCTTTCTATCAATAAGCCACTTCATTTTTATAACCACGGGTTGTTGATCAGGAAGGCGTTTAGCTGCCTGTCAGATTACACTACAGAGTGTGAGGAGGACGGAACAATGGCAATGGCAACTTTTTCCCATTGTAGATAAAGCGCAAACTAGTGAGGCAATTTCTGACAGGCGATTGTTCGTCCACCATCTGAAGGCTCCCGATACGTTCTCGATCGTTCATGACCACTTTCACTGACACCTGACACTGACCTACAGTGACGTGTGTGACACATCTACATCATTTAGATTCAGTGTTTATTTCCTAGTTTAATCTGACATGATCTCTCATGAGTGAGCCAACTGACTAATGTTATCAGCTCAGCTATTAGCCTAAAGTTTTGTTTTATGGAAGCTGTGGTAACTTAGCTGTCAATGTATGACATGATTAGAAAAAAAAGTTGGATTGGTCATAAAACTTGCCTCGGGTGTTATCACTGTTTGTAGGACTACCGGACCGATAAAATACTATAAAACTTTTTGGCTATCTAACACAAGACTAGGCTAGTTTGGTGTTGCTAGCCAAGGGGAGGCACAACTAAGCTATCATTGCTAACAGTTTAGCTGGCTACAGTGCAATGCAAAGTACGTTAGCTGTATATAACTTATGCTCTGCTCATATCATGTTCGCGTAACTTGGAACTCATATAGACATTTACACACGTTTTCCTGGCTCAGCATGAGAGGATGTTTGCGCTTCAGCTTCAACCCCTTTACCGGTAAAAAATGTGTATATCCATTTTTTCCTCACACTGACTGACTGTGTGAGCTAGCGTTTGGCATAGTAACCCCATCAAATGAAGAGCTGACATAGACCTGTCAGCCAATAAGACACGAGTATTTCTATGTATTTTCCTGTAAACCCTCTCTGATTGGTCATTTAAGATAAAATACAACACTTTGTTCACTGAAGATACAAAATTACAACACTGCCATCTTCTTTTACTGACGTTCAGTTATGTAGTGACAAACCGCTCAAAGTGGAGATTTATTTGAGGCTAAAGAAAAAATCTTCGGGGCTACAGCCCCGAATGCCCAGGCCAGGCAACGCCCTTCGTTGGCACTCAAGACTTTGCCATGCTCACATATTGGAGGGTTTGGCATTACCAGGGCTCGCAGTCTGTCCAGGGGAAGCTGCAGCTCTCATCCTGTCATGAGAAATGCTGGGGAGCTAGAGGTCACCGAGTGCTGTGAGGCCCTGTACTCTAAGAGAGTGCTAACGAGAATGAACACCCCTGAGTCAAGTGTGCCCGGATGCCATTTTTCATTACATTATTATTACATTACATGATTGGCATTTAGCAGACGCTCTTATCCAGAGCAACTTACATAGGTTACACTTTTTTTTTTAAAATGTTATCCATTTATACAGCTGGATATTTACTGAGGCAATTGTGGGTTAAGTTCCTTGCCCAAGGGTACAACAGCAGTGCCCCAGCAGGGAATCGAACTGGCAACCTTTCAGTCACGAGTCCTGCTCCTTAACCACTATGCTACACTGCCGCCCCAGAGTTTGGTTCAGTCTCTCCACCCCCCCTTTGCCTGGGGGTGGTAGAGGGCTGTGCAGATATGGCAGATGCCCCTGACCACGAGGAAGGCTGAGAACTCGGCAGACAGAAACTGGGGCCCGTTATCCATGGTGACGGCTGCGGGCAGGCCCCAGCGGGCGAAAAGAGACTCCAGAAAGTCTATGAAAGTTCGGGTTGTGACGGACCCAGTGGCCGCCACCTCTGGCCATTTGGAATGCAAGTCATAGACAACAATGAGGAAGCGTTGGTGGTATGGAACACTGTGGAGCTCCCTGCAGATGTCCAACTGCAGGTGCTCCCAGGGCTTAGCTGGCCAGTCCAGGGGCTGCAGTGGGGGCGGGGCAGGAGCCCCCATTTTCCCACTAACCAGACAGGCTGTGCACTCCCTGATGAGGGCTTTGATGTCTCTGTCTATTCTTGGCCACCACACCAGATCATGGCACCACTGTTTGACTCATACAATGCCTAAGTGCCCGTCGCGTGCCAAACCAAGAACACGTGCCCGGAGACAGCTGGGGACAACAGTGCAGGGTCCACGTGCCACACAGACATCATTCCAGCATGTGAGCTCACCTTTAACGCGGTGGAAAGGGGCTAGTTCGTTGGGAACCTGCGAGGGCCAACCTGTGCAAATGAAGGTGCAGAGCTGAGATAGCACTGGGTCCTGCTCCGAGGCAAGCTGGAGTTCTTGAAGGGAGACTGTGGCCTGCAGCGTGGAATGCAGCATCTGGATGAGGTCTGGTTTGCAGCTATCAGAGCCAGGGTCTGCAGGTGGGGGAGAGCAGGTGTGACACCACATTTTTGCGTCCAGGAGTGAACTGCAGTGTAAAATTGTAGTGTTGGAGCTGCTCTGACCAGCAGTGAATCCAAAGTGGCCTGTGTCCCGTGCCTGAAGTTGCAAGCAGGGATATGAGGGCTTGGTGGTCTGTCTGCAGTGTGAACGTCCTCCCGTACAGGTACATGTGCCATCTCTCACAAGCCCAGATACGGGCAAGGGCTTCCCGTTCACCCACAGAGTATATTTGTTCCGCTGGCCTGAGGGCTCAGAAAGCAAACGCAGTGGGCCGCTCTGTGCCTTCATCCAAATGGGACAGCACTGCTCCCAGTGCTGTGCTGGAGGCATCGCAGGTGACATATGTGGGTCTAGAGAGGTTGAAATGGGCCAGCGTTGGTGGTGTGGTTAGTTGGGACTTCAGAAGCCAGACAGCTTCTGAACAAGACGGTGTCCAGGCCCAAGGTGCGTCCTTCTTCAGCAGCTGGCGCAAAGGGGCTGTGGTGGTAGAGTATTGGGGCAGAAAGCGAAGGTAATAGGCCATCATTCCCAAGAACGAGGCCACCTGAGCTGCAGTAGTAGGCTCAGGGTTGCACTGTATGGCCTCAGCATTTGACTGGAGAGGGGTGAGGCCCTCAGCAGTCAAGTGAAACCCTACAAATTCGATGACAGGTGCGGAGAAGACACATTTCTCTGCATTAAGCGTGAGGTGAAGGCTGGTGAGTGTGTCGTCGTGGCTGGCGGCTCTGGGGCTGAGCATGACAATATCGTCCAGTTAAATCACCACCCCAGGGATCCCAGCAAAGATGGATCTTCTGGAAGCAACTAGGGGCGGAGCTGAGTCCAAAATGGACCCTAGTGTAACAGAATACCCCCGTGTGGGTGACGAATGCCGTGAGGTCCCAGCTACCGGGATGGAGAGGAACCTGCAGATACCCCTGACGGAGGTCCAGCTTTGTGAACATCGTGGACCCGTGGTGAGTTCCTCTGCCATGGGTAGGGGGTTTTTGTCCGGGATTATTGCTCTGTTCACTGCCCTGAGGTCAACACACACATGCAGGCCCTCGGACCTCTTCCTGGCAATCGCCAGATTGGAGATCCATGGGGCTGCATTGACAGGGTCTATAATGCCTGCCTCCAGCAGGCTCCGCAGCTCAGTGGTGATGTCCTCGCAGAGGGCCAGAGGAATACCACGGAGTGGCTGAATGACTGGGCGGACCGAGAGGTCAAGGAGGAGCTGATGGTTGAAAGCTGAGAGGCAGCCTAGTCCATCAAACAGGGCAGGCCAGGTTTGTTGCCACAGTGAGCTAACTGTGAGAATGGCTGACCCGCTGGTGTCCCGGAGGGTGAAACCAAGGCCAGTAAACAGATCCAGACCCAGGAGGTTGGTGCCATGGTGCACCACTTGGAAGGTAAAGTTGGGCAAGGTTTTGGCGCCGTAGCGGACTGTTAGGCAGATAGAGCCTACAAGCTCAATTTTGGAACTGCCATCTCCACACAGGGTGGTGAGGGCGGATCAAGGGGCAGGTGTGGGAAAAACTGTTTGACAGTAGGGAGATTAAGTAGAGACACTGCAGCCCCTGTGTCCAGCAGCAGTAGAATGCACACATTTTCCAGCTCCACTGTGCAGGTTTTAAATGCTGGAGAAGTGGAACTTACTGAGTGTATGGTGACAGGTGCTGGTGTAGCAGGAGAGGGCCTTGGCAGCACTGAAGGGACAGCTGGGGCAGGGCGGCAGACTTTAGCAAAGTGATTTATTTTCCCACAGCGTTGGCATCTTTGCCCCCAGGCAGGGCAATACTGTGCCCGAGTGACGTGAATTATGGAGCCACAGTTCCCACAGCATCGGCACGGTGACTCACGCAGCTGCCCTGTAAGATGCATGTCTGAGCAGTCTTGGGGAACGTCGGGGCTGTGGGGCCGCCAGGACAGGTCTACCTGATGTGCAGCAGTAGGGGCTGGGAGGGGGGCAGGGTCGGCTAGCTTGGAGGTGAATTCCGCGGCCGACTTTATTTCGAATGTAGTTTCAATGGAAATGCAGGTCGTCTGGAGGGATTAGCAGTCTTTCCCGAACTTTAGGATTGTTTGTGTGTTCGGCAAGTTGATCTCTAATAAATTCGCCTTGTAAGGCCATGAATTTGCAAAAGGTAACTAAGCCCCGCAGGTCAGCAACATACTGATGTATTGACTCACCCAGTCATTGCCAGCACGTACATTGACGCTGTCGTAAAACAGTAGAATAACAGCAGCACTGTTTGTAACAGTGGACTTACCAACAGTCCCTTTCACTTATGCTTAATCCATTCATTCCCCTGACTTATACTGAACCCACGATTCTCTCTCACTCATAGTAAACCCACTGGGCCCTCTGACCATGCCTATCAGTTCCAATGGCTAAGTCCAAGCCATACTTTCACAAAAATGACATGAACATTTGGCTCTGAGTATCACCTAATCTATTTTCTAAATAATGATTGAATTCACAACTAAAAATGTATTTTTGGGCTATATTTACATTTTACAATTTACATAAACAGAAATAATTTGGCTCGGTCAGAGTCTGGTTTTTTTATGTAGCAAATCAAGCATGCGGCCAATATGCAGTGACTCCATGTCAATCTCAGGCCTTGTGATCCTGTCTGCTTTTTACCAGCCTCATTAAAGCATGTGACTGCAGCTGGCACAATGCGGCAAACCACTAGTGCCTGGCGGGTGGGGTGGCAAACCTTGTTATGATCCCTGGAGACTAAACCCGTGCCTGAGCCCAATACAGCAGCCGAGCCCCCTGCCCCCCTGCATAAGAAAACAGGGCCTATTGTTACAATACTGTGCCAGAAGCCTGACCTCAGGACTTCTCAAAATCACATTTTTAAAAAGTAGGTTAAAATTACTAAAAAGTAGTTTAAAATTATTTCTCCTGTTGCAGTGCCATTACAATAAATACAATATTAAAATGCCTCTCTAAATCTCCTGCTGAGGCTCGTCCCTTTGTGAGAATGGTTTGGGAAAACATGCTGGGAACCCCAGATTAATGCTTTTCCCCAAGTGGCTTTGACACTGCAATAAAGGTCTGGGAGAGGGGGAGACCACAGGAATGCAGACAGTTTGTTTTAAGAGGTTTCCTAAATGATGTTGGCTACAACCGAGTAAGTGGAAAGGGTGGTGTGACCTAGGGTTGTGCTGGACAAGAACGAGGCACAACGCTGTTCCACCATATTGTTACAAAACAATAAGAGAGTACAGAGGGCATGCACAGCAAAATGGTGGGAGCACACCTAGGTCAGAGGGCAAGAGGTTTAATTGACCTGTTGTTAACTACTGTGAAGAACTAATGTACTAATGAATCCAAAGAGATTAGACTTGTTACACTCAGATGTGGTTTGACTTTAAAGGAACACAGCTTCAAGAGAGGATGCAGTTGGTATCTGATTGGCAATCAGAAGAACAAAAGTACCTAATTCCTTTTAATTAAAATTAATTTGTACTTTAAAATCTTCAGAGGTGAATAAACTTTTATTTACATTTAACTATGTTGACTATTTTTAAGTCCAAAAAATAGAAGAATAAGAAACTGATTTATGCCATTATTTTAAAAATAAATGTGCCTGTCATCTCTATATTATTTTGGTCTTACTGAAATGGTTTATCAACTGCAGATTTTATTGTGTTTTTTTTCTCTGCAATAAACATATATATAGCAATAAAACTATAATTATTGATCAGTGAGTGTGCATCACATTAATGGTCATGCTCTGAATATGGTCAGATTGGTGGTCACTGACAGTTAAAAATATATAGACACAAAAAACTGACAGCAGCCAGAAAAACTACTATACACTTACATTGTTTAAATTCATCAGTCCATGCTCCCACGGGAGACTTTCTGTGCAGAATGGGCCTGCCATTTATGACCATGCAGTGGATTTTTCAGCAATGCATCATGGGAACAGGCTGTGCTGAAGCAGAACTCTGAGAAGCATGTCTCTGTCTGAGAAGGCTGCGGGTCACCATGCAGCCCAGTCCTCCAGCCAGGAACCAAATGAGAGGGGGCCATTTAGAAGGCAGTAAAAGTAGTTGCGCCTGGACTAAATGGACCATTAAGCAGTTTTTTTTACTGGGACCCAGGTCACGCTGTACCATGCAGACTGCTATCCCAGCAAAACAATGGTCCCTGTGTTAGGGAAAAAGTTATAGGGCAGTGTGTTAATGAAAAGAGGGTGTATCTTTCTGATATAAAAGAGGAGAGTCTGGGTTCTAAGGATTTGACATATGGTGTGTGTCTGGGTGAAAAGAGTATTGCTGACATACACTGTGACTGCTGCCTATGAATAGGGGTTGTCTACCTTTAGGATTCAGAAGGATAAGAAATGGTATTTATGTATGGGTTACAAGGGTGCCTCCCATTGTATGTGAGCTGATCATTGCCCTGAGTTCTATTATCTGAAAAATACCAACAGTAATTGGTCCGAGGAAAATGCGTTCCAAATGCGGTTGGGTGTTTTCCAGACCAAAGATGGGTACACAGACAATGAAATAGTCAATAACCCATTTTATATTTTTGTAAAAAAATACACCTTCACTAAATGAGTGCATATGCTTAAATGGATGCATTCCAGGGTTTGGGACCACAGCAGTACACATACACAGACTCGCAAGGCATATCAGCTTCTTAGCCCTGAAAGAATGGGGAAACAGGCAAGAATTGTAAAAAAACAAAAACAATTTAAATGGCTGCTCCTTGTGAATGTATTTGAAAGCGACCATGGGAAGCCACACTTTGGCCTGCACTTCATTTACTGTATTCCTTTCTTCCTCCTGTCCAACCACGTAGACAGAAGCACCACAAAGACACAAGCAATATATTTGCTTTCTTACTCTTTTGTCTGTCCTACAATTATGTCATTTTTATGTATGTGTTGAGAAAAGGCCTGGCAACCATAACAGCAATTTTAGCTCATTTCCTCAATTCACAACATGCTTTTTTGCATTCATGTTAGTGTACTTCTACTCCTCTCTTCCTGATACTGTAGCTTACTCCCTGCCCAGCAAAAGTGGGTAGGAAGCATATTCTACAGTCTGAATAAATGAGGGGAAAAGCCTTGTCTATTGTACTTTGCAAAAATATCTGAACAGCATGTGTTTATTGATGCTAATTATCCTCTCTCTTATCAATGTATCCTCAAGCAGAAGAGTTTTTCAAAGGTTTATGACATAAATTTGCATGTGGTAAGTTACTGTTGTTCTATAGGGCCCAGTCAATTTTCATTTATTTAGTAAAAAATGTTTATCTTTTTTGCTATTAAGTGTAAAGCAGATCGTGGTTTGTGGTTTGTGTTGGATAGCCCAACAACCTTCAAAATCTTTGTGACTATATACAAAGGGCAGCAAAAACTGACAGTCAAAATAACTTTTTACTATACAGTATATTTATTCTGTTAACATTCTGCGCTATAGAAAGGACAATCTCATAGAATTAGAAAATGGTACAAATTTTGTTAACTACAATATATACAATACATGAATAATGCTGATTTTCTATCAGACTATGGTGGCCAGCGCCATCATTTATGCTGTGGTGTGCTGAGGCAGCAGCGTGAAGACAGCTGATTTCAACAGAATTAACAAGCTCCTAAGTCGGGCTGGCACCATCCTGGGAGCAAGGCTGGATTTTCTAGTGGAGGTCTCGAAGAAGAGAATGCTCCACAAGCTGCTGAGAATCATGGGCAATCCAGATCACCCCCTCCACGGCACACTGGCTCTCCAAAGGAGCACCTTCAGCAACAGACTTATTCCTCCAAAGTGCTCCATGGAGCATCACAGGCAATTGTTTCTAGCAGCTGCAATAAAACTGTCTAGCTCCTCCCCCTTCTGCCATGGAGAGATCACCATATGATCCTTCACAGTGAAATAACTTATGTGTAATTAAGTATGAAACCTCTTACATTAAATATATGTAAGTGCAATATGTCCAATAAGCTTTCTTACAGAAATTACTGAAATTCTGCGACTTGTTATTTTAATGGTGCGGTTGCATTATTTATTATCGTATTGTTTTATGTTGTGTACCTTTGTTCCCCACATGCTTGACTGCAGGCAAATGTTTTGGATTAATAAAGTACTTTCTCTAATCTATCTATCTATCTATCTATCTATCTATCCTAAGACTATGGTCAATTAATACATTGCTATTGACCAATGTTAGTCTTAGATGGTGTAGCCCCATAATTGACACTAGATCCCTACTTTTCCAAACCATTATTTGCATGTTTAAATGGGTAGCATTGCAAAATGAAATGTGTGACACAGAAGCCCTACATGTCTTGAAATGTATAAATATCTGAACATGCTCACATGCACATTATTAAAACAACATGCAATTGATCAGTGTTGATACTAGGAACCTGCGTATGTGAGTACATGGGAGAAAAATCTTAGCATTGCTGCACACAAACTTTAATAAGTTACAGCAAAGGGATGGAAGGATCAATAAATTAGAGCCCTGGTGTTTGTAAAAACAGGAGGAGTTGGGTTTATCTGCAGCCCAGGTGTTTGTTATGACTGCAGCAATGGACTATAATGGACTATAAACTCGCAAAATGACGTTTTCTCTCCTCCCTTTTTTCATTCCACAAATGTACTTCCAGTAAATTTAAAACTACAAACAAGCAGTACAATGGAATAAATGGATTCTTTCCTGAATGTGATTATACAAATTTTGGGCTAGATTTCTGAGTATTTGGTTACATTCCATAAATGTGTATGAGTTGTAGCATGCCTAATTTGCATATTCTGAGTCTACACAGTGTCATTACACATTCCTGTTTGTTGTACTAGTATTACGTATTCTGCAGTGACATTATGGGTTTGGGGGTCTTGCATGAATTTGATTTAATTGAATTACATCTCCTCCAATTCATTTCAATGTTCACCTTAAATGGTTGCTTCTTTCTCAAAGTAACTGACACGTATGATAGTAAAGAGGAGTGAATTGCTGGCCGTCCTGACAGACTTGCACCCTACCCAGCCGTAATCCAAACTGATAACCGTTATGCAGGGGGGAAAAAGGAAAATGATTCAGGGCCAGTGCCAGGGAATGTAATCTATCTGCTGTGCAAGTGATAGACAGCTGAGAGAGCCAGATAATGTCATCAAACAACGCTCACTCAACTATTTCAGAAGGGATATAGAATTTCATGTCAGAGTAGTCACATGACCAGCTGGCAAGCAGAGCAATAACCCAGGCACCAGAGCAGGGCAGCACCAGAAGGGTACCAGCTGAGGTCTGCGAATGGAGCACTTCACGTGTCAATCTCTCTTCCTGCCCCTGTATCTGAGGCTTGACAGCAGCGCGCAGAAGGTCTGCAATAAGGGGACAAGTACAGCAGAGCATGAGTGCATGTTCCTCCACATGCCTTCAGGAACCGCACACCCCTCTCTCTGGGGGACCCTAAAACCCCACCCCTGCACCGTGCTACTCTCACCAGCCTAGAGAGGCTAGATAAATCATACAGGTGCTCCCCACCACCCTAGCAGTGCACAGAGGAATACAGATAAGTTACCCAGCCTGGCTGATTGACACAGCAGCTGCTGCAGTGGTGTGAAGCTTTTTGCATGGGACTTTGTTCGCATTCCCGTGTGTCTCTCTTCCTCTTCAGCCCTGGCATCAGTTTCCACCTCTGGCCTGCATCAGATTGAGAGGCACAGCTTGTCTTTCTGTGTCAGGGACAGCCCCTGTCTCACCCTTCCTCTTTCCTGTTTGTCTCCTGCCCCAGCTCCAACCATGTCAAGCCAGGCACAAGAAGAAAACAGGGCCATCGTGCTGAGTGCTGAGTCCCACCCCCAGGGGCACCACCCAGAAGAGCATAAGGAGGAGGAGGCTGAGCAGCAAGGCCGAGTTCCTGCTGGCTGTGGCAGGGCAGATCATTGGGCTAGGCAAGGTGTGAAGGTTCCCTTATCTGTGCTACAAGAATGGTGGAGGTGAGCCTGTTTTTTCATCACTGGAGGCCCCTTTCATTATAGTAGTACTGTACCATGAAATTGAGCCCTGTTCAATGGTGAGTGCAAAAGCATATTCCAGCAGAGTTGAAAGCCAGACTGACAAGGTAAAGTTGGTCA
The DNA here is from genome assembly GCA_019176425.1 of Megalops atlanticus. Lineage (NCBI taxonomy): Eukaryota > Metazoa > Chordata > Actinopteri > Elopiformes > Megalopidae > Megalops > Megalops atlanticus. Next base: position 37,160,399 of record CM032886.1, on the reverse strand, counting down.
AACGGTTTGAGGATGTACAGATATTCAGTGAAATAGTTATGCAAGAAGTTCATAGGTGGGGGGCAGGATGGAGTGAGCCCTTCAAGTCCTGTCTTGGTGAGTGTTATTCCCAGGATCAGAGGCTTGGGGGTCTTGCAGGTCAATTAGGGATTCCTCCAGGCAGTGAGATCCAAGATCATTTGAAGCAATACCCCTGGCCTCTGGCCAGTGAGGCTAAGAATGCCCCCCAAACCTCTTCAGTAATGAGTCTGAGACAGCAGAGAATCTAGTTCTGGTCCCCCCCTTGAAATGTGGTGCTGACTAAGAGAATCCAATGCCTCTCATTATCTCCCCTTCTCTGTATCTTACCGTCTTTCTCTCTCCTTCACTTTTTTCTCCCTTTTCATTTCTCATGCACACACATACTCTGTCTCATTCCATACTTTCTCCCAACAAGTGTATTCTTTGTCCCCTATTTGTTGTTCCTGGTGTTGTGTGGCATCCCACTCTTTCTACTGGAAACTTTACTGGGACAGTACACAAGTCTTGGAGGAGTGAATGCCTGGAAGAAGATCTGCCCACTGTTTGGAGGTGTGGCACACAGTCACAATCTCATACTACCACAAAAATACTCCTGATGCTAAAACCCACTCTAACTCTAAGTTGGACCTTCTTTCCTATACAAAACAGATGTTTGTCTCTGGAATCTCTGTATGTGTCGCATCTGTCCAACTGCACATACAAGTATATTACTTAACTCTTAAGCCACTTCAATAGTTTACAACCTCTACGTATAATTGATTAATATAGCTTGATATTAACTGAGGAAATTCTGGTACTTTTCTCAAGCAAAAGCAATAGCCCTACTCCTTCCCACCACACCACACTGCTGCCATACCTACATCTACCAGAGGTAAAAGCAACCATGTCAAAATGACACACAATTACAAATGCAGGAATTGTAAATGTACATGTATGCGTATGCATGTGTGGGTTACAGGGAGACTGAAAGACATGGTGTGTGTGTGTGTGTGTGTGTGTGTGTGTGTGTGTGTGTGTGTGTATTGTAGGTCTGGGCTATGCCAGTCAGGTGATTATTCTTCATGGTTGTGTTTATTACATCATCATCCTGGCTTGGGCACTCTACTACTTGCTGCACAGCTTCCACCAGCAGCTCCCCTGGGCCCACTGCAACAATACATGGAACAGGTGTGTCCCCACCCGCTGCCCACAACCCATTTCATTATAACACATAGAAAGCAGGTATGCCCCTGCCTGCTATTTGTCCACTTATCTCACTGTTACATCTGAAATGCAGGTACACTTCCTATTCACTGACCAATCAGAACTCATTTCACGACAATGCCTGGAATGGTCTGGTGGCTCTGTTATGCTGTGGGGGGCATTTTGCTGGCATGCTTTGGGTCCACTTGTCCCCTTAGAGGGAAGGGTCACTGCAAATCAATACAAAGTTGTTCTGAGTGATCACCTTTATCCTATGATGAAACATTTCTATCCTGATGGGAGTGGTCTCTTCCAGGATGACAATGCCCCCCATTCATAGGGCACGAGGCGTCACTGAATGGTTTGATGACTATGAAAATGATGTAAATAATATGCTATGGCCTTCGCAGTCACCATATCTCAACCCAATTGAACACCTATGGGAGATTTTGGACCGACATGTTAGACAGCACTCTCCACCACTATCATCAAAACACCAAATGAGGGAATATCTTTTGGAAGAATGGTGTTCCATCCCTCCAGTAGAGTTCCAGTGACTTGTAGAATCCATGCCAAGGCACATAGAGCTGTTCTGGCGGCTTGTGGTGGCCCAACACCTTACTAAGACACTTTATGTTGGTTTCTCCTTTGTCACCTGTCTGTGGATATGCCCTTCACTCACATGCCATCCAGAACTCATTTTTGACTCCAGTAGATTCAGATTTCAGATTTCCTTTATTGTCATTTTATCATGCACTTGCGTACAATCAAGAATGAAATGTCGTTTCTCCTATACCAACAGTGTACATAAATTTTAAAAAGAGAGTTTTTATATATATAAAAATATATACATATATATTTTATATATACAAAATATATACATATATCTATATGCAACACACTCAGTTTTGTAAACATTTGGAGGGGAATAGCAGCATGTCTTTATGGTATATTTGGGGGGGAATAGCAGCATGTACTGTAAATAAATGATCTTTTTTCCTGTACAGAAAGTGCCAGGTGCAGCGTGAAAAGGATTGCACTAGTGGAGAGCAGTGTCTGTCTGGTCCTATGCGGGGGTTAATGGTTCAGTGAGGGGGGGGAGCAAGAGTGTTCATGATCCTCACAGCCTGGGGTATAAAGCCGTTTAGAAGCCTGGTGGTCCTGGTACGAATACTTCTGTACCTCTTCCCCGATGGCAGGAAGGAAAACAGGCTGTGGGAGGGGTGGTCGGGGTCCTTGGTGATGCTGGAGGCTCTGCAGGCGCAGCGCTGGATGAAGATCTCCAGCAGGGATGGGAGAGGGGCACCAATGATCTTCCCCGCTGTTCTCACTATCCTGTTCAGCTGTTTCTGTTCGGAAGTTGTGCAGTTTCCGAACCAGGCAGAGATACAGTAGGTCAGAACACTTTCAGTAGTGCCCCTGTAGAAGGTGGTGATGGCCGGAATGGGTAGGCTGGCCTGCTTGACCCTCCGGAGGGGATGGAGCCGCTGTTGGGCCTTCTTGACGATGGCCATGGTGTTAGTGGTCGAAGACAGATCATCCACCAGGTGCACTCCCAGGAACTTGATGTTACTGACCCTCTCCACAGCTGCACCATCTATGGTCAGCAGGGGGTGGTGCACTGTGCAGGCCTTCCTGAAGTCGATGACTATTTCCTTGGTCTTGTCAACATTCAGGGCGAGATTGTGCCTGTTGCACCACACTGTCAGCTGCTCCACCTCCATCCTGTATGCTGACTCATCACCTTTGCTGATGAGACCCACAACTGTAGTATCATCAGCAAACATGATGATGTGGCTGTTGCTGAATCAGGCAGTACAGTCGTGGGTCAGCAGGGTGAACAGCAGGTGGCTCAGCACGCCGCCCTGGGGTGAGCCTGCGCTCACTGAGATGGTGCTTGATGTGTGGCTGCCAACTCTGACTGACTGCTGCCTTTGTGTCAGGAAGTCCAAGATCCAATTACAGGTGCCAGTATTCACCTCCAGCGACCTCAGCTTTTCCACCAGTTGCTGTAGTATGATGGTGTTGAAGGCTGAGCTGAAGTCAATGAAGAGTAGTCTGGCGTAGGCATCCCGGTTTTCCAGATGGGACAGGGTGAGGTGGAGGGTGGTGGATATTGCGTCATCTGTGGACTGCTCGGATCTATAAGCGAACTGTAGGGGGTCCAGATTTGTGGGGAGGCAGGCCTTAATGTGTTGCAAGACCAGTTGTTTGAAACACTTCATCGCTATTGGAGTGAGAGCCATGGGACGAAGTCGTTCATGCAGACTGGGTTGGGTTTCTTGGGCACAGGTATGACGGTTGCGCTCTTGAGGCAGGTGGGCACTATACTGCTTGGCTGAGGGAGATGTTAAAGATGCCTGTGAAGACATCCTTCAGCTGTTCTGCACAGTCCTTGAAAAAGCATCCAGGTATGTTATCTGGACCAGCAGCCTTTCGCTGTGGTGTTATTACAGGCCTCGAAATGCGTGTAAAAATAGTTTGAGTCTGTCTGGAAGGGAGGGGTCACCGTGGCATGTTTGAGGGGCAGGGTTGTAGTCTGTTATGGTCCGGAAACCGGTGGAAACAAGCGGTGTGTGTCCTACAGTAGCTCTTTTAAGCTGTAGAGTTCATGAAATGAAACGTAATTCTTCAATATGTTCTGCTATTCCTTGTGAGGAAGAGAAACAAATGAATGTACATTGTGTGCACATTTGCATGCACTATTTGGTTTACTTTCAAGGTACTATTTTTACATTTATCAGGCAAAACTTACTTTCTATGAGAGCACTAAAGCCAGATGAAAAAAAAAAATTTATTTGAAGAACAGAGTATGGATACTTTATGGGCTTCGTCTGCAAATACAGTGTCTGAGCTGCCCCATGTTTACACATTAATCTAAGTGTATGTGCACGTGCATGGTGTAGTTACCATGTGGGAATCTGTTACTCATCCCAGGTCAGTTTCTCTCTGTCATAATAGAACTTAAAAAAAGGGTTCTATTGGTTAAGATAAGGCACCGATTAGTTCAATCTAGAGTATGGGGCTGCATGGAGGACATGTTTGTACATGTACATGTGTGTGAATGTTTATAACTGTGTGTGTGCGTGTTTATAACTGTGTGTGTGCAGTTGCTAATCTACAGTAATAAGGTCAAGTGTGTGACTGTGTGTGCAGGAGGGAGGTGCTGCGTCTGTCCAGTGGGGTGAATGAGGTGGGTCCAGTGAGCTCATTGACTTTGGAAACATGCATTTATTGAACTTTTACCCCTTTCGCATTGTAACTTATTTTTATGCTATGTAGCGCGCATGTTACGTTGCATATTTGTTATGTTTTCATTAGTGTTAAACTTCTCATAGTTTTCAGTTAGCATTTGCTATATTTTTTAACGTTAAATCGCTGTTTCCTCAAAGCTGTCACATCGTAGTTACGCTGAAAATTCCATACAGAAGAAGGAAATAAACTGGTCTAAACCGTGTACTGTTTCAAGAATATGCAAATACAAACGTACACAGAATTCATTCTTAATAGCAAATTAGTTCTCTTAGAAGGCTGAAAAATCTCCGAAGCGCTGTCACTGCCTTTGTCACTGTTTTCACTGACACAAAACAAACCCATGTTGCATGCTGCGCCTGTGCACCTGCGTCTGGGAGACTGTTGCTAACTTTGGTTGATGCTGGGCAGTATTTTTTCAAAAGGCGGTAATCAACCACAGTTTTAATGATCATTAACATTTTGAAACGGTATTACTAACTGTCGGGAATTTTACCGTGGTTTACCGTGAAACTGGTTCATCCCTAAATCGCACCGGTTTTAGCATATCCGCTACAGCGAATCACACCGGTGTGACCGTATGCGAGAATATTTGTTTTTAGTTTCCCCTCTCTTCTCCGGCTCGTATTTGCATACAGAGCGCTGATAGGCTCCAGGGAAATTCTGGCTCCAGAGATGTTCTGTGGATCTGAATGTACAACGTACGTGTAGTCTGCAGCGCAATAAGCAAGTTTTGGAATTTATAGGAAAATGACAGGCATATCGTATTACCGCGCTTCACATGTGCGTATTGAACCGTAGTGGGCGTACCGAACGGTTCGACAACATACCGTGTACCGTTAACACACACACACACACACACAACAGTAGCATGTCTGCCATATCACTTTGTGGTATCAAAATTGCTTCCTTTTCTCATTTTAACGTGTAATGATACCAGAAATTGTTAAACTGAATATCAAGACTAGGAATGGTGCTCATTAATCAGGACTGTCTTAATTTTTTACTGAGATGTCCATTTACTTAGATGTCCAAGTTGCTGTCAGAATTTATGTGGCACCTTCAGGGTTTGTTTGACAGCTTTTAGTTCTCATCTCTCACTAACAGGGTGGTATGTACATGTTTCAGATCTATGACCACTACTCCTGCAGTGGGCCCAGTCCAGTCTGTTGCTGTGGGCTGGGTCTATGGTGAGAGTATACCCTGTCACATCAATCCCTCACAGATCTCTGCTTCAGGCACCACACCATAATGTGCTTCTCACTTACACACCACATCCTCACAGACCATCACAGATCACACCATTACACACACAGACCTCACAGAAGGCACCTTCACATCACACCCTCACACACCACATAATCATGCACTTCTCTCTCACAGATCACACCCTCATACACATCTATCTCCCACACTACTCTCCTTCACACACCTCTCTCCCTCATATATTGGTCTCCCACATCCATCTCCCTCCTTCGATTTCTGCTGTGTTGCAACAGTACTGATGCCCTCAGGGAATAGGGAGGGTTGCCTGAAGTCAATACCTAAAACCATGAATTGCTAATCTGTGAATTGCAAGGATATCCTGTATTTCATTAGTTCTGCTACATTTAATATTCTGGAAAGCAGCTCGATGGGGTAAATATTTTTCTACTTTGCTCAACCTTACTGGCTGTCTAGGAGAAGGGCTTGTGGGGAAATTTGTCCCATTATAAACCTCAGCAGGACATTGCCTCCCAGCATCGCAAGGCTGAGACAGGAATAATAATCAGGTCAATTGTCACAGTCGGATATCTGTTCCTCAATCGTATGCTTAACCCAGAGCCAGTGAGACCTGGGCATGCCACGGACAGCAGTGTGCCAGGGCACCAAGCTCTTAAGCAGGGAATTGAGGTTTAAAATCCTGGTCTACTACACTGTGCCTTATTTATCATTATTATTATTATTGTTATTGTTATTATTATTATTATTATTATTATTATTATTATTATTATCAAACATATCAGAAAATATATTTTGACCAAAGTGCCTCATTGAAAGGTAGAAACTGTTACCATCAAAAACATATGTGCAGATGTAATGCTTGTCTCTTCTATCTGTATGTACAAACCGCCTTTAAAATTGCACAAAGGAGACATTCATGTTTTCCTTGGTGTGCTGGTCGCCCCTGGCCCTGGGCAGGGGGCTTGAGGCTCCAGGATGGGCAACCACTCTGGGGTGGCTGCTGACCCTGTCCTCTGTGTCCCTGCTCCCCCTGTGGGCCATCTACTCCCTGCTCACTACCACCGGCAGCCTGGCTCAGGTCAGCGTCCCTAGATCCCTCCTCTCATCTCACTCCCATCTCCCCTCTCCTCCTCCCAATTACCCCAGAGGAGCAGCCTCACATGGTGACACTCACACACACACACACCTCACCCACCACCACTACAATCGGGCAACTGTCTCGGGTTCCATCTTCAAGACCATGTCACTGTCATGATCCTCAGGGCCACCTCTCATGGATGATTTTTGCAGGTGTATCAGGAGTGTCCAATACACTTTCTCTCCCATTTTACAGCGCCTCCATGTACTGTGCCATTCCTTAACCCTTACCCAGAAACGCAGCGTGAAAGGTGCATCTTTGAATTTTGACCCCAGTTTAACATTCACGATGGAGCAGCCTGAAGAGCCAGAGAAAGAAGAGGGGGACATAGGGAAGAATGACATGTCTCTCAGGACAGGCCTGGGCCAGTGGTACAGTCTCACTACAGCACCAAGAACTGTATGACAAAAGCTCTTATTGAGGGTGAGAGATCAAGGCTAAGGGGTGAAAGGTAAAAAGATGAGGGTAAGGGAAGCAAGGGCTGTGTGTTTGCTCCACTCAGGCATCACACCAGGCTGACAGGAGAAGACTGCGGCTGAGACCATGGATCTGTGTTGCTGCTGGACTTGTGTGGGAGGCTGGAGGTTAAAACTACTGCACAAAAAATAAAGACGCCCAGTACCACAGCAGCACTACACTGTCCCACACTGTCTCAGGCTTTATGCACTGTCTGCAATATGAGACTCATCACATTTGGTGGCAGCTTGCCTGTCTGTAACATCATGCTCCTCTCATTCATACACCACCTATAATCTGTAATGAGATACTCATCATTTTGGAGCAGATCTTTTCTTAATGTGTTCTCATGTATTGTCATAAGTGTTGCAATTGTCAATGATGAGAGTGTGAGAGGGAATTATCTTTTCAATTATTGCAGTTTTTCATTTCTTGTTTTTGTTTTTGGAACAGTTCTTTGTTTTGGAACAGTTCAGTCTGTTGAGAGTGACAGATGGTATTGTAAATAATATCAATACTACAGTATGTCTTAAAATGTGAAAAATATCACAGTGCTACAGAGTCTAATGTTATAACCATCATTATGAAAAATTGTTCTGGGGTTGTTGTAATTGCACATGTAATGGTGTGTAAGTGAATTACAGCATCGTGGGGAAGGCAAGACCATAGCCATGATGTTTTCATATTCTTGGATCGCAATCCAAGACCAAACAGGATCAAACATTGAGACATATGTCTTTAAAGTTGTAGGTATGGTAAAGAGATATTATCCTCTTAAAGGCAGGGTCCTGTTAGTGGGATTAGCACCCCTAGGCACCCCTCAGCATCTCCCACTTCTTCATGCTTAAGTCTTAAACTGAAATGTTCAGAAATGTTCAGTGGCTGCCTGTCTGTCTGCCTATCCAAAATACATATTACATCAAAAGTCAAAAGCTCTTTCACTGATACACAACACTGAAAAATCACTGCTAGCCCATGCTAATTGCTAGCCCCTTTTAAATTTTCTGCAAAATTGAATCAAACCACATCTGTGCTTCAGAGCAAGGTCAAATAGTCCAAATTTTGTACATTACTCCACATATTAATCCAATTTCCCCTCAGCCATCCACTGGAAACAAAGTGGTAGCAATTGTCAGAAAACTTATATTTTATCTTGCTTGTATAGAAGCACCTGAGATCTGCATCTTGTAGTACGCACTGAAGCCTTTCATAGGCTTTTCACAACACTTACGATTAATGGAGGGCTGAGACAAGTTGCCAGCTAGTGTCTATGGTAAAATTTGTCCAATGTTCCACAAATGCAGATGTGAAGTAGTCAATTCACACATGCCAAATATGATGAACTAATACTTTGTGACATCTATAAACACTCAAGAATATGAGCCCAATTGGACCTACTTTTACAGAAACCTCTGGTACAATATCAATGTTTGGTTCAATGAGTTCCAAAGTACTTACTGCTATCTTAATGGGTCAGTGTGAAAACAGAAATGGATTTTGATATCAACAGCCAGATTTGATATGCATTTTAAATGGTCATATGCATGCACCTTAAGTCTGTGTGCTCTCTGCATATTGATTGTGTGTGAGTGTGTATTTCCGGGTATGCATGCAAGTGACACTGCATAGGTGGTTTGCATGCAGGTATGTAGTATGTATGCATGACTTTTAATGTTTGTGGTCAGGTGAAGATTACAGTGGTTGACACAAAATCACAGCTACTATCTTGAATGTATTCCTGAGTCCCTGAACAGCATGGTGGGTTTGACACCTTACAGCTTAAACTTTTTTGCCTGGTTAAAGAATTCCCAGTTTGACCCATCTTCTTTGGCAGGTTGAAACCTGCTAAAACTCCCAGCTTTCGCCACAATGGTTGCAAAGGCATGCCTGTATCTTCCTCATAAGTGTATTGGGTCTGTTCCACTCCTCCCCCACCCCATAGCCACAGTAGCACCTAACAGTTTTCCAGAGGCATCTGGCACCACAGCCCAGGGCAAACATCCCTTCAGTGTGTCCATGTCTGACACCTCCACTGGGCTGGGAGGTTTTCGGATATAAGTGTCTCTTCCGCAGTGAACACTATCAGGTAGGTGAGAGAGAGAGCGGGCACCTCCTTCTTGCATAAGAGTTTTGTTTTTACTCTTTGCTTCTACCTGCAGTCCTGTTTATACCTTATTTAACAAAAGACACTACAATTTTGTACTATATTTGTGAATTGTTTCATAAGAAATTCAAAATATTAAATTACTGCCCTAATATGGTGTATTTCAGATAAAATAAATATTTGAGCTATATATTATATAAAATAGCCTGTTACAATATATAGCCAATGTTTCATACATTTCATAAGTGTTTCAAATTCAGATTACTAAATTACTCTATTGGAAGTTTATTTTCAATGGGCATGATTTTATTTTATTTATGACTTGATTTTAAATTGTATTTGCATTCAGAAAACGACACATTTGAGAGACGTTTCATACAGTTGGAAAAATATAATTTTGTACATGTTTTCAAATTTTGTACATTTAATGTATTTTTTTTCCTACATGCACATGTAGTTTTAAAACATGCAGTAAATATTTAACACATTTAACAATAATGTATATATTTGTCTATAAGATTTAGTAAATATTAAATACATTTAACAAATGCTTCATATCTTGCATAAATGTTTCAATTCTCAAATTTATCATACATTTTATAAATATTTAAAAATTGTAAATGCAAATGTTTAACATGTTAGTAACTTCAAGGGTCATGCATAAATTACACAGGGAGGGGGTGTTAAGCAGGGACTAAGAGCAAAATGTAGCTCTGCTGTAATAATACTCTAACAGTTAACAATGGCATGACATTGGATGATTTCAGCACCATACTGGTCTGTGGGTGACTACTTCTTCAGATAATATAAGAAAATCTCCACTTGAGGAACTTTCCATGATTTTAATATTGTGTATCTTGCACAAGCTACACTGACTAAGCAAACAGTAATGCACTTAACATTGTGAGTGCAGGCTTGAAGACATAAGACATAAGACACAGGCACACAGAAAACAAAATCATACATGTAAAGTGAACAAGAATGAATAGAATGATACCCCTAAATCCCTACAACATCAGAAAAAAAAATTACACACATATGGCATTGAATTCATGGGACAGGAAGTCCCTATTTTGTTGTTCATTTAGCATTGTTGCAATCAGTTAGAAAAACCCTCCCTTTTTTGATAATTTCCATGTTGTGTCCCATGAGTGCAGAAGGCCAGCTGTTTTACTTCACTCCATCTCAGTCTGTGTGATGATCTTTCCTGGGCTCGGACTGTTGCTCAGAATGAAGCCAGAATCCACAGTACTCACATGCTTCTTTCTATCAGACAGCTGCATGTTGTTTATGAATGCACGCTTTCTCTCTCTCCCTGCTCCATGTGCACAATTGTCCACTGCCTCAAGCGTACACACACACACATATGTAGACACTCACCCACTCCTCTTAGATATCCTGGTGGTGGTATGTATGCTGTATAGTATATCTGTAGGTCAGATATTAATATGGACAACAGTGGGCAGAAAAATAAGGCAGCTCTTCTGACTCTCTGCTGTCTGTTGTCTGGGCCAGACGTCACCGTCTCACTTTGTCTTTCTCACTGCCATCTTTTTCTCTGGGTCCTTCAGGATTGCCCATTTATCTCAATGACAGTACTCCACCTGCCATATGGAAATTGTGCTGCTTGGCGATGCACTGATATCCAATATCCCAACACTACATTACACATTGCTTGTGCTGTCAGCTAATGTATATATAGTGCTATGTATATGTGGTGGGCAGGGTTGGGAGGGTTAATTTTAATATGTATTCCTCTACAGATTACAGAATACTTGCCCTAAAATGTAATTTGTAACATATTCTGTTAGATTGCTCGAGGTAAGTAACATAATCTAAATACTTTGGATTATTTTCTGAACGTTCTTAACAGTTTTTTAAAGAATGTTCACCCGACTAAGGTTCTGAACAGTTATTTTTAGAATGTTCACTTAGCATTGTTGTGGCTAAGATTTTGGCACCCTCATGTTAAGTCTATGGGCATTTCATTGCAGTTTCTTCAGAACTGTAAATGTTAATTCAAAAACTGTACATTACACAAAAACAAGTTAGGAAAGGCACGAGCCACCCTAAATACATTGTGAGTGAGAAAGGAGTAGCGTAACAATTTAATGTATAATATGCGTAGTGTAAAATTGTTAGAGTAAACGCAGTTTTAAACGTGAAATTTCACTTGTTTTGTCACTGTATCTACTTGTTAGCTAGTTAGCTTTAATACTATACCTACTAGCCTGCTAGCTAGCTGAACAGCTAATCCAGTGCAACTATGTAAGATAGCTAGCTAGCGATCAATATTAGCTTAAAAAATGAAAAAGAGAACTTACTTCAAGATGCTTCTTCAGGTTAGAGGTCGACTCTTTTAAAGCAGATAGCAGTTTGGTTGCTGGCAAACACAGCTTGCATTATACTGTTATGTTCCGACCTTAGAACTGAAAGTAAAAAAGTATTTCCATGACATAAATGCATTGCGCTGATTGCTCTCTGTCTCACTCTCCTGTAACAGAATACAGTTACTCATATTTTGTATTTTAAATACGTAACGCCGTTACATGTATTCCGTTACTCCCCAACTCTGGTGGTGGGATTATATCTGCTTCATCTATTAAACTCCCTTGCCTTTCAGAAATAACTCATTCCATGCTGTCATCCTCACATCTCTCACCAAATCAGATATTGTTGGCCATGGTGTGGATAGGTGAGCTATTTTGGAGTTGTCCTGATCAACATGATGGGAGATTTCAGCTATGTTTTGGGGTACTCTGAAGATGGTAGGATGACAGATGAGAGGAGGAATTTGAACTACACTGTCACTGCAGTTAATGAGTAATGGAAATATATTGATGGATCCTGAGGGAGAGCCAGTTCACTGACTTAGGGTGCTTTCACATCTGCAGCCTTTAGTCCGTTTGAATCAAACCGTAGTGCGTTTGACCCCTTGGTTTGGTTCGTTTGCGTAGGTCAGAATGCAGTAATCGTACTCAGGTCCGCACCAAAATAATCGGCTCGAGACCCCCAAAGAGAGGTGGTCTCGATCTGCATCCTCCTGCATCTGGCGAACTCTGGTGTGGTCCCCATGGTCAGAAAACAACCCGAGCCAACCAGGACCAAAACTATCCAATAGCTATGAATCATGGGAATTGAGGGCATTGAATTATGGGCAACAAATTCTGGGTGGTTAGCAAAATTCCTATTAAAAATGAGTCATGGGCTAACTCGGAGCAGCAATGAGGTACAATGTCTCATTGAAATTTACGCAGACAATCACATTTGCCAGCAGCTGGAGAAAACGCACAAGAACGAGGCATATAGTATCACTAAGCTTACCTGATGCATCTTCGGAATAGAAATTGTTGGTTGGATATGTCACTGTATTCATTATTTAAAGCGCGCCTTCTCCTACTGAAGAGTCTCGAAGCAGCTTCGTACGAAATGCATCAACACATTATTTTCGAAATGAAGTCTCGATTCACGTTCAAAGTGAATATGATACTGGTACTGATAACAGTGGTATAAGTATAACATCCAGAGAATCGCGACAACTGCAATGATGAGCTTGTGAGTTTGCTCCATTTTCGATGCGTTGTTCCCGTGTTTTTCTTTTTAGAAGATAGTGATGAAATTCCCGCACGAAAATTCTGACCAATGAGGGAACAGTTTGCTGGCGCATGGCGTTTGTTTAACAATTTTGGTCCGTTTTTAAATATTGCCGTGTGAAAACAAACCGAACCAGGGTGCGAGTGCAACACTGTAACAAATTAGTCCCTGATTCGGAACAAAGCAAACGGACTATAGGTGTGAAAACGACAGTGCGGCTGCCCCCGGGCCCACGGTTTTTCCAGTTACAAAGGGGCCCACCTTGGTCCCAATCTGCCTGACTGAACATGCATTTTTGTTGTTTAGTTGAATATTTTGAGTAAAGTTTATTTGTGTATCTTGTTTGCGGCAAAAAATAAAAAGTCAGACTGAGGGCGTAATGGTTTCGACCGACCCCTAGCTATAGTTTCTCGCCGCGATATTTTATTTTGAATGAGCAGAGACATAATAGAGTTACAGAAAACTTTATTCGCTGTACAGCATACTTGTGTAAGTGTACAAACAGATAAATTACACTCTCTGTTCGAGTCCCAAAGTAGTAACTACGGCTAGGCGATCGCCGGCTGTCTTGTTTTATTTCCCATCGCGTCACTGCTTACAGAGCCGCGGTAGGCTATTTAAAAATGGTCTCGCGCCCCACTGGAAGCAGAGAGAAGCATGGCATCGCTACAGCTCCTCCCAGGGTGAGAAACTTACTGTAGCTAGGGGTCGATCGAAACCGTTAGGCCCCCTGTTTGAGTCCCAAAGCAGGAGCTCGGCGATAGCCTGCTACTTTTTATTTCCTATTGTCGCTTCTGCTGACGGAGCCGCGGTATTTAAAAATGGTCTCACGCAATGAGGTGTGCTGACATAGTACACCTACATTTACATTTACATTTATTTATTTAGCACACGCTTTTATTCAAAGCGACGTACAAAAGTGCACACAGTAAGTATAGCGACAGTACAGGGACAGGATGTGTACAGTTCCACAATGAGACAGTAGTTCTCAGTTGAGAGCAAAGTCTGTTTGAGGATGCAGTACTAGCTAATTTATACAACTACAGGATATAGGGCAACCAACAAGATCCAAATTCAAAAACAGCGCAGTGAGTGCCAAAGTAAAGACGATAACAAAAAACATAAGACAGCCGGTTTTAACACCTAATCCGCATTTCTCTCCGGTCCGCCCTTCCGGAACGGTTTCCCCTTGGATCTGTCTTGCATCTCCATACAGCCTATAATAGGCTCTGTTAGGGCCCACTACAGGTCCTTGCCCCCTCTGCAATGAGCCATCGGCTCCGCCCCTGACACTCATGTATAAATGTGCACACACACAAATGCTGACCACTTCACTCCTGAGTAAAGAAAAATCCATTGTGGTGTAATTCAGGAATTTACAAGAATTTTCAGTGAAGGCTTATTTCACAAACATAGGAAAATTTTTAATACAAACACATGGGAGAGTTACTAAAACTTTATTTTTGAAGAGGAACAATTTCGTCAGAAAATGACGACTGTGTTCCGACACGAAACAATCAGTACTGATAAAAACAACAACGCACTTGGTCTTCCTATGGCACGGCGATGACAGTCACTGCTTGCAATGAGTAACCATGTCGCCAGAGGGGGTGGAAGAGACATTCACGCATTTCTTTCAGTCTCCCTGAAGCGATTTCTCCTGAAATTATATGACGGTACGTTGATTCCGCCCTGCCCCCGAACACACATACACACACACACACACACACACACACACACACACACACACACACACACATTTCTTCTTAAATAACAACTGACATCGTTTAGAAAATTTAGTAGGCGGAGAAGACACGATTGGTTTCTCTGGCTTCAACTCTCTCTCCCTCTCCCCGTAACAAATTGTTGAAATGGTCGACGCTGGAGTGCCATGCAGCTGTAAACTCATTGTTCACGATCGTATCTTTTCTACTCTGTCCCCTGTTTGCATCGTGGCGCCGGGGTGGCAGCTTAAAGCTGGGAAGGTCGACAGCGTTAGGAAGTTCCAAAGCACTTGACTTTGCTTTGATTGCTGCCCGAGAGAGGAAGGAGGGAGAGAGAGAGAGCGAAGGGGCAGGACTTTCTTTTCTCTTGTTCTGTTAAGTGGAAACTTAGTGTTTCGTTCTCAAAGTTCAGCTCAGTCCTCACGAGCGGTGTCTCTTTTCCTCGCTCTTTGCCATTCACTTTGTGCGCCAATGTCTTTGTTTTTTCGCCTTTTTAGACTTTTCAGGGGGAGTCTGAGCATCAAAAGGCAATGCTCCTCCTAACTATTCTTTGTATTTCTCTAAATTATTCTTCTGTGACATTGCACTGTTGTCCATATTAATTTGACTGGGAATATAAAGGATATTATTTACTATTTGCCTGTTTTATGTGAAGATGACCAACGTATATTTTTCGTTTTCTGAGAGCATGGGGCTTTTTAAGTTTCTTCTGTTGTGCATTGTTGAGTTCTCTTGTGCGGGCGTTGCGCTCTCCAGTACTGGTCTCGTCACTTTAAAGAATTTTGTTCCACCTGTGACCGACTCGCTTCACGCACCTGTCCCCCGAAAAAACGGATTTGTGCAAACCATCGATCGGATCTACCATGGGGATGGCAAAGTGGGTTATCTCCTGTATATGGACGGCAGGAAATTTCTATTGGATATGGAAAGGGATGAGGCTGTCTTATCCCGTCACTTCAGTTCCAAGTATGTGGACGCGCTCCATGAGACGGGCAAGGGTATACTACCACTACACAAGGAGTGTGTTTACCGTGGCACTGTGGATTCCAACCCCAAATCTCTAGCGCTGTTCCGCTTGTGCGGTGGCGGGTTGGAGGGCTTCTTTGCTGTGAAGCATGACCGCTACAATATTAAACCGCTCATCAGGGCGAAAGGACACGAGAATGATGTGCACGTCATGGAAGATGCCACCGCGAACCTAGCTCTTCACTTCTATTCCAGGGAGCGTTTCAGTTTTGAGGCCATGCCCGTTCGCGAAAGTTGCGGTACACGAGAAGGGCGAAGACGCAGGCACGCAGCCGGGAAACGCCGTGACAGGGAACAGTTGGGAGGGAGAAGTCACAGCCAAAGTCGTGCTCTGGGTGGAAAAGGTCGCAGGATACACGGCGCACTGTCGTGGTTCTTCAACTCGAATTCTCGCACGTCAGGTAAGAGGCAAAAAAGGTCGGTCTCGCGCGCCAGGCACGTAGAACTCCTTCTTGTTGCTGACGAGTCCATGTCCAAGAAGTACGGCAACGACCTGAACCACTACCTGTTGACACTGGCTTCCATTGCCTCTAAATTGTACGGCCACGCCAGCATCGAGAACCCAATCCGCTTGTCGGTTGTTAAAGTGGTGGTGGTGACAGATAAGGAGAAGGGTCTGGAGGTGTCCAAAAATGCGGCAGCCACACTCAAGAGTTTCTGCAAATGGCAGAATCAGCAGAACTCGTTGGATGACGATGACCAACAGCACCACGACGCTGCCATCCTCTTCACGAGGCAGGTAATCTGCTCACCTGGCCGACACAGTCCATATCTCATCCAGAGCAGGTTAATCGCGCGCACATTTTAAGTAAAAACAGAGCCTTGCCAGTTGTCCTTCCTTATCTAATGTAACAACACATTTTCAGCTATGATAAGTTTTCAGTGGGGCAGCCCGTCAGCTGTTTTTAAACCACGTAGCACGTTTGTAGCATGTCTTTGCTTAGGTAGTATAGCAGCACTTTATTGTCCCAGTGACTGTATTTGATATATGTAACCTCAGATCAGATTAGCTCTGTCTCGCTACACTGACCTGCTCAGCTTCAGCACTAGCTGCATTGTATGACCTGTACACATCTTGCCCTTGTGCCTGTTGTTTGCCCACTATTTGCACTTTTGTACGTTGCTTTGGGTAAAAGCTTCTGCTACATGAATAAATGTAAATGTAAACCAACTGACATTAATGGCATCCCTATTGCCTTTTGTTCCACCCTGCAATGATCAGTAAAGATGCGGTGAGACGTATTTAGCTGTGAGTTACATCAACCACAATCAATGTCAAGAAACTATATTCTGCAACTCAGTGGTGCTGTCTTGACTGTGCTTTCCAGGGCGCTTGTTTTCCTGATCTGTAATATTAAATATTGATGCTTGGTGTTGTGTAATATGGAGGCGTTTAGAATTATTGTTGCCTATGAGTACGTATTTCCTTATATATCATTTTAAAGCCACATTAAGGAGTTTTATTAAGGCGTAGAAAACGACACTTTCCACATTATTGCAGGTGTTTACCAATGTACCCTTGTGTCACATGACGCAGTGCCACAATGCTAATTGAGGTGATTGTGGCTACAGTATGAACAAGCCACACTTGGTTTGTTGCAATAACATTGCAGGAGGTCACTCCTGGAAGTCTCTCTCTCTCTCTCTCTCTCTCTCTCTCTCTCTCTCTCTCTCTCTCTCTCTTTTCTCTCTCTACCCGCCTTTGGAGTTTCCTTTGCGGTCCCTTGACTGTGCAGTGTGGAAGCAGTGCGATCTCACATGCTGTGTGTATGCATTCTTCCCAGAAATTCAGGATGTAACTGCAGTCAGTTGGGTAGCATGTCACCCCAAAAATCACAGCCCTCAGCTCTTTTCCACTGCTTTTTTCAGATCTCAGATTTCCTCTGCAGTCATTTAGCAGGGCATGAGAGGTCAGGAAAGTCTTGCAAGTGACTTTCTCATTCCAGATTGCATTTCATTGACCAGCAACATGGTTTTGCGTCATGGAGGTGTGCTACAAATGGTATCCTTACCTTAGGAACCGCTTTTGGTGGGGCTTCTACAGTGGGCCGGCTTGAGATGGCACAGAGACCTGCAAGCCAGCTGCACTCATGTTGTGTTGACATCTACCTCAGACAGCAGTTCCACACTTGCTGAAGGACCCAGGTTGGTTTAGTGGCACCGCTTGTATGACAATACCAAGTCACATGGATATTTTTTCTGTACTTATAAAATTCAAAATATGATATTAAAAGTATCTATTTTACCTACAGAAAAGATTGCATTAGTAGTAGTAGTAATAATTTATTTCGGTCCTTATTAGGAATTTTCCAAAAAGAATGCATATAGAAATAAATAAATAACAATAAAACAATATTGTGTGCATTGGATTTAACTTCTGATATGATTTATTTGTCTGCTGTTCATGCATCTGTTGCAGCCCTGTTCTCAGACAGTATCAGGTCAGAACTAAGTGAATTGCACAAATAGGCCTAAGCAAACCAAAGTGTGGCTTCATTTTTTTAATGAAATGATGAAATGCATGTAGCGAGAATATAGCATGAAAGGAGGGGCAACACATCTAACACAATAAAGTGTTGGATTTGTCACTAGACCAGTCCAAGACTGGGCTGGAGGCTGGATATTTTTCAGCTGCTGAAAGAAAGAGTAGCCAGAGGATGTAACACATAACCACTGCAACTGCCTCTTTCCTGTTTCATCGCCCTACCAACATCTCAGCAGTTTCAAGTCTATCACCCCTCACTGACGACACTAACAAGGGTCCCTCAGGCACAAGTAATTAAATTTGAGTTTCATATTCATCCTCTAGAATCATATTGAGGAATTTTATCTTTTTATAATGTCATGTAAGATTTAGGTATTATCTGCATGACAGAAAGGTCTGCAAAATGAACTCATCTTATCTGGTTGGCGAGGTAGCCAGATGTGAAAATGCTCACTACTTGTTTGGCATTGAAATGCATCTTTTAGAAGGTTTTAAAAAAGTGTTAGGAAGCGTTGATGCTGTGGGACAGTTTGTTGCCCAGGGGGAATTCAGGATTGGAGGCTCTCTCAAGGGAGCTGACACGCAGTGGACCTTGTGTCACAGTTCTTATCAAACCATGGCAAAAATACACAAGAACTCTATTGAAAATTGTGTGTGTGTGCGCACCTGTGTATGTGTGCGTGTGCGTGTGTGTGTAATTATTAGGGTAGTCGTCACTGCATGAGTGGGAGCTTAGCTACTCTTGGCTTGGCTTCTGCAGTTCTCTAATGAGGAACAATAAGTTCATTGTGAGATGCTGGCCTCCCTGCTTATGGAGTACACAATATGGTGAGATCAGAGAGGTGAACAGTGGATTTTCAGTGCTGCAGTGTGTCAGAACAGCACTCTGGAGATTCATATCTGCATATTCCACTGTGCTGTACAGAGAGTTCCCAAGTGTCTGTCTCTGGAGGTTAAAGCAATTTAAAAATTTGATCCCACATTTTTTGGTCACACTCTTTATTTTATTCATGGTCTTTATATATCATTCAAATGTAATTACTGGCTGATTTCTTTCCCATTTAGTTTCAAAGGAGCTTCAGTGCTCTGTGCCTTCCTGGTGCCTGTAGCACTTGAATTTTTTGATATAATTAGGGGATCTCAATTGTGGTTGAGGCATTGTAGCTTGATAATTACATGTTGATGCTATAATTTTTCAATGCTGGAAACATCTGGAACTTGAGCCGAGTTACTATAATAACCATAACTCAATCAGAATCAGAACCAGACTTCATTGGCTGAGTATGCTTTTACACATACAAGGAATTAGACTCCGGTTCCAATGTCGCTCATAGTGCATTTATACAATGATTTTCAGTGTGACAACAACAAATGCCATCCAATCGCAGTGGTACCACAGACAAGAGTAGTGCAGGACGCATACATGGAATGGTGTAAGGATGGAATGAATGAGATATATAAAAATAAATATGAACAGCTACTGCACAATAAGCTAAAGATACAGGAGTACAGGTTGTGGATCTGTGCAACAATTTGTTATAGACAGCTATTGCATTGTGTTATATACTGCCTAACTCAATGCTGCCTTCAGGAACCAGAAGGACATGCGTTGGTTGTGGCAAAAAGCATTGAATTTGTCACTTGAGAAAATACACCAGTTGCTCCTATGGTAAGAAACAATATTTCATTTTTTGGTTGAATTCCCCTTTAAGCAAACTTGTCTTTGATCTTTTCCTGCTCATAGCATTCAAACTATGTGTAAACATTACTCATAGCATTTTGCAGTTCTGACAGTACAGCAGTTAACAATACCCAACAGTGCACCAGTCAGCTCCCTTATAACTGATAAACAAACAGGCCATATGTTCATCAGTGATGTCTCTAAATTGACAGTGACACATGCAGGCAGGCACATGCATGCACTCACATACACAGCAGAGCCTGACTGGTGAACTGGTCCCCCTCCGACCCCACAAGCACTGAAGTGGCCCTAGTGACAGCTCAGCATATTGTGGTGGGGACTCATTGCTCTTGACACGTGTGAGTTCTGTGTGTGTGTGGGGAGGGGGAGAGCACCCTCTCATTGGCTGCTGGGGCCTGTCTGTGGGCTGGGAATCCTCTCCACAGCAGGGAGTGTTTGCATTGGGAGATGGAGGTATTTCTCACATCCCACTTTATGTCCAGGTTAGCTGGTGACAGCATGCAGAATCCACATGTGGGGAACATCACGTTCTGTACCCACACCAGGCTTGGTGGGTGCGAGATGTCTGTGGCATGCTCCATAGGCAGCAGTTCTGCCCTCTCATCATAATCCAATATAACCCTCTCTCTGGCCTCTGCCCTCGGGCGAGTATGGACTTCTGATGACTTCACAGAAGTAACCACTGGACTGTCAAGGTTGCAAGGGTAGAGAGGAGCAAAAGGTGACTGCATTTCAAACATACATATCATCATTATCATGGCAAAGTTTTTGGTTAATAACTAACTTTTTGGCTGATCCCCCCACTCAACACCTCAAGACTGCCGATTACTCAGGGATTTTAACATCTAGTCCTATCTGCTTGACAGTGTTAGGACACATAGCGAACAAACTAGCTAATTAACATCACCGATGCAACACAAAAATGGTAGTTGTTCATGTTAATTCAACTACTGAGTTAACTAACTATACTGAAGTAATATAAGCCTCCGTAGCTACCTATAACTATGCTGTCAAAATATATTAAGACAAATTGTTGTCCTTGCAACATGGTGTGGCAAGCCAGATACCTGTCTCGATAGCTGCGCAGAAATTTGGAGTAATATTATTCCGTTTATCAGTAATGCAAGCAAAAACTCTGTAGCAACTTGGGTATCATGCATTGGTGTAGTTAGTGCATGAGACTGAATGAGATGAATAAATTATGCATTATGATTATTATTAATAAGGCATTTTTATTATATTCAGTCAACTGGTTTTCTTTTTAGCGATGTCACTAGTCACAGCTTTTGACATAAAGAATTACAGGAGACACATGTAAAAGCTCTCATGCAATGTATTCACACCTGTAGATGCTGTAGGACCCCATAACAGGGATTAGACCCCCTTCTGTTCATAATAAACTTGAGCACCCCATGATGGTGACAGCATCATTCCTAAGGCATGCCTGTAGGTGAGTTTATGAAAGGCTGAAATGAAACACATACACCTAGTGTCTCATTGTCGAGTGATAAAATGCTGAATTTGTTTTGAATAATGATAATGTAAGCAGTGGCCCATTCTAGGAAGTCTGCTAATCCAGCCTGTAAACTGTGAACTCAGATGTTAACTGTATATAGCCACTGAACATCCATGGATTTATGGAGGCAAGAGAGGGCAGAAAGCAATGTGTGGCCTTGACATTTCATGCCATCATTGTACTGAAAACTGTGATCCTCAGGGTGGAGTGTAACTTGAGATGAGATGGGGGAGGGTGGTTTTTTTAGGAGTCGGGGAAAGTTGATTCATCCTTTTGTCTACTCCTCAGTTCCTCTGTGTCATTATTCCTCCATTCTCTCTCATTCATCTCTCCTGCATTCCTCCATTCATTCACTATCATATGATGTCCTACAGCTTCAAGTCTCATACCAGCCTGTACACTTCTTGCCATTCAGTTACTCCCATGCTTTCACATGGTCACTCATGTCTCTGCAACTTGATCTCTCTATCTCTTACTCTATCATACTTACACTTTCACACTCACGGCAGGGCATTTTTAACAGCTGGTAGCTTCGACCAGTAGCTATGTGCTCTACCGCCCTCTACTCAATCAAAATGACAAAAGCACTGCTCTCCCACACTCTGTCTGAATACCTAGGAATGCTCTAACTCTGTCCCTCTTACACACTCTAACGTTGTCCCTCTCATACCTCTGTCCCTCTCACACTCGAACTGTCCATCTCACAGTCTAACCCTGACCCTCTCACACAATTTAACTCTGTCCCTCTCACACTCTCACTCTGTCCTTCTTATATACTCTAACTCTGTCCCTCCCACACTAAGTGTCCCTCTCACACTTTAACTCTGTCCCTCTTACACACTTACTCTCACACTAACTGTCCCTCTCACTCACTCTGCTATTCTAGCACTCTTTCAGTCTCATGTTCACCCATACATTTTTACTTTTTACGCTGTGAAGCTTGTACAGTCACTATGTTACTTTCACACTGTTACTCTGTCTCTCTCACACAGGGACACCATAGGTTTGTGATGGGCATGACTGGCTCTCAGTGGGTGCGTATGTATGTGTGTGATTTTTGTGTTCAGTGTGTGCCCGAATGCACACTGCGTATGAATGGCATAATCAGGTAGATGGACTGATGTGGGACTGATGGAATGTTTTGTCTCCCCTCCTGACCTACATACCTTTCTGTCTGCTCTCATTTATCTTCTCTCGCTCCATGCCCTGCTCTCGCGCTTTCTGTCTGTCTCCCCCTCCCAAGTGTCCCCGAAAACACTGCCGGCTGAATGAAAAGAAACACCAGGATTTCCCGGCATTGTTTTTCAAACTACTCCACATGTGTTTCACATGACCTTGTGCAGCGGGTGGAACAGTAAGAGAAGGGGGAGAGATAGAGGTAGAGAGAGAGTGAGAGAGGTGGGGAGAGTGGGGGGCATGTAAGACGGAGGGGAGGGGAGGTAAGAGACAAAGAGAAGGAGAGAGAGAGAGGGTGGAGGACAGAGAGGCAGAGAGAGGAAGGGTGACATTATTGGGAGGGAGGGGGTTTATTGGTGCTTAAGGGGAGATAGACAGAGTTGACGAGGAACAGGGTGGGGTGAGGTAACGTTTAACTCTTTTTTTTGCTGGCCTTCAATCTTGCCCAAATATGATCTTTTTTCACTTTAATCATGCCACAGCCTCAGTCTTGCAGACCCTGGTGATACACTGTCACAGTGTTCTTTTCAGGCAGACCCAAATATCCACATCACATGAGTTCACAAGACCACTTAGATGGCACCAGGAGCCAGATTTAAAGAGACACCCTGGATGTACATTCCTCTATTTAGAATGCTTAATTGCCAAATTTGGTGCTGTCTGACTGGATGTGGAATATAGCCTGAGTTTGTGATTCATTACCTGTGCTTTATAGTGCCTCAGTAATGTCACATGCCTGTGTGTGCATCATTGTGTCATTTCACATTCAGAATTCTCAAAAAGTATGCTTCCCTGAAAATGGGTTGTTTCAAGATTTTAGCTTTTATATTCACTTTAATGAAGGTACCAGCATTTAACCTCTTTGTTTTACATTTCAGATTGATTTCAGGCTTTCCCCGCATAGATTTATGGCTTAAAACCCCCCAACAGGCACCAGTGGATTTTGGTTCTGAAGAAATGCAAAGTGGGTCTGCATCAGTGGACCTCAAGCTTCCTCTTTGGGGCCAGGTTCACACAACACTCATATAGGTGCTTTTCAATAGCCAAATCCCGCTCTACTGGCACAGTTAGCAGACATTCACAGCATACCAGAGTCGTCCTTTAAATTATACCAAGTCAGTGCTCACTTAAATAAATTTTTTCTCTCTTTTTAATCATGTTTTTTATTGTATCTCTTTTTCACTTCTTTGCAAAGTGTAGTAGTAGAGCAGTAGCTCTTAGTAGAGATCATGTCTGAACCCAGAACAGGGAACATTTGTCCCTGGAGGACTTCAGCCAGGTCTGAAGTGTAAAAACATACCCTCATGCAAGGAGGGGGAGAAGCGCTTTATCTGTAAATGATCTTGTTTCTAAAAACTGGCAGAATGAACAAAACTGGTGCACAACACAACCTAGAGTCAACAGGGAGGTAAGGAGCTGCCCAATGGTGCAAACCATGCCCTGTGTGTATATGTGTGTGTCCGTCATGTTTCCCGAGTGCCTTGTGGCCCTGCTGCATATTGACACATGTGACTACACCCCCTGCAGGACCTATGTGGGCACCACTCCTGTGACACGCTGGGCATGGCGGACGTGGGCACCATCTGCTCTCCGGAGCGCAGCTGTGCCGTGATCGAGGACGATGGGCTGCATGCTGCCTTCACCGTGGCACATGAGATCGGTAGGCATGCTTGCAAGCACACCATCCTCTCCTGTGTATGTGTGTGTGTCTGGGAGTGTTAGCCTGTTCTGTTCTGAGTGTTAGCCTGGTCTGAAACTGTTGCTCATTTCACTTGAATGGATACACTAATGCTCTATTGTGCTGGAACTCGCTCTGGATAAGAGCGTCGGCTAAATGCAGGTAATGTAGTGTGTGTGTGTGTGTGTGTGTGTGTGTGTGTGTGTATGTGTGTGTGTGTGTGTGTGTGTGTTGTATCTGTATGTGTGTGTGTGTGCAAACCATCTCATCTGTGCTCAGTTGGTTTGTATTCTGCTTTGTCTGTCTACCCAATGACCTTTGTCCATCTAAGTTAGAGGCAGATGAAGGGAGATAGATGGCCCCACACCAGCACACACACACTCAGCTCTGGGTAGATCCTCTTGGACAGAGTGGATCATATGTTGAGATTATCCCATTAGCTGTGCATTGTGAAGACAGATCAGTGCAGGGAGGGACTGATAGAGCATACTTGAGACAGAGAGACCGAAAGAGTCTGTATGTATCTGGTAGCGAGTGTCTATCCCTTTAATGTTTATTAAAGACAACACTGGGCCAAGTCCCCAAAGTTTGCTGGAAGTCATGAGTTGAGAGCAAGGGCATGGATCTGGAAGTGCTTTGGAGGAACGGCATTTCCCTGTCACTATAGGAACACATATACAAAGAGACTTTGGTGTGGTCTATGGGCATGTGTGTGTTTCTTTGAATGTTTGCATGTCTTTGAGAATGCTTGTGTGTTTCTGCATGAGCACACGTAAGCGTTGAGATGGACTCTGTGTGTGTGTGTGTGTGTGTGTGTGTGTGTGTTAGTGTGTGTGTGTCTGTTAGTTGGAGTCTTTCAAGGCCTTACTCTCTTCCTCAGCTTGGCATACATTTTAGGTATTGTGGAAGTAATGTTGACTGTCCCAACCACATAAATACTCAAATATCCACATGCACTCTCTCTCACTCATACATTGTGCAAGCAGCGATCCCTCTGTCTCATGCTTGGAAACTTGTTGTTGCACCAGAATGACACAGCTTGCCACCGGGATGTTTAACTGCAGTTTATTTGGAGCCTAACCAGCAGTAGGCCATAGTGTGGGTGTTTACTTTAGCTGAGAGGGGAGGGAAATGTTCCAACAGGAGGGACTCCAGAGAGTTCACTGCCTGCTGGGAGGAGAGCACCTGTCACTGTAATCAGGATCTCTCTTTTGCTTAATGTGTGTGTTTGTGTGTGTGTGTGTGTGTGTGTGTGCGTGCGTGTGCCTGTGTGCATGTATGCATCTTTTTCTTTCTCTCTTTTGTCCTATTTTTCAGACCTTCTCTTTTACCTCTCTGTTCCACTCACTCAGATACACACACATACACAAACACATACACACACAAACACAAACATATATATTTCCATTTCTCGTATAAATAAAGAAATAGGAGCATTCCAATGCTGTGTGCTTCTACCTGCAATTTGAGTATGACATCCATTTTGGGTCATCACCAGTATATGGACTTGATTGTGGACATGTACATGTGTCTACATTTCATACATTTACATTGATGTATGTGTCTGTGTCTGTATGTGTGTATTTGTGTGTGTTTCATACAGCACCTATATATTAACTTGATTACAGATGTGTGTATGTGTAAGCATTTCATACATGAATATTGATGTGTGTGTGTGTGTGTGTGTGTGTGTGTGTGTGTGTGTATTGGCGCAGGGCATCTCCTGGGCCTGTCCCATGATGACTCTAAGTTCTGTGAGGAGCGCTTTGGCTCTAGTGAGGACAAGCGCCTCATGTCCTCCATCCTGACCTCCATCGACGCCTCCAAACCCTGGAGCCGGTGCACCTCCGCCACCATCACTGACTTCTTTGACGATGGAAACGGTGAGCTTGGGGGTGGGGGAGTTTAGCACAGATGGAGGAGGGCAGGTTGCTTTTTATTTAGGCTACTAAATAAAAAGGAACAAAATGTATGTACCTTATATGTCTATGTTTACATGTGGTAAAACATAAATCCACAACAAAAATATGTTTTAATGTAAATGTACTTTTAATATAATCAAAAATACTGCAGATATTATGAAATTATGTTAATCTGAACCACAGCTGTCATAATTTCAAGTTCCAAATGAAGATTTGAGAGGATAATTTTCAGATAATCTCTACACAATTAACAAACTGGTCCGATCCAGTGTCAGCTGTGGATGATATCCCTCCTTCCTTGGCCTGTGGCCAGGCGCAATCCCTCAGATTCCAAATCAAAGATCACTATCCTGATAACCTCATCTACAGCAATGCTTTCCTATTGCATTAAAATTCATACCTACTGAATTGCAGTTGCCAATTATTACTGGGATATCTGACAGTACACTTCATTACAGTACTATGCAAATTATGTATCAATTACATATGAATATGCCAATGATAATATCTGTCCTAGTATACCAGTCTTCTGTTATTAGTCCGGCTGCAGTATATATGTTGTCCTGGTGCTGCAATACATTCTATTTTTGATGGACAAGAAGCATGAATTTACCTTGGTTTACCAACCTCCGCCCCCCAGCTTTAACGTCATTGGTCATATTTCACTCTCCCTTTGTCTCCTGTATTAATGCTACAGTATGTGTGGATTGACAAAACAACTACTATGAACATCATTAACTTCATTGTGGAGGCACAGAATAGGACTCTTCAACTGTTTCTGAAAATAAAATACAGAAAGGACATTGTAAGATGGCTGTATTTAAAAAGATGGAGCAAACTCTTCATGAAAACAAATTTTCAGCCTAGGGTTTTGCTTTGTAAAAACATCCACACCCACAAACCCATGAGATTTAATGGAATTTTAGACCTATGTATAATGTTAACTGACATTCTTAATGGTATTGTAACCTAACCTTTGCACTTAAATGTAACATCTTCTCTGTTTTTGACCCAGCCTTTAATTGAATATCTGTGGTTGCCAGTATAGAATTGGAAAGTTGGAATGTCTCATGAAGTTGACATATCCCTGTGCAGAAAATATGTTTTTAAACATGATCTACACATTCACACATTTACACACACATTCACATTTAAACATATTAATCACAATTAAGCACACTTAAACAGATTAAACATTGTTAAGTACACTCAAATGCATGAACTGCCTGTAATTCATCCTTGTAGTGAGTATACCCTGCTGTTTGTACATATAGGACCTGGCGACTGTCTGCATTCACATCCCATGTGTCTCTGGCCACCACTGATTTTGAAACACGCTAATCAAATGGCATCTTGTGTAACAGGGCACAAGGCACAACTGATCAGGCTGATGACAGCACGGATGAGCTAATATTACTCCTGCCACTGAAGTCCATTCTAGTGACTTTGTCTTTCATTTGCTTTATTCCATGTACACCCTTTTGATTCTTCCTTGTCACCCATTCTGCACCTCACCCTGATTCTGTCTTTGGCGGCACCACAGCGGAGTGCCTGCTGGATCCCCCTCACCAGCCTATCCTTGGCCCCGAGGAACTGCCAGGGCAGAGCTACGATGCCATCCGCCAGTGCCGGCTGGCATTCGGGCCGGAGTACACAGTGTGCCCGGGTATGGACGTGTGCGCCCGTCTATGGTGCGCTGTGATCCGGCAGGGCCAGATGGTCTGCCTCACCAAGAAGTTGCCCGCCGTTGAGGGCACGCCCTGCGGCAAGGGCCGCATCTGCCTGCACGGCAAGTGTGTGGACAAGATGCGCAAGAAGCAGTACTCGGTGAGCAGGAAGAAACAGGACCAGTGCTGGTGGCTGTGTGAATGTGGATGGGATGGACAGTCAGAGTCCAGCAGTTTGGCCATTTGAATGGGGAAGGAGACTGAGGGAGCAGTTTGAATGCTGAGTGCTAAGCAGTGAGCTGAAAGTGATTTGGCACCCCTGAGGCAGACATTGATCTGTATATGTGCATGTGTGCTGTGTGTGTACACGTGTGTGAATGTGTCCATGTGTGTGTATGAGTGTGTGAATGAATGAGAGAGATAGACAGAAACTTTGACTGATCCAGTCAGTATTGAAAGGCAGTACAAGGTGAAACAGTAGCCCTGGGTGAATGATATTGACAGACAGCCCCTAGTTTTTTCTTTCTGTCTGGCCAGTGACCTGTGACATAATAGAGACTGATCCACAGAGAGGCACAGAAAGAGAGACCAGGCTGTCACACACAGTCTGACACTGCCCTAGCTGCTTAGGCGAAGATAAAAAACAATGAGTGCGTGTGTGGATCTGAAATATGCTTCTAATGAAACATTGTTTTTTGTTCCATGCTGGTGCTTTCAATATACTGTAAATGGCTACTAACTGTTATTGTGGGTTTATTTTTAAGGCTGTGTTCAGTGCTCTGACTGAAATATTTTTACACCATGCTGCGTTTTCTCTGTCCCATCTCAGACCTCGAATCATGGCAGCTGGAGCTCCTGGGGGTCCTGGGGAATTTGCTCTCGTACCTGCGGTGGTGGGGTGCAGTTCGCTCACCGTCTATGCAACAACCCTCCTCCCCGCAATAACGGGCGTTACTGCACAGGAAAGAGGGCCATCTACAGATCCTGTAACATCACCCCCTGCCCCCAACCAAGTGAGTGTTGACTGTTTAAGTCAAACAGAATTGCAATCCAGATAGCCTTGTTTAGAGCTATGTGATAAACAAACCACAATGATAATTAATTGGTAATTGCGTGTGGATTCAAATGACAAAGATCAAAGCAGAACATATTGATTTTGTGATTCTGGTGCAACAAAAATTCAGGTTTGCTAAAAAACTGCTGAACCAGGACACCTGCCGACATTTTTGCCTTCATGTCAACCAAGAGTAACTAAGGAGTAAACCAAGGAAGGAGAGAAATAACAGGAAGGAGAGAGATAACAGGGTGGCTGTATAGAAGTGTTGGTACTGTGTAGAAGTGCTATCCACTCTCCACTCAATCTCACACACACACTGTTGCAGATGCAGTTGGTGGGTTACCTAAAGTGGTTGTATGTCCTGAGGTGGCTGTGCCCATTTAAAAGTACCCATTTTCTTTTGATTTTGTTTCTCACAGCACTCTAGTCTATACCCTTAGTTACATCTCACCTCCCTACAGAGGCTCACATTGATTTAAGTAGGACTGTGGCACGGGTAGGTCATAACAACACACATACAGCGACACATGACATACACGCACACGCACACACACACAGACCATGTACTTCATTCACCTGTCCTCCTCTGTCCAAGGTAAGAGTTTCCGTCTGGAGCAGTGTCAGGCACGTAACGGGCACCAAACTGACCCCAAGGGTGTGAAAACCTTCGTGGAATGGGTGCCAAAGTTTGCGGGGGTGCTGCCTGGGGATGTTTGTAAACTGACCTGTCGGGCCAAGGGCACAGGATACTACGTAGTGTTCTCCCAAAGGGTGAGTGAGGGGTGGAGCTATGTAGAGCACAGGGAGGAGCAGAGCCATGTGTAGCAGAAAGACAGGCAGAGCTGTATGCAGAGAGGTGGTGCCTGATCTACAGTATTGAACTATATAGTTGGTGAGCTCTTTGAGGCTCACTGCACATGTGCAGTAAAGATAATGAAGTACTGGTAATAATTTATTATTCATCTGTTCACAATCAAGGTTTTATTGTATCCAGTTTTTGATGACTATTACAAAAATAATGCAAAGAGTCACAGACAATCCATAAACATTTAGAGTATATCATGGAAATAGTCAGCATGCAAAGCCTTAAGTGATACTGGTTTTTCAAGCCTGAGAATGGGAACCTGCTATTATACCCTTGAGCAAGGTATAACTTGAGTTGCTCATTATTGTAGCAACATAAATATACAAAACAGTCACTACTGTATACTGTATGTAGCTGAGCAAATGAGAATGGTAATGATGGTGGTTGTGATGACAATGATGATGAAGATGATGATGATGATGAAGATAATACCCTCCTCTCTCCAGGTGACAGATGGGACTGAGTGCAGGCCCTTCAGCAGCTCGGTGTGTGTGAAGGGGAAGTGTGTGCGCACTGGTTGTGATGGGATCATCGGCTCCAAGCTGCTGTTTGATAAGTGTGGCATCTGTGGAGGGGACAGCACAACCTGCATAAAGGTTGTGGGCAACTTTACCAAGAAGAGGTACAGACAGACACACAAGGGGCCTATGATATATTACTTATTTATTCGGCAGACCCAGAACAACTTACAAAGCTGTCAAGCTTCAAAGCTTCAATTCAGTCAATTCAAGAAATGAATTGAAATTCAATTCATTAATTGAAAATCTTGAAAACGATGGCCCATTTTAAATAAATTGAATTCCATTTCACTCCATGAATTGACTGAATTGAAATGGAATTGTCCCCAGGTCTGATGTTCAGATTGTTATTTAAGTGATCACAAATGCAGCATCATCTGGATAATGGAGACTCACAAATATTTCAAGAGATATTTTAATATTTTGTATTGTATATCTATTTATTGTACATATATACTGTACATATAGATGTATTATAATTTGTATATATTACCATCCCTACCACTGGGCCCTTAAAATATTTATGTATATCCTTTTTCCTCAATCTATTCCCGCAGTAAGGGTTACACAGACGTGGTGAAGATTCCGGAAGGCTCCACCCACATTAAGATCCGCCAGCACAAGCCCAAGGACCAGCTGCGCTTCACAGCCTACCTGGCATTGCGCCGTCCCAGTGGGGAATACCTGCTGAATGGAAAGTTCATGATCTCCACATCGGAGACCATCATCCCCGTGAACGGCACAGTGCTGAACTACAGCGGCTGGAGCCAGCGGGATGACTACCTACACAGCATGGGCCCCAGAGCACTGCAAGAGAGCATGACCGTGCAGATTCTGGCCACTGACGCCAAGCGCCCACTCGATGTGCGTTACAGCTTCTTTGCGCCACGTCAATTGACCCCGGTGCCGTCCCCAACGCCACCTCCAGATGTGGCCCCACAGTGGGCCACGGGCCCCTGGCTGAGCTGTTCCCGAACATGTGATGCAGGCTGGCAGACTCGCACCGTGCAGTGTAAGGATTTGCAGGGCAGGCTCGCCAAGGGCTGCCTACTGGGGGGCCGACCCTCCGCCTTCAAACATTGCCTGGTCAAGAAGTGCTGATGACCGTCCAGGGGCCCGCCGACAAGTCCAAAGACACCCCCTCCACCCCCGCCCCCAGGTTCAGACGCAAGCGGCCTTGGAGTGCTTCTCCATTTTTTCTTTTAGTTTTTTTCCTCCCTGCCATTTTGGGTGTGATTATTGCTCGTTTAAACATGATTACCATTTATATTATTGGCCTCTTTGTTGTTGTTTGAAATTTGTTTCACCATTTACATCTTGCATGTCTGAACTCCTGAGAAAAGGTTTTGAAAATGGGATCCCCAAGGCTTCACAAAAGCACTAGCGAGCTGCCTCTGTGGGCCAGCTAGCTATCCCCCTGGCCTCTGGCAGTAATGGCGTGGTCCAGCAGGTAAAATCCAGGTGCTGTGTGAGCATGCTGGGGATGGAGCTGTCAGCAATTGTTAGATTTCCCTTCCCTCAGGGTGAAGGTGAAGAAAAAAGATATGATGGACTTTCTAACTGTTGTGAGAAGTGGAGAGTGTCAGGAAGACAGAGAAGGGTGGAAGGAGAGAGGGTTGCAGACAGAGGAAGTGGAAGAAGTGTTCTCAATTCCAGCCAGGCTAGAGCTTTTCACATCTGCATTGGTGCTCTAGTTTTACACTCTCCGCCGTTCACCATTCACAAAACAGGGCTTCAGTTAGGGGAGGTGCTCTCATGAGCTTCACCATGGAAACCTTGCCCACAGGGACATTGTGTATTCTGTAATGTAGGTTTCTTTGGTCATCCATGTCTGTCTGTATGAATGTTTGTCTGTCTGTTTGTATGACAATGTATGCCCTGGATACTCGTTAATATGGTAACGTGGGAAAGGAGGAACTCAACATAAAACCATTCCTCTACTGTCATACACTTACACTCTCACTCGAAAATTCTATCCCTAATTGTCAATAACTCACATTCTTACCCAAAGATTCACTCCCCCACTCTCACTAACTCACACTCACTCAAAGATTTACTCCCCCACTGATTCACTGATTCACCAACACACTGGCTTTGATTTTTTATGATCTCATCCTTATGACACCTGCTCAGAAAATGGTACAAAAGCACAGCATACACTGTGTACACAAGTAGATAAGTAGACAAGTAGACAAACATGCAGATACACACTCGCACACAAGAACTCTCACACATTCACCACACACACACATACACACATATTCACCAATACCTACCACATGTCCAGTGCTGTTCAGCAATCCCACTGTGATGAAAGCTCCCTGTAATGGAACAACAGAAACACAGCACTGAAATCATAATTTATTGTCTGTACAACTTGTATGTGAAAATTTATTTATTATTATGATCATTTTGTATTATAATTATTTAACGGGAAATGCGAATTGTGGAGAGCATTTCATTTTTAAGAAAATGGTGTTTTTACATTGTCTCTACTGTATAAGAATATATGTATATAAATATATATTTAAATATTTGTATATTTTATTAATGTTTTTTGGATATGTTATTTGCACTTCAGTTCAGTACTGTTCAGAGATCTTTTTACAGACAATAAGGTGTTTATACCAGAATTCAACTCTCTCTCTCTCTCTCTCTCTCTCTCATTACATCCATTCATTCCATGTCCTCAGGCTACTGTTAGTAATTTTTTAATATTTTAGATATGCTGTCAATTTAATGTTTCTGTTTATGACTCAGTAGTATTCAGGTTTGTTTTGTGAATTTATTTCATTTGTCCAAATTTCATCTCTCTTTAAAGGCAACTGCTTTGTTATTGATTTGAATCTGTGGTCCAATGGTGTCAATGTGATTTTGTCTAAAGGGTCCACAGGACCCAGACCAGAGAGTATTTTTGTGCGTGCTCAGAGAATATTTTTGTAGGTGTTTTCATTGGTCTGGGGTAGGTGGCACGAGAACAGGTTGCTCTCTTTTTGGACGTTACTTTAATACAAAGGGGGAAGGTAGCCAG
Organism: Megalops atlanticus; assembly: GCA_019176425.1. Taxonomy (NCBI): domain Eukaryota; kingdom Metazoa; phylum Chordata; class Actinopteri; order Elopiformes; family Megalopidae; genus Megalops; species Megalops atlanticus. The sequence continues at coordinate 37,127,061 of CM032886.1, read as the reverse complement.
CTCATCTTGACAGGCATAGCTAGGTGCATTTCTAACTGCCTACAGACTGTTCTGACACAATTTAAGTTTCAATTTCCAAATGAATTGTTTTCACCAGGTTTTGTTCCCAGTTTTTAAGATCTGGATATGTTGTTGGATCCTATATTTCTCTTCCATAAAGCAGAAGTTAAAATAGAATGTAACATTTTCAGACAGATTTTGTTGGCTTTTCAGTTTTGCCAGATTGTGTTTTTATGGCATAGCCTTCCGTGCCTTTTTTCTATTAGAGGATTTATAGCCAGGCTTAAGCTCCCTGATATTGTAATTTGCTGCTTAAGGTAATTGTATGCAGTGGTCTGGTAATGTGGTTGGCAAGTGTCAAGTGGTACCTGTTTGTTTAGAATTGAGATTTCTTCTGGAATACCATAATTCTAGATTTTTTTCTAGATTGATTGTCAGGACTGCTGTAACAGATCCAGGCTCTGCTTGTAGTCCTTGCTCTGTGGAGAACAGCAGGACTAAGTCATTTGTATAGAGCAGGAACTGTATTTCAGTATTGTGTTCAATAAGTGAGGGCAGGGGCAATAGACTACTCTAACATTGTTGTTGATTCATTAAAGTAAATACTGAACACTGTTTAAGTCCAGAAGCAGCTCTATCTCACCCCTATATGAAGTATTCAGCTCTTTTGCTGCCTATTTATACACCATATTTGTAAATTGATTTTATGATGTCATATACATCGTTCCAAACACAACATTGTAGAAGTTAATAATCACGCATGCCAAATTTTGCCAAATTCCTTTTGATATCCAGAAAGCAGGTAAATATTTCTGGTGTTTAGCATAATATGCTCATTGATTATGGTGTGTAAGGTGTAAATATGGTCCCAATTGTTGTGTTTTAGAAAAAAAGGAGATTTGACCATCACTGAGGACCTTGTGATTGATAAGGAAGGCCAACATTTGGCCATTGATAATACAAAAGAATGCCCTGCCCAGACTGCTCATACAGATACTCCCAGATACTACTATTTATTGAACTCTCTCTCTCTCTCTCTCTCTCTCTCTCTCTCTCTCTCTCTCTCTCTCTCTCTCTCTCTCTGTCAGTGTCACATGTTCTATTTCGTCTCATGGCAGTAAAGACGACAGAACACAAGGCTTCTCGAAAATGTGGAAATACTCCTCAAAATCATTTTAATACTTACTTGTGCCTTATATCATTATGGTGATATATGTCATTATCACACCAATTGATTGTGATAAATAATAGTCAATTTAATAAAATAATGTGTGTCTTCTACATTTGAATTAAGCAATTCAGTCTCATTCATTGTACTCCCATTCATAGAAATAGCTGACTAAACATTTACCTACCAGTGCTGTTTTAAAGTCATGCATTTGATATTGTATTATCACTTCTATTTATGTATTTGTTTAGTGAAGACCTTTATCCAGAGCAACTTTCAGAGTGTGCAGACCAATTAACAAATAAGTAAGCACAATATAACCAGGAGCCACTTGACATCACATGCAACTTCCCAGTTATTATTTTTGTTGTTGTTGTTAACATTTTATTATGATTGGAAACATGGCTTAACACACTGGAACACATGCAAATATAATACAATACCACCTTCTGGGGGGGGTGTATGATTCAAAGCACTGATCCAGATAGAAATATAATATAGCAAAGAATTTGCTTAGAAAATGCCCTTATGCAGTGCAATGAACTTAGCTCACATTGCACTGCGTCATTTATTCATGTAGCATGACAGGCACTGAACAAAAGCAGGTTAAGTAGCATGCTCAAGGGGATAGCCATTGTGCTTAAACCAGAATGTGACCCTACCACTTCCTAACTAGAAGCCGAGTTCCCTAGCTACTCCACCATGCTGGTGCCCAAAGGGGAACATTCTCTATTCTAAGGAAGCACAGAACTCTAGATAGAATTTGTGAAGTAACTTAATTGCAGCCAAGGCAGTATGAATTGTAATAACCAGGTTTAGACTGTCTGTTTCATTTTGAAGTGTTTTTTGTGTTAAAAGGTGTACCACGCAAAGAATACCAATCCATTAAAAGAATGCACAGCTGATCGGAAGCCTCTCTCTCAAAATAAGTAAAGGCATAGGGTGACAGGTTGCTGCCATTTGTCACCTTGTGGACACTGTAGATGCATGATATTAGGACAGGTGTGGGGGTGTAATTTGGTCTATGAGTTTGCCATCAGCACAGTCAACAGATTCAGGACAAATCCAGGTTGGATTAACACAAAAGGACCCTAGAGACGTTAGTCTTCAGTTGGTGACAGAAGGTATTACAATACATGAAAGGGAAACTTGATAAATAACCATCTGCATTCTGCGCCTCGTCAAATATTTACACTGCATATGTTAACTGCATAAATGCTTGTGTTCTTTCCACACCTTAAAACACTATCCAACTACATTGAACTCCTAGCACCATAAGGTGTCATTACAAACCACATGTTCCCACCTCTGACAATGAGCAGGTCAAATAGTTATGCAGACCTAGTGAGTGTTACAGATTTGATTGGAGATCTTTGAGCTCAGCAGATGCTCTTACCAGGAGAAATTTACATGGCTTTGATGTTTACATGTAATCCAGCTGGATATTTATTAAGGCATTGCTGGTTAAGTACCTCCCAGGGTATAGCAGATGTACCTCACTTGGGACCCAGACCAGCATCCGGATTTGGACTAATGACCCCTGCTTGTTACTACTATAGCATACTGCTGTTTCTAAGTATAAAGTATGTGCACTGCCTAGGAAACTATACCCACCTAACTACTTGGAAGACAGCTGTGCTTGCCATTATACCACTAATGCAATATAGACATACACATGTTAACTATAGTTTACAATTGTGCTTATATGAAGGAGGTGTATACATTTGCTTACTCTCTCCAAATTGACACTATGAAATTAAGATTACTCCCTGAATAAAAACAGTGTAAAATCATGCTCACATTCCTCCAAGAGATAGCATTCACATGTGGTTGTTCCCAATGTTGGTTCATTGTTTCAAAATTGGTAAACTTGGGAACACACATAAGAATACAACACCTGCTCTGAAATCCCAGTCCTGCATTGAAGAGAATCAGCATTTTACACAACAGTAAAGCCACTGACCAGTCATATAACAGGCACAGTGCTCCAATTTCCCAGGCAAGTTTTTACATTATCTTTGACTCAAGACATAAAGGACATACCAATAACATGGCCACATAACAGACCAAGACACAGGGAACATGTAATGCTATACAGCTTGCCTGCCGTTTCAATTTTCAGGTCAGGCACTGCTGCTGTACCCCTAGGCAAGGTATTTAACCCAAATTGCCTAAGTAAATATCCAGCTGTATAAATGACTAAGTTGTTAAAAAAAGCTGTCAGGTAAATAAGGCACTCTGGGTAAGAGTGCCTGTTAAGTGAAATGTAATGTAATAATGTATGTAAAATGTAGTCTCTGTTCAGCAAACAGCCACATGTCTTCATTTTTGTGCCCTGTGCCAGCACTTATTCCCTGTGTGGCAATACTTTCAGACAATGGCGTCTGTGCAGCTACCTGCTGACCTAAGATAACCTTATTGAATGCACTTTTTGTTAATCACACCAGCTAAGAGTGTCCACCAAATGTATAAATGTAATAGTAAATATATTTGAATATGGGAATAAAGCAGTGAGAACCACAAAGCAGCCCATACTGTTGCCCAGTCATAAATATAGTTGGATGTTCACTCAAGCAGAAAATGCTACAATATCATCTTATCCAAACCTGCAACTTTACTTTAACTTACATTACATTACATGCTTTTAGCAGACACTCTCATCCAGAGTGACTTCCATCACAAAGAACATAAGTGTAACCATTCAATTTAAACAAGCAACAGTGTCAGACCAGGCTCACAACACCCCCAGACCAATGAGTGTGAGCATAACATTATGCAAGCCCTACCACAAGTTAATTTGTGCACTCTGACAAAAGTACCAAGTATACTACGATACAACAGTCCCTAGAACACAAATTATAGTACATTGTAATACTACATGTACAATTGGCATCAAATACAGGAAGTAGTAGGTGATAGGGGTTGGGGTTAGAAGTGGAGCCGAGATGCAGTCTGAAGAGGTGGGTCTTCAGTCTGTGTCGGAAGATGGCCAGTGATTCCGCTGTCGTAACCCCCGTGGGGAGTTCATTCCGCCACTGAGGGACTGGTACAGACAGGGATCATGTCTGAGAAGAAGGTTTGAAGAGGGGTCATACGTATGAGGGGACTGTCCCATTCTCTGTCCCATTCAGGTTTTGAACTTGATGCGAGTGATAACAGGAAGCCAGTGAGGTGAGTAACTTGACTACGTTTAGAGAGATTGTAGACAAGCCATGTGGCTGCATTTTGGATTAGTTGTAGAGGTTTGATTGCATACGCAGGAAGACAAGCAAAGAGGGAGCTGCAGTAGTCCAGGCATGAGAGGACCAGGGCCTGAACTAGGAGCGGTGTTGAGTATGTAGTGAGATAGGGGCGGATCCTTCAGATGTTATAAAGGAGAATCTGCAAGCCCACCTCACCGCTGTCACCTGAGAGGAGAAGGACAGTTGGCTACCAAGACTATTGATAGTGATGTTGGTTGTGAGGCTTGTAGAGTCTAGACTACGAGAGAGCTCTTGAAACGGGGAGGACTTGGATGGGATGAAAAGCATCTCAGTTTTAGCCAGGTTCAGCTTCAGGCAGTGGTCCACCATCCACTGTGAATCTAGCTTTTCAATCGCTGCTCAACACATTGTGGCTTATGAATCACAATTTTGGTGTCTCGTGAGTCCACCATAGCCCACTGTCATCAGTAACTGTTCCCCTTTCGCTCCCCCTCCATTTAGAGTGTAACTCAGAGGCCAAATATGATGCCGGAGTGCCATCTGCTGGACAGCTACCAATGGCGTGTTCCATTGTGGGTCAACATCTTAAGAATTGTTTACCCACACATATATACTTAAATGCATTTACACACACTTATTTTAGCACAACAAACACACATCCACACATGCATATTTACTTATATAGTATATACTAATCTACTGTTCACGCACACAAACATGTACATAATTACATCCATGCACATTCACGCACTCACATGAATATGTGCCATGAATACACGTGTCAATCAATGCATTAATTGTTAATATTCCCTTCCAGTTCTGACAACACCAGTGGTTTAAAGAGAATCAACCACTTCACTGAATTATGGCCCTCCAGGGGTGGCACTGAAGGGACTCATCCTACAATTTGGCCCGTAAGTGCCTCAGACATACCCATATTCACAAGGGTCCTGACATAAAACATATCAATCAATGCTTGTGCAAGTATCTTACAGGACAGTGCAAGTGAGAATCACCTTGGTAATACCAAGACAGGCTTTTTCTTTCAGTCCAGGGTATGAAATGATTCCTCAGCTGTGAGGGCAAAGGTGTTTTTCACCGTTGTCTTCCAGCAAAATTACTCCCCAAAAAGTTATGAATGACCTGAGGTTAGTCACCTTCAGCCAGTCCAGTCTCTGGTCAGCTAAGCCAGGAGATCATATATTGCGTATAATAACTCTGCTTTTTCACTTGATAAGGATGGAACAGTTTTTTGTACTTTGTTCAAAAAAGGCATCAAAACGTGGTTTAAAAAAGTAACATCTGAATCCATGGGGTTTATGCGCCATCTTGCGGTGATAAGACAATCCTTTTTTCCTCTGTCGTCGGCTCTTAAGGTGGTCAGATACAACTACTTCTCCATAAGTTTGTGTGAATCTGTTGCCATTTAATGAAAACCATATATAATATTCAAAATACAGTGCTTCAATTAATTTATTATTCAGCTTTCTATAGCGAATTTCAGTTTCCCGTCAGTAAGTGATCCACAAGTTGCATTTATTATCATAAAGACATTTCACATGGTGCTTTAATCTATCAAACGACCATAAAATAAATGATGAAATATGAATATGAGATTCTTGTATTATTTTCCATGTTTAAAAGCCTTGCAGAAGAGTTCACACATTAAAACATCTCACACTGGAACTAAAAGGTTCATTCATGCAGTGTCATTATACTATTAGACCTTAAGAATATATTCTACATTTTACACACTTTTTTTTATTACACACTTTTTTTATTAACATTTGTGGGTTTCACAAAGATGCACTAGTGACAGAAATCAGAACTGAAGGAATGGAGAGCTGCGCTGTGTTCTGAACCGAGACGTAAGCTCTGTTCTGTTCTGTAGTTTACTTCCTAATCCTTATCTCTATTGATGCCTGTCAAGTTTATTACGTTTCCCGATTTATTTACTGTTAATAAATAAATAAATAAAAAAGCAAAATAAACTTTTAGATGGGTCAAATATATTCTATTGGACACACTCGTACATGAAACAAAATGCTTACGCAGATTTAATTCCAGACAAAACTACTCGAATCACATTTATGAAAGTTCCATTCTACGAATGTCTGATACACAGCATTTCAAATGCATCGGAAGGAGAGCTGGCGCGTGTAGAGAGGTGCGCGGGACATTGTCTGTATGGACAGCAGGGACCGTGTGGAAGTGTTCCACCTTAACATCTTTTGATGCAGCTTCTCTCCCCCTGGCTCTAGCCCCTCTGCCTCCGTGCAACGAAGGAACTAAGGGGGACGCCACGGAGCACAGTCCGTTTGGCAAGCCACGAAGGGTGCAGATACTCCCTGCCTTTATCGGCTAGTTGCCATCTCTGACCTGCTGTGCACCAATATCACACCCTCACACACTGCCGTGGCTGAGATTTTTTAACGCGCCGCTATAGACAGTTGGGCCGGTTAAACGTATGTGGGAATTGACAAAAAATTGCCCAGAAATCGCGGCGTGGAGTTAGCAGAGAGAAAGCCATAATCCCTCCTACTTGCTGGGTAGAAAAAACGGGTTCTCGGCCAAGAGCGTCCCCCTCCCCTATACTATGATTGATTATTATGGCTGGGTTCCAGGGTTCTACTGCGTTTTCTTTGCGCACGAGATTTCGCCTCTGGTTAGATCAAAGGGTCTCCAGGAAAGGGGTGGTCTCGCGCAGAGGGATAAATAGGGAGCCAGGGACGAGGCTGACTCTAAGGGAACAGGAGAGTGGAGAATCGTAGGGGCAGTGGAGACACTGCCACGAACTCACAGGGAAAAACAGACAGCTGCTGCAGAGACTGCATTGTTAGTTTTACTGACGCTAAATATCCTACGACTGGGGCTGGAATCACTTTTTAGAAGTTATCGGTTAACCAGCAGTTGGAGACTACAATAAGATGAAGTTTTGTCTGTACAGCAATACTTCTGTCAGTGTATGAACACAGATCAGCAGCGATATTCGGAAGAGTTTTCACTGGATATACATTTTTGTCATTTAATGTAAAAATTGAAAGGTTTCCTTTGCATTTGGAAAAGGGTCAGATTTTTGTTGCATATAGCTACAAGCTGTTACGGATTTTTTTCACTGCTTCCACGCAAATTGTATAATTTGAATTTTTCGTTCTCTCTTGAGGATTTGGCAGGGATATCATGTCGTTTTTGCGTATCTCTCTGGGCTTGGTGGCGGCTCTGTGCGTGACTACGGCGCACAGTGCATGGGAGGAGAGTACAGTTGTGCCGGTAAGGCTCGACCCGGTCCAAGCAGAGGGCAAGACCGAACCGTGGCGGACTCTCAGTGCCGAGGAGCGTGAGAAGAACACAGAGAGACGGGTCTATCAACTGTACGTCTTTGGCAAACAGATGATTTTGGACCTGGAGCCTGATCAGACCTTTCTATCGCCCGGGTTCGTATTCCAAGTGGTGGGGCCAACGGGGAGTTTGAAGTCGGAGGCACAACAGGAATTTGACAGCGGGGCTGCGTCCCAGTGCTTCTTTTCGGGCACTGTGAACTGGGAGGTCAATTCTGCGGCCGCGCTAAATCTGTGCCACGGGCTGAAGGGCGGCTTCTACCTCCAAGGAGAAGAGTATTTCATCCAGCCAGTCAACGGCAGTGACGCGGACCCCTCAGAAGGCGACCTCCACTTCATCCGCAGGAGGAACAGAGGATCGCCGGCTGAGGAGAGCAGCTCCAAGTGCGGGGTCAACGAGGAAGAGGAAAGGGTACCGGACAGCCCCGAGAAAGCCAAACAGGAGGCTTCAGCATTTGGTGAGACGGGTACTATACACTGGCCTTTTCAAGCTCTTTTTCAGTGACTTTTCAGTGATGTGTCAAATCAGAATGCCACTTTATCAAGCGTAGTTCTTACTATTAGTTACTAGGCTGGTGGGGTGAATTTCGAACATATGAATATATTTCCCATTTGAATGTGAAATACATCTGTACTGCTTTCTCACTGTCCACAAATGATCCATTACATTTGGCGAAAAAAACTTTTGTTCGCTGTCAGCGAATGCAACGTCATTGGAAGATTATTCCAAGTTATAACATATATTAATTTATTAGATATAGTGGAGAGGAAGCCGGCGTATGTTACTGAAATAAGTCGTTGAAGTACCGCTGCCTCGTGCTGACGTTTAATGGAAGGAGGACTGAGCGCTGACAGAATAAAGAGGGAGACAGGGGGAGGGAGGGAGGCAAGGAGAGGGGGATTGGGTGGGCGAGGGAGGGAGATTTAGGCTGTTGAAACGCGTAAACCCTTTCTGGTACCGCATGTTATGCAGATCAGCACTGCCAGCCCCGGCAGACATTTTCTATGAGTGGGTCTCTCCGCTCTCTCTCTCTCTCTCTCTCTCTCTCTCTCCCCTTCTTCTCAGAAAGGTCAATCGAGGAATGTAGATTTTAAGGAGGCGGAGCTGCGGTGGTGTGAACGCTGAGTCACACCAGGAGGAGCCAAGCCTAGCTTTCATAGGAATTTGTCTACAAAACCGTTTCATTTGTTCTGTTAATTTCAGCTTTGTTTTGTGCTGAGTGCATATTATGAAGCTGTTTGTCTCATTTTATTACTTTTTTGTTTTATGGAATAAACTGAGTTACCCCGCAATAACCCCTGAAACAAAGGCAGTTTTGCTCCCCAGTGAGGAGGACCTCTGTCAGGTCTAAATTAATTGTGGTGCACAGTGGTTGCTGTGAGGTCATGCAAGAGAGTGAAGGCCCCCTGTGTAGCAGTCTTTAATGTCCTCTTCCCTCATCTTGTCCCCTCAGCTCACCATCGGTCCCGTCGCTTCGTGTCAACCCCGCGCTACGTGGAGATCCTGCTGGTGGCTGACCAGTCAATGGCTGAGTTCCATGGCGCTGGGCTCAAGCCCTACCTGCTGACCATCATGGCCGTGGCATCCCGCCTGTACCGCCACCCCAGCGTACACAACTCCATCAGCCTGGCTGTGGTGAAGCTGCTGGTGGTGTATGATGAGCAGCATGGTCCTGAGGTCTCCTCCAACGCTGCCCTGACGCTCAGGAACTTCTGCAAGTGGCAGCGGCAGCACAACCCGCCCAATGACCGCAACCCGGAGCACTACGACACCGCTGTGCTGTTCACCCGACAGGTACAGCACACATATGTGCTCTCATGTATGCTCAGAAAGGTTTAATGCCAGCATGTTCGGGTATGTCACCTGATGTGTGAGTTGGATTGGACATGGCTGATATTCTGTGTCCTGTCTGTCCCCCCCTGCAGGACCTGTGTGGCGCCCACTCCTGTGACACGTTGGGCATGGCAGACGTGGGCACTGTGTGTGACCCTGAGAGGAGCTGCTCCATCATCGAGGATGATGGGCTCCAAGCCTCCTTCACCGTGGCCCATGAGCTAGGTGAGCAGAGTCAGTCACTGTTAAAGCCCCCATGGTATCAGTTGCAAAGAGTAGGTGCCCACAAGCGCTACTCAATATATTTGCAAGGGTGTGTGAACACACTTTCCCCCCTTCCCCTAACCCCGACCTTTTACCCCTGCAGGTCACGTGTTCAATATGCCCCACGACGATGCCAAGCAGTGCGCCAGCATAAACGGTGCCCACTGGGGCTCCCATATGATGGCGTCTACCCTGTCCAACCTCAACCAGCTGCAGCCCTGGTCCCCCTGCAGTGCCCTGATGGTCACCTCCTTCCTGGATAATGGCCACGGTAAGACTCCCTTCTGCCTTCTCCTTTGTCGAGACTGGTTCAACTCATTTTTTGCAGTCATTGACCTCTGACCCTCCCACCTCCCACCCCCTCACCATCCACAGGCCAGTGTCTGCTGGACAAGCCCCAGAAGCCCCAGCCACTGCCCAAGGCTCTGCCAGGCTCTGTGTATGATGCCAACCGGCAGTGCCAGCTGACCTTTGGTGAGGAGTCCCAGCACTGCCCAGACCTCAGCACCACCTGTGCCGCACTCTGGTGCACTGTCACCACCTCTGGGGGCCTGCTCGTCTGCCAGACCAAGAACTTCCCGTGGGCCGACGGCACACCCTGCGCCCCTGACAGCTGGTGCCTTGCTGGGCAGTGCCTGACCAAGACCGAAGCTGCCCGCTACCAGGTCAGTCACAGTGCCTCAGTCCTCTGGCCAGTCTGGGAGCGCAATGTAGTGAACTGGCAAAATAATATGAGACCAATTTTAATCAACAGTGATTACGTAATGATCTGTCCAGAAGACTATGATTAGTTTGTGCTGTGTCAGAAGGACTGTAGGCTGGCCTTCATTTGTCAGACTGTGATTTGGCCTGACATTGACAGCAATACCCTCTTGTGTTGCAGACCCCTGTGAATGGTGGATGGGGGGCATGGGGACCCTGGGGAGACTGCTCACGCACCTGCGGTGGAGGGGTGCAGTATTGCTTCCGGGACTGTGACAACCCTGTGCCCAAGAATGGAGGCAAATACTGCGAGGGCAAGAGAATCCAATACCGCTCCTGCAACACCCAGGCCTGCCCCGACAGTAGTGGTAAGGGACTCCCAGCTAACCATGCAGGCTCAACCCACACCTACCCTGACACAAAGTGTTAGCTGGGCTCCACTGTTGCCAGCTGATGTCACAGCAGCTGCATGTGACTGAGCACTTTGGCAGAATCTGCTGTAGCCATTTCCAAGGCATCAGGCATGGCGTGCAGCCAGGCTGGCCTTTCTCATAGAAGGCCCAACAATAGTTGGCAGAAACAGTGTGGTTTCCAGTAATGCACTGCTAAAACCAGGGCTGCTGCATTGAGCTTCCTGTGGTAACTGGTATAATAGTTGAGACAGGGGCATAGCACTGCAGCTTCTCAGGTGGATGTCTAACCTTTCTCTCTCTCTCCTTCTGCAGGTCTATCCTTCCGTGAGGAGCAGTGTCTGGCCCACAATCACATCTCCTCTCATATGTCGTTTGGCACTGGAGATAGCGTGGAGTGGGTCCCCAAGTATGCCGGTGTCTCGCCGAAGGACCGCTGCAAGCTGGTGTGCCGAGCCAAGGGGACTGGATATTTCTTCATTCTGAAACCCAAGGTGAGATGCGTTGAGGAAAACTAGAGCTAGTCTGTACAATTTGTTTCTACTGGAGGAACAACACATGAGGTAAATGAAGACAACAGTACCAAGCAACACCAGCTCAGAGTCTGTCTCTGAATTATCAGTGGGTTCTATGGCAGAAGGGGCCAAGCAGATATTAAGAATGGACCTGTACCTGAAACAATCTTGTGAGACTGACTGTCAGTGAGCATCAAGCCACTGTTATGTTGAGTGTAATGGCTCCCTGTCTCTCTGATGCCCACAGGTGGCAGACGGTACCCCCTGCAGCCCAGACTCCACGTCTGTGTGTGTTCAAGGCCAGTGCGTGAAGGCCGGCTGCGACCGCGTCATTGGCTCCAACCGGCGCTTTGATAAGTGCGGAGTCTGTGGCGGGAACAGCTCTGCTTGCAAGAAGGTGTCCGGATCCCTGGACCGAGCCAAGTGAGTCCAACTCCATGTCTGTTCACACTCTCTAATATGGAGTGTCTGTACAGTGCACTGACCCCCTCCCGGTCTCCCCCAGGCCCGGCTACCAGGACGTGGTGACCATTCCGGCCGGTGCCACACACCTTGACGTGAAGCAGCGAGCAGCGGGCGGCTCGCGGCAGGACAACAGCTACCTGGCCATCCAGCGCCAGGACGGCAGCTACCTGCTGAACGGCGAGTACCGGTTGACCACCCTGGAGACGGACATCTCCCTGCGGGGGGCACTGCTGCGCTACAGTGGCTCAGCCGCCTCCCTGGAACGTATCCGCAGCTTTGCGCCCCTCCCTGAGCCCCTGACCATCCAGGTGCTGTCCGTCGGCGATGCACCCCGCCCCCGTGTTAAGTACAGCTACTTTGCCCCTCGGCTCGCCCCCCGCCGCGCCTCCATCAATGCTATCCAGGAGGCCGGTGGCGCTGAGTGGGTGCTGCGGGAGTGGGGGGCCTGCTCACGGACATGCGGTGGTGGCGTCCAGCAGCGCCCTGTCAACTGCCTGGACTTTCAGGGACAGCCATCTTCCGAGTGCCCCACCGAGCTGCGCCCACCATCGTCCCAGCCCTGTGCCTCTCACCCCTGCCCACTGTGGCTGCTTGGCGACTGGTCGCCCTGCTCCAAGACCTGCGGCCGGGGCTTCCGCAAGCGCCTGCTGAGCTGCGTGGGGCATGACGGGCGCGCCCTTGTCCACGAGAGGTGCGACCCCAATGACCGGCCCAGGCCCCTACTGGACCTCTGCAGCTTGGAAAGCTGTTAGAGCCCCCTGGTCCCAAAGGAGAGACTCCCCGCAGGCAGGGAGACTCAGAGCACAGGCCCTGTCTCGCCGGCTAAGAGAAAGAGGCCTGGCGTGTGGTGTCTCCATCTTCACCAAAAAAGACTTATTTTTTGCTCCTTTTATTCTACCTTAGACATTTCCACAACCATTAAAAAAAAAAATATTTTTCTTATTATGAATGACTCGGTTGTCTGTGCATTCCGTCAGTAGGTGAGGAGAGGAACACGCCTCTGAGGAGCATGTTTACACAGCGTTTCGAATGCTGCCAGGACCAGTGAACTCCTCTGTTCCAGGCCCACCCCTGCAACATCATCTGTGTCAGAGACTCGTGTAGCAACACAGCCCGAAAGCAGCACAGGGCTCAAACAAAGGGGTCCCCCACAGCACTGCCACCCCTTTCCCACACAAATGCAGGACACAGGGGGAATTTGCCCACCCATCAGCGCTGTTAGCCGAGTACAAGGCTGGCGGTCTGCTCCCTGTGGCAGAGCTGAGATAAAGGAGGACATGAACACTCTCTATATTAAAGCAGACTGCTTTGGGTGTCAACGTCCTGCTCGTTTGTGTGTGTGTGTGAGAGAAAGAGTACATGTAGTACATGTATATGTAGTCTGTCTGAGCTGGACTGGACAGACAGAATTCCAGGAGGTAGGGCTGCACGATATAGCCGTCGTGATATATCGCATAGGTATTTTTAGCGCAATTACAGCTATCCCCAGAATGTGGCGTTAGGCTTCTTCCCGTATGTTTTTTTCCCTTTAGTCATACCTGGTGTGGGAGCACACTGCCAAAGTTCTGTGAAATGCTTCCGGGGCAGAAAAATATCACTTGTGTCTATATGTTGGTTAACTTACCTATTAGCTTTGAAAAACACATAGTATATGTTTTCACTCTTTATCTTTGTAGCCATGTGTTTCTATCTACCACATGGAAGCAGCATAGTGGTGTTGCTGTGATATCAACATTGAATAAACACAAGTGGCGTTTATTCCCCCGGAAGCATTTCACATGGCCTTGGAAAACTTGAGGTGTGCTCCTGCATCAGGTATGACTAAAGGGAAAAAACAAACAGGAAGAAACCTAATGCCACATACCGGGGATAGCTGCTATTGCGCTAAAAATAGCTATGCGATATATTACCACAGTTATATTGTGCAGCCCTACCAGGAGGTTGTAATATGTTTTGGATAGAGGAATATTAAAGTACCATTAGTCTTGTTTGTGTGTGTGTGTGACAGTATAAGTGAGGATATACAGTAGGGAATAGGTGTATGCCAAGGTTCCATTAGTCTTGCCACTCTGAAAGCTCCCTCTCCCCAGCTGGGTCGTCACCCCATCCCACCCCCCCCATCCGTTCCTCTTGCCCTCTGCACCCTCTGAAGTGCGAGGCTCCTGTATGCTGCACGTCACCCCACTTCCTTTTGGAGTGGGAGGGGTTCAGCCAATCAGGGATGACGCACCCACACCCATGTTCTTCCAGCCACACCCGTCCCCTTCCCTCCACGCCCATCCCTTTCCTGGCATGCCCGTTTCTCCCTGTTTCCCTCCTAGCCCATACACACTGCTATCTAAAACTCCCACTCAAGATCTGTTACCTGTAGTTTCTTTTGGAGCCATGCCTTTTCAGAGCAGCTTTTGAATGGGAGGAGTGCTCCTCTATGTCCTGTATTCGTATGCGTGTGCATGTACGTGCGTGTGCATATGTGTGCAATGGAGATCTGGTCAGGGATTCTCCTGCTACTACTTCATAAGTAAGTGTTTATTGCCTTCTAAGAAGGTATGTTTTTGAAAAGCTTTTTTGTACAGAATATCCAAACATTATTTATTTTTGTACAGTCTGTTAAATATAATCTTATCACTTATATTATTATTATTATTATTGATATTATTATTGAAATAACAGAAGGAGGTAGATTGTATAGAGTATTTATACATTATTATATATGGTTCTAGGGTTATAAATAAACTTCACACTGAATTGTGAACTTTGTTGCTTGGAGAAATGCGTCTTCTTGCAGTGCACAAACACACATTTTCTGATCCAGAATGAGACCTATTCCCATACGCTTCACCTCAGATGTAGATGAAGGAACAAGAAGTTCATGACATATAATTCTATAAATCAGCACTTCTCTTACGGTATCAACCCAAACATGAACACGAATCCTCATATGCACAAACAACCACGGACAATCTTTTCCTCGATCAGGGACATTGCCTGTAAGTGGTGATCTAGAAGCAGTTTTGTTGTTTAGCTTATAACAATTAAAGTTAGAAGTGTGGTTGGAGAATCTGGTCCTAGATCAGAATTTATAGTCAAATTCTGCCTCTAACTACGTCTCCCACCTCCGATTACGCGTGCTGCTTTTGATGGGCTGTAATATGCATTTTTACCGCTAGGTGGAAGCATGCGTTCACGTTTGTGAGTCCTCCTTTAAACAAAGAAGCAGAATTAAAATATTAAAGCATTTAAAAACGTAATTGCTCCATTGTTACTTCTATTATCAACTTAATTATTGATAAATTTAACAAATTTGCTCTGTCTGGACTTACTCTTTTCTTGCGCCAGCTTTTGTTGCCAGTTTAGTGTCACTACATTGCCCAGTTCAGAATGCTCACAGAACATTACTCAAAGGAGAAGCCAAGAATAATCTTATGTTTCTCAATACTCAAGATGTCTGATCTCCTGTGGAAATCCACCCACACCATGCTGTGGGCAGGGCATGAATCGGTTAAAATAATATGAGCCATCCCACCGCCTCAAAGGGACAGAGCTCAACAGTGAAGTGTAAATACACAGTAAGAGTCCAGCTGGGATTAATTGGTGCAGTGTATATATAATTTGGCTGATTTGGTGCAGTGTAAATATAACTGGGCTGAATCTGTGAGGTATAAATAAAACCAGGGTGAATCGCTGCATTGTATATAGTTACGGCAACGAAACGGTGTTGTTTATGTATAATTTTGGCAGATTTGTGCAAATATAATCATTAATTAATTTTCTTATCAGATGAATTGCATATATATGTGTATTACTGCCAGTGACATTGACACTACTGCCAGTGTAAGCATGAGGTAAAAAAAAAAACTGGTTTGGTAATAGCAAGTCAGTGTAAATGCATAGTCCAGCTAGGACTGCAATAGGGACAATTTCTGTCCAGAATCTGGACCTGGAGTGTGGTGAATAGGTTACAGTGCAGTGCAATGCTCATATGGCAATGCAACACTCCTGGATTCCTGTAACAACATGTGTAAGACTCAAGTTGTGTTAAACTTTTGTTTTTTTGGTATACTTAAAAAACATTGCACTGCTGCAATGATTCATGCTTGTGCCCTACATTAGTATACAAATGGTAATTGACAGTGTCATGTGTCAACTCTGAGCTTAGGCCTCCAGCCACAACACCAGGGGGTTGCTGGTCTACATCCCAACCTATACATTTATTAGCATAAAAGACCTCCTTTCCCAGTGCAACATACATAACTTTCACCTTACGCATTACACATTTTAAGGATGAATAGAAACCTAATAAGGTTATGGCAAATATGCTACCTGGGTAAAAATTTTCCACACCAAATTTGAGCAACCAAACTTTTAACATGCAAGTCAACAACTTACAGCATATATACAGTCCACACATGCAAATCAGAGATCTTAAAACATAACCAGCTGATTCCTATCTTGGTTCTCAGTTTTAGAGGGACAGACCAGAGTAAAGATGGGCCTAAGGTTCTAAACATCGGTCTACCTTTGGGGGCAGGGTGTCACATGTCTCAGCACAAACATCGGGACCACCTAGAATTCTTCTTTAACCAAAAAACGTAGTCCTCAAAGTCCCTCTTCGAATTCCAGAAAAAAAAGAGAAAAATTATCTCGTCATAAAGGGACGTCATATTATTCCAAGCTCCGGCCACTTTTTTAATATTCTGAGCTTTTTATAGAACGGACATTTCTATAATGGGGTCGACAGAGGAATACTGTAACCAAAGAAAACCAACACCACTCTCCAGCTATGTGGCTCGAACAAAACATCATTATCACTGTCATTGTTGTCTTTTTTCCCTGGGTAAATCTGATAGTTGATGGTATCCACAGACAGATTGAGCGCTCTTTGTGTTCCTCTAAAAGGTTTTCAGATCGCAGAGCGCTTCGTGCGCTCTGAGGGTCGAGCAGACTGAAAATAGAACCCTCGGGAACATGATCACAAAATACAAGGATGAAATACCAAGTCAAACACAAAATAATCTAAACTAAATATCATAATGGCCATCGTTAAATTATTTATCCAGGACCATGACAATCGTGAGCTAATTCACTGTAACTTCAATAATGACACCTAAACGTTCTTTGAACCAGATACTAGAGAGTCGTGACGGCGGAGGCGGTGTCTGCGCCTACCGGAGGAACGAGCGCCCTCCGCGCAGTAACGTCCTCGCCTCCCATTGCGGCTGTCAGGGTAATTTGAGAAAATAGCGGTAGGGGGAGGAGGAGATGAGCTGGAAGAAATTTAAGAAAAAGGAAGAGCGGAAAACAAAGAGGAGGGAGTGAGAGAAACACTTCTTGGGGTCCGGAACACGTGGAGACAGACGAGGGTGACTCTGGAACTGGAGGGTTAAATTATTTTGTATGCAAAGCTGACATTTATTCGTGACGGTCTGGGTCTTTTACTACGAAAGAACGTTTTTGTTTTGTTTTAATTTAAAAAGTTAAGTAACTTTGTCTCCCGAATAACTGATGAACGGGAATGTTAAATGCGTTTCCCTGAGCAGTAAATACTGGTGGAATTCCGGGGGTTGGGAGTCTTGGTAAAGTAAAAACGCAGTGAGAAAATGCGGGGAGGCGATACAGGGAGACCGGGGACAAGGAGCTTTAAGCCCGGGCGGGCGTTCTTGGTCGACTCGTTGCTAATTTGCCTCTTTGCCGGTAAGAAATCCTTTAGTTGTGTTACCCTATATGTCATCTATACCTGTACTTTTAAACATCGTATTGCTGGCGTTTTCCCCCATATTTGACAGATACGGTTAATACACACTGTGAATACGATAATATGTCCATAATTTATTTAGTGTAGGCTCTGTAACCTGGCACGATGTATTGTAAATTGCTGCCAAAACAATGTGGGCAAGTATATTCCCTTAGACCTTCACAGTATAAAAGTTTAGCTATTAGATACTGGTGTATTTCGATTTTAACTTTTTTTTTTTTTAATTCTCCCACATCGCGCACTGGTTGACACAGTGGCCTAAAAACGCATTATTTGAAACGTGTTACAAAGAGAATTGGAACTAGCTTTTAAAGCTGATCCATCTGCTTCCCATTCACAAACGCTCTATTGTGTACACTCATCAAACTAGAAAAAGCAGTATACCCCGTCACAGGAGGCTGTTAATGCCCAGAGACGAAGTAACCCAGAGAACGTGTCTGTGAAGTGAGTTCGTTGTTCGTTGGTGATTCACATGGTTCCTCATTAAACGCACGTATTCTTCTTTTAATCTAAAAAACGAAGCGTCTAAATCCACTAGGCAGTGACATCGGAGTGACGCTGGTGTGGGGGGTTTTCAACCGCTTTGACGTTCTCCCGTAGCCGAAGGTGAGAGGGCTTGTAATGCAAAAACTGTCGAGACCACCCAGAGAGAAGTAGCGGGAGGGACAGGGGGTTGGGGAAAACACATCAAACGCACGCACTCACAAACAGGAAAGCAGGCGCCACAGGCTGGCTCCTTAGTGTCTTCACTCACAAGCTGGCTCCTTAGTGTCTTCACTCTGGAATGGAGATCAGTGTTTAAAACCTCTATCGCTCCAAAAAAAGAAGGGGGAGCCATAGGACTGGTTTGTGTGTGTGTCTGTGTGTGTGTGTGTGTGTGTGTGTGTGTGTGTGTGTGTGTGTGTGTGAGTGAGTGAGTGAGAGAGAGAGAGAGAGAGAGAGAGAGAGTGAAACAGACAGAAAAAAGACTTCATCCTGGAGAACTGAGTGCATGTCTGCCTTTAGGAATGATTTAAAGAATGAGAAATACATATGAGCTGATCAGTAACGAGTGTCTTTTTTTTCCCCTGACTCTGCTAAATGTTTTTTCCTCATAATAGAAAATTAGGTTTTGGATACAAAACACAGAACACCTATGGAGCAGAACACATACACATACACCACACACAGACAGCTGTGCTCTGAGAGTGTGGTGATGGAGTAAAACCAGGATGATATGGAGTTTGTTGTCCCCCACTGCAAGTCTTCAGCTGGGCCTCACAGGAATAGTTCCCATATTACTTACTGTGGACTAGACCCCCCCCTCCTCCCCAAAGAGGTCCAAATTGCTGTTGTGAGTGATTGTGGAAAATCTTTTTGGCAGGGTGTGTGTTGCATATTGCACTTGTGTCCTTTTTAAATGTTGTCTCTCTTGTAGGACTTGGCGCAGCCGATTGTGATGACTGTGTAGAGTACTGCTGTGATGGGGAGCCCCCTTTCTGCTGTTCCTACTATGCCTATGTCGGGGACGTTCTCTCGTGAGTACCCCCAATCCCCCTCCGCTCCACTCTGTGACATTTTCCTGTGGGCACTTGACCTTTGTCCCTCTCCCAGAGACAGCTGTCCTCCAGCTTTCCTATCTCACTACAATGCGGTCCAAAAACATGGGTAAGGAGTCCCAGTAGAGAGGTTGCCAAAATATTTACCAAGGGTCCAGCGCAAACAGACAAGGGGCACTGACTCAAAAACAGAACAGAACAAGACTGGCGATTTAGCAGAGGTCTGGAGAGCGTGTGACTCGTGTGGAAGGTGAAGTCATGCCCCTACAGTTTGACCAAGAGTATAGTTGTCTCTCTGTTCAAGACCTCACCAAGCTAAGCATTGTCTCTTGTCAGGATTTGTGTGGAGATTTGCGTTGTGCCTGGGCCCCATTCCAGTTCAGCCCACACAGGTTTACACTGGCATGCTTAGGAAAGCACAGCAGTGGGCAGAAAATGCCATCAGCGATGGCATTCTCACGCTGTGCCCACCACAGGACCAGGGTATGGGTGCTAATGGATGTGCCTGATCCTGCAAATGGACCTGTGTGTGCTCCTCTCTGTCAGAGAGCAGAGAGCACATACATACACACACACCTTCCCTCTCTCACATGCACACAGTGCCCTGCGTTAGAAAGATTAAGATTTGGACAGTTCTCTGTGGGTGTTGTGGATACATGCGCTGTGTTTGGTCAGGTGTCTGTAAACACCAGCTATTTCCGGTCCCCGGGAACCTCTGGAGTTCCCAGTGTCAGGGCGCGACCCTCCCTGCAGGCTGTCCCTGTTCTAGAGGGAAAGGGCTATGTTGACTCAGCTGCTCTGTACTTTTCCATAGATACAGAATTACTATGTTGGATGCTCTGCTGAAATGCGTGGTTATGGGAACTGGGCAGCCATTTTGGACAGGAACAATCTTCAGGAACAAAATGTGTGATATAAGTTGAATTGATTCGTGGTTCTAGAACAGCAGATTCCCTGTATTCATCTATCAAGGACATTATTGTGGGACATTTTGACTGATCTAGTAATTGCATATCTATATAAGTAATAGCATATCTCCCACATTAATGCATTAACTATGTTTGTCACTCAGAGAAAATGGCTGGGAGGGGTGACTGATGAGTACAGGAAATGCACTATGTTTATTCCCATTTTCATAAAAACAACACATCCATGTGTGGAATTGGAGGTGGCACAAAATAAATTTTGGCATGCTTGCATGTGTGGAGGGTTCATCTCTGGGATCTGGAATTGTGTGGATATGTACTTGTGAGAAAATTTCTATTTGTGCTTATTTTTAATTTGGATACTGGTGTGATTCTTTCCCAGGGGCACAGCAATTTCGGGGATAGTCTTCGGCGTGGTGTTCCTAATGGGGGCTGTGGCCGCCATTTTCCTGTGCGTCTGCATGTGTGTGAAGAATGGGCGGGGTGCACGGGTGGGGGTCTTCAGAGCCTCTCACATTAACACCGTTTCCCATGGATACCCAGGTATGGACCCTCCCACTCTTTGAGCGCTCCACCCAAATGTTAGTTAAAAAAGACCACAAAATCCTGGTCACTGACAGTTGTGACATCGGCGGGCTTAGTTGCTGTAATGTTGGAAGTTGTACTGCAGAAATGAGGAGCACCTGCAGTGTGTCAGCATGACCACTATGTGACACTCTTCATCTTCTGAACTCAATATTGCAAAAAAAAGTCTGCGTGCACTGCACGGTACTTCAGTGTGTTTCTTTTGTAGCTTTTAGAGTCTCAGTTTGCCCTGAATTGCAAGTATTCGGTTTAAGTATTATCAAAGTAAAGATATAACATTTAAACAGAAATGTTCCAAAAATTAGCTGGGCTGCACGTGACAGTATTTTCTCAGCACTTTGAGTTTAATAGTTGTAATGCTATGTAATACATTAACAATCCTGCATTAGCAAAAGTTTATTTAGCAGTTATGGCTTGCTGGCTAGCTCAAGCTGCAGGGTGTTGAAACATAATTTCATGAGTAAGCTCAGTGACAAACATAAGGTAAACACTTATGTTGACCATACACTAGAGGACTTTGACAAGACTCTGAAAAGGCTTTTAAAAGACTAAAGTCTGACACCCTCTCACATCTAAAGACAATGTGTCATTAGTCACAGAGTATCCGCTTTGCTGTTTCTTGTTTTCTTGCTGAGAGAGCTCACCTATTGGTTGTTGACAATACTACGTCACTATTTGCATCAGCCAAGACTAAAAACTGCAATAATATTAAACACGGTTGATTTTATCGTAACGTCAAGACGAGAAAAAGACTCACTTAAAACAGCTCGAATTACCACCTTACACCAAACGATTGAGATCTCGGGAGCACGCCGCAACTCTAGCAAAACTCTCATGATTTTATTCCGACTTTGGAAATTTGTCTGCGACAGTGAAATCAATTGAAAGTCATTTGGTGTAAGGCCAGCATTGTACTCGTGGCTAATTAGCTATGTGAATGAGGAGATAGGTAGGTAACAAGCTAGGTATACATTAGCTAGCTAGATGGCTGTTTAACCCTTTAGAATCTATTTGATTCATATGAGGGGTTGATTCTTAAGCAGAACAAGAAATAGATGCATAAAATGTGCATTTATGTTTTATGCAAGGTTTTTCCTCCTTTTTAACTGATAAATGTCCTTGGCTAACAAACGTGGAAAAAAACATTTCCATGTACAGTGTGTAAGAATTCTAACTTGCAAGACAAAAAGGTGGTTCTGACAAAACAATGTTTTATTGCAAAGCAAAAGTAGTATAGCTCACAGTGTAGGCATATACTGGGTATCACAGGGTGGATCAAATACCTAGAACACAGAAATCATGACCTCTCTTTATACTCTATAAGACCCTCCCCATCAAAGAAATTTTGTGTGAAGGTGTGTATGTGAATTTGTATTCAAAATGGGTAATTTCCTGGAGTTGGGCTGGGCTTGAGATGGGACTGACAGGATAAGATAAGATAAGATTCCCCGGGCAGGGAAATTTGGAATTAGGATGTCAGTCTGATAGGATGGGTGGTAGTGTAGCATAGTGGTTAAGGAGCAGGACTTGTAATCGTAAGGTTGCCGGTTCGATTCCCCACGGGGGCACTGCTGCTGTACCCTTAGGTACTTAGGTACAAGGTACTTAACCCACAACTGCCTCAGTAAATACCCAGCTGTCTAAATGGATAACATTGTAAAAACCTGTACTTGATGTAAGTCGCTCTGGATAAGAGCATCTGCTAAATACAAAAGTATGTATGTATCTCCTAGTCCTAGGTGTAAAAGAAGCTGATCGGTTTCCCCTCCATATGTTAACTCAATCATGTCCGTGTCACCTTAGTGGTGCCGTCTTGAAAGCCCGTTGTTGTTACCCGCCTTGTATGCATAATCCTCCTACAGTGTCTGTGTGTCTGTATTCAAATCATCATCCCAGAACATTGGGGCCCATCTACTACTTTTCCTTAAAAGTGTTTATATAAACCCCTTAGTTGAATAAAATAAATATATGCCTCTCCTTAATTATGAAAGTCATGGTGCAATTTCTAGGGCTACATATTGGCTATGATGCCATACCAGAGCCAGATTCCTTAAATAAATTCTTGGAAACATAAAATAACAGTTTGACTTATATTACTTTTGTTGCACCTCCATGATATTTGACTCTGTGTAGTCTACAATGCTGTAGTGTAGTAACTCTTCCTGTTCTCCCTGTCCTAAGACTCAAGATGCTTGATTTTTTTCCTTTGACAGGAGGCAACATTTTCTTATTTCTGCTATGTTGACCATTAACCAGGTGCTTGAAATATTCTACATGGTAGTTGCTACAGTGATTAATATCAGATACAAGATTCACATTTTAAATCATTTGAAAGTAGCTTCTTTTTAGGTTATTTTGCACCATTACACTCTTCAGTAATTGCATTATGTGATTGAAACCAAAATGAATCCTGTAAGTGAACTTGATTCTTTCAAGAAGAGAATTTAAATGGTATTATTATTTGAATGATTATTTCGCAGTGTTTTTGATCACTGAATGCAGTTAATTGTTATATCAGGACCTGATAAATGGAATGCATTGTGTAATGTATTGGGGGACAGGTAAAGCATTGCCTTTGCATGGCTCAAATTTAATTCCACTTATTTCCTTCATAGCTCAGTGGTTTAAATGATGGTTTTAATTGATCTCTCCTTCTAGGACCTCCCCCACCTTATAACTATGACTACGAGATGAATCCCCATGATATCCTTCCACCTCCATATACCCCTACCCCACCCAGGACTGCCAACTACTCTCCACCCCCTCCTTACCCCGGCTACACCCGCAAATAGCCCTGACTGGGCAGGAGTTCAAGCATGCTGGGACACGGAAGTCAAAGCACACGGATGCAAGCATTTATAGAGTGAGCCTGAGGAGCTACCAGGAGACCAAATATGACTGACCAATGACCTCTGCGCATCTATGGGGACGGGAGGAGAAGAGCAGGAATTAAGGGGTGGGGAAATGACCTCCCAGAAAGGAGAAGAGAGCCTGACAAGGTAGTAGGGTCCCCCCCCCCGGTTTCCCTCACAAAAGGCAGCTCTCTACCCTGACCTTGCCCAGGGGGGAGGACCCGGGTGGGGGTGTAGCAGATGCATCTCACAGGAAGAGCAGTGTCTGTCTGCCCGCGCCATGTGTCCCTGTGCGTCACCGCCCTGCTGGCCCAGGGGCCTGGCCTCCTACGCAAAGCCTGGAGTATTTATTTATTTATGTATTTATTTATTCCTCCCTGCTAGAGAGGGTGAGTGCTAGATGGAGAGGCTAGATAATGAAGATGATGATGCCCATCAATGATGCAAGTCCCAGAAATGACGGAAGGGAACGGATGTGGGAGCTGCTGTGAGATTGCATTTCCTCAGTCACACCTGGAGCCAAAACCAGTTACTCAACTAACTGGAGGGCAGGGGTGCACAGAATGCCCATGGAGAAACCCCCCAGCCCAGCTCCTCATCATCTGTGACAATCTTGCACTTTCATGTTGTTTCCTGCTTGATAGTGATGCGTGGGTCGACCCATAACCTGCGGGTCCCGTGGGTTGACCCGCGGGTCGGGCGGGTTCGGGTAAGCTTACTAGAAAATATCACGGGTTCAGGCAGGTCGGGTCAAAAAGTGACAAAGCAGCGTTCCGACTAAGTTATAAATAACTTACAGAAACATTGTGTGCAATAGTTAGGCTCTCCGAATAGCGTGCTCCGGGCTAGGCTGCGATTACTAGTCCACCTTCCACCTTCTCTTCGTCTCTCTCTGTCTCTTTCTCTCTCAAACACACACACACACACACACACACGCACCGGAGGGTGCAGGTCCTCTTATGCACTGGCTGTCAATAATCTGCATTACCGAACTATAAAGCAGAGGTGGGAAGTAACGAAGTACAAATAGCCTACTTCGTTACTGTACTGAAGTAGAGTTCTCAGGTATCTGTGCTTCACTTGAGTATTTATTTTTCTGACAACTTTTTCCTTTTACCCCCTACATTTTAACACAAATATCTGTATTTTCTACTCCTTACATTTTCAAAACAGGCTCGTTACTTTAGTTTTAATGCATTTGAGGGGAATTATCGATTATTTTTATTTTGCATCATTGCGCGCCTTCCCAACATCAAGACCGATTTTAACATAAATGGATGGGACAATAACACATAGAAAAGACGATCCCTTGGTGTATCCATCGGTGCATATCACGCACGACAGATGTAACAACGAAAACGACGTAAAGACGTAACAAGTAGTGGTGTTCAAAACGATTCTTTTTAGTGATTCGGTTCCGTTTGTTCAGTTCAATAAAATGATTCGAATCTTTGACTCACTGATTCGTTCATTTCCATATCCGGTCGGGCAGCATACACGAATCGGTAAATAGTTTTATTGCATTTTAAAAGTTACTCTACATTGTTCCAAACATCATGTCCATTATTAGCCTGCTCTGCGGCAAAACAGCACGTGTGAAACCAAATGTCAATGAAATTAATAATAATTAAATCGTAATATTCATTACGTGAAACTGCACCATGCTATTCAAACCACGCTTATATCCGAAGCGAATAACTTCGTTTTACAAGTTTTGAACTAACCCATCCCAAACATTTTAATATACTTGTAGGCCTAGTCAGTGATGTCATATTTTTATTTGTTGTTAATGTAGACATAGTATGCTACAAATGTGATGCATAGGCTTGTGCATCACATTTCTGTTTTGTTTTGTAGCCTACTATGTTGATTTGTCAGTATTTATTAATAAGGACTTTATTGACGTTAAAAGGAATTGTGATGTCAACATTAAATACATCGTAGCCTATGTAAAATTGCAGTTGTGATAAACAAGAACTGTGATCCATTGTGCGCACCTAAAATATGCTACTGCTAAAAACATAAATATAACATAATATTTCAGGTAGATGAGCAAAATAATATTTAATAATATGTTTAATTCCTATAATAATGTCACAAAAGCGCTCTGATTCCTTTTGTATCGTCACAGTCAATGGCGGATGTAGCCCAAGCCTGTTACACTGAGAACTAGCGATTCTGGCAACACGTAGTCACCAAGTCTTCATAGTCAGTGCATCTTTGGAGTCCGAACGAACTGGTGAACTGAGGACTCACAGTTCCTTTGAGTCCGAACGAACTGATGAACTGAAGACTCACAGTTCCTTTGAGTCTGAAGGAACTGGTGAACTGAGGAACTTGTCAACAGTTCATCAGGTCAGTAGGTGGAGATTAGAGTCTTTGTAGTCTTCTGCATTGTCCATCATCAGCTGTGCCGAGATGGCCAGTGGGAGGTGCTTCGAGAGTTTTAGCATTTCAGCCATTGGCTAGTTGTTGTCATGAACGTACTGCTGATACAGTTTTGTGATAGGCTGCTTCGTGGACAGACCGCATATCTAATATCCACTGGAGGGAGAGTTATAGCTGCTATGCCAGCTAATCAGCACGCATGTTTGCAAAGAGAAAGGAACAAATATTTTAGACTAGGGATTCAATACACTCAGTTCACCTCAAAGATTCGTTCAAAAGGATTCGTTCGTTCACGAACTGCACATCACTAGTAACAAGGCGAAACAGACAAGAAAGGGAGACTCGACCGTGGAGAAAAGGCGTCTATTGAATGTGATGTCCGTGACAGGGAGAACTAGTAGCGACATGGATGAAAGTGAACCTGACAACATTGCCGATGGAGCAGATTCAGAGCAGCAAGACATTCCCCAATCATGGCCTTATTTAAGAGAAATGTTAAAGTTCACCGTTAAGATGTGAAGGATGCATCGTTTGTGTGTGTGAGAGAGAGAGTTCATGTCTTTAATGAAGGGTTACTTGTTTTGCTGCTATTCAACAATAAAGAACACAGTTTGGAACAATGTGTCTGTTTATTTAGTAGCCTAGACCCAGACGCTAGTAGGCTAAGATACAATAGGCTATGCCTTGCGATCAATGTATTATGCTAACCTTTGGGCAAACAGCCCAAAAACGAAATAGTGCAACACTGCTCACTTTGCTGTAGCCTGCGGTGGCTCATGTAAAACCTTGTTGCCTACATGAGTGTCTGTCCTTTTTGAAACGTGCACTAAATAAGAAAACGTTATCTCTTACTCTATGATATGGATGCCATCGCTATACAGGCTAAAGTTGGCAGTTTGCGGGTCGGGTCGGGTTCGGGTGGTCGATTAACGCATATTTTTGCGGGGCGGGTGGTGCGAATTGGCTCTCATAACGAGTCAGGTGGGTGCGGGTATTAAAAAACCCTGACCTGCGCATCACTACTGCTTGAGAAAAAACTATGCTATTATAGGTCCTCAAGTGAGAGATGACGCTGTTTCACTAGCTGTAACATGCTGTACCTGAAGGAATTTCCCTCTACCCTAAAGGATGATGGGTGGATTTAGCTAAGGGTGTGTTCTTTGGATCAGTTCCCTGGTCTTTGTAACATCTCAATAGCTCATCCTTTTTATTGGGGTCACCGCATTAGCCGATTTACATACTGCAAATGTCAGTCATTTCATGCAGAATTTGCACAGCTTTGATCCAATAAAATGAACCCATTATTATTCACTGGCTCTGATGTGGAGGTTCAGGTGTTGTCCTTGGCTTATACTGCCCTGGTTGGACCTCTGTATCCATGAGGAAGGAAGGAAGGAAGGAATGAGAACCTAAATCATCTGTCAGTTTTGCATTTTCTACCATTTCTTCTATGTAAATCCTCCAGAGATTGCATATTTAAATTAATCATGTTTGTCCTGATACTCATGTGAAATAAAGTATCTGTGAACAGTCTTCTATATATATATGCTGTGTTTTTGGTGCACTGTAGAATGTCTGTGTTAGATACAAAGAGAGTGTGTGTGGTGGACAGTGTGATGTAAGTTGTCTGAACACCAGAACTATGATGTGATGACAGAATCAATGCCAGCGCGTCCATATAGACCAGCATTTCCCAGACCTCTCCTGGAGTACCCCTTGTCCTGCATGTTTTAGATCTCTCCCTGCTCCACCACAGCTGATTCAAATGATCAGTTTGTTATTAAGCAGCTTCAGGAGTTCACAACAAGTTGATCATTTGAATCAGCTGTGTTGGAGCAGGGAGAGATCTAAAACATGCAGGACAAGGGGTTCTTCAGGAGAGGTTTGGGAAACGCTGATATAGACGAATCCGGCGACCGATTTGTGGGGGCTGCCATTACTGCGGTGGCAAGTCTGTGTGCTGCTGCCTGCTGACACTGACAGCAGCATGGCTAATTGGATTGGCGACGTAAGGCAGTGGCCCCCAGTTAATGATGAAGGTACCTTATATGGACCATCCGCCACATTTCAAGTGTAAATTAATACTAACGTACTAACGTCACTGTACTAGCTAGGTAGCATAATCATTTACAAGTTGCATTTAACCATTACAGACCAGTTACATTAGTAAAAAAAAAAAAACATACAAATTTATGGGGTTTTTATAGGCATTCAAGATTATTTCATTAATCACATGGCATGTGATGTGCAATAAAATGCCAACTACAGATCACTCATAGAAGGTCAAAATTACCTGAGCTCCAGATGGGTTGGCCAAATATTGCACACTCTACCAGATGATGAACACATCATTTTAAAAGGACCTGTCCGATACTCACAGTCCATTAACAACTATCATAATGTTGAATTAACTCTGCAGAGGAAGGATGGCAGTTGTAGGTGTGAACTGTGACTGTATGGCCAACAGAGGGAAGTGCTGCAGTCATACAGTTGGAGCAGCTCAGAACAGCATCTCTGCAATTTTGAAGTAATTTGCTAACGCCAGCTACCCTGAGCTAGTGTGGCTTTGGGGTTTTATATTCATGATCTGTCCAGCAGCAGGCTAATCACGTTACTAGATATGTTTCTCATAATGTGTTTGTAATGTTTTCTTAAAGTGTCAGGTAAAAATAGGGCCACAAATGAGATCTCTGTGAGAGCTCACTGCTACCGCTCTATGAAGAAAGCAGAGACGCCACACCAGCTGAGAGTAGGACTAGTAAATTAAATGTCACGTTCAAAGTTCTGTTGAACATGAGTTCTTACTCTTCTAATGTTACCACACTTAAGCTTCGATAACCACAGAGGCAATGCTATTCATGATAGCTGAAACAGTGGTAATGCAGTTACAGGATAGCTGAGGATAGCTAAGTGGAAATTGGCAAGCTTTCTAGTTGGTCTGTAATACTGTAAACAAACGGGAGTTTATTTTAGAATTTGAAGATTATGACATTAGTAGTTTTACCTTACGTGATGGCTGCAAAAGCAGAAAATATTTCACTTACTCAGCTATTCTTCTATCCATTCATGTTCTATGTTCGAAACTGTCCTGTCATCTTTACTTCTTTGTAAACATCCCTTACAAAACATTACTGCATTACTGCAGCTCAACAAACTGAAGTCATGCTGCAGTAATGGTACAGTAAAACGGCATCAAAACTGCATTTTTTTGCAGTTCATATGCAGGAAATGCAGTATTTTGGACACAAAAAACTGCATTTACTGCATATTCTGCAGTAAAACTGCAGTTTACTGCAGCAATGCAGTATTTTGGACACGAAAAAACTGCATTTACTGCATATGAACTGCAAAAAATGCAGTTTTGTCTTTAGGAAAGGTATGGAAACTTAGCACAGAGTTACATTTAGCAGATGCTGTACATAGCGGCACACAGCAGTGGTGGCTAGAAGAGCTGTCCTGCCGTCTTTGAAATGACACTAAATGACATTTAGATGTCATTATGATATTATGCACACGAATCGAAGTAACATAAATAAACAACAATAACATTAGCGGAGTTTAGGCTGTTTGGCGACCAGCATTCCTACAGAATTCTACGGTCGGCGGAAGGAACCAAGCGACCTGAGCTTTCACCGGAAATACGTCATGCGCAGCCGTGCATATAGGGCGGCACTTTAGGGCGGCAAAATGTCGGCCAACCAGGGGCCAACTATTCAAAAAATATACGAATTGCTGAGGAATGTGTCAATCACGCTGCACCTGCAGCAGCCTCCCTCCCCCGCCTCCCGCCGACCCGCCCCCAGCTCTCACGAGTCATGACTGAGGATAAGGAAAGCAGCATGTCTAAATGACCGAAATTATCTGGCTGCGAATATAAAAAGAGGAGACTATTGAAGGAGCAAGTACTTCCAGAAACAGAGGGATTCGTTGTTAAAATATATTGGTCCCGGGAGTGTTAGCACAGATGACGCCCCTTCAAATCCACCACCGAACCAACCCAGTAAACATGGGGTGGTTGGGCCAACGTTGGCTCATGGTTATTATGGTTGGCGACTGTCACCGTCTGCTGCCAACGTTGGCACACTGTTGGGATGCCACTTTAGCCCAACGGCCGTATAATCATCATGAGCCAACATTCGTACAACGTTGGACTACCACTCTACCCCAACCATCGCATAACCGTCATGAACCAACGTTGGCACTCCGTTGGCATTGTGACTTTTACCCAACCATCGCATTTTCGCAGTTAATGTTCCTAACTGGCTAACTGGTCGCGAGGTCATTTTTTAAGTTCAACTGAAAGTGTGCGAGGCAGCTCTCAGTCTCACTCTGAAGAGAAGAAAAGCCGCATCTGGGTAAGTACCTTATAAAAATTGTCTTATATTTCGTTAAATAAATACACGTATCATGTCTAATTATGTAGCCTACAGTTTGAATTGGGATGGTTACTTTAATATATGGTATTTATATATTTATTTGTTGTTGTATGTTGGTAGTTTTAGCCAATTTTAGTGAGATAGATTTACATAACGTCACCTGGTTCTGAGGTAAATTAGCTATCGTAGGTATTTAGCTCTTTTAGCTAATCCCACACTGTTTGGTTAGCTAAGGCTACGTTTTTTATTTCATACAAACGGTGAAGTGGTTAACGTTATAAGGGTGTCACAGATATTCAAAGAAAATATTCCATCTGGCCTCATTAATTTTTATGACAGTGGCTGTAGTATCTAGATAGCCCGCACCATAGCGCTATCAATAAGATACACTGCGCTAGCTGCCTACTGCTTCACCAAACAGCCGCCGCTAGCTGTCAAAGTTTGCTTATGGTAAACCTAGGTTAGTTTCATATGGTTAAATTGCAAAATATAGCTTAGTTTAGTGAATAAGTGCCGTTTTGGCTACAGTTCGCCACGTCGCGAAAACACAGTAACTACACTGTTAAAATAGCGTTTAGAAACCCTTAAGCGGGGTTGCGCGGTTAACTGACACAAAACATTATTGAGTCATTATTTTGTTTTTGTCTTGAAGGAGCTGTGCGGGCAAACGTCAAAACGCCACAGATGCCGACATCTGTACATCAGCGAAGAATTGGCTGCGGTATGCTAAAAACCGTGACGGAGGGAGGAAGGCAAGGGCGTAGGTTTGGTCTCAACAAGTATTGGCAACTACTTTCAATGGAAAGTAGCCTAGCTAAAGCCTGCTCGAAAAGCCGCTAAATGTCGCTAGATGACGCCATGTGCTAATTAGCATATTTGTGACGTCATCGCGTTGTATTTGCATTCTGCCTAGTGTCAGATGATGTCAGCCCTTTACATCAGGTTGCTTCTCTCCTACTCTCTTTGCTCACATACACTGTATTTTAATACAGCCGAATTCCCAATAAAGCTGTTCTCATTTACATATTTTTCTGTGTCTGTTGTCAGACAACGGGAGGAGTATGAAATAGTGACTGAAACACGGCCCATTAAGACTACATGTTAACCAGCAGTCACTTCCAAGCAGTTTCCAAGCTGCTGCTCTGCACTGCTAAAATTCTGATTTTATAACCGTGACGTCGTCTGACAAAATCACCATACACATAATTT
Source organism: Megalops atlanticus (assembly GCA_019176425.1). Taxonomy (NCBI): domain Eukaryota; kingdom Metazoa; phylum Chordata; class Actinopteri; order Elopiformes; family Megalopidae; genus Megalops; species Megalops atlanticus. Next base: position 37,095,533 of record CM032886.1, on the reverse strand, counting down.
AAAGACAACAGCTGTGCTGTGATTTTGGCTATATTTACATGTAAAATGATCACTCAGAGATAAAGTTACAAGCGACAGAATATCTTTATTATTTTTTCTCTCACACAGCCTGTCTGGGTAACAAACCACAAGAAGGATGTTCCGTTTTAGTGAGTGATAAGACAGTGATAATGGTCAAAACGATCAAATTAAGTTGTTTAAGTTAAAACGAAGAAGGAGCAAACAATACAGATTAGTGATTGGTCCTTGGCAACACTGTTTGCACATGCACAGCTCATTCACGTCTATGTCAGCTGCCATGCTGAATGTGCTGCTCCGTCTCTCTGCCACTCAGTGAACAGAGTAGACGCAGAGAGAGGTGTGCCTCTCGCTCGCGGGGCAGTACTGGCCACTCTCTTCTATGGAAAGTAGCTAAAGTTTGTCCAAAAAATCGCTAGATTTGTCGTTAGGTGCTTTTTTGAGAAAAAAGTCGCTAAAGGGGTCCGAAAAGTCGCTAAATCTAGCGACAAAGTCGCTAAGTTGGCAACAGTGGTCTCAACATTGGCAGGGACACAACAACCCACCCCTACCCCCCACATCCACCCCCAAAAAAAAAAAACAGAGGACTGTTCAATGCTGACAACTGAATGGTTTATTAACATATAAGATCTGTAATTACATTTCTGTATTTACATTTAAATAAAAACTATACACAGTAACAGATCAAAGACTAAAAGAAAGTAAACTTTAGGAAATTACTTGTTAACGGAAAAGAGAGAAAAAACATAAAACAATATTTTTGCATCCAGCATCAACATTTTTATATTCAGTAGGCCTCCCAGTTTCAGTATATTACCTCATTTCGTTTTCTGTTGTGTTTCCTGCATACAAAGTAATTCATTATTGGTGACATTTTTATGGGATTTCCAGATTGAAATTCAACTCATAATTTGATATATCCACCCATTTTATGTTTACTCCTGCAAGCAACCTGACTGCTAGCCTACAGATGACAGAAGCCAGGGTTAGGTTGCTAGTTCGCGCTAGCTAACATGGTTAACTAACATCAGCTGACATTATTTTCCACAGTGGAAAGGCTGGTGACGTTAGGTAGCTAGCGGGTTTTCATTTTAAATCAACGTGACTACTGGCTAGTTAGTTTACCACCTTTTACTTATGCTCTGGGTGGTGAAAAAGCTCCTGATGTCCCTTCTCTTTTTTGGTGGCATGATATCTATAAAGTACAAAACGTGTTGGCATGGACAAAAGCTCTACATTGGCATGGACAAAATTATGTTATGTGTGCTGTGCAGTGCAGGCAATAGAGAAAAGGGAGTAAGTCATCTGAAAGACTAAATTTTCACCCATGCTTGAGGTATGGACTGACAGCCCTGATAACTTACCGTTGTCAGCACACTGATCATCTCTTGCCTCCTCTGTGTCTGGCAGTAAGTATGATATTTGCACGTGACGTGAGCCTTCAGATAGCCCCTCCCTTTCAGCCAATCAAATCCTAGCATGCCTAAATTGGTCAACTTGGAGATGTAGCCTCTGGGAGGGCACATCCAAATTATCTAATATGACTTCACTCCAAAGATAATGTGTACGAGTTCCCTCAAATATTGGTAGGGACAATACTGTCCTCCCAAAATATTGGTAGGGACATGTCCCTACCGTCCACATGCAAACCTACGCTCTTGGAGGAAGGCAAGGAACACAAGTTTTATTTAAGTTTATAAAAGTAGCCTACTGTGTTTTAAATGCAGTTGTATTCTAAATAGTTTTTAAAAAGTAACATATATTTTGTCATTTGTGTTTTTGTGTATGTATTTTGTCATGGTTCAGCCTGTTAAATTGTTTCAAATACATTTCTTTTTAAGTTTGTTTTAGCTATTTATTCAATTTTAAAATCCTGTTAATGTTTTATTAGAATGTTTTTAATAAATTGGTTTTCTTAATTATATTTTTGTCATTTGTTCATGTGAACTTAGTCTAATATAGGCTACTCGTTTCCTCTCTTTGATATCTCCAACAACTATGTTAAAAGTGATACAGAAGACCAAAACAGTATGGTGTTATGTTACTCTGAGGCCACCGTATTGTTGCCGTAGTTACCAGGTGATGTGAACGAGTATCGGAGTGGCTGAACTTACTTGTGTAGTGTGAGAACACGTGCGGTAAAGTCTTCAAAAACGAGCTCCAGACTCCGTCTTTGTGTGATAAAGACTCAACAAAGAATTGGCGACAAGGTACGACAAGCTTACCTGACTTTTTTTTCCCTCACGACAGAGTGGAAACTTCAGGCTTGTCATTCCATGATGCTACGAGACTGACTAGCCTAGCCGGTTGATGCTTCTCTTCTCGTGACGGGGGAAGGAGGAAGAAATCAACGAAATGGTAAAAAGGAGGTTTTAAGGCAAAAAACCATGTGGTTTACAAGGAAATTCAAAGAGAAATGGCTAATTATAGAACGGGAGTGTTTGGAGAGTTTGATGAAACAGTAGAGCAATGGAGCTCATACGGGGCGATTCGATTTCTTTGTGTTAGCCAACGGGATTACTGACGAGGTGAAAGTGGCAACTTTTCTCAGTGTAATTGGCGCTAAAACCTACGGCTTGCTTAGAAGTTTAGTTCAGCCTCAGAAACCTGGTATTAAAACCTACAATGACATTGTGAGGATACTGGAGGAGCACTTTTCTCCAAAGCCACTTGTAATAGCGGAGAGGTTCCGATTCCATAAACGTAATCAGGAGGAGTCTGAGTCCATAGCCTAATACGTAGCTGTCCTAAAGAAGTTAACAGAACATTGTGAGTTTGATGCAGCGCTAAATGACACAATTCGTGACAGACTAGTGTCCGGTTTATGCAGCGAGGCAATACAGAAACGCTTGCTCACTGAAGCCAACCTAACGTTGCAGAAAGCAATTGAGGTAGCTGTGTCCGTGGAGTTGGCAGCCAAGAAGGCTCAACAGTTGGAAGCAGCTGCACACATGCACAGCATGGAAGCTGCACAGAATAAAGAAAAAGGAAGGTGCTATTGTTGCGGCAAAATAGGTCATTATTCAGCTGCCTGTTATCACAAAGATGTTAAATGCAGGAAATGTGGAAAGAAGAGACACATTGAAAGAGACTGTAAAAGAAAGAAAGAGCGCATGCAAATGAAAAAAAAAAAAAAAAACAGAGACCTGACAAGACTGTGACATGGAAGTCTAAAAAGAAAAATCTGCATGCTGTAAACGAAGCCTTACCACAAAGCAACGACACTGAGTCTGATGAGGGGTTCCCAGTTAAGGTGCTAAGAGTAGAAGGTAAATCTTCACCATACAGTGTTGTACCATTGCTAAATGGAAAGCCCATTACAATGGAGGTAGATACTGGAGCGACTGTGTCACTGATATCAGAAAAGCAGTTTAAGGAATGTCTAGATCACCTCTCACTGAGACCAGCTAACATAATTCTGAAAACATACACAGGTGATGCAGTGCCTATGCTGGGCAAAGTGAATATTCAAGTAGAGCTAAATGGACAGAAAGCTAGGGTTCCCATCTGTGTAGCCAAGGGCAGTTTTCCATCACTGATGGGCCGGCCATGGCTAGAAAAGATTCGCTTGGACTGGACAAAGTTGCACTCCATCTCAATGGAAGAATGCTGTACTAAAAAAGTATGCTGCTGTCTTTGATGAAAAATTAGGAAGCATGAAGGGAATCACTGTGAAGCTCAAGGTGAAACCAGGAACACCGCCCAAAGTCATGAAAGCAAGTAATGTTCCCTATGCACTGAAACCTCAGGTTGATACTGACATTGAACAGCTGGTCAAGATGGGTGTGCTTTATCCAGTACCTCACAGTGAGTGGGCAACTCCACTGGTACCAGTCATGAAACATGATGGCTCTGTGCAACTATGTGGCGATTTCAAGGTCATCATGAATCTCGCACTGATTGTTGAACAGTACCCACTTCCTGTTATCCAGGATCTTTTTGCTGGATTATCTGGAGGAAAGAAATTCAGCAAGCTCAATTTGAGTCAAGCATATCTGCAAATGCAGGTTGATGAAGAATCACAGAAACTCCTAACGATCACCACACATAGAGGTCTTTATAGGTTCTCTCGCTTAACTTATGGAATCACATCAGCGCCCTCTCTTTTCCAGCGAGCAATAGATCAGATTCTAAGTGGCCTACCAGGTGTCCAGTGTTACTTAGACGACATCTTAGTAACGGGGAAAGACGACGAAGAACATTTAGAGACAAGGTGCTGGAAACACTTGTGCAGTATGGCCTGCGTGTTTGCAAAGACAAGTGTGAATTTTTCAAGAAATCAATTGAATATCTCGGGCATGTGATAGATGCTGAGGGCCTGCACATAGCACCATCGAAGGTGAAAGCTATAGCTGAAGCACCCGTCCCACAGAACATTGCCCAGTTACGGTCCTTTATTGGGCTTGCTGAACTACTATGGAAAGTTCATCCCACGTTTGGCAACACTGCTGAAGCCTTTGCATGAACTCCTTCATGAGAGTCACACATGGAAGTGGACAAAGGACTGCGAGGAGTCATTCCAGAAGGCCAAGGCAGCTTTGACCGTGTGACGGAGAAAGAATTCTCCGAACAAACAGGCGCATCCGCCTCACTATGAGGAAGCGGGGGAGTGCGGCAGTACATGTATTTGCGTAATGTTAAAATAATACACAGACTCAAGGTTCAAGGTTGTCTTTATTGTCGCACTATGGGTAAAATGTTTTGCAGCCAGGGTGACATCCAACAAAATACAAAAGGACAACATAGACAACAACATCAGCACACTAATCGTGGTACAGTACATAGTACAACTAGTACAGGGAATGGAAGTTCGTACCAGGATAAAAATAAATAAATAAGCCGGTGTGCAAATGTACAAATGTGCAATGTACTGGGAAGGAAAATTCATATTAAGTACAATGTGCTAGAGAGCAAATATGCAAGAGTGCCAGTGTACAGGTGGTGCAAAGAATGCAAGCCAGACTATCTGCTATTAAGCATATCAGTTGCGCTAGGGATGAAAGAGACACAGAGTCTCTTAGTCCTACAAACAGTAGCCCTGAAACGCCGACCTGAGGGCAATAGCACAAACTCCCTCTGGAGTGAATGGTCCTGACAATTCAATATAGTGTAAGCCCTCCTAAGGACCTGCCTGTTATAAATGTCCAAAAGCTTGGCATGACTCCCACCTGAGATCTTACTGGCCATATTAACAAGACTTCCAAGTCTGTACTTATTGGACAGATTTAAGTTACCAAACCACGCAATAATACAAAAGGTTAAAACAGATTCGATAAAACTTCTATAAAAGAGAGTCATCATCTTAGTAGAAACGTTAAAAGAATTCATTTTTCTCAGAAAATAAAGTCTTTGCTGGACCTTTTTGAGGCAGCATTGACATGGGAGTCAAAACTGTGTTTGTTGTCAAGAACGATGCCCAAATATTTATAGCTATCCACTAGGTCAATGTCAACACCCTTTATAACAGTAGGCAGAGTGCATGGTTGTGACTTCCTGAAATCAATGTACATGTCTGTTGTTTTTGACACATCGTTTTTGACTCAGTTTAAATAGCATCCGTTTATTTCTTCAGCTAGCAATGTCGTGTTCAGTCCTGCAAAAGGAAAGAAGATTGTTACAACAGGGTATAGGATGGTTACAACAATGTTGTTTGGATTGTTTGTTTGTTGTTGCTCGGATTTCCGTTAATGTAGCGAACACGAGCGTTTGTTTCGGGTGCACACGAAACAAGCAATCGCGTTTGCTAAGATAACAGACAGCAATTATGATTGTTACTTTAAAACAAAATGTGATAATTGCAATTAAGTTTGAAATGACTCACCTGTGGGGTAGAGCTGCCACCGGGAACAGGCAAAAGGAGTGCATACTCTGATCATGGGAATTATATAGCATTGTGGGTAGCGTAGTTGCCATCTGGTGAAACGTGAAAGGGGGAGATTGTGCTGCCAATGTAAATTTTATCCCGCAATATGTTTATTTGGAACAAAATGTGGGTTTGTCAATGTAATGTATGTATTTCATTAGGGGATGAATCATTGTTATAATTTTGTGCTCTATTCATGGAAGTTGATTTTAATATTTTGACCTAGGTAATAGGTTAGTCCAGGGCCGGGCTCACACTATTTAAGCACCCGAGTTCTGTCATTTGTGGGGAAAAGAAGGCTGTAAGAGAGCATAGACTCTGAGCCAGTGGAAGAAGGAGGCACCTGGGAATAATTGCCCGGTGTTATTTGTTTGTTATTGTAAATAGTTACTTCTTTTTGTTTGTTTGTTGTATAGCACAATTAAACGTCTTGTCTTCGTTCACCCCACTCTCTGTTGTCGTCACCTAATTGCCGCTCGCCGTCCCATCACAGACCGACAGTAAAGTCCTGACGCATTTCAATCTATCGCTACCCATCCAGCTTGCGTGTGACACATCACCATATGGTGTTGGGGCACTTTTATCACACATTCTGCCTTCAGGGGAAGAAAAGCCTATTGCATTTGCCTCAAGAATGTTGAGCCATGCAGAAGAGAAGTACCCCAGATTGAAAAATAGGCTCTGGGTATCATCTTCGGAATAAAAAAATTCCATCAATACCTTTTTGAGCAGAAATTCTGCTTACTGACAGACCATAGGCCTCTGATTTCCATCTTTGGTCCTCAAACAGGTATACCATCTGTGAGGATGGCAGTCAAACAGGGGAGCCGACAACAGAAATAGGGTGAAGAGAACTAATTATTTTATTAAAGTGCCCAAAGAAAAAAATTAACAAACTAATAATAACAAAAAGTGGTTAACTGCAAAAAAAACATGAAACATGAGGCAATCAGTCCCCAAATGTTTCCACCTGTGTGCTTCAGCCAGGTCTCAACTCAACCTCAGCCTTCCCCTTCTCTGATCCAGATGGAGGGCCTTAAATAAGCTTACCCCCCCTTAGACCCTACCATTGTTAAGATTACAATCAATTAACTAAGGAGAAACAATAAAAAGCTGAATTCTCTACCTAACATACATAACATGAAAATACAGAAACAATAAATTCAACATACACATTTATCCCACTACCAATATAGTAAAATTATGAAAACAATTCCCCCCTCGTACCACACCAATGTGAACTACACTTCCCACAATGCATAAAACCACCATGTTCAGTGTGGTGCACTCCTTTGCAAACGCCACCAGACGCACAAGTGAGTACGACCGGGATTTCTTTAATACTGTAAGTTGGATAAATGACATACTGTATAAAGTCCAAACATAGCTTACTGTTAATACAAAATAACGTGTGCACCCATTAAAATGTATATATACAGTTCGCTAATGTACCACGGAAAAAATGTAAAGTATTATTTTAACTTTTTATTTTTTTATGTAAACCCCCCAGAGCTCATTCTACTGCTTATTACGGTGTATAAATAATAATGTATCCAGTGACTTTAACCAACCAATAACGAACATGAAATATACCATGGTTTAGTGTATTTGCAATATTTCAATTCTATTTTAGATGGCAGGCGTTTTCCCTCGCTTCCTCATAGCGAGACGGATGCCGAACTTTGGGACGGAGAATTATAACACAATTAGTTCTCTGTCACACCATCCCTGGCAGCAAGCAGAATGCAACGGTGGGTGCTGATTCTCAGCGCACACCACTACGAAATAAAATACCGTAAGTCTGAGTCACACGCTAATGCAGATGGCCTGTCAAGACTTCCACTACCAGATTGTCCATCCAATACAAACAGCGACCAATCGATCTTTTACTTTGACATGGTGGAGGGAACACCAGTCACAGCACATCAGATTAAGAAGGAAACCCGAGTGGATCCAACTCTGTCTCATGTGCTTGAAAAGGTGATGAAAGGGGACATAATGCGTGTCCGAGATGCTATGCTGGAGCTGGAGCCTTACTTTTTAAGGGGGAAAGAGTTCACAGTGGTAGCAGGGTGTCTGCTCTGGGACATGCGTGTCATCATACCGCCAAGACTAAGGGAAACGATCCTCACTGAGCTACACGTTGGACACAGTGGCATTGTTCGAATGAAGGAGCTGGCAAAAAGTTACTTCTGGTGGCCAGGTTTAGATCTGGAAATTGAGATGAAAGTCAAGTCATGTGACCAATGCCAGACCTTCCGAAATACACCAAGCCCAGCACCCCTCCATCCCTGGGACTGGCCAGCATCCCCATGGCAACGTATCCATCTTGATTTTGCTAGACCTATTGAAGGGAAGATGCTTCTTGTTGCAGTTGACGCACACTCAGAGTGGCCTGAAATTTCGGTGATGTCCTCCACAACATCAGAGAAAACCATTCACATTCTTAGGGAGATGTTTGCACATTATGGACTGTCAGAACAACTCGTCACTGATAATGGTCCACAGTTTACATCTAAGGAGATGGAAGACTTCTTGTGCAGCAACGTCAAACACATCTTCTCCAGTCCGTATCATCCATCCACAAATGGGTTGGCAGAACGCATGGTGCAGATGGTGAAGCAGTCCCTGAAGGCATCAAAGGGGTCAACAACACTTGAACAACGTCCAGCAGCATTCCTACTGCATTATAGAAATACTCCCCATGCAACAACAAAAGCATCCCCTGAATTCCTGTTGATGAAACGCCAACTCCGTACGCGCTTTGATTTGCTCAGACCAACAGCTACACCATCAGTTGTTCAGGGAAAACAACAAGACCAAGTCAATCGGCGAGCTATGAAAGCTAAGAACAGAGAGTTCTCAGAGGAAGAAACAGTCCTCGCCCGCAACTACTTGGGTCGGGAGAAATGGGTCCCAGCAGTTGTCACCCAAAAGACAGGGCTTGTGTCTTGCAACAACACAAGTCACAACAGTCAGATATGGCGCAGGCATCTTGATCAGTTACTCTCCAGAGAGGCTCCTGACAGGGCTCATGATAACCACCAGGGGGTGTTGGAATTTATTCCTTCAGGAGACGTCAACATTGCCCTACCTGGGGTAGTGACTCCAGCTTCACCTGCAGCAGCCGATGAAACCAGCATGCCTGCCTGCGAGGAGAGTCCCCTGGATCCCGCTCCTCCCTTGCGGTGCAACCCACCTTGCGACAGGAAACCCCCTGCACATTTTAGTTTGTAGACCTAACCCAAGGACAGTGGGGCAGAATAATTCCCCAGGGTTAGTGGGACGATGAGGCAGTCTATCCTCTCTCCCTAGAGTAGGATGTTTTAAGTTCTGCTTAATTCTTGCCTAGTAATGTGTTTTTCTAATTATAAGAAAAAGTGGCATGTCAACTAAAGGGGAAGGGAATATGTTATATATTTGTATGGTGTTATGTTACTCTGAGGCCACCCTATTCAGAGCAGCCAGGCTGTTGCCGTAGTTACCAGATGAAGAACTGAACGAGTATCGGAATGGCTGAACGTACTTGTGTAGTGTGACACACTTTATCACATGTGCAGTAAAGTCTTCAAAACGAGCTCCAGACTCCCTTGTCTTTGTGTGATAAAGACACAACAACTTTGAAGTGAAATAAAAGGATTTCGTTTTTTTTTTTAATTCTGCCACTCTTCAGAGGAAGGACTCCTGAAAATGAGCTCTTAACAATAAAGTCCTGTCAGCTTCTGTAATGAGAATACACCTCTGCAGCAATTAAACTCCATCTGCTCATTTGAGCTGGACTTTACACTAAGGTGAATGCTGAATTTTGTTTACGCAAGTAAAACTGAAGTAAATCTGGTATAGGGAAGCATCTCAGGATTTTACTTTGTTGTAACTGGTGTATTTGAGCAGCTGTGTACCGAAAATAGGTTTATAAAATTCTTCTTCACATCACTAGTAAAACAAAGTGTAATCGCATTTTATTTCTACAGTACTGCATTTGCCAGCTGAAGGAAAGTGCCTCTGTCATATCAGTTATGCACTGCCAACTGTACCCAAGGAATATGATTATTTGTCAGTTGAAGCCGATCGTTGCATACTATCATTGACTAGGTGGCAGCACACGTACACACACGCATGCCTTACAGTAAAATTCTCATTTATTTCAGACCGTCATTATCGGCAGTTATTATTAAATTGTAGTTTAACAATTTAAAGTATATAATTCCATTTAAATGTATACATTTTATAATGAACAGGTCTACGGTACTTAATGCTAACTTAAAATGCACTCTTGCAACATGATTCGCTTTAGGTTTAATCTAGACGTCGTTGTTATCCAAGAGCATTTAAAGAATTAAAAGTCAGCCTGTTGCAAGTCAACATACATTACACATAAGCGTGAAGTTCGGCTGAGGCACAGTAGAGGACCATTGACGGTGCCTCCCAGTGTTTCCCACCGCTCCAGTCCAGCCCCCTCCTCCCCCTCCTCCTCCTCCTCTTCTCTCTTACTTCCAGCTTCATTCTCTCGCTGTCCGGTCAGGTGACTGGTGCTCGCGCAGCTGTGCAGTCTCTTTATTCCATCACACGCACCCTGAGCACTCGGAGAGGTCGGTAGACACGGAGGATATTGGGAACAAACCCGACAAACTGCGTATTGTACGCGCAACCACAGAGGATACGGCATGGGGGACCGTAAGGCTTTACTGCTGTTCATGGTGGTGACCTCGACTCTGGCCGTTGAGGTAAGAAAAAAAGTGGAAAACGGTGCCTGTAGAGATCGGTGCTTAGCCCCCAACTATGCTATTTCTCTTCTCTTCCGCTGCTATTGTGAGAGCGTTCTGTCGGGAGATCCAAACCCAGATATAATTATCCATGAACCGAAAAAGACGTAAGGTGACAGCCACGAGTGCGCGGATCTGCTGGACTGCCGGATATCCATGTGTTCTAATGTGGAATTAAAATATATACTGACGTGTAGAGAGAGTTGCAACAGTGCTGTTCATTTTACTTCAGTGAGCACGAATCCATCTGGCCTTTCCGAATGTAGATTGTAATCACAGTATCACTGTTCCCTGACCTAAAACAGGAAAATGTGATGCAGTCTTAATTAGAGAAAGGCGGACAGGGAATTTAAAGATCCCAGAATAGTTTGTTTTAAACTTACAATAATATTCTGACTGGAAGAGGTTGTCAATGTACTGTGATGCTGTAGGCATGGCATGTTTTGTGTGTTATTTAAACCCCATTTGAAGCACAGTGGTTTAAAAAATGGCTCATAACGCTGAATGTATCCGTGCACAAATTTCGCAGGCGATTTGCGAAATTGCTGATCTGGGTTTTATACGGGTGTGCGTGTTTTTAGAACATTGAACAGATTTCCATCTCGATTAGAACGGATTTTAAAGCCGTGCATGGAATGTTTTATAAGGCTACCCCAAACACAGTAACAGTTTGTATAGTACCTAACAATTAGACACAAAGGGAGGTTTAATGTTGCCGCGTCAACACAAATGGGGTTGCTATGCAAATATGCATGAATTTTCTACCCTGCCAGATGCATCACTAGAATGCATGTTCCACGTTAATTGTTCAAGGAAACGTATAGAGAGACATGATTATTGTCCCCAAATGAATACCCAAGCCTTTAAGTAGCCATTCGTGTTTTCTCATTTTGATCGATGTTTGTAACCTTGTGGGCGTGTGTGAAAACAGACATCTAGCATTTTGTTTGTTTATGGACGTTTGGGTGTATTTTCCTCTCAAGTAGTGGGTGTTTTGAATCGAATAGCTTTCTATGGTAGCTGGAGGGGGTACGTTCAAAGGTGTTGCGTCTTCATTCTTTGTGAGTGAAATGGGGTTTTTTGCCCGTCGGGCTGTTGCATTTTGAGTAGAAAGAGAAGGATGTAATGAGACATAAGTAAAATGGCGGCGGTGCACTGCAGCATTCGACTAACACAAGACAGCCAAACGAAGGAGGGCAGCTTCCCTCTCGTGAATGCATCTGTATCCTATTTGCTTTTGCATCTGTGTCCACAGAATATACAATCACGCCCTCTGAAGTTGTTCGTAAGGATGAGGTTGCGATTTTGCGCCGCGTTACCGTGAAGGCAAGCGGCGTCAACGCATAATCGCTGTAGCGTTTTTATCCACGTATCATGCGTTTTGCCACAGGTGTTGTTGAGACAAACGCCGTCTTCAGTCAGATGCGCACAATGGAGGACGCAGCTGACCACAATCCAATGATGATAAGGTTGCGTATGTGTTAGCTTCGGTTTGAGACAGACAAGTGTACACCCTTGTCACAGCATATCCTCTGATTGTAGCAGCAGTGGTCTATGTTATAATATATATGTTATATATTATAATTATATATGCACCTGTTTGGGGAATTTTACGTTTTTAATACAGAAGAGGACCGTCTGTATTAATTTTTGACGGGCCAGGTTCTGCCAAAACGCATTTGAAAGAGTTATTTTGGGTTATCAGTTATTCCTCAGATTATTTATTTCGTCTGAATCTGTATGCCACCACAGGCCTTACTCACGTCTGTCTTCGACCGGTTTATGTTCCTCTTATTCCCGAGAAAGGTGTGCCCCTGTCTTTTCCAGGTAACAGACGGGTAGTGGTATTGTAAGACTAGTATTTTTGCGAGAGTTCAAAATTCAGATGGATGCTTAATCACTTCAGGGTGTATGTGACAGTACTTGATACTTAAGATCACTTCCCCGTACCAACATTAAAATATAAATTTCATTTAAATACATATTGTGAGTGTGAATCCCCAGGTAGTGGTGAGGGTTATCATAGGAATATGCAGGATATGAAGGAAAAAACAGTATACAGAATCACTATTTTTAAACATAACCTGAAGGCTTTGGTTCCATTTACAAAAATAATCATTAAGACATCTATAAATGTAAAAAATTGTAGAGCTCTGTGAGGCAGTGTCTGTTTTTCATTCTTGTTGGCCCAGGCCCAGGTTTGGTGAGTCACTCTTAGTTGTTACATATTGTTACTTAGGCCTACTTGTTGCTTAGAAGTTTACCTAAATGAAAAGCAGCTTTTTTCCCCATTAAAAGACATGCAGCCATTGAAGCCTTGCTCTCTGTTGTCTTGCCCACAAATAAAGTGGTCCTCCCCTTTAACAGAGCACTGCCTCTGAAAAAGGTCATGCTGCCTTTAATGGAATGACAGGAATTATGCTGATCTGTTAAAACACACAGCTGAAAAGAAAGAATTAATAATTGTTTTTCCTGGGGCATAGGAGTCACTTTAACTGCCAAACCATAACCATGGCAGGTGTGGGAGCATGGTGCAGTAGAGTCTGTATTCATCTGGTAGGTGAGGCAGGAGGGTGTGGCATAGTCTGGTCTGTTGCTGGATGAGAGAGGAGGGTGTGGTGTAAAAACATGTTTTTTTGCTTGTGTTGTACTCTGCCTGTACTCTAAGTTGCTTTGGATAAAAGCATCTGCCAAATGTAAATGTAAATCCAGTCTGCAGGTACATGAGGGAGGTGGGTGTGGTAGAGTCTGGTCTGGAGATAGGTTAGGGAGGAGAGTATGGTGTCTTCTGGTCTGTAGATGTGCGAGGGAGGAGGGTATTGTGGGTATACTGTGGTCTGTAAGTGGATGAAGGAGGAGAAGAATCCACTCTATTCGCCTGCCCAAACTGACCTGTTGTTGCTACCATTTCACTACCATATCCATTTGACCATTTAACTGATGTCTTTAATGTCTTTAATGTTCTTATAGATGCACATTGATCTGTAAAGACTTAATGTAAACAGGAAATGTTGCCTGTTTTAGAAGGATATTCATAATGGGACATTGTCATATCTGCAAATTCTCTGAAGCCTCTATACGAGCAAGAAGTACTGCCTGCTTGAGAAGGATATTCAGAATCTGAGAGTGAGGTTTTGAAACACACATGTACAGAAATGAATGTCCAGGCAGGTGTGCAAATTGTGTTCCTGGACACACAAATGGTACCCTTGAGCTTTGCTCCTCATCAGTGTCTTCAGAAATTCATGTGGCTCAGGGAAAGGTTTAGGGCCAGCCCTGAGCAGGAGGCTGTATTCTGGTCTCAGCCCTTCCTCCAGCACTCATGCCTGTCCTGGAGCACAGTGTCACCTACACTATAATTAGAGGTGTGTGTGAGGGGTGACTTGGGGTGGAAGGATATTCCTGTCTCCACTTTATTTATTCGGTTTACGATGAATCACCTGCAGGATAACAGGTTAATCCCTCCCCCTCCTTGGCTGCTTTCCTGGTGTCTGTGTGTGTGTGTGTGTGTGCGCGCGCATGCGTGTCCATGTGTCCGTCCTTAATGGGTTTGTGATTGCAAGCATACCTCTCGCGTGTCGAAGCTATGATATATAGTTTTTCGTGTAGTGCACGTGTGTAATGTAATACTGTTCAGTGTAAACAATTATTCAGAAGTAGCTGACAGGTACTGTTTTTTCACCATCACCCTGTTGTCTAAAATCCACATCTGCAGCATTGCTGTTCTGTGCACTCCTTTGTGATGCATACTTGTTCCAATGTTTATGTAACAGAGAGAGGAAAAAAGCCCCTAATCCCACAGTCCTTTGCATTCAGCTGAGGAGAGGCATGGCACAGCATGGCATGGCTGCTTTCATTGTACTTATTGTGACTGCTGGGGTCAGGGCCAGGTCAGGGTGATGCCTCCAGTTCTAAGAAATGAGATTCAAGGCAGGCAGGCAGGCAGGCAAAGTTAAGCAGGAACAGAAGACACAGTGCTTATCACAGTGACAGTCCACATTTTGTGGTTGAGTCCTACGAGTTTCTCAAGTCTAGCGCCATCAGAGGCTGGAGCAGTAGCTCTGATTAATTACACACTCAGCCTGCAGGAAAAGGAACCTTTTTATAGAGATGTTGTTATCATGCTGCAAGAGCGACGGTTAGGTTAAGGGTCAGAAACATTACGGAGGCCACAGGACACTCTCTGAGCTGGCCAGATGAAGGTGAGCAGCTCAGGAAGGGGTGTGGTGTAAACGCATTGGCCTGCTGGGTACCCGTTGGCCTGCTGGTGGCCTGCTGGTGGCCTGCTTGGCCTACAGAATGGCCACAGCTCTCCCAGAAAGGGGCATGAGTAGTTTGCTGTGCCAGAGTTGCAAGTGCCTTGTGCATTTTACCAGCTGCATTCTTATCTTGCCTCAGGGGAGCAACATCACTGTCCAAGATTCATGTGTGCATATGAGCCAGGTGGTCAGGTGTGACTCCTGGGACAGTTGGTTGTGGATGTAAACAGCATAGAGCCCCACTCTCCGGAAACACTCCTCTCTCCCTCTATTTCCCTTGAACCTGGAGTCGTTCCCTGTCTCTCCCATACAGGCGTTAGTGGCTTATCTCCTGCAGACATCAGATATTTCCAGCCCTGCTGCACTTTCATTCAGCCCGATGTTTAATTCCCAAACCACGACCTCAGCACCTTGTCCTTTCCTGTATCGCCTAGGCAAGCATTAACTGCAGAGACAAAGAGAAGCTCTCTGGGATGCTTCTGGTTATCCCATGCCATGTCTTTAGAAGTTGTGGTAGACATATAAGGCACATTATCAAGGGAAATAATAATTCTTTACCACTGGAGGAAACGTGTTGAGCCAAGCACTGCCAGAACCTAGCCAGGCCTGGCTGAGAAGTCTTGGATGGCTTACTGTTGCAGCACCAGAGGTGTAATAGAGGAGTGCACACATGAATCAAATGAGAGGTATTGACTGTCATGGTAGATACCCAAACAGCTGTGGAAAATTATATTTTATAGCATTCTCGTGCATTTGTTTCACAATGTTTTACGTAGCCAACTACCCCGACAAGAATTACCATTGGCTGTGTTTTGTGTTAATAAGTGCTGTCCATCATAAATGTAAAATGCGTATAGCTATTGACAACACATCTATATTGCAGAAGCAAGTACATTTCAAAGCAGTGTTGCAAGGCAAAAATCATTTGATGACTGTATCCCCAACTACTCCACATTATATCACCTACTCTACTGTAACATTTCTTTCTTCCAAATTGCATTCCACTGTCCACTTACCCTGCTTTTTATGAGGTAGTATCCGATGGGTAATGGCAAACTAGTTGTGTCAGCAAAAAAAAAATGCTGTGTGAATTCATGTGGAGCCATAACTGGGCCAGAAAGCTGAGTTCCAGCATGACAGTGGGAAACAGGGCAAGAGTCATGCTTATTACAGCTAACAGACAGCCCAAAACGTTTTATGTCTTATTTCTTGTATCAAGAGACACATGTCGTCATAAAGCAGACAGAAATAGACCGAGGTGTAAGCACTAGCTAATACACACATGTAAGGAGTCAGCCAGCAGGGCCATGAAAAAGTGCTCTTCCAGAACTTTTCATGCATCTCAGGCTTTTATAGGCCAAGTACAGTATGTCAGAAGGGGATTTTGACACAAGGACTTTCATATATGGTTAGAGTATGTGGTAATAAAGGATACCTGCTGGAACACTTCCAACCATGTCTTAAATATCTGATGAAAAATGCATAAAGTGGGACCACATCATATTACCAGATTCTCACCACAGTGTCTTTGTGAAATACGGTAAATGTGGTATGGTAAAGTAAATATTGAATCGTAGTGCAATAATATTTATGTAAAATATGCTAAGAGGTTGCTGGAAACTGATTAATGCTGACTGATGAAACTCAGCATCCATGTTTAAATCATTGTTCTGATGTAGCAGTTCTTTACTATGATACATTTTTCATATGGGTATCTTGCATGAATTGTCTTCCTTTGACTGTCAGAGAATTGGTTGATGTTTCAGTCACACAGGGTTTTGACAAGAACACCTTGATCAGAGGCAATGGTAAGAGACATTGTGTCTGAAGTATTAACCAGGTCCATGACAACAGAAAAATGTTGTGTCTGCAAGAAACGGTGCATGTTAGCTATTTATTTTTCATGTCATGGGCGTTTGCTCTGACTTCCACTGCCACTCTGACATTGTAGCAGGATGTGTACTCTTTATCAGGCAAACACCCTTTGTTTAGAGTGACACGCAGCTCCAAAATGTTTATTTGTGCAAATTATGAAATGTGGTAAAACTGTGAATGGCAAATTACTGTTTTATGCGCTGGGATTGATTTGCTTAGCAGATGAGCTTATGCAGGCCAGCTTTCAATCTCCTTTTACGTGTCGTACATTTATGCAGTTGGATATTTACCAAAGCAAGTCAAGTCCCTTCCAATGACAGCACTCATGTAGGATTTGAGACTGGAGACTCCTGGTACTAAATCCACATCTCCAGCCAATCACAGAACAGCACTGACTTGACGCTGCCTGGAAAAATGTGTTGTATTTCAGTGATTGTTTGGCATGCTAATCCGTCATTTGTTTAATTTTTTCACCAGGCATAGGCTGACTAATCGCATCAGAGTTTTATTGAATCACGTGAATAAGTGTGGAGCAAACATAAGAAGTAAGCATATGCGCATCAATATGCACTGAATCTCCTGTGTTTCATAAACCCAATCTAACCTCTTTCTTATTGTTTTAGGATTAGGACTGTGGGGGGGGGGCTGTGGACTGTGGGGTTGAATCACATAACTCGGTGAACAGGGCCAGGGGTGGGAAATGATGTTGCTATGAGACTGGGGGGGCATGTCTTTCCCAGTCCTCACCTCAGCCTTCTCTCTAATTTGGCTTCTTCCCCCAGACCCCCCACCCCTTGTGGTACAGGTCTTGATTAGTCTTTGTGGGCTCACTGTCTTTGGAGTGGAGTAAATCTGAATGTAGCACGGTGCAGTGAGGTGGCTTTAGCAGTAGACAGGGGATGGAAGGCACACACTCAGGCAGTTGCATATTCAGAAGTGTTTCGTTGCTCAGTGTTTGGCAAAAATCTTATCTGTAAAAAATTCTTACAATTTGGATACAAGTAAGCCACTGTGGCTCTTTTATGATACTTGTGATGTGTATGTGCTTGTGTGTATGTGCTTGTGTGTGTGTGTGTGTGTGTGTGTGTGTGTGTGTGTGTGTGTGTGTGTGTGTGTGCGTGTGTGCGCACGCATGCGCACGCGTGTATGCACACCTGAGAGCATTTTCATCTGAGTACAAAAGCACAGTTGTTGTCAGCCCCATTGCCATGTAGGTGCTTTTGTTCAGGGGCACAGGCACAGAGCACACTGTACAAAGCTGCATGCCACTGCAGTATAGGGGAATGGCTGCCCCTGCAGGGCTGGATAAGACCAGGACAGTGGGAAATAGCAGCCCTTTCAGGGGTGGATAGGACTGGGACAGTGGGAAATAGCTGCCCTTTCAGGGGTGGGTAGGACTTCTACAGAGGAGTGGGACTTTTCCCCATGCAGAATGCCCATTGATTGTGTTTGAGTTCCTGTGCAGGCTGCTGCTTCCTATCCATGATATCTTCCAGAGAAGCTGTATGAAAGAACAGGCCAAGCTGTGGGCAATTGCTCTCACTGCTATAGAATCACTGGTGTGTGTGTGTGTGTCTGTTTACATGTCTTCCATCTCATCCAGTCTGCTCCTGTACGTCTGTGTGTGGCAGGAAGGGTTTCGTGCACACAGACAGGATGCTGGAGGCAGTCACCCCCACCCTTCTATCATGTAGTCAGGGTGACTGACATGCAAGCCCCCCCGTCCCTCCTGTGTGAGAAAGCTCTCTTGGCATCCGGGGCATACTGTAGAGGGCACTTATCCAGTGTCCAGAGTTACTGGCCAGCTCCACACTCCACTGCCTGATTTTACTGGTACTACCCAGCCAAGAGCCAAAGCCGTGGAGCAGAACAGCTGGGACCTACATCACATTATATTACATTATTATCATTTGCTCTTTTGAAGAGCAGCTTGCATAGGTTACAATTTTATACATGTTTACAGTTGAGATGTAGATGTTTGAGGCAATCGTGGGATAAGCAGGGAATCGAACCAGCAAAGTTTAAGAGCCCTGCTCTTCACCACTACACCATACCGTTGCCCCCTGGTAGTACTGGAGAGTAAGCTTATGTTATTGATCAGGGATATACAAGGTTAATTTGTTTTGATGGCCCCAGGAAGTCTTTCCTCAGCACTGTCATTGGAAGGGAAGCCATGGATGACTGTGTATTCAGAGGGCCGCATGGGTATTTTTCCAGCTGTTTGCTCCTACGTGTCTGACTTAAACTGATTGTGCATCGTGTTGCATGTGTCAGCATCTGTTTGTGTGCATGCATTGGCCCTGCGTGGAGGTGATCCTACCGCTTTTTGTACCCAAGTCAAGGCTGAGTCAGGGTTCAAGGGAGGCTCTGCTCAGGACAAGGCTCTCGGGTTCATGCAAGATAGGTGTCTTACCTGTCTAATTTAAAATGACATCGCTGCTGTCAGGGCCCAGGCAAGGAACAGCTCAGCAGCGAATTACACAGGCCATGCTGAAGTCTCCAATATTCATACTGTTACTGATGGATAAGACAAAGGAATGCGCTTATTCTGTTAGTGGGGATGATGTGGTGTAATATAATAATGCTGTTTTTGAGGGTAAGGTGAGGTAAAACAATATTATTGAGGGTAACATGGAGTAATATCATTGTGCTTATAATGAGGATTTGATGGAGTAGTGTAATTACAATGTGAGTGGGGAGAAGAAATACAATAGCAAGTTACTGAATGACTGTATTATGACTGTATTATGACACTAATCTTTCCAAGTATAATATCTAGTGTAAGATTGTTACAATAATGCTGTTACTATTATAATAATCCTGCACATATCCTGTTGGATAGTTTTTCATCACTGTTTCATTTTACTGTGACCACCCCCACTCAACCCCCCAGTCTTTGTTTTCCCTCATTCCCCAGCACAAAGCAGTCTTTGACCTTCTCTCTTCTCCCCACACACTTCCTGCATGAGCTCTGAACAAAAAGGCCTCTGACAACATATGCACATGGACATGTAAACACACAAACATGCAAATGTTGCACATGCTGACACAGCCCAAAAAATCTGCAACTGGACACCAGGCCAGAGGAATAAACACACACACAGACAGTGTTATGGGGGAGGGCAGTTTCTCTGCTGCTTGTACAGTGACAGTAAGCTCAGTGCTGCCACCTGTTTGTGGTGAACAATAAACCAGCATAATTTATGACACGTTGCATAAGGCTGAATGGAATGGTTCAGTTTTTTGATTACATCACTGTTTTGAGCAAGTGCAACCTGGAACTGTGAATGTTCAAGCGTCTGCATGTCACTTTTTGCACGTCGGTATCAGTCAGCATGAGCCGGGTTGTTGTGTCTGAGCTGCGCTGGTGCAGTGTAATGTGGTGGTGCGAAAGACGTGGCCTACATGCTCCTCCCCTTGCAAGTCCTTTCGTCCTTTCTCTTTCACATGGTGGAGGCGCACACCCTGCAGCATCACTCTCCCGAATCTCCTGATTGAGGCCACTAACAGCAGGCCTCTTCCTCGTTCTGTCCACTTCAAAATGTGCCGCTATGTAGACACAAGTCCGAAGTTCACGAGCTCTGAAAGCCTGACACCCCTTCCTCCTTCTCCTGCTCACACTGGAGTTCAGGCAGAGTCCCTCCCACTTAATAGCCTGTAATTATAGTTCTTTTCTCTCCCTTCCGAAGTGTCCCAATGTGTGTAGGCGAGGGGGGGATGATTAATTTAGCTCAGTGATGACTGACTGCGTGTGTACACGTGTGCGTTTGGGACATGGAGGAGTTGGATGGGGGACTGAAGCTGGATCTGACTCACTGTTGAGTTTGTGCTGGGAGAAAACAGTAGAAAATTTGAGGGGCAGCCTACAACACATTGTGGGATATGTGATGACCTTCAGCAGACAAGCAGGTGAGGTTAACCTTTGACAGTGATGCCACAATGGTGTGTCTCCCACCGTCTCCAACTGTGTGGGCAAAGGTTGCTGACGCACTGCATTATCTGGTGCAATGCTCCAGATATTCATAGATGGTAGATGTGCTGGAGAGGGGTGGTGGTGACAAGGGCAGATCCTTGTGTTCACTGTGGGATGGTGATGATGAATCTCCAGATCGCTCAATGTGACTCATGTATGGAGAATAAGGATGCTTCTGAAATGCACACCATGAGTAGGACAGTTCACAGCTGGTGTGTGGGTAATCTTATGTAAATAACTACTGAAAAATTAAAGAACAGGAACCATGGAATCAATCACAATTTAAATGTGTTTGTTAAAAAATGGGAGATTTGATGTGATCTTTGCTTGTGGTCATTTTATGCTGGCACCTAAGTGGTATAGCAAAGAAGGACTCGAGTGGTGTTGTGACACTTGAGAGGTGACTTTGGGTCTGCCTCTCTCAGCAGGTCTTTGGAGCTGCAGTGCAGAGTCTCAGGTCTGCTCTGTGACTCCACAGCCCTGCACAGTCTTTGAGATCTGCACTTTGACTCAATTGCAGTGTGGAATCTCAGCTGTGATCATCTCTGTGATTTGACCGCAGCGTGGAATCTCAGGTGCAGTCAGCTCTGTGACTCAGCTGTAGTGTGGACTCTGAGGGGTGAGGTGGTGACAGTGCTGACATGTGGGGACCTGACCTCTGCAATACTCGCCCACCTGGGGACAGACCTGGTACTGTGATACCCTCCGCATCAGGGTGATGCACTGGAGGATCTGAGCCAGTTTAGCTTGGTTGAACTCGGAGCATCTCGGATACATTACCTTACATGACGTTACTCTTGTTTAGCAGGGGCTCTTATCCAGAAAGACTTGAATAGCTTACAATTTATACATGTTAACCATGTATACAGATGGATATTTACAAGCAAATTTTGGGTTACAAGCCCTGTTCTTTACCATTATACCACACTGTTTCCAAGTGCTTGCACTGTAGCTTGGTTTTTAAATTATATTCGTGTGGTACCATTAGTTTGTGGGAAGTAAGAGAGATGGCAAGCCAAGAGTGGTTAGCTACTTTGAATACCTGTCAGACATTTACTGTTAAATAGATAACTAGATTGGTGTGCATTTTCTGAAGAAAAAGAGATGTGTGGTTGCCTGTTTGCATTATTGACCTTCAGCGTGAACTTGTGTGCATTGGGCTTGCCGTCTCCCTCTGTGTCTGGCGCTGCAAGCTGAGACAGAGCAGTAACTTACCACCAGCTGTCTCTGACTGGCTCTGTTGCAACAATTTAATGTCAACTGTTAAACTGGTGGCAGATAAAGAAACACTGTTAGTTACACAGTCAGATAGGTAGATAGATAGAAAGACATTTTCAGTACATTGGATTTTCGGTCCACGAGAAAATTCAACTGGCTGAGATAAAATGGAGGGTGCTTCTCAATACTCAAAAAACGTCTCCTCCCTCCGATGTCCAATATTATCCTTTGTCCAATGTCCAATATTAGCCTTAGGCAAATGTGATCAGGTTGATACATCACTGTTTATGAATTAAAGTCACTGTTAGCCTATAACTGTTGTCAACGTTATCATGCTTCATTATTAGCTAGCTAGCTATCAATAGCAGTTTACCTGGTAAATCAGCAGAGATGAACTAGCTAACCAGGCAGCTAGCAGTAGCAGATACAATATAGTCTTGCCTAGCTAGCTAACTAGTGAAACTACCTAGCTAGCTGCTACATTTCGTATTGATAACAAGTTAATGCATATTACAATTTCAGAAACTTTTATTTTATTGGGACGCACTCGGAGGAGAAGCTATAGCAGTGTCCAGCTTTCCTGAGCTATATCACTATGACCCAGCTCTGCCACTGTACAGAGATAGCAGCAAAAGAAACGCTGCTTGGAAGAAAGTAGCAGAAATCGTCTGTGTTTCTGGTGTGTAAATATAAATATGTGAAAATATAACGTACAGTAATATAATGTAGCCTACAGTAACAAGGTTATCCACATGGCATGAATATTTGACCTTATCTGATGTAGCAAGGCTATGTTATCCACCCAGCATCATTTATAACTAAAACAGTTGGCCTAATCAGAAACCTGACATAACTCAAGCGGTGGATGAGTCGACATGCCCATAACTGGCGGATAGTAGCAGGCGGGAGCGGTGTAGCTTAATCCAAAAAATAAGAAGTGCTAGTGTTTTGATTAGAACACGATCGCTTTTGTAGAATATCACCAAAATGCCTTTCCAACTACTGCACATTAAAAGAAAGAAAAAGGCGCAGCAAGAAAGAAAAAAGTTGCATCGGAGCAGCAGCTGAATTTCACTGTAGAAAGCTTGCAAAAAATAAAGACATATTCTAAACTGTAACTATTTATACTGCTTTTGATTTCGGGAGGGGCTGTATTTAGTCCAGTGCAATAATATGTCAACTAGGTTCATTTGTACTAGCTAGCTAAAACATTCACTAAGTTATGACATGGCTGAGTTCAAATTAGCAAATTGTTACGGTAAATTCTCCAGGGTCATATCTAGCACTATATCAATCTGCACATGATTTTAGCTTCTTTATCAAAAAACAATACATCGATATTATATGTGTAGGAGGGTTTATTAAAAGAACTTTACATGGTAGGTAATCAAATAGAGAGATATACGCACCGCAGGAGCAATTGGCATTTGCTGTCGGTGAATAAAGAAAAAGCCCAAGTGTGGTCGTCACTAGATTTCTCATTACACATGTACTAAACTCAGATGATTTTTTTTTTTTTTTTTTTTTTTAGCCATGGCGCTAAAAAAATAGTCATTGTTGGTAATTATTAATAATTTAGTAATTCGGCCTATAGGCCTAATTAATTAACTAATTTTATGTGTGTGTCTTGTTTTAAAAGATATGACATGCAGTCATAGGCCCATAAGTTTAGGGGTAATTTCCAGCACCATTTTCTGACAAATTCTGATTTGGCATGGTCCAGAGTTGACCCACCTTGAAAAGGCAGCTCCACCATCCCCTATGCTCCACTCCCGTCCTCTCCACCCCCAACACTCATCCTAAACTGGTCCAGGTCTTTATGGCCATTAGGTCCAAATGCAGCCAGATGTGCCAGTTCTCGGCCGAAATCGGCCCAAATCCACACACCCAAAACCTAGCCAAATCTGGCAAACATTACTGGGCCAGAGCCGGCTCACCTTAGGTGAACTTCTGCCAGAACACAGCCGAGTGCGCCGACGCTTAGCTGCAATCGGCCCGATTCGGCTGGCTACCTGGGAAACGTATGGGACCCCAATAGCAAATATGTTTATGTCTGCAGCAAACACTTCATCACTGATAAGTAATACCTCTAGTCTACACCATTTTTAATTGTGAATTATTGTACACAATAGGCTATACAATAAAGAAATCAGTAGACCGGAAAACGACCTCAGTCAATGTAATATCAGCGCGCCTATTGCAGTGGTTGCAGCAAAGTAGCAAACGTAGCTAGCCGCATAATATACAAAGTAGGCTATAACGATTTTAACCCCCTGCTCTCCGAAGTCTTCCTAAGTCTCCCAAGTGTTGGTTGCCCTAATAGGAATGCAAATTACAAGGATGATAAAGCTAGCATCATGATAATACACCCATCTCTCAGCACCAGCTGTCAAAGCACCTGTCAAAAGCTAGCGCAGGCTACTGAAGGGGGAGAGGACATGGGAACGAGGTTTTGCAACAAAGTTTTGCATTATTAACATTATTAAGAGGGGGCATAGAAGAATTACACTTTCCACATAGGAATTATAAAAGTATTTGTTCAGTGCTAACGATTGCATAGTCAAAACACGAATCTGTTCAGTTGATACAGGAGGCTAATCCATTCCGATGTTCGGCTAAAAGGACACTGACCACCAATACCGCGAAGTGTTTCTAACTACCGGCGCCTGACATCAGCCGCCAAATACTAATGTAACTCTCCTGATATGTCATTACAACTATACTTTTACCGTTTTTTAAATTTTCATGTATTTCCTTGTCAAACACCTGCGAACTCCATTAGCCGCCATTCAAATTCAAAGGGTTGTTTTCCCCCCAAAAGGGGCGGTAACCACACCGCGGCATGAAAGTTCCCGGGTGATTGCCCTGGTGTATACCAAAGATCGAACAAAGGCTCATATCTCAAATACCATTTATCACAGCGCTGAGCCAAAGACATAGAGAATCTGCACTAGTTTTCCTCCATTTTGATGCATAATTTATGCATGTAGAGCAGAATTGACAGAGGTACGGCAGTTTAAAAGACGTATTGTTGAAACGTGGAGGTGAAGTCCTCCCACTGTTCGCGCCTATACTTTTGAATGGAGGTAAAATTAGAGCGGTTTGTTTGTTTGTTTGTTTTTTGTTTTTTAAAATATCGTTAAAACTATAAAAGTATAAAAGTACAAGCACACTTTACTGTCTGTAGCACGAACGGTTTAGTCTGCATCAAAGCTAGAAGAATAAAAATAGATTTGTATGCATTTTCTGAAGAAAATGCAATGTGTGGTTTCCTGTGTGTATTATTGAGCATATGCGCTGAGCTACCGTGTGCCGTTTCACTCCCCTCTCCGTGTCTGACGCTGCGAGCTCCCTTTGACAAAGGAATGTGTATACGTGAATTAGGGCGTACTCACACTAGGCCCGTATGGCAAGCCGTTTTAACATTTAATCGAGCCACACTCCTATCTGTAATTACATTTTAGATATCCACAATAGCATTTCTCCTATCTGTAATTTTATTTTAGACATCTATAATAGCATTTCTCCTAGTCAAAATTGTATTCTCACTAGTCAGAATGAGAATTAAAGAGATCCACAATAACATTCTTACTAGTAGAAATTGTATTTCAAGATCTACAACTTTGATTGTACTAGTCAAAACTAAATTTAAAAATCCTTAAAAAGTATGAGTGGCCGTTTTAACATTTAATAGCTGGCCTGGATATGTATTGCTAATATCCGTAATTCAATTCTTCCTAGTCAAAATGGACATTTCAGATAGGCACAATGACATTCTTCCTATCCACAACTGTCATTTCAGATAGGCACAACGTCATTCTTCCTAGGACAAATGACGCCACTTTCGTCATTCATTTGTATTGGGCTTTCAATTTCAGATGTCCACAATGTCATTCTTCCTATCCAGAATGAACATTCTGGAGGTCTGCAATAGAATTCCTACTAGGAAAAACTCCAATTTCAGATATGTTGTACAGATGTGCTTACTTTATATTTACATATAAATTGAAAGAAAGTCATCAAACAGAAAAGATATAAATAAAAGGTAAACTAAACAAGTGGATGGTAGCCATGAATTATTAGTATGAGATGGTAGTAACTTGTAATTTATGCTTGTCCTTTCCTGACTGTGGAGGTGGTATATGTCCATCTTTGTATATGCCAATTTTACTATATTATTGCACTGTGTTAGCATTTGCATTGATTTATCTGGCAGTAAATACAAATACACAAGTCAGATTTTTTTTTAACTTTCATAATAATGCATTTATGTAGGTGTACTGGAATACCATGTATGTATACATTAATACATACATTAACACTAATAGACTTTTAAGTTAGAAAAGAACTGTGATTGATTCAGCATGTTACCTTATCTTCCTGCTGCTAATCATCCAAAACTGTACAAGATTCAAATAACTTGTTTCCAGAGGACCCTGAAATACCCTCTACATTATGTTATGCTCTTGTTCTGAGAAGGAGAACTGATTTAAGAAAAAAAGAGAATTTGAAAGCGATGTTGAAAGTTTTCAGAATGTCAATGCTGTCACATTGATGTACAGTACACTTTATGTTCTAAACTTCCTTGTTCCCAAAATGCCTTGCAATACGTGTGATAAATTTGATACAATATTTTAGCGTTACCTCTGAAGAAAGTCTGCCTGAAGAATTCATGGAGGTTGTATTGATTTAATGATGGTGGTTGTAAAGCAACACTGCAGAAACTTCAATATATGTATTGTCAAAGAGCCACACTGCAAAGGCTTAAATTTAAATAATTCTAAATCATTTAATGGTGTAATTGAGGGAAATGCAATACAAAGGTCTGAATTTACAACCGTTTTGAAACCTGATCATGGTATCGATAAAGCTCATCACATTTACATCAGAGGTGCTTTGCAATTTCCAGTTTTATGTGAATGATGTAGCTTGCATCTGCACTTGGAACTTCTCTTTCGGGGAAGGAGGTTTGGATTGCGTGCGGTCCCTCTTGACCTGTAGTGCCGTGGTCACCGTCTAAAAGGGAAAGGCTGGGGCAATGTCACATTTAATGATATCGACTTAGCCTACAGTTAATATCTGAATCCAACCCAACCCACAGAGGCTATTTTGGAGCGTTTCCAATAAAGTTTGAATGGCGTCAGCAATGATCACGTTATATCCATCTAAAAAAAACATAGCAGCACGAACAAATATGTTTAGCCTACGGCTCAAACGTCGGGGTGCTGGTGACATCACAGTCCATAAAATATAATGTTTAGCCTATGTCTTTAAAAAAAATGAAAACATAGCAGCGTAAACAATACATACAAACGTATAGTTACCTACTGACTAGATGTAAGTAACTTAAAAAGTAGGACATATATCAGACAGACACCTTTAAGTTATATATAAAGCGCATTTATTTTTGTGTGTTTTATTGCCAGCGTTAATGTATTATTTTTACCTAACGTTAATGACACAACGTTAATTACCTTGAGGGCTACTATGTAACTAACGTTAACCAGCTAATTAGCAAATGCAGCTCAGGCCTTGTAAGTAATTAGCTGGCTTAAATAGCTACAAGTGCTTGTCATTTTTAAGTGTTGGATATTTCCAAATAGCGCTGCAACGCAAGTTTACTGGGATCCCATTAAGTCATACGTGCGCATATGTAATGTTATTGCTCTTGGCATTGAAGCGCTCTGTGTAGGCCTATCAGGAAATAATGTAATGCCAAAGTTTTTTTTTCAGGGCACCAACCAGCAAAACGTTGCACAGTAGAACCCACTTTCTTCATTATGGAGAAAGCAGCGTTATGGAAGTTGTCACAGAATTTTTGCCATGAAGTACAGTGTTTATCCAAGCATGACCGCACGAACGAAAATTATCATGGCACAAACCAGCACAAACGTAGCAGAAGCTAACGTGACCATTTAGGAGCAATTCGGAGAAGGTTGGGGTGCTGGGGGACCTCATCACCCAAAAATATAATGTTTATATCTACAAATCCATAGCAGCACAAACGAATTTTTTACGGCACAAACCGGCACAAACGAGTGAGACCATTTTAGAGAAATTCGGAGAAGGTTGGGGTGCTGGGTGACGTCCTCGTCCAAAAATATAATGTTTTTATCTACAAATCCATAGCAGCACAAACGAAAATTTTTATGGCACAAACCAGCACAAACGTAGCACAGAGGAATGGGACCATTTTAGAGAAATTCGGAGGAGGTTGGGGTGCTGGGTGACGTCACAGCACACACAATGTAATTTGTTATATCTAAAAAACCATAGCAGCACAAACGAAAATTTTTACGGCACAAACCGGCACAAACGAACAGTAATACCATTTCGAACTTTTTAAATACTTGGGGTGCCAAATTCATCCAGGTCTTTCTGGCATGTTTGGAGTCGTTTTGGGCGCGGTGATACACGGCCCTCTCACATGCCTTATAGATTTATCGATTATGCAACACAGCGATTTTCAGTTAACCGTGCTGCACGTATAAGATCTTTACGGAGGCAGCTGACGTTTCAGTCATTATGCTAAGGGACAGACCAATATTTTGTGTCAGATTATAGTAGCCTAATCACAATAATGTTAGCTAATTTTACCCAGTTAGGGCTACTAGCCTACTTATGTGTGCGCTACTGTCATCATTACAGCAACAAACATCTTCTATTACTACTTGGATAGTACACTTTTCAATTCATTCGAGAATATTTGGGTTAATAACGGGTCTGGTTCTCACCTTATCGATGAACGTGAATTGTAGTCGGCGAGTAAAGCTCCAAATTCCTCCCTTAACGTCAGCTGCGTCTTCTTATAAGTGCAGCACGATTAACTGAAAATGGCTGCGTTGCATAATCGATGCTAACTGGCTGGGGTGCTAACGCTACCTAGCGATAGATTTGACAAACATAGTTAGCTAACAGGCTACCTATCTGAACGATTGTTGAAGACTAGCTACCATGTGGCCTAAGCATGTGTAACATATTCCACCTGAAGTTACCCACCCAAATATGAAGGCTTCCCATTCACACAACACATACCGTAAGGTAATCATTCTCATGTAAAGTTACAGAGAATCGCTCAAAATTTAAGGAAAAATCACTTGGAACTCTTTTAAAGTTATATAAAATGTCCAAAATGTCTTAGAAACCCCAAAAATGAAGGAGCTTTTAGAAATTTTATTTGACATCTGGATTCTAATGTCAAAACAACATTTTATCCATGTTGTAGGGCTGTTCTGGCATTACAACTTTGGCTACTAGGCGGTGTACTTGCACCATGCAAAATTTGGAATGCATCCTTCATTCCAATATGATGCTACTGCATTGCGAATAAAGGGGGGGTAAGTGGCCTCTCCAAGTGTCCCCTTTTCACCTCTCCAAATGTCCTTTTACCTCTCCAGAAAAAAGCATGTACAGAAACAACTATATTGCACAAAAACATTTATATATATTATCTGCACTGAATGGCAACATCATGTAATGTGTTTTCCTCCAGATTTCTAACCTTACTTGAGTGTATCATGTTATGCACCTCTCCAAGTGTCCCTTTACCTCTCCAAATGTTATTTTTGGCCTCCCCAAACAGGAAACAGGAGACCAGAGATGAAATTTTCACTTTTATTACATTTTTTTCGTGTCATACAGAGCATTGTCTCATTTAACTTTTTGATGTCCGGTTTCATGCCACAGTTGCGCTGGGGCACCAAGCACAATGTCACATTGAGTGGGAGGTGAGATGGAGGTGAGAAGTGTTGACCCAGTGGGGGTGGGGGAAGAATGCCAGGGTCTTTTAGTTTTCAGATGGCTTCCACATGGCTCCCACACCTCATCTGAGTCAGACTCACTCCTATTACAACACACAAACATTTTGTAAGTGACAATAATAAAGGCAAAGCTTTCACAAAATGCTTCAAAATCCTCATTCCACCAGCTGTACACCCCCGCCCCTACCCCTCCACAGCAGAACTCCTGTTAGCTGTAAAGGACCCTCCCCTTTCCAGCACCAGCTGGGTTCATGTTTCAGCATTCCTGAAGTGTTTACACTACCTCACCAAGGACTCCCCTCCCCCCTTTGCTGTGCTTGAAGAGGGAGAGAAAAGGCTCAACCATCTCAAAACCCAATATAACTAAATAAATAGAGGAAACTAGAAATCAGAAAACATACACGTATATGAATAAAAAATATAAACATATGTAGCATACTACAGACATTCTGATACTGAATAGTGATACGTATTGATGGGTTGAAAATTGAAGTCTCTTATATTTTTATCTTATATATTATCGCTAGTATATGTAAAAAGGTCTAGTTCCCAAAGACAAGATAGGGTACTTGGATTGTTTACGCCAGCGTTTCTCAAA
Organism: Megalops atlanticus; assembly: GCA_019176425.1. Taxonomy (NCBI): domain Eukaryota; kingdom Metazoa; phylum Chordata; class Actinopteri; order Elopiformes; family Megalopidae; genus Megalops; species Megalops atlanticus. The sequence goes on along the minus strand of CM032886.1, from coordinate 37,065,206 downwards.
CCTCTCTTGGAGGACCCCTAGTCCCGCATGTTTTAGAGCTCTCTCTGCTCCAACGCAGCTGATTTACATGATCAGCTTGTTATTAGGCAGCTTCAGGAGTGTATAAATCGAGTTGATCAGTTGAGCTCGGCTCCGGGAGAGGTTGGAGAAACGCTGGTGTACGGGACGTTTTGCTCTAGCCTTAGCGCTCATGTAAGTCGCTTTGGAGAACAGTGTCAGCTAAAATAATAAATGTAATAAACAAGCATAAGCTTCAAAACAACGTAAATTTGAATACTTGTCCACAGCAGGGTCCTCTCCGTTGATATAAGTGTCCTCCAGTGAATCAAAGCTATCGCTGCCTTCGGAGTCACGCTGTTCGATGTTATTTTCCTTTTCCAAGGACGCTAAAACAGATGAACGATTTTCTCTTGTTTTTCACCTTTTCCGACGCAATTTTGGTATTTCAAAAACCTGTTTTTTTCGCCTAAAACGCCGTGCGCGAGCGCCATTACGCAACCCTCTTTGTTGGAGAAGCTTCCTGGGGGGTCGTTGCGCCTCGCAACAAATTGCCGTCTGATTGGTCTAGGGTCTTTATCGACCAATCGTTGGAAAGCTTATATTCTCAGTTGTCCAATGAGGTACGTTTTGTCACAATCAAGCGAGGCGGTGTTTTTTTTTTTTTTCGATTTTTTGGATTGGGCCTTGTTGTTTACGTAATTTTCTTTTGTCCCACCCACGTCAGACAAAATAAAGTATTACTAACTGATGGGATTACGGAAATGTATGCATTCAGTGTCGCTTTGAAGGGGCCAAAGTACGGTAAAGAGCAGTATAAAGCTTTGGTCTGTGGGTTGAGCGTGCGAGATTAAACTCTCTTTTTCAATGGCTATATAGAGACCCGTAAACCGATGGACCCGTCGGCGGGTCCAGAGACCGTATGTGGTTACAGTCTGGCTGCTTCATTTGTGATACTCTGACTAAGCCACTGACAACAGCAATGCTTACATCGCTACGTAAATTATGGTTAGTTTTATTTCGCTTGCTAGTAATCAGCTAATGTCGGGATCCACAAAGTTATTTTTAGGTAGCCTATAGATCTACAGAACTAACCAATCAAACATAATTACCCAGTGCCCAGTTTGTTATATTTAAGGAAGTCAGCTAGCTAGTCAAATGATGGTTTAAAGGATTTATTACGACTGGGCGCGTAGCCTAATTAACAGATATCCAGCTAACTGCTGCTATATAACGGATATATTTGTTAAATGGGACAGTCGCATCATTGACGTCATGTTCGCGTTCCGTGCTCGGGCACGGTTAGCGATCATACTGATGCGTGCCGTGCCTGAGTCCAAGTGAACCGTGCCCGAGCCCACCTCCTCAAGCGGGCCCGGGCACGGTTCAGCGTACCGTGCCCGGGAACGGTACGAGGCGATCACACTAGTCAAACGAACTGGACTTTGGGGGTCAAACGTGCTCGGGAACGGTACGGATTGCCTAGTGTGAGTACACCCTTAGGATGGAGGCTGAACTTGGTGACTATTTTGGCTCATAATTCAAAAACCGTTCATCACAGTGCTGAATCGAAGACATTGTGAAAATCTGCACAAGTTTGCCTCTATTTTGATGCATGTAGGGCCAGAATTTGCAGAGATACGGCAGTTTAAAACAAAAAATATTTTCAACTGTCCATGCTTTTTTGTCCATTGAGGTCAGAAAGCAGATATGCTAAAATGTGACAACAACGGCTGTTGTTCCCTAGTGGAATAAATGCAGTAAAAATGTTCACTTATTGACTCAGAACAATGGTGGTTTAGCATCCTACTGCTGTTCTATATTGTGCTCATCTCCCTACCCCAGACAAGGATAGAGAATGGGGAGAGCCCTGATTGTCTGTGTGCTGTCAGATCAGCCAACTGTAATTCATTAATTCATCCATTTAGTTATGAATGCATTTGATTTATTGTGCCTTTATTTTATTTATTTATTTATGGCCCTTTTCAGGAGACTCAGGATCTTAAAAGAAGCAGAAAAACAAAACCATAAAAAATGCAATTGTATCACATATCACATAACATCAAGCCCTCTGTGTCCCTTAGCCTGAGATGTGCGATAGACACAGAGCAGTACACGGACTGCACTGTGTGGTTCAGGGTCCCATGGTCTCACTCTGGGAATCAGACACATTTCTTCATGCTTTGTCCTTCTGAACAGGTGTGTGAGTTGCTGAGCAATGGTATTTTTTGGTGTTGACTACCCTGTAAACCAAGCTAAACCCTTTAATGATGATTTGCCTTTTTTCCCCCTCCCTTTCTCCAACTCCCCCCAACCCCCAAAATCCCTTCCCCTTCTTCTTCCATGTTCTTTCTACAGGTACCGACAGATGGCTCGGTGGGCTTCATGGCAGAGCCTCAGGTTGCCATGTTCTGTGGCAAACTCAACATGCACATCAACGTGCAGAGCGGCAAATGGGAGTCTGACCCCAGCGGCACCAAGAGTTGCATCAGCTCCAAGGAGGGAATCCTGCAGTACTGCCAGGAGGTGAAGGAGGGGAGGGAAGGGGGGGATTAATTAGAGAAGGTGGAGGGTGGTCACTGAGGGAATGGAGGATGGAGCAGCATATTGAAGGGACTGTGGTGTAGTGAAGGATGGTGACCTGACTTCTCCCTGCCTCTTGTCTCCAGGTCTACCCTGAGCTGCAGATCACCAATGTAGTGGAGGCCAACCAGCCAGTCAGCATCCAAAATTGGTGCAAGAAGGGCCGCAAGCAGTGCCACAGTCACGTGCACATAGTCGTGCCCTACCGCTGCCTGGGTATGTGTGTATGAGTGTGTGTATCTGTGCCTGTACCTGTGTGTGATCTTAACAGCATTGTGCGTGTCTGTGTTTTGCAGTAGGGGAGTTTGTGAGTGATGCTCTGCTGGTCCCTGATAAATGCAAGTTCCTGCACCAGGAGCACATGGACATGTGTGAGAGCCACCTGCATTGGCACACAGTGGCCAAAGAGGTGAGTGTGCACACACATAGATACACTCACACTGCGCACACACACACACACACACACACACACACACACACACACACACACACACGCAAACAAGCATAAGTACCCTAACACCTGTCAGAGCAGTGGAGCACAGACCTCCATAATTTCCTTGGCCAAAAACTGATTCAGCCTTAGTATCATGCCACATATTCCCACACACAGTGTGTGTTCCTCGTAACTGTGAGTCCTCACTTCTCCCCTCTCTCTTCTCTCTTCTTCCTTGCTCACTCTGCAGTCCTGTGGAGACCACTCCATGAATCTCCATGACTATGGGATGCTGTTGCCCTGTGGCATTGACCGTTTCCGGGGTGTAGAGTTTGTGTGCTGCCCTGCAGAGATGGAGCGAGAGTCCGACAGCACAGAGCTTGAGGAAGATGACTCTGATGTGTGGTGGGGCGGCCCTGAGACTGACGACACCGACAACAGGTACTACACACACCTCAGCAGCATACAAGAAACAAAATTTAGAAACAAAATCAGGCCATGTATGAAATCAGAAGTTACAGTGGATATAAAAAGTCTACACACCCTTATGAAATTACAGGTTTTTGAAACGTAAAGACAGAAATAACAACAATGTAAATGTCAGACTTTTTCCATCTGTAAAGTGATCAAACAAACAAAATCCAGAGAAAAAACAAATAGCTAATTATTAGGAACATTTTAAATAAAAAAAAACTACAACACCCTGATTGCATAAGTCTGCACACCCTTTCATAATGGGGGCTCTAGCTGTTCAAAGTTAACCAATCACAGTCAAAATCACGCCTGTAGGTAAATAGCGTACACCTGCCATCAATGAAAGTGATTCTGATTAAACCCAGATTAAATTCAGCTGTTGCTGTAGGATTTGCTTGAATGTTTGGGGTTGCATCCTAATGGGAGAGCCATGGTCCGCAAAGAGTTGCCAAAGAAGCTACGAGAGCTAATTGTTGAAGGGTACTAATCCGGAGAGGATATAAAAGAATATCGAAGGCACTGGATGTACCATGGAGCACTGTCAAAACCATCATCAATAAGCAGAGAAAATGTGGCACCACAGAGACATTGCAAAGATCAGGACGACCCTCCAAAGTTGATGAGAGGACAAGGAGAAAACTTACCAGGGAGGATACCAAGAGGCCAACAGCAACACTGAAGGAGCTACAGGAATTTCTGGCATGTACCGGTCACTCCTTGCATGTGACCACCATCTCATATTCTGCACATATCTGGGCTATGGGGTAGGGTGTCAAGCCCGTCTAAATTATGCCAAATGATTCATTCAGTCACCCCAAACCATGTGAGAAAATGTGCTATGGTCTGACGAGACAAAGGTTGAACTTTTCGGCCTAAATTGTAAAAGATTTGTTTGGCGCAAAGCCAATAAAGCTCATCATCCAAGGAACACCATACCAACTCTCAAGCATGGTGGTGGTAGCATGCTTTGGGGGTGCTTCTCTTCAGCTATGTCAGGGGCTCTTGTCAAGATAGATGGGAAAACGAATACCTCCAAATATCAAGACATTTTGGCACAAAACCTGCTGGCCTCTGTCAGAAAGCTGAAGATGAAGAGGAATTTCGCATTCCAACATGACAATGACCCAAAGCACACATCCAAGTCGACCAAGGCATGGCTTCAGGAAAGGAAAATCAAAGTCTTGGAATGGCCCAGTGAGAGCCCAGACCTCAATCCCATCGAAAACCTGTGGAATGACCTAAAGAGAGCTGTACACAGGAGATCCCCTCGCAATTTGAAGGAACTTGAACTTTTTTGCAAAGAAGAGTGGGATAAAATTCCAAAGTCTAGATGTGCTGCTGTAACAAATGCAAAAAGTGCTTCCACAAAGTAGTAGTTGGGCAGGGTGTGCAGACTTATGCAATCAGGGTGCTGTTTTTTATTTAAAATGTTCCTAATAATTGTCTTCTTTCTTTCTCTGGATTTTTGTGTGTTGGAAGGTCACATTAAAGATGGAAAAAGTCTGACATTTATGTTGTTATTTCTGTCTTTACATTTCAAAAATCTGCAGTTTCATAAGGGTGTGTAGACTTTTTATATCCACTGTAAATAGTAATGTGACTTATTACCCAGCATTACCCTTACCTCTCTCTTCTTCCTCTGTACTGAAGCATGCCACGGGATTCTGGGCCTGCAGAGGAGGAGGAGTCGGGCCCTGCCATGGGAGAAGATGACAAGGATGTAGAGGAGGACACCCTGGACAATGACGAAGATGGCGATGGAGAGGACGATGATGCAACTGATGAACGCGAGGCTGGGGAGCACACCACCAATGTCGCCATGACAACCACCACCACAACCACCGAATCTGTGGAGGAGGTGGTCAGAGGTGAGTCGGGGATCACTGCGGTTGTCACTCGTCATCACCCCCCCCAACGACCTCTAGGTTTTCAGTAATGATCACAGCTTACAGAAAGGGATCACGACCCACCCGCGAAAAGGCCTGAAGGCTCAAGTCTTCGACAGGAGCTGGTTGACAAGGCGACCCTGGATTGCAACTGTTGTGAAAAGCGTTTTTCTGTGAGATTTGAGAGGGTGTGTCTCTCCCCCCTTGTCAGAGGTGTGTTGGGAGAGCGCGGAGACTGGGCCGTGCCGCGCCATGCTGCCGCGCTGGTACTTTAACCACCGGGAGGGCCGCTGCGCCCCCTTCATCTACGGCGGCTGCGGGGGCAACCGCAATAACTTTGAGTCCGAGGAGTACTGCTTGTCAGTCTGCAGCAGTGTGCGTAAGTCAAAGGACGGAGTGCCCCCCCTTCCTCCTCTACGTCCTCTCTCTCCCGCTCCGGTGTCCCAGTCCATCTCTCTCACACCTTACCTCTCACTCACGCTGCAGTGTGTCTAAGTAACTCCCACTCACCCGGTACCTTCTGTCCACACAGCACGCCGTGCCGGTGACTCCAGCTCACACCTTCTCTGCCCCTCATTGTAGATCTGAGCGTGTTTAACACACCTCTCTGACCTGTTGGCTGGTGCCATAGAGTGAAAGGCCAAGGATGTGCCTGTATGCGTATGTGTGTGTGCATTGTGCGGTTTGCCGCATGACTATTTCAGGGTGTGTCAGGTGTCAGGTGGGGACAGTACCTGACTAATGAGTGCCTTTGTGTGTAATTGAGTTTATGTCCTAACCTGCTGAACTCAGTGTAGTGTAGTGTGCCTCTCTTTCTCTTTCTCTCTCTCTCTCTCTAACCCTTCTCTGCTGTCTCCAGCTCTTGAGGAGATATATAAAGCAATGTAGCGGCATGGGGGCCGCCAGGCCTCCTGCAATTTCCGCTCAGTTAAGCACATCAGCTGTGTAAAAGTGCTGCTTTGTGAGAAAAGAGATGCCAGCCCACACCAGCAGCCCCTATTCTGACAGGGCACAAACTCTTAATCTGATCTGTCCTCATCCAGCTTGGCCGGCTTACCTGCATTACATTGTGCATTCAGAGCTCAGAGCTGCATTTCACAGGGAGTTCAGAACCCAGGGCTGCGTTTCACAGGGACTTCAGAACCCAGAGCTGCGTCATACTCTGGATTGAGAGCGCAGGGCAATGGTACATTGATAGTCCAAGGCTGCACTATGCATGGTGTGGGTGGCCATGTTCATACTGAATAAATGCCAGCATTGTGTCAGACTGTATGGCTACTTTAAAGTGTTGTCAGGTATCCCTGCTGTCTTTAGAGCAAGTCTCATGTGACCAAACCAGGGTTGTTTGAAGACTGATGAAGCCACACAGGTTTCTGGTCCTGCTGGGAACAGAATTAGTCCCACGTCACACACATACTATCTCCTGAGGGACCACAGACCTGCCTCTAATCATCAAAGGGGAGGGTTGGGGTTGTCAGACACATGCTTCCCCCCATCACTCTGATACTCTCTCTCACTCACTAACCCACCTGCTGTGGTGTGTGGCATTGCTCTGTGTGTAAGTGTATGAGGCAGGGAGCTCAAGGGAAGCCCTGAGCTAATGAGATGGAGTAAGAAATGACCCATGATCTAGAACACAAAGCAGGGGGAGGGGGGATTGGGGGGCACAGTGGAGGGGTGGAGCATGAGGGAAAAAGAACTGATGTAGTTGGGGATGTGAAGTTTGCACTGATAAATGACAGAAGGGTAAGAGTGTGGGATGAGAAAGGAGATTGAGTTATAAGCTTGAGATGTTAAATGAGAGAGAGCTGAGAGTTTCTGATGAGAGGAATGGGGGGCAGGACAGACAGTCCAGGAAGAAGACCCAGAGTCGTTGAGATAGAGTGCCTCCATATTTATTCATGTCCCTTCCAAAATACGAACAAAAAACATGCTGTAAAATAAAAAATGTAAACATTGGATCATTTTCACATAATACATTAAAATGTTTTAAAATAGTTTAATTTCAATAGCATTGTACAGAATATTCACATTGTTCATAAATATTTATTAAAACCTCCAAGTAATCTTTGAAACAAAATCAACAAACAATTCTATATCAAAATTCTGATTATTTGAAATTCAGGCAGCAGCTGGAGATCTGCTAAACAAGATTGCATCTACAGATCAGAACATGTCAGAAAGCTATTCAGAATCTGACGTGTGATTGTTGCATTCATGGACAAGTTGCAAGGCAGAAGCTTCTTTTGATGACAAGGCATGCATTTGTCAGATTACACTTAAATGACATTTGGAAGCATATCTCATGGTCAGATGGACATGCTCATCAGCCTTTTGTTTGGCATAAAAAGGTGAAGCTTCCGTTAGGCCATGCTCCCTGTGAAATATGATGGAGGATTATTATGTTCAAACCCTTGTTAGGATTTACCCTTGTCAGGCTAGAGGGAGTTATGGCAAATTTGGCTGAAAATGGACAATGCAGCATGACAATGATCCAAAGAATTCATCCAATCTGCAAAGAAATGGCTTATTGGGCACAAAGTAAATGTTCAACTGATCATCTCAATCTCCAGATATCAATCCAATCAAATATTTGTGGTTCAGACTCAAGGAAGCAGCTCACAAACAAAACCAGAAGATCTTAAACACACAGAGCAACTCTGCCAGATGGATTGGTCAAAAACCCCACTCAGAAGTGCCAGAACTTCACAGAACACTGCAACAATGTAATCAAAGCTGTAAGAGGATTTACAAAAAGCTGATGACAAGGATGTGAATAAAGGGACCCTTTGGTTTTCTGTTATAAAGTCTTTTATTTTTTAATAGTATGATTTTGTTGTATGCAGGGTTATTAAGATTAAAGTGTAACATGTAAGCAGTTACATAAAAAAATAAAATTAAGCCAGAAAACATTATCATTAAGCTAAAAATGTTAAAATATTAACATTTTTCCTTTTTCAGCATGTTTTTTGTTTGTAGTCAGGGGTATGAATAAATATGAAGAGCCCTGTAGATGAGGTTTAGGAAGGTTCAGTGTAGGGAGATCTTTAGACTGAGGGCCAGATGTGTTAGATTTTTGAAGACTATTGCGTAATTTTGTTTTTCTTTATGGCTCTTCCTTGCTCTCCTCTTCCCATCACTGCCCCCCGGCCTCCCCTTTCCTATCTCCCCAACCCCAGTGCCCATGACCACTCCCAGTCCACCGGACGCCGTGGATCGCTACTTGGAGACTCCTGGGGAGGAGAAGGAGCACGCCTACTTCCAGAAGGCCAAGGAGAGCCTGGAGGCCAAGCACAGGGAGCAGATGTCACAGGTGAGACAGGATGGGCAGGCCAGGCAGAGGGGGTGCAGAAAGGGGATTGCAATAATTTCATGCAGAGAAATCCTTATGAACTTTGTCAATTTCCAAGGCCCCGTTTTTTTGTTTGTTTGTTTTTGGCTTAAATGCAATTGCCAGTGCTTTTCAGTAAACATAGGTGTGAAAATGACTATGCTGGCAAAATGGATTAGCTAATTAAAAAATGGTATGATAATGCCAAGGTCTTTATTTTCATCATTCTGTCCCTTTCATTCTCAAAGTTTCTAAATACAATTTCACGTCTTAAACACCAATTGTAATTCGTGCCTTGAATAAAATCGGTACTGTTGTGATTGCATCTTACACTGTAATGCTTCTCTAGGAATTTTGTTGAAGCAGCACTCCTACAACCTGACAAGACTGTCACATCAGTAGATGACGTGGTCAGAATGACTAGTTGACGTTGTTGCAAGGTCATCTACACTGCTTACCACTGCTTAAAAAACCCTGAATATGGGTCATGATGGTCATATTGCTAGTGATTCTGCAAAATTGTACTCCTCTCTCTCCCACCCCCAAGGTCATGCGGCAGTGGGAGGAGGCAGAAAGACTGGCTAAGAGCCTGCCCCGTGCCGACAAGAAAGCTGTCATCCAGGTGAGATGCACAGTTGTGAATAGTGTTAATGTTCACATCTGCACAGTTTTGGACTTGTGTACCTGGTGCCACTGTTGCTCATGAACACACAAAGTCATTGTCGATGCACTGCATCTCCCACACGATAGCCATGCGCTTCTAGTGCTTTCACCATATCTCCCACATGCTGTAGCCATGTGCTTCTACTGTCACTCCAGTGTAATGTCACTCTATGGGGACAAGATGTCAAACTTGCTCCCTCTTGCTCCTCTTGCTTGAGTTTGAAGGTCTGAAAGTCTTTTTCTTCCTGTCTCCTCATTTCTTAATCTCCCTCATGAGTCATGATCTCATTCCTCCTGTTCTTCTTTCCCATTCTCTTTCCCTCCATGTCTCTTCTTCCTCTTTCCCTCGATCCCTCCCTCTTTCTCCTCTCCTTCCTCTCCCTACCTCACATCCTTCCCTGTTTCTCCTTCCCCCACCCCTCACTCACTCAAACAGGTTTAGACTTAGATTGTATTATTTTCATATCAATATTTCAATTCATATGAGTTGTTTTTCATGCATATGCTTACCAACATAATTACTCAGGTATGGCCCACATTCTGGGAACAGAGATGCTAATTAATTGAATCCTAGCTAATCTATTATTTTTCAAACAAGTCAAACATGCATGGCTGGTAAGAGGCTGAATTAATAAATATGCTAATGTGGAAGTTGAGAATAGTCCGTTATATTCACTGTTATAGTTTTAAAAGTAGTTGTTGAACCATTATGCACTGGTAACAGTAAGGCTGATTGATAGCATTCGTTAATTGAATTTGGCATCTGCAGCATTTCCAGGAAAAGGTGGAGGCCCTGGAGCAGGAGGCTGCAAACGAGAGACAGCAGCTGGTAGAGACGCACATGGCACGGGTGGAGGCCCTGCTGAATGACCGCCGCCGCCTGGCACTGGAGAATTACCTGACTGCCCTGCAGGCAGACCCCACCAGGGTACTGAATACCACTGCTGCACTGTCTGTTAACATGGACCACAACCCTTAGCTCTGAATGTAGACTGTAGCCCTTAACTCTGAATGTAGACCACAGCTGTCAACTCTGAGCATATACCACTGCCCTCAACTCTGAGCATATTCCACAGACCTTAAATCTGAGCATATACAACTGTGAATAAAAACCACTGCTCTCGCTCCTATTCCCTCTTTCTGTCTCAGTCTCAGTTCCATGTTACGTTCACCATGTCAGTGATGTTTAGATGGCTGGAAACACACTGTCTTTGCGCACAGAGGCTGACCGGTTATAAAGGGAAAGGCTCTGCCCTTGACCCTTAAGCTGCCTGTGCTCATACAGGCACGGGTTCTGCACAGACTGAGCTCTGACATGCCTTCTTGAGCTATGGGCTATTTTTGTAAGGTTTAATTTGGCCATTGGTCTGGTTTCACCTCAGTATCTGCATGTCGATGTCTGGCCTAACTGGATGGGCTGATTTTACTTACATTTTCAAGGTTTTTTTAATCTCTAATCTCTCTCTCCCTGTATTTCTCACCCACTTTACTCCAGCCCCGTCATGTGTTCAGCCTGCTGACGAAGTATGTTCGTGCGGAGCAGAAGGACAGACAGCACACACTCAAACACTTTGAGCACGTCCGCATGGTGGACCCCAAGAAGGCAGCCCAGATCCGGCCCCAGGTGAAATTCCATCCATCTCTTGAGTACGCTGACTTGAAATGAAATTGAATTTTTTTGTAATTTAAATTGTTTGGAATTCTTTTTCTCCACATATTATTTCGCACTCATTGCAGACCGCCCCCTTCTGGAAATGTATGTATGGTCTGGCTCCTCACAATGGCACCTTCTTAAGCGAAAATTAAACTGCCACATAAATAGCCAGAGCCATAGTTATAGACAGATATGCTGTCTATACAGCACTTGGCTCTATTCTGGAACTGCTGTTGTCAGTTCCAGAGAGTGAAAAACATTATATTCCCTCATAGACATGAATGGTTTTGTTATTCGAGAGATTGGGTTATTTACATTTGGTTATGGTTATTTGGTAAAGGTGTTTTTGAGATGTTGAAATGAGAAGAGTGGGCAGCACGCCTTTTGCACTAGATTATTAGTGTGCTTGCAATGCGAAGCAGACTATTGTTATACTTTAGTTTTATTCTTCTTATTCCACCAAATTTAGGGACACTTCTCCTCCCACAGTTTTCGAGATATCCACCCCAAACCAACTGTAACCCGTCCGGTCTGACCCCGATCGGGTTGCTTGTATACAGCTAAGCCGTACCCGCACTCGTTCTCTGGTTTTTGTCGTTTTTTCATCCCTTTTTTCCCATAGACTCCCATTCATTTTCAAAATCACCCCCCTCACCCTTCATGGCCTTCCCACTCGCTCACTTTTCACCCCAGAGCCACCATACCTCACATGTTGCCTCGGGACAAATCACCCAACACTCATCCAAGACCATTTTGACCCGCACTCGTCTTTTTGTCATTTTTTTAATCAGTTTTTTAACTCATTTATTCATCCCTCCATCCTGCCATTGACTTCAATTCATTTTTCAAAGTCTTACCACTCCATCACCTTTGGCCCGACAACCACCGTACCACGTATGCTGCTTCAGGTCATGCCACCCAACACTCATTGAAAGCCATACTGACCCGCACTCGTCTTGTAGTCGTTTATTCATCCCTCCATCCTCCCATTGACTTCATTTTTCAAAGTGTTACCACTTGGCCACCATTTGACCAAAAGCCACAGGACCTGATATGCTGCCTTGGGTCATGTGACCCAACACTCACCAAAGGTGGGTGTGTCCCTAGCAACCATATTGTTTACCCTAGCAACCGCCTAGCAACCACTTAGTAACACCCTAGCAACCACCTAGCAACCACTTAGCAACGCCTTTGCAACGCCCAGCGACCATATTGTTTACCCTAGCAACCGCCTAGCAACCACTTAGTAACACCCTAGCAACCACATAGCAACACCTTAGCAACCAACTAGCAACCACTTAGAAACACTTGGGCAACCACCCAGCAACACCCTAGCAATGCCCAGAGACCATATTGTTTACACTAGCAACCACTTAGCAACACCCTGGCAACCACCCAGCAACACCCTAGCAACCAAGTGGCAACCACTTAGCAACACTTTGGCAACCACCCAGCAACGCCCTAGCAATGCCCAGCGACCATATTGTTTACCCTAGCAACCACTTAGCAACACCCTGGCAACCGCCCAGCAACGCCCTAGCAATGCCCCAGCGACCATATTGTTTGCCCTCGCAACCGCCTAGCAACCACTTAGTAACACCATAGCAACCACCTAGCAACACCCTAGCAACCACCTAGCAACCACTTAGCAAAGCCCTTGCAACACCCAGCAACCATATTGTTTACCCTAGCAACCACTTAGCAACACCCTAGCAACCGCCTAGCAACCACCTAGCAACCACTTAGAAACACTTTGGCAACCACCCAGCAACGCCCTAGCATTGCCCTAGCGACCATATTGTTTACCCTAGCAACCCCCTAGTAACCACTTAGCAACACCCTAGCAACCACCCAACAACGCACTAGCAACCAAATCATATACCTTAGTAACCATCTAGCAACGCCCTAGTAACCACCTAGCAACACCCTAGCGACCACCTTACATACCTTAGCAACCACCTAGCAACAGCCTAACAACCACCTAGCAACAGCCTAGCAACCACTTAGCCACATCCTGGCGATCGTCTCATATACGTTACCATGTTTTCACTGCCGGGTTGCAAGCACACTCTGCATTTTCTTCAGGAAATGCACTTTTCTAGTTTTTTTTCTTCTTATTCCACCAAATTTAGGGACGCTTCCCCTCCCACAGTTTTCGAGATATCCACCCCAAACCAACTGTAACCCGTCGGTCTGACCCGATCAGGTTGCTTGTATACAGCTAAGCCGTACCGCTTTTCGTTCTCCGGTTTTTGTCGTTTTTTCATCCCTTTTTTCCCATAGACTCCCATTCATTTTCAAAATCACCCCCCTCACCCTCCATGGCCTTCCCACTCGCTCACTTTTCACCCCAGAGCCACCATGCCTCACATGTTGCCACGGGACAAATCACCCAACACTCATCCAAGACCGTTTTGACCCGCACTCGTCTTTTTGTTGTTCACTCATCCCTCCATCCTCCCATTGACTTCAATTCGTTTTTCAAAGTCTTGCTGCTCGGTCACCTTTCGGCCTACGGTCACAGTACCACATGTGCTGCCTCAGGTCATGCCACCAATCACTCATTGAAAGCCATACTGACCCGCACTCGTCTTTTACTTGTTTATTCATCCCTCCATCCTCCCATTGACTTCAATTCATTTTTCAAAGTGTTACCACTTGGCCACCATTTGACCAATAGCCACGGGACCTGATATGCTGCCTTGGGTCATGTGACCCAACACTCACCAAAGGTGGGTGTGTCCCTAGCAACCATATTTACCCTAGCAACCACTTAGTAACACCCTAGCAACCACTTAGCAACCACTTAGCAACGTCCTTGCAACGCCCAGCAACCATATTGTTCACCCTAGCAACCGCCCAATAACACCCTAGCAATACCCCAGCGACCATAATGTTTACCCTAGCAACCCCCTAGCAACCACCCAACAACGCACTAGCAACCAAAACATATACCTTAGTAACCACCTAGCAACACCCTAGCAACCACCTTACATACCTTAGCAACCACCTAGCAACAGCCTATCAACCACCTAGTAACGCCCTGGCAACCAGCTAGCAACAGCCTGGTAACCACTTAGCCATATCCTGGCGATCGTCTCATACATTACCATGTTTTCGCTGCCAGGTTGTAAGCACACTTTGCATTTTCTTCAGGAAATGCACTTTTCTAGTTAAGACATGTGGCCTGTGGCAGCTTATGCGAATGAGAATGAGTGGTGAGAATGAGTGGTGTGAATGACCTCTGACCCCAGGTACTGACCCACCTGCGAGTGATCGAGGAAAGGATGAACCAGTCTCTCGGGCTGCTCTACAAGGTCCCCAGCATCGCAGACCAGATCCAGGATAACGTGGGTGAGCATCTGCGCCCTCTACCATCGCTCCATTCAGCTCCATCAGTTTATTAGTGCGTTCTTTGTCAACTTGGCCATCTGAAGCTCTCCCTGTCCATCTGCTTCAGTCAGAGCCCATTTTTCTCACACTTGTCTGGTATATTCATATTTATACTGCTCCTATATAGCCTGCTACAAGCCACCAGCAACATTTTGTCCCACCAGGAAAGTATTTTAAATCCCCCACCCCCAAAATATGTAACTGTCATTCTGTTGGTTCTGTTGTAACTGAAGTGTGCAGGTTTGAGTTTTCATTTCTTTGTTTATTTCAGATATGACCAATAACATCGCATTCATAGTGAATACGTGTTTCTCTTGTTTCATGTTTTAGGGTTCAACAAATCACTTTACGAGATCAGCGAAAATATGGTCTATTTTGAAAGCAGTGTTCACACTGGAGGGGCTGAAACATAATCATATTTACATTTGACCGTCACCTTGCATGCCAATGTGAAACAGAAGCCTGAATTCTTCTTCTTCTGAAATCTTACATGTCTGCCCCATGTCTGTCTGTGTGATTTGTGTACAGTGGTTTGACCAATAAATTTGCCCCCAGAGGACCTGCTACAGAGGGAGCAAGCAGAGATATCCCAGCAGATCTCCTCTCTGCAGAGTGAGGGGAGGATCAGCTATGGAAACGACGCCCTGATGCCAGACCTGCCTGACAGCACTGCTGTGCTGGGCCTGCTGCCCCCTGAGGAGGCGGAACCGGGCCTGGACGGACTGGGCTTCATCCACCCTGAGAGCTTCAGGCAGGCCAACACACAGAACCATGGTAAGCTTGTACTGCCAGCCTGCTGTGGCAGAGCCAGACAGCATTGCATTATATTACATTAAGTCATTTAGCAGATTCTCTTACCCACAGACTTCCAAATAAGTGCATCACTATGCTAAGAGTCATTATCAAGGAGTATTACAAGAGGTCAATAAGGGACTGAGTTAAGTGCTAAACTAGTGTAGAGTGCTTTTTTAATAGAAAATAGGGATAGATAGAGAGGAAGGTAGACTAGAAATACAGCTTGAAAAGATGAGTTTTCAGCTTTTGCTTGAAGGCACCCAGGGAGTCTGTTGTACGAATCTCAGCCGGAAGCTCATTCCACCAGTGTGGAGCAAGTACTGAGAAGAGGCGGGTCCGAGAGATGCTGCCCTTGTATTTCGGGACACAGAGGCAACCCGAGGTAGCAGAGCGCAGTGCTCTTACTGGCTTGTAGGCCTGTCCTGTATGTATTGGGAGGCTGATCTATTAAGTCCCTTAAAGTCTTGAACTTGATCCTTGATGCAATCAGTAGCCAGTGGAGGGACTCGAAGAGGGGTGTCACATGGACCTGCTTGGTTGAACGTCAGTTGAGCTGCTGCGTTCTGGATAACCTTCGGCAGTCGGATGGTATATGCCGGGAGGCCGGCAAGCAGCGAGTCCAGACATGACAGGATAAGAGCCTGGATCACAACTTGGGCTGTGTATTTGGAGAGGTTTGGTCTGATTTTCCTAATGCTGAATAAGAGGACTATGCAGATCCTGGCTGTGGCTGCAATATGCTCCTTGAAAGACAGATTGCTGTCCAAGGTCACCCCTAGGTTTTCGGCAGCTGTGGTTGCCATTACCTTTGCATTGTCAATGCAAATTGAGAGGTTCCTCGGAGGAGACATGCTGGGACGTAGATTGTCTCAGTCTTGTCAATGTTCAGATTGAGCTGTTGGTTGTGCATCCAGCCTAAGATATCAGTGAGACCTGCTGATATTTGTGGAGTCATGTCCATCTTAGGAGGGAAGGAAATGAGCTGTGTATCAGCTGTGTATCATCTGCATATGAATGATACGACAGGCTATGTGCTGTTATGACCTCTCCGCTGGCGTAGAGAGAGAACAAGAGTGGTCCCAGCACTGATCTCTGCGGAATGCCTGTCTCCTGGAACCAGGTTGAGGAGGTGGAGCCCTGCCAGGAGACCTGGCAGGAGTGACCTCTGAGGTAGGAGGAGAACCGTTCCAGGGCCATTCCAGTGATTCCCAGGGCCGACAGCTCAGACAGGAGGATCTGGTGGTGATCTAAAGATTCGGACAAAAGACTCCCTGGACGCCTTCAAGAAGAAACGTAAAACTCATCTGTTCAAGCTGTATCTGTAGCCTACCTTCCCCCCTATGTATGTCTTTCCATCCTATCGATTGTTATGTTTGTTAGGTATTGTTATGTTTGTCATGTATTATGTTCAAAAAAAAAAAAAAAAAAAAGACTCCACACTAGCCTAGCACTTAACTTTGTATCTTACTGACCTCTTGTAATACCTTACCATGTCTACCCTTAGCATAGTGATGGACTTATTTGTAAGTCACTCTGGGTAAGAGTGTCTGCTAAATGGCGTAATGTAATGACCGTGTCAAAGGCTGCTGATAGATCTAGGAAGATAAGGACAGAAGACAGAGGCAGCTTTTGTAGCGTGAAGTGCATTAGTTACAGCAATTAGGGCAGTTTCAGTAGAGAAGCACCAAGCACATATCTGTTAGAGGGCATTTATTGGCATCACCATGACAATGGAGAAAGACACATCCATCATTGGTAGTGGTACGAATAATTCGTACCCTTAATATGTCAAACTAGATATTTTCTCTCTCTCTTTTTCTTTCTCTCTCTGACTCCATCTCCCCCTGAAGTTGAACCAGTAGATGTACACCCTGCCCATGACAGAGGACCTCCAACACGACCAGGTATGTGGTGATCAGGAGTGTGTGCCTGCTTGCATAGGTGTCTGTTTGTCTGTCTGATTCTCATTGCATTCCCTCTTTCTCTGTATAGGTTCTGGTCTGAAGCCTGAAGGGGTTCCTGAGCTTAGGATGGATGCAGAAGAAAGGCACAGTGCTGGCTATGAAGTACACCATCAGAAGCTGGTAGACGCACATACACAAACAGAAACACAGTATAAGCTACATATACTGTACGTACACACACAGCCCTTTATTTAATATTCACCATCAGCACATGTACACACAGGCAGATATACCTCACTTAATGAAGCCTGTGAGAATGAAGCTCCTTTATGAAAAAGTTAACACTGTTTTTACTTACATACATATGTTGGTTTAAAACTCTCCAGAAATTACAGGAATCAATCCAAAACAGTGAAAATGTGCTTACCTTAAAGTAAAAGACTGCTGTTGGTTTCCCTTACCAAAAGTGAAACAGTGAAGAGGTCTGCAGGCACTGCTTCTGTATAAATGCTCCATCTTTAAGTTTTCCATTCCCTTCCCATGAGTGGTGGTGGTCAGGTAACTGTGGTGTTGAAACGGCTGTCTGACACTACCATGGCCCTCCTGGGCAGGAGATGAAAGGCAAGGTCAAAAGGAGGGTAGAACTGTGGAAGTGAAGAGTGAAGTGGTGTGTTTGTTCAGGTCAACTGACATTGAAAACCATTTTAATTGAAGCAGAAAAGGTGAAGACACATGCTAGCGGCACAAGCATCAGCAGCAAAGTGTGTGGTGCCCACACTGTTGGCTCTGGGAGAAATGTGGCTGTTATGCGTCTTAAATTGTGCTCAATTTTTGCTCATTAAATGAAGTGCATCTGATATTTAAGGTGCATTCGATGTTCTGTAGAATTTAACAATATTGCTAAGTACCCCAGATATCTAAAGCCCTGGAATCCATCCCTATGCATGGATTGTAATCTGTGTGTCTGAAATTACTGATAAATGAAGTGTCCTTACAGAACACATCTGCTTCTTTAACCAAGGTATACTTGTACATTACATTATACACCCATGTAGACACAGTGCTAGATATGGAGTCCACCTCCAGAAGCAGGTATACACATTGTATACCACACAAAAATACACAACAGAGGTGATTATGAATGACATAATCAAAAACTGGCATACACAGACACACACACACACACACACACACACACACATCCAATTGAATGAGCACAGGCCAGGAGCGTTCTAGACTCCCCTGGTTGCTAACTTTAAAGGTGGTGTTGTCCTGGTGAAAATGGCCTTGTGAGATGCGAGCCAGTGGCCCTGTCCGTCTGGCAAAACATTGTTCTGTCTCCATCTATTCCTCTCACATAGTGTGTGTCATACAAACACTGCATCTCTCTTATAGAGAGCATGTGTCACCTTAAGAGGTCTTCATCTGTTCTACAGTGAGCTGTTCTGATAGCTGGCACCACGTAAATGCCATGATAGCACATCACCAAAGAACAGATAGTGGCAGTGATGCTCTTGCAGTTGTAGCTATCTGCAGTTCTTGTGTCTCTCTTAGCAGTTACCATGTTGTTGGCAGGGCATGCATCAAGGCAAATGACACATTCCCCTGTAGGTATTCTTTGCCGAGGATGTGGGCTCCAACAGGGGCGCCATTATTGGGCTGATGGTGGGCGGAGTCATCATAGCGACTGTCATCGTCATTACCCTGGTTATGCTGAGGAAGAAACAGTACACGTCCATTCATCATGGAGTGATAGAGGTGAGAGAGGAGTAACAGAGGGGAGAGAAGGAAGACTAATAGAGGGAGAGAGGAATGATGAGGGAGAGGGAGGAGTAACAGGGGGAGAGGAATGATGGGGGAGAGTGAGGTATAACAGAGGGGAGGGAGGAATGATGGGGGAGAGAGTGAGGAGTAACACGGAAAGGAATGATGGGGGAGGGTGGAACGATGGGGGAGATCTGTTTAACGTTTTCATCTCCAAACAGGTGGACGCCGCAGTGACCCCAGAGGAGCGTCACCTTTCCAAGATGCAGCAGAATGGCTATGAGAACCCCACCTACAAGTTCTTTGAGCAGATGCAGAACTGAGGGCCTGACAATCTACGCCAACCTGTGCCCCACCTGCTCCACGCCCCCCGGCCCCCACCCCCACTCAGCTCCTCCCACCATTCCCCTCTTATTCTCACTTTCTCAGTGTGAGTGCTGTGTTCCAGACAGTGTGGGCAGGACCAACACACCAAATGCCCTATCATTCACTTCATCACCACACCAGTGAGCAGTCTCTGGCAGCAGCCTCCAGTGACAGTAGATGTATGGTTTCTGCGTGGCTGTCTAATTGCATATCAGTTGTGATGAATCCGGCCTCCCTCCATCATCACAGTAGAGATGGAGCTTCTTCTGTGGGTCATTAAAAATGTGGCAGTGACACCCCCCCATGTGTGTTTGTCCCCCACACTGTCCAGCTTCACCTCACACTACTGTATTTGCATATACCAGGGCTGTGTGGGGGGGTGTCAAAGCACCCCAACCCCCTCCCAGCCCTCACATTTTTCTGTGCACTTGGATGACAGCTGTGCTGTGTGTGACCACAGCAGATTCTTAATTTGAAAATAATAATGATAAAGTTCTCCTCAATTAGCTTTTTATTTTAGCATTATGCTGTTTTTTTTTTTTCAAAAAACAATGAAAATAGAAAAAAACAAAATATGAAAAACACTAAAGGAAATGTAAAAAAAGAAAAAATGTTTTTTTATTTGTATGAAATGTATTGAATTAGTGGCAGAGACTAGCTGTACCTATATAGTGCATGACAATAATGACTACAGAGAAAAATAGATTTTGTTCTGCTATTTGGACTGGTCTTTTCTCAAGTAGAGATTCTGTAATTTAGCATTGTAAATTTAGTGTATTGTGATCACGTGATTTGAAAAAATTGAATTCAGAATGTGGTCTGCTATTATCATGGAGACATGCTTAAAGGGAAATTGATGCTTTTGTTTTTAATCATGCCATGCCCCCTATTGTGGTTAAAGATGGGAATGCAGAACGGTTTCCAATGGGTTGACTAGCTGTACGTGTGGAAGTTTTATTTTTTGACTTACAATGCATTCTCAAAGAGTATATTATTTAGAGGATCTTTCAGTTTTTTGCTTTCTAATGTGTTGATTCTCTGGGATTAGGAGTGGGGTTGATTTGTGGTTTAGGGGGTTGGTGTAGGCTTATGTCAGTGTGTTCTCCATTCTTGTTTCTGTTTCCTTGCAAATTTCATATGTGAAGGAAAAAAAACAGGAAAAACAGTGGATGTATCTTCTTTTTTTCTTTTCCTGTGTTTGTAATATTCATGGGTTTGGGGGAGGGGGGAGAAAAACTAACTAGAAATGCATTTCTCTCAACCCAACTCTACCAATCTGTCAGTCTGTACCTATGACCTGTCTGTCTGTCTGTCTGTCTGTATTTTTCTCTCTCCTTCCTTCTGCCTCAATAATCAGTAGCACAGACCAGGATTATAGCCGCACATAATCAGAGCCTTGCCCATGTCTCATTACTTAAGTTGGCATCAGAGACCAGGGGTTACAGCGGGGCAGATGTGTATAGGTCGACACATGACCCCTTTCTCAGTAGCCCCTCCCTTTGGTTTCTCTTGCCATGCCTGTCTGTCTGCCCAAGAGTGACAGACCCCCAGTGCTGAACATCTGTCACACATGTCACCCCCCCCTACTTTTTTTTTATCATGTTTGTACAGAACTGTACAGAATGTATTGATTCATGGCACATTTCCATGAGAATACCTGTGTCCAGCCCCGTGTCTCAGATGTATCCCCAATTCCTTTCCCCGGAGGGGGCCATCAGTCTGGAAACAGTCAGTTTCCTAAAAAGTGTCATTGTCTATTTATACCATTAGTTGTGAATAGATGGTAGATGGGGCTATGTAGGACAGATTGTGTTTGTTGCTTCAGGATATGTTTAGTAAGAGAGTGTGTTGGTTCTGACAGATTCCAACATGTCTGGAAGATTGATTTACATGGGTGGGGTTAACTATGCTAGTGGCTGATTTCAGTCCAAGCACAGTGTAGGAATCGTAGTTCACTGAAGGATGTGTTTTTTGGCGTGATGTACCTTTTTTTAGTTGCAAGCATTTTTAAGAATGTGTTTGCCAAAAAGTGGTGTTGCCTCAAATTTGTTACTGATTCTTTTTTTCTTAAAGAAATATCTGAATTGTGTTTGTTTGCTTACACGTGAACATGACATGAAGGGGTTTAGGGGGAGGGTCTAGGCCAAACTGAGTGCCTGGGCCAATTCAAGGAGCTCATCCTGATTTTGGAGCCCCTAACTCCATTTTCCAGTGTTTAACCCGTTCCTCTAGGACCATAATCCCCCACTTGTATCCCGTGCCGCCCAGACGCAGAGTGAAGCCAAAGGAGTCTTGACTTGTGTTCACTTCTTGTCTCAGCTATACTCATCTCTGGTCAGAACAATTTTAGGCGCATTGTAGAGGCTCTCTGTTCAGAGATCACTGCTTGGGGATAGAGCAGGGAGCGAGAAAGTTGTTTGGAATGCTGTCAGACACTTAGAGAGAAGGGCAGCACATGAATAGATGACTAGTAGAGCACTGTATTCAGCCCTTTTAAGTTTGATCCAAGGAGGAGCCTCCAATATCATTGAATGTGATTCAGGTTAATTGTAATACTTTCGATTAATTCTCATCTCCCCTGTCCATGACACTACACTCAAACCAAAGGTCTTCAGGTGGGTTTAGTGTTCTTAACTAGGATGGCTGTTTCTTAAGAATGCCTTTTGGAAAGTTATGAGAAGGATCTTCTCTGGTTGAGGTACAGATTGCAGGGATTCCCAAAGGATGGGGGAGTGAGGAATGTAGTGATTGAGTGACTAGTATTGTGAAGTTATTTTGTTGTGATGGAGTGCCTGCAGTGGCCAGTATAGGGCAGTAGAGACAGCAGGGTTTTTTCTTTTTTTCTGTGCAACTGTAAAAAAGCCATTTGCTTTTACGGAGAAAGCTTTCTACACGTAAATAAAATTCAAAATGTACATTCAGCCTCCTGGGTGTTGGTTGTGAGAGTTTGTGTGAGTGACACCTCTGCAAGGTCTCCTTACAGTTTTCACAAGAAATAATGCCTACAGAACCACCTAGTGGTGATGTACTGCTTATCACATACTTGTGCAGCTTATTTATTGTAATAGCAGGCAATTATCAAAATACAACCTAGCAACATGTCTGTCTTGGAAATGAGTTCAGTCTTAAGACACAGAGCAGTAGTGATAGACTGAAATGGTAGCCAGAGCTAAGATGTAGTCCGAACAAGTATGTACTGAAAAATAGAAGCTGACCTGCGGCTGCTGCCCTGACTTGTGGGAAACTCATTCTGCCACTTTGGGGCCAGAGAAACAAAAGGGCATAATTGGCTGAGCATCCCTTTGGTGAAGGGATGACAAGGCATTGGAAAGAGCCGAGAATGCTGAGTGAGCATAGGAAATAGCTTCTGTTGGTCATTGGAAGCAACTTGAATTTTATATGAAAAGTAAAACACCCTGGCACTAGGAAGACAGCAGAGGGAAATGCTGAGAGGTGATATTCTGCCAGGTCAGTGAGCAGGCCTGGCTTGTTCCCATTTCTGTTTAGCAGAACCCAGTTTACCCATGTCAGTCAACCATAGGAGGATGCCTTTGGAGGCCTGAAGGAAAGTGGATATGGTAAGTCATAGATTTTAGAACATAACATAAAGATAGCAATGAGGATGTCTTGGGTCCACGTTTAGTTGAGAAGATGCCTTCACAGCTGGAAGGGAGGAAATCGCCTTAACTGAGTAGGTTGTGGAAGACAGTGCACACGTTTTGTCAAAACATGACCATCATTGTGGTAACACATGGGACAGGCCCTTTGGAGAACTGGAGCAAGGAGACAACATAATGAATGGTCAGAGAGTTGAGGTGGGGATACTCACCAGTACAAAGATATTCCTTCCCAGTAACAGTGACTTCACAAGAGCTCTGAATTATACATTATAGATTATATCATCTTCACACCTATGCATTTGTTAGCAGATGCTCTGATTCATTTGTGATGTTAGGGTTAATGCAAATAGTAAGGCCATATGAACAGTACCGATACTGTGAATCAAAAGTGCCATTGCATTAAACAATGGCACAGGGAACATAAGCACCATATTGCTGTATTGTCAAGTTCTTTGCATGTTGAAGAAAAAGTATCTACAGCACTCTGACACATATTCTCAGTTGAGAATAGCTTTTTGCCTTTGGCAGTTTGAGTTGCAGATACTGCTGTGCTATCAAGGGCACTGGACATCTTGGATGGATGAGGATTTGGCTGGGACATAGAGCGTCTGTGTTGGAAAGATCAGGTTTTAGATGACAATTAGTTTGACAATTTGAGATGTTTGCCAGGGAAAGAAATGTTTGAGAGGAAGGGAATGACTTGGATATCATCAGAATTGCAATGAAAAGAAAAGCCATGAAAGATGAAATAATATAACCATGATATTTTATGTGAAGAGAAATCAGATGGGGAACAAGTGCTGATCCCTGGGGGATTCCAAGCCTCAGATTTTATGTTTAATTGGCCAAGATTCCAGCCTGGTGTTTTTCCTCTCTCCTGGAATTTAAGCAAGAGCAAACCTTTTGCAGATACTATATGCATTTTATGACAGCAGTTCACTTCTGATCTTTCAGAAACCTTGATTAAAGCAACTTCCCCTTCAAAGGGGACTTTAATCAAGCAGCTAAATTAATAGACGTGCAATAAATGGACTTTGTATTCTTAGACACAATGTCAGCTGTTACTCATTGTAATCTATGGCAAATACATTACATATGCATTGATTACCTAGGTAATACCAATACGTGAGATATGTGTGAGA
Source organism: Megalops atlanticus (assembly GCA_019176425.1). Classification (NCBI taxonomy): domain Eukaryota; kingdom Metazoa; phylum Chordata; class Actinopteri; order Elopiformes; family Megalopidae; genus Megalops; species Megalops atlanticus. Next base: position 37,041,201 of record CM032886.1, on the reverse strand, counting down.
CTTGTGCATTTTGATTTTGTGCTAATCAGATAAGGTCATCATGGTCATGTATCATTTAGGCCTACCTGAGCAGATATTCATCTGATAGCATAAATAGTGATGACAGTTCAAATGTTGGCAATAGAAACAAATGACTAAGCATACAAAAAGAAAGCATTACAAACGCTGGGTCAACCAAGGGGCATTCGATAACAACCTCTCAAAGGTGAAGAAGCGTACTGATTTATACATTTAATCCTCATTGCACTATTCCTGTTTGGTAGACTATGTGATGCTGAAGGGCTCAAAGTGCCCACCCTGAGCCCAATCTGAGATAAACCTTTCACTATACATTCAAAACCTCACACAATTCCCCTTGCAATCACACCTAACAGACTCAAGTTTAAAACTTGCTTTTACAACTTGCTGCGAGTCTCAGGATTGTTATGACTGACAAAAAGTTGCACTAGTAGTGTATGTTGTGGTTGGTTTATTCTAAAGATGCTCCTCTCCAGCCTGGCTGTCTTGTTATAGGGTGAGTGGATGCCTGTGTTTGAGTGTGAGATAAGAACAGATCCTTCACACTAATACAGAGATAAGAAAAGATGCCTCTTTATTCCCTCTCTGGTGAACAGGAAAGGGTTCACACTCCAGGGTAAGGCTCCAAAACAAAGAACTTAAATTGAGGATACACTGCCCTTGTGGTTATCAAAAACATGGAGTATATACAATGGAAATGCTACAACTGGTTCCTCTCACTCACAGCCAAGTTCAAATCCCATTCACTCTGGATTCCTGCACATAACAGAATTCATCACCCCACACACACACACACACACACACACACACACACACACACACACACACACACACACACACACACACACACACACACAGCCATACTGACTGTACCTGTTAAGACACACTTATCAGTTGGTGAACAGATCTAGCTTCATCCTCTTGTCGTCGGTCCTTCTTAGGGGACAGAGACATCTCCACTGACATGGCAGCGTGTTCTTCTCTTGTACGCACACACACACGCACACACACACGCACACACACACACACACACACACTCACCTCCACTCGTTTCTGACCTCATACTACACTGCACCCTCCCAAAAGATCCCTCCCCTCATCAAGGGCTTGCACGTGTCTCTCTGTGCACAACATGCATTTGCACGATGGGGCCAGACATGGTACGCAGGGTGTCTGGGCCAATCAAAAACAAGTGCATTCGTGCGCAGAGAGAAGGTGGCTCGTTGTTCATGGGGGTGTGGCTGGCTGCCCTCCCTCCCTGCTAATTGCCAACCCGTCTCAGCTGTCCTTGTCCAGGGTAGTAGTGGCAAGCGTCACCGTAGTGACGGGCTGGCCCAGCCCATGCAGCTGCATCCTGGCCAGCTTCTTCTGCTCACACTCTGTCACCAAGTGGTTCAGCTCTGCCGCACTGTAGCCAATCAGGGTCTTCAGATCACACACAAACTTGTAGACAAAGCGCTTGCCTTGAACCTTGCAGATCATGTCCCCATCATAGTAGTATCTACAGAGTCAGACAGAAAAGCACAGTCAGAGAGCGCAGGCACTGGTAGGGACCACAAACACCATCAGTGGATACTAACTGACACATTATAAGAGGCTGAAATACAAGATAAGACAAACTTAGAAGCATAATAGAGTCAAATGCCATACAAAGTATCTGGGACACAGCATGAGAAACTGAAAATAATGGAATACAAAAACAGGTCTCTGCCTTAGGTCATCAAAACAGCCCTACTGAGATAACTTTCTTAACAAGCGTCTTACACATTGCTCAATCCTAACAGACATTTCTGTAGACCTATTTAAATGGCTGCATTTATGAGCAGATGGCTAGAAAAACCTGAGCAGACATCTGTGCTTACAGACAGATGGGCAGAAAGACAGACAGAAGAGATGGGAAGACCTGAGAGCACGACTGAGCTTCTCGTAGTTCATGGTGGGCTTGTTCTTGCGCTGGCCCCACTTGTGAGCCACCAGCTCAGGCTGATTCAGTTTGAATTCGCCATCGTCGCCCACCCAGGAGATGCAGTCTCGTGCATCCTTGTCTGTCAGCAGCTCCAGTAGGAACTGCCACAGCTGGATCTGACCATTATTACCTGAGAGAAGGAACAGCATGGTGAGGAAGCATACAGTTTAGAAGTCAAAAGGAAACCACTGACATACCTTGCATTCCACAGAGCCAACTGCACCATGGGCTGAGACCACACAGCCAACACATACATACTCAGTGAGACTGCAACACACACATTGTCATTATCACTGTGAAAGTGATTACACATGCAACACACTCTGTCTCTCTCTCTGTACCAGTGCGATTTCCTGGCGAGCTGCGATCCTCTCCCCCCGCGATGCGGGGTGACCTCTGCACTTTGCTCTGCTTGGTGGCCAGGACCTTGATGGTGGGGGGTGGAGCCTGCTGCACAGAGGCGGGGATGATCTGCACCGCTGAGGGAGGGAACACCGCACAAACATGTGAGACACATGGAACAGACACGTAAGACAGACAAGTAAGGTGTGACTCATTTCATACAAATACAGGTGATGAGCTCTGCAAGGGTGCCAATGGGGACTCACGTTGGTCAATGGTCACTGTGGCAATCTGGCCAGACTGGTCCTGACTGGCCAGCACATCTGCAAAGGGCATTCAGGTGAAAATAAGGATTTTAATCAAAGCCCAAGCTAGATGAAAAACAGCAGACAATCACAACAGTGCTGGTCTCACACTATCATCAAACACTTCCCCCAGATTCTCAGACACAGTCACACTAACACAAGTTGCACATCTGTGCCTCTCCACCACACACACACGCACGCACACATGTAGTACCATAACTCACACTTGCGCAGCAGCTCCAAGTGGCTCCACAGTATCTCTCCATGGGGGACCCTCTGTAAGAAATCCTCCTGGGTGAACCCGCAGAGCTCCCGCCCAGAGATGTGGATGCCTCCCACATCTACATCCACCATGCTGAACTCCTTCATCACCCACACCGCCCAATGGATCACTTGGTCCGCACTCCACTGTACCGGGTCTGAAATGTCATATTGTCACATATCACACAAACACAAAAGAGATAATGTGATACAACACATCAAAACCCCCACAGAGACTGGTCTAGCCATGCATAACAATAATAATAATAAACTTTATTTATATAGCACCTTTCATACAAGAACTGCAGCTCAAAGTGCTTTACAATAAAGAAATTACATGCACCGAGTGCTTCACATGGAATGAACATAAAAACAGGGATAGAATGCCATAATTAATGTAAAATAAGATGAAAAATAAAATAACAAAAAGATAAAGGTGAAATTTGAATACACAGAATGCATAAGAAAATAAAATAAAAATAAAGTAAAAAAATAGAATGCATAAAATCAAGTAAAATACAGCATTATAAAAGAGGTACAGCAGTGCAAAGCAAAGTGCAAAAAAAGAATTTCAGGCCTGTATCAGGGAAGTCATAGCTAGTTAAAGGCTAAAGTGAAGAGATAAGTTTTTAGCTTTCTTTTAAAAATATTTAGCGAGCTGGCTTCCCCGATATCTATAGGTAGCGTGTTCCATAGCTTTGGGGCGTAACTGACAAAGGCTGCATGCCCGATTTTCTTTCGGCTGTTGCTGAAAACTTTCAATAAACCAGCAGCAGATGATCGCAGCGTTCTTGAAGGCAAATAGTTAACAAGGGAGCTAGTAATGTAGGTCCTTGCCCATTAAGGGCTTTGTATATAATTCTAAATGTTACAGGAAGCCAGTGCAGAGCAGCTAAAACTGGACTAATGTGCTCTCTCCTCTTGGTTCTGGTTAATAGCCGAGCTGCAGAGTTTTGAATGAGCTGAAGTCTCTCAGTGGATTTTTTTGGGAGGCCAGTAAAAAGCGCATTACAGTAATCGAGTCAGCTTGAAATAAAACCATGAATCAGTGCTTGCATCATCCCAGAAGAGAGACATACCATCATCTGTCATACCTACAAAGAGGGGTACTGTGATGCAATGTATTGCACACTCAGACAGACAGCTACATATATCACACCCAGAAACCCAGAGTTTTGTGAACGCCAACTCACCATAAGGGATACCCAATCTGACCTGCTCCTTACGGTACCCTTCGAGAGCTGCTGCCCAGCGCGTCACCTGCTCTGAGGTTTCATCTGCGATGATGGAGCGGTCCAAGGCGATCACCTGCCCCTCCTCTACTAGCTGCCCGTCCTCACCAGCAGCCGCATCGGGATCAATTACCACTTCCACTGTCTCCACTGGCTTCACGATCTCTAGAATATTCAGCCTGGGCTCCACACCTGAAGGGGGAGAGCACAGTCAATCACAGATGTCGTATCAAAATAACTAATGCCATTTTGTTTAACACATCTTGTGTGTGAGATACCTTGTCTGGAGATGACCTGCACACTGAGCTGGACGGTGCCGTCTGTCTTTACTCCCTGGTCAAACAGGCTGTGGTCGGGATCCAGCTAAAGAAGAAGGGGGAAACAGAGTTAATACATATAAATACAAACACATGTACAAACTTTCCAACAGGCCAAAAACACATGCAGAGCACCTGGATGTCCTGAAGACAGATTTCATGACCATCCAATGAGCACTGGAGGCGGGGCTCCAGCAGCTTCTTCAGATTGCCAATGGGCTCGTTGATGTCGATGGCTTGCGTAACAAACTCGGCGGTGGTGATGGTTTGCTCCTCGACGCTGGAGTTGAGACAAACACACACATATATACACCCACGTTAGGATACAATGGGTTGAAATGCATGTGTAGAGACGAAAACAAGATGAGCAACTCCTTCAAACAGTGGCTTTCTGACAATATATATGAAAGGTAACGGTATGATTCATCCAAAGAACAAGAAAACATATCAACACCCGTTGTTCCAAGAAATCTTCAACAATAAGAGTAATCCATTATTTTGCTTTGTGTCCAGTTTGACATTATCTGGATTGACTTCCATTTACAAACACAAACATGTGTACACCCATGCATGAAAACAAACACACACACACTCAGCTTACCCCTCCTCCATGCATTCTTGCTTCTCCTGCCCATCGATCTCAATTTCTATCAGTTCTTCCGTTTCTCCTTTGGACATGGCTGATGCCAAGCCTGGTCTGCTGAAGGAGAGAGAGACACCAGGGTCACAGACAGGCAGCAGGGAAAGTAGAGGGAGACTGGGACAGTTTGCTCTAGGGTTGCAAAATCAACTGTGTTGTTCTGAGTGGGACTTGGAGAGATATAATCGCAGTCTGAGGTACAAAGCAAAATGCCACACTCAAATGGATCTTAAAAAAACATATGTGAACCTGGTTTACACTGCAGTCTGTGGCATTGAAACCTTTCTGCCATTATCCTCAACGTTAATCTTGCCAATACCACAATCCACTTTAAGGACCCCTTTTTATCAAGCGGACCGCACATCGCAAGACTAATGCGTAACTAAACACGACAATGTTATGCTTAAGTGGCTGAACTAAGTGCGCTCAGTAAGTGCATTTCGACCAGTTCATGTGTTAACAGTAGCCATGGAACACAGGAATGTACTAATACGTCTTCTAGCTATTTAAGACATTTATTTGAGCTACAGGTTTTAACACAATAAATTGTCAAAGAAATGTCTGTACTGTTACTGTGTCTGTGACTCCCTGGGAAGCCACTACCATCGCTAGAATTTGGAAGGGTCATACGTTTGGGTTAGTGGAATGATGGGGCGCCGACTACGCAAGCCCGAGGCTTCATTATCTTCTGCAGGGCCTAATAGTTAGCAACTTAGCTAGCTACATACAGTCCACATTAATCCACATTACCCCGTATTTACGGAGATACAGATATTTCAGCTTTCTAAAACCCACATCATTGTCTTCTGCGGCGGTTGATACAACTAGCTAGCTACGCACCGAGCTAGCTAAGTGACGGAGCCATTTGCCGAAGGCAGACAGGATTTGTTGACCGAGAGGGGGAACCGCGCCCTGCACTGAGGGTCACACATTTTGCATCGACTACAAAAAAAGTTAGATTGAAACAGAACAGGTTATCGCTTTGCGTTCGGTGCGCTCTTCAGGTTCATTGTCCGCCGGACATTTCTTTCAAATGTGGAAAGTTAAAACGGAAATGGAAGAAACGGAAACAAAACAAAAGACGGGTAATGTAAAGCAGGCCGGAAATCCTGGCAACGCTGGCAGCTTGCAAGCGACATTTATTTCAACAAGTCGGAGACATTTCCGAACGTGCATTTAGAAGGGTCCATGGGAAAGGATAATTTACTGTTTTACCGCGTATATTAAAACACGAAAAACACCTGCTTCAGCGGTCGCTAGCCATTTCTTCAACTTCAGACTTCAAGGTAAAATCAAGTGATCTAGCGACACATTAGCTAGGCAATGAGCTGTACAGCAACCTAACTAGCGAAGCCAGTCACATTTTCATTGGCACACTCACTGTAAATGTCACGTCTTGACTGATGAAGATTAGTTTCTTTGTTCCTAAATGTAAGCAAATAGCTAGCTAGCTCGTTGAAGTGAAGAGACCCCAAGAGCGGACCACGTTAGAAAAAGTGCTAAGGTTGCTACGCTCCGTGGCCTTTTTTTCACAATATCTAGTCTAGCTACACATCTGACCAGCCAGCCAACTTAGCTGATTTACTTGTAAGATAGCTGGCTCACGTGGAACTGTAAAGATAGTGACTTCTGTCAAACAAAGAGTCATTATAGTGTTGTTGTACAAAATATTGCTTGGTAGTTTGCAAACGATTGTCCCGCCAAACCAGCTAACTGGCTAGCTAGCAAGTTGAACTTGTGCGGGACTCCAGCGCTAAACTTATCTTGTTGGCTAACTACCATCCATGGAGTTGAAAGAAACTAAAAGCAAAGTGAATAACAATCAAAATCATGTATATTTTGGCCCCATGCGTTTTAAACGTACCTCTTAGAGAAATTATTCCTCAAAGGTGATGCAGAAGAATAGCTAGTTCAGTAGCAGTGACGGTAGAGTCCCTCCGAGGCTAAATTCACCCACTCCGTTTTTTCTGCGTAAGGCTGGAGGGGGAAGGGGTAAACATAAATAACCACAAGATATGTGCATTTCTTTCACAATCAAAGCAAACATTGAGCAGCGCTAGAAAATGTAGGTGTGTTCGAGGAAGCGTTTTTATTGGAAATTAAATAAAAACTTGTTACGGTCACTATAAAAAAACTTTAGAGTGGATGTTAGACTACACATACCAAAAGTCCATACGTTTTCTTCCCGTTACGTCCTTAAGGTTTACAAGGAAACTCTGAGTGCAATGTATGTCAGTTTAATTAATCCAATACGCCGTGTACACAACCAATGAAGTAACGTGCTATCGGGTTTATATAAGGCGGCAGATAAATGATATCTTGATTTTATTTCACCCCTAATTTGCATCTCGCCCATAATGCATGGCGAGTGTCTGCCAGCCATGTTTGTGTCGCGTTAGCTAACCGTAGGTGCTGTGGTAACTCCGAGGACAAGTGTTGCCTACAAGGTCAGTGTTTTTTTTTTCCCCTTTTCTTTTAGACTCTACTGTGTAGTTTTCTAGGTGAATATATTAGTCTGAAATACGTGAAAAGTAAGTTCATATTTTGCTACCAACTACTGAAATGTTTAGATACTTTGAAAACCAAGAGCATTGGAACATCGGTGTCCCGTCGCAGTAAACCACTGGTTATTTGTGAAGCTTAGGTTCGCAAATTATATATATATATATATATATATATATATATATATATATATATATATATATATATATCCCTTTGTTGTCAGTTAGGTAGGATGTGTGCGTGTGTGTGTAACGGGTGTAGACTGCGTTGTGTATTTGACTAGATGTTACGTGGGTCACCTACCGAACGAGTTTCGAATCGGAGTTCTAACTGCTAAACCCTTACGGCCAGCGTCGTTACCAGTTGAGCTAAAGCCAATTTGCCCGTGGCCACATGTGCATTCTGTTGGGTAACTTCTAGCATTTTTCTTATCTTAATCACGAGCCACCTGTGTTGCTAGCGAGCTAGCTAGTTAGCCGTTAATTAGTCACTTAGCGAGGTCTAACTTTACATGGTATAGCCACAGCAAGCTAGTCAGCTATTGCCCGCCTTGAAAGCGTGACATTCAGAGGTTTCTGCTACAGAGCCATCCACCTTGCCATATACCTACGTAGCGTGCAAGTGTGCGTACTAGTGGGCCGAGTAACAAGTTGGCTCGTTTTTGTTAAAATCAAATATCTTGCGGGCTAGTGAACCTTCCGTGTGTTTGTTTTAATCTATGTATTTGCTTGTTTTGCTTTGTTTTTGTGACAAAGTAGTGGCCTTTTTGCGACAGCTGCTGCCATCTGTTTCTCTTTGTTTGAATTATAGAATGGCGTTGCGCCGATTGTTCCAGCTCTCCTCCCTACTGCGTTCAGCCATGGCACTTACCGTGCGCAGGAACTTGGCCGTGTCAGCCGTTGTTTTCAATCGGGCTAAAGACCTGGACCCCGTTCAGAAACTGTTCTTGGACAAGATCCGCGACTATAACGCCAAGAGCAAGTGAGTGGAAAACCCTCATCTCCCCCACTCCTAGACATTCTAGACTAGAAGCCCATGGTTGTGTTTTTAGGGTCAGTATAACCCATGAGCCATGGTACTGTCAGAATTCAGCCAGCACATGCCAAGGACCTCCATTACTAGGGTAGAGTAACAGGTGCCTTATTCGTGCTTTGCTCTCACAGGGCATCAGGTGGAGTGGTGGATGCTGGACCAACATATCAGAAGAACCTGTCTGAGGAAATGACCAAACTGCAGCGACTCTACGGTGGTGGTGACCTCACCAAATTCCCAACCTTCAAATTCCCAGGTTTGTTGGAACATTACTGGTGTATAGCATAGTCTTATATCCTACATTTGCAGAATAAGTTTGGAATTTATTACTTATTTCAAAACACATCTTGGCACGATACAAAGCACTCATAGGAATGTTAGAGTTGGGGGCTGCTGTTCTACATTATTGTCATTTGACAGATGTTCATTTTCAGACTTACCTAGGTTACAATTTTATACGTTTATATAGCTGCATATTTAATAAGAAAATGGTGGGCTAAGTACCTTTTCCAAAGGTAAACCTGCAACCTTTTGTTAACAGGCCTGCTCTTTTACTACTATGCCATACTACTGATCAAAAGTCAAGCAGTTCATAGACTGCAAGTGACATACATCTTTTTGCTGTACACAGTGAAGTGTTCTCATGCCTGTACACCATAGCGTGCAAGATTAACAAGTATGTGTATTTTGAACATGCGTATACTAATTCTGCTCGTGGTAGTTGGATCTGTTTACTGGTATTGTCAGTCCTGATGAAAAAGCTTTCGTTGGGTTTATATTGGGGGCCGGCATGGCTTGAAACAGCAAATGAAATGCACGGCAGGGACTTCATTATTTTATGTAATTCATGAGCATTTAAAAACAATTATCCCATCTTTTTCAGAACCCAAGCTGGACGATGTGGCACCCAAGTGAGAAATACACTTGTTAATGTGTGCCCGTGTGTCTCCTCCTTTCGTTTGACTACTAATTATTCAATAAATGAAACTGTATTAAACACTGCCTGTGGTAAGATATTTTTTATCAGTGGGACTGGTGTGAAGGATGTATTGTGTTTGTGGCAACCTGTATAGTGCATACAAATGTATTGTACTTTCCCTGCACTGTCATCTCATAGTTTAATTGGTCATCCTCTTAAGGACAGACTGTGTGCCCTGTCTTAGAATAGATAGCATGGGTCATTTAAAATTGTTCATGGAAACTCTGCCAAACAGAGAAACACTTTCTCTGTTTGGCTGTCTATCCACAGAGAAAGTGATACATCAATATTTCAAAGTTGCTTTAATGAGCTGCCCTGTCAGTGAGCTATCCTTGTTTTACACAATTAATGAACTAAGGAAAAAAGAAGTTTTAATACTGATTTCATTTCATTAAGCTTCAGTGCAAAAACAACCTGTTCCATTTCAATTAATTCATGGGCTCAAATTGATACACACACTTCCATTCTAGTTCATTCTTACAGTGACTAAAGCAGTTGAGAAAGCAAGAATGTAAAATATAAAAGCATTCACAAAAGGAAGTTTACAAAATATCTCAAAATCTCATCACCTTCTTGGTAATTTGGGTGTGGTAACATCGGTTAAAAGGATAGACTAAAGTGAAGCAGGGTTCTTTTTCTTCACTTTGAGTCAAAAACATTTTGTTGTATATTATTGCATCAGGTGTCCTCTCCATTTGTAAACTCAGTGAAGATGCAGGAAGCCAAGCTTGAAAGGAACACTGATCTTGCAGGTTTGTGTTTTTTCTTCCTCCAGAATTGATGAAAACAGTTCAGATGGTGAACAGTCTGAATGCAGATTTCCTGATTTGGTCAGTAGAGGGGGTTGATGGGCAGCAGTATTGAGGTGCAATGTTTCTGTATGGCAGAGCAGGGAAAGTGGAGTTTTATAGTTGAAATCTCTCTCCCTGCCACCTGTCTTTGGCAGACATTGCTATCTCTCATCTCCCAATCTTGATTAAAGTCAGTCCCATGGTGGATGGCTGTGTGCAGTCCAGTGTATCTGCTGGGATATTAACAAGGCAGTAGTCTGGTGCATCCTCACAACATAAAGGACTGCGTATGTTTGAAGTCCTGAGGCTGAAAAGGAGAGAAGTGGACAGTGATACATCAGTCAAGCTTTATTCTTGACAGAAATGTAAAACAGGTCAGTAACTCTTTGACTGATCAGCAATACAGTTGTCAACCACTGTTCCTCTAACTTGTCAGAAACACAGCATTTGACCTTTACCTGACTGACTGACTTGTTGACTGTTGTTTGCTAATTGGACAGTAAACATCCAAATCCTAGAAGGAGCACTCAAATAAAAGGAGGAAGAGGATGACACTTACATTGTGTAGAGGGGTGTTGTAGTTTGAGCTATTGCTGAAAGACAAAGACAAGATATATATTTTAGGAAAACATTTCAGAGACTATATAGCACTATATATGCTTTTTCCATAATGAATTATTTCAGTAATCCAAAGACCAAAATTATGCATCACTACTACACTATATTCCTGAAGGTCCTACAGCCAGTAGATGGAGTCCCACACTCAGTGTTGCTTCAGTTCAAAGAATCTTATTTCAGCACATCAGTGATACTGCAAGCAGTCACTTCAAATATGTGTTTCTACAAAAACAAGTACATATGATATTAACAGAAACATAAATATAACACAAAAAACAATATAATAATAAATATTTAAGAGAATTCAATGAAGTAAAAATGATGGTAATGTGGGCTCCTCCTGCTGGAGTAGAACTATCTTTTTAAAGGGGAGATCCACAGCTTCGGTGCTTCTAGTACAGTATGTCAGAAAGCAATTCTTCATAGTTTCAAGTCTCAGCTTCTCTTGCATCAAAGCTATCACAGTACCTTGCCTCTCTGGCTTTACAGGTTTCCCTGTGTCACCCCTTTTTGATGGCTGGCCTTTGCTCACTGAGATGTCATTTGGTCAGAATCTGTCTCTGTTTTACATTTTTGAGAACGACCACATATTCTCCTTGGGTGTTGTTTCTATTTAGGACTCACTCCACTGATAGGATATCACCGCAAGAACAATTCCAATACAAAAGCAACAAATTATTGAAAACACTTTTATCTGAACCATTGGGAAACAAACAATAAAAAGCACAACAAAATGGAATGCGACTGGGCCAAAAGCAGAATGCACACCCTCACAGAGTACCTGGTCACGCGTTTAGTCAGGATCCGCCTGCTCTGTGTTTTTGACAGTAACCTAACCAGGTATTCAAGACGTTATCATATTGGCATACCATATTCAGAAATCTGTTCTTTAGACTCCTCCGGAAAGGATGTCTGTTATTGTCTTGTAAATGTCTGTAATATGCCGTTTTTTTGGTGCTTGTGATTAATATGCAAAGCTGGTCCAGTAATAACTTTTACACCTCTTGGCATGAAACTGGTCGATATGTACTTTTTTAACCTCCTGTATTTGGCCTATTTGTTTTTCAGCTTTAGTTGAATTGCTGTAAATGCAACCTCAACCATCATTAGCTCTGGGTGCTAACAAAGCAGTATCTATTTGGTGTGCCACTGTGTAAGATGGGAAACACAACTTTCAAATACAAGAATGCTTATTTGAATACCATAGAGAAAATGGTAGTTATTAGTATTTGTCAGACATGTATATCAAGTATGCATATGTATGTCTTTCATAATACAGACTTTTTTTTCTAAATTGCAGTAAGACTTGTTCATTTTTTAAAGTTCAAATAGCATTAAAGTAGCAGTTAAGTATCATTAACTGTGGGTCCAGATTGTACTATACTTGGTATGAAGGTTACTTGTATTGTCTAAGTTTTCTTTTTAGAAATGTCTCAAGAAAAGTTATTTATTCTCTCATTTATGCTTTGCTCCTGTAACCATTCTTTACAGTCCCTACAACTGTTGCTTGAATTCAAGAAAATGTGTAGATGTGTTTTGGTCACTTGTTGTGGGTAGAGAGGTGAGGGGAGAGGTATTGAACTGTTCAACTGTAGAACCCCACAGCCTTTCACACATGCACACTTACACCTACAGTCACACAAAAAACTGTTCTGTGCTGTCACAGTCAAAGGCCACTTATATTCTGTATTCTGGCCTTTCCAACATGTTTTATGTCTCTTTTTCTCTCTGTCCCTGAAGGTCTGTCCCTCTCACCATTTCTTTTATCTTTCTCTTTCTGTCTGTCTGTCACTGTAAGTCTCTGACTCACATGTCATCTGCTCTATGCAGGTTCTGGCTGCTGATGTGGGCGGTGCCATGACATTGTGGTATCCAGAAGGACCTGCAGGGTGGGGTGGGGGGGCCATGTAAGGATCGCAGGTCAGAGGTCAGTGTAAAGGTGAAAGACTCACACGGCAGTGGCACACACTGAACACCATGCTCAGGGATACTAACAAGAATACCAGGCTAAGGGGTCTAGCCAATCACAATGCAGGCTTTCGCTAGTGTTAGCCAATCAAAATCACAATACAGGCAGTATGGGCTGGGGAGAACTGAATGTTGAGCCAGTCCTGGTCAGAGCAGAGAATCTTAAGAGGCTAGGTGGACAGGCCATGCTTTAGGTCAGGATGTCAATATTATATATACCTATCTATACTATCTGTTTGCGTATCATTTCAGTCACTTCTGTCATTTGTACTCTTACAGTTGCATATTGAGTCACATTCACTTCCAAGGTGTATTATTAGTATAACACACACACACACAGTTTCTCATCTGTTACCCTAATCTGTCACAACATAATGAAATTATGTCCACACTTGACTTTCTCTGTTGACACATTGGTGTCAGTCAAACTTGAAATGGCATAAGTAGGCCCTTACCTTCCCCTGTGTCCTTCTGAAAAGAGAAAGAATAGGGAATAAAGAGGAAGAGAGGGAGAGAGAGAAAGACAATATGGTGGGTGTTTGCTGAGCACTGAGGAGCATCAGAAAACATGTATAGCAACACTTGTTAGGTGGACATTACAACTCCTGTCACACTTGTCAGGTACCACTTACATAAACTCCACAAGCCTCAGAGAGTACAATTCTGAGTGTGGGTCCAACTTCAGTGTTGAATATTCTTTCAGCCAAATTGCCCATTTCAATAAGTACAGAAAGAGAAATGGGCACAGGTATGACTACAGTCATACAGTCAGAAACACATAGACAGACAAGACTCACTGCTGAAGTAGCCGTGACGATGGGCATAGCAGACCCCCAGGAAGCACACAGAGATGAGGACGATAACTGCCACAGCTGCAGCAATGATCGCTGATATGTTCACATCATCTGCAGAGAGGGAGAGGATCATACTGACACACCCATGTAACACAAGCATCACCAGTGCTGGGGACAGAGAGGGGGAATTGATGCAGAATGCTCTTCAATGAGCGCTCCGGTTTCCTTCTTTCGAATCAAGCCTCTGCGTGAGAGTTTTTTGGAGTTGGAAACTCAGCCAGGTGGAGTTCCTGTGATGTACACACAATGACGGGATGCTGTTACGCAGTTCATCCAGTGGGGTTTCACACAAACGTGCACACACTCACCGATCTGCATGTGCTTCCCCACGCAGCTCTTGGACCCTAGCCCATTGAAGGCCTCGCAGTGGTACTGTCCCGTGTCGGCCCGGGAGACAGTGTCAAATCGCTACTCAAGATAGAATCAGGTGGTAGTGGGAGACAAATAATGAGTCAGCTGTGCTGAGAAACACCAGAGCAACTGTACTACAACAGAACTGTGCAACAGCTGCACTCTGAAGTAGTAGTACAATGTAGCAGTTGTGGCAACTATAGTCTGTGTTTTGTAGTACAGTGTAGTAGCTGTAGTCTGTGTGCTGTAGTACAGTGCAGGAGCTGTAGTCTAAGTGCTGTAGTACAGTGTAGCAAGTGTAATCTTTATGCTATGGTACAGTGTAGCAGCTGTTTGATGTGGTGTATTTAGTCTGTGTGTCGTATTGTGCTGTGCTTTAACTTGCCACATTCAAGTGTTTAGTCCATGCTGTGTTAACTTGGGCACTGTTTCATTATGCTTCTGTAGGGCATTTTGCCTTAATTGCATACTTTGGTCAGAAAATTATGCTCAAATTGATAGCAACAAAATAACACATGACATTAAAGTGTAGTTAGACGATAGGTTTTTGTCAAATTTGTCAATGAATAAGGTTTCCCCTGCCCTCTGAGAATATGCACAGCACCTACTCAACTGGCTTAGGTGAAAGACTTCTGTCATGTCTTGTGACAGATTCTCCACAAATATTATAGTTGAAGCCATGGATTAGAGAAATGTATTGCTATTGTCTGTTCTCCCTTGTCTGAATAATTCCACAGCGCAGACACCCCTTCATGATATCACAATACAGCATTCTCAAATCTAGCATCAAGCAGTTACTCACCAGCGTGCCAGTGATGGTGTTCAGGGAGTAGGTGACATTGGTCTTGTGGGAGAGGGTCAGCAGTGCGTTGTCCTTGTACCATCTGTAGCTTGCAGGAGGGACGCTCTGTTTATCATTACAACGCAGTTCTACGACACTTCCTGTCAGGGCAGAACTGGGGATCTCGCATGAGGGGGTGTGGGGGGGCACTAGGGATGGGGGTGGGACGATATCACAGGGACAGAAGAGAGGGACAAAGGAAAGTGATAAGAACAAACAACTACTATGAGTGCCCCGTACCTCTGTACTTATCTCAGAAAGTTAAACAGAAGAAGAGCAAATGGGGATGAGAGCGCCATCCATGGATTAAAAGACAGATATACCTAGATGGGAAAAAAGGCAAATGCCATACCCAGCACTTTGAGGGTGACATTGGTCTCGCCCAGGGTGACTGTGTCCAGAGGAGCACTGATCTCACAGCGGTACTCCCCTGTGTCTTTCTGGGTCACCTTCTTCAGGGTCACTGTTGCCCCTTCGATCTCTGCACGACCATGAAAGTCACCTATATACAAAAGTGAGGATGAGCATGGCTTAGCAAAATAGTTGTGGGCAGTGAAGGTAGTGTGGGCATAGTTTGGGGATTATGCTGCAGACGTTGGTTTTGAGTAGGGATCAGGGATGGAGCAAAGGCAGCACTCAGGGTGGGAGTAAGTATAGGGTATAAGGATATGGGATGGAGGTTTGTGTGTATGTGTGTCACCTCTAAACTTTCCATCAAAGTAGACAAAGGACACATCCTTGTCCTTCTTCTTCCACTCAATGCGAGGGTTGTTGTCTCTCTCTGTCCTAAATACACAGGACAGGACAGCATCTGAGACAGAGAAACAGGGAACAGAGTGAAAGAGAAGAGGGAGGGATTGGAAAAAAGGGAAGGAGGAGACAGAGAAAGAAAAGAGATAAGGAGAGAAGCAAAGAAATAAAAGAGAGGGGGAGAGAAAGGGAGAAATGAGAGAGGGAAGGATGAGAATGTGTAAGCAAGGGTAAAACGTGGTGGTCCACTGTCCACAGCTGTGAGAGGTCAGGCCAAGTTCACACTGTACAGCACCCTCTGCCTGTCAACCATGGAACCTCCCACCAATGCTGAAAACGAGTTATGAGATAATACAACAACATGGCATATCTCACCTGCATTCTCAGGGACCTCAACTCTGGGCACACTGCTGCTCACAGTGACTTGGACAGTGCTGGGACCTACAGGCAGAGACAGCAGAAGCAGTCAGTACAGACAAAGATACAGAGACAGAGAGGGAAGAGGAGAGATATTAGGTACAGTTCATATAGACAGAGAGACTGAGAGAGGGGAGAGAGATAGCAGGAGCAGTTTGTACAGACAGGGAAATGATGGATAGACAGTACAAACAGAGAGACTGAGAGAGAGGGACAGTGGGGGGCAGGGTACAGAGATAGCAGGGGCAGTTTGTACAGACGGAGAGAGCTGATGGCCAGTGTAGGTAGATGGTGTGGCCCTGGGTCAAACACATGGTCACAAATATGGTAACAGCCTATATTCTCTCAGCTCAGCACTTGTGGATTCCTGATTTCTCTGTCCACACTTTCTCTATCATTCCAACACCATTTTACCACCCTTCTCCAATTTCTCTGATCCCCAGCAGGTGCTGCTCCTTACTCCTGTAAGCTCATGGTGACAACTGGTAGCAGCTGTTTGTCAAATGGTGCCCCTCCCCACATACACACACACTAACATAAGCTCACATAGTGCAAACTCCAGATCACTCAACTGTCCAAAACATTTTCAGAATGCTAGTCAATAGAATATAAGCACAGAAACAAGCTCATAACTGCTCCTGTTTCTTCATCTGCCCTCGAATCGCAGAAGAAGAAAAAAAACTTCAATGTTGTCCACCATTCACAGTCCTTTTGCAGACACAAACCCACAGCAGTTCACATTTTAGTTATCCTACGGACACAACCCCCTCCCCCATCCTATTAATCACAGTGATGAGGTGATTACAAACCCAGTACTTTCTACCAATTGGTGCTGTCCTCCCGTTGCACCGTGGTGACTTGAAAGCATGTTAGTGCATTTCACAGCTTCAAAGTAACCATTGTCTCAGTAACCCATTAGTGTGCAGAGTTCTACATTACCCCACCCCTAAAATGGATAAGAGGGGTTTGATATCGGTAGAAGGAAGAGGACAGCTGGTGGCAGGCTTTTGGGTGAGTGAGGGCTTGTACCTTGCATGGATTGGAAGCCAGTAATGCCTGACCCATGTTGCATGGAGCATCAGTGTCCATTGCACATATTTACCTCTGACAGGAACAGGACGTAGGATCAGCCCTTCCTGTCTACTGTTGGGAGCAGGATTATTGTGTGTCATCCTGTTTCCCTGGAAATTGACATCAGCAGCAGAGTGGGGGAGGACTACACAGAATGAAACACCCACTCTCACACACACACACACACACACAAACACACACACACCAAATCCCACCATTGTCCCCAGCTCTGCCATAGCGCCCTGGACTGGTGTTGCTTTTGGAGTAAAGCACAGGAAAGTTCACACAATCCCACAGCAAAGTGTGGGCCAATTTGCTCTGCTGCTGGGGAGAAGAGGCCAGTGTAAAAATCATAATAGAGAGGTGTGGCTTATTCTCACATCCTCCACAGAGCAAAAAAAAAAAAAAAGTCACCATTCACAGCAAAGTGAAAGACAGCAGTAAAGAGCCAAGTATAGTGTCTACACAATAGAACATTAAGCAGGGGTGCCTTTCTCCAATCTGTCTGTTTCTTGTTTCCTTACTAGCAGGTCTGGAGTGGGGTCAGTGCATAGTACATCATGTCAGACAGCATCAATGCTACCCAGAAAAATTCAGAAGGAAGTTTTGGTCTATATTCTGTGAATGGCAGCTAGTGCTTCAGCCATCAACATATAGCACATCTAAATAACCTTAATATTTCTCACTTAATGCTCTTATCAAATGTTCATTCTTGTCCTCTACAGCTATCAACAGCTGTACTAACTTTGTTTATTCCAGAAAGCACATATAGATGTACACTTCTACACCACACCACTCAGATAAGTACTCATGCAAAACATTGTTAACTATAGCTGGCTTTTACTCATTAGCTTGGTGCCACATCATTCTTGAATTGACAACCTATGAACTCTTTAAGCATACATTTTTCATGCTTAGGAATCCATGATGACATTGTTCTTCCCATTCAAATTCATATTATATATTGCAGCTTAGGCACTGCAAAGTGAGACAAAGGATGTTATGTCAGTGCCAGGTCCCACTGCATTCTGACAGGGCAACACCTAGTACAGATCCATCCTAAGATCCATCCCCCTGACAACTGTGCACTGGAGCAGAGTACTCAATATGAGTTGCTGCTGTGAAAAACTAGGTTGTATGTATAGACAATGTGTAAGCTATAACCTGTACAGGCTCACTGTCCCTCCATTTGCCTCTGTGTTTTCAGTGCAGTTGGGTCCATTTTGTCCTTGCATCTTATCACTGCATTCCCCTGTGAAGCACATTGTCTCTCCTTGTGCAGAGCAAAAGAAGAGTTACTTTCCTCCTGAAGGTCAGACTTGCACACATACACAATTATTCACACACACATAAACATATATACACAGGCTCACACACATACATGAACCCAGACAAGTGTCTGAATCACTTATAAATGTATTGTATGAGTGTCCTCAGAGATACACACAAGACAAGGAGACAGAGCAGTGAGGAAGAGAAAGTGATTAGCTGTGGTACCACTGAGGAATGCCCATTTTATGGTTTCTTTCATAGGCTGTTTGATGTGTGTTAGGGGATAAACAGGCACACATTAGGGCACATTCTGTCTACCTCCCATTCTCTGCTGCTTGATAAACTTTTAACAAAAATGAATGCATACTATCATTCAAATCCACCCACACTCTGACCAACCGCTCAGCAAAAAGTATCATTATGCACTGATAATTTTTTCTGTAACGGCAGGCCACATGCAGCAGATTTTCATTATATGCATTTACATTGCATTACATTGGTTTGCATTTGCTTATACATTCTGAAACACATTTACAAAGCCAGACTTCTCACCAAAGTAACTGAGAGTAAGGGGGAAAGCAGGAAGCAAAATATTGGGATGTGGTTGGTTTGCATGTATGTGATTGTATGTCAACTGGTGTCATTTCAGTCTGAGCACCCCTCTGGCAACAGTACTCACGATTTTCAAGCTCCTCCACCTAAACCCCCAGAGTACAAACACAAAACTCTCTGAAACACTGTGACTACGCAAGGAGCACGGCACAGATACTAATCAATGATCAATAAATAACCACACGTGTGGACTCTACCCAAAATATCTTTGTACCTTTTTGTCTGCATCTCAGTTTCCCATTCTCCGCTGAGGAACTTCTACAAAGCTTTTATCAATTATGTCAGTGTTTACAAGACTTTCTTCAACTAAAAACATTAAATTTGACCTGCTTTCGGGTCAAACTAATGTCTGAAAAATTACAAAACATTAAAAACAGGTTTTTGAAATATGAAAACACAAACACTACGACCTGCCAAGTACAATGGAGTTATTATTAATTTAAATTGATAAACTGATAGCTGCGCATCAGTGGCTGCGAAATGACTGCCTTGAGGATAGCTAGATGACTCTCAGCTATAGTTGTTCAAATGCAGTGGAAACAAACCTGAGAATACAAAAATGCGTAACGCTTTTTTTACATTACATCATCTGTGGACGTAATTTCCCAGTCTGAAGTTTTGTTGCATTTGTGAAAAGCCAGAAAACGGGGCAAATGGGATTTCCAAAAGTCTCTTTTTGATTCAGAGTAGAGGCCATATAATATTGTATTTTTACAATATTACACAAGCCAGTGTAGTTATGAAGTACATCACATTAAAAAATAGCACCAGCATTGCATAATGGCATTGTGTTAAATATACTGTACTCGGACTTTTCAAAATAGCATCAAAACACATCCCCCAAACCTGTAACGCTGACTTAAATGTATGTATGTTTTGTACATGGAAATGACAGCCTCGCCAGCTCTTTCTTATCGCTTAAACAATGAGTTTTTCCTGTCGCTCCTATTTGGGTAAGTTAAACTTAATACGAATAGCCTATACCAAGCGCAACGCGCTTTCTATCAGTAGCTGTATAATAGAAGACAGAAAAAGACAGTGCAACAGAGAACAGGAGGTAAAGTTTTGTAGCTACTTACTCTGTAACAAAATTATAAGAGTAGAGAGGGTACACAGTTTCACTCTTTCCATCCTCGTGAAGAGTTCGCAAAGTACTCTTTAATCACACTTGCAGTTACGTGCAGAGCTCGAATCACACATCCAGGGATGGAGGGATCGAAGGTTCCCCCAAACTTTCAGATTTTCCATAAACAACGTACGATCTCAACCTGAGTGGTATGCGGTGGTGATACCGCAGACCCTAAGATCACTCTAGACAACGCGTTTCCGCTATGGTGCCGTGGAGCGCAGCAGGTCAAGTGAGCTATTGTTTCTGCAGTCTCACACTTCGCCGCCCTCCTTGGGGATGGGGTGGGACATATCTACTGCCAGTCCGTCTGAACTGATAAGCACGACTAAGTGGCTGCGCTCCAACACCACTGTAGTTCTTTGTATGCTTTCTGCAAATTATTTTTCGACCGTTGCTGGCGATTCACCGAGCCCCTAAGAGTAGTTTTTCCAGACTTCTGAGGAAGTCATTTCTCCACACGAATAAAGTAAACCTACGTTGAACATACCCATTAGCAATTTAAAGCCACTGTTACTCTGTGTGGACAAACGCAAGTGGCAGGCCGGGAGTCCGACAAAAAGCTGATCTCTGATCAGGCCAGCCTGTTGAGAGAAAGACATGACATCTTGTGGCAGGTGAAAAATGAAGTGACCAGGAGTAGTCATTTAAAAACTAAACAGAATGTCATCTTTTCCACAACAGTAGGTTAACTTCAGAGACAGTATATCCAGAGCAGTTCTGGTCAAGTGGAAATCCTTAGACCAGCCATATGCTGATGAACTAAGTGCCATTTTCAGTGGCACCACTACATAGGGCCAAATGATGATAATTCTTGTACTGTTCAGATGTCTAAGTGCTTGCGTGGAACTCAAATGAGAAATTTGATTTCAATAAGTGTAATGCATAACCCCATCCAACATCCCTTCAACTATGTGTAAGAATCCTTTGAATAACATAAATGTTTTTGTGCTTCTGTTTAAATTTCAAAGGGGATATAATCACACATTGGTCATTACATAAGTTTCCTCACACTTTCATCCTGAAATGTTTGTTCATTGGTGACCAGCTGGCCTGCTCAGGAAGATAACAATACATTCGGGGAGCTCCAAGCAGACAATGAGTATTCCATCAGGTATTCATCGGACAACAAGATTGTGAAGGGAATGTGATCAACTTAGTAAACATGAACCACAGGACAATCCCCTCCATTCTTCAGCATCGGGGGGAGAGGGGTAGGGGCGGGGATTTGTGGTGGGTCCCCTACGATGTCTGCAGTACATTAGGTATCAGGGTGGTGCTTCAGAGTGACAGCTGCCAAACCTTGTGGGTCCCTGCCCCATGGCATGATGGGTATTACATGTCCCTCACCCCACTTGGTGCTGGTGCAAGCTTTGATGTCCCTATTGCCTTCTGCTGTGAACAATAGTGCCAGCTGAATCAGAGAAGAGCTTTAAATGACAGTTTAGTCTCTTTTAAACTCAGTTTTATGCTGGCTGCCATCCACATGTCCTGTGGCTGCTTCTTAAAAAAAAACTCAAAGAGTGCAAACAAAACTCTTTGGCATGTGTTTATGATCACTGTTCACCGGTGAAACACTATCTGCACACACACACGGGCATGCAGGCACTCACACACGCGGACATACACACACACGCCCTACTGCACCTGTCCCTGTGGTGACAGTCACAGCAGCTGCCCACCCCATCCAGCAGCACTCGCACACAATGTGGCTATTGTCTGAGCAGTAACTGCTGACTGCACAGCTTCACACGCCCCCACTGACTGGCCACAGCCACAACACCCCTCCACCCCACCCCACCCCCGTCCCTTCTCTCAGCAGTGACAGCACAGCTGAGCTGAAGATATTGCCCTCTGCCAGGACACTAACCCTGAAGACAGCCAAGTGCCCGGGATGCTCTGCCATTTTCTGATCCCAGTGCAGCCTTCCAGCTGATGGGGAACAAGAGGCAGTGATCCACCAGACATGTCACAGTGTACTGGGAACAGCTGACCGTGCTGTGGATCACACCCCTGCACATTCTTCTTCCTGCCAGGAACGCCTGTCTCTGCTCACCACACACCAATACTCTCTTTATCCACTTCATGTGACTTCTGCATTCCATTAAAAAAAGCAAAGAGAGCAGAAATTTTTCTTTAACATTTTTATACATCATGAATTCGAAACAATGATATGAAGTTTACAGCCTGTTTATGTTGCCTCCATCCACTCACACACACCCACACACACAAAGAGGCAAACAAAGCCCACAGGTCATTGCTGAGGCGCTGAGGAAGGTATCCCTGGGGGCACTTTAGTAACTGGAGATGGGGGTGGCTTCCGGGACTTGGGGTGGGGGTACCTCCACCTGGGGAGAGAAATAAAGTATGGGGCTAATAAAACCCTGAATGAAAGGGAGAACCACGAGACAGGGAATGAGGAGAGAGAGCTGGGGGCTTCTCTTACCAGCTGCTCTGCACGCTTCCTCAGTCTCCTCCATATTGTGTGGTGAGCCTAAGAGATGCATAGACAAGGGGATTACACACACAGACATACACAGAGACAAGAAAGAGACACACGTGCGCACACACAAACACATACATACATTGTAGGCCTTTTAATCATGCTAAGTCTAATGCATTTAACGTAGTGATACGGCAGAAACTGATAAGCAAAACAGTTATGATATAATGTGTGTGTGTGTATGCATGTTTGTACGTGTGCACAGGTACCTGTAACTGCAAGGGAAGTGAGAGACCCTGTACTCGGCGACGGAGGCCCCTCTCTCCTTGGTCCAAATTGTGCATTGCTGTCACCTCATACTGAGAGCACAACCCTGTCCTGGCCACCAGCGGACCCCGACTCAGCAGTACATGGTCACCACATCTGAGAGGAAGAGAGGGAGGAGGCAAGGAGAGAGAAAGCAAAGTGTAAAATGGGATCATGCAAATTCCACTACACACAGCAGGTTCCAGTCTGGCTGCTTTCACTTCTCTGATACACCTACAACAGGAAATTAATCAGGGCCAATGACTGAAAGTGGATTCAGTCCAGTCAACAGTCCTTTGGCTGACAGTGTTATCAACAGGATAACACTCATCTAATTTCGACAGCAGCAGTATCACCTTTCACTGCCAAAAAGCACAGGATCTGCATTTTCCTGTTTATTCAAAGTTTAAACCTTTTGGTGCGATTTCTCACCTGTACAGCATCACTGTACCACTGGGGCTCTCAGCTGCCCTCTCCTCCACTTCTTCCTGTTTACACCTGGGTGGGGACAAGAGTGTGTGTGAGCAAGGGAGATGTGGAGAGGGAGAAAGGGAGAGATGGAGGGTTGAAAAAGAATGAAAGTGATGGCGGAGATTATGGTACCTGCTGTGAGAGAAGACCTCCAAGGCCACAGAGGGCAACACCTCCAGTGGCTCCCAGGGTAAGTCCTTCTGGATCAGCTGCTGAGCATCACGAGTTAGAGATTGCAGGGCCTCCTGGAGATGATTGATGATCACCGGTCAATCAGTCAATTAATCAACCCTAAGTATCACACACTGCCACCATCACACACACATGTGCATGCATGCGCACACAAATGCACACACGTAAATACAAACATACATATGTGACAGTCTATAACCCCAGCACAACCTACCTCTGAGGGGGTCCATGTGTCCAGCTGACGGTCCAGAATGAGATCACAGCAGAATGCGCCTGATGTCACTGAGGTGGGAAGAAAGAGAGGGATTAGTGACAAAAGGAGGGATGAGAGACAGACAGGGGCAAAAGGAACAAACAGAAACTGCATCATCATTTAATTCCTTGAAATATTGTATTATATTATTGTAATATTACAATATCATGGCACTTAATGTAAACACTCTTGTTTTATGTAACAATCAAATTTTAAGGTCATTGGGCAGTAAGGTGGATAAAAATCTTGTTTAAAATCATGCTACATTTGACAGCCACTGAATAGCTGTTGGGTGGCAGTGTAGCACAATGCTAAAGAGCAGAGCTCATAACCGAAAGGCTGCTAGTTCAATTCCCTGCTAGGGCACTGCTGCTGTACCTTTGGGCAAGGTACAAGGTACTTTGGTACTACCAAATTAATATAACTGCATAAAGTCATTCTGGATAAAAGCATCTGCCTCACGTCAATAATGTAATATAATGAATAAAGGAGAATGTGAAAGGGAGCTGAGCAGTACCTGGGAAAACAACTTTCTATTCAGACTGAAAGAGAGGACTGTTCCACAGACTATTAACATACAGGTCAGATCAGATCGTCAGCTTGGCGGACTTCACACTGAAAACTCTGTCTTTGCCATTGTTGAAGCCACAGGTGTTCTAATTCATTGGATTACTATAAATATTCTTGAAGGGATGTATCTTAAAAAAAGACATCAGCAACAGGCATATGAATGAAGGTGGCACCAGTATCTCCTGTTGCCAGCTAGAACCTCCCAGATGGAAGATGGAAGGGACACAGAAATTGAGAGGACAGTCAGAGACATTCTATTACGACCAGATATTCAATCTCTCTCTCAAAGTACAGGATGGTGATGGCTACCATTACAACAGATTTTGCATCTAATAACATGAGCCTGGGAGCAGACAGGTTTCTCCAGTGCAGGGCTTTGATGGCAGCAGTCATCTGAAAACCTTCTTCGTTTGCCTATTTTTACCATATGACCCTAGCATCCCATTCAGCAAAAGCAAGTATTGCTACATTCAGATCAATCTGGCATGCTGAAGTTACGCTCATCAAGGCTGTGGAATTGCAGCGAAATGAAAGCTGCAGTTTAACTGCATGTAGTGTGACGTGTAAATAACTAGGCTAAGTTGAAAAGAATACGGAAAAAACATAACATACTAATGGGTACATTTTGCTGTTGATCACAAAAAGTTATTGACATTGACAGTTAGGGGTATTCTGTCCCAGTTTTTGTGCAACTACACCCGGCTGCAGGCAGTGGAGTCCCTCTGCATACAGCTGCCTGCAGCCGGGGGTAGTTGCATGCAGTTGAGTGTAGTTGTGTTAAGGGGGTAAGTTTTGACACAGGTGCCTGTAGACGGGTGCTGTTATGTGCAGCTGCATGCGGCTGGAGACCTGGAAGCTCTGGGCTACGCAGCAGCTCCACACTGAGCTCATCCTTGAAGGCATTCTGAAGCACTTGCCCCAGGAGAGCGGCACATGAGCGCCAGTAGGCCTGCAGAGGGGTGAGAGTATCAGAGAATTAATACACCATTTACATAAGAACAGCACAGGCAGAGTCTGACTAGTCACACAGCACTGAGAGTAACTGCTTTGAACCAGTTAGAAGGTAACACACAGGGATGGAGAACAAGCACAAAGCTACCTTGTTGACCTCGCAGGGCTCTGTCTCCTTAAACGTGAGCAGGGTCAGTGAGCAGGACTGGGTGAGAGGCCGGTTCATAGACCAAGGCTCTCCATCCACCAGGGCCAGAGCTGAGCTACTCACATGCCACTCTGTCAGGTCTGAGAGATCAAGAGAGGAAGTAAAGCAGGGGCATGAAACAGAAAGCCCAACCCAACCCCTGCACTTTAATACCTGTTCCAAACCTGGCCAGAAGATGATAAACAATTTAAAATACCTTTATTCACAACAACAATCTATTTTTTGTTTTGTTTTGTCTCGGCATGTATGCACACAGTGCCACCTTGTTATGTACTCACGGCGGGCGCAGCTGTGAGGTGTGGACACTCCCTTGTTCATGATGAGTAAGGTCCCCTTCAGGCCTGGTCCCTGCATCGTTACCTCTATCTTCTCAGTGCGCGGGATGAGTGCACGCTGCCTCGCCTGCTCCTTTGAGAACAAGACACTGCGCATCCTGCTCAGCTCTGCAGCTGACAGCCTCACCTCTGCTGTGCTGGCCACCAGCCCTAGAGAGGCGAGGAATTATGAGACTAATTAATGTACTTTATGTCATATATTGCTAGTACAATTATACAGCTAACTACTACACTATAGCCATTGCATATTTATGCACAGTTATGTATCTAGCTGACCATACAATATTCTACACAAAACTTATCTGCATATTTAATCTTGCTACATAAATGAATACTCACATTTGTCACATCATTTGCACACACTCAAACATTTGTCTCAAAATCATACATGCTATGCTATACCAAAGATACTCTGCCCTTTTGTCTACAGCTGTGTATTTTATTAGAGCGTCAACTGAGCATAAGAATCTAGTTCTAAAACCACTGATCCATTTTGCAGTGAAAAATACGGCTCAATTTTCATTCCTTTTCATCAATACATATTTTCAAAGTTCTAACTGCTGGACAATCTGGCAGCTGGTCTTACAACAAAAATTATTCACATACCATGATTTTATATTCAAAATATTAGTTACTTGTTTAGGTCACTGATGTGAATCTAGTATGGATAGTTAGTACAACACTGCGTTTCACTGAATAGGTTAGCAACCAGCTTACTAATGATTGGGGTTATGGTTGCGTCTTTGTGGTTAAGGTAAGCGTTTATTGTAAGAAACGAGCGAGATCGCTATCTTTGATTTGAAGAGTGTCTCAAGGGGTTCGGGGAATCTGCAGCCCAAGTCAAGGTCAGACCTTGGCTAGCTAGCTACCTACAACCGAGTCCAATTTGAAATATAGACAGACTGCTGTACTCACGGCGCTGCAACACTCGGCACACAGATCGGCACGTCATAGTGCTTTGGGGGATTATTATCTCCTGGCTGTAACCGAAAACCAAGGCTCCATAAAATGTAATTTCCAGCGATATATATTAGTTAACTCAGCCACCCAGCCATGCCTTGCCCCTTTCTTGACGCGGTGTTACATTTTAATATATCCGTAAGGAACTGACTACAAGAAGTGTAGTCAACGAATCGTTCCATGTGTGGTGGAACGACCGTGGAGCTGTTTGCATGTGTGTATTCGTGTGTGTATATGCGTGTGTGTATTTTCGGCTCTCCTTTGTTTTGCTTAATAAAACGTATTTTACTACATAAGCACGTACTATATGATTTGGAAACTGATGTAAATATATATATTCTTAAAATCCTAGCCGTGAAAATCTGTAAATAAATATCCAATTACAAATATTTAATTCAGTAAATGTACTCAACCAGTATTTTTGTGTTTTGTGTTTGTGTTTAATGCTAAAGCTGTATTCTGTGAGATTTGTTGTAGAAAGCTTCTTGTCAGTCTAAGCCTAAGCATATAGTGGATTATTTTAAATTGGTCTGTATCTGGTTAATACCTCTTAAATAATGTGCTAAAGTCCTGGTCTGCAGGTCTGGAAGTGGGCAACAGCCCTCTGTGTAAATGGAGCTGTATCATGGTTACTTCTTGATTTTTTGTGGATGGGTCTCACTTTTAGTATTGATTTCGTATTTGAGTTTAGTAGTTGTTGGGGGACAAAAGGAATGGAGAGGATTGCCTTGATTCTGAGTACAGATCTAACAGCATAGACACAAAATTTTAAACAGCAACATGAAGTGGACCCAGTTCTCTAGTTAGCCTGTTAACTAATGAGGCAATAAAGGCATTTTTAAAATCCTTTTTTATTCTTGTGTTGCAGAGCTGAATTTAGTAGCTGGTGTGAGTCCTGCGTATTGCGTAAAGCCAGTAGGGTAGCGGCTAGCACGGCAGTTACGGGGCGCTCACACTGCAGCGAATTTCGCTTCGCTCTCATTAAGTTTGTACGGGGGCGAAATTCGCTCTGGCTGGGCGAAGTCGGGGCGAATTCGCCTAGGCAGGCGAAATTGAGTTGGCGAAATCCCAACTTTATGCAAATGAGAACCACGTGAGAACCAATCAGTTCAGCGTGTGATGTGTTTGGTATGTGACGTTCTCTAGAGAGGCGGGAGTAACAAAAAAAGTCTGACCAAGATGGCGGAGGCTAAAGGCTACATGTAGCATGAAAACATGTATATGATTAAAAGATGTATGGGCAACCATTTGTGTCCACATCAACACGGGTTGATATTTCTGTGTTACATTAACTTAGCTGAGACAAATAGACCCCTGTAGATCTTCATTTAAACACTCTAAGCTAGGTGACAGGCTAACCGCTAAGGTTTTCGGACACCCAACTACGCAGATTGCTAGGATAGCCAGGCTAAAGTCGGCATGAAAACATTTATATGATTTTACGATGTCTGGGTCACCTTATTGTATTCAGAACATAAACGGCAAAAAACGGGAAGTAATTAAATTGGTGGAGACCATACACAACGCAATGTCTATGCCATTTCATCACAGTTGACTGGTTGAGTTCACAAGCTAGCTGAATCGCTTGCTACAATAGCTAGCTAGCTGGCTTGCTGGCTACGTCACCGCACCACAACTACACTTGCTACTAACAGGATAGCGAAACTGCTTGCTGTTTTCGCGCCCACGCCCCCAGAGCGAAAATTCGTCGGGCGAAATTCGCAAGGTGTTTCGCTGTGTGTGAGCCTAGCGAAGGCGTGGCCTTCGTAGACCGCGAAGGTCGAACCGAAATGAGACGGTCTGGTCTACATGAGGATTTCCTATTTGCGTCACCAGCTGTTCCAGCCCTTACAGTTGCTTCACCAAGCGCCGCTCCTGTCGCCTAGCAACCTTGACAGCAGCAGTTAAAAATCGGGACACATCTAGCTAGCTGGAGCCAGAATTTTTAATTTTATTTTGTAAGGCTGAAACATAGGTCGGATGCAGGAAGCCAAGCTGCAGTAAGCTAGCTAGCTAACATCCCTAACGTCATGTAACTTAACACGTAACTATTTTAACGAACATTTGGGGTTCTAAGGCCCCTTGGTTTTTTTTAACATTTGTATTGTTAGCTATTCGATTAAGTTGAAACCCAATACTTGTATTTAAAAGTGTACTCCTCGGCCAATGTGTTTGTTGTGCCCGCCATTTTCTCTTTGAAAAGCGATTCATCACCGGCGCGCAGTGAAGTCTGGGATAGGTTGGCCAGCGAAGGATACACCTGGTGCATCATTCGTTGCCGGGGAAAAGAAGTGCGCATTTCTCGGCCGCATTTGAAGGAGCCTTCGAAATGGGACAGCCTTGTCGCGCCGACTGTGATGCAATTGGTCTTCAAATGCAGCCTTCGAAGAATGCAGCCCCTGAATTGGGACACAGCCTTGATGAGCTGGCGTTGTTTCGTAGACCTAGGGGTAATTTGCCTTTAGTTCAACTGGTAACGATGCTGGCTATAAGGGTTAAGCTAAGTAGCGAGAACCTCGGTTTGAAACTCGCTTGCTCACTGAGCCATGTAGCTTCCAGGCAAACACACAACGCAGGCGACATACGTTCCTCCACATTTTTCTCCCACTCCTGCCACCAGCGTAGTGACAAAACTAACCACCTGTCCCCAGCTAATCAAAAATCATTTAGGTAAGTAACTGTAATACTGCTTCATCAACATATAGGGGAGATGCCCACTTGTAGGACCACACTGAGACATTACAGTGTATTTCTTCTTTCACATATTGACAGATATTCACACATAATGTCACTTCATGAAACGATACAATCAGAATCTCTCCCCCAGTTACCCTGCCCTTTGCAGAAAAAAATCAGGCACTGACCCTCAGCTGCCAGATGCAATTGGTATTATATTATTTACAGTAATAATAAAAGTGAAATTATCTGCCTCATCCCAACATCCCAGTTGTACATAGTATCCAAATGCATCACTTCAGACCTCCTGATATATGGATATAAATGTCTTACAAGTGTGGCAGTTCACTGGTATGCCTTTTGGCCTCTGCAACAGCCCTGCCACATTTGATTAGCTGGCTACAGGTGATTTGCCACACAAATCACCTGTAGCCAGCTCAAATCATTTTCTGCAGGTAAAGGCCATATGACTGTGCATCTATATTCTGCATTCCTATGTTTCTGCCTGCAGCTGAACAAAATTTTCCATATGTGCTGTTCAAGATGATTACATTATGTAGTTACAACAATGTAATTAACCTTCCTTTGCCCCTCTGTAGAAGGGATAAAAACACTCAGGACACACAGCGATGGGTTTTCCTTCAATATTTTATTGAATTATACCCTAGTTTAAGACAACAGGCAGAGATTTGACTCCACTTTGTGTCATTGTGATGACTAATGAAGGATGTCACAGATGGCAGCTGTAAAATCAGAACAGGATGTATTCCAATGTGCAGTGCTGAGAGGGTGACAGCACAGAGAAATTGAAAATGAACAAAAATAAGTTTTGTGTGTCTATCCCACGCTTTTCTCAACTGCGTAGGTCAGTGAACAAGCATGTGCTAGTCTCCTCTTTCAAATGTGAACGCTTGGGTGAGCATCAGGTTCTCAGCATTTAGTATTGATCTATATTTTCATTAAAGAATTGTTTGACACATTTGTCTGTTCTGACAGGACTTGATCCCCTTTTGGAAATTCCACTGTTGGTGAGTGCTCCCAAGTGCAAGGCTAATGCTAACAGGTAGGAGTTTTTCATAGCACCACCCCTATCACGATTAGCATTAACCTTGAGCTGGGCATGTGAGGCACAAGATGCAATCCACAGGGAGACGCTGCACTGCTGCCTGTAGAGAGAAAGAGAGAAATACAACACTGTAAAATGTTGCACTTCGAAAAAGCAAACTTTCAGCTCAGTATAACTAGCAGTGATCTAATCTGCACAGGCAGTCTGATCTTAACCCTTGCCAATTCCTTTCACTTTAGTCATAGAAGGGTAAGAAGAGCATGAACATGAACAGCATGAATGGTATGGTATCCTTTGAGGAGTGGGGCAGACAGACATACATCCTTCCAGTGCACAGCTTCAGTTGTGACAGCACCTAGATGGAAAGACATGTGGTGCCTCTGATTGGTCAAAGAAAGAAATATGCAGATGACTGAAATGAGTAATCATCATAAGGGAGAGAGATTAGTGCTGTGGCGGCATGAGGAATTGCAAATGTTGCCACACCTCTTATATGTCCTCCCCACTGCATCAGGGGCCCTTCTGAGGCTAGAAACCAAATATGTATTATAGCAGAACAAAGGACAAAGCTTATAAATGTGCAGCACTGAAATAGCTTACACATATATAAAACTGTATTTTCTGAACACTGCAAATCTGTGAGTGTCCTTAAGAAAGGTAACTGGTAGTGTGGATGTAATGTGACCTCCATTGCATTATTGTACCATACCTTTGCCAAACAAAGACATGGATTTGCATATGATTCATTTTTAAAGGGGTGTATTTACTAAAGCAATCCAGAGTAGCTTCCATGCTGAACACTAATAGTCTCCCAACCCCCACACATACATACACATGCACAAGTTGTCATACATTTGGTCTGTTGTCCAGTTCCTTGTCCTCCACTGACTAATCAACATGTGTTCATCCTCACCACAGCGCTTTAAACCTAAACCGTGTGAGCAATATAGAGCATTGTGTAAGGCTAGCACATCACTCCAGTGATGTAAAGTGCCCCACCACATGTGTCTAGTCAGGGCCAGTATGTGATGCATTATTCAGAGACTTGAAATATTGACAATCAGGCATTTAAAGGTAAAATCAGTAGGAAATAGTGCTTTTTAACTCTTGATCAAATTTTTATATCAGTTTCTATAGTAAACCGTTGGCTACAGAGAATGAGGCTTGAAAGTTGTAAGCCTTAACTCACTGTGGGTAGAAATGTCTGTTGAGCAGGTATTTACCAAGAAATGAATGAATACCATAATAAGCCTCTCTCAGTGTTTGGCCACAAGGCCCTCCCCACCTCTCAAACTCTCACCCTTTCTACAGGTGAGAATTTGCAGATCAGAATACGCAGCGTAGGTCTTTTGAGCCTATTTCCACGTGGCACACCTGTGCCACTCTCAAAGAAAAGAAATAGATGGTACAATGCCGGATCACAGTACCTGCTCTGACCCACAACGAAGACTTCCTCCTTTTGGGCTGGTGCATCAACAAACTCTCCTGTGATTCAGGACATCCTTTCTCTCTCTTTCTCTCTCTCTCTCACATACACACAGCATATTTATCTACTTCACACTCACTCTCCTTCTTTCTGTCCCATTCACACTGACTCTGCTGTAAAAGACCCAGTCTCAGACAATCCTCCCTCTTTTATACAGTCTCAGTGACTCATGTCAAATTCCCCTCCTAACGGAAAGTCACCAGCACCAGGGAGGAGAGCAGCATCCTCAACTACCGGGTGCTGTGCATCCTAGTACAACATCATTCATGTAGGTAAAGTTGTCCCTTCCAACAGACAGAGTGTACTCAGAACATGAAAAGAACTGGCATATTTGTGCACAACATTGACTCCTTCAAATCTACCACTTTGATATTTTGGGTGTACAATCCCTTCCTTAAATCACAGTACCCTGTATGCATTTTCAAAAGAAGAAATAGCAGGATAAGGCATATGACAATGAGACTTGGGATATAACAGGCCAGAGCTCAGTTGAGTTGGGCTGAGGGCTCATTCACATGACCTACGTCAGAGTTCATAAGCATTTCAAATGCTTATGAAAGTGGTTGATTTGAAGGAGTTAATATTGTATACCAATGTATCATCACACCACTCACGAGACAAATATGTCATCACACCAGACTCAGGACATCGTATTTATGAGAGTGAATAGTGTCTGTATGCTAAAATATAAGATCATACGTTGTAAAATCATATTGTATATGCATATTGTTACATGTATGAAAGAGACAATAGGTTATACATTTGTAATACTGTATGTAACACTCAGTTCAGTGCCATTTAAATATATATTTTGCAACATTTTTATTTCTTATTTTTACATTTGACATTATTTTGACATTTTTTCAAACTATAATCTCTCTAGGTTGTTAATGATTATTATTAAAAGGAAGATGAGGGGGAACTGAAGTATCCCACCTAACTCATAATTTGTATAATATTGAGAAACCGCACAGAACAAGATGGCAGTCTGATAACATGCTTGACAGTCAAGGGGTAATGTTCTGTGGGTAGTGCAGCATGCTGTGAATTTCCACTGCCATCAGGGGGCATCCCCTGTTCTATCTCTCTTTGTCTCCACAGTGACCTGAGATGACTCCCTGCACTGTGTACAGCCTCAAGTGTAGGTCTTTCCTTGAAGTGGTGGTGGGGGGGCGCTCAACCACTCAAAGCGAGGACCAAAGACCCTCCGCCCACAGGTCAGGCCCAGTAATCAGGATTCTCTCTCTCTCTATAACACACACACACACACACACACATTTTCAACTCCTATCAATTTGTTACACTGAAATGACAAAACAATGAACACTTTCTTTCTATATTTGTCACTCTTTGTCTTTCTTGATTTTTTTTAAGTTCCATGTTGGCGACAGTGCCCTCTTTTCCCCAACATGTGTGTAGGTAGAGGCAGATACGATTCAGATATGAGACCGTAACTGCTGAGGTCACTTCCTGCTTCCTACGGCACACTATATACAGTATTCAGTTCACGGATAATAGTTCAGGTTACATGAACTATTATCTTTCATAGACACACGCACACACAGATGCACAGACTTTCTTACACACTCTATCTCTGGGAGGGGTAGTTGTGAGCATTAGGAAGGTCAGAGAGTCTCAGATCCAGAGAGTGAGTAAAGCTGAAATGTTGACAGTCATTTGGAGAATGTACTATGCGTGGCACAGGAAACAAACAGGTATGGAGTTGTTGGTCATTTGTCTGTTTTTTTTTACTTTATATTGATGATTTGCATGCTTACAATTAATAGAAACCCTTGCTGAATCATTTAATAACAAAAGATGTATACAGAAAATTAAACCAGACTAGTCTAGCTACCTGTCTTAGTGGGGAATTTGCTCATACAGATATTAGAAACTCACTACTGCATTCAGTCATGTTCCATTCCAATTGTGGCCATGCCAGCATTCTTCTGCCCACATCCCGTCTGCTCATTAATATTTCCTGTGCGACCCTTTCACTGCACCTGTCCCTTCATGACACAAACTTGCGACAGATTGCATTTTGATTTTCCTACCATGTTTAACGATAACAGGAAGGCACACATCTCAGATAGTGTGATCTTACTTTCCCTATAAAAAGTGTCTAATATTCTAAAATCACTTCAATTCCATAAGAGTCACTGCAAGGTTGTTCTGTATGCCTCACACATGCTTTTATCTTGAGGTTCAAAACCTCCACAGCTATTCCATCACCTTAGTCGTACCACTTCCACAATATGTCAAGGATATGTAAGCTCACCTAATCTTCATTCTATATGAACCTATAACCAGCCAGGCACTCAAATTTAATTCACAATGAAATTCTTTGAAATTCACAGCTAGAGCCTATGGTGGTTACGTTGGATCGTGAGTAGGGGCTTCAGTTCCTGTGGAGAGAAGAGTGGAGTGCTGCTACTTTAGTGTTAGAAGACAGAAAGTCCCCTGGACAGTCCCAGCCTCACCAATTGTCATCATTGCGGTGAGTAATTTCACCTGAAGTCAGATCAGAAAGAGTCTGGTCTGGAAGCCTCTACATGCTCTTTATGCAACTTTTTTGAAAAGTTTAAAGAGATAAAGAGAAAGATCAATGTCTTGCACCCCGATGGGGCACAGGAACTCATCAGCACCTGAGTATTTTTCTCTGAAAAGGCAGCCAGCAAATATATGACAGAGAGCACTTCACAACAGTGTGATATAACAGCATAAAACAGAGCAATATTGTCAGTCACAATACTCAGTACAGACAGAAAAACAGCAGCATTATGCAATAGTGCAAAATAGTTCACAGAAAATAGTCAGCAGGTCTTGGGAAGGTGACAATGCGTTTGGTGAATTGGCAAAACATCAAAAGCACTAAATTCTCAAGCGTTAAAGAATAGACACCCCAGGTCATGGTTCAGAGGCTGCTAGCCATGCATGTGGGCCAAGAGAATAAGCAGCCAGTGGGGGCAGGGCAGAGCTGCAGCAATTGCCCTCCATTCAGAACCAAATATGCGTTTCAATTCAGCGTGCGATCACAGCTGCAGCAATTATTTCTTCAGGAAACCATTTGAAGGAGACATGCTTCACCACTTCACTTCATCTTATCTGATATGGAGGTCCTGGACCCAGGACTTTACAAATGAGAGGGCAAAGATGTGCTTAAGACTTGTTTAGGAGAGAGCAGACAATCAGTTTGTCGTGCCAGATTATTCATACAGCATGCATCAGCTGCAATCAAAAACACTATAGTTCAAATTTGTTGCATTGCTTGGTTAATCACACACTTCCCTTTGCTAGTAAAATATTTAATTATTTTCACTTGACAAATGCAATAGAAACTAAGATACTCATCATATCTTAATACACAGCCTTTCAGAATCTGATATTTGAATCCATATAATAATGGGTAATTACATTATCATTACATAAATTAATTACCATTAAAATTCCATATGCTTAAATGCTGTTTAGTTTAGGGGATACAAGCACACTGGATTAAATCCTTCACTTTCAACTTTAAATTGTCAAGTTAATAGAACGCACACTACATTGGACTGTTGTTCTAATACTCAGCAACAGAACCGTAACATACAATTGAATAACATGACATTTTCTTCTGAGATAATTGTTCACTTTTTGTAAGACACACAAAACACAAACTTAATTTTACTTTAATCTCATCTATACAAGAAGGCATTTAATATATGATGCCTTGGAGAGACTAAAAAGAAAGGAGGGAGATCACAGATTAAAGTTATGGTATGCAACCAACTTGTAAGCAAGGAAAATAAGTGGTTTTACAAAACTCCATCTGAATCAGTCATGAAATAAATTCAAATTTCACATTCTTGCACTTACCTCTGACACGTAGTCATACATTATGATAGCATTTGTGTTGTAGGAAAACAAATACAAAAACACTGCAGGCACTTAATTTCGCAAATGCGCAAACGCAAATGATTTAAAAGACTAAAAATATTAATGTATCAAGAAGCTGCACTGGCACTCTTAGACTGACAAAAATGCAATTAAACTGAGTTTATACTCAAGGTGAGGGCAGAATCAAACATACTTTTAAACTCTGACCATGGAGGATCTCTTTAATCTCATGCTCTATTGTGTATTGCCTGGCAATTTATAATTTGTTGTTAGTCTGATCTGCAAATATGTATTTGAAAGATAGTGGGTATAAAGTCCCATGAACTAAATACTCCAGAAAATATTTTTATTAATATAAATAAAAAATACACATAAAAAGTTAGAAAATACAAATTGAATGACTAATGCCATACAAGAAGCTGAAACACATTTAGCTGTTATCTGCTTCACAGATTTAACAAATTATTTAACAGAGAAATCCTGAATTCAGTCAAAGTTTTAGCTCACAAAAACGACAGATGTGTGACTCACGATGAAGACACGTGATTATCTGCTCAGTGGCAGGAAAAAAAGAGCTGGGGGTATCACTGAGACCGAGTCTGTCACAGTCCCACCAAAGCCCCGCACTCTTTTGAAGTCCCACTTTGTGAATGAGCTCAGCAGTAGTGGCGGTGCCTGTGAGAGTGATGCAGTGGGGGGGTCACAGGAATTGGATGTCTCTTTCTGTTCGGGCCCTCACTACACGTTGTCACTGTCCACATCCCACGTGGCCACTGAAGGCCACTTGTGAGAGCTGGTCAGCAGCAGCTGGTCTGTCTGGAGGTGCGCCAGCTCCAGGAAGGCCCACAGCTCCTGCGCCTCCTGCGAACAATGCAGCATCCCCGCTAGGCAGGCAGCGGTGCTGGGGTCCTTCACCATTCCTGCCATTTGCTCCTGTCCAGAAGAACAGAGGAGAAGTGGGGGGAGGGGATCACACCCATCCTGGCACAAAGCATCCACCACAAACTCACACTGACCCTCCCTTGACCTTACTTGCTCTTTACTGGAAAGTGGCACACTCATACCAGCAAGTCTCAGGGTAGTCAGATGTGAAGTCTATTGTAGGTGTCTTTGATCACCTCAGAGACAGACTGTGAGGTCATGAAGTCTGATGCATGTGATTCTGTCCACACCAAAATCTTGACTTTCACTATTATTGCTTAAACAATTTTGAGAGAATATTATTTTCCTGCAAGAGGACAAGACTGAATTCCGGCTTATCTACCTTTAGTCAGCTTGGCTGCTGAATGTGCACCTTGTCATTCTGAATTTTTACCAGTATTAATAACATTCGGTGCCACTGCTAGAGAATAGAGAACCAGCTCTGCATATTTTGTTATAAAATCATCCAGCAAAAACTCCTTTCAAATCAGATAAGCTTTTCAGAACTATCAACGGACACAGACTGCAATTGCCCCCATTGTGGGATCACCTGTAGGGAGAGTTCTGGGGCTGTCTGTGGGGGAAAAGGGGGCAGGTTCAGGACTCCTTGCTCAGACCGCTGCAGGATCTACAGGTTGTGAGAGAGGGGAGAGGAGATAACAGCATGGTGCATAACACAACTCATAAATTGCTCCAGCTGTGCTCTGTTCCATGCTGGAGGGATCCAGCCATCAGGGACTAAGTCAGTGGAGAAGGGTCTAGAGCATCAGAGTGTCTAGTATGTACAAGACCAGTGTGGAGTATTAATGGCCTACAGGGCCAGCAGGGATGAAAATGAGTGGCATGCAGTCCACTGAAGAGTGGCAGGATGGCCTGACTGCGGTTGATATCAGCTCTGAAACGCTGTTCTATAATGTAAATGTAACAAATGCAAACAAGACCACAGATGAATATTTAGGGTATATGGAATCACTGTTGAGTCCTTAGGGTGTACAGGGCAAGAGCTGTTCTACCCCTGTGTGTGGGTACCTCCTGGACGCGCTCCTCCTCTTCCTCTAGCTGGGCTCTCAGCCTCAGTCGGTCCAGCTCTAGTTTCTTCATCCTCACATCCATCTGCTCCAGCATCTTGACTATAGAATTCACCTTGCCCTAAAGAGAGACAGGCACAGGAACACATGCATTAAAATGTCACATACACATCACTGAACTCACTTCCTCACCACAGCTCAGGCACACCCACATAGACACACATGTGCATGCACCAAACCCTGAACTACCATTTTCATGATAACCCAGACACACGGAAATCCCATTGTAATTTGAATTGTCAAGACATGAAATCTGTTTTCCTCTGGACACAATGTTATTTGAAGGGGTTATGTCCCTGAATATGGGCTACAGAATTAGAACAAATTTGAGGTCAAACAAGTCAAATATTGGTAAGATATCAATTCTATAATATATTATTAATATACTCCAGCTGTCTGGATTTGAAATGTTGTAATTGTTGCTTTAATTTTGAGGGTATTTTCATCCATATCAGGTCAAACATTTACAAATTACAGAATGTTTTGTACATAGTCCCCCAAATGTATAATTTCAAATCCAAACTACTGAGTACAAAGGCAAAACAAGAAAATACGTATCACTGTCAAAATACTTTAGGAGTTCACAGTATGTGTTCACATGTACATAAGCGTGAAGGCTTTGGTAATGACAGGAAATGGAGATAAGCAGGATGTACATCCCAGTCATCAGACAGGTGTTTACTTAGAGGGTGAGTGAGATGGCTCCCCCTTATGAGTTCATTGAATGAAAACAACAAAGTAAAATAGGAAGGACAACACAATAAGCTAAAGCAAAGACCTTTAACAGGAAAAAAATCCTTTGTTGTTTTGTTTTGATATACAGATTGTCACAAACCAGACTGTTGTGATATAGACTTCCTGTACACATGCATTACTCAGCCAGTGGAGAACTGCATATAAGGCAGTGAGTGCAGCACTAATAGCCATGACTATTTCATGGTGAGTACTAACACTCACCTCAAGGACCTGCAAAGTTTTCTTGCCCACAGTGTTCTTTTTACTCTCTGCCTGGTAGAGGCAAGAACCCTGGACTATGTCACCTTGTTTCCGAGGGGGAACTTTGAGCTCAACACAGCTGGCCAGAAATCTGTAAGTAAACAGAAGCCCAGGGCATGCAAGGTCAGGGCAGTACTGTTATGATTCAGTCTATGATACAGTTAAAGTCTATGATAGTCAGTCTATGATACAGTTAAAGCTTTTGAAACAGAAGCGGTTAAAATAGTTTCTTTCAAACCCTGGCAGCTCCAGGGCTGAGGGGCCATAACTTAGCATTATGAACAGAGTCATTATTCCAACTGAATGAGTTCCATCCTTGTCCTTCATTTAATACAGTCGTCACATAAAGAAATGCTGTACTGTTTAGTCTTGGGCCTCAGGTCAGCTGTGTCTGTACACACATACATACACGTAGACAGACAGACAGACAGACAGACACAGACACACACACACACACAGACCCTCTACAAAGAACCTCTGAAAGATGTTTGTGTCAGAACTCCTTGACCCATTCATCTGAAGCTTCCTTATCAGTGGTCATGTGACCCTCTAATGTTTTGCCAAATATCTCACTCTTTCC
This sequence comes from Megalops atlanticus, assembly GCA_019176425.1. Taxonomy (NCBI): domain Eukaryota; kingdom Metazoa; phylum Chordata; class Actinopteri; order Elopiformes; family Megalopidae; genus Megalops; species Megalops atlanticus. Next base: position 37,001,555 of record CM032886.1, on the reverse strand, counting down.
CACAATTAATCATGGCAAAGTTAAGAGATGACAGATGTACAGGTGATGCTGGGTGTGATGAAAATTATTTTTTAAATGTATTTATGTATTTGATTACAATCAAGGGAAGTGCATGATGGTGTTCCACGCAACCCATCTCATCTTCCGGAACAGGCCTATGGGACCAACCGTTTTTAGCGAACATGGTGATATGAATGACTGCCATTCGTACTTGTACAAACTGAAACTATGAATGCGGATTTTGAGAAACGGGGTCATTGTTGTCAGCAGACAGGATTGTGAACTGAAAAGGTGCCATCCTGAGAATGGAAGTTGAAATGCAGTCAAGAAAAAAAGCCTATTGATTAAATGGTCAATCACGTTTCAGTTCAACTCTCAGCTGTTGGTCATTTTCTCACCTGTCCATGAGTCACCTAAGGAAGCTCAACCATACATCAGTAGATTAAGGTATTTCACCTGTTTGTCAACACGCTGTGGTCCTTGTATAGGAGAGGGAAGTGTCCTACCTGTCCTTCAGCAAGTTAAGATATCTCTGAAATTCCTCTTTGTCCTTTTTTCTCAGGGTCAGAACAGACCTTAGATGGGGAATAAAAGGGTAAAAAAATATGTGGGAGACCAGAACCGCTGGTACTTATCACTGAGACTATGAACTTGGGTACGTAACAGGTGCAGAAAGGAGGCATCAATGCATGAAGCAGGGCATCAGTACATCACTCACAGTGCAGACAAATCCAGCATGCTGTCAAGAGCTGTAATAGAGGTCTTAGGCAGCAATTTCCACTTCTCCTGACCTTTGACCTTCCCTGCAACAGCACCATGGTCCACTGAACAAAGAAACAGAAGAAAGCAGGACAAAAAGGTAGGGATGCACCTATTGTGAAATTCTGGGTCGATACCAATGTTTAAAATAACAATAACATTTTTTTTTGCTGTTGTTCATTTTGTTTTTGTTGTTATTTATTCCCCCTTTTGTGCCAGGGAAACAAAGAAATCTTCATTCATTCAGTCAGCATCTATGGCAAAGTGGACCAAAAGTTTTACGTGTGTCTTTATCTACCTTTTGAAGAAATAACACAAAACAGTAGCTGGTTTTAAGGTTACATCCACTAAGTTTACAGAAAGACCTGGCGCACTTAGCTAACCAGCTAGCTAAAACACTCACTACAGACTACCTAGCTAGCTAGCCATGTTAATTTGGTAGCTAGCTAGCTAACAGTACTAAAGGCAGGTTGCTTGCAGTGTTTGTGGTAAAAATAACCATTTGGTCAGAAGAGACGCGATGAGGCTTTATTAGTTAGATAGCTAGCTAGCTCTTATTAATATATCAGCTGAGCAAAGTGCATGAAAGTCAAATTAGCTAGCAAGCTACCTAGCTTTCTATGTTGTTTTTATTGTAGGTAGCTAGCTAGCTACGCGTTTGTTTGCAAGGTGATGTTTGTATGTGTCAGCGGAACGTGATAGTAACTAGCTAGTTACATTTAGTTTTGTTTGCATTATAGCTAGCTAGATTTGTCTTTGTAAGGTGGTATTTGTACTTTTCAGCTGAATGTGCAAGTAGCTAGCTAGCTAATTTGGCTTTCACACACTTTGCTAGCTATAAAACCAATACAGCTTCACCATGTCTCTTATGAACAAATAGTTAATTTTAACATTTGTACTGCAAGCCAAGGTATTGACTTCTGATCTTAAGTACAGTTTGCTAGCTAGCTAGCAACTTAACATTAGTTAGCTAACTAGCTAGTGTTAAGTGCGCCAGGTCATTCATTCATTAGTGGATAAAACTTTAAATCCAGCAAGTGTATCTCTTGAATTCTTTTAGGGATCTTTGCTGACCCATCTGGCCATTTTTGTTTTATTTCTTCAAAAGGTAGATACATACATACGTCACACTTTTGGTCCACTTTCTCATAGATGCTGACTGGAGAGTTACCCTGCTCCTACCCTGAGCGTGACGTAAGAGCAAAATGGCCACCATGTGAATAAGGCTAATTATAGTACCACCTATTGCACTGATTCTCAATCCTGCTCCTGAGGGGCACACTGTCCTGCATATCTTCTATCTATCCTTGCTCTACCTACCTGACTGAACTCATCAGTGGCACTTTTGATTAGCTAAGCACACCTGATTTAATCAAGAGCATGTTAATCACACTAATCAGGTGTGTTTGGAGCAAGGAGCAACACTGACCTATTGGATCTTCTCCGAATCTGCAGCTGGGTAGGCTACTGTTGTCCGAGTCAGACCGCAAATAACCAACACAACATTTAGCCAGCGCAAAATTGATGCAACACAACAGATAAACATCGGCCAATGCCATCGGTGAATGTCATCTTATTTGCCGATAGGCTGATGGCAGTCAACAAGGCGAATATCGGCCGATACTGATGTACGGCCGATAAATCGGTGCATCCCTACAAAAAGGTTGTGTAACAGAAACATTTAATGACTGGACATATACAGTGGTACTGCTGATACATGAAATCCCAAAAAATTACCATACCCCATTATACAACCTCACAGAGCTTGGCTGGCAAGCTTACATGAAACAAGCACATACAATGTCAAAGAAGACAGCCAGAACCATAAAGTCACTTGCACTTTTCAAAATTCAACATGGGACAAGCTGCTGCAAAGAAAGGCTAGACACACTCTTTTGCACTATGTGCCAAGATTCCCTGTGGGATTAGCACTGATCATGGCTGCTTGCCAGTCTGTAACACCTATGCACTGCTCATTTTCTCTCTGTGACCCCTTACCTATCCCCTTTGGTTGACCTTTTTGGGGTTCACTTCCAATCTGCTGATCTTTCTTCACAGCCTTTTTGCTGGGGCCTGCATCCTGCAACACAGAGCACCAGTGTCACCTCTCCTCTACAGCAGCTCTGAGCACTGGTGCACATGTATCGCCCATGGTAGACTCACATCCCATCTCATCTGGGGCACCTCTGCTGTCCTATTCCTCATGTCCTGTCCCCCCTGTGTCTCTCACCTGTGAGGGCTTTTCCTGGCCCCTCTTCCTGCCCCAGGCGCTGCTTTTGGGCCCCTGCGCGGAGGCTCGTCCAGATCCTCGACTGGGCTTCATCTTGACCTGGGGGGTGGAAATGGGGGACAGAACTCTGGAGGTCCCTACAATACCAAGGGTAACACTGGCATTACTATGAAGGAGCAGGGTGGTTTGTTGTTCTACCTCTATCAAAATAACCATTTATGTAAAAATGTGAGAGTATACACTCCTAACAAAAATGGGATAACACCAAACATGAACTTCCACACCCAGTGATGACTCCATCAGCCAATAGGGCAGCTACCTCACCATGAGGTTTGAGCCAATTAGTCATGACAAACTAGTCACCATGGGAACATCCACAACATAAGTGAAATGGACAGTGTCACAGATTTAATATCATTTCCTATGGATGGCTTGCTAGCTACAAATGCGATCAACACTAGTTTCCAACTGTATTCAAGTATTCAGTATTCAATATTTAATAATCAAGGACAATTTTGTAGTGTAGATAAAATTCAACTTATGTATGGCAGTTGGGGCATGTGGAATTTTAGGCAATTCGTCCTGCTGTTAACACGATAATAAAACTATGCACCTGACCAACCTATAGCTACTTCTTTACCGGGATACTGTCTGCTGCACGTGTTTTGTTGAACTTAAACCACGTTCGAGTAATGAAATGGTTTTTGTTGATTCAAAATAAATGGAACGCTTAAAGTGTCGGATATGCTCCTCCCACTCAAAAGCCACTTCACTATCTTTAAGGTGGATGAACGTGAGCGTTTTTAATATCTAGTGCGTCCAGTTTTAATTATGTATTTAAATGATGACAATGTTCTGACAGCACAAGTCATCAGCTTCTTAGGTAGCTTAGTAGGCAGCTATAACTGCTGCTGGTGATGTCTACTAGACTACTTGATTGTCTACTAGATTGTCACTTGGGTTTTCTGTGTAGTTTCACTGAGTCCAGCTGGCGAATTATTCAGGCAACTAACAAGTACTCGCTGCCTGGGTAACGTCGGTAGCCTGGTCAGTCGCTGACGCCCAACGCCCAGCGCAGCTACAGGCTTCTTTCAGTATAGCTACACATCTAGTTAGTTAGCTAGATACAATTAACGTTGGGTAATTATAAGAATTTCAATTTCAATTGCAAATTATAATACTCAAGGACTATTTCACTTCGCTAACAAGCCGCGGCGTATGGGCAGTTAAAAATGTTGACTTGTACATGGCCGTTTCGGTAACTAGCAACGAGTAACATTATAACTTTGTCACCAAGCAAATTTATGAACAAATCTTCGCAGGTTAACAGTTAGCTATCTCACGCAAAACAATTGCCCTGGTAGCCACCTCGTTATTTAAGAAATAAACAGAAAGGTGTAGGGGAAAGCAGTTTGGCACTAACCTCTCACGACTCCCCAGTTTCGCGGCAAGGATAGCGTTCAAAAATAGGTTTGTCACGCATGCGCTAAATTTCAGTCTCTCGACTGCGCGCTCCCTGTCGGTAGACACAGAGCGCAATGCGTCATCGTAGGGAAAACCACGCCCCTCGTGGGGGAAAATATTCCGCGAAGTTGAAAGGGAGTGAATGGGAAATTGCGGGACACCGTATCTCGAAACAGCTTTAACATAAAATGTCAACACCAGCCTATTTCAATACTCTTCTGCCCGAAGAAAGAGCCAAATATATAGAGAAACTAAGTCTGACTCCCTCAGTGTCCCTTTTCTATCCCAAAATCAGTGTGGAAAAATGACGCCACAGAGTGGCCAGCCGTCACTTATTTTTACTTGTACCATTACCTGATCGCATCACCAGGTAGGCTAAGGTAGTCAATATTGTCATCTTGATAGCTAACGTTAGCTAACGTTGTGATCAAAATGCTCAAGTCTATAGCCTACTATTAGGCTACATGTTGTTAGCACTACTATTACCATTATCCTCCTTGTTCTGTATCAATCTGAATCAAAGACGTATGAACTTGTCATCTTGCTATCTTGTCATCTAAGGTCAAAATGCTCGAGTATAGCTCTATGATTACATATTAGCACTGCTATTGCCATTACCCTCTGTAGCGGAGAACCTCTCCCAGTCTAAGTCAATCGGACTGGAGACTCCCTCCACACTTGTGCTGTAACAATTCTAAGTTATATAATTTATACATACCTTCTGTAATAATTACAGAACGTGAATTCCAGTGCCTGATAAAGAACAAATATAATTCTCAAGAGTCTGATGTAATTAGGTTTATTGCATATGGTGATCAATCACATGCAGTAAACCGGGGCTGGTCCACACAGAGCAAATCCCACATTCACTCTCCCCAAGCATTCATTCACACCCCACAAAAGCCAGCCCCCTTTGGTCTGCATACATTTCTCTTTTATTACTCTCCCATAGCTCCTCCTGTTATACACAAAATGTCATTGCTGAATAAGATGAAAACTTTCTCACAGTGGCCAGAGGCAAGGGGAGGAGGTATCAGGCATATCCCTAACACAAGACACCAGGAGAAGTGAAGGTCAGGTGAAGATCTGCACCTGCACCAAGAGAAGCAACATTATTTTGGCTTCTCTGTCACATGCACCCTGACTCATACAGAAACCTATTGTTCCAGCTCCATATCTGCCTTGGCTGCTAAAAAATATATAATTGACTATCCACTTTAACCTAGAATAACCCTAACCTAATGTAACCCACTGGCAATGCTTATGAAACTCAAACTCCTCCCTTAGAGTCACCCCATCTTCTCTGTACACTATTGTTACTTCTTCACAGCCCCCCCCACCCCCAGCATGCCCCTGTGGTACATCAGCACATTTCTGTCTTCATTTAAAAGAAAGAATATATATATCCCACCTTAATTTTACATTATTTCCAGGGTTCACACACCTTAAAATAACTAATTACCTGCTTTAGCTTAACTGACTTCTACTGGCAATGCTTATAAACTACACATGGATTTAATGCATGTGGATATACAAATTGTCACGTTTCTTCCACCACAATTGTACTGAACAAACAAACCCCCCCTCACAGAGTCTGATTCTTCTTTATCTTACGCTCACGGTCCATCTCCTGGGCAATGTCCGGACAACACAACAACAGGCCTTACTTTGTAACTTACAGCGCACATATAAAATTGTTCTCTTCTCCTCTCCCTCTCGGCTCTACGTCATGATATCTCACTGCTACATACCTTCCCACAGTCTCCTGCACACCTCCGACCCCCCTCCCTCAGTCTCTGCTCACATGCATACAAAGTACAATAGGATTCGTTTAAGGCTAACATATTGGATTGTCTGGTTTCCTTATACCCTTCCAGACCTCCACATGCACAGTAGAGATAGAGTAAGTGGTTGATATATAATAATTTCAGTTAATATGTCAATACTGTCTTAAATATGTCAATACTGTGGTTAAAGTGGTTAAAATCAAAAACTGACATCAACACTTGGCAATGCTTGTAACCTTCAAGCGATAATAGTAATACACTGACATCTGCTAGAAATGCTTATGACGTTTGCTGGCAATAATTTATCTCCACCATGTAACAAGCTTAATCGTACCACGTCAAGCTCCACTTTTCTCTGGTGGGGTGAAAAGTGGCAATGCTCATAGTTTACATATGGGGTATACACTTAGTCAAAAATTTTCCACCACACCTCGTTGTTCTGTATCAATCTGAATCAATATCATATGAACTTGCCATATTTTCATGTAAGATTAAATGTTCAAGTCTAACTGTAGGCCTAGTATTACATATTACTAGCACTACTATTACCGTTATTGTCATCGTCATGACATGCTATCTGGGTAGTTGGAGCATTACAGTAGCAATACCGAATGTTTGTTAGGGATAGCAACCGTAGCACCTTAGGCTTAAAGCTATTAACAGACAGGAGGGCTCCCTAGCCACGGGGACCTTATGGGATCCCAGTACTATTCACGTCTATGTGTGCAGCAGACATTTTGTGTCAGGTAGGTCAAAAAGTTAATTAATTCTCTATCTGAGAATTTGTTGTTAAAAATGTGTATATGATTGATTCCAATTCCCCACATGTATTAGTTTAGCTAGTTAGTTAGCAAGCTATCCAGCTAGATTTGGTAGCTAGCTAGCTACCAAAGTACTCAATCTATGGTCAATCTTCATGTTTGCAGGGACTAAATGGCTTATCCTCACCGGTTAGTCACTTTTATTAAAGCCTTCGGGAAAGTGCATGCGGAGAATAACATTGTAATCAGGGTCTGACATTAACATCTAGCTACCAGCCACTGTGGCTAGTTGCAGGAGCCCTCCTGTCTGTTAATAGCTTTAAGCCAACTATGACGTCTTTTTTGGCTCTGTTTTGTGTCTTGGAATCCTGTAAAAGCTTAACTAACCCTGATTTATCTTATTTGCCGTGCAACCCACCATGCAACAGATTTTTGGCATGGTTGCGATTTTAGTTTTAAGACAATAAAGAGAACTGTGCAATGCAAATCAATGGAAAGTGCAGCGTTGTTTTCCCCCACGGCGTGGGCATGGCATAAATGCGCTCTGTCTCTATTAGTAAGCACAGGGATGCAAACTCATCATCAGGTGAAAAGGGTGACAAAGATACGAATCCCCTAGGGGGGTCCGGGGCATTCTGCCCCATCCCCCAGGCAGAATTTTTTAAAAATATCAGCTTTAAAATGTGGATTTACAGTCGATTTTAGCATGAGGATATAGGGAAAAACTCACCCTAGAATTAATGTAATCTTACTGCCACAAAAGTGATGTAAGGGGGACATCACAAACGTTGCCACCCATCTTGCATTTACTCACACAATTTTGTCATTATGACATTGCTATATACTTGTAAACAGAACGCCTTTGTGTGTGTGTGTGTGTGTGTGTGTGTGTGTGTGTGTGTGTGTGTGTGTGGGGGGTTGCTAGTAAAAATTAATATGGTTTTTGCTCTTTACAGCTATTGCAACTGCTGTTTGGTCAATTAAAAGACAAGGCTTAGATATGACGTTTAAAAATTGAGCACAGTGAACTGTACAACATGACAGTTAAACTGTATCATAACATTCATCATAAAGGTGCCGTTTGGAGTCAAATTGGACGGATCCTAGGGGGCAATTGCTCTGTCGTTAGCTTAGCTGCGGTTTAGAGTTTAACACGGTTTTAAACGCGCATGTTGCGGAAAAAGTCACGTGGCTACTTAAACCCCATTGCTGTGTCATCGGTACCTGTGTTTTAACCTGCTGCTGAGGTTTAGCTTGGTCTCAGTTGCTGTGTCGTCAAGAAATCTTATATCAGCCACTAGAGGTCACTTTTTGTGCGTAAGCTATATCGGCTTATTTCTTTGTATAGTCCTACAATTAAGGCTTGAGGAGATAACTTTCTACATCTTCTTCGAAAAAAAATGTAGGCTGTTTATTTCTAATCACAAAAACAGACAAAACATGCTTAATCTAAATAGTGCATTCTTTATTCATCACCAGGATTTTTGCGCCGTGCGGCACCGTCAATTTTCAACAAAAAGATATATGTGTGTGTAAGGGGTATGGTCACACTGCGTTGTGTATTAATTAGATGTTACGGGGGTCAGCGAAGGAGCGAGTTTCAAACCGAGTTTCTCACTGCTCGCTACCAACCCCTTACGGCCAGCGTCGTTGCCAGTTGAGCTAAAGGCAAATTGCTGTTAACCTGTCGGCAACAACGCTACTTAACCAGGTCTCTCAGGGAGTGACGTAACCGCTGCAACCGCTCGGCCACCTGCTACCCGCTGCCTAATAGTGGTGGTCGAGTCCTTTGAGTCACTTGAGTCAGTGTTTGAGTTGTGGAGGAAACAGGATCCACTCAACTCAGTTCCGTTCACTTTTGAGTTGTGGAGGAAAGGAAAGGATCCACTCAACTCGGTTAACTGCGCGAGTCTTCTGGGTCCACTGTGTTTCCGAGTGCGGTGGAAGGAGGATCTACTCAACTCAAGTCAGTGAATCTGAGTCTTCTGGGTCCGCTGTGTTTCCCACTATGTAGAAAGTTACTCTGATCCGTTCTCAGTCAACTCAGCTACATTCAGAGGCGCATATTTGATCATTTATTAAGTTATTTGAACGTCGGACAGTTGCGTTGCCTGCTAAACGCTAGGTAGATGGGCAGAGTAAGTTATACAGGTCATAATAACAGTGATACAGATTATTGTTTCAATGTGCGTCGCCTGGTGTTAGCAGCAGCCATAGGACTATAGGATCCGGGTTAATGGAGACCTCAGACTCATGAATCCTGAGTTAGTACGAGGATTTGAGTTAATAACCCGTGTGATTCAGGAATCAACCAGCTCTACTACCTAAGGCTTTTACGCAGGGCTCACACGAGCTACTACTTCAGCTCTGCTACATGTGTGTAGCGGACTCTGTGTACATAATTCACCATAATCAGTGATTTGGTGTATGTTCTACACACACAGTTATATCGTGTGCCTTTTTGTGTTAGGTAGACACGGTCCCTTTAAGAAAAAGTGCTCTGTTTGAGCGGCGCGATGTGTGCTAAAGCCCCGTACACACTGGAAGAGATAAGCGACGAGCTACCATGGAATGTTAATGAGATTATGCGATTTGAAGCGACGTCAGGCGAAATGACGGTTGGCGACGCGAAGTCGGAGGGTTCCGAGTTGAACTAATCACGGAAAACTTTGAGGCGACGCGATTGAGGCGACTACCAATGGGAGCGAAGGATACCGTTGACTGACAGATGAGCCAACACTGAGTTCCTCAAACGTGTACCACAAGGAGACAACTTCCACGACTTTGGTTCCTACCACTACGGCTTTGATCTATAAACTGTAGTATCTGTGAACTAAAATGCATTAAACGTGGCTGCATTGTCACTGTTGAAGCGTAGCTCTGTCCATATGCATACACTAACGATATATTTATGGTCTTGTAGAACTAGCTAGCTACTGCTTGTTTCAATCGCAAACATTTGGGGTGGGAAATATACAAGCGGGATACCTAGGCAACCAGAGCCTGGAACACCCACTACCGACCAACTGTCAAGCGACGAAGCAACGGGCGACGAGCGACTCGCTTTAAATGTGGACAGGGTTTAAAAATAAATGACCCACGCGTTTGTGTAGTCAGTGGTAGAAATTGTCCGTCTCTACTTTCCTACAATATCTACATATATATGTATACATATATACAACAAACAATTTAACGATCGAACACATTTATTTCACAGGCACTCTTATCCAAAACAAATGTCTATGCACGTCCCTGAGTAATGATAATCATTCAAACACGATCCAGACCAAAGTGCTTATAAATAGAGGGTTACAATAAAGTCGTAACTTTAGTTCCCTTTCAGACACTTCAATGACGACAGGATCCAGGAAGGGTCTTATTTATTTATTGCAGGGAAATAAACTTTCTTTCTGGCGGATGTGAAGTCAATTGTATAAGAAATATACACTCACCGGCCACTTTATTAGGCACACCTTGCTAGTACCGGGTTGGACCCCCTTTTGCCTTCAGAACTGCCTTAATCCTTCGTGGCATAGATTCAACAAGGTACTGGAAACATTCCTCAGAGAGTTTGGTCCATATTGACATGATAGCATCACGCAGTTGCTGCAGATTTGTCGGCTGCACATCCATGATGCGAATCTCCCGTTCCACCACATCCCAAAGGTGCTCTATTGGATTGAGATCTGGTGACTGTGGAGGCCATTTGAGTACAATGAACTCATTGTCATGTTCAAGAAACCAGTCTGAGATGATTCGAGCTTTATGACATGGCGCGTTATCCTGCTGGAAGTAGCCATCAGAAGATGGGTACACTGTGGTCATAAAGGGATGGACATGGTCAGCAACAATACTCAGGTAGGCTGTGGCGTTGCAACGATGCTCAATTGGTACTAAGGGGCCCAAAGAGTGCCAAGAAAATATCCCCCACACCATTACACCACCACCACCAGCCTGAACCGTTGATACAAGGCAGGATGGATCCATGCTTTCATGTTGTTTAGGCCAAATTCTGACACTACCATCCGAATGTCGCAGCAGAAATCGAGACTCATCAGACCAGGCAACGTTTTTCCAATCTTCTATTGTCCAATTTCAGTGAGCCTGTGCGAATTGTAGCCTCAGTTTCCTGTTCTTAGCTGACAGGAGTGGCACCCGGTGTGGTCTTCTGCTGCTGTAGCCCATCTGCCTCAAGGTTCGACGTGTTGTGCGTTCAGAGATGCTCTTCTGCATACCTTGGTTGTAACGAGTGGTTATTTGAGTTACTGTTGCCTTTCTATCAGCTCGAACCAGTCTGGCCATTCTCCTCTGACCTCTGGCATCAACAAGGCATTTTCGCCCACAGAACTGCCGCTCACTGGATATTTTCTCTTTTTCGGACCATTCTCTGTAAACCCTAGAGATGGTTTTGCGTGAAAATCCCAGTAGATCAGCAGTTTCTGAAATACTCAGACCAGCCCGTCTGGCACCAACAACCATGCCATGTTCAAAGTCACTTAAATCACCTTTCTTCCCCATTCTGATGCTCGGTTTGAACTGCAGCAGATCGTCTTGACCATGTCTACATGCCTAAATGCATTGAGTTGCTGCCATGTGATTGGCTGATTAGGAATTTGCGTTAACGAGCAGTTGGACAGGTGTGCCTAATAAAGTGGCCGGTGAGTGTATAAGCCTAATAACAATTACAATATCGTATAATATTTATATTACATCGAGGACAGGCGCGGATTAATGCACAGGCTGGCCTAGGCTGCAGCGGGCCCCACGTGTGCAGGGGCCCTGGATTGGCCAGACTATTTTTGACTTTGGCACGTAATTTATTTTTATGCTATGTAGGTCTACTAGCGCGGGTGTTACCTTAGATCAGCGTACATTACATTATGATTTCATTAGCGTTATTAAGCTTCTCACAGTTTTCAGTTAGCATTTGCTATATTTTTAACGTTAAATCGCTGTTTCCTCAAAAGTAAAATTAGCTAGATTTTTTCCAATCTAGTGTTCTAATCGCACCGGTTTTAGCATACGCGCTAAACGGCAAATCACACCAATGTGACCGTACGCGCGAAATGGTTAATTATTTAAATATACTTAAGAGGAAAAAACCTTAACCCCTATTGGCCCATAAGAAACATTTTAAAAATTAAGCAGCTGTTTGAGTAGATGTGGCCAGGTCCATCAGGTCAATTTGGTTTTCAAATCATACCTCACTACTACTGGACAGCATAGCGGCAAAATGTCAAAGAAAATAGGATAGCGGAGCACAGAAACGAAAAGCACAACGGCTGAAACAACACCGTGACCAAGATCTACTAAAGGAAATCCCTAAATATTCTGCGCAAATTGGATTTTACCAGCCGCATTAAGGACCTCTCTGTCAGAAAAACAAGGAAGAAAAACTTCTAAAGGTAGGAATATGTAATTTATGATTGTGTTGCTGTTGCATTATTGCTGTTATGTGCTGCTGTTGTGTTTATTGTATTTTTATGGCTTTGTTTTATTCGAGTATTGCACAGCGGTTTGATTTGTGTCTCTAAGGATGTTGTGATTTTGCCTCAGTAAACCAAGGTGTTCTGTACTGCTGCAGATGTTGTACCTGTTGGTTTAGAAAGCTAAAAGCTGTTACCAGCTTGCAGATGCACTTTGAATGCCTTTTTTCTGAAGCATTGCTGTTTATAGTAAAGGCTGGCTCAATGTGTGTGTGTAGCCTATGCCAGTGCGCCCCCAGTGTGTGTGTGTGGTCCGTGTAATATTCCTAGCACGCTTTTACACATGGCATTAAATTACTTTTTTTCTGGTAAGTGGTAAAGCATGATGAGTGACCATGCGCTCACTCATCGCCAAGTCGCTGTGTTGCTGTCGTTTCCTCTTTGATATCTCCAACAACTACGTTTAAAGTCATATAGATAAACACTTCTCCAACCTTAAATTCTGAATGGAAATTTCTTCTGTGTAGCGCAGCATTTTTCTGCAAATGTGATAGGTTGGATATAAAGGGCATATAATTGTTTCTGCCGACTTCATAAGACCAAAACGTTGTATTTATCCTAGTACCGTGTCTGCTAACAAATGCCTCTTTGCTGTAGAAAAAAATGACATTGAAACCAAATGGTAGCCTAGGCTAATCAGTAACAGTTGGCTGGCGACTCTGGACCACCGGTGTTATCGTAGCGTTCTAGAACCAAATACTGCTCTGTGCAGAATATCATATGGATTATCCAGTTTATTCCTGGGGGCGCTACTGTGGAAACGATTATGGGGAGAACTTCCGGTGAAGCAGCGGAAGTAGCCATAAGCGGCAACAACCTGTGCTTCCGAGGGGATCGCCATCCACTGCGGTCCGTTCAAACGCGTGTAACATCCAGTAAAACTTCAAATAAACGCCGAGGAGTTTATTTGCTTTAATTACTTAACTTTACCGGCGTTTATTGGAGACTCGGCGATTACTAAGAGACCTACGTTTATTTCACCTAAAGTCCTCAGGGTTTTGCAAGTTATTGGTAGCTGAACTGACCAGGAAAATTCACCATGTTTTTCCCCAAGTAGCCTACTTAAATATTATACAGCGCTTTTTGGTAGCAACTCAAACAGGAATCACTAATAAAGTAAGTTAAACATTGTCATTGCAACCTATGATGGGAGAGCACAGTCTGTAAGAATAGCAGTATCACTGTGAATTTAGGCTACCATGATCCGAAATACAGCTTGTTTTGTTCGTTTATGTTTAATCTAATTCGTGAACAGATGAACACGCATAAGGCAAATTGAATTCACGAAAACAACCTCATTTAGCCTAATGTAAAAAATATTTATTTCGTTTTTTAGCAACAAAAAATAAATGGGACTACTGTAAGCATTCTAACCCACTGCTCTTTCGTTTTATAGTCACGAAAAATAAATATAATTTTCCCCGGCGTTTATTTGAGGCAGGCGTATACTTCACTGAAAGGGTTGCGCACCGGCTATTATAAGAGGCCTGCGTTTATTGGAGACTCGGCTATTATTGGAAGGTTTACGGTATATAGTGTTACATATATTGCTTTTTGGGTGAATATATTTTTCTGTGTCATTAGCGTTGCCTGAAATGGCATTACGGAGCTCATGTACATGTTGCGCCGTTCGCGGCTGTACTAATAACCAGGCTATAAGCTAAATGTGTGGCTTCAACAACAATGCTTTGATCATGTGCCAAAAACAAAGAGGGACTGTAGCTGTCATCAGTTGTAGACTTTCCATCGCCTGCCAAACGATGATGAATCGAGACAATATTGGCCGACGAACCAACTTATGCCACTTTGTTGACAAGAAACCAACGGAGGCAAACCCACAACCTACTTTGTGGTTGGGCTACGAACGACTACTAGGTTGATATAAAATATATTTAATAATATATATTTCTAATTCATAGTACAATAAAACAATGTTTCTAACAATGAAAATGAGTCTGTCATCTATGGCAAAGTGGACCAAAAGTTTGACGTATGTATGTATCTACCTTTTGAAGAAATAAAACAAAAAAGGCCAGATGGGTCAGCAAAGATCCCTAAAAGAATTCAAGAGATACACTTGCTGGATTTAAAGTTATATCCACTAATGAATGAATGACCTGGCGCACTTAACACTAGCTAGTTAGCTAGCAAACGGTACTTAAGATCAGAAGTCAATACCTTGGCTTGCAGTACGAATGTTAAAATTAACTATTTGTTCATAAGAGACATGATGGAACTGTATTGGTTTTATAGCTAGCAAAGTGTGTGAAAGCCAAAGTAGCTAGCTAGCTACATGCACATTCAGCTGAAAAGTACAAATACCACCTTACAAAGACAAATCTAGCTAGCTAGCTAGAATACAAACGAAACAAACGTAACTAGCTAGTTACTATCACATTCCGCTGACAACTACAAATATCACTTTGCAAACAAAGACATAGCTAGCTAGCTGCAAAAAAAAAAACGTAGAAAGCTAGATAGCTTGCTAGCTAATTTGGCTTTCACGCACTTTGCTCAGCTGTCTTATTAAGAGCTAGCTAGCTATCTAACTAATAAAGCCTTATCACGTCTCTTCTTGCCAAACAGTTAATTTTACCACAGACACTGCAAGCAACCTGTTCTGACAACTTTAGTACTGTTAGCTAGCTACCAAATTAACATTATAGTTAGCTAGGTAGCTAAGTGCGCCAGGTCTTTCTTAACATCGGTATCGGCCCAGAATTCCACAATCGGTGCATCCCTACGATTTCTTATTTTTCTATCGCTCACAAACGCCGGTTCTGGTTCAGTGGTGTAACAAAGCGGAAGTCGCGCCCATAATTCACGCAAGGTATCATGGGAGCTAGGAATAAGGTGGATAGTTGGCTGCCGACGTTGGGCCACCGTCGTAAGAACAAAAGAGTGCGACGTTGGGCCATCATGGTTGGGCCAACCTCGAACCGATGAGCAAAAACAACTGTTGCCCAACGTTGAAAACTGACAATGGGCCAACGTTGGGCCAACGCAAATTGTTTACGGGGGTGTTTTTACACAGCAATCACGTTCAGCTGCGCGTTAAAATCGTGATACTTCCGTTTTAAGTAGTACGGTTCTAAAGCGCAGCTAAGCTAGCTGACTGAGCAATTGCCCCTAGGAGTTTCTGGAAAGTGTTTGTGTTTACTGCTTGTCGTTAGCAAAACTAGCCTGTTAGCTAACGTTAGCTCTGCAACAATGTATAGCTAGCTAGATCCTGTGCTACTGTTGTTATGGCAACAAAAGACGCTCTCAACTGCTTTTGGAACCCAGTAAGCAAAAGAACGTCTGTAGGACGTCTTGGAGATGTGTGCGAAAGATCTGTGGAACAGCTGTAAGATGTATTCTAGAGATCGTTTGCTCATCGTTTTGCGTCTGAGACGTCTGTATTTGGATTTTCAAACGACGTTTAGCCGCTGTATTCCAGATGTACATGAATACGTCATAACAGAAGTTACATCGCCTTTTCATCTTATAAAGGTCGTTGAAACGTATTAAATATGCCGTTTTTTCATCTGCTAGACATAATTTTGACGACGTTTAGCCGCCGTGTATAAGATATTTATCCTACAATAGGTTATAGTGGGCGATAAATTCATTCATTCATTTATTCATTCAACCAATATTTATTTAATTCTCGGGAGTACATTGAGGGTAACACTCATTTTCAATGATGCCGAGATTACAAATACAAATAAAACATAGTAAACATACTAAGACAATAAAATAGCGTGAAAAGACAGATAAGATACCCAGCTAAAATCAATTAAAACTGTTACCAATTGAGGCGGGGAATTTTGTGATCATGGATTTGAATTGAATTTACATAAATAAAACTGTGTAAAATTTATTAAATGGAAAGGGGAGGATTATTTCCGTCCGGGTGCCAATCTCAAAAAGTCTTGCAAACATCTTTCTGCGTCGGCCTCAGTAGCATGCACCAATGGGTTTCTCATAGCAGCCCCTGTGAATGAGAGAGGATAGAAACAGGAACTTTTTATGTGATAGGCAAGTTATAGTTCAGAGTGCACCATATGAAGGTGTGAGAGCTAACAGCAACGTCATAATTTCGTCTGGTGGACAAAGAACAGCAGCAGCAGCAGTCGCGCGGACTCATGGCGGACTACTGGACGAGAGCTTTTCCGGTAGGTTAATTGTGCAATGTCTTTTCTTATTTATGTATCCTTATTTATTGAATTATTTTCCCTATAGTCCAGTTTGTATCCTATTACTTACTTACTACACTTTTTATATTACTTATATAGCACAGTGTTTAATTTCAAACAATTTGCCGATTTCGGTCCCATCAGGCTAAAGAGTCTCCCCAAAATGCAACGGCCATATAGGCCTTAAATAGAAGGAGAAA
Source organism: Megalops atlanticus (assembly GCA_019176425.1). Classification (NCBI taxonomy): domain Eukaryota; kingdom Metazoa; phylum Chordata; class Actinopteri; order Elopiformes; family Megalopidae; genus Megalops; species Megalops atlanticus. Next base: position 36,984,690 of record CM032886.1, on the reverse strand, counting down.
TATATGACTGATAGCGAAATCTTCCCTGTTCTATACACTATTCTCTCACTCAGGCTAAGAACACACACACAGACAGCCGCATAGAAAGACAGTTGCGCCTCAGTCAGCGTCTATGGCAAAGTGGACCAAAAGTTTGACATGTGTCTGTATGTATGTCTTGAAGAAATAAAACAAAAATGACCAGATGGGTCACCAAAGATCCCCAAAAGAATTTAAAAAAATATTTAAATACAGTAGCTGGTTTGAAGGTTATACCCTCAGGATGTGTTTGAGAGTAAACAACGCAGTGAAACGTTAAGGCTTTACTCATTAATGTACTGTGTAATGTAGTTTTCCCCAGTCACCCTGCTAAAAGGAAATTCGAGGAGGGCGCGACGGAACTTGTTTGGAAGTATTTGGCAATCTATGACATTCAGCAAATGACTTACTTAGCGCAACTCTCTTTCTATACGGCTCTGGACCCTGCCCACACACACACACACGTGATCGTGTAGGCTATGGTATTGCACGTGCACTCTGCACGCAGCAATCACTATAAGATCCAACTGGTTATTTGGTCAGATGGGTGGGAAGAGAATGTTGAAGTCTGGGAAAGTGAGCAGTGGCGGCAAATTAAATCACTTGGAAACATTAGGATATTCTGGACGGCCTACATTTCTCGGTACCTACCAATAATGACTGCTGCACACTTCGATGCTTTCAGGCCCCTCTTGTCTCCTCGGCCGCACCAGTTTAGCTGTTTAGCCATGTCGTTGCTGAACATTTTTCTGGATACTCTCCAAATAGTTTTTTTCAATGTATGCCCTCCACTCTGGGACAGTACATTGATCTGAAACAGAATGTTTGAAACAAAACAAAAGCTTTAAGACAGCTGAGGGTAAGTGAGATTACTTACAATAGTTTAGAGGAATGTGATGTCCTTAGACACAAAGTAGCTATAATATTAGCTAACACATTGAAATTGATTTACAACAATTATTAATTCATTTGGGAAAATATTCTCAGGGCAGTACCAGAGAGGTTTCCGAGCAGAGGCTTTTATATAGTCTTTTAACATTTTATGATTTGCATTTGGTTTTTAATTTGTGAAAATGTATAATTTCTTAAATATTCAAGTCTACTCAGTCTTACCATCTTCTTTTTATATTCTGAGCATTGGAGACGCTCTTCAAGGCTGTCGAGGGCCTCCATGTCCTTAAGAGGAATTTGGAAGGAGTCTTCCTCTTGCTGTGGTTGACCTCCGTGCCCACCCTGCACCAGGCTCTCTATCATAGATGTGAGATGGCCAATTCGGATGTCCATCTCACGGACAGCCTCAAGTAGGACTCTTTTCAAGGCTACATGAACAAGATGTGAGTATTAAAATACAAGTTTTTATGTTTAAGTTAATTAATTTACTTTTATTGATAACATCACTTAAAGGTGCAGTCCATAATTCTGATGCAAGGTTGTTTATATTTGAAGTCAATAGCCAATCAAATTAATAACTATTATCATTCACGTTCAGGATGAAAGGTTTAAATATATCACGATATAATAATATAATAACATTTAAATACATTAACATGTATTCACATAAACAACAAACATGTGACCACACATTTTCGGTGTGTCACACTTACGTGTGCACTGTGTGGTGTTATAACGCCGCCATCCCTGCTGTGCGTTTTCCCTTGTCATGGAGGATTCTTCTGAAACCAAGGAACATAACAAAGTCTCTTATCCAAAATGGTGCATTTTCTAAAACTGTTTTTGTGGCATCTTAATTGTGTTGGCAAGCTTTATTAGGTACGCAAACAATACTGCCTTGGTGTGCCTCCTATATGATGGGGAAATCAAAACTTCTCTTGAACACCACTAAAACAAAGGAAATGTCCATTGGTTTTAGAAAGCTGCAATCCTAAAACCCTACCTTTATCAATGGGGAGCCAGTATAACTTGTTACAAATTACAAGTACCTTGGCATTGTGCTCGACCATAAGCTTAAATGGGACCTGTGGACTGATCTCATAGACACTGAGACACAACAAAGAATGCAAACCAATTTCCCCATGGAGACAAATAAAGTATCTACCTATCTAGCTATCTATCTATCTGTCTATCTTACCATGTGTAGCCGATGTTTGTCCCCATCTGTCTGGCTGAGGGTTATATGCTACAGAACAGAAACAGGAGGAACAGGAATTTGTTCTTTGATTGAGAGTAAGAATTGAATTGTTTGGAGTGTGTGTATGGTGTTGATTGATGTGTTCTTCTTGCATGGTTTGTAACTTTTATTTCTTACTCAACAAGCTTACCATGGGTGTGTTGAGGATAAAGTGTGATGTGATATTGCTTGGAAAAATTAAATGTAGAAATAAAGTTAACATCATTCTTACTGTGCAGACCTCAGCAACCTTACTACAGCCAAAATTGATAATAAAGTCCAAGTATGTTTGTACTTACATGTGCTGTTATTGCCCATGTACCACCCAGATGGTTCTTGTTGCACAGCAGGTTCTGTTTGTAAAGAACATTAAGAGGCCTGTTTTTATGGGGGAAATGCATGATTATCTTTTGGTTTGTGAATGATGACAATTATACAACAGTTAGTTTTAGTCTAGCAATTTATTATCTATGGCTAAATCACAGCCTTTTCCAACCCCACTCTCTCTCATGTCAAACTGCTAAATTACCTAGGTCTACCTAAGTTATGCTAATGAAAATTACCTACATAAAAAAAACATTTGTTCAATAATATGTTCTTGTTCTATAGGCCTACCATGGGCATGTGGAGAATTTCTTCTAAATTCTCCTCCCAACTGCAAGTCTTGATAAAATGCTGTGAAGATCACAACAGAGGTAAGTCTCATTCCTTATAGATCTGCAAATTTACAATCTGAGAACTCTGTCCATTAAAATGAACTAACTACACTACCATCAAAATTTGTAAACCCCCTCACATATTTAGCATAATTTATGATGTACTTTAACTATGCAATGTCTCCATTCCAAGTCCTATTTCATTTAATTTTGTAATGACTTACTCGTGCTTTGGTTGGTAGGTGGATAAAATTTCATTGTCCCTCACGATTATCTTCGGAATACTTCACTGAAAAAGGTATGTTTTGGCCACCAGCGTCGGTGTCTTGTGTGACGATATTAGTAGTACATGGTATACGGTTTAAATGATGAAATGACAAGGTAGCTAGCTATGATATTGGGACCACGTCTTAACCATAGGCAGGTTAGCCATAGAAGTAATTTGTTATCTTGTTAACTAAGAAATGCTACACAACTAACGGTTATCCAACAATGCTTGTTTTTTTGGCTATTTAGCTACCGGAAGACAAGCGAACAAATCGCCAACGTAATGCCTATTTTATTTAACTTTACAGATCGATGTTTGGAGGAATTAAAGAGGATTCATTAAAGAGGATTAAAATGTGTGTGGTAAGTACAATATTTTTTGCTTTTGCTCTGGTTAGAAGATGAACATCGATGCAAACTGTAGTATGGACCGACATGTCCTGGGGCTGATTCCGATAGTCAGTTGGCCCCCTGATAGCCTAACGGTAACTTACATAAATAGCCATGCTAGCTAGCTTGCATGCCTTGATAACGGCACACAGCTAACTTTGAAAACGTATCTCGTTTTATTTAGCGTTAATTAAAAAAACAGCAGTGACAATGCAATATTTTACTTAGGTTAGATGAGGGCGTTGTTGTTAAGCTTAAACAACTAAGCTATGTTTGGACTAATCGTTACCTGACTTTGTCAGTGTCAAAGTAAAGGATTACATACCAATGTGTAATTGAAAACTGCTGTGCAACATGCCTTAACAGTGAAAACATTCATTAAATTATCGTATCTTGTTATTGAAATAAACGTTCGCTGCTGGGGAAAGGACGGCTGTCCTAGAGATAGAATATCTCTACTGTCAGTAGCAATTGCCCCACTCTTATTTAATGTTAATGTTAATTATAATAACTTTAATGCCATGTAACGTTAGTGATAGCCATAATAACTCTCAAGATAGCAGACAAATAACCCTGCTCACATCGTGTGGACCAGAGGTCGAAGCGTAACGTTAGTGGAAAAGATAGCCTACGTTTAAGAGAGTCGCATATGTGTACACGGGGCCTCTAACATAGGTGACATTAACGGTAAAATAAGTTGATAAGACTACGCGGCTTAGAGAGCGCGCGAGAGAGAGACCTTACAGTTAATGTTAGCCTTACTGTTTAACTTACATAAGGGTAATTGCGGCAGGTGTAAGTTAAACACCTTCAGATCTCACACATACTCGTTTTAAAAGGTTGTTAGCTACTTTGTATCGGGGCTGTATCTGTAATTTATGACATTGCTGATTGTTCAGAGCAAAGTATTGCTCAGAGATCATTTATGCCAGCCATGTGTGCTTCTTTAAAAAGTGTTAATTAGCGTTATTTGTTCGGGACTGAACTTTGACTGGCCAAGTAGCAGAAAAGCTTATTGTTGAACCCCGCAGCGTTATCCTGTAGCTACCAATTAGCTAGCTAGCTAGTAAGTTAGTAGGTAGCATACTCACAGTAGCCTGAGAATGCCGTTACCATAGACGCGCGCTACATGGATCAAGCTGACGTTAGCTAGCTAGCTAGCTAGCTATCCAAAATAACTTCACTTAGTAAAGTAGCTAAAACTTCACTTAGCCTCATCAAACTGTGACGTTAGCTAGTTAAATGTACTCACCTTGAAAGTATAAGAAGATCTGGTGGTTGGCACCGAAACTGTACTGATAATTAAATATCCTAAACTATTAATAATAATAAACAATTAAATATTCTGACCAATAAAACGATTTTCACTATTTTAACTTCAAACAATTAACTACAATCCTATCAAACTACAATTACTGTTTACAATTAAACTAAACTATAAATTACACTAATGTTAACGTTACAAATATTCTAACAACAAAACTAACTACTAAACTATTGATAAAACAAACTAGGATAATAAAAATATAGCTAGCTAAATCCATCAAATTTTCACCACAACTGTCTCGAAACCCACAAAACTCAACTGTCACCTCAAGGTATTTAAATGTCCTATAGAGCACGAGATAGCTGACCCTTGGTTCTGTTGGATCACGGAGCGCGAACAATGGAAGTTTCTAATCAAGTTAGTCGTTTTACCCTTTTCCATTACTTTCACATTGTCATTCAAACAAATAGACAGGATTCCTTTGAAAAAGTCATTTTGTGTTATAATGATTATGGTTTTGGGCCCGCTAATCACCAAGCTGTTTATATTGGGCTTATCCCATACAAAACAATCCCATTGCACTAGTAATCCAGTATATGTCAAGGACCAATATCATATTTTCCTCCTAATATTTAAAAAAATATGAAAACATGAAATGCAATTCTTGCAGTATACAGTCCCTTTTGCATTGGATTCTCCAAGTTTTCAAAATTGACAAATTATTCACAAATGATAGGTGCACTCATACTAATTTCTTTATTTATATAGCATGTTTCTGACTAGAGCGCTTTACAGAATGAATAAAAATAGGAAATACAATGAAACAGGAAATAAACAAAAATGAAAAAATAAATAAAAAACAGGTATATGTACAACAAAAGACACTTAAGAAGACATTTTAAGGTATCTAGGGAGGAAGCAGATTTGACATTATAAGGGTTATTGGGAGCATACCTTGATGATGTGATCTGAGTGTTTCTCACAGGAGTATAGACATGTAAAAGCTCATATTTCTGCACCACCTGAAGCCAAATAATGCATTATTATTTGTTAATAAGTGTACATAACGAATCAACCCTTTTAGTTGCGGTCTCTCTCATTACATAAAACACTGTATTAAAATCATTTGTCAGATTGTGAGTCCACTGAAGACTGAAGTGCCTATATTGAAGTAAAATGTTAAGTGTGTCAACTGCTTGAGGCAGGATAAAATACAGGAATTTCCATTTATTGCTATTGTGAGTCGCACTGGATAAAAGCATCTGCAAAATGAATAAATGAATAAGAAATATTGCTAAAAAATTCTGGTGTAGTCTGATGTTTAAAAAAAAAAAAGCTTAGGAGAAACAACATCCTCAAGCAAGACAGTGATTTGAAATGTTGACAGTCAATCTTTTTAAAGATGTGTTCTAAAAATTGCTAAGTAAAATATTAAGCCATTAGACTTTAGAAAGCACAGAAAATTTACTTCTAATTTAATGTGTGTTATTTAAATAATGGGCACCAATTATCAACTATTACGACCCCCTTGCGCTCCGGTGGTCTGTGTAGTGGCCATGCATAGGCTGCAGGAAGAAGCAGAGAGGTTAATTGGTCATTGCCCACACCTGGTGGAGGTGTGGGCTATAAGAATACCGGCAGATCTCTCTTCCTCAGCCAGCTCAGCTCCTCTCTCATTCTTACATGCCCCTCTCACTCACGCACATGCATACACTCTACTCTTATCAATCCATACACCACCAACATTTAAATAAATAAAACACTTCTTTATTTAAAAATCCAGTTTGTTGTCTGACTCCCTTCTTTCATGTTGTGGTCCCACAAGCCGTCCGTAACACCAACCAAGACAAATATAATATCTTTATTTTTAGAAATTATATGTATCTTACCTTCTTTCTGTTTGCCTCTCCAGTGAATTATCTGAGGCACCTGGATTCATGGATTCACAAGGATTATGGACATCCAATTGCTGATTTTCCACTGCTTGTCTGGAGTCGGGTCATGGAGGTTCCAGTAGAGCTTTGTTTTAGTAGGAGAATGAAGCCATAGGACTCTTCTATTAGGCGGTTTACCACTTACTCTGAGTTAATTTAGCCAGGTTTGTCACTAAAGCACGTTCTTGGAATACCCCCCTACCCATTTTGAATAGTGTTGTTTGTATAAATGTGTGTATTGATAAACCCATTAACTGTCTTAGGCCATAAGGATCGTAATAAACTCATTTCAGCCTACAATTGTGCTGGTCCATCACTTTACACTGTCAACCTCTGTGCAACGTTCTAGGAACGTTCTCATATGGTTGTGTGAATAAATACCAAAATTGTGTGTGAAAAGCACAATGCAACCATAAGAGAACGTTAGTTTTTTGTTCCCAAAATGTTCTGACGAAGGTTCTGATGCGTAATAACTTGGAGAGAACGTTCTCTAAACGGTTGGAGAAGTTTCTTGAAAAACCAACCATAGGAGAACTATAGGCTAACGTTAGTTGAACGTTCTGTGTTTGCTGTTATCTTGTCACATCTGAAAAGCTTGCAGACTCTCTGGGAGGCATGTGAGCTGTAAAGCCCAATTATGAAACACTTGTACTAGAGAGATATTAATTGCAATTTCCTATTATGGTTTTGTTGAGTTGTACACTATGTGTGAATATCTGTGGTGGCCAGGGCAGATACTTCATAAGTGCCTGTATTGTATCATATCAGATGCATACCAGACCATTTGAAGAATAAAACTGTTCTCCTGGCTCCTGGCCCTTGACTGAACATCAGAACACAAGGCAGATAGGAAGTGCCGGTTACATTTATAAGTGTTGGGATGCAACATTTATTATAAGTGCTTGATTGAAATTCATGTACAGTTGTCACCTGCAATCGGTTAAGTTGGCCAGTCATTTCCGGAAATATAACCCAGCTAAAACACAATGTTGCAGCAACATCGCCAGTAAGTGCTCACTTGGTCGCCGCTACATTACCTTCTTGCGACGTTTTTTAAGCCATATGGTCCATTGATAACGTTGTCGCGACGTTGTGCTTCGGTCGGTTGCAGACATATATACATAAATGTATATATTTCTAAATTGATATATTGTTTATATAGTTTGTCGCAATCTCATTGCATTGTTTTGATAGTGGAAATGCAACGTTCTTAACCTTTAACCTAATAAAATGTTTCATGGTTTTCATAAATTGTAGCCTACTATTGTAGCATTGTTCTGCAGACTGCAGTTTCATGGAGGTGATTATTGATTTTTACAGTGTAACGCAGTATAGACTTTTATTAATACATAAGGGAGCGCGAATAAAGAGCTGTCTGCAGACTACTTTTATATCTATAGTCATTTCCGGAAATATATAACGCTTCATCTCTGACCAAGTAGCCTACGACGTCGGTTCACGGTACCAAATGATAACGCGTGCAAGTGACCAAGGCAACGTAATCCACGGTACCAAAAATAAAGTTGATCAAGTTGCTTCCATGAAAAAATATCGTCAATGTTGACATTTCCTAAGGTAATTTATCGGATGGTGAAAAGTCAAAGAATCTCTGTCGTTTCCTCCACAAACAATCGGATAGCCGACGTTAAAACGATTGAAATAAGACGTTTCAAATAGAACGCGATGTTTTTGACACATTACGACCTTAACCCGACACAGAACCCAAAACATGCCTTGACATCGAAGCAACACCGACATTTGTAAGATCAAAATAAGACGTTTCAAATAGAACGCGATGTATTTAAGTTGTTCCGATCTTTCCCAGACGTCTTGGAGACGTATGTGTGCTATCTGGGAACAAACATTGCCAGCGTTTTTTTCCCCAACTTGGAAAAAAAAAAGCTCTGGCCAGCGTTTTTCATAAAAAAGACGCTACGTGTGAACACAGCCTACTGTAACAAGCGTTCCATTTAACTACATCGTAAGGATAGTAGGTCCCTCTTAGCGGAATGTCTATGCGGTTGTCTCATGAATTAGTCTCATTGTTCCAAAACAAATCCCAAAGCAAATTGTTTAATTACTTTATGGTTATGACAGTATTAGCCTTGCTAATATCTTAGCATAAAGAAAATGGAACCATCAGGGGCTAAGTTAACGTTAATTGGCACTTTGGCTGAGGAGCCAATTTATGTTGTAATCGTCGGCAAAGTTGTAACATTAGTAACGTTAAACGAGTAGTCCCAGAGGCCTAACGTCAATTGGAATTTGGAATAACAAGTACGCTAACTAGACTCCATGGAAATAACGTTAATACCACATCCAAATTGTGATGGCTAGCGTTCCCTAAATCAAAACAACTCAACCTTATCAGGCTAATTAACAGTCCCAAGCTTGACATAACCTTAATTAGCTTATATGACGATATCATAAGGCTACTGTAAGAGATTCTTACCTTTAACGTTAAATCGCTGTTTGCTCAAAGGTAAAATTAGCTAGAATTTTTCCAATCTTGTGTTCTAATCGCTAAACGGCTAATCACGCCGGTGTGACCGTACGCGCGAAAGGGTTAAGGCATGCGGGCAGTCAAAAAAAAACTGACCTCCCAGAGACGGCCCTCTTCAGTCTTCATTCTTATCAGGTGCGTTGCACATGCCAAACACAGAAGCCAGGAGGTTTTTTTTGACAACTCAGAAGGCGTGGTTCTCATTCCCCGTGACTCTGTCCTCGCAGACCCTCCCCCATTTCAAAAACTCATCGGATCAACAGGAATCACACAAATTACCTATTTTGGATTCAAAACGGCAATTTTCGCGGAAAGGTGACAAGTTTGCCTCCCTGTAAGAAACAAGAGTATTTCAGCTGCAATGAAATAGAAATAGTTTACATTCTAAACAAGTCATACAATGTATGTCACATACAATCTACAGATATCCATCAGAGACGTCTGACGAAAAATGTATAAATACATTGACAAATTCGTCTCCCTCGTTTGTTCTTTATATTATGCGTGCATACCGTATTAATTGTCCAAAGCATATCGTAATCGCCATAATACAGGGAACAACTAAAGGCCTAATTACGGAAATATTTCTGTGCAATAGCAGGCATATCTTCGCTTCAGAAATGACAATAACCTGTCTCTACAGATGAAGAAGCCACACTGATACTGAAAGACCTGAATATTCACACTCACACACACCAAATACTGTAAACATCTTTTTACTGATTAATAAAAAGATTACTTTTTCAAAAACAGTGTTATATGTGGATGACAGCTTACATACTTAAACCTTTACACATGACGCATTTATATCCAGCCATCTCCTCTGCACTATGCCGGTTTGAAGTTTCCAACTGCAACTGATGTACTAATCCCTATGAGAGTACTGGTATATTGACTGCTACTACACACTTGTGCATGTGACAGAATAGCTCCTAGTAGGTGCCTTAGAGGCACCAGCTGATGGCGACAAACTCTGATGACCTCACATGATCAAGGGAGATGAGGGCACATGCAGAAATGATCTGAAATGGTTCCAGGATAGTGGCAAAACTGAACAGTACTGCCTAAGAGTGTGCAAGTGTGTGTATGAGCATCCGTTCCTCTGCGGTCCCCTGCTGGTGACCCTCCTCACACTCTCCCTGGGAAGTGGAACTTTCCGCGAAAGCAGCCGTGGTGGTGCAGGTCATAGGGGCTCAGCACTTTCCGGATGCCCAGCATGTTGGCTGTCACCACCCTCTCGAAGGTCCAGGGGTTCTGGTTGTTCGTGGCCCGCTCTGCCTTCTCCTGCTGCATAACTGCAAGGCTTTCCCTGCTCACCACCTAACAGCACAGAGGTAGGGGGTTTGGGAAAAATGGAATGACTCTACAAGAATAATCATTGGATACCACTAAGCAGGTAATTCAGCAGATGGTTGGAAAACACCCTGGAGGATGGTTGGAAAATTAGTCTCACATTTAGACTTACAATTAGACTGATTATGTACCCTCCATTTAGGAAGATGAAGATGGAGTAGAGGAAGGTGCCCATCCTCTGGAGGTAAAGAGCTCCAGTGAAACACACACCTTGGCAGGGAAGGGCAGTTTCTTGGCCACTTCAGAGAGGATGCGCTCCACCTCCCCCAGCTCGCAGTGGCCACCTAGCTCTACGATCAGCCGCCCATACTGCACCGGCGTTACGTAGTGGTCTATGGCTCCCTTTCCGCCACCCATGCGCTGGCCCAGCCCCTTGCGGGTGATTGGCTTGTAGGGGGCATTGATGCGCCAGCATGCGAATGTGGTGCGGGGATCTATGCGCCGGTTGATCGTCAGTCTCATCATCTCCATGTGACCCCAGTGCAGATAACCTCCACCCAGTGCCTGGGGTTGATAAGGGGAAAGGTAGAGAAGAAACTCTTTTTAAAACCCACATCCCAATGGACAGTATGTCATCCCACAACCCCCCAAATATTGCCCCCAGGTGCAGTCCTTCACACCTGCTGCAGTTGCCCCCACCCTAAGCCTAGATGTGCAGCACTCACTACAATGCCATACTGGCCCTTGGTGAAAGTGTTGGCGGTCTTAGATGGGCCCCGGATGTCACTCAGCTTCTTCCTCTCCTTCTTGGCCTTCTTCAAGTTGGGCACTTTGTTCATGAATGGAAGCTTTGGGCGTTCAGGTAACACAATATCTGCAGGAGGAGGGACAGCCAGTTTCATAGTAAACCCACATATGATACAGTAGTACCCATCCTTGACATTGGGTATGTGTGTTGTTACACTGCCTATCTATGGATTCCATCTGCACCATGTCATGGGTCTGCCACCTACCATTTCGCATACATAACAATGGTAGTGAATGTCAGCGGTCTGTCATCCATGTATGCTTAATGGGGCCACTCACCCAGCCACTGGACAGTTCAAAGTTTAGCTCATTATTCATCCCTTTTCCAAACTGCTGCTGCACTGTAGCTAGTCAGCTAGCTCATTTGTATCTACATTACACCACACACCAACGAGGACCCATTAGAATCCGACATACGCCACCTTCGCTCATCTTCTAGGTTTACTTTCCTTCAGGCCTTTGCACAGCAGGAATTGTTAAAAACCAGTATTTCAGAACAGGCGAAACGGAGACCAACTGATGTTTACCATTAGCAAAGACTGATAATGAACCAAGGTTACTTATACACCCATATAACAAAAAGATTTGTGGATCTAAGCATCGCCAGCTGCAAACAAATTTCCATAAATACCACTGTCGAGTCACACACAAGACAACTTAAGTCAATGTGAAGATGTTTTACCGCTGTAGTCCGGCAGTTGGTCGTATGTCTTCATTCCGGCAGACAACACCTTTACATGCTTCTGTAAGAGACCTGCACACACGCACCCTACAGAATAATTACAACACAAAAACACCTGCATTACAAATGAAAGTGTTTAAAAAGCTCTAACAACCTGGCTTGTTACAAGCAATCAAGCTAGCCATTTGCTAGAAGAGGTTACTACTATTCAGTCCACGGCATTCGTATTTCAAAATCGGCCATCGCTTTTTGTAGGAAACTTAACACGGTACAGTACAAACAATCACAGGCATATACCTGGCACGGCTGTTGAAACCAGCTGGTACCAGAATGACAAAATGTTAGTGATGTGCACAAGTGACAGCTAGCCAGTTAGCTAACTTAGCTACCTGCGCTCCCGATTGTCCTACTGCCTAGCCCCCAAAAAGCTGATTTCAGAGAGGAAATCATGGCAGTGCAGCAAGATTTAAACGGAGACTCTTACTGAAAGCAAATAAAATTATTTTATCCTCACAACTCTTCTCAAAACTTAGTTCTACAGTGGACACTCGCTAGTATCCTGCTCGTTAACTCGTTCTCACAAGGTTGCAGCCATCTTGGTGACGAGACACATCCGGTCCTGCCGAAAAATGGACCGAATGGAATAGAGTTACTTAAAAAAGTTCTGGAGTCGACATCGCAATGACTCAAGTTTGCACTGAATGTTTTAAGTGCAAAAGCTCTAGCCATAGGACAACATTTCAGTGAGCTGTCCATTCTCTCAAACCGAAGCAATTACGCGAAAAAACTCACTCACTTACTCAGGATCACATTGTACGATGAGTGACTGACTGCAGTGAATGAACACCTTATGAGCATCTTGAATTCTCACAACTCTTTGCTTTCACTCCCAATAACCTGTACACATTGACCGGACAGGTTCTGAGGAGCAACATTCTAAACTTCTAAAACTGATGCTTTAACAAGCTTATGTAGCGGGTGTATTCTGCGTTGTGTATTTGACTGGATCTTACATGGGTCAGCGAGGTCCGAGGTTCTCGCTGTTCGGCTCAACCCTTACGGCCAGTTGAGCTAAAGGCCAATCAACAGCTAACGAAGCTGGCCGAAGGGTTTGGTAGTGAGCACCTCGGTTCGAAACTCGCTTGCTGATCCACGTAACATCTAAGGCCCTGTCCACACGTACACGGGTATTTTTAAAAACGTAGCTTTATCTATGCGTTTTGGCCTTTCGTCCACACGCAAACGGCGTTTTGCAAAACGCCTTCCACGGTGAAGATTTTCAGAAACTCCGTTTTCAGTGTTCACGTGTAGACAGGGAAAAGAGTTTTTGGCTTGTGACGTCAGAGTGTGGGTCGTAATAACTTTTTTTCAGCCTTCTGATTGGCCAACATGGCTTTACGGTTAGGGTTATATCGTCGCCTGTTGGTTTGGCATGCTCTTGACAGCGTGTGTTTGCGTTTTCGTGTGGACGGAGATTTTTTTAAGAACGAAGGAGGGAAAACCCCCGTTTTCAAAAATACCCGTGTACGTGTGGACATGGCCTAAGACACAACGCAGTTTACACCACCTAGACTTAGCTTAAACAAGCAATATATTAACACCTGCTTTTCAAAGGTCATAAAACTTTAATACAAAAATGAGGCTTGTGGGCAATATTGGCATTAGTAAATTGGCACATGCAGTCCTAAATCTGGCCCTAGGACATCAATCCATTGTTGGTGTCTGTGTCTGGTCATACATACCAGTTCAATACTTTATCATTTATGAATTGGATTAAAATGTCAGGTCTTGGGACAGCATATGTGCACAAGATTCTGAGCAGCTGCTTGGGGTAAGTGACATTTTTGAAAAGCCAGCCCTCGGGCTGAAAAAATCAAAATCATGTTTCATGAGACTTTCAGTTTTTCAAATTTTTATTAATGTAAAATAAATAGAAGTACATATTTACAAAGGAAAAAAGACTGGTGATACATATAGAAGGTTCACTTTAAACATCCCATCCTCCATTTTTCTGCTAAGTCAGAAAGAGTTGTCATACCTGCCAAGTGACATTTTCATAGTACCTGTTTAGTTTGATCTAGCACAGCATTGTGCTTTCCACTTACAAGAAACATTCATACAGAAGTTAAAATTGGGGAGGCCTGTTCTGTCCATTTGCAATGGCCAAGACTGCTTAAGTAAACTATTTTAATCCCATTTACTGAAAACATGTTTGACCACGCCTGTTTCAGAAACAGCTAAGCAAAACTGAAACGTCAGATACACAAATGACATTGGTAGGGTGCAATTCTGGCCAAGAGGGATTAATTCTATGAAACACTGCTAGGAGAGGAGTTTTCTTTTTTGGTCCAAGATGAAACACTGCACCTTTGTGATTTTTCAAGACGACATTCTGCTAGCAGTGTCTGTGCTAGATTCACACTTTCCTGTGTATGTATGACAAGACAGAAACAGCACTGTCATACAACATGTGACACAAACCACCACCTTAGTATTCCATTATCCTGTGGTTTTGGAGGCTTTAGTTAGGGAAGCCTAACTCCCATTGGGTACAGTGGTGTTTGGCACAGTCTAAATCCCATGATATAGGAGATCATACTTGGGAATGTTTCTAGGATCAATGGGGCTCTGGACAATCAGCTTTCCTCTCATGGCTCCACGATAGATGACCTCAATCAAATCAATGAAGTCCTGCTTGGTTTTAAAACTTCCCACAAACTTGGTGTGATCTGGGGACCTGAGAAAAAAAAAAAAAGAGAAGACAAAGGGACAAATAATAGAACCTATACTCACCAAGTGGCACACTCACTAGCGGAGCTTCAATGGGTGCCGTGGGTGCTGCGCACCCATGGCCGAGCCCCACGGCTAGCAAAAATAAATTCTGGAGTCAGCAGCGTTGGTAGCTAACACTATGATCACTTTTAAAGATTTGTTCAACAAACGCGTTAACCAGTTTTTGGTGGATTTTAAATCAAAGATTTTAATCTTATAGTCCCCCCTAAAACACACACACTCATGGCTGCCTGCAGAGGGAGAAATACGCTGCACTATGCTCTCTACCTGTAAACAAACAATTAATGCTCGGGTTCCGCAATGTTCTAGAGTGATTTTCAGACACGAGATCTATGGCCAAGAAATATCAGACGCTTAACCCGAAACACTTATTTAATTCCAAGTTAGTCCAAAGTATACATGAGTTGGCAATATGTTACAGTAGTGATGTTTCTGCTTCCGATGTTCCTGATGAATACTGCTCCTTTTGCGAAATGTGCAGAAGTCTGGAGATGGATGAGCTCTCCACTGGCCAGATTTTAGGATTCTTATAGCCAATGACATGGATCGAGCGTTCCCAAATCTGGCTACCCGTTACAAAATATATTTCACAATTCCTGTGAGTAGCCCACTGTTAAAAACTTACTTGTGTGCCACCATGGGCAAGGAGAGCCTCTCACAACTTGCGTTACTTTTTATCGAAAGAGAGTTAGCTGCAAACATCGATTTGGATAAGGTGGTCAACAAGTTTGCAAGAGTGAAATGTCACAAGGTGAATTTGACAGGTTGATGTTGCTACACTTAAAATTTTGAAAATTGAATCTGTTCTATGTCTTTTTTTCTTTACCTTACAGTTCAGTTATTTGCACTTGGCGCATGATGATTATGGCTACGGCCTGCGTGTGCCCTAGCATATGTGTTTGTTATGTTTGCAGTAAATAAAGAAAACACACACGCACTAACAGATGAACATAATAAGCCAATAAAAATGTTGATTTCATGTAATTCACTGACTTTGAATTAGTGGATCACTGATTTCATTTCCCACCAAGTTGTCTAGCCTAAACTACGACTTAATTAGAACAGCTGCTGTCTAGAAATAGCGTACTTCAGTGTGCAAACATGTTTTCCTTGGTAGTCTATAGACTATCAGGGACACAAAGTTGTGTGCGAAAAAAGAACACCAGCTGTTCCACTGATTCTGATCATTCGCACCCATGGCAGGAAAGGCAAGCTCCGCCCCTGGGCACACTGCAATAAAAGTGAATCCATCTAACAGTGGTGCTAGGGAGAACATCTGAATTTGATCTCTGCCCAAAGATAAACACAAAAAAACCCCTGCATTTTTAATTGTTAGTGACTCCATCTGTGAATTATTACTGTACTGTGCTGAGCTGAATAGCGTCGTCACACACCTATTTAAAAATCTTCCAAGACATCTAGGTTTAACACACAGGGTTTACAGCCTTACCCATAATCCACCTTCATGTGCTGCCCATTGAAGAAGAAGACGGTGGAAGGGATGAAGCTAATGTCGAAGTAACGAGTGTAAATTGGAGCCTTGTCCACATCCACAAGGTAAATGGATGCCATGTTACTCAGTTCATGCGAGGTCTTGGATAGCTGATATTGAGGGGAAATGTACAGGATTTGTTAGCACTTTGGCGCAAAACATCATCAATGTGATCAACGAAGACCTATACACTGTGTGTATATATAATCACTATTAAAAAAAGACGAAAAAAAAACAGCTAAAAATAGTTCACGTTACGGTATACTCGAAGTTTGATATATGTTGGGCTACCTAACAATCTTCAGTATGGCTAGCAATTTACGATTCATTCGAAAACAATCTCATGTACAAAGCGTTTACTTTATGTTGATAATTATAACTAGCCTATGCATATTAGCTTACTAACTTAAGCATTTTAACTTACGATCTCATCAAGTTGTAGACAAACCGCGTCCTCATCTCTGCCAAATCTCAAGACGACGACCTTTTCTGCAACACCCTTAATGACCTCGTCAATATCTTTCTTACAGCACAGCTTTGAAAGGAACAAACTCATGCCTGTGTCTGAAATAACGGCATTTGTTTCGCTGAAATTACAGGGAGAATTATTCCTTTTACGTGCGGCAATTTCAATGACCCGGAAGTGTTTATCCTGGACTGAAGGATCGCAGCTACTAGTCTTCTCCGTATGTAAAATGCGTTTGACTTATATGATACATATTATATAACGTATAATATTTTCACTTTGATAATTATTATCTGAAGTTTTGTATGCAAAATCAAGAAATTATATTATACTTACGTTTCTAATGCAACCCTGTTGTGTTGACCTAATTTAATATTTTGGCTAACGAATAGACACACATTAGCTTGCATCCTTCCGGGTAGAAAACTTTGTCGCACCGGTTTCAACTTGACCTTTCCGCAGCGTGTGTAGAAAGCGGAGAAATGTGCAATCATCCCGAAATTGGACTGTAACTAGCTAATGCAAGGTAAGTGGCATAAGGAAGATCACATTATAAATGCAGTTGCTAAGCAATTAGCTAGCAAATTTAAAAGTATAAAACTTGTAAAATTGTTTTTATATATATTTAATAATAATAAACGTTTAGGTGGCCATTGCTTGTTAGCGAACCAAAAGCTGAGCCGAGTGGGCTGCATGCTGATGTTTAGATATGGGAGATTTATGATATCCCACCAAGTTAACTGTATGCTGTACATTTAAGATACATCAGTTAATAATAATGATGTGATACCTCCCTCTAGCTTAGGACGGTTGTCAACCAACGATGAGATTCCTCAGAGTATCACAATTAAACATATTTTGGAGGAACGGCATCTTAAAACCACCTGTCTTTGCAAAGAAACAGGACAGATGGCAGACTCTGGTTCATACCTTTTCACTTTGCCAAACCCGAACCCTCTGTACTAAATGGGCACTGAGAAAAGAAGCTTCTCAGCCCAGCAACCAGGCTGTGGAAAAGCTTGACCTGGATGTATGGAAAACTGTGATGAGGTCACCAGGGCTGCAGGAGGTAGAGGAGGAGGAACAGAAGGAGGGGGAAGCTGTGGAAGGGGTGGGTCAAGGAATTGAGTGTTCCCCTCTGGAGGCCACCCGTGAGCTGGTGGAAATGTGGAGACAGGCAGGGAAGCTGGTGCCGGAGCAGATGAGTGAGGAAGAGCTGCAGATCCTGGGAGAGCTCTCCACCAAGTCCTCCAAGAAGAAGTACCTCAAATACCTAGCCATCAAGGAGTGTCACAAAAAGGCCCGGAGGGAGAAAAAGGAGAAGAAGATGATTGAAAAGATGGTGGACACAGAGCCTAAGATGGCCGGAGAGGGAGAGGACAAGGAGGAGGAAGGGGGCAATGACAGGCGGCTCAAGAACACTTTCCTTCTCCACTTTTGGGACCGCTCCATAGACAGCGTACTGAACTGGAGGGCTGCCCAGGCCATGCGATTTGGCCAGCCGCTGGTATTTGATATGAGCTATGAGCAGCACATGACCCGGCGGGAGCTGGAGAACACCGTCTCTCAGCTGATGGAAAGCGAGGGCTGGAACCGCCGCTCTGCTGACCCCTTCCACCTACACTTCTGCAATCTTCAGATTGAGGGGAGCTACCACCGGGAGCTGGTGAAGAGGTATGGTGTGGCCTGGGACCGCCTCCTGGTCACCGCCACTGAGCTGCGCCACGTGGACTTGTTTCCCAACAACCAGCTTGTCTACCTGACTGCCGACTCCCCTAATGTGCTTAGAACCTTTGACCACAACAAGGTCTATGTTGTTGGCTCACTTGTTGACAGATCCATACAGCCGGGCCTCTCGCTGGCTAATGCCAAGCGGCTAAAGCTGGCCACAGCCCGCCTCCCTTTGGACGAGTTCCTCCAGTGGGAAACAGGCGCCAAGAACTTGACGCTAGACCAAATGATCCGGATCTTACTGACAATCAAGGACACTGGAAGCTGGGAGGCAGCACTTGAATTTGTCCCCAGGAGGAAACATGATGGATTTTACCAGCCTCAACAGGCAGGGAGATCTGGAACTTCTCTCCCTAAAAAATCCAAAACATTTCATAACAGGGATACACTTCCTAACAGCAGTTATAAAAGTAGCAGTGTAGAAAACATTCAGACCAGGGTACAAACTACATTGAAAACCAAACAGTTCATGGAGCATGATACCAAAACAAAGGGCAAAAAGAACTGGTGGGAAGAGGAATAGCTTTGATGTGACTTTTTACTCTGAATTGCTGTAAGCATTTCACATCTCTTGGATAAACTGTATAATGGGATGCCATGATAGTGTGACATGTAAGAACAACTTGGAAAATCTGTGACTTCATTGAAAGTTTATTAAATAAGTAATAAATAAGAAGTATAGTACTTAACTGTGTGGTTCATTGAATATTAATTGTTTTTATTAATGGGAGACTGCAGAATGTATTGTAGAATAAGAATGCACTTAGTCTGAAAAAAGATTGTAAACACTCTAAACTTACTTTACTAAATAATTTGTTGAAGTCAATTATCACTGCTTTTCAAAGTAACAGACAAAATACGTATGTGGTCCAAAAGGCCATACTCCCATTTAGAGTGAACAGTCAAGCAGTTAGCTTTATTCTGAGTACAACCTGTGCAAAAGATGAACAAGAACAAGCAAATGGAACCATTGTGTTATATACATGACATCACTTGTGATTTTACATTCTACAGAAATGTTAGATCAGGTATATTAAATGAGCTTACATTCCATTTAGCAAATATTATCCACAATTTACAGTAAGTTCTGGCAAAAGAGACAAATGTATATGTAGCAGGGAGCCAGGGGTAGCTACTGTGCCAGGGGGTGATTGGACAGGGAGACGAGAACCCCAGGTTTCTTTGGCTGGCAGCCTTTTGTTTGTCCCCAACTTGGGTTGTGAAACAACAAACACAAGAAAAGAAAGAGACCTGGCTTGGAGTTACACAAAAGGAAAAACACAGGAGGTTCAGTAGTGCTTCTCACACTTACAGACAGCACCAAAATCCCTAACTGTTAGCCCCATCAGGCTGTATCCAGTCCACCTTTATCTTAGGCCTAACCAAAACAACTAGCCACTCCTGGGCTGATTAGTAATAAGCCCAAGGCAGCCCACCTTCAAGAGAAGTAAGTATTGTCAAAAATACACATTATAAAACCAAAGTACAACTGCATGATAAGAGGACATTAAGCTTAAGAAAGGTATTTATTTACAGCTGTTTGGAGGGACCAAGTGATAAACTCCTGTATATTATCACAGAGCAACTAGTTTTAACATTAGCATGGCAAGGAAACTAAATATGCATGCATGTTCACATAGTTTTATATGCAAGAACAGCAACTTCCCTAAAACAAACCACTGGCTTATACTGTTTGTTAAGAGTGAAATGACTAAGCTTGTTCAGTGGTATAACCAGTAAAAGTGGCTGTCATAAGCGCAAGGTTGAGCACTGCTGATCTGGTTCGATCCTAGCTGGGTCATCAGCTGATTATGAATGAGAGTCCACAGCACAGGAAAAAATTGGCTTCATTCTGCCAAAGCATACAGGGAGGTAGGATGGCCAGGGGTTTAGTCTGCTCCATTGCACATTATTGACCCCTGCTGGTCAATTGAGCACCTGTAGCTCTCCCTGCATAAAGCTGCATTTTAAGTGTCCTTCTCCGCCTGAAGTCTGAATAAGCTTGGTGTTCTGTCTCCAGTGTGTGTAACATCTACGTGTGTTTGTCTATGCCCTCCTGTATTGACTGTAAGGCTTGCAGCAAGAGAGGCAGCATCTAAGGTCATACTTGGAAATTCCAAATCAGAAGAAAAAAACATTGGACATTCAAAAATAGTGAAATGGCTGGAAACATCAACTCAAAGGACTTTACTGTGGTATTTGAGGCAGGTATTGAGTTGCTTAGAGCAGTGGATTGATCAGTGTTACTGTGAAATATTGTGTGAGGTATTGTGTGTGAAAATTTTCTGCTGCTACCAAAATTCATCCCATTGCTGTGGGTATCTGTGAAAAACTAAATCAACACAAATAATGTAGATAAATATAATTTGGCCACTTATCTGCCGCTATTATATACTCCCCACTTTGGACAAGTCTCCAATCTTTCACTGCTTAGCATTAGAGTTGACAATTTTGCCTTGCTTGTGAAATTAAGGTAAGTTGCATTATAAAAATGTGGGGCTATATGGAAAACCCCTCCCTTATATTAATTAGGTTGAGGGTGTCTGTGAGCAACCACATCAGTGCAAATATGACTTTAACAATTACTGGGGAAATAAGTAACATTTTCTTCGAGTTGTTAGCAGTCCAGTAGAACTGATGTCTGTAATACATTAACAAAGTGAACATTATTGTCCTGTAATTGGCACACCAACGTTCTGTTTTCACAGCATGTAAATATTAAAGGGCCACACATGGTCAAGGGAGGAGGTAAGGAAATACAAGAATTCAGAAAACTGGTTAAAAACCTGGTGTTTATTCACAGCTGTGTTCAAGTAAAGAGATGATACTATAAAATTGGCTATGGCTTGTAATTTAAAATAGTATCATCAATCAGCCATCAATCAAAACATACTTTTAGAGATGCAAAAAAAAAAAAAAATTCAATTGAAATGTTTATACAATAAACAACATTCGGAGAAAATATACACAATATAACATAGATACATACATTATGACTACTTTCCTTATTCTATACTATATTCTACATCTATAATTCTTTGGACAAGGGCACAATCCTTCATTACTTAGCCTTAGCATTAGCAATTTTACCTTGTTTGTGAAAATAAGGCATGTTAAAATGTATAGCTATGGGGAAAACAGCTCCCTTAATTAGGCCAAAAAGTAAAATAGACTAAACAAAGAAAATAACAAAAACCAATAATGCCTTTGCTACCCTCTGTCACACTGAGAGAGGTAACACTAACAGTTCTGTTGGTCTTGGAGTCCAACACTGTGTACTTCCCCTGATCAGCTAGTGTCATGCTAACAAATGTTGGGTGTGCAAGTCTATCTCTATAGTACACACTTCCACAGAGTCAGAACATGCCCTGGAGATGCAGATCCTCACTGGGTCTTCAGTGTAAAGAGGGATGAAGAGAGACTCTCCAGAAACCACAGAGATATTGGACTGATGACGTGAGAGGATGAGAGAGCAGACAGCAGATCAACTCACCCGAAAAAGGTACATGTATGTTTATGTATGTCACTGATTATAATCCATACCAGAGGAGGGATTATGCTAACTTGCTAATGCTAAAGATGCTGACTACAGGAGTGTGAAAAAATGTGACCCTCATGTGTCCAGGAATATTTTATTATTTGGAACAATATGACTTTGCCAAATTAATTCATTTTTATTTATCCTTTATTTTAGGAAAAGTTTTACTGAGATCTCTTTTGAGAGGGAGTTCTGGCCAAGAGGCAGTATCAAATGATTACATGATTAAGTTTCAAACAATACCCACATTAAAATATGATATAACAGTATACAATACATAAGCCAAAAACAGGAACACTCCTTGGTCACAATGATATTAACATTTAACTGTTTGTCATGATTAGAATGTGTTCAAACAGATGATGTCCAGGGTGGGATGGGTCTTTCAGAATGTTGTCTGCTCTACTCTGCCTCAGTAGAGCAGCCAACATTCTGAAAGACCCATCCCACCCTGGACATCATCTGTTTGACCTGCTGCCCTCTGGTAGATGCTTCAGGTCCATCATATCACGGACAAACAGACTTAGGAACAGCTTCTACCCCAGAGCCATACGAGAACTGAACACTGCCAAACACTGCCACTGACTGTTTGCGACCTACCTCACCTCAGTACTTAATACTTGCAGTTGACATTATAGTACACTGCACATATGTTTACATCTGAACAGGACCTTGCCTGCATATACTCCAAATTGCACTACTTTGAACATAGGGCCACTGCAATTACAATAAACGTGCAATATCCCAATGTGCAATATGTCTGCTGCTGCTAGACGTTTATCTATCATATTATTGTTTTATATCTTATTGTTCTATATCTTAGTGTCCATGTATATATATATATTCATTTTCTTAGCTTGAACGCTTGTATTTTTCTTAATTGCTGTTTGTTATGTGTAATGTGTCATGTGCACTGCCAGGATTGCTACACAATTTCATTGCACTCTGTGCAATGACAATAAAGGAATCTTTATCTTTTCTTTCATATGTATAATTAAGCTAATTAAATATGTATATTTTTATTTTAAAACACACATTTTGTTCTTATTTAGTGAGACGTATGAATAAATATGGCACTGTATACATATATATATATATATATATATATATATATATATATATATATATATATATATATATATATATATATATATATATATATATATATATATATATATATATATATATATATATATATATATATATGATATACTGTATATACCACCAGCATTATTGAGTACAAAACAAATATAATAAAACAGCTGTTTCTATTGTATACTTTATTCTATTGTACAGTAACTGGAGTGCAATACCACGGGAATATTTTAAACTGCATTATCTTGGACTCTGAGACTGATGCTGTTTTTTTTAACTCCTCTGCTACCCTAAGCATACGCTGTCCCAATGCAGCTGTACCGCTCCGGTTCAGGTGTAACCCGTCCCGCTTGTACAGGTCACCCCTGTCCCCAAAGGAGTCCCAGTGCCCCATAAACTTGTACCTCTCTTTCCTACACCAGCTTTGTACACCTACACCTCCATATAAAGGCTTGCTTCCCTTTGCTTGCACGTGGTACCGGTAGAATTCCAGAGAAGACTACTGTGGAGGTTCTTCCCCACTAGCTCAATAAATTTGTCCTGCAGAACCCCGAACCTACCCCTTCCTATGTCATTGGCTCCCCCCTGGGCCATGACCACTGGATCCTCCCCCGCTCTGGCCAGGAGCTTGTCCGCATTCTTCAGGAGGTCTCCAACCTGGGCACCAGGCAGGCAACAGACCATGCGAGACTCCTTGTCGCGCAAACATATTATGCTATCTACCCCTCTAATGATTGAGTCCCCCACTATCACTAACTCCCTTTTCTTGGAGGATGAGGCCCTTCAGTCCTCCCACTCTCAGGATCGTGGGCCAACTCGTCCTGCAATGGCATGAAACGGTTGGTCACCGCGATCTCCGGAGATGCCGCCCCTCTTGGAATGTTGCACCCCTTTCTACGCCTACGCCCTACTGTAAAGATAAAGATAAAGATAAAGATAGAACTTTATTGATCCCACAGCGGGGAAATTCACATGTCACAGCAGCATTTAGACAGAGGTAGAAAGAGTGGCAAAGTGCAAAAGTGCAATAAAGTAAAAAATACAAAAACACAAAGGAATACAGAAGAAGAAAACAAACAAAAAAAATATATATATATATATATATATATATATATATATATATATATATATATATATATAAAAACAGAACCAATAAAATAGTAAATAAGTGTACATTAAGAATTAAAAAAACAAACAGAAAAATAAGAAAAACCACAGATGTGCAAAAACTAGAGATGTGCAAAACCAAGTGTATTTACAGAGTGGTGGGGTTTATTTATTATTAAACAGTCTGACCACAGTTGGGATGAATGACCTGCGGTAGCGCTCCTTCTTACACCATGGGTGAAGCAGTCTCTCACTGAAGGAGCTGCTCAGGGCCACCACAGACTCATGCAGGGGTGGGAGGTGTTGTCCATGATGGAAGCCAGTTTGGCTAGCATCCTCCTCTCACCCACCTCCTCCACAGAGTCCAGTGGAGAGTCCAGGACAGAGCTTGCTCTCCTGATCAGCTTGTCCAGTCTCTTCCTGTCCCTGTCCGTACAGCCCCCTCCCCAGCAGACCACGGCGTAAAGATGGCTGAGGCCACCACCGTGTCGTAGAAGGTCCTGAGGAGAGCCCTGCACACTCCGAAGGACCTCAGCCTCCTCAGCAGGTGGAGGCGGCTTTGACCCTTCCTGTACAGGGCATGAGTGTTGTCTCTCCAGTCCAGTTTGTTATTAAGGTGAACACCCAGGTATTTGTAGTTCTCCACTACCGCAATGTCCATACCCTGGATGTTCACAGGCGTGATGTGTGGTGTCCTCTTCCTAAAATCCACGATCATCTCTTTTGTCTTGCTGGTGTTGATGTAGAGCTGGTTGAGCTCACACCAACTGACGAAGTCCTTGATGACCTCCCTGTATTCCAGTTCATTCCCCTCAGACACACATCCAACGATGGCTGTATCATCCGAGAACTTCTGGATGTAGCAGTTGCCGGTGTTGTGGCAGAAGTCTGAAGTGTAGAGTGTGAAGAGGAAGGGAGAGAGCACCGTACCCTGCGGGGCCCCTGTGCTACAGGTCACCACATCAGACACACAGTCACGGAGTCTCACATACTGTGGTCTGTTGGTGAGGTAGTCAATGGTCCATGTAGTCAGGTGACGATCAACTCCTGCTCCCTCCAGCTTCGCCCTCAGTAGTGCAGGCTGAATGGTGTTGAAAGCACTGGAGAAGTCAAAAAACATGACTCTCACAGTGCTCCCAGCATGCTCCAGGTGAAGCAGTGATCTGTGGAGGAGGTAGATTACTGCATCCTCTACCCGAGGCCCGGCCGGTAGGCAAACTGTAGGGGGTCCAGCGCCGAGTTCACCAGAGGTCGCAGGTGATGCAGGATGATCCTCTCCAATGTCTTCATCAGGTGGGAGGTCAGGGCAACAGGTCTGAAGTGGTTCAGCTCCTTAGGGCGCGCCACCTTAGGCACTGGAACCACACAGGAGGTCTTCCACAGGGCCGGGACTTTCTCCAGACTAAGGCTCAAGTTGAACATGTACCTGACCACACCACAGAGTTGGTCCGCACAGTCTTTGAGCAGTCTGGGGCTGATTCCGTCTGGGCCCACGGCCTTTCTTGCCTTGATCTTTGCCAGTTCCCTTCTCACCTGGTCAGCTGTAAGGGAGAGGGGGGAGGAGGGGGGAGGGTGGAGCGGAGAGGTAGAGGGGGGAGAGGAGGTGGGGGTGAGGAGTGGTGAGGGGCAAGGAGTAGGGGCAGGTGAATGCCGGTGTGGCCTGGTTTGGGGGGACAGGTCCAGGGGGGTGGTGGAGGATGACCCGGGCGGTGTGTGAGGAGGGGGCAGGGTAGGTGGTTGAGGCAGTGGGGCAGAATCAAATCTGTTGAAGAACAGATTCAGTTCATTTGCCCAGTCCTTAAATCCACTGGACTGGTCACTCCCTCTCCTTTTCCATGCCCAGATATGTTTTTCAGTCCTCTCCAAACGTCCCTGATGTTGTTTTGTTCCAGCCGCTCCTCCAGTTTCCTCCTGTAGCTGTCCTTCCCCTTCCTGATGACCTGCCTGAGCTCCTTCTGGACCCTCCTCAGCTGCTCTCTGTCACCCGATCTAAAAGCTCTCTTCTTTTCATTCAGTAGAGCCTTTATCTCAGAGGTCACCCAAGGTTTATTGTTGGGAAAACACCGCACCTTCTTGGAAGGCACAGCGTTCTCCACACAGAAACTGATATAGTCCGTGACACAGAGTCAGGCTGTCAATGTCCTCCCCATGAGGACTGCAGAGTGCTTCCCAGTCTGTTGTTGCAAAACAGTCCCTCAGTCTTTCCCTTGCCTCATCAGACCACTCCCTCACAGACCTTTTCACAGGTTGTTGTTTACTCACTAGGGGGGTGTAGTCAGGAAGCAGATAGACAAGATTGTGGTCTGAGCGACCCAGCGGGGGGAAGGGGGTTGAGGTGTATGCATCCTCGATATTTGCATACAGTAGGTCCAAAGTTTTATTGTCCCTGGTATGGCATTTCACGTACTGGGTGAAGTTTGGGAGAGTTGAGGACAGAGAAGCGTGGTTAAAATCACCAGAGATGAGAAGGAGAGATTGGGGTTGCCTTGTCTGAAGCTGAGAGACGACAGAGTAAATGAGCTCACAGGCTGCAGCAGCATTGGCGGAGGGGGGGATGTACACAGTTATCGCAATGATATGCGAGAATTCCCTCGGGAGAGGGAACCCAGCTCTCTCGCCCTATCTGGTGTGTATGTCCCTGTCCGTCCCCCCCCCACCTTTGGTGAGCTAATTAGTTCCTGGAACTCTAAAGGGTTACTGTGGAATCCAGCTAATTGGGCCTCGAGATCAAGAATCTTGTTCTCCAAGTGCTCAACGAGATGGCAGAAATCCGATCGTCCGGCAACTCTCGCACAGTTTTGACCACATTTTTCTCCCCTAACTGAACACGCTTTTTCTAAATAAAGATTTACTGCCGAGATAGAATTACCAGCTAAAAAGTGCTAAAAGCACCGAGGTGGCCTGGAACAGCCAAAGGCAGAAATCAAACACAAGAAATGCCACTTAGCCTAGATACAATAAAACTACGCGCTCGGTTCAGTAGAAGCAGACGCGCTAACACAACCAGATTCAGGATGTCCTAAAAGCAAACGCTGAAGAACGGTAAAAAACATAATAAACAAGCAAACATGCTAGCTAGCTAAACTACCCGACTAGTTAGCTAAAGTATGATACTTAAAGGCTTAAAGATTTGCTCCTGAGAGGGCGAAAAACCACAAAAAACCTCTCGTCGGCTAGAATATGTGCCGAATTTAGCTACGTTTGCTACGTAGAAGGAAAAAAGTGGAAAATTCCCTCTCTGTGCCCTAATGGCAACAAAAGATTAGAGTAGATCAGACCTACTTTATTTAATAGTTAAATGAATAGCCACAATTTTTATTTTTTATCTGATTGAATGTAGCAACACTGACACCACTCCACTAACACAGCACGAACTCGTTCAGGCTAGAGCAGTCGAGCAAGACTGGAGGGAAAGAAGGGGCTGAAGTAAGAATGTTTGGACAGAACAGAAGAGGGAGAGAAACAGAATATAAATATCAAGAATATAGTCAGGTCCAGAGTTATTGGCACCCTTGATAAAAATGAAGAAAACAGGTTTCATATAATAAATAACTCAGATAATAATCTATATGTTATGTTCAAACATATGCGCCATTGCTTTTTTTATTAAGTAATCTCATTTTTTTGTTCTGAAAACCACAGGTGTCAAAATGACTGGCATCCCTAACAATTACTATAAATAAAATCTGGCAAAATTAGATTGGCAATAAAATTTTAGTTAAATTAATCTCAGTCTAAAGAAAGTATATTGTGTCACTCCATTACTTCCTGTTTCACTAGGGTATAAAAATGAGGTAACATGCATGCAAAATCCCTTTGTCCATCACCGTGAGAAAAGCCGGAGAACAGTCAATTCAAAAGAGACAGATGGTAACTGACAAGTCTGGTAATGGCTACAAAAAATACATAAATGATTAAACATACCACTTGGCACTATAAGGGCAATAATCAGAAAATTTAAAACATATGGAATGGTTGCAAGCTTGCCAGGAAGAGGACGCGAGTGCACACTGGCCCCACGGACAGTGAGGAAGATGGTGAGGGAGGCAATAAAGAATCCATGGACCACGGTTCAAGAATTGCAGAGCTTGGTTGCATCTTGAGGTGAATGTGTCTCAAAAACAACCATACGATGCTGCCTCCATACCAACAAGCTCTTTGGAAGGGTTGCACAAAGAAAGCCTTTACTGAGCACAAGAGAAAAAAACAAAGTGTCGGGTTTGCTGGAATTATGAGTGAACTTTTTGGCCATACACATCATCGGCATGTTTGGCAGCAAAAGAGGAGTGCATACAAGAAGAAGCACCTCATACCTACTGTCAAATATGGGGGTGGGTCTTTGATATTTTGGGAATGTTTTGCTGCCAGTGGTCCAGGGGCACTAGTTAAGATCAATGGCAAAATGAATTCCACCAAGTACCAAGAAACTGTGGCATAAAATCTGGTTGTCTCTGCTAGGAGACTAAGACTTGGTTGTAGGTGGATTTTCCAGCAGGACAGTGACCCCAAACGCACATCAAAATTCATACAGAAATGGTTAAGTGAAAACAAAATCCATGTTCTGCAATGGCCATCTCAGTCTCTGGACCTAAATCCCATCAATAACCTGTGGACTGAACTGAAAAGGGCAGTCCATCAGCACAAACCCAAGGATGTCAATGATCTTCAAAAGTTCTGCAAGGAGAAATTGTCAAAAATCCCTCCAAATGTGTTCTCTAACCTTATCACAAATTACAGAAAAAGTCTCAAGGCTGTCATCTTTGCCAGGGGGGTTGCAGAAAATATTAAACCTAGGCTGCCAAAACTTTTTGGGGAAATAATTTATACGACAAATGTAAGACTTTGCTTGACTTCATTAATGAATCATTGATTTGATTGAATCATTAATAAAGCACATTATGTTAGACATGTTGGAAAATAAAGTATATGTAAATAATGGTATTATTTTTAGTAGAGCATTTTTGTGCATATTTATCAAGGGTGCTAATAATTCTGGACCTGACTGTACATATCATACCATGTACATAACAGGTACTGTTATCCAACAGTATTGGTGAGACTGGAATGTCTGTAGCATCAAGGGTGCTTGAGAGTAGATTAATTATGGTAAGCCTGGAGCAGAGGAATATCACCTAAATAAAATCTCAATACTAAAAACAACTTTGAAGACACAACAGCCACAAAACCCCAGAAAGATTGACCTTATCCTGTCTTAACCTTGTCACAGTGATTAGAAACTATTATTATCATGTATTGAACTTGAATTTACCTTAACCAAGCTGTAAAATGATCTTAAACAATCAAGTTACCAATTTAAAAAATAAAGCTATTTTAACTAGAGAATGTAATTCCAGGGAATTACGAGTGCATGAAAATGCAAACAGTCTAATTTTACATAGATAAAAGTATATAGGCCTACATCAAACAGATGTAGGTGGTCAGAACAGCTGCCACAAGATTCTAATTGCTTAATGGCTCTATTGTGATGTCATAAAGGCCAATGTTAAGTCTATGGGGAAAATTTTGATAGTTTTTAATTAATAGTTTTAAAAGTATAAATGTTACAAAAATAAAAAATACATAGCATAAGTGTCCTTTGTAAGACCTACGCAACACAGTTTGAATGAAGTTTCTACGTTAAACGGTTGAATCTGTATTAAACGCACAAAATTGGTTAGAAGAAGAAAAAGAAGAATAAGAAAAATTCGGATAACAATAGAGTGCATTTTCATGCACTCTAATTACACTGCTGGAGTTGGAGCCACAACTGCCATTTCTCTGACTTATGAATAAGTGGTGCCCTCTGTTGGTCCTTTAGGACATGGCAAAGAGGCAACCTATGGTGTCCTTATGGGAAGGACACCCTGGGCCATCAATCTCTGTACAACTTGCCGTAGGACCATGCGTAGGCCTACGCACAATCTCACGATTTGTGTACGGAGGTTTTTCGTCAGAGTTATCACTCACCACGTACGCCTAACGGTCTTCATAAATCTGATCGTAAAGGTGCACATGAACGCGCTTAACGTCCACTCCCACAATTGTTCTTATATGCAGGCGCGGATCAATGCACAGGCTGGACTAGGCTTCAGCCTAGGAGCCCCAAGTGTGCAGGGGCCCCGGATTGGCCAGACTATTTTTGACTTTCGCACGTAACTTATTTTTATGCTTATTTTTATGCTATGTACTAGTGCGGGTGTTACGTTACATTAGCGTACATTACATTATGTTTTCATTAACATTAAGCTTCTCATAGTTTTCAGTTAGCATTTGCTATATTTTTAACGTTAAATCGCTGTTTCCTCAAAGATAAAATTGGCTAAAATTTTTCCAATCTAGTGTTCTAATTGCACCGGTTTTAGCATACGCGCTAAACGGCAAATCACACCGATGTGACCGTACGCGCGAAATGGTTAATTATTTAAATTTACTTAAGAGGAAAAAACCTTGACCCCTATTGGCCCATAAGAAACATTTTAAAAATTAAGCAGCTGTTTGAGTAAATGTGGCCAGGTTCATCAGGTCAATTTGGTTTTCAAATAATACGTCGCTGCAACTGGACAGCATAGCGGCAAAATGTGAAAGAAAATATGATAGCGGAGCACAAAAACGAAAAGCACAACGGCTGAAGCAACACCGTGACCAAGATCTACTAAAGGAAATCCCTAAATATTCTGCGCAAATTGGATTTTACCAGCCGCATTAAGGACTTTTTTGTCAGAAAAACAAGGAAGAAAAACTTCTAAATGTAGGAATATATATTTATGATTGTGTTGCTGTTGCATTATTGCTGTTATTACGTGCTGCTGCTGTGTTTATTGTATTTTTATGGCTTTGTTTTATTCGAGTATTGCACAGCGGTTTGATTTGTGTAAGGATGTTGTGATTTTGCCTCAGTAAACCAAGGTGTTCTGTACTGCTGCAGATGTTGTAACTGTTGGTTTAGAAAGCTAAAAGCTGTTACCAGCTTGCAGAATCACTTTGAATGCCTTTTTTCTGAAGCATTGCTGTTTATAGTAGGCCTAAAGGCTGTCTCAATGTGTGTGTGTGTAGCCTATGCCAGTGCGCCCCAAGTGTGTGCGTGTGGTCCGTGTAATATTCCTAGCACGCTTTTACACATGGCACTAAATTACTTTTTTTTCTGTCAAGTGGTAAAGCATGATGAGTGACCATGCGCTCACTCATCGCCAAGTCGCTGTGTCGCTGTCGCTTGCAGCAGCCAGCTTGTGGGCGTTGCTAACGTACTTTTGAGGAAGTGGGCTATAAATGTAGGCTGTTGACAGGAGATGCATCAATTTTCTATAAAAAATGTAGATTCTAATAAAAAAATTATATTTTATGTTTATTTGTTATATTTACATTGTCTTTGCTATATTCATCGTGGAGTTGTATGTTTGCATTTTCTTAAATGCAGGCCTATTAATATATCGCCCAATATATGCGTGAACCCACAAATCAGGTGCATTCCCGCTGAAAAATGTTTGCTTCAAACACTACCATTTCACCATGGACGCAAAGTAGCATTCGCAATCGCCGCTATGGGAACTAAAATGCTAATATAGGAACTAAAGTTTAAGAAAACGTTTCACAGCGAAAGAATATAAGAGGAGCACATCTGCCCTGATTGGCCGTTGCTCGATTCTGTCGCTGCTCATTTGCATAAAGTTGAACTTTGCTTAACTTTTTTTTAGTCGCCAAGTCGCGGCCATATTGTCGCCGGGCGACGCGCCGCGCCGTGTCGTTCACCCTACGGTCACACGGACGACACAGGAGAGAGACAAAGTGACCAGCTGCCATTCATTTTCAATGAAAGTTGGCGATTTACAGTGACAAGAGACAAGTGGCCGTTGCAAAGCCAACTGGGCGGGGCTAAAATTGATTAGAGGTCTGTTTTATGCAAATACTGAGTGATGCGACACAGCAACTACCAATAGGAGTGAAGGCAGCGTGACACAGGTTGCTGAAACAAATGATCCAACATTTTGATTAGTTGTGTAAACACAGTAATCACAAGCCAGGAACGCCCATAAGGGAGGGCTCCTGTGTCGTCCGTCTAGGGTCGTAGGATCAGTGTCGCCCAGCGACCATTGGAAATGAATGACTTCCAGCCGCTTTGTCGCTTGTTGTCGCTGCCGGTGTGAGTGCAGGGTAAGGGGGGGAGGGGGGGCACACAAAGAGTAGCCTAGGGGCCCATGACCACCTTAATCCGCCACTAGCTGTGCTTATTAAGTGTGGTAGCCTTTTTCTTAAGACACTGAGTGGGGTATCCCGTCCCTGTTATTTGGTACTCTGTATCTTGCAGACGGAGGGTCTGGCTTATGAACTATCAATAAAGTATATCTTTTAAATAATCTGTGCCATCTGATTCCAGGCGAATGTGTGTGCAACCTCTGGTTTGACTGAGAGCGGGGGCAGCCGAAATTTCAATCAGTGGTAGCCTCGCGCGGGTTTATTATAATACATCTTTGTACAATAAAGTGAAATCTTCATTTACATTCTGCTTAATAAATGAACAAAATTTCTTCCAAAACATAGTAGTATGGGGGCAACTCCAAAATAAGTGTAAAACAGTTTCATTTTCAGTCCCACAAAAGGAGCAATCAGTGTTTATCCTTTTTAAACTTATCAAGGAAGTTGTGATGTTACACGTCCTGGTAGTTTGTTGCTCTCCTGTAATCATAGTTGATGTTGATTTTTTATATATATATTCCTTTGATAGTCGATAAGTGATATCATTTCTCAGGTTTGTTTAAGACGTATATCGATGCACAAAGTCTTTCATATTGTTTTAAATAGGCCTACATGATTCTGTTGTCAGCGAAGTTAGCTATAGGCTACGTATGCTACATATTAGCTGTATACGCTAACGAGGTTGCCATGGTTACAAACGGAACTATGTTTGGTGACATATGGGGGCAATTGCTCTGTCGTTAGCTTAGCTGCGGTTTAGAGTTTAACACGGTTTTAAACGCGCAAAAAACCTTTTTCGGAAAAAGTCACGTGGCTTTTTAAACCCCATTGCTGTGTCATCGGTACCTGTGTTTTAACCTGCTGCTGAGGTTTAGGTTGATCTCAGTTGCTGTGTCGTCAAGAAATCTCATATCAGCCACTAGAGGTCACTTTTGTGCGTATTTGCTTAAACCCGATACTGAGGTCGTTTAAGGAGAGACTAAACCATTTTATCTGCAGAATGAGACCTACATCACATCTTACACACAAACTGTAGCAATATTTTGTTAGCCTGATGTCTGCCCCCATGTAGGCCTATGTCGTCACTTACTTTGACTGTTTGAAATAAAAGCTATATAGGCATATCTCTTTATATAGTCCTATAATTAAGGTTTGCGGAGATAACGTTTTACATTTTCGAAAATTTGTAGGCTGCTTTTTCCTAATCACAAAGACAGGCAAAACACGCTTAATCTAAATAGTGCATTCTTTATTCATCATCAGGATTTTTTTCACAGCCAATCTTATCCAAAACAAATGTCTATGCACGTCCCTGAGTAATGATAATCATTCAAACACGATCCAGACCAAAATGCTTATAGCCTAAACAGAGGGTTACAATAAAGTCGTAACTTTAGTTCCCTTTCAGACACTTCAATGACGACAGGATCCAGGAAGGGTCTTATTTATTGCAGGGAAATAAATTTTTTTGGCAGATGTGAAGCCAATTGTATAAGAAATATATAAGCCTGACGCTGCGTTTTAACCGAACGCAAAGCGAAATTTACGAGCGACGCGAATCGATGAAAAGTCGATGGCAGGAGGCTAATGGGCGTAGGTAATTGCGGCGAACCTGCGAGCGACGCGAAATGGACGAAATTCGCTTGTTCATTTTCCAGGCGAGCGATCAAACCCGCGCGAGGAAACGAAATTTCGCTTCGCGTTCGGTTAAAACGCATCTTAATAACAATTACAATAGCCTATAATATTTATATTACATTGAGGGTCCAACTCGCAAAGAATCGTACATTATGTCATTAAGTGGCATTCTTGTTAATTCTTCGTTCTGGCAGAGAATATCTGTACAGACGGGCTCTGGTTCTGAGTAGATCTCCAACTTCCGGTTTCCAGACAGTTTAACTGCGAATCAGCAGCAATGGTGCGTGTTGTTACACAGCAATCACGTTCATCTTAACACTTTAAAAATGAATGAAATGCTTTGAAATTTCATGTAGTAAGCATGTTAGTTCTGACACAGCTTCTGATCAATTTGTTAACAACAAAACATATCTAATGATCATTTTTAAAGCAAAACCTTTAACAGAGTTGACATTGATGGTAACAGAGTTGATGTGAATAACAGAGTTGACCACCTGTAGTTAAAAGACCAAAAACATTTTCTGCCTGACTCAAAAACTCTAAAACCATTTTTAAATGTAAAAACAATTATTTAATCTTAACAAATACATCTGAATTACAGATCTTTCATGAACTTGAATAATAACTGTATGTGTCTCATGCATTACTGATCTGGAAAATAAAATGGCTTTCAAAACATTTTTTTTTCTGATGGGCATCATATTGTAGCAAATTCAGGGGCAGCCAGGAATTGAACCCAGCTTGCCCAGATCATAGGCAAGCACACTAACCAGGGTCCAACCAATTAGTCAGGGAATAGAGAGCCTACACATCCATGGTCATTATGCAGCCCCTTCAGAAAGCATGGTCCCCATGCTTCACCATACAAGCTCCCTCACGCCCTGGGTATGTGAATCAGTCATTGGTGATTTCTGCCCATATTTCTTTTTTTATTTCTACATGATGTCCCGTCACTGAGGTTGGTTGTGGGATGATTCTGAGGACATCATCAAAGAGATACCACAAAGTATCCTCATGGTTTGGCCAGAAGAAACGATTTCGCCCCACTTTGTGCATGCATGTGACTTTTGCATGTGTCTCATTGACCTCGACAATGGTCCCAGGATAAATGTCATCATCATATTTGATGACACACTACTGTCCAATGATATCTTTGCTTTCCCAGTTGATTTCATCTGTTGTCTGTGCTTGTTGCTCTTTGGTGGTGCCAGAAGGGATGGGCTGAACATCAGATTTGGTGGTGGCAGAAAGGATGGGCTGAACGTCAAATTCAAACCTTTGTGTGTTGTGACATGTACACTCAAGAATCTGCTTAGTTGAGCAGAGACAGCTGACATCTCTGTAGATGACCTTTCCTGGTGTGAGAGTGATCATCTGATGGAGGCTCATTGTCGAAGGAACCACTGGGAGTCAATTTGGCATCTTCTGTACAGCTTTGTCCACAGCTTCCTCGTCAATGTAGAACAGCTGTACAGAGGTGTGGGCATTCAGTAGACAGTCATACAATTGCTTGGCATTTGGAATGTCTTTTCCTTCACTGACCAATCTGTCTGCTGTTCTTTTTAAAACCCCACCCACTCCATCTGGAGCACCTTTTCCGTGGCTTTCTTCAAAGCTCCATGCTGCCACATAGCTCCATGTGCCTTTCTCATGGAAAAGACTCATGGACCTATGCACTCATCTAGCCATGCAGTAACCTAACCTGGATATCCGTGGTTCAGGGTCTGGTTCAGGACTTTGTGGTGGTGTTATCTCTAAAAGTTGCTGCCTTCTTGCTCTGCACCTCTGCTGCGCTTTTCTCCAATACCTACGCTTGTACCTTTGCTCCCTTTCACCTAGATCGGCCACACCGCTTATCTGCCCTGCATTTCTCATTTTGTGCCACCTTTTTCTGTCTTTTTGCAAATTTTCTGCCCTCCTTACAGGATCGGCATCTCGCCGTGCCCTGTATTGCCATTGCCTTTCTGCTGCTGACAGCTTCATCTACCTAGAACAGAAGTTATTCAATTTCCTTAACCTGGAATGGTATACCGTAAATGTACCCTTTTCATTAAAATGACCCAGAATCCATAATAAATGTAAAATAATGCAAAATGCTTAATTGTAATTGGGAACATTTGACTCTGTTACTCATCATCAACTCTGTCATCGTTAAACTGTTTAAACCATTAACAGGGTTGATGGTAACAGAGTTGACATTTTCCACCATTTTGTGCCTTAACTCCATGTGCTAACCTCAAACCAGATACCACATGGCATGTCTAAAAACAGAATTTCATGGATTTTCATCGTATTATCATTTTTTAAAAATTGAATGAGAGATTCACTGCAATATAACAAAAACAGATTTGACAAATAATTAATCTACTGTTGGTGTATCCTCAACATTTTGTACAAAATAATGAGAGAAGCATGACATACCTCACTGCCTTCCAGATGTTTTCCTCCAGAGGAAGTTACATCACTGGGAGCAGGTCACATGCTTTTTATTAGAACGCTTTGCAGATTTCTATGCAGTTTTAAAACAGAGATAACAGAGTTGACCAGAACATTGAGACAGACACAAAATATACTTTTTTATTACTGAAATTATACATTATACAAAAATAGATATTTTATGCAATTGATTCATAACTGTTAATAGAGTAAGCACAAAAAACTGAAAATTAGACTTAATTATTTCATGTTAATTCAAGTTGAATGTATGAATCAGGACCCAAAGACAGTCAATAATGTGTGGGTGGGAGTCATTTAGTTAATATTTTATGTATAAATTGTGCCTAAAATATACATCAAGCATTATTATTAGTGAAAGTTTAATCTAATTAGTATTATTATTAAAAACTGATTCAATATATTTTTTTAAATAACAAAATGATTATCCGGGAGACGCGAAAGGTACCCCCAATTCTAGAATGGCCCATATACATATATATATATATATATATATATATATAATCTTATTGTTGAAAATTGACGGTGCCGCACGGCACAAAGATCCTGGTGATGAATAAAGAATGCACTATTTAGATTAAGCATGTTTTGTCTGTCTTTGTGATTAGAAAAAAACAGCCTACAATTTTTCGAAGAAGACATCAGGCTAACAAAATATCACTACAGTTTGTGGGTAGGATGTGATGTAGGTCTCATTCTGCAGATAAAATGGTTTAGTTTCTCCTTAAACGACCTCAGTATCAGGTTTAAGCAAATACGCACAAAAGTGACCTCTAGTGGCTGATATGAGATTTCTTGACGACACAGCAACTGAGATCAAGCTAAACCTCAGCAGCAGGTTAAAACACAGGTACCGATGACACAGCAATGGGGTTTAAGAAGCCACGTGACTTTTTCCGAAACATGCGCGTTTAAAACCGTGTTAAACTCTAACCGCAGCTAAGCTAACGACAGAGCAATTGCCCCAACATTTTTTTTACCTGTGTATCTGTTTGACAGTTATATTGATCACTGAGATATAGCATTGACTTGGCATGAAGTTGGTTCAATTAAAAAAAAATAAATTAAAGTAGCTTCTGATGTAGTAAATTACTTTTGCCATGTTGGTGTAGATTAGCTTGCTACATTTCTCTGGGTGTAGCTTCAGTGTAGTGAAGCTTCATTTAATGTAGAATAACTGGTAGCTTAGCTCACTACACTTTCCAAGTAGCTTGCGCAACACTGGTAGAGATGATGGACATAGTGTCACCTGATTTTCTGGGCTGTGTTCTTTGCTTTTGCCTTTTGTTTTTCCTGTGAAGGTGCTCACCAGAAAATACAGTGAGGCAAAGGCCAAGAGGCAAGTCATCCTGGGAACAGCCCTCCAAAAAGACAGAGGGTATCACGTGGCAGGACATGTAACCCTGCCTAGCAGAGCCTTAGCAGATCTACAGGGGTCCACATAGGGCAAAGCCAGTTCACTCCTGGGTCTGAGAGGTTCTGTGGTACTGGTGCCTCCCAGGCCTCCAGTACTCTCCCTGTATTGCCTACTGAAGTCACTAGATGGCACCACTATATCCTGCTCAGAGGACCCCTCAAGGGCTGCCTCCTTACCCCGTAGTAGCTTCTTCGACCTGACCCATTGGACCACCAAAGGGTGTCACACAGGGGGCCACATGTATCAACGGTGTGTACGCACTAAAATTGTGCTGAGCACTTTTCTACATATAAAACGGTATTTATGAAAAGATACTTTTCATGCGCCTCCGCGCATGGTCTCGAGGTGGTGTAAACATAAAATTTGTAATTTGCAGATTGGCGACACCAAGAGGAACTAACAGTGATGCAAGTAAACAGGTCTTGTGTCAATCATTGATGAGTCTTATCGCGCCAGGTCCCAGCGCCAGGATGAAGTGACTGAGGGGGCAGTTAAAAATGGCGAGGGGGCAAATCTTTTTATACAGTAAAACAGTAGATTACCATCCTGCTACTGCCTATTTCTGCATTTTTTTCATCCTGCGGGTGGCAATATAGTGGCGTTTTGACTTGATGCGAACAATTCCCTACCTTACTTTTTCCATGTGTTTGTGCATCATGGCAATAATATGAAATAGGAATATTTGGGGCAGATTGCCAGGTCACCATCTAAAATTGGTCTGGTGGTAGGTTTAAAGAAATTCTTTGATTTAACCATGCCATAGCCTCTGAAAGGCTAAATAACAACAACACAAGACTACTGTTACAAAATCAAATAATACATTTATTTCACAGCAGTGGTGAAGCCCCCCCCATTTAAGTTTTAAGTACTAAGTTTTAAGTTTAAGTACTTTAAGTAAATAGCACAAACAACAAAAATATTGGAAACGCTGGAATACTCGTTGGAAACGATAGAGGGAAGTAAAGTTTCAGTCAACGAGAGAGAGGGAGAGAGAGCGACAGAGCTGCATGGCATGAGCAGAAAGACAGACAAAACGATCTGATTATCTTTTTTTTTTACTTAATGACCCTCACACTGTTGGC
This sequence comes from Megalops atlanticus, assembly GCA_019176425.1. Taxonomy (NCBI): domain Eukaryota; kingdom Metazoa; phylum Chordata; class Actinopteri; order Elopiformes; family Megalopidae; genus Megalops; species Megalops atlanticus. The sequence continues at coordinate 36,945,742 of CM032886.1, read as the reverse complement.
TATTATATTTAGCAGTCATCTCTCAGTGGTTAGAATCGTTCATAAATTCTATTATTTTGCATCTTGTAAACCTACGTTCCGAGTGTTCCGATTCCCTAAATGGTGCGAGGACACTCAGGTCTAAAATCCGACCACTTCTTTTTCGTCTCCTCCACCGTACGCACCTCTGGTGAAACTGCGTTCATAGCAGTCACTACTGTGAGCCACTCCGCATTTTTCTGTCGATTTGAAATGCCTCTATTCTGGCCTCCAAAAAGGACATTTTTTCTCCTCTCCACCTCATCAACCATCACCTCTATCTCTGTGTCCGAATAATTTCTTTTCTTACGTCCTGCCATTGATCCTCAGCTTCAATCTCTGCATTTCACTCAGATTTACCTGGGATGTTTAATATGCTAATTCGACAAATTAAAGGCGTGTCTCGGTCCATATAAGCAGTGGCGGATTAAGGTCGTCATGGGCCCCTAGGCTACTCTTTGTGTGCCCCCCCGCGACGAAGCGGCTGGAAGTCATTCATTTCCAATGGTCGCTGGGCGACACTGACCCTACGACCCTAGACGGACGACACAGGAGCCCTTGTCTCTTGTTGCTTATGGGCGTTCCTGGCTTGTGATTACTAGTTTACAGAACTAATCAAAATGTTGGATCATTTGTTTCAGCAACCCGTGTCACGCTGCCTTCACTCCTGTTGGTAGTCGCTGTGTCACATCACTCAGTATTTGCATAACACAGACCTCTAGTCTATTTTAGCCCCGCCCAGTTGGCTTTGCAATGGGCACTTGTCTCTTGTCGCTGTAAATTTCCAACTTTCATTGAAAATGAATGGCAGCTGGTCGCTTTGTCTCTCTCCTGTGTCGTCCGTGTGACCGTAGGGTGAACGACACGGCGCGGCGCGTCGTTCGGCGACAATATCGCCGCGACTTGGCGACTAAAAAAAGGTTAAGCAAAGTTCAACTTTATGCAAATGAGCAGCGACAGAATCGAGCAACGGCCAATCAGGGCAGATGTGCTCCTCTTATATTCTTTCGCTGTGAAACGTTTTCTTAAACTTTAGTTCCTATATTAGCATTTTAGTTCCCATAGCGGCGATTGCGAATGCTACTTTGCGTCCATGGTGAAATGGTAGTGTTTGAAGCAAACATTTTTCAGCGGGAATGCACCTGATTTGTGGGTTCACGCATATATTGGGCGATATATTAATAGGCCTGCATTTAAGAAAATGCAAACATACAACTCCACGATGAATATAGCAAAGACGATGTGAATATAACGTATAAATAAACATAAAATATAATTTTTATTAGTTAGCGTTAGCAACGCCCACAAGCTGGCTGCTGCAAGCGACAGCGACACAGCGACTTGGTGATGAGTGAGCGCATGGTCACTCATCATGCTTTACCACTTAACAGAAAAAAAGTAATTTAGTGCCATGTGTAAAAGCGTGCTAGGAATATTACACGGACCACATGCACACACTCGGGGCGCACTGGCATAGGCTACACACACACATTGAGCCAGCCTTTACTATAAACAGCAATGCTCCAGAAAAAAGGCACGGTCACGGTGTTGTTTCAGCCGTTGTGCTTTTCATTTTTGTGCTCCGCTATAATATTTTCTTTGACATTTTGCCGCTATGCTGTCCAGTAGCAGTGACGTATTATTTGAAAACCAAATTGACCTGATGAACCTGGCCACATCTACTCAAACAGCTGCTTAATTTTTAAAATGTTTCTTATGGGCCAATAGGGGTCAAGGTTTTTTTCCTCTTAAGTAAATTTAAATAATTAACCATTTCGCACGTACGGTCACATCGGTGTGATTTGCTGTGTAGTGCTTATGCTAAAACCGGTGCGATTAGAACACTAGATTGGAAAAATTCTAGCTAATTTTATCTTTGAGGAAACAGCGATTTAACGTTAAAAATATAGCAAATGCTAACTGAAAACTATGAGAAGCTTAATAACGCTAATGAAAACATAATGTAATGTACGCTAATGTAACGTAACACCCGCACTAGTACATAGCATAAAAATAAGCTACGTGCGAAAGTCAAAAATAGTCTGGCCAATCCAGGGCCCCTGCACACGTGGGGCCCCTAGGCTGCAGCCTAGGCCAGCCTGTGCATTAATCCACGCCTGAGCACAGCACAGCAAAAACCACCGCAAAGTCACAGTCAATATAAGGCACTTCTTCAAATTACAGCCCACCCCACACAGCATAACCGCCCGGCTAGATGCGCCCCCCATAATAATATCCAGCTACAGAGAATAGTCTGGAAAAACATATAACAATCACTAACAAAGACAATACAAAACATTTAAAGGATAGTTAAAAAGGGAACTCCCCTGTGCACGTTCAGACCCCCCCTCGGGTCGTGGCGTTTGTGGACTGCACCTCAGAGACAGGCAGCTCTGTCGGGCACCACCTCTCAGGTGCGCCTCAATACTCTAATTACTCCCACGCCACTGTTCAGTGCACCCCGTACCACGCCCACAGTCAGTTGGTTCATTCACAGTTCATCACATTATTATTTGGATTTTATAATGTAACTAAAGACAAAGAAACTCAATGTTTTGTTATTAATCTTGCACTCATTTTAGCCAAGTTCTACGTTCACAAATGTAAATTTTCTGGCAAACACCCTTTTCTCTTTGTTTTTAAGCAGGAGTCTGAGCAATATTTGAACAGAAGAATGATAAAGCGATGAAGACTCTTGCTGTATGTTCTTTTAAACTATTTGATTGGTCGTATAATTTGTTTATTCCCCCTGGCTCTATATTGTTGCGTTTGTTTATATTCAATGTTGTATACTTAGTTGTACAAATATTGTTATATTTTATATTTTACAACATTCTGGATCTTATACAGTTGTGGTTTGTACTGTTATTCTCAAGAAAAAAAAAATCACAACTTCCTTGTCACGTGACCATGAAACGCTGACATCCCTACCACTACTGGAACTGCCTAGGGACAAGCTGGGCGGAAAATAGGAAGCGCACATTCTTCTGTAACAGAACAGTGACAGAGAACAAAAAGTTGGTACTAGTGGTGGTAAGCTCGGCTCATTTTATGGACTCGGGTTCCTCTGAGTCACTCACTAATCTGATCCGGGTGTGTCGAGTCCTTTGAGTCACTTGAGTCAGTGTTTGAGTTGTGGAGGAAACAGGATCCACTCAACTCAGTTGTTGAGTTGTGGAGGAAACAGGATCCACTCAACTCAGTTCCGTTCAGTTTTGAGTTGTGGAGGAAAGGAAAGGATCCACTCAACTCGGTTAACTGCGCGAGGCTGAGTCCGTGATGTTTCAGTCAACTCTAGGCTAACTGAGCTAATTAGCATGATAAGTCTTACATGTGCATGAAATATATCAGCCACAAAACAAACAACAGTGTGTGTAACCGCTTGTTTATTGCAATATCCTTATTCTTGTCTGGATGAATCGTCAAATAATCTGTGCAGTGTGCTCAGTATGCTAACGAAGCGCAAGCCTGACATCCACTGATGAGACGTGAGTCTGCAGCTTCGCTGCGGTGGAGGGAGGATCTACTCAACTCAAGTCAGTGAATCTGAGTCTTCTGGGTCCACTGTGTTTCCAAGTGCAGTGGAAGGAGGATCTACTCAACTCAAGTCAGTGAATCTGAGTCTTCTGGGTCTGCTGTGTTTCTAACTATGTAGAAAGTTACTCTGATCTGTTCTCAGTCAACTCAACTACATTCAGAGGCGCATATTTGATAATTTATTAAGTTATTTGAACGTCGGACAGTTGGGTTACCTGATAAATGCGAGGTAGATGGGCAGAGTATGTTATACAGATCATAATAAGAGTGATACAGATTATTGTTTCAATGTGCATCGCCTGGTGTTAGCAGCAGCCATAGGATTATAGGATCCGGGTTAATGGAGACCTCAGACTCAGAATCCTGAGTTAGTACGAGGATTTGAGTTAATAACCCGGGTGATTCAGGAATCAACCAGCTCTAGTTGGTACACAGAGGTCGTGTGGTCGGAGTTGGAGTGCATTGACCCAATGGCAATTCCCGATGGTGCACTTAATTGACAAATTTGATCCATTGCAATGTAGAACAGATTCTTAGTCAATCATAAGGTGGGTTGGCTATATGAGGCTGATGTTGGCTTCTTCTTGGCAAGATTCAAGTCACCTTCTTATTAGAGTGCATGAAAATGCACTCTATTGTTATCCGAATTTTTCTTATTCTTCTTTTTCTTCTTCTAACCAATTTTGTGCGTTTAATACAGCTTCAACCATTTAACGTAGAAACTTCATTCAAACTGTGTTGCGTAGGTCTTACAAAGGACACTTATGCTATGTATTTTTCATTTTTGTAACATTTATACTTTTTAAACTATTAATTAAAAACTATCAAAAATTTCCCCATAGACTTAACATTGGCCTTTATGACATCACAATAGAACCATTAAGCAATTAGAATCTTGTGGCAGCTGTTCTGACCACCTACATCTGTTTGATGTAGGCCTATCTACTTTTATCTATGTAAAATTAGACTGTTTGCATTTTCATGCACTCGTAATTCCCTGGAATTACATTCTCTGGTTCGCAATTTCTTATTCAGATGCTTTCACCTGCTCACAGTGTTTTAATTCAGCAATTCTACGACGCAATGTTTTGTTTATTTTCAGATTCGTTTTTTCTGTGGTAAAGAAATCGAATCTGGCTATTGCACATACAAATATTTTCTATTGGGACTTCCTCACAACTGAAGTTTACTAAGCAATATGAATGAAATGAAAAACATGCGAGGCATAAACTTTTGTGGACGCAGGTCAGGTCTGCGCAGATAGTTCTGTAGTCAAGATATCAATTTCAGTGCGCTAAAGTGGTTAATTCACCCTAAAGTGGTTAACTCAGACTAAATGAGCAGCAAAGTTGACATACATGGCTATTTTGTACTCTCAAAGGCATTTTCAATATGTTTAAGCGGCTGGGGAGACATATCATCTACCAGAGCAGGATGTTTTTTGTCCGGTCGAAATGATGTTACCTTTCAAAAGCTAGGTGGCTATTTTGTAACCACACAGACATTTTCGGTGTGTTTAAAATATTAATTCAATTCGGCCAGTGTTTTATCAATTCCCACTTGAAAAGACTAACATTCTATACCAGAGGAATGATTTACCTGTGTAAATGGGTGGTAAAGGGGGCTTTGAGGTTCATACTGGCATTATCAGTGTATCTAAAGGCTTAATTAATCTCAAGCCACTTAATTACATACTCTCACTTGAAAACACCTATATTATCTATCTCCACAAAAACGCTTTTGGTGTACAAAAAGGCCAGTTACACACACTAAAAAATAGGTCTGTCATTCATGTAATTGACATCAAATCGAAGCCAAGGTACAATACACAATTTGGGTGACATGACCTCACACAAACTGGACAAGCGCTATTCGCAAGCAGAAGTACTCAGTGTTTCCTGCATTACTTTGCATAAATTGGTCCTTTGTTTTATAATCTTACCATCTGAAGGTCTAAGGTCTTCTTATCTTGAAGTTGCCTCCAATTGTACAACAATACAAATGATAGAACTATGATGTATTCAGATTAGTGTTGTCAATACATGGAATGATAAGAACAAGAAGAAAATCATGGAAAATCAAGTTGTCATGGAGGAGAGCCTTTACCTATTCCCCAAAACTGTTCCTATTTGCTTCTTATTTTTTAATTGTACTGTCAATTGTTAAATGTTTGTTTAATGGAGGAGCACAACTACTGTTTCATATCTACAATAAGAAATTCAACTTCATTTGGGTAATTGACCTGTGATTACATGTAGGTGAGTGATTATGGAACAAGAGGAATTTTTGAGTAGTTTGGTTGTGGCTTGGTTCTGGCTGGTTTCCATGTTGTGTTCACTTTTAAATAAATTCTTGTTATTTATTTGGTAATTTTGCTCCCTCTGTCTGTTTTTATGTGAGAAGCAATGGCCACCTTCTTCACAGTTGTATTAGGGTTCTTATTTCATCACATTCCTCCAATTGGTCAACTGTGAGTTAAGTACCTTGCCCAAGCGTACAGCAGTAGTGCCCCAGCAGGGAATTGAACCTTTTGTTTAGAAGCCTTGCACCTTATCACTATACTGCACTGCTGCCCCCTTCTTATGATTTAAAACTGTGTTCTAAGACACCAAGATATAGCTATGCTTATGACAAATGTCTGTTGTTTCTGAAGCACTTTAGGTAGACAGTATAGAAATGTGGTATTATTGTAATTTCTTGGTCTTATTTTCTGTGACCTTGTTCTTTTAAAGGTTGTAATGTTACAGTATATATGAAACTAGGCACAGGCAATCATGCATGGATCATGTTTTAACTGAAAGTACTGTACTGAAAGTGTACAAAATAGAAGGTAAGGGTAGCATATCCTGAAGCACTGCTACATTTGATGATGAATAAAACATTACAATACAAAAGGCTGAGTGAGTCCCCAAACAGTAAACATTTCTCATATACAGTTGAAATAAAACTATTCATTATTAATTGGATTAATTCTATGATTGAAATATGAGTGAAATATGAAAGATGCTATAGGCACACACGATGGTGCTGTTGAGTAATGAGTGTTCAGGTTATTTACATTTACATTTACATTTAGGTCATTTGGCAGACGCTTTTATCCAAAGCGACTTACAATTGAGGAACAGCAAGCAAGCTACAGTAGTGTAGGAGACCTTGGAGTAAGCTTTAAGTGCAACCTAAACAACTAAACTCAACTAAATAAGTTGAGGAAAGTAGAAAACAAAGGTAAACGAGGTGAAAACACAAGGATAGACAGGCAGAGGAGACAAACAAATAGTGACAGGAGAAAGAAGTGCGAGGCAAGAAGTGCGTGGAGATGGAATTGTGTTCGAGTTGTTAGAAGTGTTAGGAGAGGAGGTGCTCTCGGAAGAGCTGGGTCTTCAAGAGGTTCTTGAAGATAGAGAGGGACGCCCCTGCTCTGATAGCATAAGGTAGCGCGTTCCACCAGCGGGGAACTATATATGAGAATAGTCTGGACTGAGATTGCCTTGTGTGTAGGGATGGCAATGCAAGACGACGTTCCTGGGAGGAACGTAATGGCCGACAAGGAGAGTAAGCCTGTATGATTGAGCTCAGGTATGTCGAAGCAGACCCAGAGGTCACTGTGTAGGCAAGCATGAGAGACTTGAATTTTATACGGGCAGCCACGGGTAGCCAGTGGAGCTCAATGAGCACTGGGGTGACATGGGCCCTTCTGGGCTGATCGAAAACCAGACGCGCCGCCGCGTTCTGAACCATTTGTAGTGGTTTCACCGCACATGCTGGGAGGCCAGCTGGGAGGCCAGCTAGGAGGGCATTGCAATAGTCGAGGCGGGAGATAACCATGGCCTGTACCAGAAGCTGGGTAGCATATTGAGTCAGGTAGGGACGGATTTTGCGGATATTGTAAACTGCAAGGCGGCACGACCGAGAGACTGAGGCAACATGGTCAGAGAAGGACAATTGGTCATCAATCATGACACCCAGGTTTCTTGCCACCTTAGAAGGTTTGAGAGTATTTGAGGCAAGCTTTAAATTGATGCTGTGATGCATGGATGGCTTGGCTGGAATGACCAAGGTTATACCTATTGCTTCACCATGAAACCAGCAGAACTACGATGTGTTTTGCAAAGTATCAATTTATTGTAAATATTACATAGTATGGTGTTCTGAGCAAATATTTTGACACCAACAAACCTCACCTATGGTTGGGAATCATCTGAAAAACACCCATTCTATAGTCCTAACCCTGTGAGACCCAGGTTAAAAATGTGTAGTGTGATGAAAAGTCATTTTTAAATTCAGCTATTACACTTCATTTTACAGAGCACTAAGGCTGTAAAACCTGCTTGGGGTCTAAGTAGTGAGGATTTACCTGTTGTTATACTACATTATGCACGTACTGTATATGCATGCAGGCACCCTTTTTGGTCACGAGCAGTCAGAACTGACTGGTCTGTGGCAGTGCAGTGAACAGGTGTGGTGAAGGAAGAAGCTCTGGTGAAAGAATGTTTTGCCCCAGCTGTTCGTTGGCCTGACTCCTCTTACCACCATTCACTTGAGTGTCTGTAGGCTTGTTTACAGAAAGAATAAATGTATTCCTGTGAGGGAGTAAGGAGCAGAGAACTGAAAGGCCCCTGTCTGTCATGTTGTGTTGAGGCGAACCGAAATGTGGAGTGCAAAACACACACAGACATACCTGAGATTCCATGACTCACCCACTCTGTTACCATGTCCCCGTGGTTTCTACTGTTAATTGGGTGTGTGTGTATAGGTGTGCGTGTTTGTAGCTGTGTTGGAAGGATGGGGCTCTGCTGTTTTATTATGTTCTCTCTGGTACTTTACCAACAAGTTGAATCCATTAGGTCTTTGTAAGCATCGCACAACAACTGCGACACTTAACTGACATGCTTATTCACTTAGTTGACATGCTCATCCAGAGCAAATAATTAAGAAAAATGTTTATGGCTGGGAGTAAAATTTGGCATGATGGCAATTTTTTCAGGCAGTTTTCAGGCAATTTTTCAGAACACACTCTCCACACACACACACACACACACACACACACACACACACACACACACACACACACACACACACACACACACACACACACACACACCATCACACATCTCAATCTCCTCTTTCCCTCTCAAAGGAAGAGGGTCTGAAAATACACTTGACACTCTTTAAACTCATCCAGGTTGCACCGCCCACAGTGTGGGGTGGTAGGGGTTTGTTGGTTGCTGCTCCAGTGCCCTCTGCTATTTTTTTTAAGTTTTATTCTGTTTTATGGCTATTGGCTGGCCTTCTGAGAGGAGATTAGGACTAAGGCCTTGCAGCCTTGCCTCCATGGGACAGGTTTTTTTAGCCTGTTGCCCCATCACCCTTGTGCATGAGGCTGTGTGGACCCCTTTCCTGTATCGTTGTGTTTGTGTGTGTGGGTGTGTGTGTTTGCTGGCTACGGGCAGGCTGAGGCTTGTCTGCCAGGCTGTGTAAATTCCTCCTGGGTCAGGAATAGCAGAGTCGTTGGGGGGTGGAGCAGGCTGGCACTAAGTCTGTAGCTTCACCATCAGCCCAGGATGATATTTTTGAGAGAGACGGGGGGGGGAAGGGGGTACCTAGAATACCTTAAAATAAAAATGATCTGAAAGAAAAATTTCTGTCAAAGTGACTGCCACCTGGCCATTGAATAGGGCAGATATGTGGTCATATCCTAGGTCATCATTACACATGTGTGCTATGCTATTGCAATGCAGTACCATGAAATCATGTCAATAAAGGATCATTTGAATTGCATGTGGAATTGTGGAGAACAAGTGGGACCAGAGTGCTAGAATCCAGACAGACAGTGTAAGAAGAATGCATCACAGCCACAAAGGCTTGCTGCAGAACATAATTTATATTCAGAAAATAAAACTAAGCTAAAAACAAACATTATTTTTTTGTTTTGTTTTGTTTGCTTTGTTTTTTAAGATGTGTGAACACACAGTCCTGTGCAGTGGGCATGGACAATCAAGTAAACATTTACAACCGTGGGCAATTTACAGAGCTGTGACACAAAATGGTCTGTGATCCCCTCCACGCAGGTAGAGCAGGCAGCCTTGAGCCAAAACAGAGAAGGAGGATACTGATTTTAACTTGTCTCAGTCCAATGTGCTGGGACAAACACCATCGACAACACAGAGAAAACCTGTGACCAGATACAAAAAGTTAAATACCACAACTCAAATACATTAGATGGTTAAATAAAAGACAAACAGTTCCTTGTATGTAATGCTAGGGAGTGGTTGTGTGGATACACAAAGACAGTAGGATTGTGCAACCAGCCTGTTTGGTTTTTTCCCACTCTGGCTGGTCAGACTGTTTGCATTGTGTCTAGCACCGCTGTGCAGTTTGGGGTGCTGACCTGAAAGTTGAAAATTTCACAGAATCACAATTGCAAGTGAGGGTGAGCCTCCTTCATGATGCACAGTCAAAACCTGGACACAGCAGAGGCTTCATCCACACCAAATGACTGACCCCTGTCCAAACCATTCGAAACGTGCTCGTCTTGCGCCAGCTCACACATAATCTGTTCACTTTTGACCTTCTCCTTCTTCAGGATGTAGGGGGTGGGGTGTTGGGGTGGGCAATGACTTACAGTACAAACAACTACAACAGCACTGACAGCAATTGGTAATCATTTCCAAATCATGTGAAAACTCTTTAAGAACAGAAAACAAACTTGGGCACATCTTTAATGTGTTGTTCCATCTTAGGCCTGTTGCAGTTCTGTACGGTTTCCTTCATGTAGATAAAAAAAAAAACAATTTCAGTGTTCTAGTGCGAGTGTTTCACAAGCTTGTCCTACATCCACCAGCCCATTGGCGAGGCGGGAAACCACTGCGGATGGTCAGTATGGCCGCCACACTACCTCCTCCAGGCGTCCGGCTCCGGCGGCCATGTTGGTGGGGGAGCTGCTGTGGCTGCCTTCTGCCTCCACCACCTCGTTCTGATTGGGCAAAGAGGGGTTGAGCAGGGTAGAGCCCGTGGATGCATTGGTGCACGGTGGCAGGATGCGGGGTGGCGAGCGTTCCCCCCCGGACACCATGGAGAACTGGTACGAGCCAGCGGCAGCACTGTAGTAGAGGTGGTAGGGTGAGGAGCTGGTCTGGAAGGGCCCGCCCTGCCCCTGGGAAGAGCTGCCCGGGTACGGCGGGGGCAGGTAGGTGTGATAGCGCGTGGGGCCCGTCATGGCCGACACACCAATGCCAATGGCGTTGGTGACGGGGGTCGGGGTGTAGGTGAACGCACCAGCTGGGTAGTGCATGCGAGAGTCGGAGAAGCGCCCGTCGGGGAGGGAGGGCAGCGAGGAGAAGGAGCGATCCAGGCTCACGCGTGGGTCACCAAACGCCGTCAGCTCTGGACCTGCGGCGGATGACACCACAGGTCAGCAACATCTCAAGGACGCCAGCCAACGGTCCCTTCTGCTCTGGAGCTGTGAACTCCAACTCAAAGCCTTACCACTTTATGAAACTGGAGGAATGCAGCAGACACAGTGGCCCCTAAGAAGTGGAGTTTCTCTGCAGTGATCTGAGAGACGCTGTGCTCTCTATCACTGAGGACAAGGGCAGGGACACTCTGCCTCCCAGAAGATTATGGGAACGGGTCTCGGTGCCGTCTGTGGAAGGGTCTCACAAGGGGCGGCTGCTAGGTGGGTTACCTGAGAGCCGGCTGGAGAGGTCAGTGAGGGCGGACATGCTGCTGGCCCTGCTGGGTGAAATGGGCGTGGTAGGGTGGACAGCAGGTGTGGATATCTGGCCCAGGTAGGGGTAGGACTGCTCATACGACCAGGAGGGTGATGTCTGCATCTGTCTCGAGTCTGATATCAGAGAATCAACTGTTAATTCTGCCTCTTTCATAAGGATTGCAAAAATACTAGAAAATAAAAGCATGTTGATAGACACAAGATAGCAAAGGAGTACTGGTAACTATGCTATAGTGTGGAACATTGGTCATGACAACGGGTAGGACTTTCAAGCAGAGATTTGTGGGTTGAAAATAACCATAATTTTGGATCATTATGGCAAAAAAACAATTGTGAGATTTTTACTTTATTTATAATTTGTACATATTTATGGGACATCTACTTTCACACCTGTATCACCACATTTTTTGTGACTGTTAAATTAAGTGTGTTGTATGGTTGTCACTACAGAGAAGAATAAAGGAAATGAGAGAGAGTGAAGAGAGGATAAAAAGAAGGGAAGGGGAGAAATGGAGTTGAAATAGGAGAGATGAAGGGATAAAAAGTGAGAGAGTGAGAAGGGGGAGAGATGGGGAAATGGAGAAGGAGAAAGAGGAAGTGATTTGGGAGGGGTGTGGGGTGGAGGGAGCAGGCGGCCCAGCCTTCCCTGCGGTCTAATACTTGCTGTGATCGCCTTCCAGACCAAAGGAGACAATCTGAGAGGAAGCAAATTATATGCAACAGCCAAATGCTGCCTTTAAGTGCAGCCAGCTCTCACAGTGCAGAGCACACGGCCAACTGCCAAGCCTCCAACCCCTCCACCAAAGCCCCCTCCTTTCCTGCCCTCCTCCCCAGGCTCCAGCTCTCTGATCAGAGGCAGGAGTCATATGTGCCCAGGCCGATGGGCCAGGTACGTGGGTGGCTGGAAGGGGGACACAGCTTACTGGCCCGCGCCTCGCTTTGAGGCAGACACACAGAACCACAGAATCAACATTGCCTCCCCTTTAAACCCTTTTGTGTGTACGGTCACACCGGTGTGATTAGCCATTTAGCATGTGCCGGTGCGATTAGAACACTAGATTGGAAAAATTTTAGGTAATTTTAGCTTTGAGGAAACAGCGATTTAATATTAAAAATATACCAAATGCGGTGGTGAAAACTATGAGAAGCTTAATATCGCTAATGAAAACATAACAAACCATGTAACGTAACACGCGCGCTACATATCATAAAATAAGTTACGTGTGAAAGGGTTAATCACGGGCCTCTGCACGCCTATGAAACTAACCTGAAATGCATTTACATTTTGTCATTTAGAACACATTCTGACCCAGGGTGACTTCCAAAGTTCTAGTGCAGAGCACATTTAATGAAACAGCATGATATGTTGTGCAGACACAGACACAACAAGCCGTATTCGAACAAATGTCAGTGCCAAACAGAGCAGAGAACACAAGTTCATTGGTCCACCGATGAATTTATCATGTATGTAAAAAATTAATGAATGACTTTCTTGTTCAGCCTGGATAGTCAGTTGGCCATTTCAGCTGCTAGCCTGACTATCGGATGAACAAACTTGGCCCTGTTGTCTCCTCCCTTCTCTGTCTCAGAGGGTCTAGCCGTAACCAGCACAAGGGGGATGGATTTAAATAATTTTTTGTATATCAATTCAGAGCATGCGGCGTCGTATGAGATTCAGGATAAGACAGGGTCAAAGAGGTGTGGGGCAGACCCACCAGCGGAACAGCACTGTGGGCACGCTGCAGGCCAGGTGTGGGCAGCCTGCACCACCCAGACCAGCTGCTTCTAATTTTCGGCAATATGAAAAGAAACGTTGAGGAGGAACGAAAAAGGTCCTGAGTGAGGACAGAAAGGTTTCCGCTTGCAGGATTCCCGTTACTATTTCTGGAAGCAGGATCAGAGAGCGTAATGTGTGGCAGGAAGTTGTTCTGTCCCGCACTGCCCAGGAGCCCTTGTCCCTCCCTCCCTCGCTCTCTCAGTCTTTCATGCCGCTATTCCCTCCCTCCCTGTCTCTTACTGTCTCTCTCATGCACATGCTTGGTGCATTCACACCCACACACATGTGCCTGTGAACACACATGGTATTTGACTGCTATGTCCACCAATGAAGAGGAGGAGAAATAAAGCATAGTATCAATCCATCCCTGGGGTCCTTCTCAGAGACAGGACCCACCCCAACTGTCCTGTGTAGTCTTGGCAGTCAAATGCAAGAAAAACGCATTTCTGTTTTTCTATATCTGTGGTTGGTGATGCTTTTCCTTAAAGCCAAAAACCACACAAAAGGTAGAGCAAACAACAATTTTACAGGAACTGTAATGGAGACAGAACCAGATAGAGTCGGCAGAGCTTTGAGACCATTGGGCAGCCCCAACTAGCATCTGTGTGAGTGGGGCAGTGTGGAGACATACTGCGATCTGCAGAGGAGGATGGGAGAATGTATTTGGGTGCAGTGTGGGGTGCTGTGAGACATTAGAGGACAGTGTGGTACAGTGCCAGGGTGGAGGCTTGCCCAGGCTCTACTCTGACAGGCTGAATGAGGAAATGAGAGGCATGTTCATGCTCTTATTGGTTGTACTTTCTAGTCTCTAGTCTAGCCTGGCCTGCAAAGAAGGGTATATACATAAACAGATGAAAGCACATACAGGTACACATGCACACATGTACACACACACACGCACATGCACACAAACACACACACAGCATGAACAGGCTAAACAGAAGTAAAAGACAGTGAGAGGATAAAGAAAACATGCTCAGTAATTTGAGGTAACCAGTGTGATCCCACAAGTGTGGTTTCTATAGGGCTGTGTCCTGTGCTTCAGCCCTAGAACAGAGCGCCTGTGTAATGTAGCATTGTCAATGTTTCTGCTTTTTTTTTACTCAAGACCCCCCCCATTCCCTCCCATCCCCCCCATCCCCACACACACACACACCTCCCCGTCCTGCAGCACACACTCACCGGGGATCTGGCTGTGCGTGGGGCTGCTGAAGGGGGCACTGTTGAGAGTGGGGCGGGGGTTGGGTGCAGGATGGTGGTGGGGGCTGCCCCTCATAGCACTCCGTCTCAGCTGTTCCAGCTCACTCAGGCGCTCAGAAAATGCCAGGGTGCCTTGCTTCACTGACTCCTCCAGCTTCTGCCGGTGTCCTGCACACACACACACACACACACACACACACACACATGCATATTTAAATACTTTATATTATCCAAAATGACATAGAAAAAAGATTCAAACATAGGATATTTAAAAGTTGTCATATGGCATTTCCTTTGGCACATACACTGCTGTTGAGGAAGTATGTGAGCACTGCTTTTGGGCTGGCAGCCTACTCTTCACAATGATTCACAGACACCTAACACTCTAGCCGCTACATACATGTGTGGAAGCTGAACAAAAGCATCCAGTGAAGGAGACGGACAGTGTGGGCAGCACAGACATCCAGCAAGACAGAAGGAGCTGCAAAGCCTCCCTGTGGGGCAGGACACACAGGGCACAGTATCTTTCAGAAATAAGGCCACTGATTCAACTTACTTCATAAACATCTGAGAGGTCTAGAGAACTGCTCTGCCCAGCCAATGAGATTTCTCATAATTGTAGGAGAATACTTTGAGGAAAGTGCATTAGGCTGAGTTGTATTTGGTTTGTTGGAAATTCTTTATTAGGAATGACCCCTTGAGATGTACTATCTCGTTTTCGAGGGGGTCCTCAAAATGTAATGTGGTGATGCCAAATAGGGGCAAAGTGGCTCACATGACTATGACAGAAGAAGAGTTCCTATCAAATACAGATATCAATCGGACCATTTCATGCAAGTGGCAGGTTGTCTTAATCTTGTACTGTTATGTGTGTTTCCATATATTCTTTGGTTGGAAGAGCAACTGGCAAAGATAAATGTGAAGTGTCTATTGGCAGCCACTGAGTATGTTACTACAACAAATAAACATACCTGCTGTAGAACTTACAAAAATTTAAGGGTGGCTAATTTGAACATTTTTTTGTGTTGCTGTAAGTGGATACAGGCTCTGTGCAGAGCCAGACAAGGCAAGAGAGAACTCAGAGATAACTCAGAGACTGCTCAAAACCTGTACTTACACTGCCCTTTTAGATTACTCACATCTTAATAAAACATGCCCTTAAACGATCATTTAAAGTATCCTCCAGCTACAGGACAAAAGAACACCAAACAGTATCATACAGTATGCTGTCCTAATACTATTGTTAGCCTGTCTGATTTCTGTAGATTCTGTAGGTTATGGAGATGTTACACACCAACTGTGTTCTTTCCAGTCTTTTGGGCTGTACTGTGACTCTGTTTTCTCCTGTGTTTTGGGCTGTACTTTGACTGTGTTCTCTCCTGTGTTGTGGGCTATACTCTGACTTTGTGTTTTCTTCTGTGTTTTGGGATGTACATGGGATTCAGGGGTTTAGCGGGGGGCAGTGTCTCCCCTGCAGCCGGGCGACCTCACACAGAGACGGTGAACGGGGGATTAATGAGCGGCCATCCCCCGGCACGCAGCTGTGAGAGACCATCACACGCTTGGCCTGCAGAGAGGAAGTGCTGCTGAAATCAGAGCTCCTGTTTGAGCCTTTGAAGAGGCAGCCAAGCGCCTGCGATGACCAGACCCAGGATTGCGGGGCGGCGCCAGCTCCCCAGATTCCAACAGGAATAACGGGCCAACAGGGAATAGTCCCATCACAGCCCCGTGACACTAAGGTAATAAACACCACTCCATCACTGCAGCCACAATGGCAGTACACAGACCTGACCCTACCACAGCAGTACCACACTAACACAAGCACACACACACACACACACACACACACACATACATACAAATGTACACATGCTCGCACGTTAAAACAAACACACACGTGTATGCACACAGGTGCACACATATACTTATCAACACAAACGGATGCAGACACAGAAGCACACATGGTCACACACACACATACCTGTGCACGTACAGATCCAGATGGTGGTGGTTCCATAGTGCTACAGTGTGGCTGTTTCTGATTTCCTCTATTTCTTTCATTTCATCTCCCATCTCTCTTTGCTCTGCCTTGGCTGTTTGTAACAGTCCTGACCTGATGGCTTACACTATGACACTTAGCAGCCTGTGAGGGCAGAGGGATCCAACTGCTGCAAGTGTCTGTTTTACAACAACAAAATGCATCACAGATTCAAAGGTACGATGGCTTCTTTTCATATTTTTGTAGATTAACAACTTGCATATAGTCAGGTCCCTACAAAAAGCTACCAGAGCTCACAGCCCCTTGGCTTGTGTGCTTTGGAGGTGAACTGGAAGAGAGGTCAGATGTTGGGCTGTGATTCACAAATGGAGGCCAGAGGTGGGGCTGGGTGGAGCTTGATTGACCATCATAATGGCATGATAATGGGGGATTACTTAGTGCTTAGTCCGGGTTGAGAGGTGGAGAGCAGCCAGGGAAGGGAGAGGAGGAAGAGGAAGAACATGTGGCGCAGGACTTACGGCGTGGCTCCCTGGGCCCATCCACCGTGATCTTGATGGCTCGCTGGTAGGTGGCCACCTGGGGCGGGTTGGTGAAGACTGTGATGGTGAGAGTGAAGCTCTTCCCTGTGGGGTGGGGGGGTGGGGCAGGCAGAACAAAGAGCACACAGAGGCTTCTTTCATTAGAAATCCTACTTGGTGATTCCCATGTCTCCTGTCTCTACCAGAGAGAGAGAGAGAGAGCAGGAGGGAAGGAGAGAGACAGTAGTAAGACCCTGTCAACAGCCATCCTGGCTTTGCTGCACACTCTGCATGTCCTGGGATCATACTGGAGTGGGGTGAGGCTTGGAGGGGCCGCTAACCAAAGCGCCCTTATTTGCCCGTCCTGAGAGTATATCGTGACCATGCCACCATGGTCAGGGCCAGACATCAGGAAAAGCCATCACCTTCTCAATGCGCTGAGACCGCAGAATGACTGCCCCCAAGGTCACATCACAGCCACGCCGTGACCACACCGAGATCACACTATATGGTGGGAAAAAAATCTAAACAGTGTTCAAAAGAAAGGAGATGGCTGTGGGCAGGGGAGGTAAGTGGGGCCACGCCCCAAGTGGCTGTCTCTGTGCCCTGCCAGTGCCAGAAGTGGCAGCTATTGCCACGGTAACTCTATCATCCCACACAGATCCAAGTGTCTGGGCCTCCCCTGGCCTCCTTCCCACACTGGCTTGCCTTAGAGGCACAGGGGCTTTTCCAGGGCAATCGGCTGGGATTATCTCTACGCAACTCTGTGCCATACCCCGAAGCCCCAGCCACCCCGCCGTCTGCCCTCGCTGCAAACATATCACCCATGGTTCTCCGGGCCGAGGGCAGGGCGCCCCCAGAGAGCACATCCATACTGCCCGCAAACCACTAGCACGGTCCACTCTGGTGTCGTGTTTACTCCCCCTGCCTTTCCCAAAATACCACGGGACAGGATTAACCAACCCTCCCAGACCAGATCAGACATAAATATTACAGTGTGAATATCAAACAGCGCCAGACTCTTGCTTGGAGCTGAATTGCTCCTCATAAATTCACACATGTACGCACGCACACACGCCCACACACACACATACACACAACAGGGTTTCCGCTAGGATTTTTTCTTGCCGGTCCGGTGTCTGGATAGAGTTTATTTTACCGGACAAATCTGAAACTTACCAGTCATGTTTCAATAACATTCTATGTTACAAAGGCAAATATAATGTACACCTAGGTTGACAAAAGAATGACAACAACCTCAAATCAGTTTGATTATTTAATGAACAGTAATGATTAAGCAAAACGAACAGTAACGATTGAGCAAAACCTCAACATTAGCCACTAAAATGTAGGCTATTATGAAACAGTAATCTGTAACCTGTAACATCTGTAGCCTGTTTAAAAAAAGGCTAGGCCTACATGGCATCAAATGTAGCCTATAGGCTACCAGGTAACATTTTATTTTCTCCTTTTTTTCATTGCGGCAAAGTCCTCTGCTGCCGACTTGAAATCAAATGTGTCCAATGTGTCTTTGCAGCTTGCAGTGCACATAAGCCGTGTCACTCTCTCCTCCTCCAGATGACTTCTCAGCGCTGTCTTAATTCCATTCTGCAGAGAGAAACCCCTCTCTGCTGGCCTAGTAGCAAGTATTGCGCAATAAAAGAGCGCACCCTTTTGGGGAAAAAAGTACTGTAGGCTGTTAATAGGCTGTTTCGCTGTCAAAACACAAATGTCCTGTTTAGGGATAGCCTTCATTATAGCTACGTTTTGTATGAGCATTATTACTGGACATTTTGACCCTGACACACACATACACACACACACACAGGCTTGAGAGGGGAGTTCAGGTTCACTGAAACTCAAAAACCAGAGTACAGTGTCACTGAAATTACTTTGGAGTTACAAGATAATTACTGAGTGCTTATTTGCTTAGTTATTGACTGTTTTGTATTTATCTGAGAAGGAAGTTCAGCTCACTGTAGGTTGTAAAATTTTTTAGTTTACCTCCACTGAACAACAAGTTTAACTTCACTAACATTTAAAAGAGAATCTATTTTGCAGAATTTGAACTGGGGGGGCAGATGAACTTAGTGGGAAAGTGTGTTTTTGAGGAGTAGCCTACCTGGGGGTAGCTAAGGATTATTTTGCTTTCTGCAGACTGTGTCGAAAACCCAAGCTGAGATCTGTGATAGAAAGTACCCACATCTGCCATTGACCTTGATACTAAATGTGATGGGAGTTGTGGTGTAGATGTTGTGGGAGTTGCGGTGTAAATGTAAGGGGAATTATGGTGTAAATGAATGAATTTTGTGGTGTGGACAGCTCAAGGCTGCCAGTCTCTCTGCTGCCGTGCATTTGGTCTGGCTGGAAGCAGGGTGATGACAGGACAGCTAAGAAGGGGGTGACTTCAAGGGGTCCAGAAGGGGTACTAGACTGGGACAGGGGGGCGTGCTGTGTGCATCGGTGGGATTCGGGCAGACGCTGGAATGGGGGGGTGAGGAGCTGTCCGAGAAGGGAGTGACTGAGGTTTTTTGAACGAGATGCTGGGGCATCTAACTACAGCCCTCCCGCTCCTGCGTGTCACTCACCACTTGAAGGTAAAAAATAAATAAAGTCCCTGGGGGGATGTGGGTGATCGTCATGCCAACAGGAGGTTTCCGTTACAGTCTGGAGTTTTGCCAGCTCATCAGAGGATCTTCAGTCTGTTGCCCAAATGACACCTGTCTGAGAGCTCAGATTGAGCTGACCACATGCAGCACTGCACCAGCCAGTGAGCTGCTCTCAAGCCCTCTGTCTGGCTGTTTCTCTCTAGCGAGGGCCAGAGACAAACACACAACACCCTTTTCTTTGTGAGAGCTAACGCTCAACTGTAGTAAGGAAATCACCCCCAAACAGCCACACATCCACTCACAAACACACATGCATACAATCATTAACAGTACAGTATTTGATTAGCTCTCACAGGAATAGCCAGATAGACTGTCTTGCAGACAGGACAACTGTATGTGTGTATATGTGAGTGTGTGTCGGGGGGGGTGAGGATGTCCAAAGAGATGAAAACAGAGAAACAAATGGAGGAAGGGAGACAGAAAAATGAAGATGGAAAATGCACTAGCTGTTCATTACTCATCAGTCTGCCTCTCCTCATCCAGCACCATTGGCAGCACCCAGCCCTCTGAACTCTCCCTTGGCCAAGGGGATTCATGGAGTTTCACTTTTCAGCAACTCTAAAGCTTTTTTCCCCTTTAAGTGCTGTAATCTTGCCCATCAATGCAGTAAGTGTTTCCGGTCTTGTACATACACTCTGGTCTTGTACATTGACCCTCTTTTTCTGGGATCTGAGCAGAATCCTGTACAGGACAGAATGACAATGACCGAGCTAAGAGCAGATTCTCTTCTCTTTCAACTCTCACATTTCCACCCTCCTGTACATATTGAGTTATACACCCAGACATATGCCAAAAGACATACATACAGCCAGAGCACTCTGAGCTGTGGTAACAGATTAACACAACCTGCGTACGCTGACCTGTACTGACAGATTCTCACACCAAACGTACTCTAACTAGTGGGACCAGATTCGTACATTCAACACACTATGATGTGTGTAAACACATCCAGACATCATCAGTGGACATGATGATACCCAGCCCACAGCTGCTGTGGCATAAAAATGGAATTGGCCAGATTGTTGTTTGATTAACAGGGGAACGACCTAAGCGAAGAAAGAGAGAGTGGTTATTTTAAGAACAGAGGACTGCCTTCTTAAAGGTAAGGTGTGGTATACAACTGCACCTAGTGAAAGCTTTGGTATATAACTGCACCTGTGTAAGGCTGTGGCATATCTCAGGCCTGGGAACAATGTAGAGCTGCTTTGTGACAACTTGTGTTGTAAAAAGAGCTATACAAATAAAATTGAATTGAATTGAATATAACTGCACCTGGCTAAGGATATGATATATGACTGCACCCAGTTCAGTCTGGTTAGCTGCACGCTAATGGTAGTACACCGTCTGGCTACACCATGATCTGACAGACAGACACATGCCAAAAGTCTGATGATGGACCCCTATTAACCTCTCATATGTGTATAAATAAAAAGCAGCATATGCACTATTGCAGCCACGGGGTTCTGCATTTTATTGTCCTTTGTCCCACGCAAACAGGGGGCAGTGCAGTTCAGACTGTTTTACCCTCAATTGACTACCTCAATTACTCCGCCAAAAAGTACCTCTTTTTGGATAATGTGTAGTTCAGGAAGGTTCTGCAAGCTCCTTCCACATCAAAGTGGCTGGCACTAAATGTTATCTTTACCCTCACTGGTCATACCAGATATTGATGCTTCCAAATCACAAGCACTGCTGGGGCACCATTCACACTTCACCAGGCAAAGCCACTTTTTAGCCTTTCACTTGGGTGTACATGTTTGAGTACAAATTGCCCCATTTTCAAATTGTGGTTTTTGCCTTATCATTGCTGTCTGTGGGTTGTTCTGCTTTTTCTGATCTGACATAGAATAACACTATTTTTTTTTAAGTCTTAGGACACCAAAGAAGACCTTATACCTTCTCCCTTATAAACTGTTTGTCACAGTTTGTCAAGTACCTCCCAACAGTAATATTGATGGATAAATGAATTATGAGTTTACATGAAGGGGGAAGACAGAGAGAAAGAGAGAGAGAAAGGGAAATAGAGTGAGAGACAGATAGAGAAAGAACAAGAATAAGAGAGGGGGAGTGGGCTGCAGTTGCCCCAGCTGAATCACATCCATTTATCTGCAGCCTTTTTCCTGTTAATAATTCATGAAATATCAGCCCACAATTAAGTGACTCCATTATGCCCTGTGACTTTGAAAGAGTTTCTCAAAAAGGAACTTCCAGTTTCAGAAGGCAGGGAGAGAAAAGAGTGTGCAGAGCATGTGAATAATGGCAGACAGAACCGAGAAGAGGACATGTCATCACCGTCACACTCCAAATGTGTCACAATCTGATTGCATCACACCCAGAAACCAGTCCCAGATGCAGTGTTTCAACCTTGTAGCCATAATGGTCTCCTTCAGGGCTTTAGCTGAATCACCACCATCACTACTTATGGCAATTTTAATCACTCCAGTGTTAATTGTTCCAATGTTAATCACTCCATTGTGAATTGTTTCACTGTTAATCACTCCAATGTTAATCACTCCAACAAGATTTCCCCTCTACCCCTGTGACATCTCAAACCTCTCTACCCTCACTAACCTCTACCACTGCGACCCACGAAGCGCAGGTCGTTGAAGCGAGCCACCTGGTTCTTGATGGCAGCGGTGGCGTTGCGCAGCTCAGCCGAATAGTTCTCATCATTCCCTGCCATCACTGTCACCAGGGTGCCGTCGGGAATGTCACCAAGGGCCACCACCTGCCAGCGGAGCAGAGGACAAAAAAAACATGCACAAGACCTTTCAGTGACAGCCCAATTTTTTGTCCTGTGCACATGTATCTAACAAAGTGCCGTGTCTATGTAGGACTTAAATATGTGGGCAGTGGCTTGTCCTTGAAAATGACTGTAAGGCCACTGTTGCGCTACCTTAGTTGTATATTTTGTGGTGTACTCTTTATTCCACCTGTGTTATTAACTGCAATGTTAGTTGCTTTAGATGAAAACTAGGTCATATTACATATTGTATTAACTGTAAAAATAATAATAATCATCATCATC
Organism: Megalops atlanticus; assembly: GCA_019176425.1. Lineage (NCBI taxonomy): Eukaryota > Metazoa > Chordata > Actinopteri > Elopiformes > Megalopidae > Megalops > Megalops atlanticus. Next base: position 36,923,267 of record CM032886.1, on the reverse strand, counting down.
ATTACCTCAAGTAGTAAATTCTGTGAGAATGTACTATTTGGCACATATTGTGATTGTGATATTATGGTTTTTGTATGGAAAAATAAGATTTAGGGTCTGTTTAACACAGGCCTTATTTTTATAGCTGGATGTCTGAAAGAGGCAGTACACGAGCCAAAGCAATCAGTGTGTACTCAAGAGGTGCACGACTCCACACCCAAAGTAAATAAGTGCTCAAGGTGGATCATTTCCATATAGATGGTAATCCGTTTTTGGTAAGTCTTACAGTAAGAATGTGGTACATCCGTTAGGTTAAACTGTCCCGTTTTCGGTTATGTGATCGACATAAAACCAGTCGCAACCTCACAGCACACTGTAGACACTCAAGCGTCTCATAACGCTCTATTTTCAGTAGATAATACAATTCTGGCACTCACTTGATTTTCTGCGACTTTTGGAAATTGCGGAAGTCTGTCAGAGATTTTTAGTCATCCGTAAGAACCAGACATTAGGCTAAATAACAAAGGGAAGTAATTACATGTTTCTTGGGGCGAGAACAGTCTCACATGAAAGACAGTCGTCTGTAATCTTAATCGTTTGTTTCATCAACGATTTCAGTTGATCGCAGCTATACTGTACCTGAAAAAATGGCGAAGATCCATTAAGATCAACGGAAACCATACAGCTCAATACAGCCTACAATAAATGCTCACTTAGTTTGTTTTAATGAAAAAGAAAAAAAAAAACTGAAAAATATTCACTTTCTCAATATAAAAAAATAAATGAATTAAAAAATAATTACAATTTAAACGGACTGGTTAATGTCTGCATTATATTTTTGTCGCCTATATTACATGAGCAATAATATAATTATACAAAACACTGTATTTTCAAAATAGCTGAACTGTTCAACAGATTTAGTCACCCCCTCCAAATAAAGTAAGTAGGCCTAATACCACCTGTAATCCGGTGGATTAATATCAACATAATTATTATTTTACTACTATTATTTGAACGCACTGTTCACGTTTACACGAGTTGTTCTGGTGGATCAAAAGACGAACACAACATTGAAGAAGCGACATCATTTCATGGCAAACGGTAAACCCGACGCAGCGGCCGCGCGACTGTAAGACGCTCCCAGCTCTCAGTAGACCAGTGTCGAATGCTTGATAGCCGTGTTTAAAAAGTATAGTTAGTGCAGCCTATGTCAAAAAATGAACGCGGATATAAAATAAACATGATAATAAAATATTCAGCATTTATTTTCATCACAGATCGACTGAAGACCATCATATCACTCATGTTATTAGTTGGGTACGCCTGAGACGATGATCTCGGACTAACATTTCGATATGCATTTCGCTGTGTTGGATTTCTTTCTGTTTTCAATCTGTATAGCGTCGAGAGAAAGAGTCTGTGCCAATCATGCTGCACCTCCGTACTGTACTAGAGCTTACCCTATGTAAGCTTTTAAAAATGACTGAACATCACTTTTTACTTAAACAGTTATTTGGATTAAAACTAGGACTACAGAAAATGGAACAATAATAACCATTGGTTTAAATGGCAGTTGTCCTATTACTTAAGTTTTTAATACGGCTTGATTATAGACACGGTTTAAAGACGCGATTTGGTTCCCCTAGTTTCGAATAAAAGGAACCATTACCTAGAAATGATGGAAAACAAAGAGGTGAAAGAAAGGTTGCAATGCTTGCAATATTGTTTGGAGAGCCAATTTTGATTCAAACTAAAAATGTACATTGAACTTTTCTGGGCATTTGTGACCATGTCTGCTTTCACCAGAATACTAGACCTATTTCTAAAGCAGTGTACGGTACCGGTTTCCAAACTCTGCATCAGGACGTACTGCTTCCTGAGAGGAGTCAAAGTGAGATACCAGATGCATGTTAAAAATAAGTCTACAGATTTATACACAGTACATTTAACCATTTGCATCAAAGAAAAGCTGCTATTGCACTGAGCATATGCATATGGTATTCTGATAAATTTAAGTATGATTTGTGACATAGATGGCTTTCTTAAAAGAGTGTCACTGAAAGTGGATAATAAGAAACACTTTCAGTCTTCAGACATTTGCTTGGAAAGTTTGGGATCCCCTATCTAAAGCTATGACTATGCGATGTGCTTTTAAACTCGGGAAATGGTCTTATGTGTACTACATATTAAGTGTTTTTCCACAAAATGTACTCTGAATGTTGGAGTGCTGTAGGACTTTGTACCAGAATTCTGTGGTGTTAATTATTGTGTAGCCAAAAATTCAAAAAATAAGAATTTAAAATGAACTTTCTTCCAGCTCACGCACAACATTTATTCAACATTGCTGCAGCACTGTGTGAGTGTTGTGTGTCGGCCAGGCTCCTGCACTGGAAGTACCTTGAAGGCAACGGGCAGGGTCTTGTTGCAGCGCCAGTGGGATGGCAGCACGGAGCAGAGGAAGTTGGGGCTGTCCGTGCGGACCAGCTCACCGGGGTGGTCCGACAGCACCTCCACCATGCTTCTGTCTGTGATGCGCAGTTTGCCCACCAGGGTGGCGGCGCTGCTGTCCTGGGTCCCCAGGGGCAGCCCCTCGGTCATCTTTCCCGGACTCAGCGTTGTTGATGGGGGTGTGAAACGGCGCCCAGGGGCAGGATCTAAAACACACAGTAAAGAGAGATAAAGAGAGTGGAACACAAGCCTCAACTAACATACAAACATCTGATTAAAAAAATCTTTCCACAAAAAACACAGTAAACTAAATTTAGATAGAGGGCTTTTTCGAAGCTGAACAGCTCCAGTGAATTAATTGGAATTTGGGAGGTTTGACTTGACAACATTACAGAAAAACTAATAGCCAACCTGAAGCAGAGGTGCATAAATCTGTAGTGTTCCTTTTGATAGGGGAAGAACTCTGTCATTCTGCCAACTACAATCGATGCCACATGAGTGTGGTTACAAAGGTTAGCACTGAAATGCTCCACTGAATAACACAGCATAGAGATGAATACAAATACACATTTGGCCCATAACTGCAAAACTTCAGCGAGCCCATGCCCCACCCTTGTGCTTACTGAGACTCTGCAGAAATAGACAGAGAGAGAAGAGAGAGAGAGAGTGTGTGTCTGTAAGTGTGTTGGCATCTTTCAGGGACAAACAAAAGAGACCTAACAGCCACCGTTAGTCTGCCTTTAAGACACTGGCAACAAAAACAGACTCAAACTGCATTTTTTAGCAACTGTTTGACACGCAATAGAAGTGAAGATTCGAATGAGTGATAGATTTTTGAGACAAACGTTTAAATTACATTTTGGTATCAACAATGTATTAAGAACATGGTCGTACCGTATTTGGCGTCCCAGAGGAAAACCATTTGTGCAGAATGGTGAGTTCCACTTGGTTAGTGTAATGCTCCAGAATTCACCGCTACATGCAACAGTTCACCGGCAGATTTCCCAAACGCGCAGATCAAGAGTCGTGAAAATAAAGCGCTTGGCCGCCTGTTTCGTTTAATGTATCCGAGCGCACTGGCAGATCCGCGGATTCCTACTTGAGCAGTGTAAGTCGAAGTCCAGTGGCTACTGCAAACATCCTATCAAAAGAGTGCGTGCTGTATTAATATTGAATGTAATTTTAGTTTTCAGGATACGATGAAACGAAGAAGAAAAGTATCCATATCGCCCATCTTCCGTTTCTTCCTCTCTCACGCGGAGACTGTTCTTGTAAGTTCCAACTGACTCACTGCGTGACACCCTGTCAGATTGCGCAGCGCGAGAAACTTCCTGGAACTGCCAGCCTTTGGCCAGGGGCAATGAATCCAGCAAGTGCAGGGGCGTCCGAGACACCCTCGTTGTTACGGTACACGCACCGCTCTCAGCACTAGCACCACACAGAACCGAAACAAGGTGACAGAAACACCTTTTCCTTCTTAGAGCTGTAGACTAAATGGAACAGCCACGTTTAAAATCTGCAAACATCCAGAAAACAAGCCTTCACATGCAGTCAGGATTAAGTTCACTTTGCAAGATAAATACCTAGCCGTGGACTGCAGTACAAATGTATAACTAGCTATCTTAGGGCTATATTTTAAAAATTACGCATTACATTAAAACAGGCTTTGGATGGCAACAAAATACACTTTGATTAAATATGACCTAAATGGTAGACTTACTGTTTATTTTAGATTTCCCATTACATGTCATATGAAACCGACGGTTAAATTCAGAGTGGGGAGAAGTCGAGAATGAATGGATGACCCGATCTCCCACTCATTTCCTTACAGATGCTCCATTCAAAATAACGCTGCTGGACACTTTTACCTGGTCATTTAAAATCTTAAAACGATTGTCTCTTGATTTTGTTTCCAGTTAGTTTGCCTTCTGTCAGATATATGGAGCTGAATAACACATCCAAAATTAGCACACACCTTTGTCACACGTCTGATAAACGGGACTACTCCACAAATGCTGTGAGATCTCCCGACAGCGGGATGACTTTATTGCCAGTAAGTAGTGTAGGAATGCAGCCCGGAAGGGTTTATTTGCATAGATAGGTCTGCACCATTACAACAGCGCTACGAGGAGGCTGGTGGAAGCCTTAGCCAATCAAAAGACCGCTCCAGAAGCACAGTAATTGAAGTGGCCCGCCTTAATTGTCAATGGAATTCCACCGACAAGGCGCGTGCTAAGGTTAAAGTCCTTTGATGTTGTGATTTTAACTGATGGTGCAAAGAACATGAGGAAACAGACATATGTGAATACTTCAAACGGGAGTCGACGCTAGAGAATACGGAAAGCAAAAGAAAAACTCTAAATTAGAAAGATGATTTTATAACACGCGCTATTGCTAGGCCAGCAAGGGATTATGATTTTCGATACTTATTGCCAAGGGCTGTAGTTGTTTAGCACGCTTCATAATTCTGCAAATATACTACAGAATATAGAAGCCAAAGAAATATACTTGAAAAAACGAAGAGTACCAAGCAAGTGACTGTTTTTTAGAGGAAGGACATGTGCTGTACATCATTAGAATGTTTTAATATATCCACTCCACTCGTTGTCACTGACATGACCCGGGCCGGCGGTCTGTCTGTGAGTACGCAGTCCGATGTCATAAGATCCCACCGATCCATCTGCACGGGATGGCGAAAAATCCAGCACCGCGATGTTTTTGTTTGGTCAGATGCTTTTTTTCCACCCTTCGACATGGTGTAATTTAAGGGGAGGGAGGGGGCGCAAAAGTTTCGGCACATCGCCTAGAGTTTTTTGAGGTTTGGCATGTGCTGTTGGTCCAATTTTGAAAAGTGGATTATAGTCGATGTTCGTAGGTCTGTAAACCTCCATGATCACATGGATGGGCATCGAAGGTTAAAAGCCCTCTCGAGCGTTTTGACTTGTTTGCATAATTTTACTTTGTACTGGGCAACGTCCGTTTCTGATTTTCGAGACCACTATACCGATATTTATCGTCCCTCATCCTTTACAGAATAACGGAACATTTTTCCGCGTGTAAAGTTTACATTGGCTTGTACTGTGCAGTATTTATTGTCTTCAAAGCGCCTTCAACGCTCCTCAGGATTCGAATCCTAAAAGCCATCACAAAATAATACCAGTAGAGGGCAGCAAATGACCTATTACAACGCTCTGTTGTGTCAATAGACGAGACGTGACAGGTATGTTTTTTCATGAACCAGGGATGCGTTCAATTGACAAACAGTCGACAACGAAATTAAGGTGGTGATAAAACGTCAGCACCGTAATGTGATAGACATTGCGCACCCTGGAAATACGCCCAGTTGTATTTATGACAAGCAGTGCGTTCATATACTTGTAATGGGCAACAGGGTGAAGAGTGAAAAGGGGCTAGACCTAAATCGAGTAGCATATAGAGAGAATTCAATAAAGACTCCAGCCAGGAAAAGAAAGAAATGCCATGCGACAGGCGACACTATATATACAATAACACAACGCAATGTATCACAAATAGATAGTACAAATATCAGGAAGACAATGTCGATGATGCATAGTATTCACCAACGTTTACATTTGTTGAATTGTGCGAGTCTTGTCTAAATTTATCATACGAAGTATTCCAAATAACACAAAGTCTCTGAACTGAATAAATGGCTACAAAGCAATACATTAACGTCAGGCATGTAATTTACCTGAGAAATCATTTAGGCAACTGAAGTATTTTGTTTTTGTCCCAGTGTTTAACATTAGTGGCCCCGATAAACTCGACAATAAACTACTTTGAACTATTACAAATAGGCTACTCAAAGAAACTTTATATTAACATATTACAGATTTTGAAAGGCAAGTTAGCCAAAGCAAATTTTGAAAGACACAGAAGCTAAAATAAAAAAATGTAGGTCTGTCCACCACTTGTCCCAGCGTACCTTGATCTTATTGACGTGGATTGTAGATTAATAGGCTGTTTAAATAACCGTCGTTAACACACCAAAGCCAGTCCTCACATCTCGGATGAATCAACCCCACTATTCTGTTCTGTCAAAACTTTTAAAAACATGAAACAACTATGTTGATTGTCGGAGACGTTACAAGACGTCTGGATATCGTTGTTCATTCAGAACGAGCGAAGTAATTTGATTTTTATTATTAGATAGCTTTACGTCCCGGCTTGCCAAAAATGTATCTGTTGCTTGAACAGAGAACCACTGACTTTCCAGAACCCCGCGGCTGGCGGGTATAGACTGATGAAATGCCAGATGGTTTGTCATCATCCACACCAACGCGCCATCGGTCATGTCTACCCGTCTCTTAAAACATCAGTCTGCGTTTTTAGCATAATACCTGATTGTATCGTTAAATTAATTTGACAAAGAGGACTCACTTTGACATTTGTGTCAAGGAGTTTAGGGAAACTGTCTTTTACTCGCCCCTTTATGTGGAGCCGGTCTTGTTGCAAGAGTTTAGCCACGGGGATGATAAAAAATGTAAAGCTTTGTGCTTCTCTGACGTGCGTTTTCCAGGTTGCCTGCCGCGCGGGTGATGTAAAGTGACTGGCCACGTCTCTTGCTGTAAAGTGGGAACAAAAGCAGCCCCACACCTTTATAACACGACTGGGTCTTTTCTTCTGGGAATAATTTTGATTTGACAGCTATTGTCCGCAGAATCAGTCACAGGAGAGCATATTGTGGGGAAATACACAACAATGTTTGTTCTATGTCATCAATGATACAGCGGGCAACGGGAATATTGCAATTTACTGTCACATACAAACAGGGCCGTGTATTTTGCTTGATGCTTTCCTGTCTTTTCCATGCCTCTGTGATATTCTGCATTGTGCTTTATTATTTACAGCGCGCTCTGACACCGCGAGGGGAAATGCTAGGAGGGACGTTGTGATGCTGAGAGTTTTTCATCGTCAAAGGCAGAGGGGTACGCAATTTATAGATGAGATCTGCGTTTTTGTATCCTTTCATAGTTTCACCTTAAATCAGAAAGTGTCACCGATTTTATCGAAAACTATATGTAGGCCTACTTTATAAGGCAACCAATTTTATGCTGTATTTAGGCTGATTAACCGCGCATTCTGCCAGTTAAAATAACCGCTCTGTCCACCAAGCGCAAGCATCTGAAAGCAATAGGCCTACCGCACATCGCGCGGCAGCACGACACAAGATGAATGAATTTGGTTACACTGCGCCTACCTTGGTAAATAATAATTCTCAGAATGCTGAAAACAAGCCAGCTCATACACTCACGGTACCGCAGCACAATCTCCTGAACAACCAACGTCCCCACATCAGTTGAGCCACAGGTGAAGCCAAGCTGCATTTATCTCCCTCGAAATCAACCGCTGTCTACAGATCGCTCCCGCAGAAGTTCTGCATAAACCGAGGACTTGCGTCTGCGTCACTCAGCTTCTCTAATATTAACAGTCCCCTTTCTGTTCAAAAAATAACTGACAAAACATAACATATAACAATGGGCATCAGTTTGTTTTGAAAAGTGCTGGGGACAACGACAGGTTCGACGTGTTCGGCTTTCAAAAAGTGGTGGGGACGAAATGGGCCCCGACAAAAAGTGGTGGGGACACGTCCCCAACGTCCCCAGCGTAAATGACGCCTATGCATGTAATTAACTCCATAACACAACTCACCACAAACACAATATGCAATCATTAAAAAATAAATCATTCCTACAAAATTGTAATATTCCATGATATCTCTGTATTCTGAAACACACACACACACGGACAAAATATTCTTAAATCCGCCATTAAATTATATATAGGCTATGTGATCTTCCATTACTATATATATATATATATATATATATATATATATATATATATATATATATATATATATATATATATATATATATTAGATAGCCTATATTATTGACTGTGATGTCACAGCCTGCTGGGTTTTGCAATGTACTTGCTTTGCAACAAAGACCACCACGTGACTCTTCCATACTGCATAACAGTGAATACATACCGAGAAAAGAATGAGGCTTACAATATTTGTTGTTGACACCCAGTTCATATACAGTGCTCTCATCAACACATCTAAAACAACAATGACGAAATACGGCATGTAAAAACAAATGAAATCACTCGTCTTCATACGAGAAACTCGCAAGCCGTAAGTTTGTAACAATGTCTCAATGGAAATCGGCCTAACTATTGACAGAATATTGTTTTGGGCGATTTTTTGTTTTCCTTTATCCTCCACTACCACGCTTATGATGAACATTCACCTTGTCATGTGGTATCTGAAAAGCATGCTGATATATTTGGTGGTAACAAGGTTGAATGCATCTGGTTTCTCAAACGATCTACAAATAAAGCATTTATGCGCTCTGAATCACAGTAATTTTGTGCTGTTTCTCTCAGAGATTCAAACAGTTTCTTTGTGTAGGTGAAAGTAATAAATGTAATGGAAAATGGCATCACCGGGAATGAACAACTGACCCTCATCTGAGTGAGGCAACTTCCCATAATATGACGTCTTTTCACATCTGAGACTGCTGGTTTTAATTAGCACAATTAGGTAGCTTTTAAATTCACTTGTTAAAATAGTTTTAAGCAAACCCCAATGCTACAAGGAGTTATGTCCTATTGTGTACACATCGTTTGATAGCACTGTGTGTTAACAGGATCCTGGTCTTCCTCTATTCAGTACTGACAGCACCTATTTGCACAAACAAATAAAATGAACATTTTAAATGTAGTTGTATTTTAATTGGTACCCGCTTATACGATGTATTAAAACAATGCCTATAATAAAATTAGACAGCGATTTAAGTATGAAAAAATCATAGCAAACATGCGAGAGTTAGAGTTAGATTTTGCAGCCAGACGACCCATGCATCAATTTTCTTTGAGGTTCCTTTTAATCACCAGCTCAGAAAAACCCGCTCTGTTTAAATCCGTTGAAATCCAACAGAACCGTGGTGGCATGTATGACGGTTTTTTAAGCGTGCTCGTTAAATTCGCAGTTTTGAAACAATATCAAAATCAACGTTTATTCAGCAGATACGCAACTGGATGGTGCACGTTTATATTTCAATTCATGACACATTTCAGCATGCTTCTGAAAATTAACTTATGAAGTCATGAAAGTTTAAAAGTGACATATTTTTAAATGTACGTTTAACGTTGATCAGAGCATGGAATTAACGATTATGATTATATAGTTCATGGGTCATGTGAAAGATGTGTATCTAATTCACTGATACATGATTTTAAGTGCGTTTTTGTAATTTTGAAATTGTCTGCGAAAAGATATCTTGAAAATTAGATTTTTTCCCTTGTTGCTTACATAGACTACAATTTTGAATTTTTTTCTATTAACAGTAAAAAAAATCTAAACTAGATAGTGTTATTACACAAACATCTGAAACGTTTAGATGTAGCCTATATTATAATCAACCTTTTAGAATAAAATGTAATCGCAGATCACACGTAAAGAGTGTGACTTTACAATGTAGGACACTGAGGTATTAATCAGAAATAATAAAAACACAAAACATAGTATATAATATATACATATATTTTAAATATATTATATATATAAATAAATATATATTTTAAATTATGCTTTTATATTTCTAATATTTCTAATATTTCATATGCTGTACATGCCGCCGTATTTTGTTGTAGTTTTGTTATGTTTATTCGTTTGCTGTTAAAATGCAATTATTCATGTGCTGACCACATCTGAAGGCGTTTCATTATTTATCATTTTATGGTGTTTTGGAGAGGATAGTGGAAGACACATTTAAACAAGTGCAAACCTCCTGCAAATATCTTGTGAAACATTATAAGGTACTGCTAAACTCTGTGCTGTCAGATGCATGACAAAACAGACAGAAGTTAGCAGAAGTGGGTCGTTACAAAAATGAGGATGAGGTGCCCATACACACCACCTCACTTCATATTCATATTGCACCACAAAAGAATATATATATTAAAATGTAAAAATATACAATATAAGAGAACGTTCACATCCTGGACATCTTACGACAGATCGCCTCGTTCACAGCCTCTGAATTGATTTAACCAATACTACAAAACTCAAATGAGACGCAAAGCAGCCATTGAGGAACATCAATATTATATTGTGAAGTGATTTTCTGGTTCTGGAAATTCCCTGAACTGTTTGCATGATTACAGTACCTTACAGTACTGTAAATTACATTAAACCTTTACATTCACACAGGCACTACAACTGTCTAGGCATATGGCCCACTCTGTTCTTACTCAGTACCATGTGATCAGAGCCCCCCATGAATGTGATGCTAAATTGCTAAATCACAACCATCCAAAGAAAGAGAGAGATATCTAAAATCAAATTTAATCATTTCATACACCAAATTGAATGGTGTATTGCGTATGAGAAGAAAAAATAACAGTACTCATTCTCTTACTCTCGTGTTCAGATTCCCATTCATCCTACGTATACACCACTGTAACCGTTCTGTTCCAAAAACTTTTCAAAGCTCATATAAGGAGAACTTATGGATAATAACTTAATGGTGGTAATCCACATGGGAAAACTGTGATGAAATTAAATATCCAGAGGAAAAAACAATATTGCAAACCTTCAGAAATGCATAGAATACAGGTATATCACAATGCAGAGATGGGGAAATAATCACTTTCGGCTTTGATGAGAGATGAGGAAGAGACAAAGTAGATGAAGAGACAAAAAAGGTGTGTGTGTGGGGGGTAAACAGCGATAAGAAGAGGGTGATGGTGAGGGGTGGGTGCAGAAGAAGGAAAGAGCAGTGATGAGATAAGGCAAATGGGGGAGGAAAGTGAGAGGAAGAGGAGGAAGGAGAGTAAAGGCGTTACCAAAGAGTGTGTTGCTGTTTCGGGCTTTCCTCATCAGGTACATGGCCCAGGACAAGGGGCTGGAGGTGGCGAAGTGGCCAGCATTCATGCCTGCATTTATCGGGACCTGAAAAGGGAACTGGTTGGGTGGGGGCGCATCTGCGTGTCTCTGAAGATTCAGTCCTCAAAGGCAGAGCCCCTGTCTTATTCCTCTCCCTTTATACCCAATGCTCACCCCCTTTATTATTAGCTAGTGCCAGAAAATTGAAGGGAAAAAAAGACATGCACTCATGCCTAATATATTCTTTGCAGTAACCATGGCCACAGGAGACAGAGCGTCACTTTGCCTGGGGCGCTCTTAACCTGCTAATTTCATTTAGCTACTCAAACGATTTTTCTCTTAAAAAAATTCTAACACGGGAGTGAAAATGGAACCAAGCGAGTGGAATTTGACTTGAATTTCGCTTGAGAGAGCAGGAGATGGCTGGGACATGCAGCAGAAGTGATTGTTGCTTGGGGTGAATGTTCTTTTCCCTCAGCCTACGCCATCCTGGAGACCTGAGTGGACACCCAGTGGCAAGCCAGCCAGAGGCACGCTCACTGTCAGTCAAGCCAGGAGGATGGCAGGGGGTTAAATGAGGTATATCTATTTACCAAATATCTAAACCATGCCTAGAATTCTAAGTTTACAATTTACAGTTTAGTTATTGTATGGCCCTGGATTTATACTCCTGTCCTACTGAGACATTAAACCTCAGCTCATTGTTCTAGCTCCTGACTGGCAGTGGTTGCATTTGTTTTCCTGGATTTGAATGTCATGAAAGGTGTAGAATGAGGGCGACGGCTCTGGTTGCACTCAGGCTGCCTTGAGGCCGACCGAGTGTTCACCAGCTGCAGCATGTCAGTGGAGTCTTGCAGGGCTTGAACGAAGGTCCCTGCCTGGAGCCCCGGGGAAGCAGTACAGAGCGGAGGCCAAGGGCAGGTGACGGTTAGGATGGAAGGCTCACAGGAACTCACATTGGTCAGGCAGTGGTAAACCACAGCTGGACATGACAGTCAAAGGCTGGAATCGTGAGACTAGGCTGTTGATATCTCTCCTTTGTATGCTTTGACAGTATGTTACCAAAATGTAATTCATGCCTCCCGTCTGAAGTGGCACAGATTTGGCCCATTCTGGAAGAGTTTGAAACCCGTGGTCACTGTTGAAAACATTACCCCTGTTGCCCCGGACATGTCTGTTTATTTGGTTTCTCTCGGGACCAATCCCCTGAGGCCAGTGTGTCCCCTGTGCTGTCAGTGTGGGACTGCGGATCAATATACCCCTAGCTCTTCTAAAGGAACTAATCTCACCATGCTAAATGTGTCCAATGATGGAAAGTATGAGAAAAGAAAAGAAATAAATCAGCAGGTGTTTTGACTTGTTTTTCCCTCTGAGACATCCCTCATTTCAAAAGTGAAATGTTTTAAATAAGTTTTAATCAACATGTTTCTGTCGCAGTTTGTAGTTGTGCGCTTTGATATGGCTAGAAATTTGCTCATAAAACACCAAGAGTATCATCTACTTCAATCAGATGGTACTAAAAATATACTTCATGTGTTCTTTATCAAGATGTTCTTGCTGACATTAATATTAATGTTTGATCCCTGTTTCTCTCTTCCAGCCTCCCCCTCTCTCTCTCGCTCTCCCAGTCTCTGAGTGAAAAGCTCCTTTCACACTTCAGTGCTGTTTGTTAAGAGAGGAGGAAGAAAATAACTCAGCTTTAGTTCTCTTCAATAATTCATGGAACTGTACTGTGTGGATACCGTCAACTGCTACTTAAAAGTAATTAATTGATTTTCTGACATATCGGTTAGCAATGCAGGGATTTGATGCTACAAGGCACCACACGTCCCCCCCCTTGTCCTTGCATACACCCAATCGCAGACACGCATGGTTGCTGCTGTGGTCTGCTGAGGCGTGGGGGGTGACATGCACCCCCAGTCCAGCTGTATTGATACTGCTGGCAGTGGAGCGGTGTCCGTCCTGGTCACGCTGATGTTGGTGGTCCCTGCAGGCCTCTTTTCCCAGTGAACTTTCCAGCCCTGGCTACGTCCAGTTATGCGCCTCACGGGCGGAACACTCCTAAAGCAGCTCACACACACAAACACAGGGGGCCTTGAGGGACATGGGAGACAGTGGCCGTTTTAGAACAGGACCTCCTCATCGGTCTGCTGAGAGCGCTGGAGGCATACATCGTTAACAGCTGCAAAGGAGCACTCTGTGGGGTGGGACTCAGCCTGAAAGTGGCTCAAGATGAGGTTTGATAAGTTGTAGTTCTGTCATAGCTTGAAAGAGGGAGTGCCAGTGCCACTTATACCTGTCCACATGGAGTGGTTTGATGATGTAATAGTTTGAATGGATTAGATTATTATAAGAAAATGTTCAAAGAGCACCACTAATCTGGCCACCGTTTGCTTTTGGTTATCTGATTTTCTCTTTTGAGTCATTATGATGAGTACTCCTTCCCCAACATGAATGTGAGGTCTGTGTGCTTCCAACAGTCAGCAAGTCTGTTCAGTTTCTGAAAATGAGCCCATTCTGCCAAGATTCATTCATGAATTCAAGTCATCATCTGTATGATTTTGAACACAAGATTGTGCATGATGTTCATGATTGTGATGCTACTGCACCACATCATGACTTATTTATAGACATCTGAATTTTAGGTTCAATGAAATCAACATGGAACAAGCAACAGACCCAGGCAGACCAATTTTATAAATGCTTGCCATGTCCAAATGATATACTCTCATGAACTTTTTTGTGAGAACATCGCAGATGATCCTCTGTCCTTAGATAAAAATGTAAGTTCCTGTTAGCTCCACCAAGTCTGAGAAAAACAGTGAGGGTGACTGTACACTGGCTCTTAGAGACTCCCTAGAACAGCTGGTGGCTTTGACTCAGTGTAGCCATCCACTGACCATGTATTTCTTAGTGTGCTTATTCACTCTGGAAGGAGATGTGCGCAGCCTGCAGAGAATAGCATCTGGGGTCCATAGGTGGAGAGCTAAACTGTGCACCCTCCTGCCCTGGACTGTAAAAACACTGACGCGTCACAGCACACAGGACATCGTCTTTGTCTCCTCTGTCTAGCCTTGCTCTGTCCCTGTTCCTGTACTCTCCCTCTTCGTCTTACTCCTCTTTCTCCCATCACTCTTTATCCCATTCAGTCACTCAGTCGACTGTTGATGGTTTTTTCTCAGAGACAGTGATGAAAAAATCAGTACAGGATGTCCTCCTTCTGAGGCCTGTCCAAGAGGGGAAGAATCTGTGAGAATAATTCAGGGATGCTTGGATTCAGGAAAACAATAAGCAACTAAGAATAACGATTGATTTGTAACACATTTACATAGTCTTCTAAATACCCAATAATTGTTTTGAATGCATTTATGTCATTTTATGTAGTATTTCTGAACCAGTTCAGCATGGCTACTGTACACAAGGTTGCTTAATGTTAAGATGGTCCCAGTCACAAAATGTAGGTTGGTCAAGACAGCAATCAATACATTGATCGCACTGTTCTCCCTATAGCAATTCATGAAATTCCCTTAAATGCACATGGTTTGGTTGTAAATTCCCCCTCTCCATTGTGAATCATTTTATTTCATGACACAAACAACACTGCAGGGATTTTGAATAGTGCTATGCACTGCGCCAAACTTTTTCTCCTGATTCCTAAGGGTCTTTGACGTTCCACCTGGCCCTGTTGTCCAGGGCAGAGACTGGGAGGGAGAGAGGGCACTGGGATCTGCCCCCAGGCCCTGTTTAGTGCAGTTTGAATGGCTGAATAGGGGTAATGGTGCAGAAACACTCATGCACGCGCACACACACACACACACACACACCCCTAAAAACTGCTTTTTTACTCTCAAATTTAAACACACAAAATAAAACAGAGATGCTTAATGTGTTAATAAATGCACCCACTTTGAGAATTTTAATCTATATGGATAATTACAATTTATATAACATTTCATAATTGACATGGATATTGCTAGTAATGCAGATATTGTCGATTAAAACGCTTACTGTCAACTTACAATTTCTTGAAACTCACAATCATTTGACTACTTCTGCATGTCATTACTAGGAAGAACTGTTGGATGCAAGTTACATAACGCAGGGATTTTTTCAGTGGTAACTGAAAAAACTCTTTGTAACAATATAAAACACAAATCACCTTTCATTATATCTGTGTTGTGTGAGGAAACCATCATTAGTTAGAAGTTAAAAGTTAGCCGATGTTACATTACGCCTCAGAAAGACCAAAAAAAGGATGACCACCAGTTTGATCAAGATAATGACGCATGGTCCAACATGTCAAGCAAATCAATGGTGTTGCAGAAATACAAAACTTTTGGAATATACCCTGTAAGGCAGCGTTTCCCAAACCTCTCCTGGAGGACCACTTGTCCTGCATGTTTTAGATCTCTCCCTGCTCCAACACAGCTGATTTAAATGATCAGTTTGGTATTAAGCAGCTTCAGGGGTTCATAACAAGTTGATCATTTGAATGATCAACTTCCTCAACCCTTACACTTATTTTTGGCATTCAGTTTTGTTGTAATTTGAACATTGAAGTCTACTTATCAAAGACAATGAAATGAAAGCTATTTCTAGCAAGTCAACATATCTCAGAGATGAGCCATCTGCAATGCAGACAAGCACTAGATGATTTATTGACAGCTCATTTGTTGTTCAGCCATTCAATCACTCATATAATGGCCAGATAGACAGAGGACTCACTCACTTATGTGCAGGGAATGCTACTTACATATAGATCTGGATAGGTTATGTTATAGATCAGAGGCAGGCAATTAGATTAAGATACACAAATAATAAGATTAGCAGATATACACTGCTCCTCTTCCTAAACTATGCTCATAAACAAGCAAACCAAGGGCATGCTCTTTTAAGGAATGACAAAACTACATGGCTACTCAAATACAAGCAGGGAGGAAAAGGTAGGACATTATTATGCAACAAAAGAAGGATTCCACAACAGATATACCTGAGATATGGGAGCAGCACCGGAGTGAGGGGGGGTGTACAGGCAGCACAGTGAGTATTGATCAGGAGTGAGGGAGAGAATACAGACAGTGCAGTCAGTATGAATCAGGAGTGAGAGAGAGTATACAGAAACTGCAGTGAGAATAAATTAGTTGCACCAGATGGTTGCACTGAAAAATGGGCACTGAAAAAATAAGTAGCCTTCCACTCCCCATTCACCCATCTCATCCTCTTCTTCACTGAGTCTCACTCAACAGTGGAGAGGCAAAAGAGCCACAAGCCTCTTTCCAGGATTCCTGTGGCGTCAGGCAATCCATTAGAAAGGCATTGTGAAATCAGCCTGCACACCACACCTTCAAATCAGCCATTCACAAGCTGCCAGTGAAACTCTCATATCGCTTGATGATGTGAATCTAAAGTGTTTAAATCTAGTCATAAGCTTCTGGTAAAACATACATGTTACTTTATGTATGAATGCAAGAATTTGGACCCTTAGGCAGTTTCCACTCAATGCAAGAGCTGTGGTCAGTTCTGCTTGACACATTTTGAGTTATAGCTTGTAGACACACGCTCACAGCAAAGGTCAGGGCCGTGACATCACTGTCTCAGAGCTCACTGACCAGATGCAAACTCACAGCAAAACCTGCACCTGTTCACCAGATCAGAGTTCAAATCAGAGCTGATCCTATAAGCTAAAGCTCCCCAGTTGTTTGCATTACTGTGCGCAATGTTGTGGGAATACTATGACATTTGCTACATTGTCATTATGAGGATGATACATGTAAATGGAACGACTTTTTTTTTAAACATTTCCTTATTGCAGTTTTGGAATGAAGCAAAAATGCTGTCAAGAGGGTACAACAGCATATCATTCAACTTATTCCCCCCCTTATTCCCCCTGCCCTCCCCCCTCCCTTTTCCCATAGCATCTTTCAATATAAAAAAAGGGGGAGACTTAAAATGATCTTCAGTACATACATCATCTAGCAACGAATGGAGACACAGAGGCGGTAGACCCATGAGGATGGTTTTCTATATAGGGATGACGTTATTCTGATCAAAGTTATTGTGTTAAGATTTGTATTTAAGCTTGCGCTTGCTACTATATGTTAGTTTTTCCAGTGCAGTGGGTAGTGGAATAGAGCAAAACAAAAACAGAAATTCAGGAAGAATATTCATTTTAATATTTATATGGCCTATCAAGGAAATTGGCAGAGAGATCCACCTATTTAGAGACTCGGTCACTTTCTCTGTAACTGGATTGTAATTGGCTGGGACTAACATGTTAGACTGTGGAGTAATGACAATGCCAAGGTATTTAAATCCTTTGACTGCATTCACAAAGGGATGCAGGATTACAGGATGTAGCCCTTCTTGAGTATTAAGAAAAATAATAGATGATTTGGATTTATTTACTCTATACCCTGTGAATTTTCCAAATCTCTGAATTAATTTAGTCAGGGCTGGAACAGAATTACTAAGGTTGGTCAGAAAGTGAAGAGTATCATCTGTGTAAAGTGCTATTTGGTGTTCCAGTTCTGTTGTTTGGATTCCTTTGATGATGGGGTGGCATCTAATAGCCATAGCAAAGGGTTCTAACGCTAAAACAAACAGCATCAGCGACAGAGGGCAGCCTTGTCGTGTACCTTGATGTAGATTTAAAGATTTAGAAATTATATTATTTGTCAAGACTTCTGCCATTGGACTAGAGTATAAAGTTTTAACCCATCGTTGAAAATTATCACCAAAACCAAGGCGAGATAGTACTCATAAGACCAAACAAACAAATAAGACCATTCTACCCTGTCAAATGCTTTTTCAGCATCGAGTGATAGGATACAGGTCTTTGGCCTCTTCTTTTTCATGAATTATATTTAACACCCTTCTAATGTTGTGGAATGCTTGCCGATTTTTTATAAATTCATTCTGATCTATTCCTATCACAGTTGGGAGACATTTTTCTAACCTTAAAGCTAGAATTTTAGAGATTAACTTAGCGTTTGTGTTTAACAAAGAAATTGGTCTGTAAGATTCACATTTGGAGGGGGGCTTATCTGGTTTTAAGATCAAAGTGATTAATGCACTTCTTAATGTAGGCAGTAAACACCCATATTGAAAGGACTCCTCATACATCTCTTTCAAGGGGATTACCAATTTCTTCTTAAATTATTTATAAATATCAATCTGGGCCAGCAGCCTTTCCACCCTTCAAGTATGTTATGGCATTTATGATTTCACTTTCTTCAAGGGTTGATTCTAGAAGAGATTTGTCTATTTCTGTCAGTGAAGGGAACTGCAGTTCATTTAAGAAAAGGGACTGATTTTCTAAAAATTCAGAAGATTCAGATTTATACAGAGACCAGAAGAATGTTGCCAATGTGTTATTTACTCCTAGAGGGTCTGCCGTTACATTCCCATTTGGGGTCTGGATGCTGTTAATGGCTCTTTCTGCTTCCATCTTTTTTATTTGCCAGGCTAACAATTTTCCTGAGTTTTCCCCATGTTCATAAAATGATTGCTTTAACCTTATTAAGCTGTTTTCAGCCTTGGCAGCAGATAGACCATTGTATTTAGCCCTACATGTTAGAAGTTCTTGGTGGGTAGCGTTTGATTTATCTAAATAAGCCTCTCTAACTGTTTAAATTTCTTTTCCAATTATCTGCCCTCTAATGTAGGCTTTGAATGCCTCCCATCTTGTTGAGGCAGAAGTCTCATCTTTGTTGTGAAATAAAGGTCTATGTGTGAACCGACATGTTCTACAAAACTAGGATCATGACGCCATTTGGGGTGTAAACGCCATGTTCGCGGCTCTTTTGTCATGTCTCATTATTTGTAAATGACAGACACTGGACCGTGGTCTGAAATAATGATGGGGTCATACATACATGGAGAACTCGCTACCTGCTCGCTCGCTCCCCGAACGCCATCAGACACAGACGCCGATCGACTAAGACCCATCCAGAACCCAAACTCGGAGTGTTTGCGGCTTCCAAAAAGAAAACTACAACTAAAAAGAAAATTACAATGCGAACTACAACACTTATCCAAGGAAGGAAATTATAGACGTAAGTAATCTCTGAGATAATGGCTTCTACCTACACTTCTACCAATTCTTCTGTCTCGCCTATTCTCAGCTCTCCTGCCTCTCGCTGTCTCCCCTGCATGGTGTGTAATATGTATGGTTACTCCTTCTCCGCCGGTAGCGCTAATTTCACCTGTGCAAAATGTGAGTTAAATGCTAGGTTGACGGAGAAGATTGCAGAATTAGAAGCACGCATCCGCAATTTATACTTGTTCACGTTTCAAACAGGTTCTCCCCCCTCAGTAACACACCGACTGAGAAACTTGTTAAAAGAGCCCTGATAATTGGTGATTCGATTTTGAGAAACGTAAACGTAGAGACACCAGCGACCATAGTTAATTGCATTCCCGGGGCCAGAGCATCCGACATCGAAGCAAATCTGAAAGTGCTGGCTAAAGGTAAAGGTAACAGTAAATTTTCGAAAATTATTATTCATGTCGGCGCTAACGATGTCCGTATGAGACAATCAGAAATAACAAAGCAAACAATTAAATTGGTGTGTAAACTCGCAAAACATATGTCGGACTCAGTAACTTTCTCCGGTCCCATCCCTATGCGGCGCGGTGACGAGATCTACAGCAGATTATCGTCACTAAATCGCTGGCTGTCTGAGTGGTGTCCCTCCAATAACTTAGGCCTCATAGACAATTGGCACACGTTTTGGGGGAGACCTGGTCTTTTTAAAAGAGATGGCATCCACCCCTCGAGGGAGGGCGCAGATCTTATCTCTAAAAATTTGGCTTATAGTCTAAATATCACAAAACCTTGACTCATCAGGGCAAAGGCCAGGCAGCAGACCTTCTGTCTTAAACAGACCTCTGCTTCTTCCCTTGAACCACCACTTAAATTTAGTTCTATAGAGGCAGTGTCTGTCCCCCGATCTTCGGTCCCATGCTGTTTAAAGAAATCTATTCGGGGCATTTGCCCTGACAACTTGATAAAAATTAAATCTGATGAACCTGAAACTAATACCTGCAAACAAATGTCCTTAGGGTTAAGGTCTTTAACATCCAAAGCAATGCTAATAAATGAACTAATTAGTGACCATAAATTCGACATCCTATGTCTGACTGAAACTTGGCTTAAACCGAATGAATTTATTGCTTTAAATGAATCAACGCCTCCCAGTTACAGTAACTACCAGGTCCCTCGCTCAACTGGTAGGTGGTGGTGTTGCCGCTGTATATAACTCTAATCTTTGTGCCACTTTTAAATCTGGCCATAACTTTAATTCATTTGAATTGCTAGTACTTAGCTTTGCACATCCTGACAAGACTGTATCCCAGGTGTTTACCCTCGTAATTGTTTACAGGCCACCTGGCCCTTATACTGTTTTTTTATCTGAATTTGCAGACTTTCTGTCCAGCCTGGATGTCAACACAGAAAAGGTTGAGGTAGTAGGCGATTTCAACATTCATATGGACAATGAACATGATCCCTTCAGAACAGCATTTTTGTCCATTATTGACTCCATTGGATTCTCTCAGTTTGTGGATAAACCCACACATTGCTGCAACCATACGCTGGATCTGGCCCTCACTTATGGCACTGAAATTAACAATGTAGTAATTATGCCACACAATCCCGTACTGTCGGACCATTACTTGGTGACTTTCAACCTTCCTTTTGCTTGTTACTTTAACTCAGAGCCTATATTTTCCCTCAGACGCACCATCTCTTCTGCTACTAAGCCTTTATTGATGAGCTCCCTGCATCATACAGTCTGAACAACAAAGAATATTTAAACTTATACTTGAACCCTAGTTCGGCTAAAATAAATAAATTCACCGAAAATATTGAGTCCACACTACATAATACCCTAGATGCCGTTGCACCCCTTAAAAAGAGGAAAGTCCCAGACAAAAAACTAGCACCATGGCATAATGACCAGACCCGTGCTATCAAAAAAACTGCGTGGAAACTTGAAAGGAAAAGGCGATCCACCAAATTACAGGTCTTTCTCCTGGCCTGGAAATAGACCACAAGCATGCGCTCACTAAGCTACAAGCATGCGCTCACAACTGCCAGATCTGTGTATTTTTCTACCCTAATAGAGAAAAACAAGGACAATCCCAGGTATTTGTTCATCTCCATCTCCAGACTAGTTAAGAGCCCTGCATCAGCCAATCCCTGCATTCCAGCAATTCATAGTAGCGACGACTACATGAATTTTTTTGATAGCAAAATCATAAAGATACATGACACAATTAAAAAAAAAATCTCCTCTAATTCTGCTTCCAGCCTGGCCTGTCCAAACTCAGATAACGTAGAGATGTCCAATAGGCCAGCCACATGCCTAGACTCTTTCACACCCATTGGATTTAGCGACTTCTCCTCCCTAATTAATTCATCTAAAATGCTACCTGCCTACCTAGATCCTATTCCAACAAGATTCTTAAAACAGCTGCTACCTGAAGTTGGCACTCCGTTATTAAATCTTATAAATGCCTCCCTTACCTCCGGACATGTACCTCAGTCCTTCAAGTTAGCAGTCATCAAGCCTATTTTGAAGAAGCCCACTCTAGATCCGAATGACCTGTTGAACTACAGGCCCATCTCAAATCTCCCATTCCTTTTGAAAATCTTAGAAAAAGTTGTAACAAAGCAACTTTGCTCCTTTTTACAGTCCAATAATATTCTGGAAGTCTTTCAGCCTGGATTTGGACCGCATCACAGCACGGAAACCGCTCTCCTAAAAGTAATTAATGACCTACTTCTCTCCTCTGACAATGGCTGTATCTCCCTACTTGTGCTCCTAGACCTAAGTGCAGCCTTCGATACCATCGATCATCTTATTCTATTAGACCAACTTGAGAACCTTATTGGCATAAGTGGAAAGGCTCTATCCTGGTTCAGGTCTTATCTCTCAGACTGACATCACTTAGTCTTCGTTAACAACAAGTCCTCCAAACTCTCCAGAGTAAGACATGGACTACCACAAGGATCCGTGCTTGGACCTTTGCTCTTTTCGTTATACATGGTCCCTCTTGGAAATATCATTCGTAAACATGGCATTAATTTCCACTGCCATGCAGATGATACCCAGTTATACATATCGGCCAAACCTGATGTCTCCCTGGAAATATCAATCATGGAGGCCTGCCTCAAAGACATAAAGACATGGATGGCCCATATTTCCTCCTCCTAAATTCGGACAAAACAGAAATATTGGTTATCGGCCCATATCAGGAGTAAACTCACCAATATTACATTAAAAATCTTGATAGTGTCTCACTGGCCTCAAGTGCAGCCATCAAAGACCTTGGTGTCATGATTGATCCTGAGCTCTCTTTTGACACACATATAAAAAACACCTCCAGGACTGCTTTCATTTGAGGAATATTGCCAAAGTTAGGAAAATTCTATCAATACACAATGCTGAAAAGCTAATCCACGCTTTTGTTACATCCAGATTGGACTACTGTAATGCCCTCTTGTCAGGATATGCAAATGTCTCACTAAAACCCCTTCAACTGGTACAAAATGCAGCTGCTCGAATCTTAGCTAGTACTAAACGCTTTGAGCACATTACCCCAGTTCTAGCTTCTCTCCATTGGCTACCCATTAAATACTGGATCGATTTTAAAATACTCTTACTCACATGTAAAACTTTAAATGGGCTTGCCCCTCCCTATCTTAAGGACCTTTTTCACCCATACCTTCCACAAAGAGCCCTTCGTTCCCCAAAATGCCGGGCTTCTCATTGTTCCAAGAGTGGGTAAAAGCACTATAGGCGGTTGAGCCTTTTCGTACCGAGCCCCTCTTTTGTGGAACAATCTACCCACCAAAGTTCAGGGAGCAGACTCTCTCTCCGCCTTTAAGTCTAGGCTAAAAACTTATCTTTATTTTAAATCCTTTAGTTGAGGGACACGGCACTGTGCTGACATTGATCGTACAGTCTCTGTCGGACTAAGTGGTCATTGCTGTCACTACATCATGGCCTGGGTACTCTGTGTTTCAGATGATCCGGCTATGGTCTGGTGTTGACTGCCTTAGGGTCACCCTCATGATCGTGCTGGCCCCTTGCCTCTCGTCCCCTAGGTATGCTGTGTAGGGGATCAAGCGTACGATTAGTCTTCCTTACGTGGGGCACCAACTATGTAAGGAATAATTAAATTAAACACATGGAGGTGCCATACAGAATATGGTGTCTACCACAGTGGTTAAAATAAAATATCAGTCTCAGTTTTGTATATCAGTCTCATAAAATATACTAAACTATTAATTTGGAACTTCAATTAATAATTAAATTAATAATCATAATCAAAATTACCACATCAATAGTTAATCTTAATCAAATCACAATATTATCTATTTAGCTAACTAAACAAATAACACTGATAATTCAACTAAGAGGTGAAGGCATTTAGAATTCTAATCAGCAGAGGTTAGCGATATTCATTGCACGTGTAACATTACAACACACACAACCTTGGAAAAATAATGCATTTATTGAGGTATAAAATCAAAATAGTAAGGCACACGTGTCATATGTACAATGAGTGAACATGTATATGTATTTACACTTATGTGTAGATTTGGGTGAATGTGTTGTGCTAGTGTGTGAGCGTGTCATAGGGTGTGTGTTCCTTTGTTCTGAGTCGTGTGTGTGCTGTGCGTGCCCGTGTGCTGCGCGTGCTTGCTGAACACACGTGTTCAAAGAGAACGAAGGAACATGCGTGTGGCGGCGAGTTTGAGTTGGTTATGTGCATGTGTGAGCGAACATAACGTCTGTCTGGTACAGGATATGTTCGCACGATTGATAACGGCGGGGTTATTTTGTGCGGATTAAAGCAGGAACCGGGGTTAGCAAGAGGATACGCATGCAAAGACCCTATGTCTCTGTGTGGTATCTTAACTAACGCTGCGCGGTGAATAGTGTGTGTCACAAATCAGTTCGGAACAACGAAACGTGGCTAGTTACATTACTCGTAATGATGTGAAACACACAATGTACAACATTCATCGATGTAGCTAACAATTGGTTGTTTAGCTATGCAATGTCCAATGCCCAGAGTAAATAGCCTACTGTAGCTCATGAAATGAGGTCCAAATCTTGCGGTTCCGTGAGTGGTTTCGCTGGAGGTTCCGTCGTCTGGGAGCCAGGGCTGGTTTGGTTCGGTCTGGATGAGTGTTTCCTTCGGGAGACACGCTGGGGTGGATCCGGTCGCACCTTTGTCTCTGGCTGGTAGCGAGTTTGTGCTGCTCTTCTTACGGGCGCTGAAACTCGGCTCTTGCTTTATTGATCTCCGCTAGCAATGCGTCGCTAGCTTGGAGAATCTACGCCAGGACAGGGCCTTCGGCTCGGCTGCCCGTGTCCCGTCCGCGTGATGCTGCCTCCGGGAACGAGAGAGAGGTACGTCCGTCTTGTTCGGACGTCTGGCGCAAGAGAGGTGAGTAGTACGTCCGGCTTCTTCGGACGTACGAGGCGAGAAAAAAGAGATAAGTAAAGGAATGCACCCAGTTTTTAGTGGCATTGCTGCAGGGGGCATTTCCTGTTTACTGTAGTGGTCCTTGGTCGGGTGAGAGGTCGTAAAACTGCAACATCACTTCCCGTGAGATCGCGTTTCACGTTACAAGCGATTTATGCGTTATTGTCCGTAAAAGTTGAACAAATAAAATGAACCAATCTATCTGTGGACGGCACTATACCTACAGCTGCCATAGTGTTTATCTGCCGGGACTTTTTCCTTATTACACACATGCATCCCTCTTCCCTCCTCTGTTTCCCCCCCTTTGCCTTTATGCCTTTATGTTTCCACTCCCGCACTTAACATCCACTAATCACTGTTTTCTATTTGTTTCCTATCCCTGCTCTGGGCTCCTGCCTGGAGCTGTAGCCCAAGCAAGTCACATCCCAACTTCCAGTCCTGCTACCTCGCTGCCCTGCCCATCAAGCCAACTGCATGCCAAGAACTGGACATTCTAGGATAGATTTTATAATCACTTTGTTGTTAATTACTCCTGTATATCAATTCAAATGTCTTAAAGTACATTGTACAACTTCTTTCTCAGTCTTTCTCTAATTCTGTCTGCCCAGTGCCAGCCAGAAGCAGATGGGCTCCCCCTCTGAGCTGGGTTCTGCTCAATATCACTTCCTGTTAGTTAGGGAGTTTTTCCTTGCCACTGTTGCCTCAGGCTTGCTCACAGGGGGTCTCAGGCCTGGGAACAATGTAAAGCTGCTCTGTGACAACTTGTGTTGTAAAAAGCGCTATACAAATAAAATTGAATTGAATTGAATACAATCCATAACCATGGGAAATATATCATTAGAGGTTAAGAAAAAGTCAATTCTTGAATAGCCTTTCATTACTGAGGGGTATTCTGTTTTGGTTGGGTATAATCTCCTATTGCAGCCAGGATCCGCTTCAAGACCCTGGCTCTCACCTTTTCTGCTGCAAGAAAGACTGCCCCGACCTACCTCCAGGACCTCATCCTACCCTACGCACCCGTTCGTCAACTTCGCTCTGCTACATCCGGACGCCTCGCTCCACCCACCAACAGAACGAAAGGCCCACGCTCCTCACAACGACACTTTTCCATCATCGCCCCCCAATGGTGGAATGAACTCCCCACCCCCCTGAGAACAACTCCTTCAATCCAACCCTTCAGACGTGCGCTGAAGACACACCTCTTCAGACTCTACCTGGACTGATACCTCTGCCTCTTTGACCTTGTAACTTTGACGTTGAGAATCTGACTCCTGTCTTGTACTTGTTCCTCACTTACCTAGGTGGTATAGCGGTACTTTATTGTTCTTGTAATTGTATTTGATATGCAAGCCTAGGTCAGATTAGTTGGCTCGCGACACTGACCTTGCGCTCAGCTTCAGCACTATTTGCATTGTATGACCTGTTCACATCTTGCTCTTGTGCCTGTTGTTTGCCCACTATTTGCACTTTTGTATGTCGCTTTGGATAAAAGCGTCTGCCAAATGAATAAATGTAAATGTAAATGTATAATCTCCTCCAGGGGTCACACAAGTTAAGTTCTTTCATAAGGTAATGAAGTTTCTGCTTTGCATGTGGGAGGTGTCTATACCTGATGATCTATCAAGGTCAGGTGAAAGTGTACAATTAAAGTCCCCTCCAATCAATAATTTCCCCTGAAATGAGGCCAAAAGTAAGAACAAGTTTTCAAAAAAGCCAGGGCATTTCAAAATCATGACTCTTCTGGAGCTGGGGGAACATAATGCTGAAAAAACTTGACCGTGCCAGTGCCTCCATATGGATGATGTATCATTACATGACATGTGGCTTTCTTGTAAAAAATCACAGTTCATTTAAGTTGTTTAATTCTCGTCAAGACCTGTTTAATTTTTGTCAGTTTCCCCAATCCTCTCACATTCTGTGATGTTATCTTTATGTTTAAATCCCCATCCATAATAATGTTTTGCGTATGTAAATCCACCCTCCGGTCACCATCCCGTCTCATTATTACATTATAATTGGTATTTGCCAGACACTCTTATCCAGAGCGACTTACATTGCTTACATTTTTTTAAACAATGTTATCCATTTATACAGCTGGATATTTACTGATGCAATTCTGGATTATGTACCTTGCCCAAGGGTACAGCAGCAGAGCCCCAGCGGGGAGTTGAACCAGCAATCTTTCGGTTACCAGTCCTGCTCCTTACCACTATGCTGCACTGCTGCCCACAAAAAACCCTTTGTCAATGAACATTTTTTGTCAGTAATTTCATTCACAAGATTAACACAAAGGGACAGGTCAGTAGGTTACATTACATTTCATTATTGACATTAAGCAGATGCTCTTATCCAGAGCAACTTACATCGATTACGTTATCCATTTATACAGCTGG
The DNA here is from genome assembly GCA_019176425.1 of Megalops atlanticus. NCBI lineage: Eukaryota > Metazoa > Chordata > Actinopteri > Elopiformes > Megalopidae > Megalops > Megalops atlanticus. The sequence goes on along the minus strand of CM032886.1, from coordinate 36,896,027 downwards.
ATACTCACTGAGGCAATTGTGGATGAAGTACTAGTGATGTGCAGTTCTTGAATGAACGAATCCTTTTGAACAAATCTTTGAGGTGAACTGAGTGTACCGAATCCCTAGTCTAAAAGATTTGTTCCTTACATGCGTGCTGATTAGCTGGCATAGCAGCTATAACTCTCCCTCCAGTGGATATTAGATATGTGGTCTGTCCACAGAGCAGCCTATCACAAAACTGTATCAGCAGTACGTTCATGACGACAACTAGCGAATGGCTGAAATGCTAAAACTCTCAAAGCACCTCCCACTGGCCATTTCGGCACAGCTGACGATGTGGGACAATGCCAAAGATCCGGTGGCTATGAAGACTCTAAACTCCCCCTACTGACTCGATGAACTGTTGACAAGTTCCTCAGTTCACCAGTTCCTTTGGACTCAAAGGACCCAGTGACTACGAAGATTCACTGACTATGCTGACAAGTTCCTCAGTTCACCAGTTCCTTCAGACTCAAAGGACCCGGTGACTACGGAGATTCACTGACTATGCTGACAAGTTCCTCAGTTCACCAGTTCCTTCGGACTCCAAAGATTCACTGACTATGAAGACCTGGTGACTACGTGTTGCCAGAATCGCTAGTTCTCAGTATAGCAGGCCTGGGCTACATCCGCCATTGACTGTGACGATGCAAAAGGAATCAGAGCGCTTCCATGACATTATTATAGGAATTAAAAATATTATTAAATATTATTTTGCTCATCTACCTGGAATATTATTTTATATTTATATTTTTAGCAGTAGCATATTTTAGGTGGGCACAATGTATCACAGCTGTTGTTTATCACAACTGCAATTTTACATTTTACAATTTTACAATTTATTTAATGTTGACATCACATTTCCTTTTAACGTGAATAAAGTCCTCATTAATAAATACTGACAAATCAACATAGTAGGCTACAAAACAAAACAGAAATGTGATGCATAAGGTTATGCATCACATTTGTAGTGTACTATGTCTACATTAACAACAAATAAAAATATGACATCACTGACTAGGCCTACAAGTATATTAAAATGTTTGGGCTCGGTTAGTTTTTTGCTTCAGATATAAGCGTAGCTCTTTTTTCCTGTGCTTTTTTTAGTTTTAGCAAATTAAATGTACTTAGGCTATTATACGCATTAAAATGTGGGGTTCTATTACCTTCTTAAAGACAAAGTATACTTTGCGGCTGCGTGATTGTTTGAATAGCATGGTGCAGTTTCACGTAATGAATATTACGATTTAATCATTATTATTAATTTCATTGACATTTGGTTTCACACGTGCTGTTTTTCCAGAGCAGGCTAATAATGGATATGATGTTTGGAACAATGTAGAGTAACTTTTAAAATGCAATAAAACTATTTACAGATTTGTGTATGCCGCCCGACCGGATATGGAAATTAACAAATCAGTGAGTCAAAGATTCAAGTCATTTTATTGAACTGAACAAAAGGAACCGAATCACTAAAATGAATTGTTTTGAACACCACTATTAAGTACCTTGCCCAAGGGTACAGCAGCAGTACCCCCATGGAGAATCCAACAAGCAACCTTTTGGTTACAAGTGCATCTCCTTAACCACTGTGCCACCTTGCCGTCTCCCAGTGAGTTTCCAAAAAGAAAAAGAAAAGTGCTGAAAGTGCTGAGTGATATAGCGTATAAAAAATGAGCCCGAGGAACAGAAGACCGTGCTGACTCCCCGAACTTGCCAGCACATATCCCTTCCTCCCCCAACTACAGACACAACATAGTTCCGCACTGATCCTACCATGAGGAGCAGTTCGCTATAGCGCATATGTACACACTCCCTTTGCTCCATACACTGGCAATAACGTTCAGAACATACTTATAAAATAGTCTGTCAACAGAACTAGTCCCAAACACGTTAAATTAATAGGTCTCGCGTATATCAGAATTTCTGTAGCCTAAGTCTGAATATTGTCTAAACAAAAATAGCAGTGTCTTTCCCTGAATCCCTAAAGTAGCTAACGTTATCAGCGAAATGGAGCTAGACAGATAGCTAGCTAGCTAGCTAGTCAGCCTGCCATAGTGACACAATAGTATAGCCCTAGCAGCCCGACCAGCCAGCCTCCAGAATTATACTGAGGTGACTAGGGTTAGCCAACGAAACACATAAATGTCCGGTGATATGATCTAGGCTAGCTAAATCAGACAAAAGAACAACGAATGATAATAATAATAAAAAAACTTTCATGACATTTTAGCACAGTCGGCTACCTTACTATAACCAGTGATTTAGCAATTCTGCCATTGTAGCTAGCCAGCTGTCACGTACGTTCAAATAGAACGCGATGTTTTTGAGACATTACGACCTTAACCCGACACAGAACCCAAAACATGCCTTGACATCGAAGCAACACCGACATTTGTAAGATCAAAATAAGACGTTTCAAATAGAACGCGATGTATTTAAGTTGTTCCGATCTTTCCCAGACGTCTTGGAGACGTATGTGTGCTATCTGGGGTATCAGTCTTTACCACTTATGGTACCAATAAAGGACGAGATGTCTGCCGGGTCATCGAAGATGTGGTTTTGACCTTCGTGGGTGACTCCAAGCTTGGCTGGATAGACCATTCCATACTGGATGTTCAAGGCTTTCAATTGCTCCTTCACCTCATAATATCTCCTCCTCTTGACATGCGTCTCTCTGGCAATGTCTTGAAAGAACTTCACCTCTTGTTCGCCATACAACACCTTCCCTTTAGCTCAGGCCGCCTTCATCACTCTGTCCTTATCTCTAGAATTAAGGAAGCGCATGATGAGTACCTTGGCCGAGTTACGATTTTGTCGGCCCTGAATACGGTAAGCCCTCTCAATGACGATCGGGTTAGGGAGAGACTCGGCACCCAGAGCCTCCAGTAGCTACTGTTCCAAGAAGGCTGCTGCATCAGGCCCTTCCGTGTAGTAGAGTAGTAGCGGGTAGCGTCATTTTTACATACCATTTTAAATTATGCGTGTGTTAAAATGTACCTGTCGGATGTGGCTGTATCAGGTGGATTTGCGTCTCGTCTGGATGTTTCTCTTCCTGTGTCAAAGCGGAGTGATGACGTGATTTCCACACCTTTGTAGTGTTTGTAGATTGAGATTCAGAATATCATTTCAATCAGCAACGTTCTCGCTGTTGGCTAATGATTTTATAAATTTTTAGGTAATTTTCTACCGCATTGGTGGCTTATCTATTCTGCGTTGTGCAGACAGCGCTGTGTGCTGTGGAGCTGGTTCACTCTACGTGCACGTAGTTTTACAATTTTTGTATCTCATTTTAACGTGGATGCTGAAATTCTTTTAACGTGGAGTTGTTGGGATATGGTGACTCTAATGTGGGCTGCTTGACGGGATCAGTAGAGTACCCGTTTTTACCTGATATATTTTATATTCTTTTAGCTTTGCTTGGGGAGATCTGGTCTGGCTGAATGGTGTGGCGGTGTCTGCCTTTTGTATTGCTGACCAATCGGGGTGATATGCTTGTTGTGGGATGCGGTGACGGCTAATAGCGTAGTACTGAACCTATCGCAAAGCTTCGTTTGTAGATATTTCTCAGTGTGATTCACTTGTCTTTGTGGTCGTCACTTTTTAGTGTGGAAATACTAACTTAAATTGCAATACTGTGGCAGAAACTGTAGAACATTTAGCATTATGTGCTAGTACAGGCTACCCCCCCTCCAAAGTCTGTACTCTTAATGTTTTAAATAAAACTTTTAAATTTAGTCTGTGTCTGTCATCTACGCACAGTCACTGAGGTGTTCTAACCCTAGTGCAGGCTATCTGCTTCCAGGGCCTTCACCTGTTAATTGAGGGTGGCGTAGGTCAGTCTCTATATAGAATGGCCAGGTTACACTCAGCACCTTCTTGAAGGTTGACAAGGCGTAGATTATTATGTTGGCTTCGGTTCTCCTGATCCTCTAGTTTGGAGTTGAGTGTCTCCACCTTCTGCTGGAAGGTTGCCACCGTGCCCTGTAGAGAGGAGACTTGGTCCTCCGTGTCGCCAATGCATTGTTCATCTTCTGAAAGTCTTGATATATCAGTAAGAACCTGTTTAACTGAGTAAGAGTGTAATCCTCCAATACTCCAATATTTTTTTGCATTACAAGTCCCATACTGCACTACAACAATGTGGTTGTTGACTGGAGGATAGCTGCTGCACCACTGATGTCATCTGAGCAACATGCAGATGCAGGTAAGAAGGAAACCCTGGAACCTCCTGGAGGAATGAATCTGAATTGTTCCACTGCTGTGGGCTCCCAGCCATTGTCAGCTCCACTGCTGCAAAGACTTTAAGTAAACCTGTCCTATCTTCTGTTCATTGGCTCTTAATTAAAAAGCAGAGTTCAAAATTCTGTTCCTAACCTACAAAGCACTAGCTGGACGAGCCCCATTATACCTGAGAGAGCTATTATTCTATATAATCCTGGTAAACCATTATTGTCATGGGCAGCTGGCTAATTTATCTTGCTAAAAATGTCAAAACCTAAAACAGGTAGCAGGTCTTTTGGCTACAGGGCCCCTAAATTATGGAATGACCTGCCTCACTGTGAGGGGGAAACAGGCTGGATTAGGGCCTGTGAACACACAGCTTTTACCTTGATATCCACAGTGACACATTGCCCTCTGTGCTGTTGATTGTTCACAAGCATGCATGTAACTAGAGCAAGGTTGCTACTTCTGTTTGCAAAGAGCAAACCTCACTCTCATTTCAGATGGCAGTGAAAGCTGTGCCAATGTGAAACTGCAGCACTAACGCCTGAGCTGTGTCTGCCAGCTGAAGAACAGAGAGGGGGGACTGACAACCATATTTAAATGCTGTGTAAAGGAGGGCCTAGCTGAAACCCTTTTCTTAAGCTTTTCTTATTGTAAATGACACGTGCCTCCCATACTGTGCACTGTCTTTACCCTTAACTATATTGCCATATTACCATAGTTGAGCTGATACTGAGGTGCCCACGTACAGCTTGCATGTGAAACGGTGTGACCTAAACCTGTGCTATCAGACGAGCAACATGGCAACCTAGGAGCCACACTCTCTGCATCTTTCACTGCCAAATGCCATCAAGATGCCATGTCAGGCTCAACAGTAAACAACTGAGAGGACCCGTTTATCTCTGGTCCAGCTAAGGACAATATTCCACAGATCTTTTGTGGAAGATGGACCAAGGACAGTATGTGAAAAGCTAGCTCTCTTGATTTCTCTTCCTGATGTTGATGACTGATAATGATGGGATTGCTTGTCTCTATTGCATATAGGTTAGAGTAATCCTCCAAACTACCAAAAAAGAAGTGGACACACCCAGCAAGGTTACCTGTGGTTATATCTAGGAAGCAAAAGCATCATTCTCCAATTTTCTTTCATCTTGTTAGTGTTGGGAGATGGAGACATCAGAGGCCATCAGTGTCGTCTTCAGTGTAGTTGAGTTAGTTATTTCCTAGTTATTTTGCTAAATGTAGGTTACTGGTGGAATACCAGGCCTAGTTATTATACCTCATAAGGTTTTGGTGGATTACTAGGCCTGGTTATGGTGCCTTGTTGGGTTATTGATGGATTAGCGGGAATATTTATTGTTCCTGCTGTGGGCTACTGGTGGATTAGTAGGCCCAGTTATTATGGCTGCTGTGGCCACTAATGGATTGCCCAGGCTTTCAGTGTGAGTGACAGAGTTAGCTTCTTTTGCTCATAAGCAAAAAGACACTGCTCAATAAAAAGTCATTAGTTACCCACAAAATCAATTAAGGATGCACTGAGCACGGTCTTGCATATGCATCAGGCTGAGAAAGCCCCTCTCAGGTGCTTTAATCACATGAAAACCCACTTGGTTTTTCTCACTTCCGCCCTACCCCCACCTCCCCCCAGCCCCTAGCTCAGATGAGGGGGCTTCCGAATAGCTCAGAAGACACTTCAAAAAAGCACACAGCAGTGACACAAAGTAGGCTGATAAATTAATTAATTAGGAGCTTTCTGAATGGAACAAACCCATCAAGGACCACAAAGGCTAGCATGGAGGATGCACTTAGCTTCCCAGCTTGTTAACCACACTGGCAAGGGACAGGGGTCTCCTCCTCCCAACAGGCCACAGTGGCAGGCGCCCGGTCCATTACATGGGGGTCTGGGACAGGCTGTGGGCCCACGAGCATGAGGCTGTGGTCTGGTGGAGCAGGGCCACCCCTGCGGCGCATTGTGGCGGTATTGACAGTTATATTGCTATTTCCTGTTGCGGTTTCTCTGGGCGAGACACTGTAGCAGTGGCACCCGGAGATGTGATGGGAGGTGGGAGGTGCATGCCATTCTACCCGCTTCAGAGTGCTGCCACGTCCCTGGGCATAACCATCAATGGGCCACTTGTACCGAAAAAAAAAGTAGAAAGGGGGGCGAAGGCAAAGCATGAGGCTTCACTGTGACTTCCCCATGATCCTGCCCTACTTTGGCATCAAACTTTCTTCTCTGTTCATCTGCGGAGACAGAAGTTCTCACTCCTTGGTCACACTTAACTGACAGTCTGTCATTGTATGTAATACTTGGCCAGCTGTGTCTGAGTGCTTTTTCCATAACATAATAATTATATTCATAACATATTAATAATTTTGCACTAATAACCACATGCAGGAGACCTAGCATCTTTAAAAGAACAATAGTGGTGCTATGGATCTGTGGTGAAACTATGGTGTTCCACTGAATGACAAGGGATAAATCCATGTCAAGATATGACTAGATAAGATAAGCTGAGGTAACACAGTAACCATGTTGAATCAAAGCGTGCCTCATTGTGGAGTAGGGTGGGGTGCGGGTGTACGCAGGAGTGGTTCGCCAGTTGAGCTGGCTTGTTCCTGGCCACCCTACTACACTGCTGCGCTGCTATGGAAATGTGTGGCAAGACTGGTATCTGATTCTGGCCACCTGCAACCAGACTACTCCCTCACTCACAGGCACATGGCATGCAGAGGAGAGCAAGAAAGACAGAGGAGAGAGAGGGAAGAGAGAAGAAAGAGAGAGAAAGGGAATGATGTGAAGGGGAGAGAAAAAGAGACAGGTGTCAGGTCTGGCCTGTCAGAGTGTCTGATATGAGATGTAAGAGCAGGCTACTCTGCCTCTCTCTCTCTCTCACTCTTACACTCACACTCCCACACAGACATACACCAGATAAAGGGGAAACCACTCCAGGTTGCTGATGCTGCTGAAGGTGTTCTGTGGATGAGGTAGGCAGTGGCCTGGGTTTGTCATATGGGGAAGTGCAGTGTGAACAGGATGAAGGAGGGGCTGTAGAGGACCCGTTGATTCTCATGCACTTCCTCTGCTTAACTTGAACCAGAACCAAAACAAGAACAAGGAAATGTTCCATAATAGGCCCATTACCATCTCTGCACTAGCACAGTCCTGTTAACACATTCAGCTTAACACAGACAGGAGACCAGGCCAAGTCAGCTGCTGTTCATCTTATTGTTCAGACAGCAATTTCCAAACTGGCAAGACATCATAGCCAGCTGCAATGCACAGGGCACAGCATATCGCCAAGATCAAAATTTCATCAATCCCTGTGATCAGAATTTTTTTATTGTCAGAGATTGCAACACCCGAGTCTGTGGACCAGATCTCTTTCAGACTGCCAGCAACTGCTGCAACCAGACTCACATGTGTGCATCACGATTAGTCACGAATGATCAACCAATCAAACTGTCACTGAAAAAATGCATGTTTTCTGTCTAGAAAAAACTCAGATGCATGAAGAGAATTGAGTGCCTCTGTTGGATAGCTGCACATAAATGACCTCAGAATAATGGGATCTTCCTCCAGCTCTCTCTCTGGTCTAGTCTGTTCATGCTTGTGGAAGTAATTTGATCAATAATATTACATAAACCACAGCTCCCTCCCTGATCATCTTGCCTGGAGAGATCAGTGGAATAGGTGAGGCTGAAGGGTCCCGGACCACAGCGCTGATCTCACCATCGAATCTGATCCCATGTTGTTTCATGGGAATGTGAACCTAAAGTGTTCAACATAAGCAGGCTGCTGGAAAGAGGTGGAGGAGGCTGAGGATTCATGGAGAGGATGAGAGGAAAGGCAGTGGAGAGAGGAGAAAGTAGCCAGCAAAGAGGGAGGGATGTGAAGAGGAAGCGAAAAGCAAGAAGGGGAGGAGAGATGGAAAGCAGGAGGAGAGAAAAGAAGAGGAGAGGCAGAAAAACAAGTGCTTTTCGGGGTTGACGCTTATAAGCTTCCCCAAGGAAGGAAAGGACAGGATGGACTGTAAAGGATATAGACCTATCAGTGTCTTAAACACAGACAATAAATTGTACGCTGCCATCCTAACAAAGAGGATGGACACTGTAATGCCTTTGTTAATAGATGAGGACCAGACTGGATTCATAAAAAACAGACAAACTCAAGACAATATAAGGAGAGCCCTACATATTATTGAACGGGTTAATAAGGAAAATGTTAGCTCTATTGTTCTCAGTTTAGATGCTGAAAAAGCTTTTGATTCGGTTGGGTGGGAATTTCTGTATTTAGTAATGAACAGATTTGGCTTTAGTGAAGATTTTATATGTTGTATTCAGGCACTTTACTCTTCTCCTACTGCAAGAATAAAGGTTAATGGTAGCCTTTCTAACCCCATAACGCGACGTGGCTGCAGGCAGGGCTGCCCTGCTAGCCCCAATCTTTTCAATTTATTCATCGAACCTCTGGCCCAAGCAATACGACAGGAGACAGAATTAAAGGGTATATCTATAGGAGGAGTGGAGTATAAAGCCTGTACGCAGATGATGTACTGGTCACAATCATGGACCCAGGTTCAGGCCTCCCTCTGCTAATGAAACTGCTGGAAACATATGGGGTGTATTCAAGGTATGTCCTTAACATGCACAAAACCCAGGTTATGATATTTAATTACACTCCCACACAAGAACTCACTGCAAAATATAATTTCAACTGGTATTCATCCCACATCAAGTACTTGGGAGTAAGTCTACCCAAAGACCTGTCACAGTTATTTGATATTAACTACAATCGCATTAGCAAAAAAATATGATAACCTCAGTGGGTGGGGCTTGCTCCCTCTCGACTTCGGCGGCAGAATCAGATCAGTTAAAATGAACATTCTTCCCAGATTATTATATCTTATCACTTCCAGTAGAAATCCCTCAAACAATTTAGATAATGGAATAAGCATATTTCATGATTCATTTGGGATAAAAAGAGACCAAGGGTGAAACACTCTACCCTTCGGCTGCCAGAGGAGAGGGGGGGCATGGCCCTCCCATCTTTAAGGGATTATTATTTATCAGCCCAGTTGAGACCTCTTGTATACTGGTGTAACCCATCCTATGTAGCCAAATAGAAGAGTATGGAATTATCTTTAATAGATACACCAATACAGTCATTGCTTCACTGTGCTGGCAAGGAGAAGGGAATATTACAGACGGCAAGTCAATGGGTGAATTTCTCACTGAAAGTATGGGTGGAAGGGGTTAAACGTTTCCAACTTCAAAGAGAGGTTACATTGCTTAGATGGCCGGCATACGATCCTGACTTTACGCCAGCATTGCAAGATTGTAGATATAGACAATGGGCCTATTCTGGTATTACTTCCATATGCAAGATTGTTAAAAAATGGGAGCATAATAGTTTTGGTAACCTATGTCAGACATACGGGTTGGGTGGGCAGGACTTTATAGGTATTTACAGCTTTGTGATTATTTTTGTAAAAAGGTAAAAGGTTGTAATCCAAGAGAGCCACCAATCGTTATTCAGAAATTTATTGATGCTTATAATTCAGGAAACAATAAAGGTCTCATAAGCAAGTTATATCATGGCATCACATCACTGAAAAAGGACACTACAGTCTATGTGAAACAACAATGGGAAAAAGAGCTGGACATTGAAATAAGTGAAGACACGTGGCTGCATGCTTGGGAAATACAGTCATCCTCCACCAACTCCTGGACTTCTGCTGGAAAAATTTGATTCGCTTTTTTATCACTCTCAAACAGAAGTCTAAACAAACTGGCATTCAGCTATGCTGTTGGAGGGAATGTGGAGAAATCATAGCTGATCATGCACATGTTTTCTGGCCTTGTCTCTCTATTCAGCCTTTTTGGAAGGAAGTAGCAACAATCATCTCAAAAATCCTGGGTTTTAGTATCAGTACAACATTCACATCCCTCTATCTTGGTCATATCCCTGACGGACTAAGTAAAGATGATGCCTACCTTCTAAAGATCCTGCTGGCAGCAAGTAAAAAGGCCATTACAAAATATTGGCTTCAGAAAAAAGCCCTAATGCTGGCCTCTTTATCAATATTGTTAAGCACCTACATCTTCTAGAACATATGACCTACTCCATACGGCTCCAAAAAGAATTGGGAGAAAAACGATGGGAAAAATGGTGTGGTTTATTTAGCCAATGAGACAGATCTTCCATAATTACTGTATGTACCATGTGCAATATTTTATTTTATGTTAAATTAGGCAAATTTGCCTTGATTTATTGATCATCCCATGACCTCATGTTTGTGTATTTTTTTTTCTACTTGTTGTCCTTATAATGTATAAAAATGTTCCTAAATAAAAAGTTAAGAAAAAAAAGAAGGTTATAAGCTTGAAGCTCGTACCTGTTCTTCATGCATCTGTAGTGCATACATCCATGGCAGGGGGCAATAGCATTTGACATGACCCTGTACACTACATAATAGGATGTGGTGGGGAGTACAAAGGTTTTCCGAGCTGAGCACTCAGCAGCATCACGTGTTATGAGTGCATCTCTCTCTTAACAGGAAAGAGAGGATGAATTGAATTAAAATGAAAGGACTGGTATTCTGAGCAGTCCCTCTGCTCTGTGAGCTGACACAGGCTCTGGAGAAGGCCCAGGGAGAGGCCCTCACTCCTGCAGCCACCAGGGAAAGCTGCTGTGCTTTCAACATACACACTTATGGATTAGTCCCTCTTTAAGAATGCAAACACATCATTATGCTCCTTATTTTCTCCAGGGACGGCCTCACCTAAGGCAGCTTGCAGCACACTGATGCTGGGTAAAGTAGGTAGTCGAAGTAAAGCACCACAACTCAAGATACACTGGCATTATTCCAGGGTTCACCCCCCTCCCTTAGGTCCAGTGCCCAGTGCTAATACCAGTAGTCCACACAACTGCCTATGATACTCAGGTCCAGACTCTTGTGCAGTAACCACTACTCTACAGGGCCATACTTGTCCCGGAGGACCACTGTCCTAAGCGCTAACTGCTATGCTACATTGTTGCCCAACATGCTGTGCCTCAACTGAATGCGGAGAGGGTCACTGCTGGATTGCTATTTTAATATTTCTGGTCAGTCAGCATTTCCTTTAGGTCCTTGCTTGTCTGCCACTAGAAATCTGAAACCGACATTTTGGGCCACATTTCTTCACTGCATGCCTTAAAAAATGTACTAGTATATATCTTCACTGTGCTTTTCCTCCGGTGTTCTCCTTCTCTGGTCTCAGAAACCTGGCGAGGCAGTTGTCATAGTCACAGTGGACTTTGCCTCTCTTGTGCCTTTTTTCCCTCAGAAGTGAAAACTCACAGATGAGCCCCAGTCAGCTGCCATGAGGTCTGAGATGTCCATCGGGGCTGTCCTCCTGACAAGATAAAGGGAATGAGATGCGTGGTGCTTGCCTCACCCCTGAGACTGAGCCTTCCCTTGTGCCCTCTCAGTCTTACATGAGAAGCTGGAGAATTCCTACCAGAAAACTCAAATAAGTACACTTCCCCATAATATCTTGGGGGAACAAAAACAGAACAAGGTTAAAAAAATTACCAATTTGGCATGAGGGTCTCCCTTTTTGCTCCCACAACAGAGAGCAGACTCACAGGTGTAAAAAACTCAATTAGCTGTGGCGACAGGAAACAAAGGCAGCCCTGTTTCTGTGGCAGATGATCCATGCAAATGTCTGGAGATGAAAGAGATTTTGAAAGGAGAGGATGTGTTTGGGGATCAGTTGTGTGTCAGCCTGGGGTGTGTGTGTGTATTGATATGTTTCTGTTGTACACACCTCACTTTGGATAAAAGCATCTACTAAACGAGTAAATGTAAATGTAGTGATATTTTCTACTGTTTTGTGACCTTAACGCAGATGGCCAAATGACTACCAGACTTCCTCTGCATGGCATAGACTCAGAAACTACTTGAAAAAGTTTGAGACTGACGTGGTTAACGCTGGATTGCTCTTTCACCTGGATGATAATGATTCCATTAATAAAGATGAGCTAAACTCAAAGAGAAAGCTAATAGGGTTTACAGGAATCTATACAGCTGAACGTCTGCCCTTTTTAGGAAGTGGAACACAACATTAGAGTTCATGGTGGGTGGCAGTGTAGCATAATGGTTAAGGAGTAGGACATGTAACCAAAAGGTTGGTGGTTTGATTCCCCACTGGGGCACTGCTGCTGTACCCTTGGGCAAGGTACTTAACTCACAGTTACCTCAGTGAATATCCAGCTGTATAGAAGGATAACATTGTAAAAAACACTGATGTAAGTTGCTCTGGATAACAGTGTCTGCCAAATGCCAGCAATGTATTGTATATTTGCATGTGCATACACACACATACACACACACACACAAAACAACTGCACCCCATGTTTTTGGTAACTGTGAAGTCTGGTGATACTATGGGGCTGAAGCCAGTCATCTGTGCTGGCTGTGTGACTAAGTTCAGCTCAGCATGTCTCCTGGGCGCCTGGCAGACTACACTTTAACAGGTGGTGCTGACTGCGCCGAGAATCTGAGCCAAGAGGGGCCACAGATTCACTCTGTCAGGACATAATTATCACACACACACACACACACTTGCATACACACTCCCCCCTACATACATAAACACACACACGTATATACCCCTACACACATGCACACTTGTCATTGTCCTTGTCATTTCTGAGTGATGCACATTTGTGTGTGACTATGTGTACTTGTTTTTGCTTTTGTGTGTAATTATGAGTATTGTTCAACTGTGTGGAAGTGGGCACAATACTCTCAATATCATCTGACAAAGGCACTGTCTAAAATTACATTAATATTACATTTGATTTGTATGCAAGCATTTTTACTACATATCCCAGCATCCTATTTTCCCTTTTTACTGCTTCAGAACAATACATATATTACAGTATAGATATACAGATAGACTTGGATCAACTATCATATACAATTTTATATTGTGCACACTCTAATTTAAATTTATTAGCCTTCAATAAAATAATCCAGACTTAAGTTGTTATTGTATACATGTAGAACTTTACACTTGGCTATGAACTTCATCAGCCAGATGTCTGACCAGTCTTCTTGAAATTTTTTATGATAATGTCCAAACTTTTTGGTTCATCCTCAAATTTTGTGCTGTCAGTAAATTTAACTACTTCACCTCTTATGTCCTCATCACGGCTATTTACATGAATGCAAATAAGGTACAGCAGAGGTCCCAGCACCTGTCCATGTGGGTCTCCATCTTCCACAGCTCCTTGTGTTGATATCATCTGACTTAACATTAAACTTTGGATTCTATCCTGAAGCCAGTTTTAAATCCATTTTGCGATACAGTAACTCATGGATATGAATGAATTGATTTCTACTTTTTCCTGCTTTATAAGTTGCTGATGTGGTATTTTGTCAAATACTTTTTGAAAAAAAGGCACATAAAAGCCTGATTTCTGTCAATCCATTATGTATATTTGTTAAGCATCATCTCCTTCTATGAAATTTGTGATGACTACACCTTTTAATAAAACTTTTTTTTCCAAATATAATTCAAAATCATACATAAGAAGTGCAAGTGTGTTTTTCATTTCTCGGACCCACATCACCCACATCACTGAAATAGCTCTTCCAGATGTATTAGTCACACTGTGTTTTCCTTACTGGGTTTTTCTTGAGGCCAATGAACATGTCATCTTCTATGTCAGCCCAGTAAACATACAGTGTAGTATTTGCTTCAAGAAGCTTAATATGGTTGCTGTAACATTAGTACTGTAAGTATTAGTGGTATTTATTTATTTATTTTGGTTTGCTAAAATGGCATACAAAGATGGCAAAAAGTCTATGCTTAGTGTATGTTAAACTTGTATAAACAGCATGAGAGAGAAACAGAGAGAGAGAGAGAGGGAGGGAAAGAATGAGAACATGAGAACAGTGTGTTGTGTGTGTGTGTGTGTGTGTGTGTGTGTGTGTGTACATGTGTGTCCTTAGTCTTATCTCTCTGTGAGTCATTTGTCTGACAAATGGTTTTCCAGGGATGTATCCTAGATGCCGGAAGAGCACTGGGGGAGACAGGGAAGGCTTTGTCAGAGGGGACAACTGCTGTTACAGTTATGGAAATGAGCAGTTCACCTTCACTACTGTTCTTGTGAGAGTGGCTGTGCTCCCTGGATGAGGAAGGCCACTGTCCTGAGTGGACAGTCACAGGGGCCTCGCAGGGGACAGGCGCTCCTTTTCTGAATGCTCACACTGTTCTACAACATCTTATACAGCCTTGGAATGTGTCTAAGTCTAAAGGCGAAGGTTTATGACCGCAGACTGGCACTCAGGTTGCCATTGGGGCCCCACATACAGAATCCTCATAATGCATTTCTCACTTAATTGAAACAGTTTTAACCATCTCTCTTCATGTGCCCATTCCAAAACTACAGCTGCCACCCATAAAGAACAATGACCTTAAAATTCCCTTGTAGCCTGGCAGCAGAGAGGGGTTTTCATTGTACAGCTTTCCTGGCAAATAGAGAGCGTGGAGGATGCTTCAACATAGTAGCCCCATGTGTTTGCAAATGTACTGCTACTGCATATTTATTTTTGTGCAGTAATTAAAAAAAAAAACAGACAAAACAGAGATAGCTCTCAGCTCCCTCTCAATGTCATATGCTGACACCCTTGATGTGAGACATCTTAGGAAGTCTGTGAAGTGTTTTTTACTGACTGAGAAATGTCCTGTAGGCTGGTGAATGCTTGTACTGAGTGCATTGTGGTCTGCACTTTAGTTGCTATGAAGATACTCTGTGGTATATGGTGAATCTGAGATCTGTGCAGTACTATTCTGTGTGAGTGTGTCAGTGTGCCCTGTGCAGTAATCTCCTGTGTGTCTAGCATACACTGTGGCTAGAGCCTGACCTGAGCATAGCCACACGTGGTGTATATCAGTGACAGCGGGCAGATTGTGGTAGCAGCATGGTGACTGTGGCTTGTGCTCTGCCCACACTCTAACCAATATGTAAAACAGGCATGTCTGAGGGAGGTGCGTGCAACACACACACACACACACACACATAGATAAACCCTCACAGACACAGACACACACAGACACACACACACACACACACACACACAGATAAACCCTCACAGACACACACACACACACGCCTGTTCTGTCTTCTTTCAGTCAGCAGTGCTGAGAGGATCAGCTGCCTCACTGTACTACCGGAAGAGCCATTTCCACTCCCACCTTCCCTGAGTGATATCAAGAAATGCCTCCACATATGGCACAGGTGAATGCTTCACAACCTATTTAAAAATGTTCCACCATTTAGACTTCAGAGTTTGCAGCACAACATACATACACACACACACACACACACACACACACACACACACACACACACACACACACACACACACACACACACACACACACAGTTCTGGTAACTTCTGAATGGTGTGCAGTTGTTATAGTAATTTTAGACATCCTCTAAATGTGGGCTTTGCTTTCCTGAAGAGCGTGAGAAAGTAACCTGTTCTGTTTTTCACTAAATACTTAAAAACACACAATTACTGGAGCAAGGTCTATGGGATCGTGACATGGAGCAGGGTGGGGAGACTGGAGTGGTCGGGAAGTGGGGGGTTACCACCACAGGGTTGTTGTGATGCTAACTGCCACAGTTATATTCATGAAGTGAAAGCCAGGGCACATAACTGTCCTCACAGCCCCGAGCGCCTGACAACAGGAAAGAGAAGGAGTGGGCACAAGGCTTATCAGCCCTGGCAAATGCAACCTGTGGTTTCGTCTGTTTGCAAGGAATCCTGCTTCCCCCCTCAACAATCCCCTTAACCGACAAGTCAGACCCACAGGACAGAAGGGTGACTGCCGAATGGCATTGCCACTGCCTCCCTGCTATAAACAGATTCTCTGTAAAGGGAATCCATATTAAAGCCAGAGCCACCATTCTGCCTTTCATAAGCACTGATAGGTGGAAGAAAACATCAACACATAGTTTTAGTGTTATATACAGTCAGTGTTAAAGCTGCTCAGCTCTGAGGTGAAACACCGTCTTTTTTGAGAATATTTTTGTGAACAACTTTGAACAAGTGTATATAGCAGTAATCACAGGCCGTAATCACAAACCTTGCTGGCAATGCTAAAACAGGAGTCAATTACAACCATAATAAATGGTCTCTTAACCTTTAAACAGTCCACATTGGAACTAAGCTTCAGCCCTGTGTTATTGCTATGTATCTTGTACTTAATGGTGATCGAATTAAATTCCATGACAGCTTTATGCTGCTGATTGATTTATTAATTAGCGTGTTGTTTCCAAAATTCCTAACACAACATGCTGTTGTCTCCTTTAAAGTGCTAATGAGTGGCAATGGCTGCTCTCAGCTCACTGGCTGACTTTCAGAGCATGTTCTGGCCTTGGCTCATGTGGGGTGCAACCACACCTCTTGCAGCTCCTTTATAAATATGTTTCTCGCATTTTGGGGCAAAGGAGCACAAAAACGCCTTTTTTCTCTCCCCTCAAACCACTACAGCAGCCTGCTTCCACCTCCAGCTCGTGCTGAGCTCTGAGGCCACTGAGATCTCCCCAAGCAGCAGCCATGCTGGCAGGCTGGACCTCTAGATAGGCTGATCCTCAGGAGGAGGACCATCCCCACACACACACACACACACACACACACACACACACACACACACACACACACACACGCAGACTTAAGGAGCAGTCTTAGTAACAGGTTCAGGGTCTCCTCTTCCCAGGTCTCACAAAGGAGGGGAGGGGATTACTCAGGAATGGTGGCAGGGCCCTCAGTTGGACCTGCCACACTGGGGCCCATATCCTCTGTGGTAAACCACATTCAAATGAATATACGAGCGCCTTGACACTGCCTGATGGAAATTTATTAGAACTTTTGAAAGTGCTTTTCTCTAAATCTAAAAACGAGACAGTTCACGGCTTCCTTCTGAAAGTCCTGCAGATGCTGATAATCAGAATCAGAGCTGGACAGAAGGCTGAAGGCCCAGCTCTTTCAGAGACATTCAGAGAGCTGAGGGAGGGGGTGTGCGTAAATTCACCCAATGTCCTGCTCCATGGAGCAAAGAAAAAAGAAAACAGCTCTGAAATATTGGGACATTTCAATAAAAACTAGATGGATATATGAGCATGAGAACAATCTGTGCTCGCTGGCCCTGTGCTGGACCAGGCCTGGAGTGGGCTGTGGTAGTATGTATGTTTGGGAAGATTCGGTCGGTGGGGGAAACCTGGGTTGAGCAGATGGCCCTTAGTGACTGTGAGACCCAGACGCTGGGAGGGGACTCAGAACGTCATCTTGAAAGTGAGACTAGGTGTCTTCCTTGGTATGGGTGGTGTAGACAAACTCAAATCCCCAATCTAGGACCCTTGGCGATGCATGGATTGGTACTGGAGTGCATCAAGCAGCAATGTACAGCTGCTGTGCACAAAGTGGCATCTCACCCTTTTCACAGGTCCAAACAGTCAAAAATCACTCGACTCTCCTCCCGATTGGCTCCTCCAATCCCATGATGTACCTTGCTGATGGAGAGCATCTCAGGAGCATTCACTATGATTGGCAGGTGCATACACAACAGTGTCACTCCAACAAACTGCTGCTGAAATTCTACTCTAGTGTGCTTCCTTCCTTGGACTACTTTCTCTAAGACACACCATAACTAATCTATTTGGCCAATAAAAAGTAAATAATGATCCCTTTCATATTCACGTTCACCTTTTCTTATACACTCAGGTCCCATTTGAAGTAGACATTGCTTTAAACTAACACAGACAATGTCTTAAAACAACAGACATTGCTTTAAAGCAAAATATAGACCAAAACTTCCTACCAGACCTTTCTGTTGAGATCAAACATTATCCAGAGAGTTTCTCTGGTTCTATGGTGTGGCTCTGGGAGGTTAAGCCAGGGGAGAATACATGCCCGAGGACGCAAAAGTTGCACAAATTGCGGAGCAAACTGCATTTTAACCAAACCCTTGGTGGTTCCATGCAGAGGGTGATACAGCAAGATAAAGCTCTACTGCTTATGGTGTATTGAGAACATGGGAAGTGAATCTGATTATCAGTGGCTGAGATAAGATAAGGGAACAATTTTCACATGCCTCTGTGGGCTCCATGTAGATAGTCTCGTAGTCTGCCAGTCCCATCTTTTCACACCTCTCCCTGGCAGCAAGATAACTGCCCGCACACAGACACAAACACACTCATAGATACACACAAACGCACACATCCTCACAGAAACATTCAGGGTACTGTTATGTCACACTGGCACAAGCCACATGGGAATTACATGTGCACCATGGCTGTGGACTGTATAAAGAGGAACAGAGGCTCATGCTCAGTGTCCAGTGTGGGTTAGACAAAAGCTGCTTGCAGAAACTCATGCAAAGGTACAGAGCCTACTCGAGAAGCTCTGCAAGCTGCCTTAGAGGGCGAGGTGTGCCTGATGACGACACTGAAAAAAGTAGCTTCAATACGGCCATACTCGAAAGTACAAGTGCGCTTTAGGATATGGCAATAAACTTCCTGTGTTAACTGACAATCTTTGCAGTCAAAGACACAAACGAGGCAGGAAACAAAATAAAGAAGCCAAGCTCCAACCATTTCTTGCAAATGTCCTAATGATGCCTAATGAAGCTCCCCCCAACACACCCAGATTTGGGTACCGAGTGACGGCCATGGGGCTACATGGGACGGATCTATACAGAGTGCAGACACCAATCTTTCAATTACTGAAGCTAAAAGTTTCCCAGAAAGCTATGGATGTAAGTGGGTCTCACTTGAGGTGGGTTTATTTATAAAAAGTATCTCATCATCTGCAGCATTTTCTATTTGCTGTGCCAAGGGCCTACAGTCTATTTGGCCTCACAACTTAAACACCACAGCTGCATTCCACCATGTGTCACACTGCGTCTGTTTACTCCAGGCCACGCTCACATGGCCTCTGTTTCAAAATCTACTCTCTCTCTCTCTCTCTCTCTCTCTCTTTCTCTCTCTCTCTTAATTCCTGTTTTACTAGATGCCTTTTGATTCTGAAATGTTCAGCCTTTTCTATTGTCGATTGACAACCATGGTCATTTGAAAAACATCTTGATCAAAAAGGGGTGAATATTTCACACACATTACACATGAAATTACTCAGACGAAACAGTCTCTCATTGCTGCAATGAAGCCCTGTGCGTGGAATGCATTATGTTGCATGTCCAAGATAAAATGTATGGGTTACATATTAGATACGCACACACTCTTCAATCAATCAACCAATAAACCAATCAAGTGATCAACCAATCAGCAACCAACCAATCAGTCCAATTACATCATGTGGAGATATTATTGTGCTCCACCTGTTCTGTGGTCAGCACACTTCAGGGCTCAGTGAGCACTGTGGCTCAGTGAGCACAGCAAATAAATAATTTCTCAGATTTTGGATTGACCCCTATAGTTTCACAATATGGCCCTGCCTCCATATCTGTACCCTGCCCCAACCTGATTCCGCACCAACATGTGCTTCTCCGACCAACTGACTGGACTGCAAGGTCTCTCTACTCACCCCTCACGAAGGAAGGCTGGTAGGATGAGAAGGACTCGAAGATGCTGTTGGAGGCCATGTGTTTCCCCACATGAGCAGAGTTCCTTCTGAGAAGTGCTTTCCCTCTGCTTTCAGATCCCTCTTCCGTTTCCCTTACTAGGCAAACAGTATACATATGTTAAGTAATGAATAAATACATTAGTGAAGAAATACATGCATAAACAGGTAAACAGTGAAAGGCAGTCATCCACTCTTGGGAATCATCCAACAGGCTTTCAACAGCTGAAACCCAGTGCCTTTTCGAGCCCCGTCACCTCCACTCAATCCCTGCGTCCCTGAGACACCCACAGTGTGCTAGTGGCCCCATCTGCCTCTGGGTACTGGGTGAGCTTGAGAACAGGAGAACAGGAGAGGACCCATAGGACTGGATCCTAGTGGACAGCCCTGTGGGTAACATTCTTACCTCTGCACAAGAGAGTAACAGCCTCAGCACTCCGGCAGAAAGAGTCGCTGTGGTTTTCGGCAATCCTGGTGATTCACAATGAAATTGACACGCACACACTTCTCTCTCTCTCTCTCTCCCTCTTCCCCTCTCTCGCTGGTGCTAGCAGAGCTGTGACTGCCTGTTTCTCTGGTTTGTGGTTGTGTGGTGGCCCACAGAAAGCGTCTCATAACCCCAAATGCGAATTTAACCATTCCCTTCTAAACACCTCAATCCTATTGGGTAACCACGGTCATGTGATATGCTGATGTACAATTTTTTTCTGTTTTGTTTAATCTGGTATTGTGGCTTGTTTCTCCCACCCCACCTGCCCTCCTCTTCTTTGGTTTGACTGAGGAAATAACAGTGACTCCAGCTTGTGCAGAGAAAAAGAGCGATAGAGGGAGGGAGTGAAAGAAAGAGAGAGAGGGAGGGAGAAAGAGAGTCACCCACACAAAGTCTAACTATGCAAATTTCACTCCAGGAGGAAACACAATTAGCTTAGTGTCTTTGCTGCCAGTATGAGTATTAAACCAAGAGAATATTTGCATGTCATCTTTTCATATCTGGGTTGATCGGGTCATCTTTTGAGAACATGGAGAGTTCATACAGTTCACTGTGAGGTCTCTGCTCTGTGTGGGCCAAAACTCCTCACCTGCGCTGTCTCCCAGGTCAGCTTTGTTCAAAATAACAGTTTCTAATATTCAGTATCTATTTTCACTATAGACAATAATATAATTTCCACATACATTTCTGTTGTTGATTAATATACTCAGGTAACAAGAAACACTATAATAATATATAATAATATACTATAATATACTATATTATAATAACATACTATAATTAAAAATACTAAAATATATAATAATGTGTTTTGTTGTATAATTATATTTTTGAAATACAGGGTACCAATGTGGAAATACAAGATGCAAAAACCAGCAAAATTTTGCTTTCAGCAAAGTTTTTTTTGAAGACTTTTGATTTTATTGCATGATTGATGTGTTCAGGTTGGAGTATGCCTGGTGTGATCTGGCAGTCCAAGGTATGGAGTTTGCTTCTATTTCTGTTTGAGCAGGCGCTCCAGACAGCTCTGTTAAGATTGGGTGCTGGAACCCAGTCCATTGTTCCGATAATCAGTGTATGTGTCTGTGTGCGTGTGCATGTGTATGTATGTGTCTCTGTGAGAGATGGAAGCTTCTCAGGTTGCAGTGAAGACAGCGGTACCTCGTAGATTAGGGGAGGGTGCATATGTGAGGATCAAACTGTGTGTGTGTGTGTGCGTGTTTGTGTAAAAGAGGGGGAGGGGTCAATAATTGTGGGCCTCAGCTCCTGTTCACCTGCTTAGGTGAAAATAATGACTAATGACTGAACAGTGACCTGTCAATCACACCGCTGCTAATGCGCAGATTACAGAGCCGAGGTCCAGGGGCTGTTCAAGCCTAACCGACAAAGAACCACACCCCGCCACACCCTCACCACCATCCAGCCTCGCCCCGCCCTCCACTCATTCATCTTGAGTGTACCCCTGACACCTGTGGGAAGGGGGGAGGGAGGGGTGCAGGCGGGGGGTATTGTTGGCGTGGTGCTGAGCAGCTGCTGGGTGGGGTCGCCCTCATGCACACTGAATCTGGTTTCCTGAAGCCTGGGCGTCACTGTCACACCTGCCACACCTGAGCATGACCTGCTGCTCCGCTTGCTCATCTTGACAGGCAAAACAATTATGAAACGCTTTGGTAAAGACTGCTTTAACAAGTTGCTGTGACAGAGGCTAATAGGTTGTTACTTGTGTGTTGGTTTGCAGAGCTGTGAAAAGAGACCAGTTGCTGTTCTGGAGGAAAATGTTAGTTCCTGAAACACCGTTTGCTACATGAGCCCTGACTGTAAACCAGGAAATGCAGATGGATAATCAGACTACAGTAATACCACACCACTCCCTGACCTCTTCAAGACAAGACACTGTCTGGAACCAGCTGTAGTATCTGGGGGCTGGGTAGGGTGAGATCAGATGAGGTTAGGGGGTCATGGTGGAGGGTGGTATCTGGGGGGTCAAAAAAGCATTGTGCTGCTGTCCACCCTCTTTCTGGTTGCTGTGAAACATGCATTCTGAAAACATAGTGCTTATGAGAGCAGTTGATCTGAATGGTCATGCACATTTGTAGCTTGACACCCTTCATATTCCATACTCATGTTCAGTATGTAAGTTGTGTATTGGGAGCTTGTGAGGGTTTGATATTTGGCTGGTATTAATGACGGAGTATCAGTGTGCAACTCACTGTACTGTGACCTGACTCTGTGACCTCTCATAGCTGCCTGCAGATAGTGGCAACAAATCCACTGTGTAGCCAGTGTAATTCTTTCTATCTCTCAATCTCCTGTCCTGGAATGGGATGCAATGTTATATTTCAACAGTATATAGTTTGTGTGGTGTGTACTTATGCATGTGCCACATGTGTGAGAGAGACATGGAGAGAGTGAAGGAGTGTGTATGTGGTAAGTCAAATACACATAGAAAAAAGGGGAAAGAGAGAAGGGGACAGAAAAGATTGAGAGGGAGAGACATTGAAGAGGGGAGGGAGAGACATCTGAGGGAAAGAGACTGAGGGGGTCATTTTTAGTTTGGCATCTTCAAACCGCAGCAGCACACAGCTGTCCCTGAGACAAGCTCCCCACTGCGTTCCCACGGCTGCTCCCTGTCCCTTACCCCATGTCCCCAGCACAGATGCCACATGGTGAGATCTAAAATGCTCCTCTCTCATCCCCAGTGACTCCACTTCTTCCTCTTTCAAGACTCAGGTGGGACTAACCAAGACCCCCCAGACTGGGGTGGGAGGGCTGAAACAGTGACCTTCTCATCAGGGGCAGGCGTAACTATGACCTTCCTGTCTGGGGTAGGACTAATTTTGACTGTTCCAGATTGGGGTGGGACTAACTGAGACCCTCCATATTGGGGTGAGAATGACTGTGACCCATCAATATGGGGTAGGACTCATCAACTGGTATCTCATTTATTTTGAATTCAGATTACTCTGGGGCAGAGTCCTGCATCAGGTCAGGTACTGGCAGATTCCTTCAGGAGACCTGCATGAACAGCAGGCTGCAGATTGATTCTAATTATGTTCTAAACGTGCAGTTTGGCTTGTGGTCCTAAACAAACACATGTGGGATAACTTGGAAAAATACATAACTTAGTTAAGTGTTAGTAGTGTAAAACCTACTGGCATACGGTAAGATAATTCTGAGAGAAATAAGTAGTAGAGAGGCAGTACATTATTCACTGGAGTTTGTTGGCATATAATGAGGGACAATTATGTTATGTTGTTTAAACATGAACAATAGAGCATGACAACAGACAAGATGTAAGCCGATATTGCCAGTGGTGAATTTGCTATCATGGACATTAATTCAAAAGTAAAGTCCCATGTATGGACATATTTCTGCATTATTGTTAACAAGACAAATGAACTTGTCTTCAAGAAATGAAGAACTTTTCTCATGTCAAGTTGATTGAGAGGTAGGCTGATTTTCTCTTAGTTTTGGGTTGGTTCATAGTTCTAGTCCAAGTGGGTAAATTTGGGTTGCAGAAGCAGTATGCTGTGACAGTGGTTGTGGTTCGGTTTTGGTTCTGTTGTGGTGGGTGCATGGTGTAAAAATGGACCCGTGCAAGACTGTGCTCTGAGGAATACACAAGACTCCAGTGTTTGGCTTCTACATTGCTCTATAACACAAAGTCTTGATTCAGAGATTCAGATAAAGTGCATGCTTCAAATGCTAGTAATCCAGAATGCAACACTCAGATAAGGCAGAAAGCACAAAAGTCAGTTCAAACATCAACAAGCAACAGCAGTAATATTCTACTTCTGTTCTTCTTCACCTACAATCAGAGCATGTGAGCAGATTGATTACTGCAATCAGTTA
This sequence comes from Megalops atlanticus, assembly GCA_019176425.1. Taxonomy (NCBI): domain Eukaryota; kingdom Metazoa; phylum Chordata; class Actinopteri; order Elopiformes; family Megalopidae; genus Megalops; species Megalops atlanticus. The sequence continues at coordinate 36,871,799 of CM032886.1, read as the reverse complement.
TTTAGCAGATGCTCTTATTAAGACTGCCTTACAAAAGATAATTAGCTCATTCTTAGCTTATGAATGACTGCTCAACAGTTTTTTTACAGAGCTGTACAGGATGTCTATAATTATTCTAAAAGAAATCACCAACTTTTGGATTACTGACTCGCAATGGTTTTCATGGGATTGCCACATAGGTTGCATTAAGTTGCATATTTCAAGAGGTAACCCCCGCAGTCTGGCTTAGACTATGACCCTACAGTTTAGGGAAAAATACACCGGTTAAGTGCTGTCTGAGCACATTTCATAGCTCTGCCACACTGATGGGAGGGCCAGCGTGCTGGCACTAGAACAGAAGGGGACTTTCCCGTCTTTGAACCTTGCTCTTAGTGCTCTCGAGGTGGGCTGGGCCTCACGCCTCATGTCCCTGCCTGCCTCTCATAGCTGGGACCTGAGTCAGGCGATTGGAGGTCAGGGGCCTGGAAAGGAGGAGGGGAGTGGACGGGACACCTGCTGAGATTCCTGTTACTGGGGGTGGATGAGTGAAGAGATCACAGGGCAAATTTCAAGAATTCCCACCCTCCCTGTCCCTGTCAATCTAGAGGTCAGAGTACTAATCTCAAAGCAGTCAGTACTCCAATGGACCCGCATGCGTAAATGCACTTTTTAAGTATTTTGATAAATTCATATAATGCAAATATTCACACTTTTTTTTTCTTTTTTTTGCCAAACTTGGGTGCATTAGGTGTGAACCAGATGTAATGCCATTCTGCTACCTTGGCTAAATACCAGAATTTACTTTAAAAGTGAACTGTTAGGTTTTGGCAGCTTGGGCTGGTCAGGTATATCCCTCGGAGCAAGTCGGCTGGCTGCCTTGTCTGAAGTTGGCAGCGTTGTGAAGGAAGCAAGAAGTGTCAGAACCTTTTCTGTCATGGCAGGGATATTTGATAAAAATAACATTTATGCAATTTTTAATGTATTTAATCCATCTACTTTAAGTTTTTCACATCCTTGCTTGCCTGTCTGTCTTAGAATAGGTACAACATGCTGCTTAATATCTAGGCAGAAGTCCTGTGATTGTTCCAACATTCTCCAGAAATGATGATATATCATGCATAGGAATTCAACAACATTTTATAGTATATAGGTCACAGAAAGTTTAAAGAATGATTTAGAATCACAAATTAAGTAATTGTATAGTTGTTATTTCATGTATCTATCTGATTTAGATGCTGCATTTTTGCCTTTTCTGAAATGTTTGAAATATTTAGATAAATTTATGCCATTCTTGGCACCTTTAAATGTTCTGGTAAAAAAGGAGAAAAATCCCACTAAACTTTCTCTGTTGCAGAGAAGGGCACTCAGAGGGAACACTGCAGAAAGACAGACCGGAGGAGGAAGGCTGATAGAGGCGTCAGCCCTCATTGAGTCATTTCCTCTTGCTGCTGTCTCCACCTTCCGTTCTCACACGCACAGCAGTGTGCGCCTTCCCTTATCAGCCCCGCATCTGCCTCGCACGTCTCTGTGGCCCCAAAATACTGCCATTACCCTGCAGCAGCCCCTGCGCCTCCCACGCCGCATCCTGTTGCATCCTTTGGGTTCTGATCTGCCCACACAGCTCCCCGTGTGGACCACCAACCACCCCATTAGTCTCGGCAATTCAGCTTCACCCCCAAACTACCCCCTGTTTCCCTGTTTTGCCCCATACATCTTATCAGCCCAAGTGCTGAGGTTTGCTCCTGCTGCTTCCCTTACCCCCGACTGGGCATGTAGGGTACTACAAGACCGTTCCCCTGTGGCTCCAGAAATGGTGAAAGTGAGGTGGAAAGATTGATACATATAATCAGGAGTGGTTGTGTTGCATGGGGAAATGTGGACTGATCTCAGAGTCATTTGGTGTATGTTCACATTACAGCTGAAACAGGATAAGAGGCATGTTTTTGGTCATGGTCATGTTCTGTGGTTCCTAATTGGATGTCTTGTGGCCTGGTTGCAGCTATGAAATTTGAGCCCTGGTTCACCAGAATACATAAAAAGTGTTTTTCTTCTTACTGTTCAGAAAACTGATGGGAGGTGGGACTGAGCATCACCAGCACTATCCTCACAGGGTGTGATGTGGTCAAATACAAAGCTGACCACATTTATCTTGACAGAGGAAGTTCTAGAATGCTCTGATTGGGTGGGGCATTAATAAAAGAATGATTATGGACATGCTGCAGTGAAACCACAGCAATCACTAGTAAAACCCGTAGAAACAATCCTTTAATCTCTCCCTGTAATGGATGTATGGCTGGGTTCAAGATGATTGACGATCAATGAAAGCAATGACAGTACCAGTGTCTTTTTGTTGTGTTTGTACACTTACACAACAACACTGGACAGTGAATAAAGTCTGTGTCTGTGTCTCCGCTCATTCAATACTTTTCTTTTAACTCGAACACTGTTCTTTTTTTAAAATTACAAGTCCAATCTTTGAGGCGGGTGGCAAACTCTCTCAGGATAGCATCCCTCTTTAGAACTTGAGTCTGGAACAGCACCCTGAGAACCTTTTGGGTTGACAGTCTCAGAGGTATGGTTGTCATCAACAACTTGAGGCAACTCTGGTGTTTATGGAAGCAGACTCATCAAAGTTCTCTGAGCCAATTACAGCTTCTGCTTTGTTCTTTATGACTGCTTTCTGAACTGTTGCATCTAGCAATTGGTCAACATATCTGTGCCAGATCATGTCTTCACAGTGTATGACATAGGCCCTATTTTGGACACAATATCACCATGCTACCATTTCTGATTTGAATGATAATCTCTGGCAAGCACTTGCTGGCCAGCTTCAAAAGTTCTGAGTGGAGGCTATCTTTCAGCTTGGGTGTTTTGCCTCTGAGTCACATCTCGACACAGATCAGGCTTTAGGAGGTCCAAACGTGATCTCAGACGTCTTCCCATGAATGTCACAGCTGGAGCTTGACCCATTGTACAATGGTCAGTGTTGCAGTAAGCAAGCAGTAACTTTGCAATTTTATCTTGCAGTGACATCTTTGTATCTGACATACTTTTCATGGACCGCTTAAAGGACTGGATAAACCTCTCTGCCAGTCCATTTGTGGCAGGATGGTTAGGTGCAGTAGTAATGTGCTTGATGCCATTTTTACTGGTGAAAAACTCGAATTCTTCTGATGTGAACTTACTGCCATAGTCACTAACCAATTGTTCTGGTAAGCCTGTACATGCAAACGAGGTATGGAGGATGTCCACAATCTTTGTAGATGTGGCATTTTTCACAATGAAGACCTCTGGCCATTTTGAGTAGGCATCAACCTGGACCAGGAACATCCAATCAAGGAATGATCTCGCGTGGTCAATGTGGACTCTCTGCCAGACAGTGGTTGGCCACTCCCACGTGTGAAGGGGAGCCGCTTGTGGTTGCTTTTGAGTTTGTTGATATCCAGAGCAGGACTTAACTAGTTCCTCTATTTGGTGATCATTCCTGGCCACCAAACATAGCTTCTTGCCAGACTTTTCATCTTCACCACACCTAGGTGTCCTTCATTAAGTGCATCCAGAACTCGAGAACGAAGCTTCGGTGGGACTATGACCCTGGTGCCCCACATGATGCATCCCTGACACATTGATAGCTGCTCACGTTGAGTGAAGTACTCAGGTAAGTCCACTTTGCCCTTAAGAGGCCACCCCTTCACAGTTAGCTCAAAAACCTTGGTCATGGTTGGGTCTCGGCCAGTCTCCTTTTTAATTTGGGCACTGGTGACAGGTAAGTTCTCCATTTGTGTCAGGTGGAACATCTCAACCCAGTTCTGCTGGGTTCCCATGTGTCTCCTCCCTTTGGCTCACAGGGCAGGTGTGAGAGTTCATCAGCATTCGCATGTTGTTTGGTTCCTTTGAACTCTATTGTGTAGACTTGGGCACCTAAAAACAATGCCCATCACTGTAAACATGCTACTGCCATGGTGGGGTTGGACTTACGAGGGTTAAAGATAGCCACTAGAGGATATGTCCTTTTCTGTTGCGCTGGTTGCATTCCTTATCTTTAAACCAACATTCTGACTGATTGTGTGACCATTTTCCACATCTAAAGCATGCACGTGCTTTCTCTGAACGTTTGTTGTAAATTTATTTACAGTGCATTCAACAGTAGATTTCTTATGCAATACCTGTGCATCTTTTGCTGCGGTTGCCATTAATACTGCTATCTCTACAGCATGAGCCAGTGTTAGCTCTCTCTCTCTGTAAGGAGTCGCTTCTGTATGCCTTCAATATTCAGCCCACACACCAGCCTATCCCTGAGCACATCGGATGAACCCATGCTGAATTCGCAAGCCCCCTTAGCTCAGCGAGGTAGTCTGATATAGATTCTTTGTTGTGCTGGTTTTGCTTATGGAATCTGAATCATTATGCTATAACTTCAATTCAATTCATTTTTATTTGTAGAGCTCTTTTTACAACACCAGTTGTCACAGAGCAGCTTTACATTGTTCCCTGGCCTGTGACCCCCTGAGAGCAAGCCTAAGGCAATAGTGGCAAGGAAAAACTCCCTGAGTAACAGGAGGAAACCTTAAGCAGAACCTGGCTCAGAGGGGGAGCCCATCTGCTTCTGGCTGGCACTGGGCAGATAGAATTAAAGACAAAACAAAGTTGTACAATGTACTTTAGGACATTTGAGTTCGGTAGACAGAAGTAATTAACAGCAGAGTAATTATAAAAATGTCTCCTAGGATGTCTGGTTCTTGGAACGCGGGTGGCTTGATAGGCAGGGCAGCGAGGTAGCAGGACTGGAAGTCGAAATGTGATGCTTGGGCTACAGCTCCAGGCAGGAGCCCGGAGCAGGGATAGGAAACAAATAGAAGACAGTGGTTAGTGGATGATAAGAATGGCAGGAATGTACAACAGAGGGGCAGGAGAGGAGGGGCAAGGAAGAAGATGCCAGTGTGCAACAAGGAAAAAACCCCGGCAGGCTAACATTATGGCAGCATACCTAGGGGACAAGAGGCAAGGGACCGGCATAGTCATGAGGCGACCCTAAGGCAGTCAACACCAGATCACGGCACAGAGTCCATGATAAAGTGACAGCAATGACCACTTAGTCCACCAGAGACTCTATGATCCACGCCAGCACCAGGCCATGTCCCTCAGCTGAAGGATTTACTGTATAGATATGTTTTGAGCCTAGACTTACAGGTGGAGAGAGAGTCTGCTCCTCGAACCTCGGTGAGTAAGCTGTTCCACAGGAGAGGGGCTTGAAAGGAAAAGGCTCTACCGCCTATAGTAGTTTTGCCCACTCTTGGAACGATGAGAAGCCCGGCATTTTGGGGAACGAAGGGCTCTTTGTGGAAGGTATGGGTGAAAAAGGTCCTTAAGATAGGGAGGGGCAAGCCCATTTAAAGCTTTAAATGTGAGTAAGAGTATTTTAAAATCGATCCAGTATTTAATGGGTAGCCAATGGAAAGAAGCTAGAACTGGGGTAATGTGCTCAAAGCGTTTAGTTCTAGCTAAGATTCGAGCAACTGCATTTTGTACCAGTTGAAGGGGTTTTAGTGAGACATTTGCATATCCTGACAAGAGGGCATTACCATAGTTTTAATGGTTTAGGATTGAAGTGGTTTTGTAACATGTCCTCAATATCAGGTTTTGTCAGTGCGGTTAAACTGCACAGTAGATTGTACGTCTTTGGTCCCTTCATGCTCAACAGCACAGCTACTTTTCTATGGTCAGTGATCTCGTTAGCAAGGCAGTACTGTTCAAGTCATTCTATGTATGTTCCCCATTCTTTCACCATACTATCAAAATCATTCATTTGTCCAACACAGCTGTTTTACATTTTGGTGGGTGACTTCACCGTCCTTGCCTGCCCCCTCCTCCAGTCACAGCTAGCCAGCTAGTCCATACAGCATATGCTTACCATGCGGGAAAGGGCAAACAGGTAGCTAGCTATTCCACGGTTGAGAGCAATGAAGTGTACTTGCTGTCGTTTGCCATGTCCATTACACACTGAATTTGTTTCTGATGAATTTACTCTCGTCGCCAATTCTTTTGTGTTTGTACACTTACACAACGACACTGGACAGCGAATAAAGTTTTCTTTACTGTGTCTTTACTGTGTCTCTGCTCATTCAACACATTGTTGCATCTCAAGGAATCACTGTATTAATGTGCAGCCTAATAATTGATCAATGCAATAGTGGTGTGCAACATAAAATAATCCCAATGTACTATAACAGAAAAGTAGTTCCTATAAACATAACAGTTTTACTTTTCGTTCTCACGCATTAAACATGAAAATCCACAGAAAAAAATGCATCCAGCTCAATGCACGTATCTACATGCAAGCAAAATGCTGATTGCTAAATCTGAAGCATGTGAATGATGAATGAATATTCGTATGAGCTGTTTTATCACATCTCATAATTGCAGATCCATTTTTTGCAAAAAAAAAAAAAAAACAGGAGTGTTTGAAATGAGCTACACTTTTGTAGTCTCACTCTGTAGGAGATATCAGTCATAAGATGAGTGAGAAAGATGGAACTGAATTTTATTTGAACTGAATCTTACTTTAAATATCAATCAGTTTGTTACAAGATATGCAGACTCCACATTCATTCATTGTCTTTCGACAAGTTATTAGTCATAGTACATGTTTGTTGCTGTTTATTTATCCAAGGAATAACTGTCTAGTTCATTCCTGCAGGTGGGCAGGCAGCCAGGTGGAGGTGATCAGGAAATCAGGTGCACATGGGCAGGGTGGAGAGCGGGGCAGGGCAGAAACACATGGGATCTGTAAACAAAAGCACATGGACAACACTGACAGACAGGTAGAAACACAAAAACAACAGCTAGGGAGCCAAAGTACTGACAGGGTGAGGTACTTAACCCAGAACTGCATCAGTAAATATCCAGCTGTATGAATAGATAGCATTGTAAATGTTGTAACCAATGTAAGTCAGTCTGGATAAATGCCTGTTGAATGCCCTTCTCTAAGTTATTCTGGATGAAAGAGTCTGCTATATGACTCAGAGTAAATGTAAGTGCAATGAGCCTTGAAGACCCCCCTGTCAGGATGCAGTGGAGGGGGGAGTGTGTCAGATCAGTTTGTAGAAGTTGTTATGGGATTCTTCACCAATGACTGTTCAGACCTCACAGGTTTAGCTTTTCTTCCCTCTCTCAGTAACATTTCAATGATTAATTCTTTGGTGACACCTCTGTTTGCTTACCTTCTAACAAGTGATGTGTTCAAAAATGGACACCAGCGGTGGCTACCACACAATGCTCAATGGGAAAAAAAACGTAACTCTACTCTGTGTAATCCAATGAAGTGACACTTCAGGGAAATACAGACCTCACACATCAATGTGACCCACTCCCAGGGAGTCCCAGGGCTTGTTCCAGCCATGCGTTCAAACCCCTTTCATGTGCATCTGTGACCTGCCTGACATAGGCCTGTGAGGACATATTGCCCATAGAGAAAATACACAGCTCTTCTGCACTCCTCCATGCTCAGGTGATCACCTGAATCACTACCACCTAAAGCAATTTCTTATGTCCTAAACTCTGTTTTCCTTTTAAAAAATGATGGTTTAATGCATGTGTCCCTACCTGCTAGCTTGTACTGTGTCTGGCCAACTATTGAAACTTGGTCATGCAGCGCTTCTGGTATTGTGACTCCTTGTATGGCTTTTGCTTGTAAGATGCTTTGGATAAAAGCATCTGCCTTATGAATAAATGAAATGTAATTTAAAGAGAAAACAACAATCTCACAATCCCTCATGTATATCATCCTACAACTTACAGCATGCCTTCTCACACTGCCACACAGGCACATGTGTCCATGGGAATTGTGTCTAACCCAGTGCTTCAGTGAGGAGTCTGTAGATCCACATACCCCACCCATTTTCCATATTGTTGGCCTGCAAACGTGCATGTTTCACACATAGAGTGTCTGCATATGTGGTCTCCCCCGGTGCTGTCTGTGAGACACTCACAGCTGGCCCTCTAATACACTCCTATGCACTTCTGCCTCCATCCCAGCTTTGTTCACAGATAGCTGACAGAGTAGCCACACCCGCAGCCTTCCCACTGCTAAAGTACAGCGTCATTCTCCCCTTTCACTATGCTGTCCTCCACTTGCATCTGTCTTTCATACTCACCTTGCTCTGAGGGGTCAAAGGTCAGGCTGGTGGAGGATTGTGCTCACATGGAACTCCTCTCTTGGGGCAGACTGTAGACACAGCAAATTGTTCCAAGCCAACAAGCACATTTGCAGGATCGGGCTCTTATCACTGGTGGTGTGCTCCTGCTCACAGATCCAAGTGTGCTTTTGGTAGAAAGCCCCTTTAAAACACGTGTGAAATATGCACAGCTTTCAGGAGCTCTGGGTGCTCCATTTAAAGGCAGAGCCTCAGGGCATGGAACTGAGAGAAGGAAAGAGGGAGATGGGGGGGGGGAGAAGAGAGTTAGAGACAGAGAAAGACAGAGAAAGCGGGAGGAAGAAAGAGAAAGAAGGAGAGAGACAGAGATAGAGAAAGACAGAGTGAAGGAGATGGGGGGGTTCAGGATAATAAACTCATAGTGAATGCATATCTCTGATGAATGGGGGAAGACACCTCACACATTTCTCCTGAACAGCAGTGAGGTGGTTTTCAGTGTGGTCTTTTGGGTACTAACCTGAGCAAAGGAGAAGCAGGAGGTCTTGAATGTGCAAAACTGACACATCTGCATGACCACAGCGCTCCTTGGTTTGGGAACCAGTTACTTACTATCTCTGCAGTGTCCTGTAATGTTACTCTGTGTCTGTGTGCTTGTGTAGGTGTCAGCTGAATGAGCCGTGACTAAGATAACGTGCCTTCAGCGCTCCTTCTGGTGGACATAAGATACTGTTGCTCCTCTCTTCCTGGCTGCTCTCAATTCCTGGCTGAGAGACCTGGTGGTGGGCTAAATCTTCACACAGGTGGAACAGTGACCAGATTAAGTGTGATGCAGTAGCACCATCCCACAACAGTAGTGTCCTACTATGAGTTTTCTAAACATGAATCAACACTGCTTCCCAGTACTCCCCACTGCCCAATACTCCACATTGTTGTCCAGTACTCAATCCTGCAGTCCAATACTCCACGGTGCTTCACACTATTCCACCCTACAGCCTAGTACTCCACACTACAGCCTGCTACTCCACACCTCTGCCTACAACACTGCAGCCTGAATGTTGCTCACTACTCCATATCGTGGACACACAGGTTGTGTCACTGAGATAGGATTTGATGGCAGAAATATGTCAATCTATAGTCTTCATATGTGAGAGACACCACTTTATAAGGCATCTGAATTGTACTGTGCATTTATGCTATGTGCAACAGTGCTTTATTTCCGATTACAAAGAAACCCACAGGGTGAATTACTGAGACATTCTGAGAAACATTGAGTCAAATTACAGGAATCTGCAGCATTCTCTGTGATTGAAAGAAGGCCATTCTCATAAAGTGTTTACTATTTGTCAAGCAATTGCAACCAGATTTCCTAGCTTCCAGAAACATGAAAGCAGAATGAAAAACATACAGTGAAATGGTGTTTGGTCACATCTGAGCTCCCTGGCTTTGCATCACAGGGCCCCTCCTATTAAAACATCTCGGTTCAACTGCAGTAGTTTCAGCACGTGTGCAGTGAACAAGCTGTCCCATTCAAGGATACCCTGTCTTTTCATCTCCTGGCTGTTCCAGTGCAGTCACTCAGGTACATGTGAATGAGGGGGTGTGGCAGGAGAGGGACTTAAGTCTCAAACCCTTTTGGTCCTAATCATAACAGTTCCTGTTTCCTGCCAGATCAGCCATTGCTAAGCCATGCCTTTTTTTTTTATGTGAGACCTAGCCCTCCAGACCTGCTGCAGTGAGTGCCGGTGATGAGGTTGCCGAGGGTTTGATCAGTCAAGGCTGATTGTCTATAATCATCCATATGACAGGCCTTGCACATTATCAGTTCTTCCAGTGGGATGTTTAAACCCATGATTTCAATTCCAAATCAAATGAACTTAGAAACATGATGTTTTCATTACACTGCTTTAATGGCATGGCCACAGTTACATGGAGAGAGATTGTACTTGTTAGCCGTTTTTTATGGAAGCTGTGGAAGAGCAGTGGTTTGCCATGTTTCCAGTCAGTGTAATGTAACCTATATACTTTCCTCTGTTGCTACTCTCCCCTTTATATACTTCCTCGTCCAGGGAGATGAATTCCTACACTATCTGTGAAGTCATGTAGTGTCATTGTGAAACCCAGGGGATATACTCACAGCATAACCTCACAAGAGTGATTGCCTCCCCAGGATTTAAACCCATGTCCATCTGGTCAAGAGTCTAGCGACATTCCTACCCCCCACAAATGCCAAAGAGAAATGGGGGTGACCCAAACAAGAGATTAAACCAAACTCTTTGCTGGGGTTGGTCCAAACATCAACATTACGTTATAAAATAAACATTTTCTCATTGATGTACAGAAGAAATGAGAATTTACTCTGAATGTTTGCCATTAAAAACCACAGCACCTTAGTAGACATAAGTGACCCAAGGTGTTTGACCAATAACCTCACATAATTGAAGTTCAAATTGCAGTACAGATGGGAGCTAAAGCACCCACAGCTCAGGAGGCACAGAAGCGGTGGCTTGCGGGCTTGTGTTGTTACCTTCTTCCTCCTCTGGTCAAGACATGCACACACACAGACACACACGCAAATTCCTACACATACACACGCCCTGTCTCTCACTCCATCATACATGTACCCACACACACACACACGACAAAAATTCACACACGACACAAATACACACACACACACACACACACACACACACACACACATACACACAAATTTCAATATACATGCACACACACACACAAATTCAAACATAAACACATTATCTCACGCTTTCCCTCACGTGCGGGCACACACACCCCACACACAAATATATGCATGCACACACACATACTGACACACACAAATTCAAACGTGAATACATGGTCTCGTTCAAACATAAACACATTATCTTGTGCTTTCCCTCACATGCGCGTACACACACACAGACTAATTATATGCATGTACGCACACTCTCATACTGGCACACACTCAAATTCAAACATGAATATACAGTGTCATTTTCTTCCTCACACACACACACACACACACACACACACACATGGCATGCCCCGGCTTTGCTCTTGCTCCTCTTGAGTCCACAGGGGGCCAATTATCCCATTCTCCACACGTGGTCAATTCACACCCCTCTGTCTCCATGTCGTGCAGCCATAGAGAGACAGAGGGAGACGGAGGGGAAGACTCCAGGGTCAGTGCGTTAGAGTAAACACGCTGCTCACACTGGCACCACATTGTCATGACCTAACAAGCCTGCCAGACCCTGGCAGGGCCTTTTGGAGTCTGTGTGTTAATGTGTGGATGAGGTGAAAGCAGTCAAGAATGAATGCACTGTATGTGTATGCTGCTGCATTTCCTGTTGTGAATGGTTTTCATATATGTCTCAACCTAACCCTGAGTGAAGGTCAAACAGACAGGCACATAGACGCATACATACATATACACAAATATTCTCAATCCTGTGATGTGGACAGTGAGTGAATGGCAGTTGTACCTGTTTCTGCCCCAGTGTTAAATGCATTATTATAATACATTATATTGAAGCTGTCAAAATGCTTTATACAGCTCTTACTGCACGTGCACTTTGTTTCTGTTCTGAGACGTTCAGGAATGGACAGATGATTGGACTGCTCCCCGTCAGGCAAGAACACTACTGCCCCCACCCCCCCATTTACCTACCAAGGGGGCTGGGGAGATAGAAGAGGAGGAGGAGGTGCTGTTCAGTGAAGGCGGGGTTTATGACTGACAAGGGGGCATGCTCTTCCGTCCTGTACTGCCAAGGGGGACAAGGATCGCAGAACGAAATGCATCCCTGGAAACACTGCCCTGTCGCTCCTAACAGGTCTTAAGGGCACAGTAGTCTGGTGTGGGGCAGGAAGGGGAAGGCTGTCCACCCTCAGAAGGGGGCAGCTAACGGGCCCTAATAATGAGGTGGAAGGAGAGAGACATCCATTTTCCACTGCACAGCCTCACGCCCCAGCTCCACTGATGGAGCTAATGGTGAGGAGACAGCACAGGCCAGGAAGGGCAGTCATTAAGCAGTGAGCTTCCTCAGTAAAGATACAGTAATTAGACAGTTGGCATGATTAGTAAAGGTATAGTAACCACGCAGCAGGATCCATTACAGTAATTAGGCGTTGTGGCTCATTTGCAAAAGATCTTAAGAGAGTGTAAGGCCTACAAAGAACCCTGACACCCCAGGTGTGCTTTTAAAGTGTCACAAAGAATTTCATTTTAAAGACATTTTTAAGGCAGAAAGAGCTCTGAATTGTCGATGAATTGGTACTGATTTGAAGAATCTTAGTCTTTAATTTGTTCTTTCTTGATGAAGGTGCAGGGTGATGAGTAGTGCTATACTGTTGACAGGAATGTTTGGTAAACAGTATCTGACAACAGACAGGTAAAGTTGGTGAACACACACACACACACACACACACACACACACAATATTAGTGATACCTCATGTGAACCCCCATAAATTTAACTTCTCCTACCATACCCTGTCATTATTACTCATGCAATGCACTAATAAAGTGTTTGTAACAGTACATTAGTCTGTATTTCCTAATGTAATTGCAAAAAGCAGACACACTTCTTATACTGTAAATCATGTTAGAATTCAAGTAGAAGAAATGAGGAAGTAGATAGAAAAGTGAAAGTGGAGCAGAAAGACAGAGAGGAGAGACAGAGAGAAAGACAGAGAAAGTGAGAGAAACATGTGAGGGAGGTGGTAGGACTACAGGGAGGATGTGTAAGAGAGACAGACACCAAAGAGTAGTTGAAATCATCTGTGTGACCCGTGTGGCAAAGTACTCCAGCAGTCCTCTTAGATACTCTCTCAGGCCTGAGCCTTAAGCCACTTTACTGTCCTGAGACAGTAATCTCTTCATAACTGAATGCAATGTACAGTATGTGTGTTTCTGCATGCATGTGAATATGAGTAAATATGTGTGTGTGTGTGTGTGTGTGTGTGTGATGAGCACGCTCATGCAAAGCATGTGTGTTTCTCTCCCATACTGTAGCCAACCATAGTCACCAAGGTCCGCCCCAGTCAGCACCCAGTTCCTGTTTATCCCTCCTCTTGTGTCTGTGTTAGAGCCCATCCCTCCACCCAGGCTCTGGAGGCAGGATCATTGGCTGCAGGCCTGAGCAGGGGTCAGAGGCCAGGGCTCTGTGTGCACTGGTAGTTGTCTTGGATTAGTCACATCTCCAGAACAAAAAAATGGACCATAATGTAATGAAAATGCTGTTATTTTTTTTCCTGTCTTTTTGTTCATTTTTAATGTTTCACCATTTCCTTCTTCCCCCTGTGACATGTCCTGCATCAGAAAAATAGGAAGCAGATATTTTGCGAACTTTTGCAAATGAAGGATGGTGAAGGCCTTGTCTAGATGATGTTGATGACTAGAGATACATCATGTGCTTACTGAGTTTGTCACGTGACAGAAATACCTCTGCAGGAACAAAAAGAGGATGAATGAGCCAATCCTCAGTTCTCTCTGATGATCATGAAACTACACAAAGCATTTCAGAAAATGCAAGCAATAAAGGGAGTATTTAAGTGAAATAGGTTAAGTGGGTTAAGAAGGTACCTCTTACTCTCCTCTCTCCCTTTCTGCCTTTCTATTTTTCTTTCTCCCTGTCTCTGGCAAATCAAATCATAAACTCATACAAAGCTAATAAGAGCTTAAGAAGAGATGGGCCAGAAAGCAAAGGGGAAGATAGTCTTGAAAGTCTTGATGTTCTTATAATCCTTGTTTCTCATGTAAAGCAGTGCAATTTCTTCTATCAGGGATGAAAAGAATTTTTAAAGTATCTGTTTACCCCCTTTGTGTTCCCACCCCACTCTCCCCCTCTCTTTTGTACTCTCATAGACAAACCTCTGTGATTATTGATCTTCATTGATGAGCTGGTAGCAGTACATTCTCCAACAACATGATACTAAACACCTGCCAACTGAGAGATTAGCTCCCGCTACAGCTGGCTCTAATGGATGCTGGGCAGCAGCAGGCAGCATGCTGTAATTATGGTGTAGACGTTGTGGTGATTGTGTATTGCCGGGCCAGGGGATGGACCGCTTGCACTAATTATGGTGCAGGCGTTGAGGTGATCATGTGTTCCCAATGGGTTCCGCTTGCTTGTGGCTTAGTGCCAGGGCTGCGTTCTGTAATTAACGTCCCCACAAGGTTCATGAGGGCCTCTGTCTCTCTCTCTCTCTCTCTCTCCGGGCTCTGTAATCCACCTCAGAGAGAACAAACAGGTGGATTTAGGACATTGTTCTTCACTCACACGGGCACACGCACAGGTACACATACACACACGCCCATGCCTGGGTGTGCACACACAAACACACGTGCACACACACATAGAAACACACATTTCATTTTGAGTCCAAATATTCACAAACTTCTCAGCTCCCATCATATGGTTGTATGTTGGACCGACATACCACTGTGTCTCATTTGAAGAAACACTAATTAATGGGAGAGGAAAATTATCTTTAGAATTTGGAACAGTGGTGTGCATATTTCAAGTCCCAGTTTATGCTCTTATTTGGCCTGGTGAGAAGACCAGTTTATAGGGAGATGTTAAATGTTAAAATAAATGTTTAATGCCAGACAGAACAGTGTGTGTGTGTGTGTGTGTGTGTGTGTGTGTGTGTGTGTGGTGGCTGGGGGGGTTGACACAAAGATGTGGCTCCCAGAAGACAACTGTAAGTCCAAACAGACCAATCACCAATCGTCATGCAAGTTGCAAGTGAATCCTTCATAATAACCCTCAGCTGCTCTCTCTGATGCAGGGGCATGATGGGGGTGGGGCAGAGGGGGTCAGGGGGTCAGGGGTAGATCCAACCTCTTCATTAAGAGTCTCCATGTGTCATCACCTCCTCTCTGAGGTCTCTTGTATCACCAAAAGCATATCCTCTCATGAAAGCTAAAATATAAAATCCACACACTGGCCAGATCTGACAATGCAGAAATTAGTTTTTAAAAATACATTAAAACATTTGTATTTAACAGGGATTACAGTTAGAGTCTTCCTGTTGTCATTCCTGTTGTCAGTGAAATCTGTGGTTTTAGGCTTGTGAGTAAAAATGAGTAGACAATGTCCTACTCATGCTGTCCAAATTCTTCAGGAATGGAGAAGATTAAAAAAGAATTCTGTGCAGTATGACTGTATTATGGAATTTTAAATAACCATGAAATGCATTGCCACTTTCAGGGGATTATGAGGCAGTAATAGGTGAGGTGACACTGTAAAATGGGATTTGACGCTTCAATTCCTCTGTGTACTCTGTGAGCTCTCTGTTATCCAGATTTGCCTCCTTTAGGTCATGCATGACTGCCCTTTTAGAAGTACCGAAGCACAGACTTGGTCTGGATGTAGATAATGCAGATGTGATACATTTAGGCAAATCTGCATGCTCCTGTTTACTGACTCAGGACAGCACTGAATGGTAACCAAACACTAGGGCACCTAGTTTTCTCTGCAAAATTTAAATCAAGGGAACAGTTTAGTCAGACCCACACAGCATTTATCATTCAGGTAGGACCATCCTCATGTATATTGTCAGGTAAATGTATACAAGGGGTAATAAATAAAAATCATGTCCGGACGTGTAAATGTGTATATATAGCTAGGTTCAGTTTCTGAATTTTGGTGTATTGTGTTAGGGTGCGTGTCTTTATACAGTAAAAACTGTGTCTTTGTGTGGGATGGTCATCTCGGTTTCTCTGTACACACAGGGCTACGGCTCTGACAGGAAACCCAGTTGTGGTTCCCCTCTGTCTCTGTTTGTACTCACTCAGTTACTCAGAGAGTACCGTTCACCTTCCTCTTATCACTGGGTTTGTTCACAACAGGCTGCGCACAGGGTGTGCCACGCAGCGTGTCACAATCCAGCTCAGACTGCCAACGGCGTCTGGTCGGTCTGGGCCTCCAGAGCCAACACAGGTTCGGGACAACAAACCCCCTGAGTGTTGGTTGTGAGGGCTGTGGTTATGAATCATGACTGTGGCACCCTGCACGGACTCTCACACACACACAATGCTGTTTGTTGAACAAAGCCCTACACCTAAATTGCTCCAGAGAAAACCCTCACACACACGTGGGTTATAGAATGTATAAAACAACACTTAAGTGGTGACTCACAGTTTGTAGGCTTCACACAGTGACCCTACAGGCAGAAAAATGAAGTGCAATGGATGGATGCAATAGCATGATATGAAATAGTGCAATCTGCTCACATTCACAACGCATTTTTGCGCTGAACCCCTTCCCTGAGCCGAGTCATCCCACTAACCTTGGACCTACAGAGAACTGACACCTAGGCAATGCTCCAGAACATCAGAGAGATGTGTGAATGGAGAGGCAGTGGGTAAAATGTGAGTTGTAGGCTGACCTCATGAAATCCCCTTATCATAATGGTCCCACAAAATATCCCATTAGAGGATCTCTTTCTTTGCTCTCTATTTCTCTCTCACACATGAACACACACACACACACACACACACCATTGCTGCTACCAAAAAACACTCAGGCAGGACAGTGGAATTCCAGAGTGAAACATGAGGTGATGTCTCCCTGTCTGTCTGTCTGTCTGTGAATCATTGTCTGAGATCTCTGTCAGCACCTTCCTGCGTGGGTAGACAGAGCGCAGAGGGAGAGAGGAAAGCGTGACCTGGCCCCGCCCGCAATGCTCCTGTATTACGCACCACAGCGTGGGACCGCCACATGTTGTCTGGAAGAGGGGAAAAGAACACATAAACTGTTAACTAAAGCCCCCTCAGTGTTTCCCAGGAGAAAGGTACTTCGCCTATCTTGTCTCAGCTCCAATAAATACTTACAGGATTAGTAACTGCAATCTTTGTAAATTGCTCTGGGTTAGGATGTCCCCCAAGCTACTTGCCACTGTGATGTAATGTAATGACTGAGATGATGGCTGGGACAGTCCTGCAAGGTGTCAATTTTTCCCTTTCAGTCACACTTGGGTTTTTCTTGTTTTTTCTTTTTATTTCCATTGTAAATAGCGCACAGTAAAGCACTGTAAATATCACACTTTATTTAACAAAAGTTTTATTGATTCGTTGACAAGGCTTTTATTTAAATTTGAATCTTTTTGATAAAAACCATACTTCTGTGTCTGAGAGTGCAGTTATGGCACGTAGTACTGTAATAATGCTGTAACATTGTTGGAAGATGACCATTTTACAGAAGAAGTATGTACTGTTGGGTCACTGCCTCTAGAGTTTTTTGAGTGTCTGCTGGTGTGAGTCACATTGCTGGCAAGCACTGATTAACCACACTGCATCTGGTATAACTCTGACATGACTGTGAGAGATAGTCTGCTGACTATATTCACATACTGCTTTACTGAGTCTTCATCAGCTGGGAAAGTCATTAGAGCATTTTATAAAGCTGACAGTTTCTCCACATATATCTTCATAGAACCCAGAGCAAAAATAACCTACCCATCAGAATTATCTCTGTCAGCTCACAGTGTGTTTCAGGCAGAATGACAAAAACTTTTAAACAGTGGCCTGGGTCTATGCTGCCACCTGTGGGTTAGACATGGAATTGCCATGATATAAATCTCCTGCTTTCAAGTCACCGTTGACGTGCCTCAAATCTGTCAGAGCAAATTGAGACTAATAAAAGGCCTTCATTCAGACATTTGCTTAGAAACCAATTAATTTGCTTATTATCCTACATGACCCCAAAATCTTCTTGATTATAGACCTTTCACCTCCCAACACACACACACCTGCACACACACACGCATACACACCTGAACATGCACAAAAACTCACACGCACTCAATCACACACACACCTAAACAGGCACACACACACACACACACGCACCTGAACACACAAATATATCACCTGAAATCCCACAGACAGCCCTGCTTCTCACAACACTTTCTCTCACATTGCAAACCCTGCCGCCTCACCATCTACCTCTCAATCTACCAGTCAAATGGTATTTTAATAATTCAACAAGCTCCCTTTTGCTCAATGCATGTGCATTAGCTGTGGAATGATTGACGCTCGTGTAGTGTTTGCATTGGTTAACCTGATGCTATGGATACTCACTCATCTGTCCCTCACTTATCTTAAAGTTGTATGACAGCGATGGAGTGGGACACCGTTTCCCATGTGGACTGATGTCATTCACAGGGGACATGCCCAAAAGGCATCATGCCAAATGACGTTGGCCCCAGCTCTGCTAGTCATCAAGGTCCATGGATCTGGTGCTCTCAGTTTGATTCTGGACACTTGGTCTTGTCTCTAACCCAGTTCACTACAGAAAAAAGCATAACAGCATAACATTATCATCACAGTGTTGTAATACTGTAACAATGTGATAACTCTGCCACAGTATAGCATAAAAACTATGAGCATGTTATGTGTTAAAGCATTTATGGCCTTAATAAACACTCAGTAACCTCATTAGCAAGTACCAGGTCACAACCCAGATTGTATCAGACACAAACAGTCACTCTTGCATCAGCACTGGGATTCACAGTGTTCCCACAAAGACCAAAAAAGAATAAGAGAACTTGAACAGCAGGCTGAGGGAAACTATTTTTTGTGTGTTTCTGTTTGCATTAGCACAGAGCCTCTAAAGCACCACAACTGTGAGCAGGACCAGATGAATGAGGAAGTCTTTTAAACACACATGCACGTGTGCACACACGCAGACAGACACGTACACATGTGCGCGCACACACACACACACACACACACACACACACACACACACACACATGCATCGCAGCAAGATTGCAGAGACAATCCAACAATCAAATTAAATCATATAAATGTATTTCCTTAATGTTCTCACCATGGGAATTGTCAACAGAGTGAATTGCAGAAAATGTACAAATATAAAAACACAAAAGTTGAGCAATAAAAGAGTTCAATAATGCGGTGACAATGCATAATTTAAAAGATAAATAGGTTAATAAAATAAGAACCCTGATAGCAGTGTTAGCTTTGGATTTGTTAGCTTTGGTACACTGAATTCTATACAACAGCATTTCTCAAACCGAGACGTTTCAGATCTCTCCCTGCAAATGATCAATGATCAACTCGTTATAAACTCCTGAAGCTGGTTAACAACAAACTGATCATTTGAAGCTGTGTTGGAGCAGGGAGAGATCCAAAACATGCAGGACAAGTGGTACTCCAGGAGAGGTTTGAGAAACGCTGCTATACAAGAATGCATGCATACCATTAAGGTGGATTTGCTCTTGATGGGGTAAGAAACAAAATGGGAAAAACCCACAAAAAAGCAAAAGGGGAAAATTCCCCCTCAGTTCCATGTCCATTCTCCTGCCTCTAGTGAAGACCGAATTTAGCACTTGTGTTTTTTTTTTTGGTCATTTTTCCATTTTCTCCCCAATTTGGAATGGCCAATTTCCCGAATTTGGAATGCCCAATTAGTCATCGATGTTCGGTCCCATTGCACAACCCCCACTGTCAATCCGGGAGAGCGTGGACAAGCACGTGCCCTCCTCCGAGACATGTGATGTCAGCCGCTGCTTCTTTTCGCTCTGCGGTCCACAAGCCAAGCTAGCACAGAGATGAGTCGGAGGAAGACATTTCATATGCAGCTTTTGGCACGTGGACCACAGGCGCCCGATCGACCAGCAGGGGTCACTATTGCTAATGGGACCGAAGCCCCTGCCGACGTACCCACCCCTATCCCTGGCGGAACGAAGCCAATGTGCTCCGCCTGTGAGCGGCGCTGTGAGCTCCCGGTCACTGTCGGCTATTGACACGGCCGGGATCGAACCCGGGCCGTAGCGTTCAGTCTACACTCGGAACAAGTGCTTTTACCGACTGAGCCACTCGGGAGCCCTAGCACTTGTGTTTTGAAGTATCATTTTACAGGTCCCCAGACCTCTCCAACCCCCTGCCAAGGTGAGGTGGGGGGGTGACTCCTTAGGGCTTAGCCCCTGATGTGTGCTTTTGGCCTACTGAGGACGCATTCCACCCAGCGCCATCTCCTCCTCATGACGTCACCTGTAGTTATGACTGGAGAGGGGGTTCAGACTCTGCTTGAAGACTGAGTCAGTGCGGAGTCATATTTCAGAGAAGTCACAGCATTCTCTACTCAATTCAGGTAATTCACCCTAGGGACAAAATGCAAGCCATACTTTTTTCTGATATGTCAGCAGAAACATATGGAATACATTTCTATATTACACTGCAAGTGACATCATCACATATATATATATAATATACACACTGATGAACCAAAACATTATGACCACCTGCCTAATATGCTGTTGGTTCTCCATGTGCTGCCAAAACAGCGCCAACCTGCCGAGGCATGGACACTACAAGACCCCTGAAGGTGTCCTGTGGTATCTGGCACCAAAACATTAGCAGCAGATCCTTCAAGTCCTGTAAGTTGCGAGGTGGAGCCGCTGTGGATCGGATTTGTGGGTCCAGCACATCCCACAGGTACTCAATCGGATTGAAATCTGGAGAATTTGGAGGCCAGGGCAACACCTTGAACACTTCATCATGTTCCTCTAACCATTCCCGAATAATGTGTGCAGTGTGGCAGGGCGCATTATCCTTCTGAAAGAGGCCACTGCCCTCAGGGAATACCATTGCCATGAAGGGGTGTACCTGGTCTGCAACGATGTTTAGGTAAGTGGCACGTGTCAAATTGACGTCCACATGAATAGCTGGACTCAGGGTTTCCCAGCAGAACATTGCCGAGAGCATCACACTCTCTCTACCGGCTTGTCGTCTTCCCACAGTGCATCCTGGTGCCATCATTTACATGGCCATCCACGTGATCTAAAAGAATAATGGGACTTATTGGACCAGACGACCTTCTTCCACTGCTCCAAGGTCCAGTTCCGACGCTCATGTGCCCATTGTAGGCGCTTTTGGCGGTGGACAGGGGTCATCATGGGAACTCTGACCGCTCTGCGGCTACACGGCCCCATATGCAGCAGGGTGCGATGCACTGTGTGTTGTGACACATTCCTCCTGTAAGCATCATTAAAATTGTCTGTGACGTGTGCCAAAAGATTTGTCCTGCATCTAACACGTTGACTATGAGAACTTACCATCCAATCTACCCAGACCTTGACATGTGCCCTTGTTTGGAGATTATTGACGTTATTCGGTTCACCTGTGAGTGGTCATAATGTTAATGTTTATGTGTGTATGTATATATATACATATATATATACATGTATATATATATATATATATATATATATATATATATATACACACACACACAACAGTCTCTAGACTGTATAGAGAATGTATGGAGAATGGTGCGACAAACAAAAAAATCCAGCTAACGGCAGTTCTGTGGGCGAAAATGCCTTGTTAATGACAGAGGTCAGAGGAGAATGGCCAGACTGGTCCAAGCTGACAGGAAGGCGACAGTAACCCAAATAACCACACATTACAACAGTGCTATGCAGAAAAGCATTTCTGAACATACAACACGTTGAATATTGAGGTGAATGGGCTACAGCAGCAAAAGACCACTCCAGGTACCACTCCTGTCAGCTAAGAACAGGAAACTCAGACTACAGTGAATGAGGTCTCATTTTTGCTGTTGTGGTTGGCTATTTTTATGCTCTTTGCTTTAGCCTGAACCTTGAACCTAGCATGAACCACACATGTGTTACTAGATGTTTTTTAGCCTCCTGCAACTCTTATGGCATTCCCTATAAGTGACTCGGGATAGCCGCCTCCACCAGATGAAAAGGAAAAGTATGTTACCTTGGTGAGCATCCAGAGCCTCACAGCATGGAGCCAAAGGGGCATCAAGGGAGAAGTCCCCTATGAAAGCACCTCAGACCAGGGTCAGGTGGGTTTGGCTCTGTGGGTCCACCTGACTCACTCACACTGAAAAAGAAATTGAACCGGCCACCCCTGCTCACTATGCCCGTGCTTCGTGTGCATATCTCATGTCTTGTGTATACCTCGTTGATTTGTGTGTTAGAGTTTCTGTGGGTCTCCTCTACAACTTGTCAGCGGAGGCTGACAAGCAGTTGTGAAAAAGGGTGACATATAGAACTGCAAAGATGCACAACTGAGGCAGACGTGCATCTTTGCAGTTCTATACAAGTCACCCTCTTTCACAACTGCTTGTCAGCCTCTGCTCCCAGAGGTGAGGATTTGGGGGGGAAGGGGCCTTTCATGGTGGCTCTGATAAAGGTGGAGAAGTGGGCAGGAATGACCCAGGCTTGAGCGAGGCCTGCACTCTCTCTTCAGGACCTGCTTCCTGTTTGGACAATGGAGCTTCCTTGTGTCCTGGACAGATAGCTGTTCGAGGTGCTAACATTTATCTTCATTGGGGGAGAAATATCTCAATTAAATAACCCAGCTGCTATACATCACAAGGTTCACAGGACAACACAGACCCCTTTGCTTTGTCCCAAGGGACAGACAGGTTGGTCAAGGGGAACCGCTGTTGTCGGCTCGGTCTCTTTCATGGGGTTGCCCCTTTACAGCTTTCCCACTGAATTCCAGCACCCTGCAAGTCCAACACCTTAACATTCCTCTCTCTGAATGGTTTCCAGAAGGTGTTATGATGAGGGCTATAATAAGAGCTCAAAGTTTTACAGCTCTTCACAAGGTCCTCAGAGGTCGCCACCCATCAGGTTTCACCTTCGTAGGCTTATTACTATATCCAGCTACACAAGAGTGAGAGGGACCCATTTGGCAAGCAACTTAGTAACAACTGCACAGATGAATGTGCTCTGAGCATTGACTTGCTGTGTGTATGCATGTGTGCATGAGAGAGAAAGAGTCCATACGTGCGTGTGTGTGTGTGTGTGTGTGTGTGTGTGTGTGTGTGTGTGTGTGTGTGTGTGTGTGTGTGTGTGTGTGTGTGTGTGTGTGTGTGTGTGTGTGTCTGTGGTCACAGGAGCAGAAATGAAGAAGTGAAATGAGGAGTGTCCCCTGTGGCAGAGAGGTGAGAGGACCTAGAACATTTTTTTGCCTTTAAACATTACATTCTGCCCTCCCCTCGGTTCTTCTCCTTTTGACTTGGTACAGTGGTGCTTTACTGGTTGGACAAACCAAAGCAATGTTGCCACAGCAGTTATGCACAATTTATAATATTCATATAATCCAATTCAAAACAAAATACAAAACAGACATATCACACACACTCATCTTATGATGTGGTTGCTGGCTGCTACTCTGCTGATTTTCTCTGATACAAACATGTATGTGTGTGAGTGTACATGTCTACACATGTTTGTCTGTGTGTGTGTGTGTGTGTTTGTGTGTGTGTGCATGTGTGTATGTGTTTGTGTGTATGTGTATGATTGTGGCATGTGTCAGATGGAAGTAAATGTTAGTTTTTTCATCATCTGTTTCTACCTTGGTGACAGCACTGGTCCAGGAGATATATTGTTATTTACACAGTTATGGATTTTTCTTTCTGGATGTCTTCTGGATGCAACTCTGAATGCAAGTACACCACATCTATGGATGCAAACATTTACACTGCAGTTTTGAATGCAAGCTGCATTTACGCTGCAGCTCTGAAAGCTGTTTCCCTGAACAGTGACATAAGCATCCATTCACAGCATGATTGTCATCACCAATGAAGACATTCACACACAGGGCCCAATGTCCCTTCTCCATCCCCAGCATGCTCCAACTCATGTCTGAGTGGGTCAGACTTCTGCTCACTGGAGGCCCTTAAATAGGCATGCATTATTTCAAACTATTGTCATGTGTCATTGATTAATCATCAATTATTGCCAGCACTGGCTGTGTGATCAGTAGCATGTGCATCTGTCTGTGTTTGTGTGTACTATGTTTGTAATGTTCACACGCAAGTAGATTCAGAAGTTCTTCAACTCATCACAACCCACCAAACTACAACCTGCCCTCTCGACACCATTCCTTGCACCCTTCTCCGGTCTGAATCCGGTGAGATTGCCCCATATCTCTCCTCCATCATCAACTCATTTCTAACTACTGGCATTGTTCCCACAGATCTTAAAAATGCTCTGGTTACCCCCCTGCTGAAAAAACCTGACCCGTCTGACGTCAACAATTACCGTCCAGTATCCCTCCTGTCATTAGTATCCAAATCCCCTGAATGTGCTGTACTTAACCAACTGTCTCCCTTTCTCCACAAGCACAACCTCCTGGATCCCCACCAGTCCGGGTTCAGAGCTGGGCACTCAACTGAAACGGCACTCCTGGCAGTGACAGAGGCCCTCCACACAGCTAGAGCCTCCAACCTGTCCTCGGTCCTAATCCTCCTCGACCTCTCTGCTGCATTTGACACTGCTCATCGCCAAGCTCTCGGAGATTGGCATCTCTGGAACCGCCCTTTCTTGGTTCAGGTCCTACCTGACCGGTAGATCTTCCCAGGCCTACTGGAAAGGCTCTACCTCCACACCCACTCCCCTCATTACAGGTGTCTCCCAGGGCTCTGTATTGGGACCCCTCCTTTTCTCAATCTACATTAACTCTCTTGGTTCAGTTATTAACTCACATGGTTTATCCTACCACTGCTATGCCGATGACACACAACTAATCTTCTCTTTTCCTCCCTCCACCCCTCAGGTCAATGAAAAGATCTCCGCATGCCCGGCCGACATCTCCAAATGGATGGTCTCCAACCACCCAAAGCTGAACCTGGACAAGACTGATCTTCTGTTTATCCCAGCCAAGCTCTCTCCTCTTCAAGAGCTCTCAGTTACTGTTGACGGCACCACAGTAACTTCTTCTACATCTGTGAAGAGCCTGGGTTTCACCCTCGACAACAGGCTGGACTTCAACGACTACATCTCGCAGACAACACGCTCCTGTCAATTCCTTCTCTTCAACATCAGGAGGATCCACCCTTTCCTGACCACCTACTCCATCCAGCTGCTTGTCCAGGCCGCCGTACTCTCCTGCCTGGACTACTGCAACGCCCTCCTTGCAGGCCTCCCAGCCTGAACCATTCAGCCGCTGCAGCTCATCCAAAACGCAGCTGCTAGGCTGATCTACAACCCCCCAAAGTTCTCTGACAATTTATCTTTATTCCCTAATGCCCTGAATTTCTTTCACTGCACACCACACAGCCCGCACATGATTGCTCTCTTGAAAGTGCTACGAATGAGTGAGACATTCACAGGACAGGACTACACCACTACACACACCTTCGGTACCCTCCAGAGTACTGCACACACTGACAAAGTGTAGAATGTAAGGCTTTTGTGCCAGTGTGCTGTGTGTGTGACCCAGAAACACACACATTTTCATATAGTCTTAATACTGCTATTATTATTATTATTATTATTATTATTATTATTATTAATTTTATTATTATTATCATTCTATTGACCCAGTATGGAAGTAGTAGCAGAAGTAGACATAGATGTTTTACATTAATCTGATAGCTTCTCACATTTTGCAGCAGTTGCACATACAGTTAAGAATATACCAATATTTTGGGAGGACAAAATTGTCCCTACCAATATTTGAGGGAACTCATTCACATTATCAGTGGAGTGAAGTCATATTAGATAATTTGGATGTGCCCTCCCAGAGGCTACGTCTCCAAGATGACCAATTTAGGCATGCTAGGATTTGATTGGCTGAAAGGGAGGGGGCTATCTGAAGGCTCACGTCACGTGCAAATATCATACTTACTGCCAGACACAGAGGAGGCGAGAGATGATCAGTGTGCTGACAACGGTAAGTTATCAGGGCTGTCAGTCCATACCTCAAGCATGGGTGAAAATTTTGTCTTTCAGATGACTTACTCCCTTTTCTCTATTGCCTGCACTGCACAGCACACATAACGTAATTTTGTCCATGCCAACACGTTTTGTACTTTATAGATATCATGCCACCAAAAAAGAGAAGGGACATCAGGAGCTTTTTCACCACCCAGAGCATAAGTAAAAGGTAGTAAACTAACTAGCCAGCAGTCATGTTGATTTAAAATGAAAACCCGCTAGCTACCTAACGTCACCAGCCTTTCCACTGTGGAAAATGTTAAAAACTGATGTTAGTTAACCATGTTAGCTAGCATGAACTAGCAAACTAACCCTGGCTTCTGTCATCTGTAGGCTGGCAGTCAGGTTGCTTGCAGGAGTAAACATAAAATGGGTGGATATATCAAATTATGAGCTGAATTTCAGTCTGGAAATCCCATGAAAATGTCACCAATAATGAATTACTTTGTAAGCAGGAAACACAACAGAAAAGGAAATGAGGTAATATACTAAAACTGGGAGGCCTACTGAATATAAAAATGTTGATGCTGGATGCAAAAATGCAAAAATATTGTTTTATGTTTTTTCTCTCTTTTCCGTTAAGTGATTTCCTAAAGTTTAATTTCTGATAGTCTTTGATCTGTTACTGTGTATAGTTTTTATTTAAATGTAAATACAGATCTTGTATGTTAATAAACCATTCGACTGTCAGCATTAAACAGTCCTCTGTTTCTTTTTTTTTTGGGGGGGGGGTGGGTGTGGGGGGTAGGGGGTGGGTTGTTGTGTCCTTACCAATGTTGAGACCAAACCTACGCCCTTGCACTGAATGACTGCCTGAAGTCTGGAAGCCATGGACATCACCTGCCAAATGAATAAATGTAAATGAAAATCACCAAATTCTGGGTTTCCTCCCTAGTGATGGTTTGCCAGGCATTTACAGCAGCTGTCTTAAGTTGCTGCTTGTTTGTGGGTCTTTCTGCCTTCAGTTTTATCTTCAGTGAAATGCATGTTCAATTGGGTTGAGGCCGGGTGACTGACCCAGCCATTGAAAAATATTCCACTTCTTTGCCTTGAAAATCTCTTTGGTTGCTTTTGCAGTATATTTTGGGTCATTGTCCATCTGTACTGTGAAGTGCCATCCTATCAGTTTTGCAGCATTTGGCTGAATCTGAGCAGATAGTATAGTGCTATATACTTCAGAATTTTTCAGTCATATCATCGATAAACAATAGTGACCCAGTTCCATTGGCAGCCATACATGCCCATGCCATAACATTGCCTCCACCATGTTTCACAGATGATGTGGTATGCTTTGGTTCATGAGCCATTCCTTCCCTTCTCCATACTCTTCTCTTCCCATCATTCTGGTACAGGTTGATCTTAGTTTAATCTGTCCAAAGAATATTGTTCCAGAACTGGGCAAGCTTTTTTATATGTTTTCTGGCAAAGTCAAATCTGGCCTTCCTATTCTTGAGGCTTACCAGTGGTTTGCACCTTGTGGTAAATCCTCCATATTTAGTTTCATGAAGTCTTCTCTTGACTGTAGACTTTGACAATGATACGCCTACCTCCTGGAGAGTGTTCTTGACTTGGCTAGATGTTATGAAGGGGTTTTTCATCACCAAGGAATGAATTTTGCAATCATCTACCACAGCTGTCTTCCATGGTCGTCCAGGCCTTTTGTGTTGCTGAGCTCATCAGTGCGTTCCTTCCTTTTAAGAAGGTACCAAATTGTTGATTTGGCCACTCCTAATGTTTCTGCTATCTCTCTGATGGGTTTGTTTTTTTCCGCCTAATGATGGCCTACTTTACTTGCATTGACAGCTCTTTGGACCTCATATTGAGAGTTTACAGCAACAGATTCCAAATTGCAAGTTCCACATTTGGAATCAACTCCAGACCTTTTAACTTCTTAATTGTTAATGAAATAACGAGGGAACAGCCCACATCTGGCCATGAAACAGCTTCTCAGTCAATTGTCCAATTACTTTTGAGCCCCTGAAAATGGGGGGACTATGTATAAAATTGCTGTAATTCTTAACGGGTTATATGATATTTTTGTTAAACCCCTTGAATTAAAGATGAAAGTCTGCACTTCAATCACATCTTGATTGCTTCATTTCAAATCCATTGTGGTGGCATACAGAGCCAAAATCATGAAAATTGTGTCACTATCCAAATACTTATGGACTAACCGTAAGTGTAGCATGCCTTCTTTATACCATACTTTTGGAAACATCTTATTTTTCTACATTTCTCTTTGTAACAATTAAACTGATTTTTCTCATTTGAACTTCAGGACTTGAACATTAAATTCAAAGTCAAAGTCTTTTTATTTGTAATTTTCACAGATCATACAGGGTAACTGAGCATTGAAATTCTTGAGGCAGGCTCTGCTAACATGTAACATTGAAGACTAGTGATGGCACTACATAGAAGGCACTGAGTGCGAGATAGTCAGTTATAAAAAATTAAACTAGTGCAAAAAGTTTAATTTAAGCTAAAAGAAGAAGAAAAGAAAATGGCTGAATAAAAACAAACAGTATATGAACATCTATATGTACAAATGTGCAAATTGCGAAATACAATTACGACAAACAATACAATACAGTACAAACAGCAGTGTGAAGCATATATGTGATACTACAGCAGTGATACAGCAGTGGGCAGAGTAGGCAGTAGTGAGATGTCAGTGGGGTGAATAATGACTGTTGAGGAGTCTTATTGCCTGGGGATAGAAACTGTTTTTCAGTCTGTTTGTGTGTGCTTGTATACTCCTGAAGCGCCTGCTGGAAGGCAGTGTCTGGAACAGATTGTGTGCAGGGTGAGTGCAGTCCTTGGTTATTTTATGGGCCTTCCTCAGACACCGCTTCCTGTAGGTATCCTGAAGGGCTGGGAGTTTGGTGCCAGTGATGAGCTCTGCTGATCTCACCACTCTTTGCAGGTTCCTGCAGTCACAGGCAGAACAGCTGCCATAACAGGCTATGATGCAACCACACAGAATGCTGTCTATGGTGCATCGGTAAAAGTTGGTGAGGATGACTGAGGCCATGCCAAACTTCTTGAGCTTCCGCAGAAAGTACAGATGTTGACAAGCTGCCCTCACTACTTCGTCTGTGTGGAGGGACCAGGTGAAGTCATTGGAGATGTGTACTTCGAGGAATTTGAAGCTGGAGACTCTCTCCACCTCTGCTCCATTGATGTGTAAGGGGGTGTGCCCTCCCCTCTGCACCTTCCTGTAGTCCACTATCATCTTCCTGGTTTTTCTGACATTTAGAGAGAGGTTGTTGTCACAGCACTACACAGCCAGGTCTCTGATCTCCTCTCTGTAAGCTCTCTCATCATCATCGGAGATGAGGCCTACGATGCTGGTGTTGTCAGCAAACTTCACAATGATGTTCGTGCTGTGCCTCGCCACGCAGTCGTGTGTAAACAAGGAGTATAGCAGGGGGCTGCACACATGCCTGTGGAGCCCCTGTACTGAGGGTGAGAGTGGAGGATGTGAGGCTGCCTATTCTTACCACCTGGGGCCTCTCTGTTAGAAAGTCCAGGATCCAGTTGCACAGGTGGTTGTCCAACCCGAGAACTTGTAGTTTTGTGATGAGCTTGGTAGGGATGATGATATTAAAAGCTGAGCTGTAGTCAATGAATAACATTCTCACACAGGCATCCTTTGCTCCAGGTGGCTCAGGGCAGTGTGCAATGCCCAGGCAATGGCATCACCCGTAGATCTGTTGCTGAGGTAAGCGAACTGAAGGGGTCCACAGAGATCGGTAGAAAGGAGCATATGTGTGTTTTGACTATCCGCTCAAAGCACTTCATGATGATGAAGGTAAGTGCTACTGGGCAGTAGCTGTGGCAAATATAGAAAATGTGAAGGGTTAGTAGTACATTATGGTACATTGTATTTATCTGTTCTTATAAATAGTGAAGTTAATACTCCTGACTGCTGGGTCGTGCTGTGCACCCTGCAATAGCACTGTGTAGCAGTGACGATCTACCTGAAAAACAGTGATCGTGAACTGTCGAAGCTACCAGACAATGCCTGTGTGTTAAGAGTATTCTCTACTATTCTGCAGGTGAGAAATTATAAAAACGTTCTAAGATACTAGTCGAAATATGAATATAGGTGTCCAACAACCGGACTTACTAACATAAATTTGGCAATAGGCTGTTATGTAGTGTTTAACTTTATTAGGAATGGAAATGTAGCTGAAGCTACCACAGAATAGCGTGTTAAATAAGCATGGTAAAATGTTTCATTTATATAGTGTAATATAAGCCATCCATCTAGAATCCACTGTTTAAAAGTGTATTTAGCACTTCTGTAATGTTTATAAGAAGGTATTTGTTATTTACAAGAAGGATGGAGTTAAATTAGTGTGGGTGAAATTGTGTGAGCTAGCAGTGAGCTAGTAGCCATATCCACTGCATGGGAATCACTTTAATAAGCATAACTAGCATGTTGCTAGCGGGGATTCAAACTGCCAGTCAATGTTTAGTTGATGGTTTGAGTTTAGTCATATCAAGAGTGATATTATTGTAAATGATATGTACGTGCCAATCTGTAAACTATGCAATTTGGAAGATATTGTTAAGGAAAAAGGGGAAGTGAGTGCATGGTGCTAAGTTGTATGTGCTTTTAAGTATGGACAGGGGGTTATTCTAGTTCATAAGTTCTGCTGGAGGCTATTGTAGGACAATCAGTATCAGTAACATGTGACCTTGGTGCACTGGGATAATGCCAAACCAGATGTCTGCATTTTCAAAAAAATCAGCCCAGCCTGAGCTTGGAAATAATGGTGTAAATTCCAGGCAGGACATGTTTTTTAAAATTAGCGATATGTGGAACTTGAAGATATTGGTGTATCAAAAAAGCATGCTGGATAGCGGGGGAATGTGGCGTGACCGAGCGGGAGGAGTTTGGGTGTGAGGCTCACGACAGGAGGGGCCAGGGACTAAGCACAAAAGGGATATGCATTTAGAGGTTTTTTTCAGAATGCTTTGGGTTGTGTGTGAAAGACTGCTCCATGGACCAGCCCGGTTTACTGTATGTGATTGAACCATATGCAGTAAACCTAAAACAACTACTGTGAAGACTTATTTTATGAGAAGGCACTAAAGTGTGGAGGAAGACCCTCTGTTCATCTGGCTCAGACCGGGGGAAAATTCACCACATTTAATTGGTGAGCCAGCCAGGAGAGGCTTGGGGACGCCAAATGCTTGGACGGAACTGCTGCTTCTCGGTTCAACAGTGGCCACAAGTGAAAGGAAAGCAGAGACTTTTTCCAAAGTCTGCTAGATAGTTGTATCCGAATGCAGTGGGTGTCCACCCAGGCCAAGGCAGTGCGAAGTCTCTCCTCAAAAGAATCTACATTTGTTAAGAAGAGTCTAATGTGATATTGAGTATGAGTGTAAAGAATTGAAAGTGTGAAGGGATGAATAAGTGGATGCTGAATGTGGTAATAGTGTGTTGGTTTGTTGTCTGTGCTGCATTTACTGGTGGTTTGATTCAGTTGGGGTTGATGCAGTACGGGCAGTAAGGTGTATTGATGTGTAAAGTTCTGTGGCTACCGTTCTAGAGGTTTACACGGGCTAAGGGTTGTGCAGTAGTAGAGGTTATTTGTGTGCTTGTTGGTCTCTTTGAGCCTGTCTGTGTTCAATTGTTGGTTTGCTTAACTGCTATAGGAATAAAGTGTTAAAACAGGACTGTTAGAGCCATAAATGTAACTTGGCTAAATGTAAAGCCATAAGTGTAACTTGGCTTAAACGTTGACGGAGAGCCATTAATGTAACTTGGCTCAGTAGTCCTAAAAATGAACTTGGTTACACAAGGAGATCACACAGGAGATGCAAGGTTAAGAGAATAATAGAGGTTGTAAAAATTTGTGTGGGACACAGTGTAATTTGGAGAACTCATGGGAGGGAAGCAGAAAGAGAATTAAGTTTGCTGTCAACCAGCTATTTTAGTGAATTCTCATTTGTAACAGATCATCATTACATCATTTGCTTTTGAACCATTTAGGTGCGCAGCACCAATAGACGGGAAGTCGTGTTTACAATGTCAACTCAGGTATCAGCAGCCTTATCATTTAACCCCTCATGGACCCCTTTTTAATGGATTGGGTAGGTGAGGGGTGGTCCCAGGTGTGGCGGGGAAACAACTGGGATAGATGTGCAACTCCTATTGTGCCAGTAGACACTCCTATTGTGCCAGAGTGGCCGGTAGACTCAGGGTGTACTCACACTAGGCCCGGTTGCCTTGTACTGTGCCCGAGCGCGATTGTCCCCCTCCTCACTCCCCCACTGGCCTGCGCTCACATTGCGCTTAACATTCCGGGCCCGACCACACTTACGTCATCATGATGCAACTTGTGTTGTGTTGAAGAAAAGTGCTCTCGCACAGCACAATGGAGTTCATGATTGTACTTACTTTGTGGCTTATTTGGAGTCGTTTTGGGCGCGGTGACACACGGCCCTCTGACATGCCTTATAGATTTATCGATTATGCAATGCAGCAATTTTCAGTTAATCGTGCTGCACGTATAAGAAGATTTTTACGGAGGCAGCTGACGTTTCAGTCATTATGCTAAGGGACAGACCAATATTTTGTGTCAGATTACAGTAGCCTAATCACAATAATGTTACCTAATGTTAACCAGTTAGGGCTACTACTTGTGTGTGGGCTACTGTCATCATTATGTTACAGGTGCTAGACTCCGAACTACGCCACTTTGGGAATTTCACCCAAAGAAATAATTAACACCCTCTTTAATAAGATATTTGTTCCACACACAAGTCCCTCCAACTAAATGAAGCAAACAGACGTGAATTCCACAATAAAAAAACAAGATAGCTGATAAAACCAATTTAAAAAAAAAAAAAAAAACACAAACCACGAGTTATAAAAATAGCAATAAAAATCACAAAATAGAACCCTGACCGTTCGTCCTCCCGACCATCAGGGGCGTTACTGCGGTGCATGCGGGTAAGAGCGCTGCGGGGAGAGAGAGGCCAACTTACCGGAAGAGGAACGGGAAATAGTAGTGATGGTGACACACACACACACTGCAAAAAGGGTGAAGTAAGAGCAAGTGAGTACGTGTAATTTAAGACTTTTACACATTCGTATACACGCGCACACACAGCAAGCGGTGAGGAAAAGGATCCACCTTCCGAGCGCGCAATCGCCCCCTCCTACACCAGCACGGAGTCCCAGACCCACTGCACGGTTAAAAACAAAGAGAACAATAAAAATATACGCCCCAAGCCCCAACCCGATACACAGTTGGTTTGTCACACGGGACACTGCACAACACTATACAAATACCCAGTAAGCGCCGCCCCGTTTAGTAATACAGAGGAATTAGCCGGTGCTAGCCGGAGGGTAGCTCGCTACCGAAGCGCTAGCTGCCGGCACAACTATATGGAAACGGCACTACTTGAGCGGGTTTCTGTTCTTTTCCCGGTCAGCGTTAACAGAGCTAGTGGAGTAATAAAATCACAACCCGGCAAAACAGCAGCTAGTATTTTCCTATAAGAAAAATAGGAAAACAGTTAAAACAATAGCAATCTAATGCCATATTCCCTTGAACATTTTCACATTTAGTACACTTTCTTTCGTGACGCGATCAGGAGCAGAATTACCTTTACAGTACATACAAAGCCAAGACAACCCACATGCCCTCACATTTGAACTGTTGCTTTACCTCAGCGCTCGGGATGACAGGGGGTTCAAGCGCCACTAGTCCGTCTATGGAAACCTACATAGACAACGCTCATCAGTTTTGCCCAAGTCAATTCAAGACAGCATAAGCCCAAATGGAAACACCAGCCTACCTTCGCACGACAAGAACTCAGAATGCCCAGGGGAAAACCTGAACCACAACAGGTAAGGCGGTTTTCATTACCTGGCTACTGTTGCTTATTTATAGGTCACCGTGCTAATCACGTGTCTTGCCAGCCAACCGGGTAGCCCCATCACAATCACAACAACGAACATATTTTATTACTACTTGGATAGTACACTTTTCAATTCATTTGAGAATATTTGGGTTAATAACGGGTCTGGTTCTCACCTTACTGATGAATGTGAATTGTAGTCGGTGAGTAAAGCTCCAAATTACTCCCTCAACGTCAGCTGCCTCCGTCAAATTCTTCTTATATGTGCAGCCCAATTAACTGAAAATCGTTACGTTGCACAATCGATGCTAACTGGCTGGGGAGCTAACGTTAGCTATCTAACAATAGATTTGACAAACATACCTAGTTAGCTAACAGGCTACCGATCTGAACGATTGTTGACGACTAGCTACTTAAACAGGTTGGCTTCATTTGTGATACTCTGACTAAGCCCCTGACAACAGCAATGTTTACATCGCCACGTAAAGCATGGTTTGTTTTATTTCACTTGCTAGTAATCAAGCTAATGTGGGGATCCACAGAGTTATTTTTAGGTATAGATCTACAGAACTAACCAATCAAATATCATTTTGGAGGTAGCCAGCTTTTTATATTTAAGGAAGTCAGCTAGCTAATCAAATGATGGTTTAAAGGATTTATTATGACTAGGCGTGTAACTAACAGGTATCCAGCTAACTGTTGCTATAACTGATATATTTGTCAAATGGGACAGTCGCGTAATTGACGTCATGCTCGTGTTCTGTGATTGGGCACAGTTTGCGATCACACTGATGCGTACCGTGCCTGAGTCCAAGTAAACTGTGCGCGAGCCCATCTCGTCAAGCGGGCCCTGGCACGGTTCAGAGCGATCACACTAGTCAAATGAACAAGAGTTTGGGGGTCAAATGTGCTCGGGCACGGTACGGATTGCCTAGTGTGAGTACACCCTTAATGTAATATTGGTGAGTTTGGTCCTGATAGACTTTGGGCCGATAACCAATATTTATGCTTTGTCTGAATTTAGAAGGAGGAAATTATGGGCCATCCATGTCTTTATGTCTTTGAGGCAGGCTACCATGTTTGATATTTCCAAGGACACATCAGGTTTGGCCGATATGTATAACTGGGTATCATCTGCATAGCAGTGGAAATTAATGCCATGTTTACGAATGATATTTCCAAGAGGGACCATGTATAACAAAAAGAGCAAAGGTCCAAGCACAGATCCTTGTGGTATTCCATGTCTTACTCTGGAGAGTTTGGAAGACTTATTGTTAATGAAGACAAAGTGATGCCGCTCTGAAAGATAAGACCTGAAACAGGATAGAGATTTCCACTTATGCCAATCAGGTTCTCAAGTTGGTCTAATAGAATAAGATGATCGATGGTATCGAAGGCTGCACGTAGGTCTAGGAGTACAAGTAGGGAGATACAGCCATTGTCAGAGGAGAGAAGTAGGTCATTAAGTACTTTTATGAGCGATTTCCGTGCTGTGATGCAGTCTAAACCCAGACTGAAAAACTTCCAGAATATTATTGGACTGTAAAAAGGAGCAAAGTTGCTTTGTTACAACTTTTTCTAAGATTTTTGAAAGGAATGGGGGATTTGAGATGGGCCTGTAGTTCAACAGGTCATTCGGATCTAGAGTGGGCTTCTTCAAAATAGGCTTGATGACTGCTAACTTGAAGGACTGAGGTACATGTCCAGACGTAAGGGAGACATTTATAAGATTTAATAACGGAGTGCCAACTTCAGGTAGCAGCTGTTTTAAGAATCTTGTTGGAATAGGATCTAGATAGGCAGGTAGCATTTTTAGATGAATTATTTAGGGAGGAGAAGTCGCTAAATTCAATGGGTGTGAAAGAGTCTAGGTATGTGGCTGGCCTATTGGATGTCTCTACATTATCTGAGGCTGGACAGGCCAGGCTGGAGGCAGAATTAGAGGAGAGTTTTTGAATTGTGTTGCGTATCTTTATGATTTTGCTGTCAAAAAAATTCATGTAGTCGTCGCTACTATGAATTGCTGGAATGCAGGGATTGGCTGATGCAGGGCTCTTAACTAGTCGGGTGATGGAGCTGAACAAATACCTGGGATTGTCCTTGTTTCTCTCTATTAGGGTAGAAAAATACACAGATTTGGCAGCTGTGAGTGCATGCTTGTAGCTTAGGAGACTTTCTTTCCAGGCCAAGAGAAAGACCTGTAATTTGGTGGAGCGCCATTTCCTTTCAAGTTTCCTTTGATAGCACGGGTCTGGTCATTATACCAAGGTGCTAGCTTTTTGTCTGGGACTTTCCTCTTTTGAAGGAGTGCAACGGCATCTAGGGTATTACGTAGTGTGGACTCAATAGTTCAATAGAGTTGATTTATTTTAGCCGAACTAGGGTTCGAGCATAAGTTTAAATATTCTTCGTTATGCAGACTGTATGATGCAGAAGAGATGGTGCGCCTGAGAGAAAATATGGACTCTGAGTTAAAGTAACAAGCAAAAGGAAGGTTGAAACTCACCAGGTAATGGCCCAACAGTATGGGATTTTGTGGCATAATTACTACATTGTTAATTTCAGTGCCATAAGTGAGGGCCAGATCCAGCGTATGGTTGCAGCAATGTGTGGGTTTATCCACAAACTGAGAGAATCCAATGGAGTCAATAATGGACAAAAATGCTGTTCTGAATGGATCATGTTCATTGTCCATATGAATGTTGAAATCGCCTACTACCACAACCTTTTCTGTGTTGACAACCAGGTTGGATAGAAAGTGCAAATTTGGATAAGAAAACTTTATAAGGCTCAGGTGGCCTGTAAACAATTACAAGGATAAACACCTGAGATGCAGTCTTGTCAGGATTTGCAAAGGTAAGAACTAACAATTCAAATGAATTAAAGTTATGGCCAGATTTAAAAGTGGCACAAAGATTAGAGTTATATACAGCAGCAACACCACCACCTCTACCAGTTGAATGAGGGACCTGATAGTTACTGTAACTGGGAGGCGTTGATTCATTTAAAGCAATAAATTCATTTGGTTTAAGCCAAGTTTCAGTCAGACATAGGATGTCAAATTTATGGTCAATAATCAATTCATTTACTAGCATTGCTTTGGGTGTTAAAGACCTTATATATAATAAACCAATCTTACAGACCATTTGTTTGCAGGTATTAATTTCAGGTTCACCAGATTTTTATCACCATTAATTTTTATCAAGTTGTCAGGGCAAATGCCCCTAAGAGATTTCTTTAAACACTATGGGACTGAAGATCAGGGGACAGATACCGTCTCTATGGAACTAAATTTGAGTGGTGGTTCAAGGGAAGAAGCAGAGATCTGTTTAAGACAGAAGGTCTGCTGCCTGGCCTTGGCCCTGATGAGTCAAGGTTTTGAGATATTTAGACTATAGACCAAATTTCTAGAGATAAGAGCTGCGCCCTCCCTCGAGGGGTGGATGCCGTCTCTTTTTAAAAGACCAGGCATCCCCCAAAATGTGTGCCAATTGTCTATGAAGCCTATGTTATTGGAGGGACACCACTCAGACAGCCAGCGATTTAGTGACGCTAATCTACTGTTGATCTCGTCACCACGCTGCATAGGGATGGGACCGGAGAAAGTTACTGAGTCCGGTATATTTTTTGTGAGTTTACAAACCAATTTAATCGTTAACTTAGTTATTTCTGATTGTCTCATACGGACATCGTTAGTGCCGACATGAATAATAATTTTTGAGAATTTACTTTTACCTTTTGCCAGCACTTTCAGATTTGCTTCTATGTCAGATGCTCTGGCCCCAGGAATGCAATTAACTATGGAGTCTCTACGTTCATGTTTCTAAAAATAGAATCACCAATTATCAGGGCACTTTTAACAGGTTTCTCAGTGGGTGTGTTACTGGGGGGGGACCTGTTTGAAATATGAACCAGGGGTTGGTGGTGCACCGAAGGCTTACGTTTTCGTCTATTTTCCCGAACTGTAACCCACTCGCCTTGCTGCGAAGGCTCTGCTGGGACTGAGCTGGGGGAGCGGCTACCTGACACATCCGATACCGAGAAAGATTCAATAAACTCCTTGCTAGCTTTGATCTTGTATAAGGTGCAGATGTGTACCTCTAACTCTGCTATCTTCTTCATCAACCTAGCATTTAACTCACATTTTGCACAGATGAAATTAGCGCTACCGGTGGAGAAGGAATAACTATACATATTGTACACAATGCAGGGGAGACAGCGAGAGGGAGGAGAGTTGAGAATAGGTGAGACAGAAGAATTGGTAGAAGTATTGGTAGAAGCCATTATCTCAGAGATTACTTACGTCTATATTTTCCTTCTTTAGATAAGTGTTGTAGTTCGCGTTGTAATTTTCGGTTTTTGTTGTACTTTTCTTTTTTATAAGGTGTTGGAAACCGCAAACACTCAGAGTTTGGGTCCTGGCTGGGTCCTAGCCGATCGGCGTCTGTGTCTGGTGTTCAGAAAGTGAGCAACAGGAAGCGGGTAGCGAGCAGCTGATGAGTATGAGAATGCAAACTGACAGAAGTACACACTTAACTCCACATGAAATGCTGACTGGTAGACCCATGCCAGTACCATATTTGAGAGGCCCATACAATGGACCTTCACTTGAGCAATTGGAAAGAGAGCTGTCAAACTATGTGCAACATCTCATACAATACACAAAGCTATCTTCCAACAGGTAGAAGGTGCCAGTGAAGGAAGAGCAAGTAAAATCCCGGAAGACCTTTGAGAAATACATCCTGGGGCCTGGGTGTACATCAAGTATTTCAAGTGAAAGTGGAATGAGCCCAGGCGGGAGGGACCTTTTAAGGTGGTACTGACAATGCCCACTGCACTCAAGGTTGAAGGTAAAACTGTGTGGTTTCACTTAAATCACTACTGCAGGGCTCCAGAGCCAGGACGTACTTTGAGAGAGATAAGAGACAATTTATAAGGAGATCAGGGTGAAGGAGAAGTGCCAGAAAGGGAGCTGCTGGAGAAGCAGAAGGATAAGGAAAAGGGGAGCTTTAAACCAGGGCACTATAGAAGGGGTGGGGGCCACCCTGGGTTTATGTAATACTGATAATACTGCCACTGCTAATGAGTGTATGCCCTGCTGTGCCTGCATTGCCCATTCCATCTAACCCCAACCAAACGCATGGGGGGACGACACTGAGCGATGTGCAAGCTCTCCAATTGCAGATATTCAGGAGACAATGCATGCCCCAACGGCAGACAAATGTGTTTTACCAGTGGTTGACCTATTCTACACGGCAACTAAGTCAGGAAACATGCATAACGTGTTACAGGATTAATGCAAGAAGGACTCCCCAAGTGTAACCACTACCTTTTGTGCAGCGAGGATGTACAGACAATGGGATATGCTACTTACAATGTATGCTGTATAACATGGCTAGGATGGGTGTACAGGTTGGGTACGTCTGGTCTGAGCTTCGGGACCAAAGTCTCGACCAGTACAAGCCGGTCAACATGAGTTTGTGTTTGGATATGTTGGTTCAGGTGGCTGAGGAAGATGTTGAAGTGCCGCCAGCAGTTGTAATGCCAGACGAGATTGAGTTTCCCTTATGTATTGCGCTGGGTAACATGCTACAGGATGAATTATACCAATTTCAGACAAACCTTGAGTATAATAACTTAAATCCACAGCTTAGCTGTCAGGCATGGGACAGTAAAAACAACTGAGCATGTTCTACAACAGGAGGAGCCTCACTCAGATGTCAGGAAGTAGTATCTGGGGGTGGTGGACTTACTACTGCCTGACAAGCAGCCAATGGGACATTGATACCGCCCAAGTTTACAGTGCCAGACCTTTCTGAAGGAACATATCCTCTAGCAGATGTCTATTGGTATTGCGGCATGCAAACCGTGATTGTGTTAGAGGCTAATTGGACTGGTATTTGCGCATCAGTTGCACTTACAGGAAGATTGTCAGTAATCAGGTTCAGCCAGGCTATGAGATTAAAAAGGGAAATAGGGGAATGGGACCCGAATGATGGGGTATATGTGAATTGGGCTGGGGTTCCAGTTGGTGTACCAGCCGAACACAGACCAATGTCAGAATCTTCTATAGATAATTTGCTCACATGGTTGCCTCACTTGCAGAGAAAAAGGAATGCGGAATGGGTTACTTATTTGTGGTATAATCAGAAGAGGTTTATTAATTACACTGTACACTGCAAGCAATAAGGGGGGTAAGAGAACAATTGCATGCCACGTCGCTCATGACACTGCAGAACAGACTTATTCTGGATACAATGTTGGCCGAGGG
The DNA here is from genome assembly GCA_019176425.1 of Megalops atlanticus. Lineage (NCBI taxonomy): Eukaryota > Metazoa > Chordata > Actinopteri > Elopiformes > Megalopidae > Megalops > Megalops atlanticus. The sequence goes on along the minus strand of CM032886.1, from coordinate 36,831,780 downwards.
ACAAGGAGTGTGTACACGTATCAGAGATGAATGTTGCACAGTTATTCCAATGCACACAGGACCAGGGGGCAACATCACTACTGCATTCGAGAGTTTGGAGAAGCTGAGAAACGAGCATGTCAGGAGCACACAGGGGATGGTCATGGTGGAATTGGTTAAACGTATCTTCCTGGAAGGCAGCCTTGATTAAGATTGGGACAATCATTGGACTGGTACTGTTAGTGCTGCTGGTGGTCTCATGCTGTGTGATCCCACTGATTCAGTCCATGATTAAGAAGATGGTGACCACTGTGGCCGGACAATTTCCTGTGAGTCTCAGTGTTCCTTCAGCTCTCCCACCAATGACACTTGAGGATGTTCCTGTGGATACATTCAAAGTAGTGAGTGAAGTCGGACCTGTCAGCACTCAGGCCCCCTAGCTGTTGTTTTTGTGTTTTTCCCATCTGTCTTTGTTGTCCATGTGCTTTTTGTTTTCCTTTCGTTCTAGTCCTGCCCCAATCTCCGCCCGGTCCCTGCCTGCCTGATTGCCTGATCACCTCCACCTGCCAGCCTGCTCACCTGCTCCCCATCATCTCATCAGCTCTGCCCTGCATAACACCCTGCATGTCCCTGTCTCATTGCTAGTTCATTGCAGTGTTGCATGCCTGTTTCGTCCCTGCCGTTTCTTGTTTCTCCTGACCCTGCCTGCCGCCTTGACCCGATTGCCTGCCTGCCTGGTTTCTGACTGTGCCTGCTCCTGTTATCGCCCCCGGATTTGCCCACGGACTGACTGCCTACTCTCAACCCTGCCTGTTCTTGATTCGCGATCCTGCCTTACGATATTAATAAAGCTGCTCAGAACCTGAAGCTCACGTGGTCCGCGTTTGAGTCCTTGCCTGAGCCTTGACAGTACCTAAGTGGATGTTGGTTTCTGTGAGCACCATATCCTGGAGGGAGAGTGACTGCCGGACTGGGGGATAGAACAAATCACTGTGCATTGTAACTGCTAGTAGCCTCTCCACAGTGATAACCCTCCACGGTGTGTAAAACACCTGGGTTGAAGACAACAGCACACTACACTGCCAATACACTGACACTGATTACTTATTTACATGAATACAGAAGGTGACATACATATACAGGAGCCTGATGCTCCCTAACCCATGGCAGATAGTTAAAACATCACATATAGTTATCTCATGTACCACTGCCAAAGAAGAATCACGACCAGCAACGGCTGAGTGAAGTGCTAGCAACTTCTCCTCTGTCCACTGGTCCAATGCCCCGGCGAGGCCTTCGAAGAAGAGAAGACATTACTCTGCTTAGCTGATTTATGTGATTTAATAAAGGTTACCTTAGACGGATAAGAATTATACTGTGGCTGGTCCCATTACTGATGTAACCATGCTAAGCAGGTGATTTTATTTGATATATTACTGCACTTTTGATTTGTTTGACGTATTGCTAGGTTCGACTTCTGGCTGGCTCCTGCACCTTAACTTTTATGATTCAGCTTGTACTAACCCTGATGATATGCATGTGTAGGGACAGGAGCACAGAGTGGCTTTTACCCACTCCCTGCCAAACAGGGTGGGGATGTTTTCCACACTGTGCTCTGCTCTGCTGTTAGACCTCCCTCTAACTGATAGTCATCATTTTGATGATCGCTATGGCCCTATGGCGGTGTCTTGTTGCCTGGCTGGACGGACTCTGACAACAGGTACAGGGATAGTCAGCTGGTGTGACTGACAAGTCACAAAGGGGGGAAATGTGGGAAGTTGTATGTGCTTCTAAGCATGGCCAGGTGGTTATTCTAGTTCATAAGTTCTGCTGGAGGCTATTGTAGGACAATCAGTATCAGTAACATGTGACCTTGGTGCACTGGGATAATGCCAAGCCAGATGTCTGCATTTTTAAAAAATCAGCCCAGCCCGACCATGGATATAATGGTGTAAATTCCAGGTGGGACATGTTTTTAAAAATTAACAATATGTGGAATGTGTGTTAAGAGTATTCTACTATTTAGCAGAAAAATAAACCCCCCACATTAAATGTGTTACCCCGGAGTGGAGTCCTCATTCCTGAGAAGTGTATCATAGTCGTTCAGGCAGGAAGTAACGGGTTTTTTGGGGACCGAAACAATGGTGGTCTTCTTGAAGCAAGAGGGTATCATGGACAGGCCCATGCTAGTTGGCTGGTACATGCCCTTGGTACACAGCTGTAGATGCCATCAGGTCCAGGTGCTTTCTTGGAGTTGACCCTTTTGACGGACCTGTTCACATCTGCTGTTGTCAGGGCTAGTGGAGAGCTGTTTGGGTCAGCTGGGAGTTTCACTGCAGGAGTGGTGTTGTTCGCCTCAAAACGAACATATAAGGTGTTGAGCTCATGTGGTAGTGAGGCAGATGAACCCAGAATGTTCCTTTTGCTCCCTTTGTAGTCCATGATGGTGCGTCTGATGCCCAAACTCTGGTAGCATGACTCTACTCTGCCTCTGTAGGTTCTCTTCACTTCACTGTCTTAAGGCTTTCTGGAGGTCGTATCTGGACTTCCTGTAGGCCATCAGATTGCCAGAGTTGTAGGCTGCAGATTGTGCTGTCAGCATGGCTCAGACTTCCCGGTTGACCCAGGGCTTTTGGTTGGGAAAAGCACGGACGGTGATTTTAGGGACGACATCATCTGTGCACTTACTGATGTAACTGATGACTAAGTCTGTGTATTGATTGTGATTGTGTATTGATCTCTGCTTCGTCTTGGAACACCTGCCAGTCAGTTGTATTAAAACAGTCTTGTAGCACGTTGAAGGCCTCCTCACTCTACTGACCCTTCTGGTAACCAGTTTTTCTTGTTTCAGTTTTTGTCTATGAGCTGGCAGCGATAGAATGCTAATGTGGCCAGATTTTGCAAATGCAGGGCGGGGGAGGGGTTTCAAGCTGTGTTCAATAACAATGGTTCAGAGTCTGCTCATTTCGCGTGGGGAAATCAATGTGCTGGTGGAATTTCGGGAGAACTAACCTCATGTTTGTCCTGTTGAAGTCCCCAACAACAATGAAAACGGCCTCAGGATGTGCCAGATTCCCTCAGGAGATAGAATGGGTGAACTTTAATTGTTAAGAGTTCCAAAACCAGAGAGCAGTGTGCTGCTAGAACTGAGATGTCAGTGCCCCAGCGGGAGTTGATCATAAAACATACCCCTCCACCTTTGCTCTTGCCGGACTCCAGTGGTCTGTTCTGGTGGTGAACTGTGAATCTGATGGATGTCATGACCGAGTTTGGAACCATTGCATCAAGCCTGTCTCAGTGAATGTGAGTACATTACAGTTTGCAATGTCCTGTTGAAATCTGATTCTAAAATGGCCTGAAAACAAAATGTTACCACCAGAGGTAGTATCAAGAGAATTTTCTTATAAACTTATCAACCAATGGGTATACATTATTCAGCTAGTTGGTATGGTTGTGTAGCAGTAGGCAATCGGGAATAATAGCCAGACCACGCCACCCTAGGATTCTCACCCAAGGAAGTACATGCCCAATAAACCAAGAAACTTTTCCAAACACCTTTGTTACAAGCAAGGGACCCCTTGGTGCTTTATACTGAAAAAGGACAGAGATGTGTTTCCTTGTATGAGAATGCAATTTTATTAAAAATATTAAATCCTGGAAGTGACTGTGGGGAGAATAAAATGCAGGAAGACAGACAACTGCCTAATTAAGCTGACAGCACAACAAGGGATGGGATTTTACAGATGTGGCCTGAACTATCGTAGCAGACTGGTGGCTACGCCACTCCCAGTTATAAGAGCCAGGGGGGAAGCCCCTCCAGCAATCGCAAGTTCTCTTCTTTATTTCGCCAAATTATCCAGAAGGACCAACAATAAGAACACGATGCAGGACTGGCAGTGAATATAGCATTAACACAAAATGGTATGCAAAGATTTAGCAGAAGTTTGGTACCGGTAATGTACAAACAAGCAATAAATAGGAGGACCGTTACATGCCGTCACATTACTATGTAATCTCACAATTCACCTAAAACAATTAACAGTGATCTGATACGGAGGATGCACAAGGAGCACCAGCAGGAGTCTGATGCAGATAATGTGCAAACAGGCAATAAATATTAGATGTTCAAGATACTATGTACACTCACAGTTTGCATAGGGGAGTAACAGAAGTCTAATACAGATGATGTACAAATAAGACTATAAATATTGTCACTCTGTCAATAAATAAGAACAATTGTAGCGAAGGGCGAGAGCAGTCACCCCACCCGGCCTCGAACCTGGGTCTACAGGGTACCAAACATGCAACTTTGACCACGATGCCAAAGAGCCAGGCTCGTTGGTATGGCAGTCAGAGCGCATACTCAACCGTTGTGACGGCACTCCGTCACACTGCCCTCCCCTTCAGGAAGCGCGCCCATGCGCTTCACACACCATGGCGTCCCTCACGCATTCCCCTGCCGTACTTCTCCCATCCCAGGGTGCCCCACTCACTCGTGCTTCACCCACCTCTGGGGTCCCTCACACCGTGCTTCACCTATCTGGGGTCCCTCACACCGGGGTCAACCTAACCTGGGGGTCCCTCATACGGCTCACACACCAGGCACGCCTCCGATGGCCTTGCGACCCGCCGTCCCACTCTGACACCATTTGTAGAGAAGGGCGAGAGCAGTCACCCCACCCGGCCTCGAACCCGGGTCTACAGGGTACCAAACATGCAACTTTGACCACGACGCCAAAGAGCCAGGCTCGTCAATAAATAAGTGCAATAAATATCAATCTGTCAATAAATAGGAGTAGTATGTAGTATCAGTCAAATCCCCATGCAAACTCGCAGGACATATAGGACAAAGAATGAAGAGGATGTACAACAGGTAATACATGAGCCCAAGGCCCAATAGGTCCAAGTGGGGTGGCTAAACCCAGTACATGTCACACAGCAAAGGTATTTTCCACAGCAAAGCTGAAAGAAACAATAAATACATAAGCCCCTTTCAGAGGAGAATTCACATCAGAGTGCATGAAATACACAGCACACTAATAAGACACAGCAAGCCACCACACTCAGTAAAATAAGCTGGGATGCCCACCCACTCAGGCCTACCCAGAGATACTTATTGCACAAGCCCGTTGAGGAATGCTAAAGCACACCAAAGATTGCACTTCGCCCTATATGGTCATTAACTATTGCACTATCCCAGGTAAACTGTTACAGCCAATTGGTATTACATAAAAACTGACAGTATTAAAAATAAATATTGCGCTAACCCCACATGATATTATCTATTACAATTCGCACATGAGAACGTATAACACTCAAATGCACAACCCCGCACTGCATTCACAAGCAAACAGAGTTCATAGGACACACAAAACACATGAAAGAAATAAAATTCAAATTGGCAAAAACAGTGGTGCCCCCCCTCTCTGGTCGTCACACCCCTGGCTATGCCCACAGCCGCAGCAAACCACCGTCCAGGCTCCACCTGTTCCTAAATGCTGTACCGGGAAATTCAACATTAGTAGCAACCCCGCGACCCATTATACTTATTTGATTCTTCGTGCATTTCATAAGCCCGCAAAACAAGTGCAGCGTAGGCAGGCCCATGGCGTTTACAAGAGGCAACATTAGCCTACTTTCCATCAAGTTCCCTCTACCCGCACTCTTCTTGTTGTCCATGCTCTGTTACAGCTGGGCTCGCACCACCAGCGATGCTTCTTCGTGCGTGAAAAATCCCACAAAAACAGTTAAAGCGCGAAAGGTAACTCAAACCGCGGCTTGCTGACAATGCAAGTAAGCATAGGTGAACAAAAGGCTCGGCGTCTTGTCCAGGTGAAGCACGGATGTGACGTTTTATGGCCTAGGTAGGATCTCTCTAATCTAACCGCGCTCCCGCTGGGTCCTAAAGCCCCATCACACAAACACCGACAACGGAGTGAACGAAAAAGCAGCCAGGGGAAACGGAGCAAAAGAACAAAGTAGTAGTGCTCCTACTGGCTACACAGAGAAGAAATCTTTATTACAAATACAAATAGAAATATTTAAAATATGGTTCTTACAATACCCACCCACTTCCAGAATACTTAGCTAAAAATGTCCAAAATCCTAATTTACTTAATTACTGTTCCAAGTAGTGGGCTATCAACCGGCTGGGGGGAGGTATACTTACTACGGGATCCACACAAGTGCTGAATTACTTACCACCTCAAGTGCAGTGCCTCTCTGAAACACAAACCAGTGGCAAACATGTGACCCAGTGGAATTAACTTTATCACGCATGCAGAGTGACGGGGCAAAGCACCACAGACTAACCCCCCCACCAGAACGATAGTCTAACCCACTAGCGCAAGGAACCCGAAATACAAAATTATACTAAAATACAGTCTACAAATTTTAAAAGAAACACCAGTTAGTTTATCCACACAGACCCAACTACAATGTCGAAACAGATTCCTCTTTTCCTTAAGTCTGAGTAATCAGATTCGCTACAAGAGAAAAACCAAACACGACGTTTGACATAAGCTATTTTTAGCTGGGCAAAACAGCAGCTAGCGTCAGGCGGCCCTTTGAAATATGAACAAAGAATCATTCGGTATTCCCATCTTAACGTGGACGCCATAAGGCAATCCTACCACCACCTAACCTGGTTTACCTCTGCAGCTGAAGAGAGTTATACCTCAGCCTGCGCCACATCAGGGCAGAAAGTCGTGTGCTGGCTACAGATACCTGTTAACAAACCAGATAACAAAATAGCATTTAACCTTAGTGGATGAGACAGAAACATTTGGTAAACACTGAATAAACATGCACCTGTAGATGCAACTTGGAATGAGTAATTGTTCCAATCAGAATGGTGCGTTCATGAAAATGGGACTGCCGGTAAAAATACAAGCAATTAAAAAACTCTTAAAAACACTGCTATGTATAGGCACAACGGGTTTCTAAACCTAATTTAACGAACCAGGAAGGAAGTCTACAAAAGCTCGGAATGGCCACAAAGTCAAAAACATAACGGTAGGACTACAAGTGTTTGCCTTATATAGAAACTATGCAATTAGCCGAGCAATCTCAGAGGCGAACAACTGCTATGTCTCTGCGCGTCATCCTACAGACGCATAATGGTAAGCTATGCTACCGGTCACACTTGCTAATCAAAAAGAAATTTCAGGCTTAGGAACCATCCCTGTAGTGCAACAGGGATGTGACAGTGTGTGTATGGGCGTGTTTCCAATGAGCAGGAGAACCAAAAAAAGAGGATAGCTTCCCAGAATTCTCTTTTCACATCTTTTCAATTATGACCATGTGTTTATACACATGAATCCCCCATGCACACAAGTGAGTGTGCATGCCCAATGTGTGTGGTTTATCCCATGTGACTTCTGAGATACAGTGGGAGTTATTGCCTTGGCTTTCCTCCCTGATACAGTTACCAGAAGTAGCTCTTCACCTTAGTCAGTAAACACTACAGCACCAGCAAAAGGGACAGTGGGAGGAAGAGAGAGAGAGAGAACATTTTAGTAATCTTAATTTTAGTTTTTAAAGTTTTTTTGCTAGCATATTTAACTGAAAATTGCTTTGGCAATGTTTGAATTTTGTTTGAATTTCAATTTGAGAATAAGAGAGCATAAGAGGGAGAGAGAGATTAACAGATAATTATAATTAAAACTATTATTAAACAACAATGATTTAATAGATTTAATGGCATTATTGCTTTGTCAACACTGTTTCGTTTCTGTCAACAAAACACCTCTGAACTGAATTGAGAGAGACTGACAGAGAAAGACTCAATAATAATAATGATTCAATGATGATTTAATGGGTTTAATAATGTTAATATTATTGCTCTAACAAAACTGCTCTTATTAGTCTTGCCAATAAAGCACCATTGAACTGAGCTCAGGCAAACACTGAGAGACAGAGAAAGAGAGACAGAGAGAAACCCACAACTTATAGAACAGCAACACCAATATAATCTGCACCTAAAGAGCCATTCAGTTGCAAAGCCAGGTTAACAGCCTGCCACATTGTGCTTTCATGTGAAGATCTCATTCTTTCATCTCACAGCCATCTCATTTGACCTTTCGAACTGCCAGGAAACAGGATACAGGAAGTGGAAGTGAAACAGCAACATGTAATCACCTCAAAGGAGCAGATCCCTCACCTGGATCTGTGTCATTTGTATCAGTGTCAACACAAATAGTTTTGCATCAAAGATGTGGTAATTTTCAAACTGTAGGAAAGAATGGGTATATTTCTGGAAACACGTCATGTGGTTTGGATCTGAACACTCAGTAGTCTGGTATAGTATCTCTGATAAATTATGATTTTTTCTTTGTTCTCTGACTTCATGCATTTGGTATTTGTAGATTTTCCCCCTTTGTCTCAGAGCTGCTCTCCAGGTAATCAAAGCCCCTCGGCCCCCACCTTCAGCACCACTCATCCTTGGTGACAGTCTATAGTGTCAGCAAGAGGTAAGGTTACTGACAGTCGCTTAAAAGAAATGCTTTTCCTTGAAAACGTAATTAAAGAATAACTCCTCAAAGAGATTTGACTGGTAACCAAAGGCTGAAATATGTATCTGAAGGATATTTAATAAATTATGCATCTATTATTTACTAATGGCCTATCGACTGGTGGGCTGCAGAGGCTGATAGGATGTCAGGCTGTAGAGAGGAGGGTGAGATGGTGTTTATAAAAGGGTCTCGCTTTTCCCCTGGGGCCAGTGGTGGTGATTGGGGGCAAAGTAGAGTCTGTCAGGCATGTCCTAGTTTTAATATACTGTTCTTAAAGAACCATTGCAGGGTTATTCTCAACAAACTCATCTGAAGCCAAAATGATATTAAATTTTGTGGTAAAGAAAAAAATGAGAGAGGTGAGATGAGACGTGATTGCCATTATTAAGAGGGTTAGGGTATCTAGTTTGCTGTCTTTCATAAAATGTTTACTTCATTATTTGACTTTTTTTAAAAGCCCCTAACACCTCCAGATTTCATCTCATCACTTTCACTTTCACTTCACTTTCATCTCATCATTTTATTTGTGAAAGGCTCATTCAGACTCACTGAAACAATGCTATGATCTATAATCCAAACATGGAGTGATCCATATTTCATAAACATTGGTTAATTATTCAAGTGCATAGTAAAAATGTTATTTGTATTTAAAAAATTGTTTGAGCACATTCATTACTGTAACAATTGTTCAAATTCTACAGGGCAGTGTTTAATAGAAGTTGTATTTTACCATGATGCATCATCAGTAAGGGAGGTTCTATAATGGACACAAGTTGAGCAATTCTCCTCAGTTTATCTTTTTAGAGTCAGCTACAATTCTTTATCCCTTAAAATTCACTCATATACATACAGAGTCCAAGTCACTCTCACAGTTCAAACATGCCCTCAGATGAATTTTTCCTGTCAATAAACAACTGATTTGGGACTTCTGCTGTGGCGAAGAGAGAGGGCAGTCACCCCACCCGGCCTCAAACCCGGGTCTACGGGGTGCCAAACCTGCAGCTTGACTGCAACGCCAAAGAGCCAGGCTCGTTGGTATGGCAGTCAGAGAGCACACTCAACTGTAGTGACGGCACTCCATCACACCTCCTAACTGAATACCCATTCTGCTCTGTAGCCAATCAGTGCCTAAGGGTTGAATACATGAACGAGCTTGCCTAAAAATCAGACTGCTTTATGTCTGTCTGGTTGACTAACATGTACCGCTCCCTTCAGAAGGCCACATGTAGCATCTGAAGCATGCTGCTTTTATAAATTAATTATTATTTTAAATTATTTCTTAATTTATTAAACATATTGCTTTATCAAAATTAAAAGGAATTTTAAATGGCATTTTTAGTAAGCCAATATCAATGATACACGAGGATTGACAAAAGTGTGTCTGCAGGGAATAATAAGGACTGTACAGCGCATGTAAATGATTTTGATGACTGTAGACAGGGGAGGGAATGGTGTTGCCGAAAAAGTTCATATCCTACCTCTCTCAGTCGTCGCTCTTGCGATCGGTCCGTCAAGATGCAACTCTGCTGCGGCACAACTCCACCCCCTGCAGGCAACTGGAGAAAGTTCCACCAAAAGCAACACAGTTACACTGTACATGAGAATTAAATTGCTAAGAAAAACCATTTATTATGATAACAGCGAGACAAGAATGTAAAATTCTTATGCATAAAACATTCAATTTCAAATAAGTAATTTTCTGCATGCCAAAAATGTTGCTAAGACAACCTTGCCAAACAGTTTTTCCCCATTTCTCCTAGAACAACAGATGCAGAGGTCTGTCACAGAACAGGAGCCTGATTATCTGAAAGCAGGGGAGACATGGTAGCAGAGCGTGCTTCAGGTGTAGAAATACGCAATAAATTACAGGATTTTGGGGAGGAAGTTGGGGGAGGAGGAATGAGCAAGCCTTTTGCTCTGGTTTATCCATAACTGTATATTCCCGCGGTATACAAAAGTATAATTTAATTGGAAAGACTGTAGACAGACTGGCTCCTCACTTGAGTGTGCGAACTGGTGACACCTGTCTCCTCGAGCCTTCTGCCTGAAACCTCACCCCCTATTGGAACTCCAGCGTACATGAGTTTTTATTCATGTGTAATGCTGCCCAAAAATCAATCCACAATCTCCCTGCCTCCCTGCTCTGCAAGGGAGAGTTTGCATATTCACTTGTACTGACATCATTAAAAAGCCATCCATCCCCGTCAAGACACCGATGTGTTTAATTAGTCTCTACAAACATATTGAGCAAAACATCCAGGAGGAATTAACGTGAATAATGCTGATTCTGTATGATTACCACAAAAATGTACACTTGGTGGAAAAGTTTTCCAACTTTCCAACTCTGGAGAGAGCCCCACTGCAGATCTAAACATGATGCATTTTGGGAATAACTTTTAGAATGGCTAAGAAGAGTGCCAGTAAATCTGTTAAGTTAATAAATTCTATGATTAGTTTAATCAGGGGGGCACATGAAACAGATGCCAGTGTTGTTCCAGTAACAGGATTTGGAAGCACTGGTTAATAATATGTAAAATGGAAATTGGACATGGACTAACACTAGAGTACTACAGGTTTGGTCTACTGCATGTGACATTGCTGTGATGGTTAATAGAACACACACTATATCACTCCATATTCATTATTGTTGTTATTAAAATGAGGCCTTGAAAAATACAGCACAACTCCTCCCCATTGTCATTGCTACTCAGATGTGTTTCTTGCTGAGAATATTGTAAGTGCCTTTGAAATGGCCTGACTATTATGGCATCTAGCTCTGCTCTGTGTTCTGTATGCCTCATTGACCGTGGCAGCCATAGTGCATCCTGGGAGCTATTAAGGAAACCTGAGAACATCTTAGTCGAGGGCAAAACATACAAACACAATCAGAGAGAAATGGCAAACATCACGGGGTAGACGTAGAGAACAAGCATGAGTTGAGAGGGGTGAGGCCTGTGAGGTGGGTGTCCAGCACGGGAGAAAGAAGGAGACCCATCCCTCAATTGTGATAAGAGCTTATGCTTTACCTGGAATGAAAAGTATAGATCTGAGACAGTGAGAATGAGCAAAAGCTGTTGTGGCAGATGCAAAGGTAGAGTTTTTTGTATTGTCTTGCTTCATGCACTCTGCCTTGCTGAATGCACTGAAACCACTTTTGTTATCAGTGTCAATAATTGTTCACCTGTCCACACATATAGGACTTTTCATAGTAGATGTTTTAGGGTGAATACTAGAGCCTTACATTTGGACTGAAACATTACTGAATTTGCAATGATGGTTTTAGACACCATTAGAGGTGTGACCAGGCCTTACAGGTTATTACAGAGGCTATGCTTACTGTGGCACAGAGTGCTGGAAGATTTGCTTGAGGAAATGTTTGCAGTAGTTCACTGTGTGGCTGAGTGCAGCAGTACACTACCAGTGCATTAGAGCTTTCGCTGTGCCAGGTGGTTTAGGGAGCTTGTGGTCAGTGAGAATCAGGCGGGGTGCAGGTCGTGGAGACTATAGCTCACTGACCGCAGTCTGCTATTGATCTCTGGCTCAGTCGGATTACTTTGAGTCTGAAAGAGCTGTGCCTGCAGATTCATCGCAAGAGTGAGAGATGGATGTGAAAACAAGCACCCAGAGTGACAGCCAAGGGACTAATTGATCCCCCTCTGTGTCCCCTCCCCACCCCACACACAAACTAGCCCAGCTGTGCCCTGTATCTGCTCAACCCCCACTGAGCTCCGCTGTATTGGATTTATGAGTTAATGGGGGTGTCAGGACATAACAGATTGGGACATAAAGAAGAACAAATGATGAGTAGAGCTCTCCCTCTCTCTCTCATCCTCTGTCTCTTTCTCTATTTCTTTCTCTCTTATTCTCTGTCTCATTATCTGTCTGTGTGTCTCTCTCGGTGTGCAAGTGTGTGTGTTTATACTTCCAGTTCAGCATAATGAAGGACTACAGAAAATTATATTATTTGTTATGGTTGGTGGTGTACATGTCGGGAGTGGACAGAATGCCCAGCCCTGCCCCAACCAGTTCGTTCCCTCCTAGGGATCCGCCTGCCACAAGGACACCAGGACAAGGTGAGTAGGGAAAACACTTTATTTCACCAATTACACCAAAAATAAACACAAAATTTCATAAAAACATAGAGACACAGTTACGTTTCCCACCCACAGCTGTTCTCCTTCCCCCGCCCTGCTACCCACTCCCGTCCTCCCCGGACCCAGATGAGCAGGTACGCACGGGGAGAGAGAGGACCGCCCTTTCCTATGCCAGGGGAAGTCGTACTGCTGCGGGGGAGGCTCCACACATGCACACGCACACCACGCAAGACACACACAGGACAAAACAGAAATAAAAGGGGGGACGTAGCTGGGCCTGTGCCACCAATTACCGATGTCAGGAGAAACTCCTGTCCTTCCAAAGGATGATGAGGGGTGAAGTCCTAGTAAGCATTCTCTTTATTTTTGGGTAAATATGGTCTCCATGAAGAGTTGATTAAGTTTAGACCCTGATCAATGGCTAGTATAATTTGACTTTATGCCAGGTTAACTGCCAAACCAAGTTAATTGATGAGAGATTTCTTATGGTAGAGTGTCCTATCTATGGTAAAAAAATAAATTAAGTTTAAATATGCATTACCAAATGGGACATTCCTCTTGGTAGATGTTGCTGGGGGTGGTTAGGATTGAAGTAGAGTAGTAATTGTGTGCTAATTCTAAGCAAATATTTTTTTCCATCGGTAAAAGAGCAGAATTGCACCGAACCAAATTATGTCTCTCATTGTGTGAATCAGTGACAGGAAGAAAAGAATGGTCATTCAATGTTTGGATCTGTGAATTATCTCTTCTGTTCTGTGGATCTCTGACTTGAATCTGGCTGTAGAATCGTACACTATGCTACTTGTAGATTCTGCTAAAAAAATTTCAAGATGTTCATTATTCCAAATGAATATTCAGAAGAATCAGAGGGAAATTACACAATGCTGGTGTCACTCTGTTTTTTAAATAACACATCTACAGTAGATAACATGAACTGTGTTTATATATGGCAATCCATGAGAATTCCAAAAAAATTGTTAGAGGATGATATATCAGAGTTCTTTGCAAATTTTGGAATGCCTTGTACAGCATGAGGCTGGTACTACACTTCAAATGAACTAAATACTGCACATTTTGACATCACTTTCTGAGCCATGGAAGTATAACCTTTAGTACACAATGCCTGCAATATGCAGAATGAATCTAAAAAATAATTAGTATAATTAATACAATTAATAATGTAATAGTGAGTCATATTATTATTTTACTTTATTTAATAATCAGGGTTGGGGAGTAACAGAATACATGTAACAGCATTACGTATTTAAAATACAAAATATAAGTAACTGTATTCCGTTACAGTTACCATTTAAATTGGTGGTAATCAAATTACAGTTACATTTTAAAAATATTTAGATTACTGAGGGGATTACATTGGATTTTTCTTCATTTCATTTATTTTTTTCATTTAGGATGTTTATTCTGAAAAAAAGCATGTAGCCTGCCTGACTCACAACACAATAGAATGGAGAGTGAGACAGAAAGCAATCAGCGCAATGTGTTTATGTCATGGAAATACTTTTTTTTCAAATTTGGCAAAGGTCACAACATAACAGTACAATGCAAGCTGTGTTTGCCAGCAACCAAACTGCTATCCACTTTAAAAGAGTCAACCTCTAACTTGAAGAAGCATCTTGAAGTAAGTTTTTATTATTATTACTATTTAAGATAATATTGATTGCTAACTAGCTATTGTAGCATATCAGGTCCTTTGCAGGAAGAATGACACTGCAAGTTGCTAAAGTTGGCTAGCCAGCCGTTTATTAAACAACACAAACGAACACACAACAGACCCAAACACAAGGAAAAAGGAGGGGACTACACTAAAGGGAAACACAAACACGGTCACGGTGGGAATTATTACATAAGGGGAAGCGAGTGGTTGCAAAGCATGCTGGTCTACGCCCCGCCCACTTCCCCAACCATCACACTGCCCCCGCCGAGGAGGGTTGCAGTCCCCAGCACCCGACGTCAAAATCCGGGAGATGTTGGGGAAGCTGCCGCTGACGCGAAGGCCGCCGTAGAGGTCCCACAGCGTCCTCTGGCGGCGCGACAGGCCTTGTTGGCTGGCGCGCTGGCTGCTGCGGGAGTCCCTCAGCGCCCGCTGGCGGCGTGGCGGACATTGTCGGCTGGCATGGAGGCTGCTGCGGGAGTCCCTCGGCGCCCCTTGGCAGCGTGGCGGATGTCATCAGCTGGCTCTCGGCTCCGGAATCCTCCTGGAGGGAGCTATGGGCTTGTAGGGCACGAGCCGGTCGCGGTGGAGCACCACCACCCTGTTCCGCCGGGCCAGCCGCACCTGGTAGACAACGTCAGAGAGCTGCTCCAGCACGGTGCACGGGCCGATCCACTGGCTGGTGAGTTTGGGTGAGAGGCCTTTCCTTCGCTCCAGGCTGTATACCCACACCAGCGCTCCCGGAGCGAAGTCCTTCCCCGTGCACCGAGCATCATACGCCCGCTTCTCCCGGATCCCAGTGCTGGAGAGGGCCCGCCTGGCCAGCTCACGTACCTCCTGGAGCCGCTCCCGGAGGTGGTGCAGGTAGTCCAGTCCAGGCGCGCCTTCCACCTCAGGCTCAGGGGGTGGGCCGAACACCAAGTCCACCGGGGTCCTGAGCTCGCACCTGAACATGAGGGTCGCAGGGGTACAGCGAGTGGACTCCTGTACTGCCGTCCGGTACGCCCACAGGACCAGGGGCAGGTGGAGGTCCCAGTCCTGCTGCCAACGACTGGTGAGGATGGTGAGCTGGGTGGCCAGGGTGCGGTTGAACCGCTCAACCAGCCCATTGCTCTGGGGATGGAGCGGCGTCTTCCTGATGCCCAGCCACCAGCAGACCTCACCAAAGGCCGCGGCCTCGAAATTCCGCCCCTGGTCACTGTGCAGGTCCTCCGGTGCACCAAAGCAGCAGAACATCTCGCTAACCAGGCGTTCAGCGGTGGTGGCAGCACTCTGGTCAGGAACTGCGTACGCCTCGGGCCACTTGGTGAAGTAGTCCATGGCCACGAGCACGTAGCGGTTCCCCCGGTCGGTGGTCGGGAAGGGGTCCAGGACATCCACGCCCACATGCTCCATCGGGGTGCCTACCCGGTACTGCTGCAGGGGAGTGTGGGGCTGCCGGGTTGGCCCCTTCTGGGCTGTGCAGGAGTCAAACCGGTGGACGTGCAGCTCGACGTCCTGCCGACACCCCAGCCAGTGAAAGCGACTCCGCAGTGGCCCGCCCCCGCTGAGCCGTGGACGAGCTGGAGGACCTTCGGACGCTGCTGACAAGGCACCTAGAGCTGGAGGATGTCAGGGTGGCCCTCAGGGGAATGCCAGCGGTGATGGAGGAGGCTGTCCCGGCTGGTGAGGCTGGACCACTGGGAATGGAGGGCCTTGGTCTCGGGGTCCAGTGCCGACACTGCTGCCCACGCCGGTCGTTGGCCTGCTGCCACCCAAGCCTGGACCCGAGAGAGGACAGGATCCTGGCTCTGGCTCAGGCAGAGCTGTTGCGGGTCCAGAGCTTCCACCCCACCGTCATCGCCTGCTGGGGAGGTGCTGCCGTCGTCTGAGGGGACGGTCCGAAGGGCCGCCACCACCGGGGTCGCCGCGTCCTGGTCTTCGACACGCTGACAGTACCAGCACTCCTCTCCCTCACAGGAGCGTCTGGTTGGCTGAGGGAGCAGCTGAAGTACGTGATGACCTGCTCCCCGTGCTCCCCCAGCTGGGAAAGCACTGCGCCGAGGCCCACGTTGCTGGCGTCGGTGTCC
This sequence comes from Megalops atlanticus, assembly GCA_019176425.1. NCBI lineage: Eukaryota > Metazoa > Chordata > Actinopteri > Elopiformes > Megalopidae > Megalops > Megalops atlanticus. The sequence goes on along the minus strand of CM032886.1, from coordinate 36,815,453 downwards.
ACAATGAATGGGTGCTGTGGATCGGGGTATGCCAGCACGGGAGCCTTGACGAGGGCCGACCGGAGCTGGGTAAAGGTGGCGCGTGGTCTTCGCCCCAATGGAACGCCTGGCCCTTCTGGGTCAGGTGATGAAGTGGGCTGGCGATTGTGGCGAAGCAGTGAGATGGTGGATCCCATGTCCACCAGGGCTCAGCATGGGGTGCCGTGCAGGTCACAGTCCACATACAACCCGTGTGTCTGGCCCAGCCGACCAAGCCACAGCGATGACTTGGTGAGGGGATGGGAGTTGCTGGCAGGTGGCAGTTCCCCCAATGTGCCACCCCGTCTCAGTTTAAAGGGGTGGGGCAATGGCGTGCAATGTGGCCCGGCTCTCCACACTGGTAGCAGCCCTCTGCCAGTTGACCAGCTGCTCTCCTCCTTCCCCGTTGCAGTTGCTGTGGCGGTGCGGTGGAAGCCTGGCGAGCGGCTTCTTCCTCGTCGCTGCCTTCACAGTCCGCCTGTCGCACGCGGTGCCTCAAGCTGGGGGGACGGTCCCCCGTGCACAGCACATGCTCGACCCGCTCCGCCTCGAGCAGGGCTGCCGTCAGAGTCCTGGATGCGAGCAGGTGGATATGCTCCCGCAGACGTTCCGGCCAGAGCCCCCCTATGAAGGCCCGGAGGGCAAGCTCCTCCTGTGTGGCGGCGTCAAAGGCAGGGTACCCACACCGGGTGTACCACCGCAGGTCTGCTGCGTAGGCACCCAGGTCCTCTCCTTCTTCCCTCTGGTGGCCAGGCAGCTTGTCCCTGGTATCGTCGGCGTGCTCGCGGCAGCCGAAATGGCGCCGGATCACCCCCTTGATGGCTGCCCAGCTGAGACGCTCCTCAGGCTGGAGGTCCGTGAGGACCTGCAGCGCTTTTCCTTCCAGTGCCAGGGCGACCTGGACTGCCATTTCCTCCGCCGACCACCTATTGAACTGCGAAGCCAGCCGCACTTGGTTGAGGTACATGTCCGGCGGTTCTTCCCCACTGTAGTGCGGCAGCTTCATCACCCCCCGGCGGGGGCCCCCTGGCTCCACGGGGAAGCTGTAAGGCTGGCTCCAGGCTGAGCTGTGGGGGAAGTGGCGGCTGGTCCCACGGACCATGGCGCGGCTGAGTCCACTGGCAGAGTCGGCCTGGAATCGCGGCGAAGCAGTAGCGGCAATCTGGCACTCCTCCGGCGACTCGGCGCAGTCATCGGGTAGGGAATGCTGGCTCCCTCAGCAGTCTGGTCTCAGCGGGCCTCCAGGGGCATGGCATTCGATAGTCTCATTGAGACTGGAGGTGTTTGCTCTTTTTGCTGCGCCCCCTCCTGCTGTAGCTGTGTGAAGAGCTTTTCTCCTTTGTACAGGGACATCATTCTTTATCTCACTTCTGACACCAATTGTAGCATACTGGGTTCTTTGCAGGAAGAATGACACTGTAAGTTGCTAAAGTTGGCTAGCCAGCCATTTATTAAGCAATACAGATAAACACACAATGGCAAAAGGAGGGGACTACACTAAAGGGAAACACAAACACGGTCAAGGTGGGAATTTTTACATAAGGGGAAGCGAGCGGTTGCAAAGCATGCTGGTCTACACCCCGCCCACTTCCCCAACCATCACACTATCTTACATAGTTGCACTGGATTAGCTATTCAGCTAGCTAGCAGGCTAGTAGGTATAGTATTAAAGCTAACTAGCTAACGAGTAGATACAGTGACAAAACAAGTGAAATTTCACTTTTAAAACTGCGTTTACTCTAACAATTTTACACTACGCATATTATACATTAAATTGTTACGCTACTCCTTTCTCACTCACAATGTATTTAGGGTGGCTCGTGCCTTTCCTAACTTGTTTTCGTGTAATGTACAGTTTTTGAATTAACATTTACAGTTCTAAAGAAACTGCAATGAAATGCCCATAGACTTAACATGAGGGTGCCAAAATCTTAGCCACAACAATGCTAAGTGAACATTCTAAAAATAACTGTTCAGAACCTTAGTCGGGTGAACATTCTTTAAAAAACCGTTAAGAACGTTCAGAAATTAATCCAAAATATTTAGATTATGTTACTTACTTTGAGTAATCTAACAGAATACGTTACAAATTACATTTTAGGGCAAGTATTCTGTAGAGGAATACATATTAAAAGTAACCCTCCCAACCCTGTTAATAATGGATAGCATAACAATACTGTCCGGTTTTAGAGATTGCTTCCCACAACAACCAGCAGGCGTCCTCATGGCAGCCTGTCTGGTCCGGTTGCCTGCTGCTTCCCCAAGCTTCCACCAGAGGGACTGTCTTCCTGTTTGTGCCTGTACTGGGTGTGCCTAACCTTAACAGGGGGGTATTCCAGAAAGCAGGTTTAACAAACTCTGACCCTAACCCTGAACTCCGAGTTGATGAACCCTGAGATGGGAAAAGTTTTCGGTTCTAGAACAGCTGATCCGAGTTAGTTCAATCAACTCTGAGTATGTTCACCCTGAGTTAAGCGCGTGTGTAACCCATAGGAAAATTTTGCTGAATAACTATTAAATAAGAATTATTAAAGTAAATAAATCCTAAAAAAAAATTCAGTATAATTAAATGCTGTTCCTTTAAGAAAAATACCTGCCAGTATTCACGCTTGTGTTAGGTGTCATTTTCCTATTGGTTCAACCTGCAGTAGTTCCGCCTTTATGTCAAGCTTAATTTTCAATGCGATGATAGTTTTTTCCCGCGGTTGCTAGTGAAGGAAGCAGACGTGTTGATCTGACAGAGAACAAACTAAGTTAAAAGTTAATTTAAAAACTGTCTATTTTAAGTTAAAACACAAAAATATCAAAGAACCTTTGGAGGAGCAGTTTATCTTCTTCATTACTCCGGTTATTCCTGCGAATCTCGGTGAGTTTTACTTTTATTAGTTAGCGTGGCTAGCGCGCCCTCGGTATTCCTTTAAAATACTATAATTCTTGGCTATGTACTTGAACGAGAATGTTTTCAGACAAATATGTACAAGAGAAAGTGTGTAGTTCATTTTCAGTGTATTAATACAATTTAATGTTGTAGTTTTTGATTAATACGTCTATTGCTTGGTGATATTTCTTAGCGCAAGCAGCCTGTGTTAGTCACATTATGTCGCGTGCACAAAGTGTTCGCGTGAACCAAGTATGCAGTAGTTTTCAAGTGAATTGCCCAGTACACGTATTGTAATCACTCCTTGCACGTGTTACCATTTTTTTATCCTACGGAAATTGCTGTGTGCAGGTGGGTTTCAATGTGTAATGTTTCATACATGTTTAAAGTGTTAGCCGCTTTGAATATATATTTTCTTTGTAGTTAGAAATTGTAACTGTACAGTTAAACTTTGAGTCTTACAGCAAGCTATACTGGATAACGTTTAAATAAGTGTACAGGTTTAAACAGACAGTTTAAGTTTAATTTTATTGAAATGTACAATGGATTTGGAATTGTATATATCAGTCCTGTTTTATTATTCAGGCTGGGTTTTTTTTTTTTGTACCTGTGCGATACCTCGGATCTCTCCCAGATGCGGGAGATGGCGAGCCGTCCAGTTGAACTCATTGATCTTCACGGAGGAGGATTTCTTCTGTACTGAGGAGACCAGCAAATTGTGTGGTAGGACTGACATAACCACACAGGACATTGTAGGTTTATTTCTTTGGACTGACACAATTCACACGGGATTTTGAGGGTGCATCCATTCAATTGTAAAAGGGAACAGGAAGTGATGATTGGTGCTGCATGTTGATGCGGTACATTGCTGCTGTTCATTTTGAAAAATGCTGGCTATTTGTTAATACAGTTGCTCTATTCTGCATACACCTGTGTCCTGTTCTGCGTGATTGGTGTCCAGCTAGCCTTCTATTTAGTTCTTCCCGAACCTAGCGTGTACTTACTCACCATGTGGGTTACGCGTGCATGACGAGTATAAAAAGCCATCATCAATGGAGCTCCGATACTACGATTCACCATGGCAACTGAGGAAAAAAAGGTCGTCCTACTTTACCCCGTGGAGTTAGAGATTCTGATACGTGCTTATGGCAAGTATGAGCACACATTCAGAAAGAAAAGCAACACAGTTGCAGCGGCAAAGGAGAGACAATTGGCGTGGGAGAGAATTGCTGCCTGAGTCAATGCGTAAGTTACAGGTGGAAAAAGTGGTGCAGTGTTATTGAATAAAATTCTGTTTTCATTTAGGTGCAATCCCATGGCCACAAAGCACACTTGGCAGCAGCTGAAAGTGAAATATAAAAACATAGTTCAAACAGAACTTATTTTGCTTAGGTCTATAGGCTCATGATTGTACCTCACTTTAGTTTTAATCATATTTGTCATATTAAACAATGTAAATATTATCCAGTGGCTATATCAACTTGTAATAGTTTTAACTCCCAACAGAATGCTGTTTTAACACTATCGCCTAATATCCTGCTTAGTAGATTACCATTTGAGTTCAGCTAACAGAAAGAAGGCAGAGGCCCGCAAAACGGGTGGAGGGCCACCACCACCACCCCTGACAGAGGCAGAAGAGCTGGCCCTGAGCCATAACACTGGGCGACCAGCGGCTGAAGGCATCCCTGGAGGGAGTTCATCCGAGCCAATCACCCCCCAGGACACAAGTGCCTACATAAAATGTTTGTGTGTGTGTATACAAATATAGTGCAGATTAAAAAGGCAGATCTTGAAATTGAATTACTGGAACACCAGTTAGAGGTGGGTGCATGGTCACAGGTGAATTATGTTAATTGTCAGAACAATATAAAAATACTAATTGTTGCATTTGTATTTGTAGGAAATAAAGAAGACCAAATGAAATGTGAATGATTTGTCTTTATTTGACTCCTAGGGGGTGGTGGTAGCTTAATCTGTGAAATGATTCTGGCAAATAATGTCTCGGACAGCTCTTCCATCCAGGACATCTGCAGGGTGGATGGGATGGTCTTCCTCAGGGTTGTTCATTTGTATGGCAGGGTGTTGCTCTTGTCTAATTGTGGCAATATTATGGAGAACAACACATGCCACAATAATGTCGCATGCCCTCTCTGGGGTTACCCTGAGTTTACGTAGACACTGGAACCGGGCTTTGAGCATGGCTATTGTCCTCTCAAACACAATTGTCCAATTTTTTCCATTTATTTTTTCATCTCACTTTTATGAATCAACCACTTATAAAAATCATATTGCCATGGATTTATAACTGGAATAAACTGATTCCAGATGTAACATCTTACCATGCCTTATTGTTCTCCCAATCCTCCGGAATAACTTCCCCACCCTGTCAGATGTGTAGTAATGTGTTCCGAGCAATGTCCTCGGAGCATAGTCCCTGATTCCTGGTTCTCATTTCAATAGTTATCTTACCTGAGGCAAAATAGAAAGTGAAATAGTGATAGCTAAAATCTTTAAAAACAACATCAACAAGATGAATGGAAATGTGACAATTCATTTGGATCAATTAGCAATAAATCTCATTCAGGAATGACATATTACATACACCTGCACAACCTGAGGGAGTCCTCCCACTGAGTTTACATGGAAACAAAATAATGCCCCCCCCAAAGTACAGAGCTGATTTCTAAATGTAATTCAGCCCAGTCTTTCCTGGGGTGGCAGTGTATCATAGTGGTTAAGGAGCAGGCCTCATGACCAAAAGGTTGCCGGTTCACTCCCCTGCTGGGGCACTGCTGTTGTACCCTTGGGCAAAGTACTTAACCCCAAATTGTCTCCATAAATAGCCAGCTGTATAAATGGATAACCTTGTAACTGACGTAAGCTGCTCTGGGTGAGAGTGTTTGCTAAATGCCAGTAATGTCCTTCCATTTTTAAGACTAAGGGATACCCCAATAATGATTCATAATTATACATGCATACTTTTGACCAGTTGGTTCCCAAAGACCCTGGGAGCAGGAGAAGTCTTGGTGTAACAGAGCCCTAAAACAAATTTGGGGCAAAGTATGAAAGGCAGTGACAGTGTTTTTGAAACTTATGGTTGAGTGTACTGCTATTCATTACCGACTGCTGAAATTTTAGTTACCCGTGTTGTTGAAATGTTTCCTCGTTTATGATTCACAGCAGTCAGTGTCAGTTTATTTTTCAGTAATCTGTAATGTGAGCATTAAGATAAAGATGGGTAACTTCTACACAGACACATTTGGAATTATTTCACATTATGAGACTGAATGTACTATTCATTAGGTTCAGCTCTTTGCTTAAGGTCTTAAACTAAGAGTCACAGGCACATGACATCTATGCAGTATACATTGCAGTACAGTGGACACAGGTAAGAAACAAGGACAGCAGTGTTCCAGGGACATTATCCACTGATTAATACAAAAATTACATTTTTTGAATTCTTTACTTAAATCCTCCATCCCACAACATCTTTAAAAGAACAACTTTGTTTGATATTTTTAATGCTAAACAATTCAAACAACATATTAATTTAATTTGCATTACATTCATTTAGCAGCCTCTATTATCCAGAGCAATTTCCAGCACAAAAGAACAGAAGCGTATCTGTTAAAGTTGAATGAGCATTAGTGTCAGAGCATCAACACGGACCAGTGAGTGTGAGCGTAACTGTCAGGGCCTCCACCTGAGGTCCTCGTGCTCTGTGTGTTTTTCCCTGTCTGTCTGTACGGGTATGTCTTTTGCTATTGTTTACAGGTCCTTGTGTTTCCTTGTCCCGCCTGCCTCCCTGCCTTCCTGCTACTTGGCCACGCCCATCACCTTAAGCCTGTTCCACACACCTGTGTCTTGTCCTCTCATTATCTCCCTGCCTACATATACCCTGCATTTGCTTTGTACTTTGTGAGATTGTCTCAGCATCTGTTTTTGTCCTGCTGTTTGTTTGTCCTCTGCCTCTGCCTGTTCTGGATTTCTCTTTTGCCTGCCGTTCTTGGATGTTGCCTGTTTTCAATGGATTTCTGGTTATTGACTTGGACTGTGTTTCTGAGTTAGATTTTGGTTGAGATTTTTGTATTTGTCATTAAAGAACTGCCTTTTCGTACTGCCCGTATTGTCTGTGCCTGGGTCCTTTCCCCGCAAATCCTGACACAACACATTACTCAAACCCTACCACAAGTTAACATGTGCAACCTGACTAGACAATGGAAGCCAAGCATACTACCATATATCACAGTCTCTATATCAGAATCCAAAACACATTGTCATACTACATGTAAAATAAACGTAATACAAATAACAGGTATTAGGGGGTGGGGACTGAGGTGAAATCGAGATGCAGTCTGAAGAGATGGTTCTTCAGTCTGTGTCAGAAGATGGCCAGTGATTCCACTGTCCTGACCCCCATTCCACCACTGAGGGACCAGTACAGATAGGGATTGTGCCATATCAGAGTATAGTATTAAATGAGTAAACGAGTATTCACATGCTATTAATTTACTTGAATGATTCACTAATCTGAATGGCCTAAGATTCAGAAGTGGTTTATTTGATTCACAGAGGCACTGAGTCAGCTTGTGTTCGGTGAACAAAGCAGACAAACTGAAAGGAAACAAATCATGGATCAGGTATTCAAATGAATCTGAATCAAAATTGAATTGACCCAGTGAACTGAGTTGAACAGTGGTTTTGTGTGGGTAGATTGGGTAAAACGGGTATGAGGGGTGGGAGGAAGAGGTGATGCGGGTAGTGCAGTGAAGACAGGAAGCAGAGAAGCCTCAGGGGTGAAATTCGGAGGGTAGGTGTGGACTCATCTTGGCTGAGAAGTTACCGGGCTCGTCTCAGGGTTATGTCAACTTCAGGATGAAATCGCTTCTTGCTTGGGCAGTACTGGCAGTGACAGTCATCTTAGGGGGAGAGGAGGCAGCTCCCCTTCCAGCCAATCAGTAGCCTTACAACCAGAGCCTGTGTTTCCCACTCCTTAGCCCCAATGCTGGGCTGAGAAACATCACAGCAACACCATGCTAACCAATGCCACAGCACAAGTCACAAACCATGTTGGGGAATGGAGGTGGTTGCCACTAATAAACATCCCCACAGCGAGGACAGTTTGTTTTCTCACCTCAGAGGGTCAGGGCCAATGGTCAAATGACATCACAGGGAGAATGTCTTTTCCCCTCTACCTCTGTCTTAGTCTGATGTCTGTGAGACTACAGCCCTATAAAATACAAGAATGAGGGATTGGTGGTTAAAAGAATGAGGGATGGTGGTCAGCTTACAGACAGGTTACGCACAGCAAATGACTCAGAGCTGAGAAAGAGAATCATAGATATAGAACTGCTAGATAGTAGAGCAAATAGTTACAGTACCTGGCATTGAAGAATCACAGGAGGTATTATTATATCTCAAATTACAATTCTAATTTGAACCTGTTGCTCCTGGCCATCTGACTTTTGCTTGAATGTGACTGGAGATTTTACTCAGTGGACCCGTGTAGTAAATCCATATCTAGCATGGGAACATCGGGGTGCAAGGGTGGGGCCTTTTCATTATCAGCTCACCAGGGCTGTTGGGCTGCTGCTGATTGTGAAGCAATTCAAATTCTCTGATGTGTCCGTATCTATCTGGCTGAAGTCTGTCACAACAATGATGGAGCAGAATTCTGACAAGGGTGGTCTGGCACCAGGGTTGGGAGGGTTACTTTTAATATGTATTCCACTACAGATTACAGAATACTTGCCCTAAAATGTAATTTGTAGCGTATTCTGTTAGATTAAACAAAAAAAAAAAACATTTATTTTTTATTGTTTTATGATGAAGGAAAAAGACTAATTAAATGTTCATATGACTAAGGTTCTGAATGGTTATTTTTAGAATGTTCACTTAGCATTGTTGTGGTTAACATTTTGGCACCCCCATATTAAGTCTATGGGCATTTCATTGCAGTTTTTTCAGAATTGTAAATGTTAATTCAAAAACTGTACATTACACGAAAACATGAGTTAGAAAAGGCACAAGCCAACAATTTAATGTATAATGTATAAGATGCGTAGTAGGGCTGTGCGATATGACCAAAATCTCATATCCTGATATAGGTAATTTCATATCCCGATAACGATACATATTAAATTCAATGAATAAATAGTTTATATAAAATGACCACATGGAAAGGCTTATTTCATATTACATTTTAAATTATACACTCGACAAATAAAAGGTACTTACTCATATTTGATTATTTTTTCTCCTTTTATTTAGAACCTTTGTGCAAATTTTCAATTAACCCTTTCGCGTGTACGGTCACACCGGTGTATTTAGTCGTTTAGCGCGTATGCTAAAACCGGTGCTATTAAAACACTACATTGGAAAAATCCTAGCTAATTTTAGCTTTGAGGAAACAGCGGTTTAACGTTAAAAAAATATAGCAAATGCTAACTGAAAACTATGAGAAGCTTAATAACGCTAATGAAAACATAACGGACCATGTAACGTAACACGCCCACTACATAGGGTTAAGCATGTAACAAAATATAAAACATGTATAAAATATAAAAAGGTAAATAGAAAACACTTTTCAACTATAGTTCTGTGTCACGTTCACTCTCCTCCATGTTTGTTTGTGTTGCTTTCATGCAAATATCCTGCCTGCATCCGTGTGGAAGAACGAAAAGCGTCATCCAAATGATGAAAAATATTGCCGTAAAGTGTGTGATTTGCAACACAACGAAATAAACGATCGAGCATAATATGAAACGATAGACATTTTTCTATCGTCACACGATATATATTGTCATATTGCACAGCCCTAATGCATAGTGTAAAATTGTTGTAGTAATCGCAGTTTTGAACATGTGAAATTTCACTTGTTTTGTCACTGTATCTACTCGTTAGCTAGTTAGCTGTAATACTATACCTACTAGCCTACTAGCTAGCTAAATAGCTAATCCAGTGCAGCCAAACTATGTAAGGTAGCTAGCTAGTGATCAATATTAGCTTAAATAATGAAAAAGAGAACTTCAAGATGCTTCTTCAGGTTAGGGGTCGACTCTTTTGAAGCGTTTGCAGTTGCTGGCAAACACAGCTTGCATTGTACTGTTATGTTGCGACCTTTGCCAAATTTGAAAGTAAAATGGTCCCGGTGTTTCCATGACATAAACGCGTTGTGCTGGTTGCTTTCTGTCTCACTCTCCATTAGTGATGTGCAGTTCGTGAACGAACGAATCCTTTTGAACGAATCTTTGAGGTGAACTGAGCGTACTGAATCCCTAGTCTAAAAGATTTGTTCTTTCCTCTTTGCAAACATGCACGCTGATTAGCTGGCATAGCAGCTATAACTCTCCCTCCAGTGGATATTAGATATGCGGTCTGTCCATGAAGCAGCCTATCACAAAACTATATCAGCAGTACGTTCATGACGACAACTAGCCAATGGCTGAAATGCTAAAACTCTCGAAGCACCTCCCACTGGCCATCTCGGCACAGCTGATGAGGTGGCACAATGCCGAAGATCCATTCTGGTGACTACGAAGACTCTAAACTCCCCCTACTGACCCGATGAACTGTTGACAAGTTCCTCAGTTCACCAGTTCCTTTGGACTCCAAAGATTCACTGACTATGAAGACCTACAGCTGGTTGCAGAGCATAGCATAGCATAAGTTCGATTCGAGTTCTAATGTAAATCAGCACTACGTTCAAGTTTACGAACAAATAAAAGTTATACCATTGCACCAAATCACAAACATTCAACGCAGACTTAAGTTATATCTTAAAATTTGCACCTAACACTAAGTAGGTGCAATGTCCACCGTAATAAAAACGTTATTAAATTTGGACTCCAACAGGCACTTATGCTCCTTGTATCTGGCTAGTAAAATAACAATTTTGTCATGAGTGAAATTCTTTTTTCTTGGTCTACGTTCACCAGACATGGAATATATAAATATATAATAACACCATGGTCCGTTATACAGTGAATGAAAAGCGAAGCATATGCTAATGCTAGCTAACAGAGTTGACACGCTAGCATAACACATTTTTGTTATCGCCAACTTGAACAATGTTACGCTAAAGATTACGGCAATAAGTCAGCTAAAGGTGAACCTTGATAACTTTTCTGTTACTATTGTTACAATGTTAACTTACCTCTTATTGTTTATTTGTTTTTAACTTCGGTTGGCTCTTTTGTTAGTTGTTCAGTGAAAGTTATTCCGTTAATTCAGTTAAAATTTGTTGCTAGACAGCCTTCAGCACCTCAAGAGAAAGCGCACTCCACAAACCATAGTGAATGAGCAAATGCACATTGGTACAAAATAAATACACACAAGAAATTAATATGTTAAGTACTTTACTTTATTGTTAAATACACCGCCGTCCTTGTAAGACACACACCTAACGGGCAGCCGGGCAGCTATCAACAGGCTGGTATTGTAGTGATGTCTAGTTATTGATCTATCTGGGATTTATTGGGCTTGAACGGCATCCTTAGTTGTGACGTCACTCACTCTAAGTATGTACCGCTAAGTGATATATAGGGAAGAGAACGGCATTGCGTTAGGTCGGGGACTGAAGTACTGTTGCCGGAGTGTGTGTGTTAATAAACACAGAAATTGAAAATAAGCGTTTTGCGCCTCATGGCAGGTATGAAAGCTTAAAAGAGGAAAAATTGTCTGTGATAATTATTACAAACTTGAAACTCTGACTCGGAAAGCTGGAACAATTGAATCAGCACAATGACACATGCAGTCTAGTGTGCACAGCAAATGTCGAAAATTTCCTGTTTACATTGTATGGTGCCATTGATTGGCTTGAAACAATAGAAACGTCATGAAATGCGACAATATTTTGATTAAGGATCGGCTTTACGCACTAAGTTGCGTCTTAAGTGATCGTGGTACAACCGAAATTCAGTGCGGCGCTAGTCTGAAACTAGCTACTCCGAACGTAAGGTTAAGATGGACTTTACACCCGAACTTACGATCGATCTTACGATCTTCTGCTGGTGCAACCGGCTTGTTATGGTGGGTTCAGACTCAAAGTTCAATTTTCGCTACAGACTGCTGGTTGTAGGAATTGTGGTCGCGGTGGGGCATCCGGCAAGAATGCAGAAGTTCTTTCCCAATGCAATATTTATTGAGCAGAGGATTTGAGTTTCTTACATTCAAGTGTATGTCGTTCCATAAGAAAACAAATGAAATAACAACAATATAAGATAATATAATAGCAAATTAAAGGCTATACACTTTAGGTTACATTACTGGTTTTACCAATTATGCTTATTAAGTTACTATAAGGAACATGCTTAAATTAAGGCATAATACAATGCGGTTGCGTGTGCACTCGTAACAGAATAATAGATTACGCATAACTTAGATGCGTGTATCAAAGTCTCACCACTAGTAAAACCACAGCAAAACAGATGGAAATTTAACATTCTACCGTGACATTTCCCTTCGCTGGAACGTGTCTAACTCAGTCACGGTATAGCATAAACACACCATGCTAACAGCAAACATCAACATTTGCCTAATATAATGACCGTAAGATCCTGTTATTCAGTACAAATAGTTGTGCTAACATATAACAGAATAGCATGCTAAACTCATAGTCACTAGCGCACTCGGATGAACTTTTCTGCTAATTAACGGGACTATTTACAACTGCACATGCACAACAGAATGATCCCACTTACTTACTGTTGCATGCGCACAGTTCTTGATCACAATTACAGTCTGCTGATGGTGTTGCGAAACTCGTTCCTTGTAATTCTCAGAGAACCAAGCGAAAACTGGCTAGAAGGAAGGGGCGGTGGCTGCTGCCGAGTGGAGTTCTAAGGAGAAGTGAAATCCGCGCTGTTGATTGGCTGTGCAATGCGTTTGTGAAAGAAGTTTTAAGAGGCGGAATGATTAAGGTGGTGGGGTGCTGCAGACAAACTGACAGTCCTTTGTCATACAGCTGCTGGTGACTACGTGTTGCCAGAATCGCTAGTTCCCTTTTGGTCGTTCACTCAACATCACCACGTATGGGGAAGCCCGACCTGGGCTTTACCAATCACGAAGTCACTCTAAAATCCCGCCGAATGGCTAGATAAGCATCAGCAGCTGATTGGGGCCCTGCCCCCAATACTATAATAGCTGTGACTGACCTTATCACTTCCTCTTTGCCAACTTCGCGCTTGAACCGCACGTATCACTCTGTTGTGTTATAACCTACATCGATTCTTGCATTTGCCTATTCCATACTTGCTTACTTGACAGCTTAACTGCTCCTTTCAGCTGGTGAAGCCACTATCTCTCGAGCGTTGCTGAGTTTTTAGTGAGCATATATATATTTGCCTCGAGGAGGCTAACTAGTTCGCTTTTGTCAGCAAGCCAGCTACCTCTGTTCCTTGCTAGCTAGCTAAATTGTTACCTGGCTAAGTAGAATTGTTTGCACTCTAACATCTTTCTCTTACAGGAATGTGTCTAGAGTTTGCCCTTGTGGTTGGGGGAAGGTGAAAGGCGACACACACCAACTGTGCGTGTTCTGCCTGTGCCGAGAACATGCGGTGGCTGCGCTCGACGTTTCCGCCGACTGCAACCACTGTACCTGTATGAGCGTCAGAATGCTCCAGTGTCGTTTGGCATGCTTGGACCGTGCAGAAGCTGAGTCCGCCAGCCCTCAAGGGAGTGCTGTGCAGGACCTCCCTGAGGCGCCTGTCAATGAGGAAGACCACATGCAAGCTGGCGCCTCGGCTCTGACGCGCCCTGCCCCCAAGCGAGCTCGACCTCTGAACTCGGAACCGGTGGTCTTCATGGACGACACCCCCCCGACCCAAGTTCTGAATATGGACTGTCGTTCTGCTCAGAAGATGACTGTGTATCTTTATCAGCCTCGGGAGACGAGCTCTCTATGGCCGAATATGACGTCCCCACTTCTGTCCCCTCTAAGAGAGGCAATAAGTTGCTGGGGGCACAGCTGCAGGAAGTGGCTAGCAGGGCTGCCGTTAAAGTCGGCCTCCCTCTGCCCAACCCCCCTGCTCCTGAGGAGTCTCTGATGGACGGAGAATTCTACGACGATCCCCCGCCCACTACCCACGGCCCACTTCCTTTCTTCCCCGACACACACGTGGAGGTAAGGAAATCCTGGGGCCGCCCGTATTTGGCTTGCTCACCTGTGCCGGGGTTCGCTCCCTACCTGTATGTTGACCAAGCTACAGAACTGGGTTATTTCTCCTTCCCAGCAGTGGAAGACACTATTGCGGCTAACCTCTCACCCTCTTCTCCTGTGAGGCTTGGAGGTAAACCGTCTTTGCCTATGAAGCTGTGTAGAGTGACTGCTACACTCGCTGAGAAGGCATATCTCGCAGCTGGGCAGGCAGCGTGTACCATTAACACTGCAATGCTGCTACAAAGGTACCAAGCTGAGCTACCGAGCGAATTAGCTGTCAATTTCGACCCAGAGAATATTGTTGAACTACGCAGGGCTACAGACCTGTCTCTTAGACTGTCTAAATGCTCTGCTCAGGCTACGGGAAGGGCTATGGCAGCAGCTGTGGCTATCAACCGCCACCTCTGGCTAAATCTGGCTCAGCTCCCGGACAAGGAGAAATCCCCGCTGTTAGACGCCCCCCTCAGCGCCCAAGGTGCCTTTGGCGAAGCGGTGGGTGTTATGATGGCTAGTTTAGAGGCCGAACAGAAAAGCCAAGCCGCTCTCACTGCCATGATGCCTCGCAGGCAGATGGAGAGGAAGGTCAACCCCGTTCCACGTCCAGCTTCTCGTTCACTCTCTGAGCAGAGTGCAGAGGCAGGACGCGGGTAAACTTAAGCCTCCAGTTCCCCCTGCCCACCAGCAAACGGAGAGGAGGGGGTGGAACAGGAACAGGTTTCGGCCGGATCAGCAACAACAGCAGCAGCAGCCACGCTGCCCTCCAGGCAAAGGAGCACTGCGGGCCTGAGACGAGTCGAAAGAGGGGGAGAGGACCCGAGGAAACTCCACTGCAGCTAGGCGCACTGGTTTCCTCAACTATGCCTTCCGACGTAGCATCGCTACTGCCCCCCCAACGAAAGCAAATTCGTTATCACTCTCCTGCAAAAATTACACGAGATATAACGTGTGCACAAGCACACAACCACATTGTTCCCCACGTTCCCCTGTCAAAAGTCACACGGGGCCACGTGAACATAAGCCGTCATCCCCACAGAATAATGGTTATGAGCGGGCAGTTACTTCCCAACATAGACGTACATTGTCTGACCCCTTCATGCCCCCTGTCACAGAATGCACGGGGCCTTGTAGATGTGGGACCCCCTCAATATAACATTGAACCGTCTCCCACACAGTCAGACAGCTTGGCTCTCTGCCTGTGCGAAAGCATGGCGTGCATGTGCAGTGCCAGAGTGGGTACTGAATACGGTCACAGTGGGCTACGCTCTGCAATTTGCACAGCGCCCGCTGAAATTCACTGGCGTCATTCGCTCCCTGGTTCCGACAGAGCAGGCACCGGTGTTGCAACAGGAAATAAACATGCTGGTAGAGAGAGGGGCAATAAGAATGGTTCCACAATCAGACCAAAACGGGGGGTTTTACAGTCGCTATTTTCTTGTACCAAAGAAAGATGGCGGACTCCGTCCAATACTGGATTTGCATGTTTTGAACAAATCTCTACGGAAAGCACCTTTCTGTATGCTGACTCAGCGTCAGCTTCTCTGGTCTATTCATCCCGGCGACTGGTTCGTGATGATAGATCTGAAGGATGCTTACTTTCATGTGCCGATACTACCTTGCCACAGGAAATTTCTCCGCTTTGCTTTCGGGGAGAATGCATTCGAATTTCTGGTCCTCCCATTCAGACTGTCTCTTGCCCCTTGAACATTCACGAAATGTGTAGAAGCCACACTCACGCCCATGTGCCAGTGAGGCCTATGTATATGCAACTACCTGGACGACTAATTGATATGCAGCGAGTCAGAGGAAAAGGCGACGCAGCATGCGACAACAGTTATGTCTCATCACGTGCGCCTGGGGTTTGCTGTCAATATGGAAAAGAGTTCATTGACTCCGAGCCAGTCCTCCCGCTTCCTGGGCTTGGAGCTGGACTCATCTCGTGCACCTGGGGTTTGCTGTCAATATGGAAAAGAGTTCATTGACTCCGAGCCAGTCCTCCCACTTCCTGGGCTTGGAGCTGGACTCGAGATCAATGACGGTACGTCTCTCTCAGGAGAGAATTATTTCAATCCTTTCCTGTGCAATGAAATTCCAGCAGGGCCAGCGTGTAGAAGCTCGTCTTTGCCAGAGACTACTGGGCGTAATGGCAGCAGCAACGGTGGCGCTCCCACTTGGGCTGCTACGTATGAGACCTTTTCAAATATGGTTCAGTTCTATGAAGCTCCACCCTGTCCAAGACAGGACACAGTGGCTGACCATGTCCCGGAGGTGCTGCAGAGTCCTGGCCCCTTGGAGGGATATCGCCTTTCTGTCTGCTGGCATCAGGCTTGGAGAGGTGACGCGCCGAGTGACTGTCACAACAGACGCCTCCTCCAGGGGATGGGGCGCTGTGTGCGACGGCAGAACAGTGAATGGACGGTGGTCCCCGACTCAAGCAAAAGCCCATATAAATGTGCTGGAGCTATTTACGGTGTTTCTTGCACTAAAACATTTTCAAAGCAGAATCGTGGGTATGCATGTCCTGGTCAGGACAGACAACACCTCAACAGTGGCTTATATAAACAGAAGGGGCGGAACACGTTTCTTACCCCTGTTTCACTTAGCGAGATGTTTGCTGCTGTGGGCGGAACAGAATCTTCTGTCCCTCCGAGCAGTTCATCTTCCAGGGTGTCTGAATTGTGGGGCAGACCTGCTGTCCAGGGGAAACCCTCGCACCTCCACCCTCAGGTTGTGATGGAAATTTGGGAAAGCGGATGTGGACCTCTTTGCATCAAAGGAAAACACACATTGCCCCCTATGGTTTTCAATGCAGAACGACATACCCCCCCCCCTTGGGGTGGATGCGTTCGCTCACCCGTGGCTGCAGAGGCGGCTTTATGCATTTCCTCCTGCCCTTCTTCAGGCGACCCTGAATTGGGTTCGGGAGGACAACCTGTCAGTTCTACTAGTGGCACCGAACTGGCCCAGCCAGTACTGGTTCACGGACCTGTGCCTGTTGCTGGCTGAGCCTCCATGGGAAGTCCCTCTCCGGCGCGATTTATTGACACAGGCACACGGGAGGATATGGCATCTACACCCAGACTTCTGGCAGCTCTGGGTCTGACACCTGAAAGGGAGTCACTGATGGCTTTGGGATTACCTGCGTCGGTTGTCTTTAACATACAATGTGGTAGGGCGCCTTCCACACGAATGCAGTATACAATTAAATGGCGTATTTTAGCACATTGGTGTACGTCATGGGATCAGGACCCAATTCGATGCCCTATTGGAGTTATTCTGTCATTTTTGCAGGAATTATTTGACCAGGGCAGGATGCCCTCCACACTGAAAGTGTACCTGGCTGCTATCTCAGCCTGTCACTTAGGGGTGGATGGTTCACCACTGGGGAGTCACGCTCTCGCATCCCGTTTCATGAAGGGAGTAAGATGATTACGAGCCCCAAGGCAGTGTGTTAACTGGTGCTCCATTTGAGCCCCTCTGTGCCGCAGATTTAAAAACCGTTTCACTGAAAACAGCCCTCCTCCGGTAGGAATGCGTGCTCACTCCACTAGAAGGGTTGCGTCTTCATGGGCCTTATTTAAAGGGGTGTCGATAGAGGACATTTGTGCGGCGGCGAGCTGGGCTTCTCCGCACACATTTGTCCGCTTTTACATGTTGGATGTCACAGGACCCACTGTTGCTCAGGGCATCCTAGGTGCAACAGCACATAACTTCGGTGTATGAGCTTACGTTCGATATGCTCTGGCCGGTTTGCTTCTCATGCGACTGGCTGGTTCTCGCCACCTGTCCTGTTTATGTACCGCAGTTTTTTCGTGTACTTTCGCTCTTGCTCTCACACGGTTGCACATTAAGGCGCTATTGTATACATTCCCCATACGTGGTGATTTTGAGTGAACGACCGAAAGAGAATGTCTAGGTTACGTACGTAACCCCGGTTCCCTGAGGGAGGGAACGAGACATCACCAACCTCTGCCTTACTGTGCCCCAGCTAGGCACTGAGTTGGCTCAGAGAAAGTTATAAGGTCAGTCACAGCTATTATAGTATTGGGGGCGGGGTCCCAATCAGCTGCTGATGCTTATCTAGCCATTCGGTGGGATTTTAGAGTTACTTCATGATTGGTCAAGCCCGGGTCGGGCTTCCCCGTACGTGGTGATGTCTCGTTCCCTCCCTCAGGGAACCGGGGTTACGTACGTAACCTAGATGTTCTCAGTATAGCAGGCTTGGGCTACATCCACCATTGACTGTGATGATGCAAAAGGAATGAAAGCACTTTCGTGACATTATTACAGGAATTTAAAATATTATTAAATATTATTTTGCTCATCTACCTGGAATATTATTTTATATTTATATTTTTAGCAGTAGCATATTTTAGGTGCGCATAATGTATTGCAGTTCTTGTTTATCACAACTGCAATTTTATGTAGGCTACAATTTATTTAATGTTGACATTACATTTCCTTTTAACGTGAATAAAGTCCTTATTAATAAATACTGACAAATCAACATAGTAGGCTACAAAACAAAACAGAAATGTGATGCATAAGCCTATGCATCACATTTGTAGTGTACTATCTCTACATTAACAACAAATAAAAATACGACATCACTGACTAGGCCTACAAGTATATTAAAATGTTTGGGCTCGCTTAGTTCAAAACTTGTAAAACAAAGTTTTTCACTTCGGATATAAGCGTGGCTCTTTTTTCCTCAGTGCTTTTTTTTTAGCAAATGACATGTACTTAGGCTATTATACGCGTTAAAATGTGGGGTTCTATTGCCTTCCTAAAGACGAAATATACTTTGCGGCTGCATGATTGTTTGAATAGCATGGTGCAGTTTCATGTAATGAATATTACAATTTAATTATTATTAATTTCATTGACATTTGGTTTCACACATGCTGTTTTGCCACAGAGCAGGCTAATAATGGACATGATGTTTGGAACAATGTAGAGTAACTTTTAAAATGTAATAAAACTATTTACAGATTTGTGTATGCCGCCCGACCGGATATGGAAATGAAGGAATCAGTGAGTCAAAGATTCGAATCATTTTATTGTACTGAACGAAAGGAACCAAATCACTAACAAGAATCGTTTTGAACACCACTACTCTCCATTCTACTGTGTTGTGAGTCAGGCAGGCTGCGCGCTTTTTTCGTTTTTTTTTGTGAGGGGCATATGGGAGATACACGCTGGAGTTGCCTATCATTGGATAGATTTTCCAACTGAATAAACATTAAATGAAAAAACAGAAATTAAATGAAAAAAAAATCCAATGTAATCCCTTCAGTAATCTAAATATTTCAAAAATGTAACTGTAATTTGATTACCATCAATTTAAATGGTAACTGTAAAGGAATACAATTACTCATATTTTGTATTTTAAATACGTAACGCCGTTACATGTATTCCATTACTCCCCAACCCTGTCTGGCATTAATTTACACAATTAAAACAAACACAGAGATAGAGGGGCTGGTGGAACCTTGGAGAAACCACAGCAGTTCCCTTAATGCCCCAATGCCCAGTGTCCTGGAGCTGGCTGATAACAACCTATTCGCTTAACTGCTGATCAACTAGCAGCAGTTGGTGTAGTGGTAAAGAGAAGGTCTTATAGGCTACCCCAAAAGTTGCTGGTATGATTCCTTGCTGGAGCACTGCTGGTTTACCCTTGGGCAAGATACTTGACCCACAGTGCCCTCCATCAATATGCAGTTGTACAAATAGATAAGATGTAAGAATTGTAAGCCATGTATGTTGCTCTGGATATGAGTGTCTGTTAAGCAACTAATGCAAATGTACCTATGCTAGTCATCAAACTAAATATAAATGTAAAAATCAACTGGCTTCACTATATCACCAATAAGAAGAGGTAAAGGAAGCTCTGTGTATACTGACACTGTTGCTGTTGTGACGGGTAGTTGTAATAAATACAGGAGAAGATGTGCTGTCCTATAACAATGAAGAGCACAGAGGCAGCTCTCTCATGCACCTCGCTGACTGAGCGCTCTTGATTTGAGGAGAAGTGGGAAACCCAAAGGCCAGCTAAAGCATTTGAGCAATTTAGATGCAGTATTAAATAACAAAATAACAAAAAAAGCAACATGCTGAACATTTCTTAGAAAGTTTAATCTGAACTTAACTCTTATTCTTGGCTGTGACAGCTAAGTGATCAAAGAGCAAGGACGCAATAACCCCTGGAGAATGAGCAGGGTTACCAGCAGAGTCCACGGGTCCACACACAGGCAGGTACAGTACTGCAATGGCCGATTGCATTGAGAAGATAACCACGCAAAGAGCAGGATCCAGTTGGTTTTGTTTACTGATAGAAGACTGAAGATTTATTTAGACAAGGACATGCTTCACTTATACTGAAACACAATGTGAAACACAACTGACTGACAAGACTGAGGCATGATGTTTATAGACTGTGTTTCTTAATGTACTATATAATATTTCATTTCATCTGCATCTGTCCCACCAGGCATGTAAACATGATGGTCTGTGACAAATAGGATGGAGATGAGAGCTCTGAATGCTTCAGAGGGCCCAGAATTGTCAGACTGTACACTGGGTACCTGACCTACATCTGTGCCCTTGTGTCCATTCATTCCTCTGTACCATCTCTGTATGCTCAGAGCCTCCTCCCATACCACCCACCAGTGAATCACATATTCCTTTTATTTATTCATCTTTTTGGAGTTGGGGAATTAAAAATGCGAATCTAATCTGATTAGGCTGTAACATGATCAGTGTCACAGGCGATCAATGCACACTGCCACGGTGATGGGAGGCAGTGATGTATGTGGGTTGGGGCTGACCAGTGTCATCCTGCTCTTGCTCTTACAAACACAACTCAATGAGCCCCATTGTCTCTTTCACACAACTTGAGGCCTGCTCTCTCTCTCACACCCAACTCATCAAGCCCCTTTCTTCCTCACACAACTTATCGAGCCCAGCTCTCTCATATAACTCATCGAGCCTCACTGTCTCACACACAACTCATCAAGCCCCGCTGTCACTCACAACTGTCACTGAGTCCCTCTCTCTCTCACACAACCCATTGAGCTATGCTATCTCTCCCTAGTTCAGCATATATCCCTCCTGTTTTTTTCTCCAGCCCCCTCTTCCTCATTGGCTTGTGTCTGTGATCCCTTTCTCCATCTCAGCTCTTGCCTGCATGTGATGGACAGTTCTTGGACCTGTGTCTCCCTCTCTCTGTGTCCCAAATTGATTTTCGCACAGGGGATCTCTATAGAGATATTCAGCCCAGTCAATAGTGAAGCAGGAGCCTGCCAGGAGTGGGGCGGGTGGATATTTTTGGGAGGCCATTAGACATGACCATTCATCACACTCCTGCCCACAGAACACCCAGACCACATGCAAGCACATATATGTACATGGACACATGTGCGTACACACACATGCATTAAAACACGCACACAGATGCACTTGGTCAATAAAACCACATAAATATCTAAGATTACATACATACACACCTTAAACGATATGAACACACCCAATCTCTCTCTCTCTCTCTGACACACACAAAAACACACACACGCACACACACTCAAACATACACACAGAGTACACAACAAACCCCAACCACAACTTAAGACATGCATACACTCAAAATCCCTCACATGCACTAGCATCAGCTATCAAGCACAGACTGGACCTCTCTCCAGATCTCTCTCACACACACAAAGGAGGAGTGAGACAGCTGGTGAAGGACTGCTGTCTCGTGCTGGTGGTGTGTTGACTGCCTTACAGACCGCAGTGGTGCATGGGAGATTTCTTAAAGGCTGACCAACCTCCTGCTACTGTGGTGCAGGCCACAAACAGCAGCCTGGTGCATCTTCATTAACAAGAAACATTTCTATTGATTTCATTTTTCTAGCGCTTCATGTTGCACATAAGAAATATGTAAGGTCCAGTTAAATGAGTTATCTAGATCCAATTTGTATCGAGCGGGCTCTTTATGATATTATGTATGGGAACGGTTAGTCACTGGGTGTCAAAGCTGTTTGGCTGTAATGGGATAATGTGCAGTTGTAATCGGGAGTGGTGGATGGTGCCGGGGGGCTCTGTAGGTCCCCCTGAATACAGATGTGTGGGGGGCAGATGGGCAAGGGTGGACAGGAGGAGACGGTTCTAGATAGCTGGTGATAGTGGGCCAGTCTGGAACCTGAGCAGCAAGCAGGAAAGAAGGATAAAGGATGGAAAGAAACTGGAATTCAGTGTTATTAGAAGGTTGTATTTTTTAAATATTATTTTTTGTTGTTTGATTTTTTGTAAATATTGTAAGACTGACTGCTTGGGCAATATTGCTGTTATTGTAATAATCACACCAATAAAGAATTTGAATTTGAAAAACAATTGAGCAAGAGAGAGCAAGAGTGAAAAAGAGAGAGAGGGTGAACGAGAGAAAGTGAGTGAGAGAGAGGAAGAGTCTCTCCTTAGCAGGTGATAGGTCAGTGCCTTGTTTCAACAGTGCTCATCAGTGCTTCATCAGCCTCCTTGCCTTTGCACTGCTGTGACCAAAACAAGCGCCTCTAGCTTCAGACATAACTTCAGACATGACTTCCTCTGACATTGCCTCCTCTCCTCTCTTTCTCTAACTTCTCTCAGGGCAGCATATCAATCTGTCTGTACCAGTAATAGATGTTTTGAGATGACTGCTGCACTGTAGATCTGTGGTAGTTGATGCTGTGATTTCAGGGTCAGCATTAATATTAATTTATAAGTGAGTGTTTGTGGGAGTTGCTGTCATTCTTCAGGGAGTCTAAATGGGGTATTAGTTACACTTTTATGATCTAAGATATATGGATAGGTGCTCAAGGCTCACCCAGCACACTACATTTCAATAGCCTCAGGCTTACACAGGCTCTTCCTATCCAACAATGCTGGTAATGCACAAGAACAGAAAGATAGCAAGGTGTAGAGTGTAGCTGGCCTTCCAATGCTCTTTTGTGTTATTTACATGAAAGAGGACACATGCAGACAGTCTCACCAACTTGCTAAAGTAGTTAATATTTTATGTCTGTCTCTGATGTCTCTGGATGTCTGCGGTTCTTTCACAGAGTATTAAATTCCTTTGGTTATCCTTCTTTGACTTAGGAAAAAAACCCACTTTTTTTCTAAAGATTGGATAGGCTTAAACAACAACTCATAATTAGCTTTACATTACCTTAATGTCTTCTTCACCTCCTCACTGTCTCTTTCCTCAAAAGTCCTTTCAGTGAGTTGCAGCAATCTGTCAAAATAAAGGGCTGGGGTCCTCAGAAACAGCCCGGGTATCTAAACCCAGGGAACAAACAATCCCTGAGGAGCAACCTCACAACCTGCCTCAAGGCGTGCCTTTCAGATCCAATCAGATGCATTTTTTACAAGATGGAGATGACAAACTCCAAGGGCCTGCACAGACGGACACGGTATCCAAGGAATGCCTCCTCACAACCAGCTCTGAGTCTATCTGTCCTAAACAATAAATACTTTCATCCCGCTTCATCAGAGAAGAACTAAAATTAAAGCCGCACTGACATGCCTTCCAAATCCAATCAGAGGTCAATAGCCGGGATGATTGATTTCAAATCCAATTATGGCGTGCATGCACTGGCCTCTGGGCCCTATTAGGGATGTGCATTGACAGGGTTCGCCTTGGGGACCACAGGCAATGGAATCACAGCTAAAGACACTGACAGAAAGCACCTGCCAGCTCGTTTTAATTGTCTAACTCTACTGTACTTGTTAGAACAAAGAACTTCCCCCAGAACTCTAACAAAGTTTGCTTATTATAACAGTTGTGAGAGGTAATTGTCCTCATACAGTAGGTACTTTGTTAAAGAACTACTACAGAGCATAGCTAATACAGGGCATTTTCAATCACTTCATGGCTAGCAAGTTACTTTTCTTCAGTGTGATGTCACTTGCCTCTTGTCTACCATTTATAGAGAAACTTGACTGAAATCATGAAGAATTAGAGGAATGTAAATATGGGTTGTGTGTCTCTGCCTGGACTCACTCTTCAACAGGGAGAGTGAGTGCAGATCCCCCTGTGAAAAAAAAGATTTAGAACAAAACTTTTACTGGTCAAAATACACTATCATATTCGTATTACTCTAAAGTAGTCCATATCAGAACAAAGAAAAACAGAAAAAGCTGAACAAGAGGACATAGGTGGAAAAGTATGAAACAGAACTTTTCTCACAATATCTTTCACATTAAGACCAGGAAGTGTTTAGGAAGTGTTTTTTCCAGTTATTAATCCATTGAATTCTTTCCTAGGATTGGTAGCACAAATCAAGACAGTTAGTGTGCAAGACCAGACTCAACACAGTGCTAGATGCACTTCAGACTACAGGCAGAATAACAAGTATAACTGGTCTGAATGGCATGTTCTCATGATTAAAGATTTGTCATCATCTGTTTTTAAGATTTAACATTTTACCAGGCGTGCAGTGTGGTGTAGTGGTAAGGAGAAGGGTACATAGTGATTCCCTGCTGGAGTTGCTGTACCCTTGGGCAAGGTACTTAACCCAGAATTGCCTCAACAAATATCCAATTGTACAAATGGATATGATGTCAGAGATGTAAATTAGTTGCTCTGAATAAGCAACTAAATGTAATGCAAGTGTGATGCATGTGAAAGTCATCATTTGTACCAACATCAGGACATTTCTTGTGGAGTGGAGAATAACAGATATTGTAATAGCAGTAATGGCAAAGATTTGACCCTGTATGCCTGTCAAAGTGAAGTGGCAACAAACCAATGGCCATATTCCTCATGGCTGCTTAAGTCTCAGATCCCTGTCTGTTAAGGGTCAAACCCAACAGGTGGTCCCTCTCCTGCACTCCAGAGTGGGTGAGGCAGAGTGCCCAGATCAGAGGGAATCTCAGAGGAGAGGGGTGTTGGTAGAGACGATAAGTAGGGGTACATTTACATAGACAGACAGAAAGAGGGTGGCACTAGGTGTGAGGCACTAAATGCATCATGAAGCTTAATGAAGGACACATTTGAAGAATATGATAGATCTTGTTTGGGAAGAGCAACCCTCATAGTGCTGAAATACATTTAAACAAACAGATGCATATTTCTGCTGCTTTAGAGGGGTGCGGTTTCCCATGAAGTTTCCACACACTGTCCACCCTCAATTCAATGGGTACAAGGTGCAGAACGCACACAGCAGGACGGTATGCTGAGCACATGCAAACACCACTTTGCCTTTTCAACCTGCCCTATTCAGCAAAGCACCATGACTCCACACTCAGGAAGCAGCCTTGAAGCATGAGCTCTTAATCCTTTTTGCAGGTCTGCCGTGGTTTCAAAGAGCCATCGACACATATCCCACTGAACTCAACCAGGCTCCTGCAATTAT
Organism: Megalops atlanticus; assembly: GCA_019176425.1. Taxonomy (NCBI): domain Eukaryota; kingdom Metazoa; phylum Chordata; class Actinopteri; order Elopiformes; family Megalopidae; genus Megalops; species Megalops atlanticus. Next base: position 36,790,015 of record CM032886.1, on the reverse strand, counting down.
CTGGTGAATGGTAAAATATGAGAGTTTGTACTGCCATTCTGTTTTGGGGTTGCAATTTTTTGCTTTGGGGAATTGCAGGCTTTGCTCACACACTGTCATTTGCATGTGTGTTTCCACTGCATCATGTACTTTACACTCTGCCATGTGTGCGTGATATTTATGATTTCACAGGAATTGATTGGTCAGAGATCCCCTGAAATCCCTCCTGCATTAGTTTACTTAATTGAAATACTAGACTGAACATGTTCTTTACCTTATCTATTTTCCTTGAGGTGTGACCACTCTTTTACTCTTCACTCTTTGCTCTTTTACTGGGGCTCTGTCTGTAAGAGTCTTAAATCTCATCCCTGCATAATTATCTAGGCAGCCTCAGTGCTGGGGTTATTCTATTACAGCTGAGGAGGTGTCCTCACTGCACTGACCCAGTAATGTTGGTTCCATACACACAGCAAGAACACACCAAGCTGGAGGCCACACCATGAGAAGTTTGCCTTGCCCATACAGAAACAGTGAAGGCATGGCCTAGCCGGTAGCCTCACAGTAAGGATTCTGTCAAGGCTATACAGAAACAGTTAAGGCATAGCATAGCCTGTGGCATCACATACCCCTTTTCCACCAACACCAACTAGGTGCAAGCTCTGGGCTGCTGCTAGTGCCAGTTTGGAGTTGCAAAGCTTCTAAGAACCGGTTTGCTTTTCCACGGGCTAGAGAGCAACCATAGAGCCATTTCATTGCGTCACTGTATACGTCTGTATACATCTTCGCTCTGCGTAAATAGAATAAATGATTATGCTTGCGAAACAGCAGTCTGTGTTCTAAACGTTATTGTTCATTGCACTCAACCTAACCTAAAATTTTATTCTCAGTAATTTAAATCGATTTAACTAAATTTAGCTCCGTTTTGTAATTTGAATTTTGTAACACAAGAAAGCTGTGAAACATTTAAGAGAAAGCTTTGGGATTACTTGCCACTTAATTATTCAAATTGCCATCCTTGCTAATTAAACAATCTCATGCTGTAGCTTTCGCAATAGCAGACAAATTTCAGACAATCTGCGGTGTTTCGTGAGCATAATCATTTATTCTAATTATGCGATTGGTTTCGATTATTCTGTGAATTATTTGTTTTATTAATCAAGGAGGATAAAGGGGAACAGGTTGAAAGTAATGATAGATTTAAAGGTAGTGTTTGGGCTTCCCCTGTTTCCAGCTCACCCGCCGCCATTGCAAGCAACAGAAACAAGAGAACAGTGCTTTAAAAAACAAACTTGTCCACTACACTTTATACAATGTTAGCCTTTTGTGAAGCCAAATGTTAAGTGACATTGGTAGGTGAGTAAATGGCAATGTTAGAAAGTAGCATGCTAACGTTAGCTACTCTTACCAAGGTTACGGTAGCTGGCTAGCTAGCTGTTGGTCAGCTAACATTACCCAAGCAAGCATAGCTACTAATTTCTCACATCAATAATATGGACGTCGAACGTAACATTGAAAAATGAGAAATTAGCAGCTACGCTTGCTTGGATAATGTTAGCTGACCAACAGCCAGCTAGCTAACCATCAATGTTACATTCGTAACATTGATGTGAGAAATTAGTAGCTCGCTAAACAGCTAAGAAATACAGAGTTGGCTGGCAACAAGGAAAAAACATTTGAAAAATAACTTATTCTTCTTCTTTTTAGGCAGACTAGACGCTACACTAGCTCTGGTTTTTTTAAAAAGGGCGGTCACAAAGTTTTAGTGTTGGTCATGATAATCCCGCCCCCAGCCCCTGACATAATAGTTCTTGTTTCTAGACCAGCAAAGTGTTGGTGCCGCTCTCGAACCAGTTTTCCTGGCCGAGAGCTGGTTCTCTGGCTGTCGAAACGTGAAGAACTGGTCCGAGATTAAGCACCTGCTCCGAACCGGCCCTCGAACTGCCTTGGTGGAAAAGGGGCAACAGTGAGGATTCTGAGTAGCCCATAGCGCAGCCTGGAGACACCTAGTGAGGCTGCAGCCCTGTCCACACAGATGCAGCAAAGATGTATGGTAGCCCAGCCTACACAAATGCAGTGAGGTCATCAGTGTTTAAGCAGAAGTGATCTAAGTGCTTATAATGCCCGAGTGAAAGTAGTGTATGGATTGCAGTGTGAAATTCAGCCAGTTTGGTACAGCCATCTGAAGATGGGGAGAGGGAGGTGTGAGACATACTTGAGCTGAATCCTATACCATCTGAGCATCCAGCAGCCAGACTAAAAGATTTGTAGCAATTCAGTGAAATTAACAATATAGGGGAGCCACTGTAATTACCAGGGAATTAACAATCGGTGTCTTCGGAACTTGATACACATTGTCTAAGTACAACTGAGAGAGAAAGAGAGACAGAGGGTGGAAGCAATGACAGCTTCTCATTCTCTCTCTGAGTCTTTCTCTTTCCTCATCTCTTTTTCTCTCAGGCATGTTGTTACTCATCTTTCCTTTCTTCTGGTCTCAACTTTCTTTTGTTCTCTTGGAGGTGTTATCTCTTTCTTAAGAGCATAAATAAGAGCATAATTGATAGCTGATTTAAGTTTCTTTTTCCCTCTAACACAAAAAGAAGGGCAACATGCACTAAGGTCATGTAGAGAAGCAGGAAAGGAAGGAATTTCCCTGAACAGAGGAAGTGGGGTCGGTGGTGATGTTAAGCATGGCTCTAAGCGTGAAACACAATGGCTCCACTCTTACAGCAGCTGATAGGAACTAACACCGCAACCTACACCGCAACACACACACGTAGACTGCATCTCACATCTTGCAGCAGAATATGTCCAGTGTATCTCCATCTTTGTATATTACATCTGATCCATATTGACTTACATTGTACACATTTACAGCTGGATAGTAACTGAGGTGATTTAGGTTAAGAGCTTTTTCTCTTAGTGTCTAGCTGATGGAAACATATAACCTACTGGTTCAAATACATTTACTACTGTATCACATTTGCCACCCATTTTGTCATAAATGGCCAATTTTACAATTATCAGTACATAAAATAGCCATATATTATTGATAAGGAGTTTTTTTTTTTTTCGCAATTTTTATTTTACTGTTAATAGTTGGTATAGTTTGTATGATGAGGCCAGAGACTGACAAAATCTAGCCACTTTCTGTATTTGCAGTGAAAATGCTGACCAGTGATGACCAGGGAGAATCTTTTTTGATACTCCAGCTGACTCGCACGTCTGTCTCCTGTTTCTGTGTGCAGATATGGGGGAGAAAAGAATCCCTACTCAATGTAGTGAGTTTTCCTTCTGGGAATGGGTCTGGTCCAAACTGGACCTCATGCTGGCAGTATCAAGGATTCATCCTGTTGTAAAGTTCTAATCTAAAGAGAGCGCAAGCACACAGCATCTGCACACAGCTGGAGATTGGGATACACTTGAAGACACTGCAAGTCAAGCACTGCTGTCTTATCAATACTACAAAACTCTGAAAGCCTGGTCTTCAATGTTTCATTAATTAAGACTATCATGCATTTTAAAAAAGAATCTATTGCTCTTTAAATATAGTGTTTATTATCTATTTTTGGCCTGTTTGTCCTTAATGACTGCTTGAAGTTTGAAAAAGGTGAAGGAATTGTGGTACAGGTGAACAGATTGGAAAAACACATGAAAGGGCCACTCATACATGCACATCTTCCCTTTCTTTACCCACTCAATGCATATGCATACATGTACATCCATGCATACACACTCCACAGCCATACATGTGCACTGCATGTGCCTACATGCACAAATACAAACACATGCACGCACACACACATGCACATGCACATATGCATGCTGTATGACTGGATCTTACATAGGCCCTGGATCAGGGCTGAGCAGACTGGTTATCCTTTCCCTCTTTCCTCTCATCCTCCCATACCTACTACAGGCCAGGAATGAACTTTCTTTGAAAGTGATTACTCTGTTCCCATCATTCTTTACCAACACACACACACACACACACACACACTCTCTCTCTCTGTCTCTCTCTCTCTCTCTCTCTCTCTCTCACACACACACACAATCAGTTTCTACACTCCTTCCCTTAGCTTTGTGAATGAAACACAACAGAACCCACATACAAATATACAAGTCAGCTGCCCTTTCACCCCCACACCCACTACCCAAGTCTTAGGTCTCTGCTGTCAGTCACCTACAGTTTCACTGAGCCCCTCACTTCTGTTGACCCACAGACTCAGTGTCTTTGTCAGCTTTGCACATCCCTGACAGTACTGAAGCCTTGTGTGGCCTTGCATGAACAATCCCTGCCATTGGTTTATCACAATAAATTCCACCACCCAGCAGCTAGAGGGTACAGCTCCTGCAACACAGCTCACTTAAAGTAGTAACAATAGTGAAAGTTTCCTCTGGAAGTGAAAGTTGCAAATAAATAACATAAAAACAAAATAAGACTGTTGCCCCATCGGCCTGCAGTGTGAAGGTACATCTCATTATCTCCACACTCCCACTGCAAGGCTGCAGGGAGATGGCGCTCACCTGTCACGGCCTCCACGCCTGCCTACCCTCTGCCTTCATCATCAGCCACCTTGAGTATTTGTGATGTGTTTTTATTATTAATTTTTTTTTGCTGAGTGTTGTTCCCATGGTTACACATCTTGTGGTTCTCCTTTACTTTGAGAGAAGCACTGTGAGTTCTCCTGAGAGATGCTCTACTGTCTCTTGAGTTGACATTCCCATGAAACGTGGCAAAATCTTGGCACTGCACCACAACAGAATGTGGTGGATTACCTTTGGGACAGGAAAAACTTATAAAGCCAAATGCAAACTTTCTTAAAGGGGTACACAAAAGTCACAATGAGGAAGGTGGTCGAATGTTACATGCACACCTTGATCCCAGGTGGCCTTGAAGCAAAATTTCATGCTCAAAGAAACAGCAGTCTTCAAATACCCCATGTATGATTTTCCTTCAACAAGTTTAGCCTGTTGAAAGCCCCATGGTAAAGCATGGTAAAGACAAACAGTACACATGAAAGGTGAACCTCATTCAAAGAATGGGAGGCAAATGTAATGGGTTTAGTGTTTATCAAGTACATGAGGCAGTGTTCTGTAACTAGAGGGCTGCATGTTTAATTCCCAGGTGCAGCAATGCATTGGACCCTTGAATAATGGGCTTATCCAGTGATATGCATAATGTCAGCTATCAAAGCCACTGGAGTAAATGCAAACAAACACTATTACAAGTAAACAATATCACATGTGAGATATTAAATATGAATACTATCATTTGTTTTGTGGCTGTATGTACAATTTCTGGGTATGGAAAACATGTCCCACATACTGGTATGCTGTCCCTAATCTTGCTCCTCTTGAATAAAGGGTTAGATGAAATAAACAGCATCCAGACAATAGCTTGTATCATTGCTGTCATTTTATAGGTACACTGATGAACTCATGAACTTCTGTATACTTAGTGCAGACACCACAGGAAACATGCAGCTAATGCTAACTGTGATTGTAACATTAATCACATTATTTTAGCTGTACTTTTTTGTTATATAATTGCACTTTCTGTTGCTATTGTTATATTTCCCTTTTAGAGTTGATTACAGTGCCATTACATCTCCATTTACCTTTTAATCTCACACAAAAGTGTATTGTTTTTGGAAATGGATCCATTTGCGTACAGGCAGGCTAGTGTTGTCCATCCCTCTGCCAGGACTGGACCATAAATCACTGGAATAACATTGCTATTTAAACAGTGCTCCTGTCGCTCTCCCAGTACCCTGGACTGGCCTCCCAAACAGTACAAAAAGAATGACTGACAGATAGATAGATGGACAGACTGACAGTGTCGAGCCAGCAGACGTCGGTCGGCGGACTGCAGTCTCCATACTGGAGAGACTCGTTTGTAAAAGTCAGCCCTCATTGCAGAGAGCATTTATAAACCTGTGTCTGTGCCTATAAATCTGTGATGTCTGTGCCACATATAAACCTACATGCACATGCACACGTGCACACACAGACGCACATATGCATGCATGAACACATGTACACACGTATGAAAAGGCATGGAGGGATGAATCTTTCTCACTCTTTATATTCATAGTAGTACCACATAAAGGTCAGCAAAACACTTAAATAGAGCCCTTCTTTCTCTTTATGCATATTTTAAGGAATATACATTACTTACCTCATCTGTTTCACTGAAGACATAAGTAAAAGGAAAAATGAAAAGGCTTTACTGACCTTGTTTTTTTAAAAAGAATTGTTTATTTGATTACAGCAGCCTGCCTGATTCTGAGTGGTGATCAGGTTCATCTGTATTCTGAACATAAGAAAATGATAATGCTTGACCCCAGAGATGGTGGATGGTGGTTCCCTTAATGTTTCTGGAACATAGTGACATAACACAACAACATAAAAGCTTAATACTAGTCTACAATTCATTTGTTTACTTATTTACAGTTTAATTTTATTGGGCTTGGCTTTTGCCTGTGAAATGCTTGGGTATAGCAAACAACAGTGATACTCTGGGTGGACCCTTCAGGCATGCACTTAAGGTGTTCATGATATATTCTAATATATAGTTTTTATTCTGATTGACAAAATACAAACCCCTGGTTCTGATCAGAAAAAAAGGAAACAAATACCAGAAATGTCCCAGTAATATTCTTAAAAATAATGGAAAATGTAAAAACATCAAAACTTCAAGAAAAAATAAAAAAGTAAGTCCCAGTTCAAAATACGAAAGAGGAGAAAAGCAAATTAACATGCTTGGGCCTCACACATTTCCTCAAATGTCCACTATGGAGTAATCCATGTTAGGACATTTAAAGCAGTCCCAAAGGTGTAGATTTAACAACTTGACTATTGTTTCTTCAAGTTAAAGCCATCCACTACAAAACAAAACAAAAGCCTGCCGACTATATAAAACCACTGCTTGTCCTCTTCCCCCTAACCAACCATACATCAACCATAGAGTGTGACCTCACTTCCTGTTCTCATTGTATGACAAGGCTACACCTATGTTTTTATTTTTCTGTTTATTACTTCATACTTTTCATAGATTAATTAACCTGGTGTTGCAATTATTGATATTATAGATTATATTCTTATTAATGTTACCAGCAGAATAACATGTAACATGTTGTTGAAATGGTGAGGAGGCATTGTGAGAATGTTAAGTCAGAGGATGAGAAGTCTGTTCTCATCACATCCTGTGTTCACTTGAGTATCAAGCACAGCATTCTTACTGTTTAACATCACAGTCATATTCTGGCAAAGGATTACACAATGTCATAGGATCACCATAAGAATGTTGGGTGCTGCCACATCCAATCCATTTTTTCCTTTCATTCTGCATTAACATCACTGCCCCCAGTTGGGAGTGCTTATCAATCACTGATATTACAGAGTCACTGCCAACAGGACCACTTGTCTGGGCTGTTCCTCTTCTGTTATGATCGGGGGCCGGGGGACTTTGTCTTTTAATAGCTCTTTATTTAACATTGGTTTAAAAGAGCATACTTTTCAGAAAAAGTAGAAGAAAAAATAAAAAGAAAAGAACACAAACAAAACAAAACAAAAAGAAAACATGGAGAGAGATGGTGAGAGAGGCAGAGGAAGGGAGGAAGAAAGAACAATGATTTCACCCTCCTTTTCCCCCTCCACATTCACTTAAAAGGAGTGGTCAAGCAAGTTTCCACAGATTCTCACAGCAGGGCTTGCATGATGAAGACATCATGCAATAGCAGACAAAGAATATTGAAGTTCCAAAAGATGATTTGGGCGGAGAATTTACAGACAATCCCTATGCAATTAATGAAAAATAGACAAACCGTCCCGTCCCGTCCAAGACTATAAAATATAAATTGTGTTTACTACTTACTTTTGTGTCAGCTGTTCATGGCACCCCTTGTCCATATTGGGGGTCAACAACCTCAGCACATGGCCAGGTGCAATCCCTTCGTCAGATTCTAAGCCAAACAAAGTTCCACTATAACAACAACAAATGCAACCTTCATGCTTTGATTGTATGGAAATTGATATCTACTAAATTGGCTATTATCCTTGTTACTGTAGTACAACAGCCAGTCACAACCAATGGGAGAAGTGGTGGCTGTTGAAGGCAGATGCGTGCGTTGCGTCTTTGGAAGTAATGGTGTTAAAATCTGCCTAACAGCTAAAATATGACTCCATTTTATGCTAAATTATGTTTTAGTTCCCCAATTCCCAATTCTACTTAGCAACCCAGGAATTCTCAGTTCGCTTTGGCTTGTAGGTGACCAGGCTACATAGTCCACGACGTAGGATACCGTACCAGCACATTTAATATAACTGCCATTTTATATTCTAAATCATAGAATATATATCAGGTGGCCCATCTAGGGACTGCAGACTGAATATTGCAATACTTAAGACTGACCGAGCGTAAGTATCAATGGGTTTTGAGTGATATGGCAAGAACGTATGGAAAAACCTTGAATCCTGCTATGTGTGTCATTAAAAATGGTCAAATGAGAAATCACAGAGGTTAAGACTAATACTTTTATTAATCAAAATTGTCTCAATCAGTTGAAATTCCAAGATTACAACAGGCAATATGGTATAGTGCAAATGATGATAAATACACATACCTATACGGAGTCACGTGGCTATATGCTTGGTGCACAGGAGTCCATGCTGATGGTGCTCCCTATATGGAGTAACATGGCTATACACTTGGTGCGCAGGAGTCCGTGCTGACGGGGCTCCCTATACAGAGTGACATGGCTAAACACTTGGTGCGCAGGAGTCCGTGCTGACGGGGCTCCTCGGGTGTAAGATCTTTCCCTCTATATACCTGAACATTGCAGAGTTGAGCAGCACGTGAGATGGGGTCCTGGAAAGGGCCCCAACATGTTTCGTCATTCCCAGGTGATTGATTGGTGCCGGTGTTTATCCGTGGCCCGTTATCTGGGGCATGCGCAATGGTGTGCATCTTTTTAGTTTTCTGAGCCAATTTTCAGAACAATGGTTAGGAGACCCCCTACTGTTATAGAACTGTTACCCCTTTGCTACTCGTACTGTATGGCGCCAGACCTGGTGACTGTCAGGATTGCCAGGCCTGGTGGCTGTCAGGATGGCTCGAGAGTGCTTATCTGAACAACGGTCTCTTGTTTTGCGTGTCAGGCATCTCCCGTTCCCACCTTACATTACTCATCTCATTAATTGGGGAGGGTGGAACAGCAGGCCAAGTCTGCGCAGGCTAACAGCTTTCCCTGAGACACCATTGGCTGAGGGACGGACAATGATCTTTGAGCCCTACAGATGATTGTGTGTTATTATGAACGTATTGGGAGGTTGGTACTGAAGCATAGACATTCAATATTCTGGGCTGGCTTTTAATATTCAAGAGGCTAAAGTACACAAGACAGGAACAGAGCAAAATGGACATGTTTACAGCAGATAGGGTTTGATTAGAATGCCAATTAAAGATTAGAGAGGATTACAATGTCAGTGAACACATTACATGTGGTATTGCTCCATCTTGTACCCATCAGCTGACAGATTTGACCAATATGACTGGAATCAGCAGCAAGATAGAAACCAAGCTTTGCTTTTTGACTCCTGTAACAAACCACAGTGACATCATCTCTGAAAGACACTGCACCAAGGTTTACCCACCCTCTCTCTCTGTCTCTTTCTCTCACTCTCTCTCCTGCCCTGTGCTTGTCTCTCCCTCTCCTTCTCTCTCTCCTTCTGCATGGTCACTGGTCCACCTGGCTGCCTGCTCCTCTCCGTTATGTGCAATGCAGTGCCACTGAATGTATAATTCATACCTGCTAATGGGGGGGTCGTACTGTAGAACCGGAGCCAGTGTATTGGATCTCGCTCCCAGTCACCCGATACCCCAATATGTGTGGAAACATATACTTTAATTATGGCTCCAGTGGAAGCAGAGGGGTCTTGGGTTTCCAGTGACTTTGAGATGTGTCAGTGTCAGAGAGGAGGCCAGATCAGTTTGGAGGAGAAGGGAGTAGTGGGGCCCGTCTTTACTAATGTCAGCCATTCTGTGTGTGTGTGTATGTGTGTGTGTGTGTGTGTGTGCTTGTGTGTTTTTGTGTTTGTTTGTGTGTGTGCATGCATGCGTGTGTGTGTGTGTGCTTGTGTGCATATGCGTATGTGTTGGGAAGCAGTTCTGCCCGTCACTCCTCATTGACACTCAGTTGCCCCTGCCTCTCTCCTGCAATATTGAGTTGTGGTGACTAAAGCGAAGTTGAGCTTCTTCATCTCTCTCTCCTCACTTTTCCTCCTTCTCTTACGTCTAAACCCTGCACCCTCTACTGTAACCCATAAATCATTCACCTCATACCCCATACCCAACACATTACTCATTATCTCAGCACTCATAACCTAACACCCTCTTCTATCGGTAGATCTAACCCTATGTGGTCCCCTTCCCTCCTCTCTGCCCCTTGGCCTGTTAATCCCTCCTCCTTCTCCCTCTCTGTGTATGTGCATGTGTATGTGTGTGGGTGTGAGCCGGTATGTTAGAGTGGAATGCAAGATGAGAGAGAGATTGAGAGAGTGAGGAAACAGGAGAAAGTAGGGAGGACAAACTGAGGTAATTTCTTTTCTTTTTTCATTCTTTTTGCCCTCTTTTCCTTTTTTAAAGGTGATTAATAATTCAGCACGCTGAGGGAACCTGGTCCGAGTGCGATAATGATTGATGGAGCAGCGGGAGTGCAGCAGTTAGCACTAAAAAACATGCTATCCGGTGACTGTGCTTATCGATGTCACACCCATTAGTGTCTGCTAATAGTAACCAATCACTTGTACTGTCCTCCTCAATTTCCTGTGGACCTCATCTCCTCTTCCAGCTCCAGGAGTGAGACAGCCTCCACTCCCTCTCCCACACCTTGGATTGCCAGCTTCTCCCTCCTGCCCTAATCCTACTGGGAGTTATTTGCCTGCCTTGTCTGTCTGATCTCACTGCGTCTGTGTGTGTGTGTGTATATATGTATGTGCACACGTGTATGTGTGTGCATGTGTAAAATATTCTGTATGTATGATGTGACTTAATGTAATCTGTGTTGTGTGGATGCTTCAGATTTAAATAATCTTAGCCACCTGAACTAATTTGTTTTAGTGAAGAGGTCCTGCATGCCTTTCCTGTATCACCTGCTCATCTCTCTCTAGGAGCACTGATCAGACTGCAGAATCATCAGCAGGTTGTTCTAACAGGAGCAGACATGGATGAGTAGACAGGGGCAGGAGCTGGTAAGAGCAGGTAGAGAGGGACAGGGGCAGGAGCTGGTGAGAGCAGGTATAGAGGGACAGGGGCAGGAGCTGGTGAGAGCAGGTAGAGAGGGTCAGGGGCAGGAGCTGGTGAGAGCAGGTAGAAAGGGACAGGGGCAGAAACTGCTGAGAGCAGGTAGAGAGGGACAGGGGCAGGAGTTGGTGAAAGCAGGTAGAGAGGGACAGGGGCAGAATCTGGTGCGAGCAGGTAGAGAGGGACAGGGGCAGGAGCTGGTGAGAGCAGGTAGAGAGAGACAGGGGCAGGAGCTGGTGAGAGCAGGTAGAGAGGGGCAGGGGAAGGTGCAGGCTGCTGGAACAAGTGCAGAGAGGTGGTGCTGCTGCCAGCGAGCACTCGGTGTTGGCTCTCCCCCATGCTCTGTCGGTGTGGCCACACTGCACCCATGGCATGCTGCTGTGGTTAGAGGTTTCTAATCCCTGGTGAACCACACCAGGCTCCACAATGACACACAGAGTCTGCGAGGTGTAGAGTGAAACCTCCCCCTGACCGCCCTCCCTGTACACACTCCACAGTCCTCATGGCTTTACTCCTTTCTCTCCTCTCTTTTCTTCTCTGTTCTCCTTTCTCTCCTCCTCTCTTTCATCTCCTTCTGTCTTCATCTCTTCTATCAAACAACACACACACACACACACACACACACACACATACACACACACACACACACACTCTCTCTCTCTCTCTCTTTCTCTCTCTCTCCCTCTCTCCACACTGAGTCGTGCCCTTACTGTGTTTCCTGGCTCTGATTTCATCCTGACGAGTTATAATTGATTCCGCTGTAGGTTTCGCTGGTGGTAAGTGGAAGGGATCAAGTTTCATTGAAAACAAATCGCTCTCTACTGAGGTCTGACCTTCCCCCCTCCCTCAGCTCCCCAATCTATACACCCCCTCCACACCCTCCTCCTTCATTATTCTGACTCTCACCTCTCTTGTCTCTTTCATCCACTTCTCTCCATTTAACCGCTGTTCTCCATTCTTCACCATCTCTGACCATGCCTCGCTCCAAACATTTCTGACCATGCCTCATTTCCACCATCTCTGACTGTGCCTCACTCCGGACATCTCTGACTTTGCTTCATTTCCACCATCTCTAACTGTGCCTCACTCTCACCATCTCTGACTATCCCTCACTTTCACCATCTCTGACCATGCCTCACTCCAAACATTTCTGACCATGCCTCACTTCCACCATCTCTGACTGTACTACATTTACTCCATCATTGATCATGCCTCACACCAATCATCTCTGACTGTGCCTCACCTCCACCATCTCTGACCATGCATCACTTCCAAAATCTCTGACTGTGTCTCATTTCCACCATCTCTGACCATGCCTCAGTTCCACCATCTATGACCATGTCTCATTTCCATATCTCAGCATCTCTGACTGTGCTTCACTCTAACCATCTCTGACTGTGCCTCACTCAGCATCTCTGACCATGCCTCACTTCAGCCATCTCTGTGTCTGAAACTTGACCAATCAGACCCATGGCCCCAGGAGATATCAGCAAAGAGCTGGTTTGATGTTCTGGGAACCATGGTAGCCTGGTTCAGCTATTGGAAACTAAGCTGTGGGAAGTCTCTTGAAGCTTCTCAGAAAGCAAACAGGAATGAGAGAAAAATGGAAAACAAGTCTGTTCTGTGTTACACTACTACCTTCTATGTCTCAAATGTGACTTCTACAGTAAAGTGGGTCAACAGAGGAACAAAAATATTTTGGCATTGCTAGTGAAGTTCATTCATTTAAATCAGTCAAAGGTGCAGAGCTGTATATATCTGAAATCTATCATGGATAGCATCACAGAGCTGTGGAACTGTGACTGTGGATCACTACAGCAGTGCAGTTCCCATGGAGCATCAGCAGGGGGTGCTACAACCACTGGCCCACAAGGGCGTCATCAGTGTGTAGCCATGAGCTTTTATGGGACTGTAGGAAAATACAGGATGCAGCTGTGACTTTATATGATAATAACAGTAGTGACTGCTGCAGCAATCATTAAATAAATTGTGTTAGTGTTGCTGCAGAGGTTGCAGACTTACCTTGGTCTCTATAGAGGAAAGCAGCTTGAGGTGCACAAATGATTCTAGCCCATTTCCCCTTTGTGCTCTCTGTAGTGTAATTTCTGATAACCAAAAGGCATCTGAACAAAAAATATCTAAATGGGATTTCTATGATATTTACCATGCTAAACTGGAGAGCATTTAGAACTTTGGGACAACAGAATTAGTGAAAAGATTCATGGGTGTCTGTCTACCTCTTGATATCAAGAGACGAGAGCAAGCTCCAAGAGGAGTAATACTGCCCTCATCTGGCTGTTGTTTTGAATTACAAAGACATGATGGTACGGGCTGTACAGCTCCATTGAAAAAGCTATGAATAATGTGTGCAAGGAAAAAAAAATATATATTACAGCTCTGTGAGAACTTTTGGTTGTTAAATTCCTTGATTTCCATCCAAAATATGCATGACTTGTACAAAATGTATATATGACTGCCACATTCTGCCTGTTGCTCCAACCACATACTGTACCACACATGGGACATAACACTGCATTAAGGAGTTAGTTTTGCATAATTGTAGAGATGTGATCATCTACCTCTGACATTTTACTCTAAACCAAAAATTCATTGAAAAGTGTAATTAAAATTAAACCTCATGTGATGGGTTGACCGCAGCAGCCAGGCAAAAGATTCCAAAATGGAGCCGAACAACAACTGAAGTGGCAAGGGGGTGTTTATTGGTTCCCAGGCGTGCAGGTGAAGGTGACAGCTATGTACAGTGCTGGTGACAATAAAGTATCAAAACAAACAAAAACAGAACTTAAGCAACAAAAATGTAACAAGAGACAAAAAATAAATAAAATAACAAACAGGTAAACAAAACTATTTATAGGGGTTTTCAATAATTCCCACTAACTATGCAGGTCAGACTCATACCAGTCTTTACTACCATCCACTCCACCAACCAATCCTAAAGTGAGGTCAAAGACTGCCTTTTATCCCCTCCTTGCTGGCTGGGATGATCCAAACAATATTACCGTGTTTCATTCCCAAAACTGGTAATCTGTTAACAAATCACAGAAATAATTTAATAATACAAATGGCATTACAATTATCACACATTTCCCAGCTTTTCTTTTTTTCCCATGTTCAGAAAACAAACATATAAATAAACCCGCGTTAACTGGGCTATACCACCCGCTGTACATTAAATTATAAATACAGTCCCAGCTCACTGTACCACCCTTTTGCTCCCCGATGACCCGGAAACAGTGGACGTGGTCTGAAACTTAAACAGATACGCGGTAAGGCGTTTGCTTGCTAGCACGCTCACACGATATCATAAAACATTTAAAACAAAGTTAAAACTGTTTAGCTATGTTTTTAAATAGTGTGTAGCTTCACTGCCCTGCTAGTTTGCCACCCTAACAGTAACAGTGCCACTTAACAGTAATTTAAAACTTTGTTTTTAAACGTGTGTGGTGCGCTTGCTTGCCCGTTAACCAACTTACACTGTAACTCCGCAAAAATCGTTTTATATCATAAACGGGTAGATAATGAGCAGTCAGGTACAGTGTTTCTTTCTTATTAACTCAATTATAGAAACATTCCGTAGCAGGCTGCAGCTCCGTTACATTTCCTCCCCTTCTGCAGCCGGAGAAAGTGGCCTGCGGTGCAAGCCATCAGGCCCACTCCGGACGATGAGGGACTCCGGACATCATGCCAGCTCAACAGTCCTCTGGCATCCGTGACAGAAAGTCTGCCACTTGGTTGGAGGACCCTGTCCTGTAGCGAACAGTAAAGTTAAAAGGCTGGATAGACAGATACCACCTAGTGATGCGTGCATTTGAGTCCCGCATCCGATGTAGCCATTGTAAGGCCCGATGGTCTGTCTCCAGCACAAAGTGTCGTCCCAGGAGGTAGTAGCGGAGAGAGTCCAGTGCCCACTTTATTGCGAGACACTCCTTCTCCACCGTCGAGTACCTGGTCTCCCTGGGGAACATCTTCTGGCTCAGGGAAGCCACCGGTTTGCGCTCTCCCTCTTCACCCTGCAACAAGACAGCACCTAGCCCCACACCTGAGGCATCTGTCTGCAGAATGAAGGGCTTGCTAAAGTCCAGGCTCTGCAGCACTGTGTCCGCACACAGAGCATCTTTCAGGTCCTGGAAGGCCCCTTCACAGTCCTCAGTCCAGACCACTCTGCTAGGGGCGCTGTTCCTGGTGAGGTCTGTTAAAACAGCTGCTCTAGCAGAAAAGTTAGGAATGAACTTCCTGTACCAGCCCACCAAACCCAGGAACGCTCTCACCTTCTTCTTGGTGGTTGGAGAACTGCAGGACCGGATCGCCTCCACCTTCTCCAGTTGTGGACGGAGCACTCCGCTTCCTATGACGAACCCCAGGTACTGGACCTCCCTCCTAGCCAAGGCACACTTCTGGGGGTTGATGGTGAGCCCTGCGGACTTGATGCGCTGCAGCACCTGACGCAAGTGGTGCATATGGTCTTCCCACGTTTCACTGAAGATTACCACATCATCCAGGTATGCCGCTGAAAAGTCTTGGGTGTCCTGCAGCAACTTATCCATAAGTCTCTGGAAGGTAGCTGGTGCCCCCTGGAGGCCAAACGGCATCACAGTAAAATGGAATAAACCCATGGGTGTTCTAAAAGCAGTGAGTTCCTTTGTTTGCATCTTTGCATCTTTCAGATGTATATGGTGCCTCACCAGGTTGGTGTATCCAGGTTTCTCCTGAAAGAGTTCTGGATTCAGCAGGAACAGCTGAGCAGTCTGCTGGATCCAGAATATACATCTGAAAGAAGATGTACCAGCAAGGCAGAAATGTTACCACATTCCAGAACGCCTACTTCCCGTGTTGCAGCAGGAGCTGGAGACGATGGAATCCCTGGGAGTGATTGAGCATTGTAACAGTGAGTGGTGCAGTCCAATTGTGCTTGTCCCCAAAAAGGATGGAACCATCCGGTTCTGTGTGGACTTTCGTCATGTAAATGCCCTGTCGAAATTTGACCCCTATCCCATGCCCCGTATTGATGACTTGGTGGAAAGGCTAGAGAAGGCCAAATTTATCTCCACCCTGGACTTGAGTAAGGGCTACTGGCAAGTACCACTGACTGAGAAAACAAAGGAACTCACTGCTTTTAGAACACCCATGGGTTTATTCCATTTTACTGTGATGCCGTTTGGCCTCCAGGGGGCACCAGCTACCTTCCAGAGACTTATGGATAAGTTGCTGCAGGACACCCAAGACTTTTCAGCGGCATACCTGGATGATGTGGTAATCTTCAGTGAAACGTGGGAAGACCATATGCACCACTTGCGTCAGGTGCTGCAGCGCATCAAGTCTGCAGGGCTCACCATCAACCCCCAGAAGTGTGCCTTGGCTAGGAGGGAGGTCCAGTACCTGGGGTTCGTCATAGGAAGCGGAGTGCTCCGTCCACAACTGGAGAAGGTGGAGGCGATCCGGTCCTGCAGTTCTCCAACCACCAAGAAGAAGGTGAGAGCGTTCCTGGGTTTGGTGGGCTGGTACAGGAAGTTCATTCCTAACTTTTCTGCTAGAGCAGCTGTTTTAACAGACCTCACCAGGAACAGCGCCCCTAGCAGAGTGGTCTGGACTGAGGACTGTGACCGGGCCTTCCAGGACCTGAAAGATGCTCTGTGTGCGGACACAGTGCTGCAGAGCCTGGACTTTAGCAAGCCCTTCATTCTGCAGACAGATGCCTCAGGTGTGGGGCTAGGTGCTGTCTTGTTGCAGGGTGAAGAGGGAGAGCGCAAACCGGTGGCTTCCCTGAGCCAGAAGATGTTCCCAGGGAGACCAGGTACTGACGGTGGAGAAGGAGTGTCTCGCAATAAAGTGGGCACTGGACTCTCTCCGCTACTACCTCCTGGGACGACACTTTGTGCTGGAGACAGACCATCGGGCCTTACAATGGCTACATCGGATGCGGGACTCAAATGCACGCATCACTAGGTGGTATCTGTCTATCCAGCCTTTTAACTTTACTGTTCGCTACAGGACAGGGTCCTCCAACCAAGTGGCAGACTTTCTGTCACGGATGCCAGAGGACTGTTGAGCTGGCATGATGTCCGGAGTCCCTCATCGTCTGGAGTGGGCCTGATGGCTTGCACCGCAGGCCACTTTCTCCGGCTGCAGAAGGGGGAGGAAATGTAACGGAGCTGCTAGCCCGTTACGGAATGTTTCTATAATTGAGTTAATAAGAAAGAAACACTGTACCTGACTGCTCATTATCTACCCGTTTATGATATAAAACGCATTTTGCGGAGTTACAGTGTAAGTTGGTTAACGGGCAAGCAAGCGCACCACACACGTTTAAAAACAAAGTTTTAAATTACTGTTAAGTGGCACTGTTACTGTTAGGGTGGCAAACTAGCAGGGCAGTGAAGCTACACACTATTTAAAAACATAGCTAAACAGTTTTAACTTTGTTTTAAATGTTTTATGATATCGTGTGAGCGTGCTAGCAAGCAAACGCCTTACCGCGTATCTGTTTAAGTTTCAGACCACGTCCACTGTTTCCGGGTCATCGGGGAGCAAAAGGGTGGTACAGTGAGCTGGGACTGTATTTATAATTTAATGTACAGCGGGTGGTATAGCCCAGTTAACGCGGGTTTATTTATATGTTTGTTTTCTGAACATGGGAAAAAAGAAAAGCTGGGAAATGTGTGATAATTGTAATGCCATTTGTATTATTAAATTATTTCTGTGATTTGTTAACAGATTACCAGTTTTGGGAATGAAACACGGTAATATTGTTTGGATCATCCCAGCCAGCAAGGAGGGATAAAAGGCAGTCTTTGACCTCACTTTAGGATTGGTTGGTGGAGTGGATGGTAGTAAAGACTGGTATGAGTCTGACCTGCATAGTTAGTGGGAATTATTGAAAACCCCTATAAATAGTTTTGTTTACCTGTTTGTTATTTTATTTATTTTTTGTCTCTTGTTACATTTTTGTTGCTTAAGTTCTGTTTTTGTTTGTTTTGATACTTTATTGTCACCAGCACTGTACATAGCTGTCACCTTCACCTGCACGCCTGGGAACCAATAAACACCCCCTTGCCACTTCAGTTGTTGTTCGGCTCCATTTTGGAATCTTTTGCCTGGCTGCTGCGGTCAACCCGTCACATTTGGTGTCAGAGTGGGATCGTTGCCTCCGTGGAGCCACAACAAAGCAAGATGCCTCCCAAGACAAGGCAAGACCGGGCTGAAGAGCTGGAGCTGGGTGCAGAGGCGACAAGTTCCACAGGGGACCAAGCAGCTAGAGGAGAGGTGAGCAGTACAGAGGGACTGGTGGCAGAGCTGACGGGCTTGGTGAAAGTTCTCCTCCAGAACCAAGCCTCAAGGGATGAGGGCATGGAGAAGGAGGCGGTGCGTCAAGAGCAGCGCTGGAAAAGCATGCAGCATCAATTCCAGCTCCTACAAGACCAGGTGGGACGAGGCCACTGGGACAGAGAGCGGCAGGAGGAGGACGAAGAGTTCAGCAGGAGCTCAGCGTCTCCACAGCTGAGGGGCTCAGCTCAGAGGGGTCCAGTGGCAGACTTCAAGCCTCCCAAGCTGCACCCTCTGACAAAGGACGATGACATTGAGCACTTCCTCACAACTTATGAGAGGATTGTTGCAGCATGCCATTGGCCAGAGGAGGAGTGGGCCATACGGCTGGTGCCCCTGCTGACTGGCAGGGCACGCAGTGCTTATGTAGCAATGGACATTGATTATACCAGCAATTACGACAAGGTGAAGGAGGCCATACTGAAAAAGTATGAGATCAATGCTGACACCTACAGGCGACGATTCCGGTCGACGGACATCCAACCCGATGAGACGCCACGTGAACTGTACGTACGTCTGAAAGAACTTTTTTGCAAATGGGTCAAGCCAGAGCAGCGCACTGTTAAAGAAATATCAGAAATAATCATTCTGGAGCAGTTCATGCGGATGGTGAGCCCAGATATGGAGGTTTGGATCCGTGAGCACCACCCACAGACTGCAGAGGAGGCGGCAGACCTGGCAGAAGTCTTCATCTCCGCCAGGAGGGGAGCCAGAGGAAGCAGCTTTTGCCGGTGGAAGCCAGCTCCCAGGAGTAAGTCTGATGGGGGTGTTGGGGGAGATGGTCATGCCCAGAGTAAGCCCAACACATACCGTAGGCCAGTTAATACACCTAGCAGGCCAGAGGTGAAGTGTTTCCAATGTGGGGAGCCAGGACACGCTAGGCCACACTGCCCAGCTAGGAAGTTTAAGTCTTCGAATGTGTGTTATGTTCCCAGGCCATTTACACCAGCAGTAGAGGTCACTATGCCAGAACACACAGTCAAAGTCCTTATTAATGGTGTTGCTACACATGCGATGGTGGACACGGGGAGTTCTCAGACCTTAGTCCTAGATAGTTTGGTACCCCGTAGACCCGGGTTCAAGGTCGGGCGGGGTGACTGCTCTCGCCCTTCGCTACAAATGGTGTCAGAGTGGGATGGCTGGCCACGAGGCCATCGGAGGCGTGCCCAGTGTGTGAGCCGTATGAGGGACCCCCAGGTTAGGTTGACCCCGGTGTGAAGGACCCCAGAGATGGGTAAAGCACAGTGTGAGGGACCCCAGAGATGGGTGAAGCACAAGTGAGTGGGGCACCCTGGGATGGGAGAAGTACGGCAGGGGAATGTGTGAGGGACGCCTTGGTGCGTGAAGCTCATGGGCGCACTTCCCGAAGGGGAGGGCAGTGTGACGGAGTGCCGTCACTACGGTTGAGTATGTGCTTTGACTACCATACCAACGAGCCTGGCTCTTTGGCGTCGTGGTCAAAGTCTCATGTTTGGTACCCCGTAGACCCGGGTTCAAGGCTGGGTGGGGTGATTGCTCTCGCCCTTTGCTACACCTCATATCAATTTTATATATTTGTGTTTACCCTATTCCTTTAACATAAGTTGAAGCTGAATGCAGATTCAATATGTAACTTCTACAAATACTGTGTCAGCTTCCAGAGAAATGTGGGGAATGAGCAAATATGGAAATGCAGACAGAAACACAAACAGGTAGACAGATGGACAAATTTCTGACCGATGGCAAGGACACACAATCACCAAATCTAATGGTTTAATGATAGAGGCATAGAGGTTGTGAGAGTGTTCTCTGCTCCTCTCAAGAGTGATCCAGTGACCCCAGGAACCATCAGACACACATGTCAAGGAAATGCCACTCCTCAAACAGACCAAGCCCTCCTGAGAGAGGTGGGGGAAGCATTGCAGGGAATGGACTAATGTGTTCACTGTTGGGGTTTCATTGAGGGGGTGGGGTGTCTGAGTCTGTTTTCTGAAGGAGGGGGGTCTGGCACTGTGTGCATGTGTGGAAGGACTGGATCATCTGATCTGCCAAAATGAGTACATGAAGTACATCAGTATAGGTGAACCCTTGGGGTAGATTAGGCACTCTTGGCCAGGGTGCTAAACAAAGAGAAAACAGATGGATGTGTGAGAGAAAGCCAGGCAGTGATCAGAGTGCAGTAAAGGATGAGGGCAAGACAGTGAACAGGCAAAAGAGGAGGCTGGACAGCAAAATGGGCAGTCATGACCATTTTGGGAGTCAACTACAATACAGTTGTGATAGCACAAGCAGACCTGGATACCAAACACCGTCAGCCCACCACAACACAGGACCAGGTTGGTAGCAAAAAACCAACTCTATTGTTACAGTCACTGTCAGGACTGTGGCCTCTTAGCCCTGTTTGTTTTTGTATTCCCCATCAATGTGCTTTTGTTTTTCCCCTGTGTTCCTGCCCTGCCTTGCTCTCCGCCCTGTCTCCGCCCACCTTGTTACCTGACCTGTGCCACCTGCCTGCCGGCACACCTGTATCCCATCTCCTCATTAGCTTCACCCTATATAATCCCCGTTTGTTTCTTGTCTTGTCGCAAGTTTGTCCCAGTTTCTCTGTGTCATTACGAGCGGTTTTCCCTGTTCTGCCTGCTTACCCGTTATTCTGATTTTTTGCCTGTTCTCGTGACCTTGTCTTTGGATCTGTTTTTGGTTTTTTTTGCTGTGTCTTTACTGGATTGTGACCCTTGCCTGCTTTTTGACTCTGATTTCTGGACTGTGTTTTTGCACCTGCATTCCTGTCTGCACCCGAGTCCCTGCCTGAGCTGTGACAGTCACCCCCTTTGCATGCTCCTCCTCCTGTAAGCCCCAGCAGAAACTTGGCCCCTCCCTCCTGAAGGATAGTGCCCCCCAAAGGTAAGTGCACACACTCCAACCCACAGCACACAGTGGTCCCTTCAAACCCTGGCAGAAAGCAAACACTGCAAATTCTCCTGACAAGCTGCAGTTGACACCTCCCCTCTGGCCAGGGTGAGCTGGTCCCAAATCTGGGTTGGCCAGGTGGGGGTCACAGGCAGCCACAGGGAGCACTCTCACACACACGTATTACAGAACAGGTGTTGCTGCTGATAACCTCCCCCCAAGCAGCAACGAAAAAAAAAAAAAAAACACCCACAATCGTATAAAAACAAAAAAAAAAAAATCTCCAAAACAACCTCGTGTCCAATAAGAGTCTCTTGGCTGTCCGGACGCCAGGCTCCACGTAGTCGTGCTGCTGGGTGGGATTATGCTGCCTCCCCGATCTGATCCCTCGCCATGCCCTGCAACTCCTGTGAACGCGAAGAGGCGTGAACACACACGCCTCGTGCAGGACTGAATGCAACACATTCCTTATGATAAGGGTGGTCGCTCTTGGTAATTGTGCCAGTCGACCAGCCAGGCAGCAGCTTCTCCGTGGCGGTCTGCAGTCGACAATCTTCCTCCTTCCCGGCTCTCTGCTCCGGTGACGTTCCGCCCTGCCGAAGTCCCGCACGAACACAACACGCGACGGAAAATGAAAAAAAAACAAAGAACTAACACAACAAAAAAGAAAAAACCCAAAAGCAACTTAATACACGCCAAGACAGAGCACTTCCCCATGCACTCCTGCTGCTTTCTCCAGGCGGCTGACCCCACTACTACCCCAACCCGCTGCCTTTTAAAAGGCTGAGAAGCTCCACTACACGTCCAACTCACAGGTGCCTGGCATAACTTGCTCGTTATTCTATCATTCAATTATCGCTGTGCCACGCCCACATGCAACTCCCTGGGCTGCCCAAAACCCCGCCTGACACACACACACACACACACACACACACACACACACAGCCTCTGTGATGAAAATCCTATTCAGATTGGAAGAATGCAATTAATTCTTACCAGGATGCTAAGTTAGATTCACCCTCCCAGCAACTGAGGAATAGAGCTCCCTCCATACACCCCCCCCCCCAGGGTTCCATCCTGAATTCTGCCTAACCCCTCTCTCCATTCATGCTTATGACATCACAAGAGCAAGGGTAAACAGACATCTGTGAACCTGTCTGCTTCCTATGTGATTAACCACAGAGACACACACACACAGTAAATACACAGTGATGCCCATCAAAGGGCACGGTCATTGTATCCACTGCATCACATGGGCCATTACCATGGCACTCTTTTGTTAGCAAAATAGTGTTTGGGCTGCAGTTTACTCTTTGCTCAGAGATAATAATTAAGGATTTATGGTTGTGTTGAAGGCTTACATAAGAAGTTGTGAGAGCTTATAAGTGCTGAACTGCACATATAAATATTGACCATATTTTTGGCATTGCAGAAGTATCAGATAATATAGTACTATGTATTTGGTAAAACAGAATATAAAGGTGAATGGATGCATTCAGCATCACTAATCCTGTTTTTACAGATTGAAGCCTGCACTGATGTTTCATATAATTGGTCCTGGAGTTACACAGTTTGTGTGTGTTGGTGTGTGCACATGTAAATGTATGTGTGTGTGTGTATGTGCATGTGTGTGTGTTTGTGTGTGTACGTGTGTGTGTGTATGTGTATGTGTGTGTGCACGCACATGTGTTTGTATGTGTGTGCTTGTGTGTTTGTGTATGTGTGTAACGGTGCTGTCCTGTCAGGGGAGAGGAGCCCCTTGGCAGGTCCAGGCTGTTCACTGACCCTCATTGAGGGGGAGGAGGCATGCTGGCCTGGTCTCTGTGCTGAGCAAGCAATGATAAGGGCCTTAATGTGTTTGCTCGGGGGCTGGGGGAGACAGAGGGAGATAGAGGGAGAAAGGAGCTGTGACGCAGGAGAGCCTGCTGCCCGCCGCCTGCCTCACAATGAAGGCCCCTGACGCTGGGGCCATGGGCACAAACACTGCTCCAAATGTCAGGGCGACGGAGGGCCTGTGGCGTTTCCTTTTGATAGGCAGTTGGAAAGCCAGCAGCCCGGCCCAGCCCAGCCCGACCCAGGGGTTTAAATAGAAGGGACAGAAGCCCAAGAGAGAGCTAGGGCAAAAACGCACATGTGGACATACCCATACACTCTCGACAAGCCTTCTCCACAGAGGTGCTACACTCCCGTACGGCAGTGTGTGACAGACAGACAGGCAGACAGACTGACATACAGAACTACAGCAGTGTTTCAGCCTCACAGAGAGAACCTAATAACACGAAGATGCAGAGCGCAGCCTGGGTTCGAGCGGTGGTAATGACAGCGGTGTTGATTGCGGAGACAGTGTTAGCGATGGTGCCAGGTGTGGGCAGTGCTCCTGCCAGCCTGGCACCAAAGCTCACCAGGGGAGGTAAGGATTCATCTGGCAGATGGGGAACAGGTGGGCAATGGTGGTACTGCGTTTGGGTGGATGGGACTTTACATTGATGTGCCAGCTTCTGAAAACGATTGATTTTTTTAGATGAAGACAGAAGTTTTGACATATCAGTGTGCCACAAATGTAAGGCACTGATATGTATGATTTCATCACAGTGCTAATTACACAATTTGAGTTCAGCAGAGGTACTGTGGTTTCAGTGCAAAACAAACCTGAAACTGTGTGGTTTCATTGTAGGGGATATTGTATGGTTTCATTGCAGAAGAAATGGGGGAAGAAAAATGGATGTGTATGTGAAGAGTTTGAATACTGCTCCAGAGAGCATCTGTAAGGGATGGAGAAATGATGGTTCCCCATCAGATCAGTTTTATATTTTACATGACTTTTCAGTGATGATCTAAGACATAAGAATTTAATAATACAGTCAAATTTTAGTAAAACTGAGCTACATGAAGAATTCTGAGGGGGAAGTCCTATTGAAAGCAATAGCTTTCAAAATGTTTTGTGTCTGTACGGAAACATGGTTGCGGAATATCAGTCATCAGGGTGTATTATCTCCACACTCACATTGCTCAGCTAGATAATGGAAGAAATCAAGGTAAAGAACTAACAAGAAAAATCAACATTTCTACTTTACCAAAAAGAAAAACTAGACTTTCCCCTTTGTTTTGGGGAATTTCCATTGACTTTCAAGGACAGAGAGATGTTTGAACACTTTGACCATGAATTTTCCCCAAGTTTCAAGGATGAAAATATTTTCAATGATTTTCCATGGGAAGAACCATGGGAACTTTGGGACATGAGAGATTGGACAAAAGTGCACAGAGACCACATGATAGATAGTATTTTCACAGAACATGCATACTGTGCACATTAAGACAGTTAATGTGAATTCATACTTTTTCTTCACTTACCCAGAGGACATTCTATTATGTGCTTTGGAAACTCTCTGGGCATGGGGACTGGGGTGTCACTTCAGCATGGGACCACAAACCTCTGAATGTTATTCCTCTTGACATCATCACCTCTTTTATGGTTTCCAAGCAACCCCTTAGGATTGCAATTCCCAATTGTTCCCAATTGCCCAATGTGTGGGCAGTTTGTGTACAAATGCGTATGTGTGTATGTAGGATCATACAGGATTGTTTGGGGAAGTTAGAACCTATTCACTTTGACAGAGAGGTGACGTGGGGACGTGACGCCAAACTGCCAGTCACACTATAGAATGTCTGGACTATGGCAGATTGTTGAAAAAATAACAAGACAAGAGCTGTGAATTTTTCATATGCTGTACCATAGATATCACAACCATCATCAAATTTTTTGATAAAAAGCAGAAGAGCTGAGAGTCATTGGATGACACAGGGCTGACACAATGTATGACAGGCATTTACACAGTATTATTGCCTTTAGGTCAGTCATTAATCTCTCACAAACATAATTACTCATGTGAAAGATACCTGTTTCTTCATGCAAAACGTGAATATGGCACCATACATGACACTTTACATCAAACAATTAGTATTTAGCTTGTAGATCTTTAGTTATGATGGTGGTTTCAATAGGATGTAAGAGTGATGGACATGTTTAACTCATTGCCTACATTAATGTACCACCTCCTCAGTCAACATCCTTACACTATAGGCACAGTGAGAAGTGGTCCTATTCTGTAAGTCCTACACTGTCCATAGGATCAAATAATCGAAAGGTGTAAGCAGCTCTACAGCACTGTGCATTCATTGCAAAAATAGCTAAGAAGAAACAGACCACTGTCCTTGAAAATAATGAGGCACTATTTTGTCTGTGCTGTTTATAATTAATAAAGGCAGAAGACACAATGAAAAGAGGCAACAAACAGCCAGCCAAATGCTTTTCTGATATGGTGACTGGTTAGACCTTGTGACTGACGACTGAAACAAACAAGGCTTACATATGTGTATTCAACCCTTTACTTCTCTTGGGGAGTAGAATTTAGGACGTCAAAGCTCTCAGAGTTAAATGTGTAATACATCTGTTTCTGCTGTGTACTCTGAAGGCTTAACTTTAAGATTGCTGAAAGTAAGTGATGCAACCAGCAGAGCAAGAGCAGTGCCTTGTCAAGCTAAAATGTTAACGTATTGCATGGCAATATATGGGTGTTGTCTGTGGTGTCTTGCTGGTGGTACCTTTTGCTATTGTATAAACTGATTTTTAAAAAGCTGGATGTCTTTGTGGCAAAAATGGATGGTTATACTGGCCGTAGTCATATTTTGGTCATATACTATATGGCCAAAAGTATGTGGACATCCCTCCTAATTCAGGTTCGCGTTCGAGTTCAGGTGTTCGCGAAATTTCTGCCCTGCTAGATCTGCCCCGGTCAACTGTAAGTGCTATTATTGTCATGTAGAAGCATCTAGGAGCAACAACAGCTCAGCCACGAAGCGGTAGACCATGCAAACTTACAGAGCGGGGCCGCTGAGTGCTGAAGCGTGTAGCACGTAAAAATCGCCTATCCTCTATTGAATCACTCACTACAGAGTTCCAAACTGTCTCTGGCTGCAACATCAGCACAAGGTCTGTGCGTCGGGAGCTTCATGAAATGGGTTTCCATGGCCGAGAAGCTGCACACAAGCCCAACATCACTACGCGCAATGCCAAGTGACGGCTGGAGTGGTGCAAAGCACGCCGCCACTGGACTCTGGAGCAGTGTAAATGCGTTCTCTAAAGTGATGAATCACGCTTCAGTATCTGGCAGTCTGATGGACGAATCTGGGTTTGGTGTATGCCAGGAGAGCGCTACCTATCGGAATGCACAATGCCTACTGTAAAGTTTGGTGGAGGAGGGATATTGGTCTGGGGCTATTGTTCAGGGTTTGGGCTAGGCCTCTTCGTTCCAGTGAAGGGTAACATGAATGCTACAGCATACAAAGACATTTTAGACAATTGTATGTTTCCAACTTTGTGGCAACGGTTTGGGGAAGGCCCTTTCCTGCTCCAGCATGAGTGTGCCCCTGTGCACAAAGCAACGTCCATAAAGACATGGCTTGACAAGTTTGGTGTGGAGGAACTCCAGTGGCCTGCGCAGAGCCCTGACCTCAACCCCATTGAACACCTTTTGGATGAATTAAAACACTGATTGCGAGCCAGGCCTTCTTGTCTAACATCAGTGCCTGACCTCAGAAATGCTCTTTTGGCTGAATGGGCACAAATTCCCACAGACAGACTCCAAAATCTTGTGGAAAGCCTTCCCAGAAGAGTGAAGGCTGTTATAGCTGCAAAGGGGGGAGGGCAACTCCATATTAATGCCCATGGTTTTGGAATGGGATGTCCAATAAGCTCATATAGATGTGATGGTCAGGTGTCCACATACTTTCGGCCATATAGTGAATTTCGGAATACTGTTTATAAAGAAATGTATTGAAACATTCTGGTCACAGTATTCATTGTTCACATCCTGAAAACATACACAAAACTATGACACAGCATAACTGAAACCATTAAGCTGTAAGCTTTATTGTAAACTTTCTACATGTGCAAATTGGCCTGCACCTTCAGTGAAGCTGAAGTTCAGAGAAACAAAATCCCACTACCACCATCTGTTACTTTACTGCAAAAATCACTGCATTGGAATCTTGTGGGCTTTTGGAGATCTTGCATTACATAAGAACATAAGAACATATTATGACGAGAACAGGCCATTCGGCTCAACTAGCTCGCCATTACAATTAAAGAGTAATTACAAATTTCCCACTGTGATGATAAAACATTTATTGTATGTAGCTGGCCTTGTTGACCTCTGGGCTTTACCAGTGGTGTTTTGTGACTGAAAAAAAAATCTGTAGGCAACATGTGCAGGCACTTTCAGAGTAACTGTGTTGTGTTTTAATTATCAGGTGGCACAGCCTGACTCTAAAGCACACTCTGCATGAGACTGAACTGTGTGTGGTTACCAGGTGACAGGAAGCCCCCTCACTCTGTGCTAATCAGTCCAGTGAGACAAGAGAGGACTGTATTATCAAACAGGGGTCCAGAGAAAAGAGAGAAGATGATGTTCCAAGAAAGCAGTCCGGAGAGACGAGACAAGTTCTTGAAAATCCTAATGGCCCTGGAAGAGCTTCACAGATCCTTCAACAGCACTGTGAGCAGCAGAATCACCATGATGCCCCGTGGTGAGAATCCCACATATGTACACACACACACACACACAAACACAAAGAAACTTATTGGACTCATCTTTGCCTAACTTTGTTTTGTTTTAGGTAATGCTTGGGGGGCAGGGAAAAAGAACCTACCGGTAAGTGTCTGTCACGGAGTTTGTGTATGTGTGTGTGTCTTTACCCAGACATTGGATCAGGCATTAGGAGTATACATGTACAGTACCAGTGAAAAGTTTGGACACACTTTTCTTTCTTTATTTTTACTATTTTCCACATTTTAAAATAATAAATAAATAAATATTAAACTATGAAACAACACAAATGGAATTATACAGTGACCAAAAAAGTGTTATAAACAAATCAAAACTATCTTATATTTTAGATTCTTCAAAATAGCCAAAAAAAATTTAATTACATTTTTTTTGGAAAGAAATTTATATATAGGCATCAACTTCACAATGTATATTTGTCAAAGAAACAAATTTCAAGCACTGAAGCATAAGTCTTTAGATCAAAATGTCTTTGAATGCATGTTTCCCATTATCTTAAACAGGTGTGTACAAACTTTTGACTGGTACTGTATGTACTATACAGTGTGATACTGTGCTGTATCCACAGGTGGTATCAGAAGAACCCCAAAGAGTTGCCACTGTGCCCCCTGATAATGGTGGAACTGTTTCAATCCTCAGTGACCACCTACCAGAGTCCCCTAGTCTGGGTGGGAAAGGTTTCAAAAAGTCCCTTCCCCAGACTCCAAAGAAACCCAATAAGAGAGGTGAGTCTGCACTGACAGCAGTATGTGTATTAAGCCATGGGCTTAACCAGAATAACAACAAATACAGTACTGAACAAACTGTACATGTCCTGTTTCCAGCACAGACACTTTTTAACAGAACTAAGGGGATTGGCAAAATCTTTAAAAATAAGATTTGAAAATAAGTCAGCTGGATTTTTTTGTCTTTAGTTTTGGTGGGAAACCTTTAGGCAGATCCGAGAGTACTACTTTATTATAGTTTTATTTATTTTTATTTTTATTTTTTGTAGGCAATTAATGTCATCTTATTCTTTCTCAGTGTGCTTCTGGAAGTACTGCTCTCAAAACTGATCATCAACCTCCACCCCCCCTTGTGGACCCTCACACCTGACCAGAAACGAACACTTCAACTCCCTCCTCTTGATCTGGGTGCTTAGCAACACTGTAAGACTCTGACAAAGACCTTTTCAACAGGTCATTAGTAATTTTACTGACACTACTGCCATCCAGTGCCTGTGACTTGTGTACCTTGTACATGAAACTCTTAACAAATGAGCCATGTAGAATTCAAATAAATTGCAACTCATGAAATTAAAGAAATAAACAGAACTTTATTTTTCTATGTCACTGTCAGTGTTCATTGCAAAGTTTGTGGAAACAAACAACTCGCTAACAGTGAAAAATGTAGAGAATTCCTTGGGCTCTGTTACCATGGTTGCACTTCTGATGGGATGCACTTTGGAGTGTGTGTGCTGTTTTAGAGTTTTCCCCTTTGCATAAATCACCCTCCCTAATTAACGTTCCCTTACTTCCTCGCCATTCCCTCTCCTTTTTGAGCTCTCCCCTAAATTACTCATGAGGGCGGCTCTTTGACAGCAGAGTGCAGTCCACTGCATTAAATTAGTGGTTAGCAGCAGGTTAAAGAAAGCCTCTAAAAAGCAAGGTCCAGGCAGATGTCAAGCCTGCTGTTATTCCAGTAATGTTTTAATGAGGGAGCAGCAGCCAAGCTAAAACAGCATGCATGCACTAGAAGACCTGTGAGCTCTGGGAAAAACTAACAGAGACAGAAGATTGTAAGGCAGACCTGGTTCCATTATGTCTACACTACTAAAAAACCCTGAAAATAAATTTGCTTCTGGAAGGGGTGTGGGGAGGCTACGAGGTGGTGCTGAGTTTTGCTGCTCCTTTTTGGGCAGAGATTAATGGTCCAGCACAGTCATGAGTACAGTGTTGTGGGATGAGAAGGGCAGTCTGTTCTGGCCAAGGTCACAGAGATCATTGACAACCATCTACAAAAACGAGGGGTTAGACCCACTGGCCCAAATTCCCTGTGTGTTCAGTCTCGACAGTCAGCCGTACCCCATGTCTACCCAGTAAATCAAAATGACTCACCTCTCCACTGCAACTGATGCGTGCATCACACAAGCTGGGTCCACGCATGGGTGAGATGAGCTCCGCCACTTCTGTAAAACACTTTGAGATGCTCAGATAAAGGATGCTATATAAGTAAAGATCATTACTTTATCCATAAAGCATTTTCTATCTGCTCAAAAACCCCAGCTAGAAAGTAAGCTGTTTGATCTGATTCCAGACCAGTTGCTGTCAACCATCTCCTCTGGCACATGGTAGAGCAATATGATCTCATGCATGTCTACAGAAAACAAAGAGCACACCCGTTCATTTGATCATTTTAATTAAGTCTGTAGTCAGATTCATGAAGTGTTTACAAAATGATGCTGTTGCTCAAACATATAGCTACAAACAGCACATTTGGGGCATGATACAAAACAATCACAATGAATTATAGCATAAGAATTATTCAGGAAATGTGTGTCAGTGGCACCCTGGTGATTGGAATCTGTTAAAAACACACAACCTGCAGCCGTCCAGCATAAAATAAAAATAAGAAAAAAAAATCACACAAAGAAAATAAGAAAATTGCTTTCCTGCCTGTCAATATGCATTAAAAATAGCTTGATTAGAATGAAGTTTTTTTAACTTTTTTTTTTACTGAATTAGAATCATAACGTTGCACAGAACAAAAACAGTAAAGAATTAAACTTAAGCATGAATTTTCAACACGTAAAATAAATTGTGAGAAACGTTCTTAATGTGGTCAAGGCAATAGCACTGTCCAAGGGTGGGCAGGCATTGTTAAATGAAATTCAGTTATTGCATCGCCTGTAGCATAGTGGAGCTTTCTGGTCCTGCCATTGCTGTGGAAGTCTAGTGTGTATTAAAATTCACTGCCTCTGGCTAAATCCCAGAGGAACCGCCTGTGGCGTTGTCATCAACAAATCAGTGCTTTGTCACAGCACCGTCCCGTCAGTAGGGGCAAAGTGCATGGGACAAACACACTGTCCCATGCACTTTGCCCCTACTGACGGGATGGTGCTGTGAATCCTCTGGGATTTAGCCATTCAGAAATGGGTTTGCACCCCAGGAGATGGAAGGACACCACAGCTAGGAAACCAGAGAGGAGGTTTTGACCCCCCAACAGGCAGACAGAGACAGTCTTCACTATGTGAGGGAAGACTTTGGGATGAGGAAGGTGATTGCAGATGTGACAGCAGAGGGAAGGTTTGTGATACAATCAGGACATGGATGATGCAAGAATATAGCACTGCAACATGTGCTGCTCAACCAGTGAGAGCATACACACACATACACACACACACACACACACACACACACACACACACACAATCACTGCTCCACACTAAGCTTCATCCATAGTCAAGCCCCTTATTTAATTCTCTTGGCAACATCCAGGTAGGCGAACTCAATCTCATGGTCAGCAGGGCAGGTGTTGATGAACTCCTCTCTCTCGTATGCATTCTGCAGGTAACGCCACACTCCAGTCATGTCCTCAGGGATCTCAAAGTCCCTATACTTTTTGGCCACAATCTAGGACAGAAGAGAAAGGCACTGAGACACCTACAATAAAGCAAAAAGTCACCGGAGGCTGTAGTATATTGGATATTGTAAGGCACAATGGACAGGAGACACATGGCTGGAATACTGAATTGACCAATAAGAGGGGATCACCGGTCCCCTCTGTTTTAGAATGTAACATAAGGCGCAGAACACAATACAACACCTGCTGCTTAACACTACATGAAACTCTGAATCATCAGTTCCCCAACAGCCCTGGCGTCCAATGCATGGATCGTGATAAACCTGCAAGTTTTTTATAGAACACGTATCTATTGGGTTTTGTCATGACTACAAAATTGCTATTAGACTTTACAAAACAACCCATCAGATACGTTGTTGTAAGCATAGATGATGCTCACAACTACTAAAGCGTGCATTACTGAATCTATTCCTTCATCTGTACAGGTTTCAACAATTAAGCATAATTGCTGTTTCATTATGATATCAACTGGCATTTTGTGAAAGATTAGATTGTTTTTTATGAAGCAAACTGATTAGATAAGTTATCAATTCAGATATGCCATACTACCTAAATTAAGTAGGTTGACTGTTACTTTTGGGGTGGGTGGAGGCATGGGGGTAATTTATAAGTTTTACACAGTACAATGTAAGATGACCTTTTGACCTCTGGATGTCATGGCACCCCCTCTGATATGAATTTCTATATCAGAATGTCTTTGTCTAATTTTCTGCTGCAAATGAGTCAATCAATATTTTGAAATAAATGACTGGACAATCTTTTCCTGTTAAAAAAGTGCACATAAATCACCCTTCTGAAATGAATACTTTGAAAGAAACAGAATACAGGCATATTAAACAATGACCTTGCAATTATCACATCATAAGCCACAATTTCGAAAACAGGGGGCAGTGCAGTGCACTGATCATACAGAGTTTGGGCAGGGAAAGGGCAGTGCAGGGCTTTCTGTCACCTTCAACATAGTGAATCACCAGATCCTGTCCACTCTCACTGATCTGGGCAATCCTGGTACCGCATTTCATTGGTTCGAGTCCTACCCAACAGGTAGATCCTTCAAGGTACACTATATGGCCAAAAGTATGTGGACACTCCTCCTAATTATTGAATTCAGGTGTTTCAGCCATACAGATTGTAAATAGGTGCATAAAATCAAGCACATAGCCATGCAATCTCCATAGACAAACCTTGGAAGTAGAATGGGTTGGACTGGAGAGCTCAGTGACTTTAAATGTGGCACTGTCATAGGATGCCATGTTTGCCACAAGTCAGTTCGTGAAATTTCTGCCATGCTAGATCTGCCCCGGTCAACTGTAAGTGCTATTATTGTCAAGTGGAAGCGTCTAGGAGCAACAACAGCTCGGTAGACCATGCAAACTTACAGAGCGGGGCCGCCGAGTGCTGAAGCGCGTAGCACGTAAAAACCGCCTATCCTCTATTGAATCACTCATGCCTACTATAAAGTTTGGTGGAGGAGGGATAATGGTCTGGGGCTGTTGTTCAGGGTTTGGGCTAGGCCTCTTCGTTCCAGTGAAGGGTAACATGAATGCTACAGCATACAAAGACATTTTAGACAATTGTATGTTTCCAACTTTGTGGCAACGGTTTGGGGAAGGCCCTTTCCTGCTCCAGCATGAGTGTGCCCCTGTGCACAAAGCAACATCCATAAAGATATGGCTTGACAAGTTTGGTGTGGAGGAACTCCAATGGCCTGAACAGAGCCCTGACCTCAACCCCACTGAACACCTTTTCGATGAATTAGAATGCCGATTGCGAGCCAGGCCTTCTTGTCAAACATCAGTGCCTGACCTCAGAAATGCTCTTTTGGCTGAATGGGCACAAATTCCCACAGACAGACTCCAAAATCTTGTGGAAAGCCTTCCCAGAAGAGTGAAGGCTGTTATAGCTGCAAAGGGGGGGACTCCATATTAATGCCCATGGTTTTGGAATGGGATGTCCAATAAGCTCATATAGGTGTGATGGTCAGGTGTCCACATATTTTTGGCCATATAGTGTATCTTGGAGGGGTGGGGTATCCAAGTCACATTGGCTAATCACCAGGGTGTCAGTGCTGCAGCTACGCAGCCGCTTGTTTTTTTCTGCCATGTGCTTGTGTTCATTTCTCTCCCTTGCCTGCCGCGCCTTGTTTCCCTGCCCGCTTTATCGGCTTCACCTGCCCGCTTGTTCACCTGTGCGTTTTCTCGTTAGCTTGTTCCCTTTATATACCTGTCTGTTTCTTAGCCCTTTGCCAGTTGTCTCAGTTTTCTGTTTCGCAACCAGCGCTTATCTAGTCTTGGTATTCTGCCTACCCGTGTTTATCTTGCCTGTTTTTCTCGACCTCGCTTTTTGGATTTTGTCTTTGTACCTCTGCCGTGTCTACCTGGTTTCTGATCTTGCCTGTTTTTTCTCTGCCTCGCTTTTTGGATTTTGTCTTGTACCTCTGCCGTGTCTTCCTGGTTTTGACTTCGCCCGTTTTTCGACTCTGTATTCTGATTTCCCTTTTTGGCAATAAACCATCGTTTGCCATTCTCCGCTGTCTGCGCCTGAGTCCCTGCCTGAGCCCCGTTGACAGTACGAACTGGCCAGTATGGACTCAGCAGACAACAGCCAGCTGCGGTCGGCATTGACCGACAGGGTGCCCTCCTTGGCCGACATCAGAATCAGCTCGAGTCGGTCGGCAAGAACTTCAGGGCAAGTATGGGCGACCTCTCTGCCCAGATACAGCAGCTCCAGCTGGCCCAAGCCGCTCCCGTGGACCCCTGCACCTGCTCCGCAGCCTCTCGGCATCCAGCCCGACGGAGCCCCGTCTGCAACTCCAGAGCCGTATGCCGGTGATCCGGGAACCTGCCGCTCCTTTTTGTCCCAATGCTCTCTGGTTTCGAGCTGCAGCCATCCACCTTCCCCACGGACCGGGCAAGGATTGCCTACGTCATCACACTGCTCACGGGCGTGCCAGAGAGTGGGGAACAGCGGTGTGGGATGCCCGCTCACCCGTGTGCGCCTCCTACGCCACCTTCTGTGAGGAGATGAAGCGGGTGTTCGACTGGGTCCAGGCACGGTCACGAGGCTGCCCGGGAGATGCTGCAGATCCGTAGGGCCTCGGTCTCGATTGCAGACTTCGGACCTCGCGCGACCAGCGGCTGGAACCAAGAGGCCCTGTACGATCGTTTCCTTAATGGGCTGTCTGGGAGATCAAAGACGAGCTTGTCACACGTGATCTTCCGGCTGGGTTCGATGCCTTGGTCGACCTCGCTATCCGCATTGACCACAAAAAGGAAAGGGCGGAGTCTCGGGATCAGCTGGAGAGCTTCGGGAGGTCCTTCGCTTCCTCGGCATGGCGTCGCGTCAGTTCCTGTGGTCCACGGTCCGCCAGCGGAGCCCATGCAGATCGACCGCATGCGCCTCTCCTGCCGAGCGCCAAAGCGAATACAGACCCGCTCCTGCCTGTACTGCGGCAACCCTGGGCACTTCGTCTCAAGTGCCCGTTAAAAGCCAGCGCTCATAGTTGGGAGATACAGGTGAGCGCAACCCCTGCTACTTCCCCAGTTTTCGCCCGTTGCTGTCAGCGTCCTCTTTGTTGGCCGACCACAATCGATTCCATTGATGTTTAACCTTGTTCTGCATTCAGGTTGCCTCGGTCCCGCTCCAAAGTCCCCCTGGAGGCTGTTGCTATCACCGGAAGTCGTCAGCATCCTCACGTCACTCCTCCGGTGAGTTTACTGCTGTCCGCAATGAATGGCTCACATAATCGACACCCCCAAGCACCATTAGTACTGGGACACCCTTGGCTCTGCAACACAACCCTTGGATTAACTGGGTGGAGAACAAGGTGCTGGAGTGGAGTGCATTCTGTGTGTCCCATTGCTTGAAAGACGCCCCAGTCCCTGTCTCTGCAGTCCCCGTGATCACGGAGGAGTTTCCCGACCTATCTGGGGTGCCCCCTGAGTACCTGGACCTGAAAAGGGGTTTTAGCAAATCCCGCGCCGCCTCCTGCCCCCTCATCGGCCCCTACGATTGCGCAATCGACCTCCTGCCCGGCACCACTCCGCCCAGGGGTCGTCTGTATTCCCTGTCACCACCGGAGACGGAGGCCATGAACAAGTATATCCGGGAGTCGCTGGCAGCGGCATACTCCGCCTCGTCTTCACCTGCCGGAGCCGGCTTCTTCTTTGTGGGAAAGAACGGCGGACTCCGTCCCTGCATCGATTATCGGGACTGAACAACATCACGGTGAAGAATCGCTACCCTCTTCCTCTGATGTCTGCTGCATTCGAGGTCCCTGCAGGGAGCGAAGATTTTTCTAAACTCGATCTTCGCAACGCCTACCACCTGGTCCGCATCAGAGGGGATAATGGAAGACCGCCTTCAACACGCCCACTGGTCACTATGAATATCTGGTCATGCCGGGTCTCACTAATGCTCCTTCCGTTTTCCAGGCCCTGGTCAATGGCGTCCTCCGTGACATGCTCGGCCGCTTTGTTTCGTTTACCTGGATGACATCCTCATCTTCTCCCTCGCCTGCTGAACATTTCGCCATGTCCGCCAGGTGCTGCAGAGGCTGCTGGAAACCTCCTGTTTGTCAAGGCAGAGAAGAGCGAGTTTCACCGGGACTCTGTTTCTTTCCTGGGGTGTGTCATCGCCAAGGGGGTCCAGATGGACAGACGCAAAGTCCAGGCAGTTCTCCGACTTCACGTCGCGAGCTCCAGAGGTTCCTGGGCTTCGCCAACTTTTACCGGTTTATCCGCAATTTTGCCTCTCCACTCACCTCGCTGACTTCCCCACCAGACGTTTTCCTGGTCGCCTCGGAGGCATTTCGGGAGCTCAAAGGCGCTTCACTACTGCACCTGTGCTCATTCAGCCCGATCCTGCCCGGCAGTTCGTGGTGGAAGTGGACGCCTCCGGGCGGAGTAGGGGCGGTGCTCTCAGGTGTCTGCGTGTGACAACAAGCTTCACCCATGCGCCTTCTTCTCACGCCGCTCTCCGCCTCTGAGGCGCAACTACGACATCGGCGACCGGGAACTGCTGGCGGTTAAGCTGGCTTTGGAGGAGTGGAGGCACTGGCTGGGGGCGAGTATCCCGTTTCTAGTGTGGACTGATCACAAGAACCTGGAGTACCTGCGACGGCTAAACGCCTTAACTCCCGCCAGGCTCGCTGGTCCCTGTTCTTGCCATTCGCCCTGTCTTACCGCCCAGGATCCAAGAACGGCAAGCCCGATGCTCTCTCCCGACAGTTCTCCCCACCTGAAAACGAGCCCAACCCAGCACCATATTGCCCGCCGCGCTGTCTGCTAGCGGCAGCATTGTGGGACGTAGAGTCCCTGGTTCACTCCTCCCAGCAAGGTGACGCCGGTCCCAGTACATGCCCTGTTAACCGTCTCTTTGTTCCCGAGTCTGTTCGTCCCCAGGTACTGCAGTGGGGACACTCCTCCAAGCTGGCCTGCCACCCAGGGGTTAGACGCACCACCGCCTCCTCGAACAGCTTCTGGTGGCCCACCATGGAGGAGGATGTCAGCTTCGTTTCCGCCTGTTTCGGTCTGTGCGCAGAATAAACCCTCCAATCGCCCTCCTGCGGGGTTGCTGCGTCCCCTGCCGATTCCCAAGAGGCCCTGGTCCCATGTCGCTGTGGACTTCGTCACTGGGTTGCCCCATCCGACGGTCGGTCATCCTTACTGTTGTTGACCGTTTTCTAAATCCGTGCACTTCATAGCGCTACCAAAGCTGCCCACGGCAAAAGAGACTGCCGAGTTGCTAGTCACCAATGTGTTCAGACTGCACGGTTTGCCTGTCGACGTGGTGTCGGATAGGGGGCCCCAGTTCACATCGCACTTTTGGAGGGCATTCTGCAAGTTGTTGGGAGCATCTGTGAGTCTGTCCTCAGGTTTTCACCCGCAGACCAACGGCCAGACCGAGCAGGCTAACCAACAACTCGAGACGGTGTGCGGTGTGTCGCCTCGCAAGATCCCGGCTCCTGGAATCGGTTGCTGCCCTGGGTGGAATACTCTATCAACTCCCTGCCATCCTCCTCCACCGGCATGTCTCCGTTCCACTACCAGCCCCCGCTGTTCCGGCCCAGGAGGAGGAGGTTGGTGTCCCCTCTGCCGTTGCGTTCATCCGTCGCTGTCGGCGAACCTCGCTTCTGCGTGCGTCTGCCCGGATCAAGCGGGCAGCGGACCGGCTCCGGTCCATTTCACGCCCAGGGTCAGCGAGTATGGCTGTCCACGCGTGACCTTCCCCTCAGAGTGAGTCCGCAAGCTGGCCCCTCGCTTCATCGGTCCCTTCCGTTGCTAAGGTGATCAGCCCTGCCGCGGTCCGGCTCAAGCTTCCTCTATCTCTCCGCCCATCCACCCCACGTTCCACGCCTCTCGGGTCAAGCCCGTGATCCGCAGCCCACTCTGCCCACTCGCCTGATCGACGGATCTGAGGCGTACACCGTGCGTCGCCTGATGAGCGTTCGCGGCGGGGCCGCGGTCTCCAGTACCTGGTGGACTGGGAGGGCTACGGTCCGGAGGAACGGTGCTGGGGCCCGTGACATCCTTGATCCTGCTCTCGCCTGCTAATCCTGACTGCCTGCCAGGACGCCCGGTGATTTAGGGGGTACTGTCAGTGCTGCAGCTACGTGCTTGTTTTTTTCTGCCATGTGCTTGTGTTCATTTCTCTCCCTTGCCTGCCCCGCCCCTTGTTTCCCTGCCCGAGCTTATCGGCTTCACCTGCCCGCTTGTTCACCTGTGTCTCGTTTTCTCGTTAGCTTGTTCCCTTTATATACCTGTCTGTTTCTTAGCCCTTTGCCAGTTGCAACCAGCGCTTATCTAGTCTTGTTCGTATTCTGCCTACCCGTGTTTATCTTGCCTGTTTTTCTCGACCTCGCTTTTGGATTTTGTCTTTGTACCTCTGCCGTGTCTACCTGGTTTCTGATCTTGCCTGTTTTCTCGACCTCGCTTTTTGGATTTTGTCTTTGTACCTCTGCCGTGTCTTCCTGGTTTTTGACTTCGCCCGTTTTTCGACTCTGTATTCTGGATTTCCCTTTTTGGCAATAAACCATCGTTTGCCATTCTCCGCTGTCTGCGCCTGAGTCCCTGCCTGAGCCCCCCGTTGACACCAGGGTACCTCAGGGTTCAGTGCTTGGCGCCCTCCTCTTCTCACTATACACAACCTCACTGGGCCCAATCCTTCAGACAGTTTCTCCGACCATCATTATGCTGATGATACCCAGCTCTACCTCTCGTTCCAACCTGATGACCCCACAGTCTCACAGAACTCTGCCTGAATGAAGGAGCGCCACCTTCAGCTAAATCTAAGATGGGGCTCCTTGTGATCCCAGCCAGCCCGTCCATACAGCTTGGCTCAACGACACCAACTCTGTCTAGGTCTGCAAGAAACCTGTGGGTAGTGATTGACAACCAGCTAAACTTTAGCAACCAAATCTCAATGACTGACAGATCATACAGATTTGTTCTGTACAATATCTGGAAAAATCAGGCCCTACCTATCTGAGTATGCTGCACAGCTCCTTTTCCAGGCTCTTGTCATCTCAAGACTGGACTACTGCAACACTCTTGGCTGGCCTTCCTGCATGCACCATTAAGCCTCTGCAGCTTATACAGAACGCGGCAGCAAGTCTGGTCTTCAATCAAAGAGTAGTGGCAGCGGGTGAGCTGGAAACAGGAGAAGCCCGAACATTACCTTTAAATCTATCATTAATTTCAATCTGTTCAATCTGTAATCAAGGAGGATAAAGGGGAACAGGTTGAAAGTAATGATAGATTTAAAGGTAATGTTCGGGCTCCCCCTGTTTCCAGCTCACCTGCCACCACTGTCAAAGAGGGCCCACATTACAGCTCTCCTTGTCTCGCTCCACTGGTTCCCTATAGCTGCACACATCAAGTTCAAGGTCTTAAAGCTTGCATTTAGAACATCCAACAAAACTGCAGCTACCTATCTGAACTTGTAACAGTTGAGCAGGAAGGACCCAAACGCAGAGATCATTCACAACACAGAAGGGTTTCAAAAGACAAAGAATCTTTACTAACAATAAGCAGACAAGGGAAGGCACACAACAGAGGCTGACTCAAGACTAAGCAGGGAACAAAACTACAGGCAGGGTTTAAAAAGACTAAACACCGAGATTAATTATAAATATGTGAAAACAATCTGACAAGATTAGGCACACGCAGTACAGGCAAGAAGACATTCCCTCTGGTGGAACCTTGGGGAAGCAGCAGGCAACCGGGGCAGACAGGCTGTTACAAGGACGCCTGCTGATTGTTGCGAGAAGCAGTCTCTGAAACCCTGACAGAGATCCCAGCACAAAATCACTTTCCAGAACCCTCTCAGCCGTTATCCTCCAATGGTGGAATGAACTTACACACTTAATCTTTTCTGCTGAGTGAGTAACTATCTTCAAGAAAAATCTGAAGACACAGCTCCTCTGTACTCACCTGAACACTTGAAACACTACTACCTAAAGCAATTTCTTATGTCATAAACTTTGTTTTCCATAAGAAATTACTCTATAGTTTCATGCACTCATATTCCTACCAGCTAGCTTGTACCTTGTCTGGTTAACTACTGAAACTTGGTCATGCTGCACTTCTAATATTGTTGACTTCTTATGTGGCTTTTTGTTTGTGATATACTCTGCCTCACTTGTAAGTCGCTATGGACAAAAGTATCTGCCAAATGAAAAAATGTAAATGTAAAGTAAATGTGCAGTGCACTGATGATACAGAGTTCGGCAGTGGGGGGAAGTCAGTACCTTCATGATGTGCAGTTTGGGCAGCAAGTTGCAATCTGCCAGGGTGAGTTCTTGTCCATCTAGGAAGTTGCGGGTAGACTCTGGCAAATCATCGGTACTGTCTGCATCAATCTCTTCTGGGAGAGGTGTCTTCAGGTACTCATCCAGCCTTTTCAGGGACTTCAGCAGTGCCTTCTCCAGGGCTGCGCACACACACACACACACACACACACAAACGCACACATACACGCATAAACACATACATGTGCACACAGTAATGAAAACATAGACAGATACAGACACAGCTTTTGTCTGAATGTTTTTGTACTTTCACAACAGAACCAGACTCGCTGACCTGTAAAAACCTGTTAGAGCTTCAAATACCAGCTGATGATGTACTTTGAAATTTCAGTAAAGTCATCCCATCACTACAACAGCATACTCTTACTTCAACCTTATTTGAATAGGGCAAATAATAATTGCTGTGTAAATGATCATGACGTGAACTCCAATACCCCTGGTGACAGTTAATGAACTAATACACTGGCTTTGGTTGTTAACGATGGGAGTGCCTCACCATCATTGGCATCCTTGCGAGG
The DNA here is from genome assembly GCA_019176425.1 of Megalops atlanticus. NCBI lineage: Eukaryota > Metazoa > Chordata > Actinopteri > Elopiformes > Megalopidae > Megalops > Megalops atlanticus. The sequence goes on along the minus strand of CM032886.1, from coordinate 36,748,933 downwards.
GTTTTTGATGTAAGCAGAGAACTTTGCGAACACGTCGATTCCTGCAGTGTTTGACTCCGGGTGCTTTGTGGCCAGTCTGGGGTATCTGTATAGTTTGATATGGAACCATATTAGCTTATTCCAGCTCTGTTTGATTTCTGTGTGTTACACCTCATATCACTTGTTAGCCTCCTCTCTTTGAGGGGCTGTTAATTGACCTTACGAGTTTTACTTATGGATTTTAAAACATTTAATAGATGCCAACCAATCTGGCTTCAAAACTGGCCACACCATTGAGATGGCCCTCCTGTCCGTTGTCGACACCCTGCAGTCAGCAAGAGCTGCCTCCAGGACATCAGCCCTCATTCTACTAGACCTGTCTGCCACCTCCGACATAGTGAATCACCAGATCCTTCTATCCGCTCTCAATGATCTGGGCATCACCAGTACTGCACTCTGCTGTGAGTCCTACTTCACAGGTAGATCTGCCAAGGTATCTTGGATGGGCAGGGTATCTAAGTCACTAACTACTGGGCTCAAGGGCGCAGGAGAGATTTTTGAAGCGGGGGGGACCAAACTGTGTGCAAAAGGTCTCAGCTTTTAAGCTTATACACATATATATATATATATATATATATATATATATATATATATATATATATATATATATATATATATATATATCAAACTTCCGGCGCCGCGTGAGTGGCAGCCTGTTACGGCAGCTCCGTACTCTTTTCTACTTTTTTTCTTAGTTCTTTGTGTGTTTTGGTTCACTTGTGTAATTTATTGCTTCATCACTAGTACATTTAGCAAGAGCGTAATTATGGATGTGCACTTGGCGACAATCGTAGTTTGTCTCTTGTTCTTCTACGGACTTTTGGACACGGCGTCAGGGGAACCTTTCAACCACGGCTTCATTGTTTACACTCGTGATCAGCTGTTAGCCCTGAGCCACACACGACTTCTCTGCGCGGAGAGACCGGTGATCCCCGTGGAGATACGGAGAAGGAGGAGAGGCTGCAGAGCTGGAATTAAGCGTCGGGAGCGGAAAAGACGATACAAACCATGCATACCGTCTGTCATTACGGGGAACGTAAGATCTCTCCCTAACAAGATCGAGGAGCTAACGGCGCTAACGCGGCTGCAGAGGGAGTACCGTGAGTGCAGTCTCATGTGCTTCACCGAGACGTGGTTGAACGAACTTTCTCCCAACTCTCTGATCGCCCTGGATGACTTTCATCTTGTGCGGGCGGACAGGAAAGCAACGGAGAGTGGTAAGAGGAAGGGTGGGGGTATAGCTATGTTTATTAATGAGAGGTGGTGCAACCCGGGACACATTAGTTTTAAAGAACAATGCTGCACTAGAGACATTGAACTGCTTGCTGTTAGCATTCGACCATATTATCTCCCGAGGGAATTCTCGCATATCATCGCGATAACTGTGTACATCCCCCCCTCCGCCGATGCTGCTGCAGCCTGTGAGCTCATTTACTCTGTCGTCTCTCAGCTTCAGACAAGGCACCCCCAATCTCTCCTTCTCATCTCCGGTGATTTTAACCACGCTTCTCTGTCCTCAACTCTCCCAAACTTCACCCAGTACGTGAAATGCCATACCAGGGACAATAAAACTTTGGATTTACTGTATGCAAATATCAAGGATGCATACACCTCAACCCCCCTTCCCCCGCTGGGTCGCTCAGACCACAATCTTGTCTATCTGCTTCCTGACTACACCCCCCTAGTGAGTAAACAACAACCTGTGAAAAGGTCTGTGAGGGAGTGGTCTGATGAGGCAAGGGAAAGACTGAGGGACTGTTTTGCAACAACAGACTGGGAAGCACTCTGCAGTCCTCATGGGGAGGACATTGACAGCCTGACTCACTGTATCACGGACTATATCAGTTTCTGTGTGGAGAACGCTGTGCCTTCCAAGAAGGTGCGGTGTTTTCCCAACAATAAACCCTGGGTGACCTCTGAGATAAAGGCTCTACTGAATGAAAAGAAGAGAGCTTTTAGATCGGGTGACAGAGAGCAGCTGAGGAGGGTCCAGAAGGAGCTCAGGCAGGTCATCAGGAAGGGGAAGGACAGCTACAGGAGGAAACTGGAGGAGCGGCTGGAACAAAACAACATCAGGGACGTTTGGACAGGACTGAAAAACATATCTGGGCATGGAAAAGGAGAGGGGAGTGACCAGTCCAGTGGATTTAAAGACTGGGCAAATGAACTGAATCTGTTCAACAGATTTGATTCTGCCCCCACTGCCACAACCACCTACCCTGCCCCCTCCTCACACCGCCCGGGTCACCCTCCACCACCCCCCTGGACCTGTCCCCCCAAACCAGGCCACACCGGCATCCACCTGCCCCTACTCCTTGCCCCTCACCACTCCTCACCCCCACCTCCTCTCCCCCCTCTACCTCTCCGCTCCACCCTCCCCCCTCCTCCCCCCTCTCCCTAACAGCTGACCAGGTGAGAAGGGAACTGGCAAAGATCAAGGCAAGAAAGGCCGCGGGCCCAGACAGAATCAGCCCCAGACTGCTCAAAGACTGTGCGGACCAACTCTGTGGTGTGGTCAGGTACATGTTCAACTTGAGCCTTAGTCTGGAGAAAGTCCCGGCCCTGTGGAAGACCTCCTGTGTGGTTCCAGTGCCTAAGGTAGCGCGCCCTAAGGAGCTGAACCACTTCAGGCCTGTTGCCCTGACCTCCCACCTGATGAAGACATTGGAGAGGATCATCCTGCATCACCTGCGACCTCTGGTGAACTGGGCGCTGGACCCCCTACAGTTTGCCTACCGGCCGGGCCTCGAGATAGAGGATGCAGTTATCTACCTCCTCCACAGATCACTGCTTCACCTGGAGCATGCTGGGAGCACTGTGAGAGTCATGTTTTTTGACTTCTCCAGTGCTTTCAACACCATTCAGCCTGCACTACTGAGGGCGAAGCTGGAGGGAGCAGGAGTTGATCGTCACCTGACTACATGGACCATTGACTACTTCACCAACAGACCACAGTATGTGAGACTCCGTGACTGTGTGTCTGATGTGGTGACCTGTAGCACAGGGGCCCCTCAGGGTACGGTGCTCTCTCCCTTCCTCTTCACGCTCTACACTTCAGACTTCTGCCACAACACCAGCAACTGCTACATCCAGAAGTTCTCAGATGATACAGTCATCGTTGGTGTGTGTCTGAGGGGAATGAACTGGAATACAGGGAGGTCATCAAGGACTTTGTCAGTTGGTGTGAGCTCAACCAGCTCTACATCAACACCAGCAAGACAAAGGAGATGATCGTGGATTTTAGGAAGAGGACACCACACATCACACCTGTGAACATCCAGGGTATGGACATTGCGGTAGTGGAGAACTACAAATACCTGGGTGTTCACCTTAATAACAAACTGGACTACAGAGACAACACTCATGCCCTGTACAAGAAGGGTCAAAGCCGCCTTCACCTGCTGAGGAGGCTGAGGTCCTTCGGAGTGTGCAGGGCTCTCCTCAGGACCTTCTACGACACGGTGGTGGCCTCAGCCATCTTTTACGCCGTGGTCTGCTGGGGAGGGGGCTGTACGGACAGGGACAGGAAGAGACTGGACAAGCTGATCAGGAGAGCAAGCTCTCTCCTGGACTCTCCACTGGACTCTGTGGAGGAGGTGGGTGAGAGGAGGATGCTAGCCAAACTGGCTTCCATCATGGACAACACCTCCCACCCCCTGCGTGAGTCTGTGGTGGCCCTGAGCAGCTCCTTCAGTGAGAGACTGCTTCACCCACGGTGTAAAGAGGAGCGCTACCGCAGGTCATTCATCCCAGCTGTGGTCAGACTGTTTAATAATAAATAAACCCCACCACTCTAAATACACTTGGTTTTGCACATCTCTAGTTTTTGCACATGTGTGGTTTTTCTTATTTTTCTGTTTGTTTTTTTGTTATTCTTAATGTACACTTATTTACTATTGTATTGGTTCTGTTTATATATATATATATATATATATATATATATATATATATATATATATATATATATATATATATATATATATGTGTGTGTATATATTTTTGTTTGTTTTCTTCTTCTGTATTCCTTTGTGTTTTTGTATTTTTTACGTTATTGCACTTTTGCACTTTGCCACTCTTTCTACCTCTGTCTAAATGCTGCTGTGACATGTGAATTTCCCCGCTGTAGGATCAATAAAGTTCTATCTTATACAACTATGCTTGACGAGTAATTTGGGCTAATGGTTTAACACTCTAAAAGTCATGATAGCCAGGGCAAAGTAAAAATTCAGTTTGCAACAACAAATATCTACTAATGAAAAAAGTCCTGTGAATTTTGACTGAAACACTAGACTAGGCTTCTCCTCAACTCCAGTCCAGCAAGTCCTGCTCTTATTTTGCATTTATCACTTCAGGCAAGTGCAAAACTATCATCTTCACTTATTTAGGCTATTAGAGATTATTTCCCCATTAAAACAATAAAGCCGTAAACATGTCTATCTGAAACATGGGGGAAATGTGTTGACAATTGCATTGAACATAGGCTGGGTATATGTCGGGATGTGCATCTACATCACTGAGGCCGATGCGATGCACATCTCCATGCATTGCCATCGATCCGATACATTAAAGATACATATGAAGCAACTACTAATCGATACGATATTATTCACCCCTATTGCGATGCAGTGCGATTCGACATGATTTGATTCAACACAATGCGATTCAAGGCGATACGATGCGATGCAAAAGAATATGATGCTATGCAATTCAATATGGTACAGATAATTTGATTTTATTTCTTTGGTTCTTCTTAAGCAGACAGCAAATCATAAATTAACTAAAAAAGTGCCATTTTTACTTCACATATTTGTTTCTCTAGTAGGACTGCAACTCAGTAAGCATCGCATTTATGCTGTTTCTTTTTGACTTAAGATAGTCGTGCTGCCTGTGTACCTTATAGCGGCACGGCATATTTTTCAAACTACATCCGTCTTCTCAAATTGTCCGTCTCTCTTGAAAAATCCGAAGTGTCGCCAAACATTTGATTTGTAGCAATTCGGTGGAACGTGTAGCTCTTCCTCCTTCGCGATTATCTGTGACTCGCCCGGACACGCCTCCAACTCGCGCGAGAATTGGCCACTGACAGCAGCGGAGATGAGAAAGTCCGCTTGAGAAACGGTTTAGAGAGGAGGAATCAATCTAAATATAAAATTATTGGTCACAAATTATTGGTCACATTTCTAAATAATAAAGGCATAGGGCCTCTACTAATAATTATATATAAATAAATCGGAATTTACCGGTGCAAAGATGTTACAAATGATGCATCCCGAGTTCATCCCAAATTGTATCCGGTGCACACTTTTTTAATCAGGGCAATCGCATCGTGAACTTTTATGCCGGCGCACTGATGCGAATCGGTGAATCTTGCCATCCCTAATATGTAGAATTTAAGTCTAGTTACATTGTTTGCTTTGTGAAAAAGCTGATTGTTTTTTGTTTTTTCGTTGGCTTCATTTTGCCGTTTGTGCTGGTTGTGCCGCCGAGCTACCAATATCGCTTGACCATGTGATCATAAGGGTATCATTTGTGTTTACATCTGTGACAGGCACTACTGAGGCAGCTCAGTTCCCAGCTCGTTTTAGGACCCCCGAAACAGCGGAACACTATCAGAAGGGACATATGCACAAAGGTAACCCAAGTGGCAGATTTGTAATAAAAGATGTTTGAAATAAAATGTTTTAGAAACTAAAATCGGTGTATGAGTTATTTATCCTTCATTAAATCATTAGGGCATTGTGATAGTGAAAAAAAGGTTGAGGTTAATAGCAGTTCATACACTCTACGATGTCTAGCTAGCAAATGGGGTGAACGGGAGACAGCAGGAAATGCGTGTGTTTGATCTTTGAGTGGACTACAGCAATCACTTGCCACGAGTAGCCTAGTTCGTGATGGTCGTCACAGTAGGCTAAATGATGAGGTCAAACATTTAGATATCAAACCGTAACTGGGGATGTGATGCTGCTCATCAGAAGTTTTTTTTTTTCCTCAAAAGTGGGGGATGGATCGGGGTCCTTATGAAACTGGGGGACTTATCTCCCCCGTCCCCCCCGCCATCTGCGCCCCTGACTGGGCTACCTCGAGGCTCGGTACTTGGCCCCCTCCTCTTCTCACTGTACACAACCTCACTGGGCCCAATCATCGGGCCCATGGCTTCTCCTACCACTGCTATGCCGATGACACCCAGCTCTACTTCTCATTCTATCCCGATGACCCCATGGTCTCAGCACGAATCTCGGCCTGCCTCTCAGACATCCCAGCCTGGATGAAGGAACACCACCTTCAACTCAACCTGTCTAAGATGGAACTACTCATCATCCCAGCCAGCCCGTCCATTCAGCACGACATCATCATACAGCTTGGCTTAACAACACTAACTCCATTTAGGTCTGCAAGGAACCTGGGGGGTAGTGTTTGATGATCAGGTAAACTTTAAGGACCACATTGCGATGACAGCTAGATCATGCAGATTTGTACTGTACAACATCTGGAAAATCAGGCCCTACCTATCCGAGTATGCTGCACAGCTCCTTGTCCAGGCTTTTGTCATCTCAAGACTGGACTACTGCAACTCTCCCTTGGCTGGCCTTCCTGCATGCAATATTAAGCCTCGGCAGTTACAAGTATACACAATGTGGCTGCCCGTCTGCTTTTCAACCAGCCAAAGAGGGCCCACATTACACCTCTCTTTGCTCCACTGGCTCCCTGTAGCTGCCCGCATCAGGTACAAGGCCTTGTTACTCGCATTCAGAACAACCAACAAAGCTGCACCTACATACCTCAACGCTCTACTACAAGCGTATGTTCCCTCCCAACCACTACACTCTGCTACCAAACAGCATCTGGTGGTCCTGTCACATCGCGGAACTAAATCACTATCCAGAACTGTCTCTGCCATTGACCCCTGATGGTGGAATGACCTTCCACACGTCACCCATTCTGCCCAATCCCTCACTATTTTTAAGAAACATCTGAAGACACAGCTCTTCTGTACGCACCTGATCACCTGACTCACTACCACCTAAAGCAATTTCTTATGTCCTAAACTCTGTTTTCCTTTAAAAAACATTATGGTTTAATGCACGTGTGCTTCTACCAGCGAGCTTGTACATTGTCTGGCTAACTATTGAAACTTGGTCATGCAGCGCTTCTAATACTGTGACTCCATGTAGGGCTTTTTCTTGTGTTATACTCCGCCTCACTTGTAAGTCGCTTTGGATAAAAGCGTCTGCCAAATGAATAAATGTAAACGTAAATAAATGAAAATTTAAGTGTGACTCAATGAATGCTGTGCAGTTGAAACACAATCAAAAACACAAAAATTTGATTTTGATGTGCCTCTGCAGCCTGTGTGACTGAGGTGAAATGAGTAACTGATGTGATATGACGTGAGTGACACAGAGAGTAACTCCAGCATTACCGTGGTGGAACCAGCTTCTCCTCCAGGAACTCCTCGATCTTGTTGACATCGATCTTCACCTCTCCATTAAATGTGACAAATGGCGGATTGGTACCTGGAGCCAGGTCCTGCAAGTCAGCTGGTTTCCTAGACAACACAAATACCCAAAGCTGACATATTTTTCCGGATGCAGGGGTGTAGTGTGACCCTCAAATCCCTCAAAGGGAGAGCTGTGGTTGAAGGTATCCCTGCCCTCATCAAACAGGTAAAATTGTGACTTCTAGTTTACATAATGTGTATGAGCATAAATACAGGCAGCTGGTGCTTTTATGACACAAGGTATTCCTGGAAACTGCTTCATAAGCACTGGGCAGCTCCTTTAGTGACAGGCTGCTTCACCTGCGGTGTGTGAAGGAGAGATACCGCAGGTCCTTCCTTCCTGCTGCTGTCAGACTTTACAATCAGTCTTGACAACTGACACTGCTCGCAGTGGACCACACACATCAAAATGAAAAAAAAAAAAATTCTCACACAGGTGCAATATTACTGTTTATTGTCTATAATTCACCCATGTGCAATATTACTGTTTACTGTCTAGTGTCTATTTACTGTGTACTGTCTTTTATTTATTTACTATTTTTACTCCTGTTTATCTTGTTTGATCATTTAATTTTATTATTTCTTGTCCTTCTTCTTCTGTTGTGCTATTTTCCCTATGCTGCTGTAGCACCGCAAATTTCCCCACCATGGAACTAATAAAGGATTATCTTATCTTATCTTATCTTATCTCATCTTATGTTATCTTATAAACTCGCTAGTTTCTTTTTTTTCCTGTAGAAGCAATGTTATACAAATGAGACAGCACACACACACTCAAAACATAAAACAAATACATTTCCCTCAGCTCCCCTTGCAAGTTCACTACAACACACAAAAAATTCAAGGGGAATTCATTGCCATTTAAGCCATTTTTTACTCTTGTTTCATTCATCATTCTCTCACCCATGGTGGTGACTCTCAGCTCAACAGTACTGACTCTTACCTCTTAAGGTCCACAGTACTGACTCTTATGCCTTAAGGACCACATCAGTGACTCAGCCATCACTCTCACCCCTTAAGGTCCACAGCAGTGATTCTCACCTCTTAAGGTCCACAGTACTGACTCTCACCTCTTAAGATCCACAGTAGTGACATTGAAGACGACCCCTTTCAGCCATAGGATCATAAAGAGTCTTTGAGAGAAGGGGCAGTTTCCAATGCTCTCTCCATCACTGCCTGCCTGGAGTTTACACACAGATATAGACACAGTTAATACACAAATACACACACTCATAGAAATACACACACACCCGCACACAGGCATACACGCACACATTCACACATGCACATGTACACACACACACACACACACACACACACACACACACACACACACACACATTTGTACCAACAAAAAAATAAATCTCATAGCCATAGTAAACACCAGATGCACCAGCAATCACCTAGGCCTGAAATACACATGATCCACTGCAGAATTTCAGCCAGCTGGATGTCCTCTAATTCTGAATGTGATTCCCTTTAGCCTTGAATTAATGAAATTAAACTCTGTGAATGACACATGCTATTTGTTTACTGGGGTTTCTAAACTTCTGACATTTTGTTTTATTGAGTGATACAGTACACATATGAAATTATGTCATAATGCTGTATGTGGCAATGATACTTTTCTGGTGACAACTGGCTTCATGTACAGACCTAATGACTTCAAAAATTACATGCAAGGATGACAATATCAGATTCAGATTATGAAAAAGGTTTAGAATAGTGCACCCATCTTCTAAAGTGTCAATATTTTTGTGCAATATTTAAGTTTAGACAATTAAGATTAACTTTTATGATATACCATAGAATGTAATATGTAAATGGTAAATGGACTGCATTTATATAGCGCTTTTCTACTCATCTCAGTACTCAAAGCGCTTTACAGTTATATGCCTCACATCAACCTACCAGTGGCAGAGGCTGCCATACAAGGTACCACCTGGCCACTGGGAGCAGTTTGGGGTTCAGTGTCTTGCTCAAGGACACTTCGACATTCTACACACTCTATATAAGGAAGAGATGTCGGAAATGGCCATAAAAGATATAGCACCGTATCTGTAGCATGCTCAAACAAATTTACTTCACCTTGATATTCCCAAGAAAACTGCTGATCGTGTATCCATTTTTATGGTACTGACAAAAGGCCCCCAGATGTCCCAAGTTGTCCCAAATAATAATGTCCCATTTTCTATGTGACTGAGCACAAAGCCTTCTTTAGATCACTTTAAAAACTCACATTTCACACAATGCCTTTTTACAGTGTACAATTCTGCAAACTGTTAAATACTTCTCAAGAGGAATTGATGTGTGAGTGATTGCAATGCCAAAATGGATTTGCGATCACATGATATTGCCAGGGTCAGCCATTTATTTCTGTTTGAATATTTGAATATTCATTGAAAGACATGAATGAAATGTACAATTTTTAAACATTGTTCTTACTTAAGAATATGTACTGGTGTGTGATTATAACTAAAAATAGCATCTCTCCTGCAGTCCCCTGTGATATCTATTTATCTGCCAAAAGCATCTGATTAGTGAAATGCTCTGACACCCAACGTGCATTACATTACATTACATTCATTTAGCAGATGCTCTTATCCAGAGTGACTTCCGGCACAAAAGAACAGAAATGTATTCATTCAGCTAGAATGAGCAACAACTAGGCTAACGGCACTCCCAGACCAGTGAGTGTGAGCACAGTACTGTTCAAGCCTTACTACAAGTTAACTTATGCAATCTGACTCGCCAAATATACTACCATACATTCTTTTATGTAATAGTCACATCACAAATTGATCTGTGGTTGGAATGTCCAATCACTGAACATCTTTAAAATATGGGCACAAGCTTATCTAGACTGCTGACTGCTGCTCATTGTGACTGTGACACAGAAACAATTTGATTGGTCCAACTGCAGAAATACAGACTCAACCACTACTAAGGAATAACTGATAGTCTAGTGGGGTAATTGAATTATTACATAACTGGTGTTTTTCTGTGTTAAACAGATGACACCTAAAGTGCATTCAAGATTAATTACAAACACTGAAAAACCAGACCATAAACATTGTTTTAGTGTTTAATATTCATTTATTCAGCTAAATTTGTCCATTCAGCTGAATAAATGAATATTAAACACTAAACCAATCAATCAGGGTCAATCAATCTTTTATTGTTCCTTTGCCAAAGATCTGCTGAATTTATATTGCAGTTACTACCAGCAAACATAATTATCTATATATGTTCTCTGAATGAGAGGAGAAAGCACTCCAGTACCAGCCTAATCAACGTGGAACAGAGACAACTTGAACAGTGACAAGCCCCAAGTCTTACCTTAACAAAGAGCTCAATATGAGGAAATCCGATCCTTTTCCCAGCTATGTCAAACCAGGCCATGATGCACACCTGCACATGAGGAGGCTGAACACTGGCCCACTGTTAGTTGCTAACGATTAAACCTAAGCAATGCTACTCACTGCTTCTGCTGATCCAGATCCCAGATCCCAGTCCACAACCCAGCCAGGTCTACTGTAAGGAGACGCCTGTGGTTCTTAGGCTCTGGGAGCTGTGGGTGGCAGCGGGCACAGATATGCTGCTCTGGAGAACACACTCGCCCTTTGTTTCCAGAGCACATCTCTCAAAGGACGGTCTGTTCTGCTTTTATTCTCCAACTGTGAACATAACTTCATTTTCACTGCGGCCCAGTGCCTGAAATTACTTCTCACAGCTAAATATGTGCAGTGTCAGACAATAATTTGTACTTAGTTGGGTTCCAAGTAGTGTGTATTTACATGGTTAAAATACAGACCGGAAATTTGTGGTTTGTTTCTTCAGGAATTAACTCAATCAGCCTCATTAGTGACACGGCTAGGTTTGGTAGTACTGTTGTTCCCCTGAGTAAAGCACACTACCTCAGTTAGTCCAGTAAACACGCTGCAGTGTAAATGGGCCACTGAATGTGTGAGGCTTCTCCTTAAATCTCCTAAGAGAATAAGCAATGGGAGTCTTGAATGAACAATGGCCTAGTTCCCCAGCAACACTAAGAGAAGGCTCTCCAGTCTCCGCTGTGTCTGGCAGTTTGATGGAGGAGCTGGGTTGGCCATGTGGTTGGCATGTGTGGAATTGTGTGGGCCCACTCTCCAAGAAGGAGTCTGCCAGACTCACAATAGCCTCACTGCCCCCGCTGGTGGAAGGGTGCCACAGTGTGCACTCCAAAAAGCCAGTACAGACAGGACTGGTTACAGGTCACTGACCAGTCAGCACAGAATACCCATCTGGTCACCATGCCAGCCGGTCAGGAACAGATGTTGACCAGTGCTGGTCTGCCATCAACAAAGGCCCTTTAACCTCTCGAGCCAATCAGAGAGCAGGAAGGTGTGAAGTACACATTATAGCTGTCACAGCAAAGGCAGTGTTGCTTTAAGCATTCACCATTCCCAAAGTTAAACTCCAGTAAAACTCCATAAAACACATCTCACACTCAGTTCCTACTACTTTCCTACCACTGCTACCACATTATTTATGTACAGAGCACGAAGCATCAATGGATGCTTCTGTGTGTGTGTGCATGTGTGTGTTTATCTGTGTATGTGTGTTAGAACTGGGTTTGCATGAGCATCAGCCTTTGGTGGCAGCACTGAATGGTTGTCTGAAGCCATGTGACCCAAGACAAAGGTGGTGTCTCCGTGTTGAATGGCAGTATGCTTGCATTCATGGAAAAAAGGGCATTTGTCATCATTAGGAAAAGCTTATTTATGACCTCAAACCCTAAACATTGCTGTTACTAATAGGAGGCACAGGTTTGATTTGCTTTGAGAGATACACACTTTTCCCAAAAGCTATAGTAAAGCTGCAAATTTCCTTTGTATTTTTACCTGTGTAAGCTTCCAGGTCATCACCTGACTGATGTGACTGAGGGCTTCTGGTTCTGAAGCATATGTACTGTCAGATTACATGGGTATCATCAGGAGCATCTAAAAAAGGGAACAACCACTAATGCTTCTTCTTTCTTTGCCATTTCCCTCCATTTTATGTCTGAAATCGGGAGGGACTGGTCTGCAGATGCAAACTTAGAAGTACTTAGAGGTACACTTTCATTTGATACCCTGTCTATTATAGTACTTGAGTTATTTGCTTAGCAAATGGCTTCATCCAAGGCTTATATAAAGAATTTGCATACCGTCTGCTTTACATTAAAGAATCTATTTTTACAACTGGATATTTGAATTGACTGGAGTAAATTAACTTACACATTTTACTCAAAGGCACTACAGTAATATGACTTCAAACATGCAGTCTTCTGGTTGCAAGTCAACATTATCACCCACAACTACACTCCATTGCCTGAAATTTATCGAATATATTTGCTTATTATACAAAACATACAAGAAAAGCATTACATAAGAGCAATGTACATGCAGAGAGGGCCCAGTGCTTAAACACCCCCCATCTTCCCCCCTCCTCATCATACCCTGTGCTTATCCCCTCTCACCCCCTACCCCTCATCAGGCCCAAACCAGCAGGCATCATAATCAGATTACAACTCAGAGAAGGAATGCAAACCAACAAGGAGATTAACCCACTCTATCTGTGAGAGAGGGAGAGAGAGAAAGAGAGTGAGAAAGAAACCTTTTACCAACTTCTAGAACCTGAAGAAGAGGTAAAATATTTCCTATACAACATAAAATTAAGAAAAAAAAAGAACTCCTCACTTAAGGATATGTAACAAAAGGGGTCATTGGCCTAAATCTGGTCACAGCGCTGGTGCTTGCAGCTTCTAGTGTAACACCAAAAGATCAGAAAATAAAATTCCTGCTCTATAACAGAAACAAAAAAACAAACTGTTACGACCATCAAACACAGAAGACGCTGTTGGGGAGGCACTGTCTGACCTGGGCCCTTGTAATAGACATACTATATAAAAGGAAAAAATATGACCTTTCAGATTAGGTGCTATTACATTATAACACTGAAATCTCCATATTGGTCTAGACTAAAGACTGCTGATGCTGATGAAGCTCAAATCCATTATTTAACCTTTTGCCAATTACGGCTGCATAGTGCAAGGCCCAGTCATGAATAAATTGCATTATTGTAGTTGGATAACTAGTAAACTAACCATTAAATTCACCTGCAAAACACTGTGGGTGACTTTACTGCACTGCACACAACACACTGAAACTGTGTTATCCTCAGAAGGCGTCATGAGAGATTTTGACACTGAAAATTGCATATCCATGGAACTCTTTCATTTCTGAATAGTTCAGGAGTGAACAAAAATTAGGACCCTGTACTGCCACATGTGCTCAAAGAAAATCCTCATCAGTCAGCGAATCCTGAGGGTTACCATGCTAACCTCACCAACAAACAAAGTACCAACAGAACAACAGTAAGAGCAAACCAAATTATAACACAACACTAACTAACCGACGGTAGGTTTGAATTGGGAAATACATAAATATAAAGGCAAATTTAAGTGAACTATGAAAAACTGAAGATAACAAAGCAAAGGAGAGCTGTAAAATGTTCTCTTTTGAACATTTTGAAGTTATGAGTTTTGAGGATATGTGAATAAGAATGTGCCGTCTAGCCAGGAGTAACCACTGAAGTGGTTGTTTTCTGACAAAGGATATAGTTCAACTCTGTCTACTCCACTCCAAAATTGTTTAGAGAGCATAAGCTAAAAAACACACCGTGGACTGTTTCTCATGTACTAAAAAAGGCCTGTCTCCAGTTAACATGAACTTACAATAGGTTAGTGTTGAGCTTTAAAAATTTCATATTAAATTGGTGATCAACATGACAACATGCACCCATCAAACAATGCACCCAAACTAATTAAAAGCAAAACAAAGGGTGCTGGCAAAGCTTTCTGACATAGCCACACCACCCAACCCTTGCTGGTTTTCAGAGCCCAGCAACAAAGGAAGTCTTTGTGCAAGGAAAGACCTCAAAACAGAGGAAAGAAGGATATTAGGACATTTTTCTGCAGGATTATAGTCTCAGCTTTGTGCCTGGTGGCATTATTAAACAAGGATTTAGTGTTTTGTTGTGTTTCTCCCAATGACCCACACCGTGGGTTGAATGGGCACTTTATTGAGGGGTGCTTCACTAAACAGGGCACCCCTAAATGTCATGATGTCTCCAGACTCTTTGCATTGCTAGTCACCCCAGAGATTCATAGCTAAGGAAAGATAAAGTAGGCCTTGACCAGTAAAATATATAAATACAAATATGGATGCCGTGCTGTAGCTGTATCTGACGATAATGAATGCAATACCAACCAAACAAGCGGTCACAACAGAAATTTTGGGCTCAATAGACTCAAATGTCACATCCTTGTACAGATTTTCTCCTTCTTGTTCTTTTCTGCACAGCTGCTGTGGGTTGGAGATGCTTCCCTGGCTTCCCTGTGCCGAGGAGATTTATAGAGGAAGAGAGAATGGCCTTACATTTCCCCATTTGCCATGTTTTTATTTGTTACTACCTGTCTCCTTGTTTCCAATTCACAACTGCCTGTCTTTGATTAGCATGTTGGTTTTCGTACCAAAATTTACATTGGCTCAGTGTAGCTCCCATTCAATTAAGCAAGTACTTCCTCAGACCTCTGGAAGCTTTTTCTGACCTCCACATAACTGTAAGTCTTGGACCTGGTTGGACTGCTTATGGATCGACGTATGAGTATATTCTCCAATCATGCTGTGATTGCTTTGGATTTAACTTTGTGTATCACAAACAAGAAGCACTTCAGAAGAATAATCAGAAATAATCAGAATGTTGTGGACCCTTGATCCGCTTGAGCTGAGCCGACCAGACCTGCCTAATTCATGTAGGGCATTTGTACTAGGTCAAAACCAGATTTGTAATTTCCCCAAAACTGTCCCAAAAGCACAGCCACACAAATTGTGGCTCAAGTTTCAAAGCCCCACCTATGGATCCCTTCTGTGATTATTGTTTTAAGAATGAGGACTGAATAGGTCTCTGTGCAGACAGGTTGGGCCATGGTGGTTAGGCCCCTGTTATGATATCATATTTCACATATGTTCTGCACTTTATCTAGAGGCTGAAGTGCCACCTTTCGAGCACTAAACAACCACAGGTTCCTTTTGTAAGAAGTATGTTGAAATACCTACTGCATGTCCATCTCTCAGGAATGGCAATGTTACCTAAGCCAAAGCAACCACTGCAAAACCCTCCCTCTGTACATAACTGCTAAACAACATACATGGCCTAGTACAGATCTGTCATACTATAATGTCTTGCATACATATCATGTCTCTCATTTATAAGGGTAATTAACAGGCTAGATGACTGTATTTGATTTGAGGCATTCTATTAACTGGATATAATTATGGCTTCAGACCTGCATGGTGTGGGGGAGGGGGGGTGGATATATGGCTTCTTCTGCATATCAAGACACACTTTCGTCCACTACACCAGAAGGTTTACCTTGACGTAGAGGGAAATTTCAAACTCCTGGGGCTCTGGGCTGTAGTCATCCCTTTCTGGCACCGGGCTCTCCATTCTGACTATCTTCCTGAAGGTCTCTGACACCTCCTTGCAGGGCAGCTCCTGATCCTCCACCATCTCCTTTCTTCCCGTTGACTGTAGAAGGCCATTCTCCATCCTTGCCTTGTGGCTCTCCATCCCCATCTCTGTCTTACTGCTGATGTGCTCCTGGTTTCGGACTTCCTCTGTCTCCTCCTCAGCTAACTCCATGTGTGTGTACTCTCTCTCCTCAGTCTCTCCAGACTCATCTTCCACAGTGAGCACTGGCTGATCTTGTGTCACTCTACCTTCTCCCTCCAGCCCATCCTCAGTGACCTCTGCTGGCTGTTTCACAGTCCCCTTGTACCCTGCCATGTCTGTACACCCACCTTGATCTTCATCTACCTGTGATTGCTTCCTCGTACCTGTGTGACTATCCTTTACCACCTTATCATTACCATTGGCAGCCTGTGTGTTCTGCTGTTCTGTCTCCTGATACTCTCTCATCTCTATCTTCACGCCCTCATCCTCAATAGCCTGTTGAGACTGCTCCATCTCCTTACCTCTCTCCCTGACTTTTTTACTGTTATCCTGAACCACTTGCTGCTCCTGTTCTGTTTTCACACACTCTCCCTCCTTGTCCTTACTGGAGAGACCCTTGATAGCCTTTGGCTGCTCTTCTGTCTTCTTATGCCCTCCCTCTTTGGCTTCTAATTCCATATAAGTTGTTTGTGGTTGTTGCTCCTCTGCATTCTCACACCCTCCTCTCTGTGCCTTTCTTCCCTCATTTCCATTGGCTTCCTGATGGTCTCCTGGTCCTGCCTCAGTATTACTGTATTGCAAATTCTTCTTTCTTGCCACCTCACTGTCTCTGTCTTGAGTCAGAATGTGTTGTTGTTGCTTTTCCTTGCTGTTCTTTGTGTCCTCTTCACACAGGGTTACCGACTCCTCCTCTTCCTCTGTAGGTATTGTTCCACCAGTAGGATTCCCTTGCCCAGGGTCGTCAGTGACACTGTAGGTTATGAAGGGACACATTCCAGTCTCTGATTCTGCTTTTGCAGCATCAGGCACATCTCTGTTAGTTGTTTTTTTCTTGCGCTCCTCCACAGCCAGTGCTGCTGACAGTTTTCTGCTATCTCCTTCATTCTTTTCTTCCTCCTCCTCAATTCTTTCTCCCTTGCCCTCTTGCTTGACTGGACCTTTCCTCTCTCCCATGCCCTCAATGTCCTCGTCAACCTCCTCAGCCAACTCTACGTCCTCCTCTATCAGATCATCCAGCTCCATGACCAGCCCTGTGGGGCTGTGGATCACTGCTCCACTGGAGAACTGCTGGTCAAGTGCAATGTCTGCATCAGGTTGGTCCATGGTGATCGGATACAGATTTACAACGCCTGTGCACGTATGTATGGCAGAATCACCAACTCAAGGCTTCTCACTGGTAGCTTCTCTGACTCTAGCCTGTTGGTGTCTGGGGCTCCCTCCCTCTCTTTCTCTCACTCCCTCTTTCTCTCCCTCCCTCTTCTTCTCTGGGGGATTATGGTGAATTTAAGACCTTGATCTCCACATGACTCACCATCTTAAACCTGCTCCATCGGGAGCACATTTGCCCTGGGCATATCCATTTAAAGGGACAGGCCCCTCTGCCCCATTCTCTACCTCTGAAAATCACCCTTCAAAGACCCAACAAATCAGGCTCCACACAGTCCTCTCCATGTTCAACAGCCTGGTTAGAAAATGATTGGCCAGTAATAGAGCAGCCACGTTTACTACATTTTTTTTTGAACCAGAGGTCAGTATGCTTATTTGTTATCCTTGCTTAGGCTTTTAACAGAGCCAATTCAAACTACAGTTCATTCATCACTGCTCTGTCCCTCCTCCTCTGAGGGATACTCATAATAAATTATAGTTTTAAATAAAAATGGTTTCAGTGTTCTCTTTTCACACATTTATACTAAATCATGATTTGACTCTGACAATTGATTAAAAAATCTTCCACATATTAATGCGGCTGCCACTATTGTTATCTGTAGTGCGATTATCAATATAACTTATTTTATATCAATTGTTATTATTATTAAGTAATAGTAGTAGGCAGACTAATAGTTTTGGTAATAGATTATGATAAAGAAAAAACCCTATTTGCTTTTGATCGCACTGCTTCAGAAAAGCCACTGGTTTTGCCCTGAAAGGAATGCAAATGCCATGCCCCGCACTGTTTGAATGGGAACATAAGACAGAGGTACCCTCTCTTCACCTGCTTGTTATACACCGCACAGTATCGCAAGCAATCCTGAAGTCAGTCAGGTGCATAAATCGCCATGAGAGGGCACACTGTGATCACATTCAGTTTGAGCTCAAATTTTTAAAGGACGGTTATCGCTGACGTTATTGCTCAGGTCAAAACACTCAAGTCATTTTAGAGTATTAAAATATACTTTTTGTACAACAATTGCACACAAGACGACTGCTGTACCTTTCAAAGACACAACTGACATCGAAAGGAAAACGATATCTGCAAGTTCATGTCTTCACTTCGTTTTCTGCATCAGTAAAAGGGACGTCATCACCTTTAATTGGAGAAATTATCCTCTTCATTTGCAGCAAGGCGCCCTTGACAAACTATTAATTACATAACGGTCATTCGTTAATTTAATAATTCCAAACTAAAAAGCAGGAATAAGGAATAAACAAGATTGTTTAATGACAGTGTTGTTTGAAACATACAGAGTACAAAAATAGGTAGCTAGCTAAGTGTGAGCGTCTCGGGAGAGCAGGAGAAAGGCAAACGGGCAGATGCAGTCCTGCATTTTACTGAGCAATTCAACGCGATCATCGCCTGCAAAGTAGTGATGTGTCGGTCGCGAACGAGTAGGCTCTATGAGCCGGCAGAATAATAGGATGATCTTTTCGCCACACTGCTCGGCCACAGGCACTCCATGCACTGACTGAATGTTAGAATTGTAACATACATTTATGCACGAGGACTAGATGCACTGTATTTAGTGTTTGTAGCGAAACGCTAATTTACAACGTTACATGTTGGCAGCACGGCGGCTCAGTGGTTAGCACTGTTACCTCACAGCAAGAAGGTCCTGGGTACGAATGCGTTTCGAATTTCGATTCGTTCGAACTCCTTTCTGTGTGGAGTTTGCATGTTCTCCCCGTGTTTGCGTGGGTTTCCGGTTTCCTCCCACCATCAAAAGACATGCATGTTAAGATTAATACTCCTGTCAGTGCCCTTGACCAAGGCACTGACAAAAGAACTGGAGTTGGTTCCTGGGCTGCCCACTGCTTCGGATAGGTCAAATGCAGAAGACGAATTTCCCCACGGGGATTAATTAAGTGTACCATTACCATTAATATAAATAAAACGTTCAATACACATGTGTAATAGTGTTTGATAAGAACATATTATGAAGAGATCAGGCCATTCAGCCCAACTATGCTCACCATTTCATGTTCGGTTGATGTTTTACATTAATGTTTTTTATACCAAACCGCAGATGGGGGATCCATCCCCCACTTTTGAGGAAAAAAAAACTTCTGATGAGCAGCATCACATCCCTAGTTACGGTTGGATATCTACATGTTTGACCTCATCATTTAGCCTACTGTGACGACCATCACGAACTAGTGATCACTGAGTGAGTTATAGACATTAAACAGTAATAATGCACATGGGCGGATTATACACAATAAACAGTAATATTGCACCTGCGTGAGAATTTTTTTTTCTTCAGTTTTGATGTGTGTGGTCCACTGCGACCAGTGTCAGTTGTCAAGACTGATTGTAAAGTCTGACAGCAGCAGGAAGGAAGGACCTGCGGTATCTCTCCTTCACACACCGCAGGTGAAGCAGCCTGTCACTAAAGGAGCTGCCCAGTGCTTATGAAGCAGTTTCCAGGAATACCTTGTGTCATAAAAGCACCAGCTGCCTGTATTTATGCTCATACACATTATGTAAACTAGAAGTCACAATTTTACCTGTTTGATGAGGGCAGGGATACCTTCAACCACAGCTCTCCCTTTGAGGGATTTGAGGGTCACACTACACCCCTGCATCCGGAAAAATATGTCAGCTTTGGGTATTTGTGTTGTCTAGGAAACCAGCTGACTTGCAGGACCTGGCTCCAGGTACCAATCCGCCATTTGTCACATTTAATGGAGAGGTGAAGATCGATGTCAACAAGATCGAGGAGTTCCTGGAGGAGAAGCTGGTTCCACCACGGTAATGCTGGAGTTACTCTCTGTGTCACTCACGTCATATCACATCAGTTACTCATTTCACCTCAGTCACACAGGCTGCAGAGGCACATCAAAATCAAATTTTTGTGTTTTTGATTGTGTTTCAACTGCACAGCATTCATTGAGTCACACTTAAATTTTCATTTATTTACGTTTACATTTATTCATTTGGCAGACGTACTTTTATCCAAAGCGACTTACAAGTGAGGCGGAGTATAACACAAGAAAAAGCCCTACATGGAGTCACAGTATTAGAAGCGCTGCATGACCAAGTTTCAATAGTTAGCCAGACAATGTACAAGCTCGCTGGTAGAAGCACACGTGCATTAAACCATAATGTTTTTTAAAGGAAAACAGAGTTTAGGACATAAGAAATTGCTTTAGGTGGTAGTGAGTCAGGTGATCAGGTGCGTACAGAAGAGCTGTGTCTTCAGATGTTTCTTAAAAATAGTGAGGGATTGGGCAGAATGGGTGACGTGTGGAAGGTCATTCCACCATCAGGGGTCAATGGCAGAGACAGTTCTGGATAGTGATTTAGTTCCGCGATGTGACAGGACCACCAGATGCTGTTTGGTAGCAGAGTGTAGTGGTTGGGAGGGAACATACGCTTGTAGTAGAGCGTTGAGGTATGTAGGTGCAGCTTTGTTGGTTGTTCTGAATGCGAGTAACAAGGCCTTGTACCTGATGCGGGCAGCTACAGGGAGCCAGTGGAGCAAAGAGAGGTGTAATGTGGGCCCTCTTTGGCTGGTTGAAAAGCAGACGGGCAGCCACATTGTGTATACTTGTAACTGCCGAGGCTTAATATTGCATGCAGGAAGGCCAGCCAAGGGAGAGTTGCAGTAGTCCAGTCTTGAGATGACAAAAGCCTGGACAAGGAGCTGTGCAGCATACTCGGATAGGTAGGGCCTGATTTTCCAGATGTTGTACAGTACAAATCTGCATGATCTAGCTGTCATCGCAATGTGGTCCTTAAAGTTTACCTGATCATCAAACACTACCCCCCAGGTTCCTTGCAGACCTAAATGGAGTTAGTGTTGTTAAGCCAAGCTGTATGATGATGTCGTGCTGAATGGACGGGCTGGCTGGGATGATGAGTAGTTCCATCTTAGACAGGTTGAGTTGAAGGTGGTGTTCCTTCATCCAGGCTGGGATGTCTGAGAGGCAGGCCGAGATTCGTGCTGAGACCATGGGGTCATCGGGATAGAATGAGAAGTAGAGATAGCAGTGGTAGGAGCCAGCGATGATTGGGCCCAGTGAGGTTGTGTACAGTGAGAAGAGGAGGGGGCCAAGTACCGAGCCTCGAGGTAGCCCAGTGAGGGGCGCAGATGGCGGGGGGGACGGGGGAGATAAGTCCCCCAGTTTCATAAGGACCCCGATCCATCCCCCCCACTTTTGAGGAAAAAAAAAAACTTCTGATGAGCAGCATCACATCCCCAGTTACGGTTTGATATCTAAATGTTTGACCTCATCATTTAGCCTACTGTGACGACCATCACGAACTAGGCTACTCGTGGCAAGTGATTGCTGTAGTCCACTCAAAGATCAAACACACGCATTTCCTGCTGTCTCCCGTTCACCCCATTTGCTAGCTAGACATCGTAGAGTGTATGAACTGCTATTAACCTCAACCT
The DNA here is from genome assembly GCA_019176425.1 of Megalops atlanticus. Taxonomy (NCBI): domain Eukaryota; kingdom Metazoa; phylum Chordata; class Actinopteri; order Elopiformes; family Megalopidae; genus Megalops; species Megalops atlanticus. The sequence goes on along the minus strand of CM032886.1, from coordinate 36,727,027 downwards.
TTTTTTCACTATCACAATGCCCTAATGATTTAATGAAGGATAAATAACTCATACACCGATTTTAGTTTCTAAAACATTTTATTTCAAACATCTTTTATTACAAATCTGCCACTTGGGTTACCTTTGTGCATATGTCCCTTCTGATAGTGTTCCGCTGTTTCGGGGTCCTAAAACGAGCTGGGAACTGAGCTGCCTCAGTAGTGCCTGTCACAGATGTAAACACAAATGATACCCTTATGATCACATGGTCAAGCGATATTGGTAGATCGGCGGCACAACCAGCACAAACGGCAAAATGAAGCCAACGAAAAAACAAAAAAACAATCAGCTTTTTCACAAAGCAAACAATGTAACTAGACTTAAATTTTACATATTAGGGATGGCAAGATTCACCGATTCGCATCAGTGCGCCGGCATAAAAGTTCACGATGCGATTGCCCTGATTAAAAAGTGTGCACCGGATACAATTTGGGATGAACTCGGGATGCATCATTTGTAACATCTTTGCACCGGTAAATTCCGATTTATTTATATATAATTATTAGTAGAGGCCCTATGCCTTTATTATTTAGAAATGTGACCAATAATTTGTGACCAATAATTTTATATTTAGATTGATTCCTCCTCTCTAAACCGTTTCTCAAGCGGACTTTCTCATCTCCGCTGCTGTCAGTGGCCAATTCTCGCGAGTTGGAGGCGTGTCCGGGCGAGTCACAGATAATCGCGAAGGAGGAAGAGCTACACGTTCCACCGAATTGCTACAAATCAAATGTTTGGCGACACTTCGGATTTTTCAAGAGAGACGGACAATTTGAGAAGACGGATGCAGTTTGAAAAATATGCCGTGCCGCTATAAGGTACACAGGCAGCACGACTATCTTAAGTCAAAAGAAACAGCATAAATGCGATGCTTACTGAGTTGCAGTCCTACTAGAGAAACAAATATGTGAAGTAAAAATGGCACTTTTCAGTTAATTTATGATTTGCTGTCTGCTTAAGAAGAACCAAAGAAATAAAATCAAATTATCTGTACCATATTGAATTGCATAGCATCATATTCTTTTGCATCGCATCGACGCGCCTTGAATCGCATTGTGTTGAATCAAATCATGTCGAATCGCACTGCATCGCAATAGGGGTGAATAATATCGTATCGATTAGTAGTTGCTTCATATGTATCTTTAATGTATCGGATCGATGGCAATGCATGGAGATGTGCATCGCATCGGCCTCGGTGATGTAGATGCACATCCCGACATATACCCAGCCTATGTTCAATGCAATTGTCAACACATTTCCCCCATGTTTCAGATAGACATGTTTACGGCTTTATTGTTTTAATGGGGAAATAATCTCTAATAGCCTAAATAAGTGAAGATGATAGTTTTGCACTTGCCTGAAGTGATAAATGCAAAATAAGAGCAGGACTTGCTGGACTGGAGTTGAGGAGAAGCCTAGTCTAGTGTTTCAGTCAAAATTCACAGGACTTTTTTCATTAGTAGATATTTGTTGTTGCAAACTGAATTTTTACTTTGCCCTGGCTATCATGACTTTTAGAGTGTTAAACCATTAGCCCACATTACTCGTCAAGCATAGTTGTATAAGCTTAAAAGTTGAGACCTTTTGCTCACAGTTTGGTCCCCCACACTTCAAAAATCTCTCCTGCGCCCTTGAGCCCAGTAGTTAGTGACTTAGATACCCTGCCCATCCAGCCACAGAACAGAACTCAGATTTGTGGAGCTCTGTCAGATGAGGTCATGTTCTGCAGGGTGGATTGAACTGTTAAACCACATGAAAGTGGAGATAAAAGCAGCAATTTTGAATTTTGATCACAGCCCTGAGAATGAGACACAGGCATGTTGAAAGTTACAGCAACATCATAGTACACTGACAGCTGCCTGGGTCATATATCAGTGACCTTTTGTACATGGTGAGGGAATAGCCTGATTTGTGCATTTTTTTCCTTTTAGTCTTACTTGGTTTTTCTATTTTTATGTATAGTCCATCTGGAAAACTGTGCCCTGTAACATATTGATTGCAGTGGTGGTCTGTCAGGGCCTTCAGGGTATTCTCTGAATACCCTACTAGATTGGATACATCAATGCATGCTTCTAATAAATAAAATAAAAGTACAAAAATCGTGAACTGTATTACTTATTATTTTTTATATCTCTATTTTTTACATTTTTGCATTTTGAATGAACTGTGAAGGCTAACAGCGACACCTGATGGCTGATGATAATATAGCAGTGTCTCGTTGGTCTCACTTAGTACAGGGGACTCTCTAAGCCCAACAGAGTACCCTTGTTGTACAATACAGTGCCAGTAAAGTCAAGAGTGACAGTAAAGCCAACCAATCAAAATGCCTTGTGTGGGGATGAACTGTGAAGGAGCAGCCCTTCACCCCACCCAACAGACTGAATCTTAATTGTTTAATTGTTTGTTTAATTGGTTAAATTGAGGATCCTCATATTGTCCATTTTCCATCTCATAAAATAAGCGCTTTGATCAATTACAACTGAAACAGGTTTCATGTTTGTCTTGATTATTTAATGATTGTTTAACTGTTTTGTTAATTGTCTTGTCTGTCTGAGAACCAGTTAACTGATCACACCTGCACTAATTAGGCTTGTTATATACAGGTGTGTGGCCAGGTTCAGGCTGCTGGAAGCCATTTTGTGTGCTGGTAGCTGTAGACTGGTTTGCCTGTGTTTGTGTGTGGTTTTTTTAAAATAAATTATTGTTTTTGAAAGTTTTTTATTAAGGTATTTATATAAGGTATTAAGGTAATGTATGTGTAGAGCATCAGCCAACTCTGTCACATGGAGTATGCTGGATATTCTGTAGCGGACCCTGTGATCATGTTTTTATTGACCAATCAGAGGCTTGTGCAGGCTAAAGTGAGGTTGTTAGCTAGCAGGTTACTGTTATTAAAAAAAAAAAAAAAAAAAAAAAAGGTTGATGTTGTGGAGATGGCCAACGGAAACTGATTATGTCAGTAGTTTAACTGTACCATTTACTCAGAAATTTAGCTGAGAAGCTTGAAATCGTTAACAGGGGGAGACCAAAACCAATGCTGGGACTCCAGCAACCAGGCAAAGGATTCGCAAGGCATTTTAGCAAGGCTAATTACGATCGCTGCAAATGGCTAACAGCTAACACAGAGTTGAACAAGTTGTTTTGCTGGGACTGTTTGCCATTACACAAAGAGGTCATCAAGCACTTCATCAGAAAGGAGAGGACCATGGACTTCATCTTCAAATGAGTGAGTCTTAGTTTTAAATCTCTTCAGAGTGACTGCTTTATGCCGTAGCTATCATTCTAGTGAAACCTGGTCCAGTTGTGAATATAGGTGTAGCCTACTGAGGTGGCAGTTTGGCTGTTTTGTTTTTGTCTTCGGCGGGGGTGCTTGTGCGTAGTTGGGGAGGGGGGTGTGGGAGCGGATTTCAGAAATTGAAGGCCCACGGTCTGCCACTGGTTGATTGTAAAACAGTGCTCTTCCAAGTGTAGCAGAGCTGAAGTAGTAGCTCGTGTGAGCCCTGCGTAAAAGCCTCAGGTAGGGGGTAGCAGGTAGCAGCGGTTACGTCACTCCCTGAGAGACCTGGTTAACTAGCGTTGTTGCCGAAAGGCTAGGGGCAATTTGCCTTTAGCTCAACTGGCAATGACGCTGGCTGTAAGGGGTTGGCAGCGAGCAGTGAGAGCCTTGGTTCGAAACTCGCTCGCTCGCTGACCCCCATAACATCTAACTAAAACAAAACAGTCTGACCACCCGTTACACAAGTAAAGGCTGATTGATTAATCAATGAGCCATTGGCTGTTAGACACCATGATATTCCTGAATGGACCTGAATATTTCTCCACACATCACATCTCCAGGTTATTGGTGCCCTTTTATAGTAGCAAAGAGCCTTATAGACAGACTGAGCAGTCGTCTGATATGGACGTTTGTTGCACTCATTGAGGTTTTGGTTTTTTTTTTTTTTTTTTTTTTTTTTTTGCCCTGCTTTGTTCTGTGAGCAGTACAAATGTCAAGCTTAAGGATGGTGTTTTGTGTGTATTCTACAAAGGAAAAAGAAACAGTGGTGTTCATTTACACCTGGTATCCATGATGTAATTCTGGCCTGGGAGAGGCAAGTCTGATTGTTTGAAATGGAGAGTGGTGTTTTTTTTTTCTTTCCTTTCCTGTGTGTGGAGCTCGCTCAGTTGCCCAGGGTAAATGTCACATTTACATTTGCATGTAGGAAAATTGAATGATGTAGTGTTTTGTGTACATGCATTACCCATCATTTTCCATGCAGTCATGTGTTCTGTTTTTCTCTACCAGCCCAAAGGAATCTAAGTGAGGCAGAAGAATGGACTGACTGAGCTTTGTCAGAAGGTATTGGTTGAGGAGAGCAAGAGTTGACCTGGGCAGATGTTACTGCAGTTTGTCCAGTGTGTTCAGTATCCTGGTACAGCAGTAGAAAGACAGCTGGAAATGGTGAGTGTGGCAGGTTAAAATGTGAAAGAGCTCAGAGTAATGCGGCAGTTTGTTCTGTGAACACTGTAAAACCCAACCTTAAATTATTAAATCTAACTCAATTTTTGTCTTGAGATTACTTGCCTAAATTGAGTCTTACTGAATTATGGGGTGGAAAAGTTAACACATTTAAATCAAGTGAACTGTACTTAAATTGCTGAAGTTTGTGGGAGGCATGATATGCTGAAGCCTGAAGTTGCGTGTGCGTGGACTGAAGTCTAAGCAGCTCTCCTTGCTGATTCAGTTTTGGATGGTGTTTTGCCTACTCTGCTTTGCCTGAGGAACTTACTGCAATAGCTTTATCTGTGTTGGTAAGTAACAAGTAACTAGTGGTGGGCAAAGCGAGGCTTTGTGAAACACTGAAACGTTCAAAGCAATTGTGCCGGAAATTGTTTTGAGGTTCTGACACCCATCTCCACAGTGACGCCTACAAGGCACTTCTGCAATCGTCACATCTTGATAATGCTATTCTGTGAAATGACTCAGACAAGCGTTGACAATTTCTAAACTGCGTATTATTCTGGTGGGTTATGCTAGGCTATCAATAGCCTACATATGATCAATACATATTTTGGAGAAATCGCCATACAACAAATAAAAGCTTTCAGATTGTCAGACAGCAGATTGGAACTGTAATGAACAGTGTGTTTCAATAAATTTCTTATGTTGTGGTGTTAGCCTCACAGATGTTATTTCAATTGCTTGATATTTCAGTTTCATGTGTAAGACATGACATTCAGGAATTTAGGAAATCATACACCTCCCTTCATTTGGGGTTTCCAAGTGGAAATGATCCCACACCAGAGATTGGGATATGTTAACAGTTGTAGGACTCCCTATTGCCTCTTACCTATATTTGTCCTGAGGCAGATGCTCACTCTGGACTCCTTTGTCTACTGCTGTCCCTTTCTACATTAAATACAGATTTTTTTTTTTTTCTTTAACGTGTAAACATATACTGTCTGATTATAATCTACTGTAAAATCTAATCTATGTCCAAAGGTATACTCCCTTTAGCAATGAAAACATGATTACATGTATTATAATAGATTATAAACAACTATTTAACTTAATGAATTTGGGCAACCTAACACTGACATTTCTCACCTCTTTTTCGTACTTACTTTAATGCCACAATCCGTAGATAAGTAGCTGTGGCCGTGAAGCACTCCGTGGTATACACTGCTAAGCTCCCCTACTGCTATCCTGTCTTCCTCTGGTGAACCTTTTTTTGTCAAAAGTTGCAATGACTAGATTTTTTGCATTTGCTTAATACAAAACTCTGGTGCTGCTTTGTTTTTGCATGATCTTCCAGTGCTGTTTTTCCTTCATATTTGACTGAAACTTTGGCTGGACACAAAACACAGGTGGGCCTTACCCATTCAGAAAAGTTTTCTCTTTTCACCCAGTCTGAGCGGTACGTTGTAAATCATTTTTTTTCTTTGACGCTGGTGGCTCGTCCAATTTTGTTTTGTCGTCCCCCTCGTCCATCTCTCCCCCATTTCACAAAACTGACTAAATAAATAAAAAATAAATAAAACGTTACCTCTAGCTAGCAACTGAACTCACGGTGGGATCATGGATGTGGATACGTGCAGCAGACAGACAGCCCGGGCAGTTGCTAGTAGTGATGTGCAGTGCGTGAATGAACGAATCTTTGAGGTGTACTGAGTGTACTGAATCGCTACTCTAAAAGATTTGTTCCTTCCTCTTTGCAAACATGCGCTGATTAGCTGGCATAGCAGCTATAACTCTCCCTCCAGTGGATATTAGCTATGTGATCTGTCCATGAAGCAGCCTATCACAAAACTGTATCAGCAGTACCTTCATGACGACAACTAGCCAATGGTTGAAATGCTAAAACACTCAAAGCACCTCCCACTGGCCATCTTGGCACAGCGGCTCAGTGACTATGATGACCATGGTGACTACAGCATGTGGCTGACTCTCGAAGACTCAAAACGCCCCCACTGTGTACTGAATGACCTGATGTACTGTTGACAAGTTCTCAGTACAACAGTTCATTCAGACTCGAGTCACTGACTATGAAGATCTGGTGATTACGTGTTGCCAGAATCGCTAGTTCTCGATACAGCAGGCTTGGGCTACATCCGCCATTCATTGTGACGATGCAAAAGGAATTGGAGTGCTTCTGTGACATTATAGGAATTAAAAATATGCTTCCCAGCCCATTTGATTTCGTTCTGTTTTTTTTTTTTTAATTTGGCCTGGGAGAAAAATAAAAGGAAAAACATATAGAAATATAAGTCTGATTTACACCAAATTTGGTATGCATGTCTGTTATGACATGAACTTGTGCATGGAAATGCAATATTTACAAAAACCCCTTTTTTAGGGTGTTTTTCTAAGCAATAAGCCTCCTAGGTCGTAAGTCTAGGGGAGTGTAAAATCTGGTCCTGGATGTAGCCCAAAGGGTCTATTAATCAAATTGCAAGGGATAAAATATGATCTAAAAATATAATGGGAGTCTATGGCAATACTTGCAGTACTGCAGTCTTGCACGAGTGGCCGTGTTTTGATAAGGAAACTCTTATACAAGACTTGGCAGTCAGGGCGGCTCACGAAGACAGGTACCCCATAAAAATTAGGTTTCCTATGCTACGAATCTCAAGTTCGGTCTTCTCTGAGAAAAGTATGTATGAAGTTAACGTCCATGCACTTTACAAATGATTACATTCTTCTCAATACACGTTGTGATTCTTAATATCGCGTAGCATCTCTGCGCTAGCCAGGTAGCTACTGTATCTTGATAGGATGGTGAAATGAACGAAATCTCATCTACCGAACTAGGTAAGTTAATGTCCATGCACTTCATGAACGATTACGTTGTTCTTTTTCAGTACTCGTCCTGTACCAAGTTTACTAGGTAGCTTGCTAATATTTTAAATACGTGTGTACATAGAATTTGCTTCTCAAACTTAGCTAGCAAGCTACATTTACAAACGTTGTATCTGTACATTAAAACGTATTTGAGTAGCAAGCTAGATTCAGTTCATCACTGAAATTAAATACCCTTAATTCAGCTGCAGCCGATCTTTTGTTAAATTCTGTTTATCGTTGGAAAAAGCAGAAATGCTACATTAGAACTTTTTGAACTTCGCTGGTTTTTCAGCCACCGTGGCAGTATCGTTTTAAATACGCTAAACATATTGTTTCTAAAGGTTCTTCCGTTACTCACTGCAATCAAAATGTTTCATAATGTAGTTTAATATCAAAAGCTGTTTGCTGGTTTGCTAATATTGTGAATACATTCATGAATTACTTTTCTGCAACCGAAGCGCGCTTGTTATGGATGAACGTATTTAAAGAAAAGAGCGCCTGCATTACCGAAGGAGTGACTTGTTCAGAGTGAAGTGTCTACATAAGGTGATATTGAATAACCTGATATGGTAAGCAGGTTGTTCCACTCTTTTTGCTTTATTCACTCTAACCGGCGTGCTTTCTGTAGTGTAGTTTAATATATGAAAGCGGTGCTAGGTTGCTGGCTATCTTGCTATTTTAAATACTTGTGTACATAGATTCTACTTCTCAAACTTTAAAACAGAGTGTACCTCATTTAATATGGTAATATGCATTGAAAGCAAGTAGTCTGTGTGTCATGTAACAACAGTCCTCCTTATGTAGAATCTGCACGTAACTTGGTATTGCAACAAGAGATGATTAATACACAACATTTAAATTTGTGTAACTATAAAACAGAACATAGCTATGATTAAACGAATATATGTTATTGAATTGTTTAATTTGTTTAGCAAGCACTGAAGGAGTTAATGCGATTATGGAATCATGGTGTGCAGAAAAAAACTCAGTTTAATTATATCTATACAGTTACATATCTTTTTACACCTTTGGGGCTTGGAAGCATTTGAGGTAGCTTGCGACCTCTAGTTCAATTTTGAGATCATATTTTATAGAATTTTTTTATAGAGGGGGGCTTCGCCCCCCACATCTGCAAACTTTATGACGGAATTCCATACACATATGCCACAAACCTACCAGGTTTGGTGTGAATAGCTCTTACCATTTTGGAGTTATAGCCGTGGCACAACGCACTTACGATATCATGGATATCAAGTTACGTAGACTCTCAAATGTGAACAAGTCCCTCCTTCGGTAATGCATACACTTCTTTCTTTGAATACGTTCTTCCATAACTAGCGCGCTTCGGTTTTCGAAAAGTAATTCATAAATGTATTTACAATATTAGCAAACCAGCAAACAGCTTTTGATATTAAACTACATTATGAAACATTTTGATTGCAGTGAGTAACGGAAGAACCTTTAGAAACATATCACGTTTAGCCTATTTAAAACGATAGTGGCAAGGTGAAGTTCACAATGTTCTAATGTAGCGTTTCTGCTTTTTCCAACGATAAACAGAATTTAACAAAAGGTAGGATGCAGCTAAATTAAGGGTATTTAATTTCAGTGATGAACCGAATCTAGCGTGCTACGTTTTAACGTACAGATACAGCACGAATTATTTGAAAGTAACAGTCATAAGAAGATTCGTTCGAACAGACGTAAACAAGTGCGCTTCGGTTTTACAAAAAAAAATGGATAAATTTATTTGTAGCGAAAGGCAAGAGGATTCACCCCAGCCGGCCTCGATCCAGAGTCTTCAGAATTCTAAATATGCGACTTTGACCGAGACGCCAAAGAGCCAAACTCGTTAGTGCGGCATTCAGAGCGCATACTCAACTGTAGTGACGGCACTCTGTCACAGTATTCACAATGCTAGCAAAGCAGTAAACACCCTCTGGTATTAAATCACATCATGGAACATTTTCATTGCAGTGAATAACGCAAGAAACTTTGGAAACATAGTATCTTGCTTAGCCTATTTAATTCCAACGATAAACAGAATTTAACAAAAGATCAGCTGTAGCTGAGTTAAGGGTAGCCTATTTAATTTCACGGAATCTAGCTTGCTACTCAACGACGTTTGAATGTACAGATACAACACGTATTATTTTATAGTGACAGTCATAACAAGATTCGTTCAAACAGATCTAAACAAGCGCGTTTTGGTTTGACAAAAGTAGCTGGGACAACGCGGTGATGTTAAAACGCAACACAACGAGTACTGAAAAGAACAACGTAATCGTTCGTAAATATAGCTTGCTAGCCAAGTTTGAGAAGTAAATACTATGTACACACGTATTTAAAATATTAGCAAGCTACCTAGTAATCTTGGTACACAGCGAGTATTGAAAAGAACAACGCAATCGTTCATAAAGTACATGCCCAGTAAACATGGGGTGGTTGGGCCAACGTTGGCTCATGGTCATTATGGTTGGCGACCGTCACCGTCAGCTGCCAACGTTGGCACACTGTTGGGATGCCACTTTAGCCCAACGGTCACATAATCATCATGAGCCAACATTGGCACAACGTTGGACTACCACTCTACCCCAACCATCGCATAACCGTCATGAACCAACGTTGGCACTCCGTTGGCATTGTGACTTTTACCCAACCATCGCGTGTTCCGGCCAAGCTGTGGACGATCGCGAGGACATTTTTGAAGTTCAACTGAAAGTGTGCGAGACAGTCTCTCAGTCTCACTCTGAAGAGAAAAGGAAAGCCGCATCTGGGTAAGTACCTTATAAAAATTGTCTTATACAGTGCCTTGAAAAAGTATTCATACCCCTTGAACTTTTTCACATTTTGCCACCTTACAACCACAAACTTGAATATATTTTGTTGAGATTTTATGTGATAGACCAACACAAAGTAGCACATAATTGTGAAGTGGAACGAAAATGATGCATGGTTTTCAAAATTTTAAACGAATATAAATCTGAAAAGTGTGGTGTGCATTTGTATTCAGCCCCTTGTATTCTAATACCCCTGAATACAATGCAGTGCAATCAACTGCCTTCAGAAGTCACCTAATTAGTAAATTGAGTCCACCTGTGTGTAATTTACTCACAGTATAAATACACCTGTTCTGTGAAGGCCTTGGTGGTTTGTTAGAGAACAACAGCATCATGAAGACCAAGGAACTCACCAGACAGGTCAGGGATAAAGTTGTGGAGAAGTTTAAAGCAGGGTTAGGTTATAAAAAAATATCCCAAGCTTTGAACATCTCAAGGAGCACCGTTCAATCCATCATCCAAAAATGGAAAAAGTATGGCACAACTGCAAACCTACCAAGACATGGCCGTCCACCTAAACTGACAGAGCGAGCAAGGAGAGCACTGTTCAGAGAAGCAGCCAAGAGGCCAATGGTCACTCTGGAGGAGCTGCAGAAATCTACAGCTCAGATGGGAGAATCTGTCCACAGGACAACTAAGTCATGCACTCCACAAATCTGGCCTTTATGGAAGAGTGGCAAGAAGAAAGCCATTGTTGAAAGAAAGGCATAAGAAGTCCCATTTGCAGTTTGCCACAAGCCATGTAGGGGACACCGCAAACATGTGGAAGAAGGTGCTTTGGTCAGATGAGACCAAAATTGAACTTTTTGGCCTAAATGCAAAGCGCTATGTGTGGCGGAAAACTAACACTGCTCATCACCCTGAACACACCATCCCCACTGTGAAACATGGTGGTGGCAGCATCATGCTGTGGGGATGCTTTTCTTCAGCAGGGACAGGGAAGCTGGTCAGAGTTGATGGGAAGATGGATGGAGCTAAATACAGGGCAATTCTGGAAGAAAACCTGTTGGAGGCTGCAAAAGACTTGAGACTGGGAAGGAGATTCATCTTCCAGCAAGACAATGACCCTAAACACAAAGCTCAAGCTACAATGGAATGGTTTAGATCTAAGAATATCCATGTGTTAGAATGGCCAAGTCAAAGTCCAGACCTAAATCCCATTGAGCATCTATGGCAAGACTTGAAAATTGCTGTTCACAGATGCTCTCCATCCAATCTGGCTGAGCTTGAGCTATTTTGCAAAGAAGAATGGGCAAAAATGTCAGTATTTAGATGTGCAAAGCTGGTGGACACATACCCCAAAAGACTTGCAGCTGTAATTGCAGCGAAAGGTGGCTCTACAAAGTATTGACGCAGGGGGGCTGAATACAAATGCACACCACATTTTTCAGATTTTTATTTGCTTAAAATTTAAAACTATGTATCATTTCCGTTCCACTTTACAATTATGCGCTACTTTGTGTTGGTCGATCACATAAAATCTCAATTAAAAAAAACATTTAAGTTTGTGGTTGTAAGGTGGCAAAATGTGAAAAAGTTCAAGGGGTATGAATACTTTTTCAAGGCACTGTATTTCGTAAAATAAATAAAAGTATCAGGGCTAATTATTTACAGTTTGAACTGGAATTGTTACTTTAATATATGGTATTTATATATTTATTTGTCGTTGTGTGTTGGTAGTTCTAGCCAATTTTAGTGAGATGGATTTACATATAACGTTACCTGGTTCTGAGGTAATTTAGCTAGCGTAGGTAGCTACTTATTTAGCTATCTTAGCTAATCCCACACTGCTTGGTTAGCTAAGGCTACGTTTTTTATTTCATACAAACGGTGAAGCGGTTAACGTTATAAGGGTGTCACAGATTTTCAAAGAAAATATTCCATCTGGCCTCATTAATTTTTATGACAGTGGCTGTAGTATCCATATATGTCAACCCCTTCGGATGCCCACTTGTATCACCATCTGGAAACATCCATAAAATCCATAGAAAATCCTTAGGATCTATAAATCGCGACAAAATGAACTAGATATTAACACTTTATTAACAAATCAACAATGTTTCCATGTAAACTTATAGGTAGCACTACAACACTAAATACCTGACTTCACTTCACTCTTTGAAGTTGTCTAATACACTAGGATCATGTCACACCATGGGTCATCTCTGTATATTAAATAATATCTGTCTACAGTAACGGTTCTGATTGCCGAGATCAAAGTCTACATGGGTTTAAATTATTTGTACATGATATCCCCTATGGATGTCTGGTGCAGCGGGAAACTTAAAACACGAGCCAGTTCTCCTTCTCTAACTTACAGTGCCGGTGTAACACCGAATTCTGTGACCATCGAATTCTGTGACTCTAGTAGGCGCTGCTGCCACTGGACAGCTTGAACTCGCTCACACGGACGAGTTTGTTACGCAAATAACGTAAGCTCATAGACTGTAAACAAATGAAGGTGAATGCTGTGCGGAGCTTTTGTTTAGAAATGCTGGTTATTCTAAACATAATAGCATAATAAAGGCTTAGCTGCTTGTCACATTAGATTAAACGCAATGTAGCTGATTGCAGAGTAGCCTATTTGTGTATTTCAAACGCGACAAACAACCGATTAAGATGACGTCACACGGACAACTTTAGGAGTCTATTTAAATGGGACGTCAGAATATGTGACCGCACCGTAACTTGGGAGGAAATGCGTGACACACCAGCCAAACCATTTCAGGTGACTTCTTTCACCTTCCCATGTATAACCAAATAACTGTCACCACTCTGGTCAACAGCTGGACCTAGGCACAAGGGGTCACATATTTTGACAGCTGTTGTCAGAATATGTGACCGCACTGTAACTTGGGATTAAATGCGTGACACACCAGCCAAACCATTTCAGGTGACTTCTTTCACCTTCCCATGTATAACCAAATAACTGTCACCACTCTGGTCAACAGCTGGACCTAGGCACAAGGGGTCACATATTTTGACAGCTGTCGTCAGAATATGTGACCGCACTGTAACTTGGGAGGAAATGCGTGACACACCAGCCAAACCATTTCAGGTGACTTCTTTCACCTTCCCATGTATAACCAAATAACTGTCACCACTCTGGTCAACAGCTGGACCTAGGCACAAGGGGTCACATATTTTGACAGCTGTCGTCAGAATATGTGACCGCACCGTAACTTGGGATTAAATGCGTGACACACACCAAACCATTTCAGGTGACTTCTTTCACCTTCCCATGTATAACCAAATAACTGTCACCACTCTGGTCAACAGCTGGACCGAGGCACAAGGGGTCACATATTTTGACAGCTGTCGTCAGAATATGTGACCGCACCGTAACTTGGGAGAAAATGCACGACACACCAGCCAAACCATTGCAGGTGACTTCTTTCACCTTCCCATGTATAACCAAATAACTGTCACCACTCTGGTCAACAGCTGGACCTAGGCACGAGGGGTCACATATTTTGACAGCTGTCGTCAGAATATGTGACCGCACCGTAACTTGGGAGAAAATGCGTGATACACGCGGGAAAGATCGCCTGTAGAATGTAACGTTACGCTCTTCAAGTGGGGTCACATGTTCTGACAACAGTTGTGATTTGAAGAGCATTTGCTAGCTTTAATTGGTGATACGTTATCTCGTTAGGCACTAAATCCTAGTTATATCTGTACAAAATGGATCATAACATGGTTATGGATCTATTGAAGTATCTTCTTGAGGGGGAATATCCCAAAGATGCCGATAAACATCGGCGTTACATCCTGAAAAGGAAAGCCTTGAATTTCTGCGTGATTGGTAAGCTAATCAGCACAGCATAAAAAAAAAGTTGCAAGCTAGTTAAGGGAATACCCTGCACATATATACCCTGCATATACATATATAACACACACACACACACACACAAATATATTTCACAAAAAGTGCCTAAAGTTCAAAGGTACACTCAATCTTTATGAATTTAAGCGTAATTTTCATGATGGTGAATACGTAGTTAGGCTTGCGGTACTAGGCTAGCCATAGTGTAACAGTTTACTTGTTAGCTTCTATCTGCTTATGTTTTAAAATATGTTCTTATGATTATGGTCATTTCTATATAATATTCTACAGATGACGACCTATTCTACATTAGACACAAGGGATCCCATAAAGAGACTAAATGTAAAGTTGTGTGCAGTGCAGCGGAGGCTGACGCGCTGTTTAAGGAGTTTCACTACAGTGACATAGGCGCACATGTTGGACAGCTGAAAACAAGAAGTGCCATTTCTAGCGGTAGCGGTACTACTGGCCTGGCATGTCAACAGATATAGAGAAATGGGTAGGCTCATGCACTGTATTCATATTTGGGGCCATCCATAAATCGGGCCACTGAAAAAAGGGTGGTGGGGGGTACCTTGAAAGTGGCGGCTGATAGCGCTGAGGGGGTGGGGGTCACCAGCTAAGTTGCGCAACTCTTTAGGACTCTTTTCACATTAAAATTCTTGCGTTTAGTGCAGTATTTACTAAAGCACTGAAGTTGACAAACATATTAACATTCAAGTAATTCATTAATGCGCAATAATAAAGTGACTACTGTTTACCATGAAGGAGAGTACGCGACTCGGAGGAGGCGGGGTGGGGGGCTCTTGAAGTGTTGCGGTCAGTCGGGTGGATGGGGTCAAAAAATCCTCAAAAATCTGTTGCGGATTTATGGATGGCCCCTTTCTTTCTGCTCTGCACGCATTGTCAATGACTTAATAAATTCAATACATTTTTTATCACATCTTAACGAATAGTATACAATAAATTCATATAATAAACGTTTCCAGGTGTCACAGTGTACAGTGTGCCAGAAAAATAAAACAGATATAAAACTGGAGACGGACTACAGACCAATCAGGGTACCAACAAATTTATATCAAAATATTAGACTTTCATGAAATATGCAGATTTATGAATATGTTACATACTTTGGGTTTTTTAAATAATAAATTACATTTCTTTAATTTACAAATATAAAATTTTGAATGTGTTAATAATTGTGACTTTCTTCTATTCTTGTCTGTTTTGACAGACCAAGGTTCCATTCGAACTGGTTGGAATGGACCTAATTGGAAAGTTGGTCAAATCTGACCAGCAAAATCAGTACATCTGTGTCATAATTGATTATTGCACCAGATGGGCACAGGCTTATCCCATGAAATCCAAGTCAGCTGCAGAGGTTACACATTGCATCTTAAAATTTGTGTATCAGTTTGAAGTGCCGAAACAGATTCTGTCTGATCAAGGCAAAGAGTTTGTCAATACTGTAAGTATTTTCATTTCTGCTAAACAAATGGTTTTATGTATTTCATAATTTTCATCGCTGTGTAAACAGTTTGATGTAAAATTACACAAATGTATGTTAGTCTATATATATATATATATATATATATATATATATATATATATATATATATATATATATAAAACATATATATTTTTACATAACGTCTGTAGATCAACACTGAGGTCTGCAAAGTGCTTGGCGTTAAGAGAAGTCTCTGTGCCCCATACCACCCTCAGACCAACGGACTGGTGGAGAGGCTCAATGGCACCATACAGAGGTTAAAAATGCATCTACCACAGTACATATATATGAACAGTGTGTTTTACACATCTTTGTTTACATCATACAGCCTCAGAAGCACTTTGCTTGCACACCTGATGAAGGACATCAGTCTGTTTTTCTATATATGTGTGTATTTGAGTAAGCCTTCCCATTATATTTTGACTACTTAATTTTTTAGAGCTCTTGCAAAACTGGTAGAGGACAAGCGCAGTACCTGGGACCAATATTTGGAAGCAGTCATGTTTGGGCTGCGCACAAAGAAACAGCTCACAACACAGTTCTCACCATTTTATCTGATGTTTGGGAGGGAAGCAAGATACCCATCTCAGGTCCCAGAACATTATCAGGTGAAACTGAAAAATTACTTATTTTATGTCTCCTAAGTTAAAAAAAATAATATATTAGATAATCGTGCTATGTAGATAAAATTATTACTAACATGTTTCCATAGCTTGATGGTTCTTTTGAGGATGACTACACCAAAGAAGAAGTTGCCATTGACATTGAACGTCATGAAAAAATCATGACCATTGTTGAGGACAATGTTGAAAAACTGCATGCAAGAACGAGGGGACGGCTATCAAAAAAGGCACACCGAAGCCTTCAGGTGGGGGACATGGTGTGGAGGAGGAATGTCCGCAGTGAACAGCGCAAAGGGGGAAAGCTGGACCCAGATTATTTTGGTCCTTTTATGGTAACCAAAATAGAGGGGAAAAGTGTTGATCTTGTGGGTTCAGAGGGTCAATCCATACGGAAGGTCAACATTGACCACCTCAAGCACCACCATGAGGAGACCCCAAGGATACCTCACAAACTGAGGAGGCATCAACAGTTCCTGCCCTCTCAGCCACCTGATGTCACCTCTTCTCCACCTCCAGCCGCAGACCCCTCTCCCCCTCCAGCTGGGGAATCATCTTCTGATGTGACGTCCTTTTACGAAAAGTGTATGTCACTTGGATAAACTAACTCTGAAATACATTTCTGTTTAAATAAAAGTAACCATTTCCATTTAGGTTTTTAATCAGTCAGTGTTTTAGTGAACATTGTGAAGCTCTTGTACTTCACTTAAGTGTAAGATTTGAACATTTTTTCACATTCAAACAGATAGATTTCATATACTTAAAAACAACTGATATTGTGATACACTACATTAAAGCTGTTTTAATTATTATTTTATGTCACACAAAGGTGTGAAAGACGCCTGGGGAGGCAAAAAATCACATGTCCTGCTATCAAGAATGGGGCCCTATAAACTTTTTTATTGGGACATTGCCAGGACAGCTCCCAATCAAGAGCTTGAGAGTGAGGTGAGCTGTATTATTGAATTAAATGAAACATTTGTCTGCTTGAGTTGTATCTAAATTTTACCCAGGGAAATGCTACATATCCTTAAGTAATTTACATTTATATACTCATTATTTACCTGTCCTTCAGGTGATCAATGCATACATGGCCTACACAGTCAAAAAAAATAACCAGATACCAGATAACCAGGACAAAAAGGCACTTCATATCGACTCGTTTGAGATGACACGTATATGGGAGGGAAGGGGCTCAAGACTGAAGGTAGGCATAGGAGAGGTGTTTATTTTCCTTGTAAGGTTTTTAATTGGATTGTACTAAAATGATTTTAAGTTATTTAGTAAATGCTCATGGTCTTTTTCAGTGTGATCCAACAAAGTACAACATCATTTTGGGTGCTGTCCATGAGCCCAATCACTGGATATTGGCAGTAAAAGCAAGTACCTTGCCCTGTGTATTGCTGACCTTTGTTGAGAGCTTCAATATTTCCGATAGCAGTGTAAGCATATAATAATCATATACTTTATTGATCCCTCATGGGGAAATTCATCCTCTGCATTTGACCCATCCTACACACACAGTGAGCTGTGAGCACACACACACCAGCAGTGAGCACACACACACCAGGAGCCAGGAGCAGTGGGCAGCCACAGTGCAGCACCCAGGGACCACCTCCAGTTCTTTTGCCAGTGCAGTGCCAGGGGCACTGACAGGGCATTGACCCTTACATGCATGTCTTTTGATGGTGGGAGGAAACCGGAGCGCCCGGAGGAAACCCACGCAAACACGGGGAGAACATGCAAACTCCACACAGAAAGGACCTGGGACAGCCAGGATTCGAACCCAGGACCTTCTTGCTGTGAGGCAACAGTGCTAACCACTGAGCCACCGTGTTGCCCATTTAATAATATGTGACTAATACCCAATTCTACAGGCGCTCTTTCCCTCTGAGAGAAGAAGCCTTGTGGTGGATCCCCTGGGAAATGATTCCTTCAAACTCAAACAGTGTTTGGAGTCCACAAGGTAACTGTTGAAACCATGATACAAAAAGTGCTCCCTTTTAAAAACCAAACCAAAATATCTGAAAATATGTCATTGTCAGATTTTACTTTATGTACACCTGTCAGGGCCTTCATCAGAAAACAAGGCTGCCAGGTATCCAGGTGGACAGCCAACACAGATCCACACAGTCTGCAAAAGGATGCCACCTCATGTGGAATATTTGTCCTGAAATTAAGTTTATGGTTTTGTCTGTCATTCTATGTCATACTTTACAGGTATAATAAAAGTATTCAAAACAATGTGAAGTTTTTTGTTTCTCTCACATCAACAGTTTGGTGGTTTATATGTTACTGATGTACTATGCACTGACCAATCAGTTATTTAAACTTATGTCATATTAGTATGCAGAGAAAATACTGACAGAGGAGCCTCTGACATTTTCAAATGAGACCTCAGCAGTGAACCACTACCGCAGAGAAGTGGCCATGACACTGCTAAATGAGACTGGTACTTTTGTTTAATTCTGTGCTCTATAATCATATAATACATTTCTTGAACGATTAACACATTGATAAAATTATTGATATGTGATATTGTTTTCAATGATGACCAGATGACCTTAGTGAGCTGTGCCACCATTGTGGGGAGAAAAACACTCCGGAGAAGCAAGGAAGGACAGTGGGGAAAGAACAGGGAACTACTTGGGTAAAAAAGCTATTTTTAAAATAAGGCAGTCCATCACTGTGCTCTGACCATTCTGAGGCCCCTCTACATGGCATATCTTTCTTATAGTGGGATATATACAGTGGCTTGCAAAAGTATTCAACCCCCCTGAAAGTCATCACCATTTTCTGGTTTACAAAAGATACTTTTCCCAATCAGTATTTTCATTGCGAACACTGATGCTGTAAATATACTTGAATATTTCTTTGGAAATATACTTGAGCATAAATGTTTGCATTAAAAATACTGATTGGGAAAATATGTCTAAGTATCTTTTGTAATTATGACAATGGTGATGACTTTCAGGGGGGTTGAATGCTTTTGCAAGCCACTGTATACATCACGGCTATATGTTGTACTATATCTCAGATATTCACCCTGAAAAGGTTGCTGTATTGTTATGACCTTTGTTGTTACAGATCCAGTGTGACACGTGTGACCGGTGGTACCATGTCCAGTGTGTTGGAAGGCCTGACCCCATGAAGTCCTACAGCTGTGCAGCGTGCCAATTTTGAGCAACATTAAAACACTTAATTGCAAATGAATGCATTGTTTTTTATTTATATCATTACATGTATACTTCACTATACATTGGTACTAAATGGTACATTTATTTTACATGTGGTAAAAATGTTTTGGTTATACATGGGAAGGTGAAAGAAGTCACCTGAAATGGTTTGGTTGGTGTGTCGCGCATTTAATCCCAAGTTACGGTGCGGTCACATATTCTGACAACAGCTGTCAAAATATGTGACCCCTTGTGCCTAGGTCCAGCTGTTGACCAGAGTGGTGACAGTTATTTGGTTATACATGGGAAGGTGAAAGAAGTCACCTGAAATGGTTTGGCTGGTGTGTCGTGCATTTTCTCCCAATTACGGTGGGGTGACATATTCTGATGACAGCTGTCAAAATATGTGACCCCTCGTGCCTAGGTCCAGCTGTTGACCAGAGTGGTGACAGTTATTTGGTTATACATGGGAAGGTGAAAGAAGTCACCTGAAATGGTTTGGTTGGTGTGTCGCGCATTTAATCCCAAGTTACGGTGCGGTCACATATTCTGACGACAGCTGTCAAAATATGTGACCCCTCGTGCCTAGGTCCAGCTGTTGACCAGAGTGGTGACAGTTATTTGGTTATAAATGGGAAGGTGAAAGTCACCTGAAATGGTTTGGCTGGTGTGTCACGCATTTAATCCCAAGTTACAGTGCGGTCACATATTCTGACAACAGCTGTCAAAATATGTGACCCCTCGAGCCTAGGTCCAGCTGTTGACCAGAGTGGTGACGGTTATTTGGTTATACATGGGAAGGTGAAAGAAGTCACCTGAAATGGTTTGGCTGGTGTGTCACGCATTTCCTCCCAAGTTACGGTGCGGTCACATATTCTGACGTCCCATTTAAATAGACTCCTAAAGTTGTCCGTGTGACGTCATCTTAATCGGTTGTTTGTCGCGTTTGAAATACACAAATAGGCTACTCTGCAATCAGCTACATTGCGTTTAATCTAATGTGACAAGCAGCTAAGCCTTTATTATGCGAATAACCAGCATTTCTAAACAAACGCTCCGCACAGCATTCACCTTCATTTGTTTACAGTCTATGAGTTTACGTTATTTGCGTAACAAACTCGTCCGTGTGAGCGAGTTCAAGCTGTCCAGTGGCAGCAGCGCCTACTAGAGTCACAGAATTCGATGGTCACAGAATTCGGTGTTACACCGGCAGCGGAAAATTAGAAACGCTCGTGAAGGTAGCCTATACCATGAGGAAAGTTGCCAGAAGTTCATTTCCATTGGACGAAGACCTCATAATATTATTACCTCATAATATTAATTGTTCTACAGTTTTATGAATAGGTTTCTTAAATAGTTTAGATAGATTTTAGTACAATTTATAATTCCATAATCGTTCCTGTTAGAGTAGTTCAGTGTTACATCGTCGATTAGCGTTTAATGTTAGTTTAGAATCGTTTAGTTTATTAATTTGTTAAAATTTTGTGTGTGTTTATACACACACACACAGTGGAAACCGCTTATAGTGATCACGTCTGTCCGGGTGAAATTAATCACTATAAGCGGATGATCATTATAACCGATTTTTTTCTTTTCTTTATTTCTCATGCAGATTATCATCTAATTGACATTTGTACATTTATTACATGAATATAAAGTAATGAAACGGACAGCGTCGCTATTTACTGAACACTACAGCTGTTTCAAACGCTTTTCATATTAGGTTACAGTGCTGCACAAATTAAATTGCTGAACTGTGTATAATTCAAATACACTATAATACAGTACAGTACTGTATATAAAATATAGGCTAGCTTATTGTAGTTCAAATTATAATTAGGCTATATCCTAAAACGTAAAAGTATTGTGCGGTTTACAAAATACAGTAACGTCAGTAGTGCAAATACAGGCTAAAACACGGCTTGGCCGGGGTTTCGGTGCATTTCTCAATTTTTAACAGAACTGAAAATAAACTGTAGGCTATCAATGCCGAACTGGTAACAGAGTTTGAAATCAAACCTATTCGTAGCCTAAAATATTCATCCACTTGACGAGAGCGGCTTCAACCACAGGTGCTTTCCCCGTGCGCATTCGTTTTCTGTCTCCGTTATTAGCAGCCAGGACTGTTTCTCCTTGTTGGAGTAGACTACACAAAGTAATTTGAGGAACACCAAGTTTCGCTGCTGCATCTCGTTGGCTCTTTTTTGGCAGTCTGTCATAAGCTCCGATGAGTCTACGGTTGTCATTGAGAGAAAATGACTTTCTTTTTCCCGTCATGTGCACGCAGCATTAGCCTCAGGTAGCTAGCCAGAAGCAGACGGGTTACCGCGAGGCAAAGTAGGACTATCAAAGTTTAAAAAAAAAAAAAGAATTACCGTAGTTTTATTTTTTTTCCCATACGTCGTCACATATAAAAAGACCCAAAATGAACACTGTATGCGGACTAGCGGTTGATCACTATAACCGTGATCACTATAAGCGGTTTCCACTGTATTTAATACTGTGTTGATATTGTTAGTGATAGTAAATAAAGTTTAGCTGAAAATGTGTTTGATTGTCCTAGCTAACTAGCTTAACGTCAGCTATAAAGCCGGTTTTCCGAGCGTTTGGCGGTGGCACAACCAAGATGAGCCGAGATGATTTAACGGTAAACGAAAATACTGAAGCGTAAAGTTGGTGGAAATTATTGTCGTGACTGGACTTGACTAGCTAAGTTACTCCACAACACTTGTTGGGATTGTATATGTTAGCGAACATTTTGTCAGCTACTGCCACAAATGAAGAGAAGCCGTAACCATGGTAACCCGTTCTGCTTGAACAAGTAATATAGTTACAAGACTAGATAGCTAGTTAGCTAGCTAGCTACGTTGTTTTAGCTAGCTACCGAAAGCCTTCTTTACAGGAGGAGGAGGAGATCTAAGTTCTTTCCCCCTAACAATGAATTCTTTACTCATTTTTATTTCATAAAAACCCTTCCCCAAAAGACGTCCTCCGTAACATCCAGGGAACCCTACAAAAAGACATTCCAAGGACGTTCCACTGCGACGTCCCGGGGACAATATATAACGACATTCCGTATAGGTTGACATGTATGAGTATCTAGATAGCCCATACCGCTATCAATAAGATATACTGCGCTAGCTGCCTACTGCTTCACCAAACAGCCGCCGCTAGCTGTCAAAGTTTGCTTAAGGTAAACCTAGGTTAGTTTCATATGGCCCAGATCTGGCAAAACATAGCTTAGTTAAGTGAACAAGTGCCGTTTTGGCTACAGTTCGGCTTGTCACGAAAACACAGTAACTACAAATTATTGTTTTATAATATTTAAGAATATATTTGTTACACAAACTAACCGTCAACAGCAAACAATGGCTCGAGCGCAAGGCAGCGATGCAATTAAGAAGGGGGTGTTGGATAAACGATTAGTAAATTAATAACGTAACTAAAAAGGGGACCAAATAAAACTTATGATTCTAACGTTACTTTAAGTTACAAGTTGGCTAGATGTTCTCCTCCCTTTCATGTTTCAAAATGTATCTTCCTTGTAAATATTAAGGTGTAACCATGGAGACTTTGTCATGTTGTATGAATGTGTAATAATGCAGTATTAAATGTATCTGTACTGTATCCTACCCTCTCCTAAGTAGTAGTCAACATAATCTGAATTTATGCATGATTTTTTTTTCAGCTCAACAACTTTTTACATTCTTTTTTACTCACTTGTTACTATGGTGGTAAATCAAAAGAAAAATAACCAATTAAAGTTGGCCAATTTGATTAAAGCAGTATACTTTTTCCTTTTCAGCAAACATATGAGACGAATATCCAGTGTGTTGTGTGTAATTTAGTAAGTTGTACAATCACTGACAATGAGTCTGTCCAAAATGTCTTACTGGACAAAGAGGCGTAGAATAAATGCAGTAGTGGAGTAGCAGTTGCTTAGCATAGAAAGGAGGGCAAATGTGGCTCCACAGACAACTGATTCAAATACCATCAATGAAATAGAAGTGGAGGATGAATTAGCTGACACTGATGCAGGGGGCCCAGAATTTGATTTTGACACAGACACAGATTCGGACGCAGACATAGACATGCAGGCAGCCAAAGGGATTTCAGCGGATGAACTGGTGGAATGGGCAACAAAACACAGTATCACACACAATGCACTCACTGATTTATTGAAAATAATACATCCACATCACCCATCTCTCCCTAGAGATGCTACAACATTATTAAACACAAAACCAGTGTCCATAAAATGTCTTGCTGGAGGGGAGTGATTGGACACTTACAACACACATGCACCCCCCTTTTTAAACAACAAAGGGAACACTGAAGAGGTAATACAAACACTACTACCTTGTTAAATATATTTAACAAACAATGCACAAAACTAATTTTTCTTGCATTGTTATTTTAGAAATGTTCTACATTGTGGAGTTCACAGAGGAGCAGTCAGTGGAGGTTGTTCCATCTACCTGGCTCTTTGGGAACAGCTGCTACTGGCCTCCTTTCAAACCACAGGCTGCAGTTAAAGCAGCAATGCTGCAATCTGTGCCATCGCCTGATTGGAGAAGGTACCCTTGCAAGATGATTAAAACATTTGGTAAGTAATCCAAATCTAATGCAAATCTGTCAACATTAAAAGGGGTGTTGTAGATTTTTTTTTTTTAAATTCTAACTTGACTTGGCCATTACCAGACAACTTTTCCCCCTTTTCTCCCCACGTAATTGAACTGTGTAATCAGCAGACAGTTGCAAGTACAGCCAGGAGAGATAACCAGAGCAATCAGACTCATGAGCTCACCCGGCTTACCCCTTGTTTCGAGACTGGCAGGTTAAAGCCAATTGTTGCCCTGTCAATACTGACCTCTGGCCATAGCTATTAAGAGTGGAATTCAACGTACAGCCACACAACAAGCATGTTCCTTTACTTTGTGCACCACCCAAAGGTGCCTTTAGCAGAAAATGTTAAACAGTATGTAGACAACATTTCCACTCTTCCCTTTGAGTACATTTACCTGATATATCCGTTAACTGCTACTGCAGGTACCTATGCTGAAGCGAGGCAGTACTTGTCCAGGGCAGAGCACTCGGACCTCCAATCAGACATAGACGAGGGGGGCAAGAGGAAGCGACAGTAAATTCATATTACGTTTCAGTTATTTTATGGTATACGTTTTATGTATGAACAAAAACATTTTCCCCCAAAATCAGTGAGTATTAATTGTCTCAACTAAAGAGCAAAGCTGCATTATCAGGATGACTCATGGGGCAGCGTTGCAAAGGGGAAGACACAGTAAGTAATGAATTTTCACTATACTGGCAAAAGCATCGAATGTAAAACTCCAATTCAAAACCAAAATTTTCTACTATTATATTTGGGGAATCAGTTACGATTTATAGCTATGACTTACCAGTTGTGCACTTGTTTTTTTACAAGGAGAATTGCCATAGAAGAAGGTGACTCCCCGCTGCCACCACCACAACCACAATTTGGTTCTTTTTTGGCGGAGCTAGAACCAGCACCACCAACTACGGCCAACGACACATGGCCTAACACCCTGGAGTGCGCTGGCTATCCATACTGGAAAGATGGCAAGTGCTTCGTTTTAGTTTACAAACATTAAATATTTCAACATTGAGTTGTGCTGAGGCAACAGGAACTTCAACCTAATTCTGACTTCAATCTTACATCAGCACTACAATGGGAATGTTGTTGTGTGGGAGTGCCAGACCTAATCCTTTCTAAATAAAGCATATTAAAGTATTCTAAACCTAAAGTAGATCTAAATCTAAAGTATTCAAACATCAGCTCAGTGTCAAATAATGAAAATATTCCCACCTCCAGCTTTCAAGACCGTATTTCAATGCCTAGAGGAGGTCAAAGGTCAGGTTGCTGACCTTCACAGAAAGGTGGACCTGCTCCTCCTCCAAAACAGCCCCATCAATCACGAGGAGCATGAAGCGCAGCTACCAGTTCGGACCATGGAGGAGCTAATCATCATAGAGAAAAAGCTGCAGGATGACACATTCAAAAAATTTCTGGTAAGTAATATTAATGTATCCTTATTTTTACATAAGCAAATCTCACTTTGTGGCAACTCAGTTCAAAAAAAAAAACTATCAAACTACCATTAAGCATTTTTTATTTTTATTTATAATTTTTGATAGTGGCTTAACAAATTCATCTCACCTCTACTTCAGTGTAGGAAGCTATCCCTAATCGGTGGGCTGTACACCAAAACCACAGTTTGGAGGGTGATGGCTGCACTGCTGACCAACCCCCTGGCCAGCCAGTTCAACTGGGTCGGAAAGGGGGGAACGAAAAAAGCGTTCAGGGATCCCTACCTAAAAGATGTCCTATTCAGTGAGTAATTGTGAAAACAGATCTTTAAGTTATTCAATTTTACTTCAAAATACTGTCTTACACATTCGCAGTTTGCCGGCTTGTGAATTAGAAGATCTTGCACCCAGGCACTGCAAAACTTCATGAGTTTCTAGGAATTTATAACTTTTAAACTCACGCAACGTGTATGCAGTCAGTCCAAAAACGAGATAATTTACAATGTCCGGGTATGTGAGTGGAGGCAGTGCATCGGGGTCTGTAATGCAGTCTTGGGCTGCCAAGTCATATGGATCTATGTTATTTATCGTTGTTAGTTTGTCCAAATACCGTTGTTTGGCATTGCGATTTAATTTCTCCCGGTAGGGTCCGTTTTCTTTCTCTTTCCCCTTCTCCATCTCTTCCCTTTTCCATCACATTTGAACGATTTAAGCAACTTTTTAGCCAAACAAAACAAAAGGTATGCAGGTAACCACCGTAGTAGGCACAGGTAAACAAAGCGCGACCCTCTCAAGATGGCGCCCCCGTCCCAACATGCAACACGGCATGACGTATGTTCACATTGCTGATAGCGATGATTAACCACACTCTAGCTAGCAAGGCTGGAGAGCGGGAATGAGAAAGCTCCGTGGTTTCATGGGACATGTAGTTTTTACCCCGTTGTTGTACTAGCATATAAGATAAAAAATTTAATTACTTAAAATTTAGCTCGAAACAATTAAAATAAACAATATAAATCGCAAATTGGGATTACAATATATAATCCGGAAATCGATGGTAAGACATAAATCACTAGAAGTACAAAGTGCATTTTAAAAAATGTCTGTCTAAAATGAATAACACCAGTGTGACGTAGCCACCTCGGTACTCTCTTGGCAAAGCTAGCAACAGCAAGAAACCACTAACTGAGCTGGCTGGCTAGCTAGCTATATCGCTAATCAAATGCTATATTAGATAAACAGTTTTCTCTCAACAAAACACTTACCAGGCTCTCCAACTGTCTCGCTGACCTTCCGCCATGCCTTCTCCTTTTTAAGTTTGCCATTTGTATCCAAATCCCTTGAACGTGCTGTACTTAATCAACTTTCTCCCTTTCTCCACAAGCACAACCTTCTGGATCCCCACCAGTCTGGGTTCAGACCCGGGCACTCAACCGAAACGGCACTCCTGGCGGTGACAGAGGCCCTCCACGCAGCCAGAGCCTCCGACCTGTCTTCGGTCCACATCCTCCTCGACCTCTCCGCTGCGTTTGACACCGTCGACCACCAGCTGCTCATCGCCAAGCTCTCGGAGATTGGCATCTCTGGGACGGCCCTTTCTTGGTTCAGGTCCTACCTGACCGGTAGATCTTCCCAGGTCTATTGGAAAGGCTCCACCTCCACACCCACTACCCTCACTACAACACTACAACATCAGGAGGATTCGCCCTTTAGCAGTCCCCAAGTTCTCCCGCGTCACCCCCCTACTGAGATCCCTCCACTGGCTCCCAATCGCAGCCAGGATCCGCTTCAAGACCTTGACTCTCACCTTTTCTGCTGCAAGAAAGACTGCCCCGACCTACCTCCAGGACCTCATCCTACCCTACGCACCCGCTCGTCAACTTCGCTCTGCTACATCCGGACGCCTCGCTCCACCCACCAACAGAACAAAAGGCCCACGCTCCTCACAACGACGCTTTTCCATCATCTCCCCCCAGTGGTGGAATGAACTCCCCACCCCCCTAAGAACAACTCCTTCAATCCAACCCTTCAGACGTGGGCTGAAGACACACCTCTTCAGACTCTACCTGGACTGATACCTCTGCCTCTTTGACCTTGTAACTTTGACGTTGAGAATCTGACTCCTGTCTTGTACTTGTTCCTCACTTACCTAGGTGGTATAGCGGTACTCTATTTTTCCTGTAATTGCATTTGAGATGCAATCCTAGTTCAAATTAGTTGGCTTGCGTCACTGACCTTGCGCTCAGCTTCAGCACTATTTGCATTGTATGACCTGTACACATCTTGCTCTTGTGCCTGTTGTTTGCTCACTATTTGCACTTTTGTACGTCGCTTTGGATAAAAGCGTCTGCCAAATAAATAAATGTAAATGTAAATGTCCTGGTACGCTTCCATTGCAGCGAATTTGGCTTCGTTCTCATTAAGGTTGTATGGGGGCGAAATTTGCTCTGATTTCGCCCCATACAACCTAAAAATTCGCTTTCAGGTTGCATGGGGGCGAAATTCTCTTCCATTGCAGCGAATTTGGCTTCGCCCGCATACAACCTGAAAATCCGCTGCAATGGAATTCGCTGCAGCGGATTTTCAGGTTGGCTTCGGTCTCATTCAGGTTGTATGGGGGCGAAATTCGCTCTGATTTTGCCCCCATACAACCTGAGCGAAGCGAAATTCACTGCAATGGAAGCGTAGGGTTAATGTGGTATGGTACAACACACCGCCACAATCAGTTTGTACTCCATCTTGACTGAAGAGATTTCTGGAAAGGGGGAGTGGATTCTAGCCCTACTTGAAGGTGATTGGCTTTCGCCAGGCACTCGAGGTGAACATTTTTCAGCTCAAGCAACACTCATTTCGCGTCGCTCTCAGTTTCATCATCCTAACTCCCAATTCACTTGCATGCATTTCACCAAACAAGCTGGATGGAACGCGTAACTCTAGCACATAAAAACCCCATCGACACTAATCTTGATAATATTTTTTCTATTTTTCTATTTTTTCGTCAGTCCCCAATTCCAAGAAGAACATTTGGTTTTAATAATTTATTTAAATGTAATAAGATCCTGCCGTTCGTAGCATCTCATGGTGAAATGCCTACTTTCAGAGTACTCCTGTACCAGTCCTACTGCGACCAATAATATATATAGCAATGACAATTTTTGTTCTACATTTTTCAGGAAAATTATGAACATCAACAGGGCGATATAGCCTATCTCGGATGATATAACTTTAATTTCGATTTTTTTTACCACCCATGACTGACTTAATCCAGACATCTACTGTAGCCACACTTCTCACTCGCGGTTACCTTAAGGTAGCCTCCCACAGTAGTGCGAGTGAAAGACGGGCACATTTATACATCATTTTAACACAACAGTAACAGAAAACAGTACATAAAACTCACACAGTAAACATACTTGTATTCATTACTCTTAGGGTGGCTACCTGACCTAGCTAGCTAACAAAAGCTAAAACTAAAGAAAGAGCAACCGCAGTTAAACACACACACACACAAACGATTAACCACCGGTACAATAGCCTATTTACAAAAACAATGGGGGGGAAATGTTGTAATGATTCATTTTAGGCCAAACGAACTTTAAAATACGACAATGGGGCTACTATTGTACTATTTTTTTTTTTACATTGTGCCTATTTTAGGGTTAACGGCGGATAGCTTGATCCGCCTTGACTGTTAAAATAGCGTTTAGAAACCATTAAGCGGGGTTGCGGGGAAAAACTGACATAAAACATTATTGAGTCATTATTTTATTTCTTTAAGGAGTTGTGTGGGCAAACTTCAAAGATGCCACAGATGCCGACATCAGTTCATCAGGGAAGAATTGGCTGCACTACGCTAAAGACCGTGACGGAGGGAGGAAGGCGAGGAATGCAAATTTTAATTAGTTTAATTATTCTAAATGCAGTTGTATTCTAAATAATTTTTTTAATGTATCATATGTTCTGTCATTTGTGTTTTTGTGTATGTATTTTGTCATGGTTTAGCCTGTTATATTGTTACAAATACATTTCTTTTTAAGTTTGTTTTAGCTATTTATTCCATTTTAAAATCCTGTTAATGTCTTATTTAAATGTTTTTAATAAATCAGTTTTCTTATATTTTGTCATCTCTTCATGTTAACTTAGTCTAAAATAGGCCACTCGTTTCCTCTCTTTGATATCTCCAACAACTACGTTAAAAGTGATTCAGATAAACACTTCTCCAACCTTAAATTCTGAATGGAAATTTCTTCTGTGTAGCGCAGCATATTTCTGCAAATGTGATATGTTGGATATAAAGGGTATATAATTGTTTCTGCCGACTTCAGAAGACCAAAACATTGTATTTATCCTAGTACCGTGTCTACTAACAAATTCTTCTTTGCTGTAGAAAAAAATGACACTGAAACCAAATGGTAGCCTATAGGCTAATCAGTAACGGTTGGCTGGCGACCACCAGTGTTAGCGTAACGTTCTAGAACCAAATACTGCTCTGTGCAGAATATCGTATGGATTATAGTTGGCTGCCGACGTTGGGCCAACCGTGCAGATAAACGGTTGGGCCACCGTCGTAAGAACAAAAGAGTGCGACTTTGGGCCATCATGGTTGGGCCAACGTCGAACCGATGAGCAAAACCAACGGTTGGCCAATGTTGAAAAATGACAATGGGCCAACGTTGGGCCAACGCAAATTGTTTACTGGGTGGACATTCACTTTCCTAGCTCGCTAGATGAAATTTCGTTCATTTCACCGTCCTAACAAGATACAGTACTTAGAAGAATGTAATCGTTTATACATTACTTAGCTAGCAAGGTAGGGCAATGAGTCGGCGAAAACGCTACGCAAGTATTGAAAAGAACAATGAAATCGTTCGTAAAGTGCAGGTACATTAATTTAGCTAGCTCGCTAGATGGGCACAGAATGGTAATACAATAATGAGATGATTGCAGACACAAAGATGACAACATATTCACCGTCCTACCAAGATACACTAGGTAGCGAGCTAGCTAGCTCCGATGCTATGCGATGATGTTAAGAATCACAACGTGTATTGAGGAGAAGAGTTTAATAGTTCGTAAAGTGCATGGACATTAACTTAGCTAGCTCCCTAGATGAGTTTTCGTTCATTTCGCCGTCATACCAAGATACAGCAGTTAGAAGAATGTAATCGTTTATACAGTAGTTAGCAACATAGTGTAATGACTCGCTACGCTTTGAAAGACTTTCAATGTGTATTGAAGAGAAGAATGTAATCGTTTGTAAAGTGCATGGACATTAACTTAAGTACTTTTCTCAGTTGAAGACCGAACTTCTGATTCGAAGCGTAGATTCTAAACCTAACTTTTATGCGGTGCCTGTGTGCGTGAGCCGCCATGACTGCCAAGTCTTGAGAGTTTCCTTTTCAGAGCACGGCAGCGCCCCATTCGTGGAAGACTGCAGTACTGCAAACATCTCCATAGACTCCCATTATATTTTGAGATCATATTTTATAGAATTTTTTATAGAGAGTGGCTTCGCCCCCCACATCTGCAAACTTTATGACAGAATTGCATACACATATGCCACAAACCTACCAGATTGGGTGTGAATAGCTCCTACCGTTTTAGAGTTATAGCCTTGGGAAAAATCTGTTCATCATTTTATTGCACAGGTACACTTTTGATCCAGGTAACTTCCAAATTATAGCAGATATCCAAAAACCCCGGGCAATTTGATTAATAGACCCCTTGGGCTACATCTAGGACCAGATTTCACATTCCCTAGAGTTACGGCCTAGGAGGCTTATCGCTTAGTAAAACACCCTAAAAAAAAGGGTTTTTTGTAAATATCGGGGTGGGGGGGCCTTCGGCCCCAAAATGGTATATGCACAAGTTCATGTCATAACAAACATGCATACCAAATGTGGTGTAAATCAGACTTATATTTCTATATGTTTGGCCTGACAGAAAAACAGAAGGAAAAAAAAGAACGAAAAAAAAAAAGAACGAAAAGGGCTGGGAAGCATAACTAGAGGTCGCAAGCTACCTCAAATGCTTCCAAGCCCCAAAGGTGTAAAAAGATACATAACAATTAAACAGTTTTTTTTCTGCACAGCATGATTCCATAATTACATTAACACCTTCAGTGCTTTCAAAACAAATTAAACAGCACAAGTCAGTGGCATACATTCGTTTAATCACAGCTATATTGTGATTCATTGTTACACAAATGTAAATGTTATGTAATAATAATCTTGTTGCAATACCAAGTTACGTGCAGATTCTACATAAGGAGGAGTGTTACATGACACACAGACTACTTCCTTCCAATACATTTTACCATATTAAATGAGGTACGCTTTCTTTTAAAGTTTGAGAAGTAGAATATTAGCAAGCTATCTAGCAATCTAGCACCGCTTTTATATATTAAACTACACTACAGGAGGCATGCCGGTTAGAGTGAATAAAGCAAAAAAGAGTGGAACAACGTGCTTACGATATCATGAATATCAGGTTACGTCGACTCTCAACTGGTGCTCCTCTAACAAGTCCCTCCTTCGGTAATGCATACGCCTCTTTCTTTGAATACGTTCATCCATAACAAGCACGCTTCGGTTTTCAAAAAGTGACTCATAAATATATTCACAATCTTAGCAAACCAGCCAACAGCTTTTGATATTAAACTACATTATGAAACATTTTGATTGCAGTGAATGACGGAAGAACCTTTGGAAACATAATATCACGTTTAGCCTATTTAAAACGATAGTGGCAAGGTGACGTTCACAATGTTCTAATATAGCGTTTCTGCTTTTCCAACGATAAACAGAATTTAACAAAAGATCGGATGCAGCTGAATTAAGGGTATTTAATTTCACTAATGAAGGGAATCTAGGTTGCTACTCAACAACGGTTTCATGTACAGATACAACACGCAATATTTTATAGTGACAGTCATAACAAGATTCGTTCAAACACATGTAAACAAGCGCGCTTCGGTTTTACAAAAGTAGCGAGGACACCATTCGTGTAGCGCTGTTAAAACGCTACAGGACGAATATTGAAAAGAACAACGTAATCGTTCGTTAAGTTAGCTTGCCAGCTAAATTTGAGATGTAAATTCTAAGTACACACGACTGTAAAATGTTAGCCCGCTGGCGATGTTAAAACGCTACACGATGATACAAGATACAACAGGAATTATTTGAAAGTAACAGTCATAACAAGATTGGTTCGAAAAGACGTAAACAAGCGCGCTTCGGTTTTACAAAACGAATTCCTGAATAAACTTGTAGCGAAAGGCGATAACAGTCACCCCAGCTGGTCTCCGGGGTAGCAAACACGCGACTTTGAGCGCGACGCCAAAGAGCCAGGCTCGATAATATGGTAGTTAGAGCGCATACTCAACCGTAGTGACGGCACTTATCACAGTATCAAGCCCGGAGTGGGGAATCGAGAGAATTCCCGGTGGGCCGCTTCACTTTCACTTCAATTTTGGGCCGGTCGGAATTTAAAAAAACAAAATGACAATTGTCCCGTCAGTATTGTACCGTGCCCGAGCACGATTGTGTCCCCACTCCCCCGCTGGCCTGCGCTCACATTGCGCTTTTCCGTTCCAGACCCGAGCACGCTTGCGTCATCACGAGGCGACCCTTTGTGTTGAGGAAAAACGCTCTCGCACAGCACAATGGAGTTCATGATTGTACTCGCTTTGTGGCATATTTGGAGTCGTTTTGGGCGCGATGACACACGGAACTCTCAAATGCCTTATAGATTTGTCGATTATGCAACGCAGAGATTTTCAGTTAATCGTGCTGCACGGATAAGATTTTTACGGAGGCAGCTGACGTTTCAGTCATTATGCTAAGGGACAGACCAATATTTTGTGTAATTTTTGTGTCAGATTACAGTAGCCTAATCACAATAATGTTAGCTAATGTTAACCAGTTAGGGCTACTATTTGTGTGCGCGCTACTGTCATCATTACAAGAAACATCTCCTATCACTACTTGGATAGTACACTTTTCAATTCATTCGAGAATGTTTGTGTTAATAACAGGTCTGGTTCTCACCTTATTGATAAACGTGAATTGTAGTCGGTGAGTAAAGCTCCAAATTCCTCCCTCAATATCAGCTGCCTCCGTAAAAATCTTAATATACGTGCAGCACGATTAACTGAATATCGCTGCGTTGCATAATCGATGCTAACTGGCTGGGGAGCGATAGATTTGACAAACATAGCTAGTTAGCTAACAGGCTACCTATCTGAACGATTGTTGAAGACCAGCTACTTAAACAGGTTGGCTGCTTCATTTGGGATACTCTGACTAAGCCCCTGACAACAGCAATGTTTACATCGCCATGTAAAGTATGGTTAGTTTTATTTCGCTTGCTAGTAATCAAGCTAATGTGGGGATCCAGTTATTTTTAGGTATAGATCTACAGAACTAACCAATCAAAGATCATTTTGGAGGTAGCCAGCTTGTTCCATTTAAGAAAGTCAGCTAGTTAATCAAATGATGGTTTAAAGGAATTATTATGACTGGGCGTGTAACTAACAGATATCCGGCTAACTGTTGCTATAACGGATATATTTGTTAAATGGGACAGTCGTATCATTGACGTCATGTTCCTGTTCCGTGCTCGGGCGCGGTTTGCGATCACACTGATGCGTACCGTGCCCGAGTCCAAGTGAAGCCCACCTCTTCAATCGGGCCCGGGCACGGTACGGAGCGATCGCACTAGCCAAATGAACTGGACTTTGGGGGTCAAACGTGCTCGGGCACGGTACGGATTGCCTCGTGTACGGATTTAAAGTACACGTTCCGAATTCTATGCCTGACACCGCAGCCTCAGCATGGCAATAGATCAGATGGGTTGTACCATCTGAGGGTGTCCTCCCCTCCCAAATTGTTAGAGTTGGTTGGGTCCATATAGCCCGTCTTTTCCAAATAGTTTTTCTAACCTACCGTAGCGGATAAGAGTCAGTGAGGATGGATGGTAAGAGGCCAGGAGGGGCTGGAAAAACCAGGTTGAGAAAAAGAAGGGCATTGGAGGAGGATAAAGCCAAATGTGCCAAACTGACTTTTTTGCAAGAGGACAGACACAAGTGGCAGCTGGTAAAGAGAGATACAGGCCTAATGATTTAGCAGCGTAATTATTAGGATAATATTAAAATATTAGCCTATTTGTATAGCCCAATATATGACCAATCACAGAATTCGCCAATGTTATTTGACGAAGAAAACAAACAAGATAAAAACCTTGAGCTTGATCAGTGTATGCCATAAAATAACACCTTGATTTTTTGTAGCCTCTCAGCAGCAGATAAGCCAGTCCCCTGCTGAAAATGATGAGCCCGAATTTAGCATTGAGGAAGCCAGGACTGTAGAAGGGACAGGTAGAGAGGTTGACAGAGTAAACAATATGAACTAAATTCATTTCATGTTTAAGCAATATGACACGAGTGGAATTGGTGTTTGTAAAGGATATCACCACGGCTGTAATTAGGCCGTAGGAACAAACATTTAACTAGATGTAAAACGTTTGGGTGGGGATGTCCTGAGATATCGCCACTCTTGATGACTCATGGAATGCTTCTCGTTCAATCAGAAATTAATAAATAGATCGACCGGACCTAACTGTTGTATAAAAGTTTTATAACACACACATAGAGCAGAATGGATAAAACACACTCTATGATATTTTTGTTAACCTGTCCTTAAACTGGAATATATTTGTTAACTTATCAACCTACGTTACTAATAAAAAATACAAAAAATATTAAGAGCTGTACTGTTGCTTCATTTATCCAATATCCACCACCATAGAAAAAGTGGACTGGTCTGGACCCAAAACTCCCGGGCTGAAAAGTGTCCCCACTCCGGCCCTGCACAGTATTAATATTAGCAAACCACCAAACAGCCTTTGATATTGACCTACATCATGAAACATTTTCATTGCAGTGAATAACGCAAGAAACTTTGGAAACATACTATCTTGCTTAAGCCTATTTAATTCAACCGTACTGGCAAGGTATACAGTGAAAATCAAAACGTTCTAATTTAGCGTTTCTGCTTTTCCCAACGATAAACAGAATTTAACAAAAGAACGGCTGCAGCTGAGTTAAGGGTATTTAATTTCACGGAATCTAGCTTGCTACTTAATGACGTTTAAATGTACAGATACAACACGCATTATTTTCCCAGCCAACATTAGTATGTGGGGCCCACGTGGGTAAGACATGGGCTGAAAAATGGGTCCTATATGGGATTGTCCACGGGTTCCATAAAGGCCCCATGTCCATTGCCCACATGGGTTACATGCAGTATTACACTGGGTGTTATGTGGGCCCCAACTGGGCTATACATGCGAGACCCACCTAGGCCCCAGCTTCAAGTTCTATCTGGGTATTACATGGGGACTACATGGTTCTAAATATGGGTTGTAGGTGGGATTGTCCACGGGCTCCATAAAGGCCCCATGTCTACTGCCCATATGGGTTACCAAAGTGGTCCCATGTTCAAAGTATATGTGGCTCCCATATGGGAACTTCATGGGCTAAAATCTGGGTTTCAAGTGGGTTTATCTATAGTTTCCATAATGAGCCCATGCCAATCGCCCACATGGATTTCTAACAGAATTACACTGGTTATTAGGGGTCTAGAACCCAAAGATTTCATAATGCACCTAAACATCAAATTTACAGTTAAAATGTAATTAAAACCCAAACTTCATGATCTAATACTGTAATTACCAATGCAAAACACAATACATCAAAAAATAAACTCAAAGAAGAACAGATTACCTAATTTGCGTTCAAACCTTTTGTCAAATTAGGTGTCCAACAATCTTCAAATAAGACAAATTACTTTTTTATTCAGACTGAACAATGCATCATTTCTATTTTACAGCATATTTCAAAAATCTGTGTGAAATGATCTTGTCTCTGTGGCTGCTGAGAAAAGGCATTTCTATTTTACAGCATATTTAAAAATCCTGTGTGGTTGATCTTGACATTGTGGCAGCCCTCCGCCCCCCTCTGTCCCTTGCCCCTGTAAACCATTTAGAGAGGGCCCTCTCTGCCTCTTGTTGGTTGACATTTGCAGTTAGCACATTCTTCTTAAGAGCCTCTGTAAAACAGAACTGTGTGTAAGAATATACCATGGGATATAGGGCTGATGTTATACAATTTGTTATCTAACCTAGAAAACATTAGAAATACACTCAGCAAAAATATAACCTTTCTTCATTTTAATTTCACATGAATTGAATCAAGATATCATTTTCTGTATATATGTTGTATAATATCTGTTCTAAAAACAGATTCAGCACAGGTTTGTTCACTAATTCAGATATTTTCTGTAAGATTCAGGCACATGATGATACATGACTCCTTTATTTTTTCATGTTCCTTACTCTTACTACTACTACTACTAATAATAATAATAAAAAATGTGTGTAGTCTCATATGTTTGAAGTTACAGTAAATTAATGTACTTACCATAAAGAACTTGATGCAAGTTCTTGAAAAGATGCAAGTCTTTGAATTTCCTTTTCCCATGACGCCCAAACATGTTGTACTCTAAGGCCAGCTCATTTGAGAAGATGTATTTCATCATGCTCCTTGTGGCATCATCAATGCCTGTTCCCCCTGTATCTGCCACCATGGAAACCTAAGGATTATAGCCAAAAGGAGTCAAGTGAGATTACATGCACAACAAAGATCATAGTTTTTAACATTGAACAATTCAACCTCAAAACTGACTACTCATTTGAACCCTTTATATATCTTGGTGTAATGAAAGACAAATGCACATGTGTACATATGTATATTAAACACTGCTTTGAAGCCTACAAGTCACTTTCTGCGAAATACAAACAGAAACTTACAACAGCAGACATGACCTCAAGGTCCTCCAGCTTCTCATCCAGAGCCTCAACATCGGCTTGAGTTTGAAATGGGAATACTACTCCCTCAGGTGCATCAATTGTTGATCCAACTTGCTTTTTAAGTAGGGCATTCAACATCTGACTGAATTTGCTGAGTCTCCTTCAT
This sequence comes from Megalops atlanticus, assembly GCA_019176425.1. NCBI lineage: Eukaryota > Metazoa > Chordata > Actinopteri > Elopiformes > Megalopidae > Megalops > Megalops atlanticus. The sequence goes on along the minus strand of CM032886.1, from coordinate 36,689,595 downwards.
TTCCTCTAATATTGTAAGAATTTTCACAAACAGGGTTTTGGAATTTGAAGTTGAAACTTGTGCAGAGGGGCTGGCAACTTGCCGGGCTGGAGGACTGGTGACTCGCTGGGCAGAGGGGCTGAGGACTTGCTGGGCTGGTGAAACGCTGTATATGTTTGCTGCTGCCTTGACAAGTTGGTCTGGGGGAGTAGGAGGAATTTCCCCATCTGAATCTGAATAATCACTGTCTGATTCACCTTGCCAGCTCTCAAGGAGTTTTGAACTTGCCCTAAAGAGAATAACACAAACTTACTAGGCACATCATAACTAACACATAGGACAAAGAAAAGGTTTGAAAACTCTGTGGCAAGCACATTAATATAATTCCCAAAAATTGCCTTTAACCTCCCTTCCACCACAAATACCTACTTTCTTTTTCTGGATCCACCTTCAGTGTCTGTAAGGTCAGAGGTGTATTCTGCCTGATGCAGCTTCCGCCTTGCATCAGTATAAGAGGCTGTAAAATACAAAAATAGGAATGAAGCAGATTTTGAATTAGAACAAGGTTTGCATAAACTCTTACAGTAAAGGAGTATTAACAGCAGGATATACACATACAGAAAACAGAGGTGGCAAATCTTATCCTAAGGGCTGTCATAGTTGCAGATTTTCTTTTCAAACAAGCAGGAGCATTGCTGATCTTAAAAATCCAGTGTGAATTGGCTTAATTACTGAGTTGAATCTGGTGTGATCCTGCACAGTTGGAATGAAAACTTGTAGCTATACCTTTCTGGTATATACAGACATTGACACAAAATGAATTTAGTTGGAGGGTCAAAATAGCCTTTAAGGAAAGTTAAGTGGTTAAGCAGAAGAACCAGTTACCTGAATTTCCAATCACCCTGATCTTGCACATCAACCACTTGCTTGTAGGTGGTGTGTCTTTGTTCACAGCCTTTGTGCTGTTCACTGTGTTGGGTGGCCACCAGCATAACTGTTTATCGTCCCCCTCAAACCACTCATACGAAATGATGTCTACTTTTTTACATCCACCTGTGCCAACTTCGTCAACAAATTCTACAATGCTGAAGTAAGGCATCCTGTAAAGCTGGGGAGGTCATGACAAGTGTAGCAGTGGCAAAACCACAAATGTGTTCCGCAGAGGCAATAAAATTGGTTTTCCTATGTCTGATGCTGGAGCACTGGCAAGCTGACCTGATAGCTTTGATAGTAAAAGAACTCCCAAAGAAGCTGACTGAATAGGGTAGTTGAAAAAACATGTGCCCTTCTCATAAAGTTCGTAGACAACATGTGTTCCGCCAGCGGAATGCAAAATGTTTCTAACAACTGCGACTTTACATCTACGTGACATCTAATCTAATGAGACAGCTGAGATGCATCATGATTCATCTGATTTCAACATCCTAAAGAAAACTATAACTGCAAGATATAAAGCTCAAATTACAGAGGAAAATTTTCTGATCTGGACAAATCTGGACAAAGAATCTGGACAAATGTGATTAGAGGAGGGGAGGAGAGGGACAAAGATTAAAGTCAGGAAGGCAGCAAACATGTATTTCCTTACCAGAAATATTATGATTAAAGCTGACACACCAACCAAAAAATAATTCAGACACACATGCCCTAATAGCAAAATCAGATTTGCCGATGTCGGACCACTGGCGGCGTGCCACTTCCGGTCCACCGTTAGACCGCCATCAATTTAACCACCACTTTAATTTAACTTCTCATAAATATTAAGAAAGGACATGAAATGCTATTAAATGAAGACAGAAGCATAACTGAATAAATTAAAAGAGCGTTTGGACTACAAGTGGAAAAACGGTGGGGCACTTGTCGGCAACCCGCCAGCGGACCGCCGGAGAACCGATGAGCAAAACGCCAGCGGACCGCCAGATCTGCCACCAGCCTCTTGCTCTGGTGGCTTTAAATCAAACAGCTTTTAAAAAATGTTCAGAAATATTGATTTACACCAACACACAATACTATCAGGCATTTTGGGTGACCCACATAGAAGAAACATGAATTGAAACAAACACTGGCTCAAATGAATGAACACAACGTGGATGTATGGAAATCTAATCGCCATACAGAGTGGTTCATTTGTACTTTAGCAAGCCAGTGTTCTTCTGAGTGCAGTGGTGTTACTAAACACTAGAGTTTAGCAAAACGATTAACATATACGATTAGCATGCTAGCCGTGGTACTCTAATGGAAACCGAGGCAAATCTGACTAGTTTTTCTAGTGACCATAATAAACACAGACTGACTAGTAGCTTTGAGATATCCCCACTTTTACTCCAAAGATGAATATGGTGATACAGTTTAACTGGCGTGTCATACAGCTCACTGTGTTCAAACTCCATCACCTTCCACTGCTGCAATTTCTGCTGGTTGTTATGGAATACGAACGTGTTGCTATGCAGTTCAGTGAAGTGTGATTGTGTGTTGAGGTGGTGGGGTGGGGGGGATTTACAAAGACACTTAGGACTTTTAGGAAAAGTCTATCCTATGGGATTATCTTACAAGTATGGACACAGCGTATGGGTTGCTATATTCAGCGAACTGCTTAGTTTATTTAATATCAGATCCACGTTTGCATGCAGCCTGTAAAATGATAAATCAAATTCTAAAATAACACGAAAGAGGAGTCCACATTCTGAGGGGTGCTAGTATGAGAGTACTTGAGGAAGAGCTTCGTTGTTCCAACCGACCAAAAAATGGCAACCGCTACTATAAGCGCGAGACTCAACCTGGCTTGACAGTCGGTAAGCAGCCTTGGCTTGCACTCGCGCGTTGGAACATTGAGGGCAGAGCGCGGCGAAAAATAAGCATCTCTCCCTACGACTACAAACCAGTCTCCTTTATACGAATTAAAATTTAAAAATAATAATAACAAAACAATGTTTTCACGGATGCCTAAATTGTCACCAACCTATTACACTAGTCGCAACAATCAACTCGTTTCCACAGTGCGTGCACAGACTCACGGAAACTGCAGCCAAGACAAAATGCACAATGGGAGAAGGCGCCGAAAGCAGATTAACGTCGTTAAATTTGCGTTAACTTGACATTATCCAAGTAGGTGTAATGTTACATTTACGTTGACAAAATTAAGCTGCCATTACACTGTTGAAAGTACGACGAAAAGTTAAGAAATACCCTCAGGGGACACAAACATTTTGTGTTTGAACTTGAACTATAGACTCACGTTACCGCCTATAATATCAAGGCGGGCTCGATTGGATCACTGCTAGCTAGCGATAATTTTCTATGGTGTTAGGTTCATTTGTACTTGCTAGCTAACGTTAACGCTCACAAGATGCTAGCAAAAGTCAAATGAGCAAATTGGCTAATCCCCAACATTTCCTATCTTTAATCACAAAATACATTCAGTTAATCAATTTCGCAGATAGGCTGTAAGTTTATTTTACTTACCAGTTGAAGCTTTGCTGCTGTCTTAATGTTCGACGTCTGTGTGAAGATCAACGATGAAGCGAAAGACCGAAATACAAACTTCATGGCACTTCACTCTTGTAGCCTATCACTCCGTGGTTTAACCGTTGAGTGACGTCAACATTTCATTACAGCACGTTTTCATTTTATAATGTTACATTTGACAATTGTCAAGTGAGAAAAGTGCCGCACAGTGCCATATTGGAACTATTTTCTGGTGTGGAATATGTGAAACTGATGTGATTTGCCTGCCATGTGGACCCTTTGTGCAGTGGAAAATCAAGTTTCGTTTTGGTAAGAAGAAAAGTAAGAAATAAGGTTATTTGTTACATACACAGTTTACTCAGCTGGGACAAATATGGGCAGCACATGTGGCATTGCCCATGTAGAACCCACTTCATAGACCCACATAAGCCCCATACACCTAGGACCCATGTAAGCAGCCTATGGACTGGTTGTGTTTGCCCATGTCTAGCCCATGTGGAAAATCCAAATGGGCCCCATGTGTGTTCCCCATTCCGAGCCCATGCATTCAATTCACATTAATAGCCTAAATGGGACCAATATAGGCAGCCCACATGGGTTTTCCCATATAGGCCCTACTTGGTGGACCCATGTAGGCCCCATATATATTTCCACATATTGAACCCGTATTCTGATTGCCCATCTTTGTCCTACCTAGGACCCATGTAGGCAGGCTATATAGGATTGGTTGTGTTTGCCCATGTCTAACCCTTCTGGTAAACCAAATGGGCCCCACTTGTGTTGCCCATTCTGAACCTACGCATTGATTTCCCATTCGTGACCCAACTGGGCCCAGTACAGGCAGCCCACATGGTTGCCCATGTAGGCACTACTTGGTAAACGCACATGGGCCCCAGATAAAATGATCACTTAAAGCCCATGCCCACTTTGTACCCATGTAGCCCATACATAACCCATGTGGGGCCCACATACGCATGTTGGCTGGGTTTATAGTGACATAACAAGATTCGTTCAAACAGACGTAAACAAAAGCGCTGTGGTTTTACAAAATTAGCTAAGTAGCAACCTAGCTTCCAAACCTTTTGCTGAGATATATTAAAACGCCACACAATGAGTATTGAAAAGAACAACGTAATCGTTCATAAAGTACACGGACATTCACTTACCTAGCTCGCTAGTTGAGATTTCGTGAAATTAAATACCCTTAACTCAGCTGCATGTCTGTGTGTCATGTAACAACAGTCGTTCTTATGCAGAATCTGCACGTAGCTTGGTATTGCAACAAGATGATTATTAATACACAGCATTTAAATTTGTGTAACTTTAAAACAGAACATAGCTGTGATTAACCGAATGTGTGTCATTGAATTGTGCTGTTTAATTTGTTTTGAAAGCACTGAAGGTGTTAATGTGATTATGGAATCATGCGGTGCAGAAAAAAACTGTTTAATTGTTATGTATCTTTTTACAACTTTGGGGCTTGGAAGCATTTGAGGTAGCAAACACGTCATTGACCGCGACGCCAAAGACCCAGGCTCGTTGGTATGGCAGTCAGCGCATACTCAACCGTAGTGACGGCTCTCCGTGACAGTATTCACAATGCTAGCAAAGCAGTAAACACAATTTAACAAAAGATGGGCTGCAGCTGAATTAAGGGTATTTAATTTCAGTGATGAACGGAATCTAGCTTGAGCGTCATCTAGGTTTTCATTAACAGATACAACATGCATTATTTTATAGTGACAGTCATTACAAGATTCGTTCAAACAGACCTAAACAAGCACGCTTTGGTTTTAAAAAACTAGCTAGGTAGGAACATAACTTGCACACCTTATATTGAATAGAACAACATAATCGTTCATAAAGTACATGGACGTTCACTTACCTAGCTCATTAGATGACATTTCGTTCATTTCACCCTCCTAACAAGATACAGTAGTTAGAAGAATGTAATCGTTTATACATTAGTTAGCTAGCAAAGTAGCGCAATGAGTCGGCGAAAATGCTACGCGAGTATTGAAAAGAACAATGAAATCATTTGTAACTTAGCTAGCTCGCTAGGTGGGCACACAATACAATAATGAGATGATTGCAGACACAAAGATGACATCATACTCACCGTCCTACCAAGATACACTAGTTAGCGAGCTAGCTAGCTCAGTTGCTATGCGATGATAAGAATCACAACGTGTATTGAGGAGAAGAATGTAATCGCTTGTAAAGTGCATGGATGTTAACTTCATAAGTACGCTTCTCAGTTGAAGACCGAACTTGAGAATCATAGTATAGTAACTAGAAAAGTGCATTTCCTGAAGAAAATGCAGAGTGTGCTTGCAACCTGGCAGCGAAAACATGGTAACATATATGAGACGATCGCCAGGATGTGGCTAAGTGGTTGCTAGGCTGTTTTCTAGGTGGTTGCTAAGGTATGTAAGGTGGTTGCTAGGGTGTTGCTAGGTGGTTACTAGGGCGTTGCTAGATGGTTACTAAGGTATATGATTTGGTTGCTAGGGTGTTGCTAAGTGGTTACTAGGGGGTTGCTAGGGTAAACAATATGGTCGCTGGGGCAATGCTAGGGCGTTGCTGGGCCGTTGCCAGGGTGTTGCTAAGTGGTTGCTAGGGTAAACAATATGGTCGCTGGGCGTGGCTAGGGCGTTGCTGAGTGGTTGCCAGGGTGTTGCTAAGTGGTTGCTAGGGTAAACAATATGGTCGCTGGGCGTTGCTAGGGCATTGCTGGGTGGTTGCCAAAGTGTTGCTAAGTGGTTTCTACTTGGTTGCTAGGGTGTTGCCGGGTGGTTGCTAGGGTGTTGCTAGGTGGTTGCTAGGGTAAACAATATGGTCTCTGGGCGTTGCTAGGGCATTGCTGGGTCTTTGGCAAAGTGTTTCTAAGTGGTTGCTAGCTGGTTGCTAGGGTGTTACTAAGTGGTTGCTAGGCGGTTGCTAGGGTAAACAATATGGTTGCTAGGGACACACCCACCTTTGGTGAGTGTTGGGTCACATGACCCAAAGCAGCATATCAGGTCCCGTGACTATTGGTCAAATGGTGACCGAGTGGTAAGACTTTGAAAAATGAATTGAAATCAATGGGAGGATGGAGGGACGAATAAACGAGTAAAAGATGAGTGCGGCTCAGTATGGCTTTCAATGAGCATTGGGTGGCATGACCTGAGGCAGCATGTGAGGCACAGTAACCATAGGCCGAAAGGTGACCGCGCGGTAAGACTTTGAAAAATGAACTGAAGTCTATGGGAGGATGGAGGGATGAGTGAACGACAAAAAGACGAGTGCGGATCAGTATGGCTTTCAATGAGTGCTGGGTGGCATGACCTGAAGCAGCATATGTGGTACAGTGGTTGTCGGGCCAAAGGTGACTGAATGGTAAGACTTTGAAAAATGAATTGAAGTCAATGGGAGGATGGAGGGATGAATAAATGAGTAAAAGACAAGTGCGGGTCAGTATGTGTTTCAATGAGTGTTTGGTGGCATGACCTGCGGCAGCACATGTGGTACTGTGACTGTAGGCCGAAAGGTGACCGAGCGGTAAGACATTGAAAAATGAATTGAAGTCAATGGCAGGATGGAGGGATGAATAAATGAGTTAAAAAACTGATTAAAAAAATGACAAAAAGACGAGTGCGGGTCAAAACGGTCTTGGATGAGTGTTGGGTGATTTGTCCCGAGGCAACATGTGAGGTATAGTGGCTCTGGGGTGAAAAATGAGCGAGTGGGAAGGCCACGAAGGGTGAGGGGGGTGATTTTGAAAATGAATGGGAGTCTATGGGAAAAAAGGGATGAAAAAACGACAAAAACCGGAGAACGAGTGCGGGTACGGCTTAGCTGTACACAAGCAACCCGATCGGGGTCAGACCGGACGGGTTACAGTTGGTTTGGGGTGGATATCTCGAAAACTGTGGGAGGAGAAGCGTCCCCAAATTTGGTGGAATAAGAAGAAGAAGAATAAAACTAAAGAATAACAATAGTCTGCTTGCATTGCAAGCACACTAATAAAACTAAAGAATAACAATAGTCTGCTTGCAATGCTTCGCAAGCACACTAATTAATCTAACTTTTATGCGGTGCCTGTGTTCGTGAGCCGCCACGTTTCGTCTCCCAACTCTTGTATAATTTTTCAAAACACGGCATTGGCTGTGTGAATAGCTCTTCCCATTGTTGAGTTATAGCTGTGGGAAAAATCTGTTTTTATGTTTTTAGGGTACAGGTGGGCTTTTGATCCAGGTAACGTCCAAATAGTAGCAGATATCTATAAACCCCTTGCAATTTGATTAATAGACCCCTTGGGCTACATCCAGGACCAGATTTCACATTCCCTAGACTTACGGCCTAGGAGGCTAGGAGGCTAGAAAAACACCCTAAATATCGGGGTGGGGGGCCTTCGCCCCCCCCAAAGTTTCCAAGTCTGGGAAGCATAAAAAAAAAGAACGAAAACAATATTCTTCCCAGCCCTGTTGTGTTGCCCTTAAGGCATTTATTTATTTATTTTCTTTGCTTCAAATTTCTACTTTGAAAAAAATATGTATAATAATAATAAGTTGTTGGTAATTATTTCTTATGGAATATAAGAAGTTGATAACCGCCTGGCAGTTTGTGGGTTTGTTTGTAAATAATTATATTTGTTGCCTGCTCGTGTCGTCTGATGACGTCACTTGCTGTTCGATCGCTTGCGGTTAAACTGTTTCTGGTTCGGCAGAATATGTGAGATACCTGAGGCATAATTGAAACATAAACTACTGTGAAGCATCTTAAAGGCAATGCCGTAAGTTTAGTTATCTGACATGTTGTCTGAATATATATTAGTAACGATTTAGTTAAGAACGATGTTTGAGAAGTTATCTTAGTAGTAGCGATCTGTTTGTCATAAATATGTTAATGGAAATGTTAGTAGCCATGGTAACCGCTACGGTACAAAACGGCAATGTATATATATTCGGTTTACAGCTATGTACAGTACTGTTTAGTTAAGGACACAGACACAGAATATTTTTGTATTGTTTTTTATTTACAGTTTTCACTGAATATTTTTGTATTGTTTTTATTTACAGTTTTCACCGTATGCCACATGTATGAGGAAATGTCAAGTAAATGATCAATCTTACTTCGACTCTCTCTTCACTGGCAACGGTTTAACTCGGTGTTTAGTCAGAGTTTCAACACACTGCACGAGAACACTACACCTGTCGACTGGGAAGCATAAAAAAACAGAACAAAAACAATATGCTTCCCAGTCCTGTGGGCTTGGAAGCATAAAAAACAGAACGAAAAGAATATGCTTCCCAGCCCTGTGGGCTGGGAAGCATAATTGCAGTCCATGGCGATACTTGCAGTACTGCAGTCTTCCACAAGAGGCCGTGTTTTGAAACTCTTACACAAGACTCGGCGGATACAAGATGGCGGAGCAAGCAGACTGTCGCCTCATAAAATCTAGGGTTACTCTGCGCTGAATCTCAAGTTCGGTCTTCTCTGAGAAAAGTACTTATTGAGTTAACGTCCATGCACTTTTCAAACGATTACATTCTTCTCCTCAATACACGTTGTGATTCTTAATATCGCGCAGCGTCTCTGCGCTAGCCAGGTAGATACTGTATCTTGGTAGGACGGTGAATATGTTGTCATGTTTGTGTCTGCAATCATCTCATTATTGTATTACCATTCTGTGCCCATCTAGCAAGCTAGCTAAGTTAATGTGTCTGCACTTTACGAACGATTTCGTCGTTCTTTTCAATACTCATCATGTAGCGTTTTAACATCGCCAGCTGGCTAATATTTTACATTCGTGTTGTACATAGAATTTACATCTCAAACTTAGCTGGCTAGCTAGCTTTACGAACGATTACGTTGTTCTTTTCAATATAAAGTGTGCACGCTAGGTTGCTACCTAGATAGATTTTTTAAAACCAAAGCACGCTTGTTTAGGTCTGTTTGAACGAATCTTGTTATGACTGTCACTATAAAATAATGCGTGTTGTATCTGTTAATGAAAACCTAGATGACGCTCAAGCTAGATTCCGTTCATTAGTGACATTAAATACCCTTAATTCAGCTGCAGCCGATCTTTTGATAAATTCTGTTTATCGTTGGAAAAAACAGAAACGCTGCATTAGAACATTTTGAAGGAATGGTTGCTAGGTAGCTAGGTAGTTTACGCATCATTTAAAGGTGTGTTTGAACGAATATTGTTATGACTGTCACTATAATATAATGCGTGTTGTATCTGTACATGAAACCGTTGTTGAGTAGCAACCTAGATTTCGTTCATCACTGACATTAAATACCCTTAATTCAGCTGCAGCCGATCTTTTGATAAATTCTGTTTATCGTTGGAAAAAGCAGAAACGCTACATTAGGACATTTTGAACTTCACCGTATTTCTCTGGCACCTTGCCAGTGCTGTTGAATTAATGAGGCTAAGCAAAATATTATCTGTCCAAAGTTTCTTACGTTATTCACTGCAATGAAAATGTTTCAGAATGTAGTTTAATATCAGAGGGTGTTTGCTCGTTTCCTAGTATTGTGAATACATTTATGAATTACTTCATTACATGTATTTGTAAAACTGCAACACTTCACGTATTATATTTACCATTTTTCCATGTAATATGTTTCATTACATATTTCATTACACCTTTGGGGCTTTGAAGCATTTGAGGTAGCTTGCAACCTCTAGTTAAATATTAGTTTTACTCATCTACCTGGAATATTATTTTATATTTACATTTTTAACAGTAGCATATTGTAATGAAACAGACTGGGATCCAGATGCGGTTAACAGGTTTAATACCAGAATCCAAAAGGCGTGGTCAGGAACAAAACAGGTCATCAACAGGAATCAGAAGTACTACAAAACCAGAATCCAAAAACACACGAGCAAGGTCCAAAAACAGGTGAGAGGTCAAAAACACAGGAACAACACGATGGAATGGCAAAGAGCAGGCTCAGTTGAGAATCAATACCTAACAATGAGGTAACAAAACTGAGTCCTTATAAAGGCAGGGCTTGATTGATGGAATGAACCACAGGTGTGGTGGAGCCAGGCTGAGCGGGGCGTGGCTGAGCTTGCTGAGCGGGGCGTGGCTGAGCTGGCTGAGCAGGGCGTGGCTGAGCTGGCTGACTGGGAGTGGGTGTGACACATATTTTAGGTGTGCACAATGTATTGCAGTTCTTGTTTATCACAACTGCAAATTGACATATGATTCATTCAATGTTGACATCACATTTCCTTTTAACGTGAATAAAGTCCTTATTAATAAATACTGAAAAATAAACATTGTAGGCTACAAAACAGCAATGTGATGCATAAGCCTGTGCATCACATTTGTAGCGTACTATGTCTACATTAACAACAAATAAAAATACAACATTCACAATATTAAATAATTTAAAAAAAGATTCAATAATTATGATGCTTAGACTAGATAATATATTGTAGCAGTTGATAGTTGATAGCCACTGCTGCTAAGGAAGTGTGTGTTCCCATGATTCTTTTTGTTTTTGTCGTTAGATTTTCTTTATGATTAATGTTCTTCCTTTAAGACTTTGTTATGTAGGCTATGTTACTTTGTTACACAGTTATGTTAGGTCGCGTGTGTGGGGGGGGGACCCCATATGTTTGTTTGGTGTGTTTAATGAACTACCGTATGTGTGACGGATAGCGGGGGCAGTGACATGCCTTCACTGTCACATTACAATTTGAGCGGTGACTCCAAGTAGGCTATATTAAAATGTTTGGGCTCGGTCAGTTCAAAACTTGTAAAACAAAGTTTTTCGCTTCAGATGTAAGTGTGGTTCTTTTTTTTTTTCCAGTGCATTTTTTTAGTTTTAGCAAATGACATGTACTTATTGTACGTGTTAAAGTCTTGGGCTCTATTACCTTCCTAAAGACGAAGTATAGGCTACTTTGCGGCTGCATCAATGTTTGAATAGCATGGTGTAGCTTAAAATAATGGATATTACGATTTAATTATTATTAATATCATTAACATTTGCTTTCACATGTGCTGTTTTGCTGCAGAGCAGGCTAATAATGGACATGATGTTTAGAACAATGTAGGGTAATTTTTAAACTGCAATATAACTATATACAGATTTGTGTATGCTACCCGGCAGGATATGGAAATAAACAAATCAGTGAGTCAAAGATTCGAATCATTTTACTGCACTGAACGAAAGGAACCGAATCACTAAAAAGAATCGTTTTGAACACCACTAATTGCTAGGCGAACTTTTGTATTTCTGCTACCAATCAAATAGAAGTATAGACACGGCCAATACTCGCTGTGTTTTACCCGTTTTTATCAGTTTACAGACACAGGATTGGATGTATAAACAAAACCAGGAAGAAAACAGAATAGCAGTAGAAGGAAACCAAACCAAATTTTATTTGAAACTATGAAATTCTAAATTAGAAGTACATTTTCACAAAAAACTGGGACAATTCGTGTCCCGGGAAAGAATATTAATTTTCCGGGACAGTTGCTCAAAAAAGAGGATAATCCCGGGAAAACCAGGACAGGTGGCAACCCTAATAGCAGCCTAATGAGTCATTCACTATTTTTTTGCAGAGTTGTAAAAAGGAATGCAGTGGCCGTCTAAGTTATTCACATTTATCTCTTCCAAACGAGGACAGCTATTGAAGCATTACAGATCAAAGCATGGCGGTTTTACTAGAATTTCTCCAAAACCTCCAATGCCTTCATCAACAGGGCCTATGTAAATTCAGCTCATTTAATGCTCTGAAAGTACATTTCACAGCCAGATCACTCCTGGAAAAAAAGATCATGAGCAAATATTTAACTGTCAGCTGTGTGAATTTAATGAGCCATGTACTGAACAAGACTTTCTGACACATTTATGTAAGCATCTGAAATTATTCCAAAAAGTCCAGTGCCCCTATATGGACTGTGATTTTGTAACAAATGTCTACTTTCTTAATGCACACAAAAGTAGAAATCATGATTCGAGATCTATGGATCCTAGCCTGCCGTTAAAACCAGAAGTAGTTTCACAACTCTCTTGCTCTGATGAGAGCATTCCTGTTCTAGCTGTAGATGACATAACTAGTGAGGAAGAGGAAATTGCAGATACTGATGTTTAGGACTTGGATGCCCAACTGGAGCACAGTTTAGCTTCACTGTTCCTTAAAATGCAGTCAACACTGAACATCTCTGATACGCTGTGCAAGAACTGGTCCAGCACATCAGTCAACTAACTGTGCTTTCAGAACCGCTAGTGTATATTGGCATTGAGGAGATTCTCAAACGCCATTACCCTGATATTGAGAGTACTGTTGTCAGGGAGGTAGTGAGAGCTGTTACTGAGACAAATGCATTTCTGAAACGCACATCTACAGGAGGGTCCCTTTCTACTTCCAGGAGGAGAGAATCTTTCTTTGCGAAAGAATTTCCTGTTGTGGAACCTGTAGAATTTGTCAATAAGCATAGTCAAACTTTAGTTTACATTCCATTGCTTAGGCTCCAGGCCTTGCTGAGAAAGGAGGAAATTTTAGACGTTCTTTCTACAAGTTGCTCCCAGTCAGATGAGTATCGTGGCTACAGGGATGGTTCTGCTTTTCATAACTGCCATACTAACAGAGGAAGAATTTAAAATAGCCCTTGGCTTATATATTGATGATTTTGAGGTTGCAAACCCTTTAGGCACAGCAAAGAAAAAACACAAGTTATGTGCTGTGTATTGGACGCTTGCTAATCTTGCTCCAAAGTACCGCTCATCTCTTCATGCCATACAGTTAGCAGTTTTATGCAAAGTAGAGATGAAACGGTATGAAAATTTAATATCACGATTATAGTGACCAAGTATGCTGAAAATGTTCAAAAAGTACTGATACACATGTGGTGGATATCCCTCTGGTCCGGGCCAGATGAACCGAGGGTCTTCCTCCACACTGTGATGTCTTTCGAAAAATAATAAATCTTTGCAGAGTCTGATGTAATTGAGATTTGGTTTATTGCATATGATGATCAATCACATACAGTAAATCGGGTTGGTCCGCGGAGCAACAGGTGGGTGTGCATTCGCAAGCATTCCCCAATCATTCTGGCCACCCCCCTGCCTGTATCTCTCCTTTATGCTTTTCCTTAATTCCTCCCATTCCAGCCCCCAATTCCCCCTCTTCCAGCCCCCCAATCCCCAACAACTCCTTCAACCATCACGCCACCTTTCTGATTACATCGTTCAAGACACCATAATCTTCAAGGTGTCTTCAATTATTCTGAAATAATTAAATAATGCAGACATCTGACTTGGCACTACCCCTGGACACCCTGGACCACCAAGGCCACATATCATTGTCCTGTGATGGCCCCCAGCATTGGCCTAGCAAAGCATATGAACTAGAATAACCTCTATTTTAAATGAAAACAGAAATGCGCTGATGCTCCACCGGGGCATGCCAGAGGGGGGAGAGACAACGGGACAATGTGGCATGACTGCGAAAATGCAACAATAGTGCACAAAGAAGCTGGGATGACTTCTGGGGGGGGGTAATGCCACAGGCAGTGTCCCTTCTCCAAGGTCTCATACTGTCCTGTAATAACCTCCAAGATTACCCTCTAACAGTGTCCTACAATAGCCTGCATGTGCAATGATTATGACCTAGGATAACCCCAGCATTACTTAGACATAGAATCACATCATATTACTTTTCAGTAGTAGTGCTTAATGCATACAATATTTTCCACTACATTTACTTAGACATAGAATCACATTATATTACTTTTCAGTAGTAGTGCTTAATGCATACAGTATTTTCCACTACACACAAACAAATCATTTCACCAAGTTTTATATTCAAAACCACAAATAAAATTAGCAGCACTATGCACTTTTTATTTGTATAAACATTAAAATAGTAACATAGCCAATGAATTGTACAATAGTCTATTATGTCTTTTATAGATGATATTACTTTCTCAGGCTAAAAAAACACTCTAAAATGAAGTGCAGATACGTGTTTTTAAATGCAAAGCTTAAGCTACCTGGTCCAACATTCCCATGCAAGGCTCCAGTTGCTTCAATGAGCTTGTAAGGAAGATGTGAATTTCCCAGCGAGGATGGTAAGGATGCGTTATTCGCATCCTTAATTAATAGTTTAAAAAGTATAAATGTTACAAAAATAAAAAATACATAGCATAAGTGTCCTTTGTAAGACCTACGCAACACAGTTTGAATGAAGTTTCTACGTTAAACGGTTGAAGCTGTATTAAACGCACAAAATTGGTTAGAAGAAGAAAAAGAAGAACTATAGAATGTAATTCCAGGGAATTACGAGTGCATGAAAATGCAAACAGTCTAATTTTACATCGATAAAAGTATATAGGCCTATCTCAAACAGATGTAGGTGGTCAGAACAGCTGCCACAAGATTCTAATTGCTTAATGGCTCTATTGTGATGTCATAAAGGCCAATGTTAAGTCTATGGGGAAAATTTTGATAGTTTTTAATTAATAGTTTAAAAAGTATAAATGTTACAAAAATAAAAAATACATAGCGTAAGTGTCCTTTGTAAGACCTACGCAACACAGTTTGAATGAAGTTTCTACGTTAAACGGTTGAAGCTGTATTAAACGCACAAAATTGGTTAGAAGAAGAAAAAGAAGAATAAGAAAAATTCGGATAACAATAGAGTGCATTTTCATGCACTCTAAAAATTCGGATAACAATAGAGTGCATTTTCATGCACTCTAATAAGAAAAATTCGGATAACAATAGAGTGCATTTTCATGCACTCTAATAAAAGTGTTTTCCTATGTTCAGTTCCCCCTGACAGCAAAGTAGGCTAATTGACTCAATACTTCGTAAGAGTTCAACTATTTACTGAACTTCAGACAAATACAAATAATGCTGTCATATTGTAGTTACGATGGAAATTTCATACAGAAGGAGGAAATAAACTGGTGTAAACAGTGTTCTGTTTCAAGAATATGCAAATACAAACGTACACGAAATTCATTCTTAATAGCAAATTAGTCCTCTTAGAAGGCTGAAAAATCTCCGGAGTGCTGTCACTGCCTTCCGCCATGTTTTCACTGACACAAAACAAACCCACGTTGCATGCTGCACCTGCACGTTTGCACCTGGGAGACTTGCTAACTTTGGTTGATGCTGAACAGTATTTAAGGTGAGTTTTTCAAAGCACGGTAATCAACCGCGGTTTTAATGGTAATTAAAATTTGAAACAGTAATACCAACCGTTGCGGTTTACCGTGAAACCGGTAACCATTTCATCCTGTCACAGTATTTAAAGTGAGTGTTTCAAAGCGCGGTAATCAACCGCGGTTTTAATTAGGGGTCGACCGATATGGTTTTTTCAGGGCCGATACCATAACGATTATCTGTGACAAAAAGAAGACGATAACGGATGTTTCAGGCGGATATTTGAATGCTTTTAACATGGTTTTTTTCGGTGTGAAAAGAAATAGGCTGTGACAACGTGGACTTAATTACAAACCCTCTTTACTTAGTCATATGTTTTCAGGCATACATCACCACTATGAAAGTTAAATAAAGAGCAAAGAGGTCAAACGAAAATTCTTTCTTAAAGATAAAAACAGAACTAAAAATTGCAATAACTAAAATGTGCATTGTAATATTGACATTGTGGATAAATTTCTCTACACTGAAAAAAATGGATTTGGCCTGTAGTAAATTCTACATAATTATATTTTACTTTTATAACCACTTTTTGGTGTGTTTTTTGTTCTACTAAACAATAATAAGTAATTCTTAAATATATATGTTTTCAACAAACGTATTTCAGTTGAGTAAAATCAACTAGGAAAAAAAAAGTTTGTGCTTCAGAGAGGATCCTGTGTGCGCATGCGTTTGCTCAAACGATATTTGCTGCTGTGAGTCCCTCCATTTTGTGATCTCGCGGGCATTCTCTACACGTGCAGTCTGCAGGGACGCCCTCAGTTCTGTCTTTTTGCGGTAAGTTGTTAAATGTCATGAGGTCCTTTAAACAGTTTATTTACTAAAATGGAATGTGGTGTTAATTGTCTCCTTTGGCGCAGAACAGCTGTTTTACTGAATGTTTAGAAATTGTCTAGCTAACGTTTGCTTACCCGCCAACGCCAGCAGTGTGTAAGTTACCGTTAATGTTTGAACCACGACGCAGTTGTCTGACAAATGTGTTGCCAGCTTACTCTAGCTAGTTGATTTTTCTTAAAATGCAATACATGCAAATAAAATGTCAGGCAAATACTATGTGAAGCGTAAATCAGCTGTGGACACGCTAATTCACGACAAAATTATGCTCGATTGATCAAGGGGCAATGTCAGTGATGCTACCCTAACAGGCTTGCTAGCTAGCAAGCTAGCCAATTCACGGTGACCTATAGAGAGATTCGCATCTTGCTGGCTATCACTGAATGGCAGGTTTACTGGAAAACTAGCCAGTTGCACAAGTAGGTTCGCCGTTGTTCTGTGATATATATTGTTATCTTAGGTTTGGTAATAAAGGATGTGCAACCTTTGTGTTTCTTGTTGAGGTAACGTTACATTTATCAAGCTAAATAAAATATTCAGTTGGCTAGCTAGGCAGCTTCATTCGTTTGCCTGCAAATAAGTGTAACATTAGTGAACGCCTGTGTCAGAGCTAAGGCGCGCTTCTACAGCTACTGGCAGGTCTATGTTTTCCTAAAGGAAATTTGTTGCTGTTTCAATGGTTGATATATATGTGAATATCCTATATTCGGTTACAGTTGGTCAAATGATTCATGTGAGACTGCAAAGCAACAACAATTTCAAAGAGGACCTCCAAAGCCTCTGGTAAGTCACTATTTGACTTTACAACAGTTTTATTACATAATACATGCAGCACATTTGTCTAATCTCTTATTACATATAATTTATCTTAGATTAGATATAGATGAAGATCTTGGGTCAAAGTGGTTTCTATGGTTCCAGTTTAGCAAAGTTAGGAATGAATTGCTTGGGGTTTGAGAGAATGTTCATTAGTAATGGCACCATATATGTGAATGAAACGGAATTCGATTTGTTCCTCTAAAAACATCTCTGCACCTCTCTCATTTGTTTGTCTTTTTATTGTATGTTTGTCCAGTTAATATATCAATGTAAAGATTGTAGTGTGGTAGTGCCTAGGCGTTCGGAGCTTCTGAAACACTACAGACAGAAGCATAGTCACTTTGGCCGTGGTCATCATTTGAAATGTATATACTCTGATTGCCCCTGTAGTTTTAAAACATGGAACTCATTGAAGACACATTTATCTCGAAATCACGCCATTATTCCAGAGAAGTCTGAGGCAGCAGTTTCATTTTCTTGTCAGTTATGTGCTTTCAGTGTACTTGGGACAGAACATGAGTACTTTTTGCACATAGGCCATCATCTAAAAAGTAACGAGACTGTCACCTGTATGTTCAAAGGCTGTGACTACAAATCCAACGTATACAGCAGCTTTAAATCTCATAGAAGTCGCAAACACACCCCACACAGTTTAGTTGATTTTAAAGATGGTGTAATTCTAAGTAGCACTCCTGAATCTGTTGAGCCTGGATGTTCAAATGATACAGAACACACCCATGATGGTCACTGTGAAACTGATGTAGAAGGGAATAGTGCAGATGATCAGACAGTGATAATACAGCAAAAATTTGCAGTAGTTTTACTAAAGCTAGAAAATGTTTTTCATGTGCCAAGTACAGCAGTTGATGAACTGTTGGAGGAGCTTCAGTACTTGTTGAGCACAGCATCTTTTTGTAGCACAAGAAGTGTGATACTTGATGTGCTGAATAGATATAAGGTGAATGTTGATCAGTCAGTCACTGAGGAACTTGCATCTGCTCTATGTACCTCTAATCCTGTGTACAAGGCGATTGGTAAAGGTTGTCCTCTTGCAACATCCTTTAAGCGCAAGACATACTACAAAAATAATTTCAAAGTTGTGGAACCAGTAGAGTATATCCTGGATGTAAAGAATAAGAGAACACTGCAATATGTTCCTCTCTTAAGATTTTTACAGCTGCTGTTAAGTAATAAAGACATTCTTGAGAAAGCTGTTGACACTCATCTGTTACCAGAGGTAGGAGAAGAAGTTTTATATAGGTCGTGTCATGATGGTTTGTATTTCAAGAGCAACACTTTTCTGTCTGGAGGTGAACTGCGACTATTGCTGAATTTGTATGTGGATGATTTTGAGATTTGTAACCCGCTTGGCACATCCAGAAAAAAACATAAAATTTGTGCCATTTATTGGAATGTTGGCAATTTACATCCAGGTTATAATTCCTCCCTATCTTCCATTTATTTAGCTTTACTGTGCAGGTCAGATGATGTTAAAACATATGGATATGAAAGGATCCTAGAGCCCTTGTTGCAAGATCTTGCCATTTTGGAAAGCCAGGGAATTTTTATTGCACACCTTGGCAGTTTTGTCCGAGGCACAGTCCAGAGTGTCATAGCAGACAACTTGGGAGCACATGGAATTGCTGGATTTATTGAGTGTTTTTCTGGGGAATATATGTGTCGATTTTGCACTGCACAAAAGTCTGAAATTCAGGAGAAGGAAGTGTGTTCAGGTGTGTTCACTCTCCGAAACAAAGAGATGCATGAAATTCATGTCAGATCAGCAGTGGACACTGGAAAGGCTTGTTGTGGTGTAAAAAAACTGTGTTTTTTCTGCACGTCTCTCCCATTTTAACGTCATCACAGGATACCCGCCTGATATTGCACATGATATATTTGAAGGCATATTGCCAGATGAGCTGTCATATTGCCTCAGTATGTTGATGTCCAAAAGGTTTTTCAGCCTCAACAGTCTTAATGAATCAATCCAAAAATTCCCTTACAAATGGACAGACAAAACTAATTGGCCTCATACCATTCCACGGTCATTTGTGACAAACAAAAGTATTGGAGGCAATGCTCATGAAAATTGGAGTCTTCTGCGCTTACTTCCATTTTTGGTTGGACAGTTAGTACCCCCAGATGAACCGGCTTGGCAAGTAATTTTGGACCTTAAAGATATTGTGGAACTTGTTGTGGCGCCAGTGCATATGGCAGAATCAATTGCTTTTCTTGAAAGCAAAATTTGTGACCATAGGCATAGGTTCCAGGAGACTTTTCCAGGTGTAAAGCTTTTGCCGACGCATCATTATGTGGAAAATTATCCTCAGATGGTCAGATTCTTTGGTCCTCTGGTAGGGAAGTGGACACTGAGGTTTAAGGCATAGCACAGGTTTTTTAAGCAGGTTGCTCGTCACTCACACTGCTTCAAGAACATACTCTTATCTCTGGCAGTGAAACATCAGTTCATGATGGCATATCACTTGGAGTCAACCACCTTAGACAAATCTGACTTAATTGTTTCAGGTGTCTCAGCTGTTCCTGTTGGCATTCTGAATGCGAATGTTGTCGAAGCTCTTCAGTTGACATACCCTGATCTGACTCATGTTCATCTCACAAAGAATGTGTCTGTTAATGGAGTAAACTACAGGGATGGCATGATTGTTGTTCATGGTGCCTCCAGTGGCTTGCCAGCATTTGCTGAAATTATCCAGATGGTTGTTGTGGAGAAGAGTTTGAGTTTCATTGTGAGAGAGTTGAGTGCATGGTATTGGGAGCATTTTAAGGGCTTTTGTGTGTCCCACATTGCAAGTTTCTCTCATACAGCTGGATGCCCTTATAGACCAGTATCCTTTGGCAGATTACAACATTAGGGGCCGACGAATGGTGACCCTTAAAAGATTCATACATATAAGAGGTTAGATTATTATATTTTATGCTATATTAACAGCACTGTGTGTTTAGGTAGTCTGAAAGATTAGAATGTGGGTAGGCTTAACAATTTTAAAGTAACAACCACTTCCATAAAACTTAATATTAAATATTGCAATTCATGGGTTTCCTCTTGCTGACCTTATATTTGTTGATAACAATGTGCTTTTCCATCAGTTAAAATAAGTCAGTAGGTCAAGTAGCATTTGCCCTTTTACAGTTTGTAGTCAATTGTCTGATTTAAATATGCATTCTCTTAACCATTTAGATTGAAGAATGGCTCAAATAAAGCTCCGAGTCATTATAGCTGAAAATGACTTCAGGAGACTGGATCTCTTGGGGATGCCAGAGGATGCTGAGAACCTTAATCAGAGCATACAACAATCATTTGGAATCAGTGGAGACTTCCAGATTCAGTATATGGATGTGGACTTTAATGACTTCATGAATTTGACATCTATAAATGACATACAAGACAGAAGCACTATCAAGTTAGTGTACTTTCCAAGTTCTCTGAATTCCCCAACTTCAGAGTCAGCAGGAACATCAGTGGAAGGCCTAAGCTCTTCTTGCATTGCACCCTTGCCGTCCTCTCCTGGAGGAGCATCAGGAGCATCAGATGACACTGTAATCCTACCAAGAGCCGTGGCTGAATCTGAAGCATTTAGAGCACATCCATGGCCACGAGAATTTCCTATACCTTGTTTTCCGTATGATGTTGAAGTACAACTACAGCGTGGAAATGTGGCCTTCTATGAAACAGGCACAGTTTTAAAGGTAACTACCAGGCTTCAGTCTGCCGTCTTAGAGAAGCTGGTCGAAGACATTTTCCAGTACACTGCTTATCCTGATAAAAAGATACAAGATGTTGCAAAAGCACTTACGGCAAAGTTTCCTTGTTTGAGAATGCCAGGATCAGCAAACGGGTATGAGCCTTGGGTTATCAAACTTAAATGTAAAATGGCAAACTACAGGACAAAGATGCGCAACCTTTGCTGTCCAGAGGTCTCTCTTAAGTCTTTGAAAAGCAATTCCAGTGATGACTGTTTTCCAGCCAGAAATGTCAAGAAACCTAAAAAAGCTGAGGTGAACTACTGTCCACCTCACCCCCCAGAGAAACTGATGAAAGCCTTGAGAAGTTGAGACTTGAGCTACTTAATGATGTCAGACACAGAAACCGAGAATCTGTTGTGAGAGCAAAGATGTCAAAAACTTTCTCAAACAGAAGAAAATTGATCATACAGGAAGATCCAGTGGTTGGAGACTTGAAACTGAAGTGGCCTGCACTTTTTCAAAAAGAAGAGGTAAGTAAATAGTTACTATCATTATGTTTTGCTTCCTAACCATTGTTGATTCTCTTGTTAATAGGTTAGGGTAGTGAAGGTAAGTGAAGTCTTGGGGTGAGGTTTGGGAAAAGAGCGGCTGGATGTAGCGGGGATTGTGTGAGATGGACGGGTAAGGGTAAAGAAGAGACGGAGAATTGCATTCTTGACTAAAGATGGTCTACTTTTACCTTTTTTAATGTTTTTTTTTCTGTCCATTAGATTGGTGCTGAATTCCAGCGCATAACAACTATCCCACTTGAAGCCACGTTCATGGCACAATTGGATAATTATCTACCGAAGCTCACAGCTGTTTTCCAGAAGAAGGGGGGTGTTTCAGGACAGAAAATGGCCAAGCATTTAAGGATTTTGCAAGATGTATGTATGTGTTTGTGTTTGTCATGACTTTCTTTAGACTTCCCTTTCTCATGACTGAGTCCAAGTGCATTTATTGCATGTATTGCATTTTCACAATGGAATTAATATTCCTCTAACTGTAATCTGTCTATACAGACAAGGAATGTACACTCACTGGCCACTTTATTAGGTACACCTTGCTAGTACCGGGTTGGACCCCCTTTTGCCTTCAGAACTGCCTTAATCCTTCGTGGCATAGATTCAACAAGGTACTGGAAACATTCCTCAGAGAGTTTGGTCCATATTGACATGATAGCATCACGCAGTTGCTGCAGATTTGTCGGCTGCACATCCATGATGCGAATCTCCCGTTCCACCACATCCCAAAGGTGCTCTATTGGATTGAGATCTGGTGACTGTGGAGGCCATTTGAGTACAGTGAACTCATTGTCATGTTCAAGAAACCAGTCTGAGATGATTCGAGCTTTATGACATGGCGCGTTATCCTGCTGGAAGTAGCCATCAGAAGATGGGTACACTGTGGTCATAAAGGGATGGACATGGTCAGCAACAATACTCAGGTAGGCTGTGGCGTTGCAACGATGCTCAATTGGTACTAAGGGGCCCAAAGAGTGCCAAGAAAATATCCCCCACACCATTACACCACCACCACCAGCCTGAACCGTTGATACAAGGCAGGATGGATCCATGCTTTCATGTTGTTGACGCCAAATTCTGACCCTACCATCCGAATGTCGCAGCAGAAATTGAGACTCATCAGACCAGGCAACGTTTTTCCAATCTTCTATTGTCCAATTTCGGTGAGCCTGTGCGAATTGTAGCCTCAGTTTCCTGTTCTTAGCTGACAGGAGTGGCACCCGGTGTGGTCTTCTGCTGCTGTAGCCCATCTGCCTCAAGGTTCGACGTGTTGTGCGTTCAGAGATGCTCTTCTGCATACCTTGGTTGTAACGAGTGGTTATTTGAGTTACTGTTGCCTTTCTATCAGCTCAAACCAGTCTGGCCATTCTCCTCTGACCTCTGGCATCAACAAGGCATTTTCGCCCACAGAACTGCCGCTCACTGGATATTTTCTCTTTTTCGGACCATTCTCTGTAAACCCTAGAGATGGTTGTGCGTGAAAATCCCAGTAGATCAGCAGTTTCTGAAATACTCAGACCAGCCCGTCTGGCACCAACAACCATGCCACGTTCAAAGTCACTTAAATCACGTTTCTTCCCCATTCTGATGCTCGGTTTGAACTGCAGCAGATCGTCTTGACCATGTCTACATGCCTAAATGCATTGAGTTGCTGCCATGTGATTGGCTGATTAGGAATTTGCGTTAACGAGCAGTTGGACAGGTGTGCCTAATAAAGTGGCCGGTGAGTGTACATCTCAAGAGAGAAGCAGCCATCAAAGCTCTTTGCCTCTACTTTGGTGAGGATGAGGAATGTCTTATCAAGGAGTACATGGTGAGTAAATAGTCTCAGCATATGAACAATGTTTATAACAAAATGAAAGACAAGTAATTTTCACATCAGTCATTTTTTCTTAATCATAATTCAACAGTTGTATTCCACAGTTTGACATGGCAAAACAGCTGTCATGGTATTACTTAGACAGTGTCAGAAATTAGCACATAAAGAAATTAGGCTATGTAAAATAATTAAAGGTTATGTAATTGACATTAGAAATCCATCCCCTTTTGTCGGTGTCTTTGGAAGGTTCCTGATTTGAAAATACAATCAGACTGTCTGGAAATTTGCAGAGAGCAGATGACAGACCCATTAGGCCTACTTGTTTCTAGAGCATCAACTTTCATTAAGACTGTGACACAAATTAGCATTATTAAGAAATGTCATTTACAGCAGGTTTAAGAAGAGGGACATAAAAACTTGTGACATTATCTGTTTATTGACTTAATTATTTAAATTGACTTGTTTATTTAATTTTGTACAGGACATCCAAGGAGATGACATCTTGAGAGACCAGCAGCACACCACACTGGGAATTTATGTCATCAGAAAGGAGGGTGGAGATCTTGGGGAATATGAGGGCATTGGCATTGTTTTGGATGGAGACATCATTTTGGACGACATCAGATCTGTGGCACAAGGTTGTGCAGTGATGCTTGGTGTAATATATGCATTGAACCTGGCCTATCCAAGAGATCTGAGGTACTACTATGAGTTCATACAGAAAGTAGTCATGCAAATGGATGGTGAAAGGCTCTCACCTGAAGTTCTTAGCCTGAAGAACAAAATCAGTGAGCGTATGTAGTACGCCTCCAGACATGAACCTTGTAAAACACAAGCCCAGAAGATCTTTTTCAGTCGGTCTCACTACAAACATCTGGCGTCTTTGTGAACATTGTTTTGTTTGATATGTTTTGTATTGACAGTTTTGTGTAGAAGTTGATCCTGGGTTGTCCTGAGGCAGTTGTCTGACTTTGTTTGTGTGTGTATGTGTGTTTTTCACTTAATATACACAGAGCACCACATGCCAGATTTCTGATTCCTCTTTCATTATTTGTGACATCCTGCAGGGCGATTTTAATTAGTGTGCCTGCATTGAATGTTGCTGTTCCGAAGCACTCGAAACTGACATGAGGATAGCCTGCAATCCACCTGTCACTGCTGTAATTATCGGCTTCCCTTGGCAAATGGGTTCATTGAGGAGATCCAAATACCTCTGTTTGCTGGTGGAATGTGACACATTCTTGTGCTGTTATTTGTGCTACCAGCTCTGTTTTGTGTTCCCAACACATGTAGACACGACATCCTCCTGCTTTGTTCATTTGCACTTTCATGGCAGCTTTGTCCCCCCTTTCCTTGTTTCTTGTGAATCAAAACTTGGTTGCATTGCAGTCACACTTATCTGCACGAAGTTTCAAGGTGTGCAGTTTTTTGAATGTACAAGAAATATTGCTTTAAAGATGGTACAGTGACCTGATTTAATTTTTTTTTGTGTGTGTGTGTTTAATTCTGTTGTGGGGTTATGTTTCTGAAACAAGATGTTGGCCCCTTAACTGATTCTTCCAGATCACTGGAGTCTGCTGACTCTCACCCACACTCTCAGAAGAACCCCTTCTGTGTCTAACACCAGGAGCATAGATCTCTTATATCTGGGCTGATGTTTGATTTTTATCTGTATGTAACTGACCAGTAGCAACTGACCTACTAGTCTTAATACAGGTATTTGCTCTTGCACAATGTCTGTTTATCCCCCCACAACCTTGTCTGGGGACTAGAGTGTGTAAGTTTATTTTTCTATCTGTGTGTGTATATCTCTACCTCTACCTCTATCTACTTCACTACCTATCTCTCTCTCTACCTCTCCCTCTCTACCTCTCTACCTACCTCCCTATTTATCTCTCTCTACCGCTATCTCTCTCACTACCCCTCTCTTTCTCTGCCTCTCTATCTACCTCTCTCTACCTCTCTCTCTCTACCTCTATGTGGCCTCTATAGACTCAGTTAGGCTGGACTCAGTCAGGATGGACACTGGGCAGTGGGTGCAGAGACTGTGGTTGTAGTGTGGTTTTCTTTTTTTTCGGTCTGGTATATTTTCATTACAATTATTGCAATTTTGTGTGACTGCATTTGAAAATAAAGTTAAAGTTATAATAAGTTAAATAAAGTTAAAGTCATTATAATCCTGTCATTTCTATCCTGAAGACTTTGAGTTTTAAAATGTGTATATGTAATCATTTTAAATGTTTTAAGTAAGCACTACCTTTAATAGGAACAATTTCCAAATTAGGATGAGTGGAATTTACTTAAAACATCATTGGCAGACAAGGAAATACATTTGAGTAGAATGTACATGAATAAATCTAGATTTTAGTGGTAAAATTGCTCAAAATACCTCATTAGAGCTACATAATTTGAGTAGGGTTTGCTTGATTTTACTTGGTTTGAATTACTCAATTTAATCTAGCTGCAATTGTTAGGAAATAATAAGGAAATTAAACTTAATATATATGTCTGGATGTAGATAAATCAATTGCGTGCAACCGGTTACCTAAAAAAAAAAAGTAAATTTAACATGTCATTTTTTTCAGTGTATGGTTATCTTATTTTGGCTACGCAACAGATGCCTATCACTATTTCAAAGGGAGATTCTAGGAGCCCATTTGCTCATAAGTCATTTATGTGAAAAACGGACAGCTCATGCAAAAGTAAGGTACCGTTTGGAAGGACTGTGATAAAGTTAGCGAAAATACTGTGAAGTGCAAACTGCGTGCTCCAAATTTCTATTGTAATAATGACTTCCATGATGATGATGAGGCCAAATTAAGAAACATCAAAGCGGCAAACGGTATTTTCAGCTTTGCCGCGAGGTTCCGACATACAGTGCTGTGCAACCGCAAGCGAACTGAACTTTAATTTCGTGAAGGGGTGCTTAAATGACGACTAATTCAGAAGGGCTGTGCTTCAGGGTAAATTTATTTGAATGTTTCATTTGAAGAATAAATATACATTACTATTTGTTAAATGTGCAGTGTCAAACTGTTGCAACTTATAGCATAAGTGCACCAATCAGTCCTTATTACAAGTCATTATTTCTTTTATATACCAAGATTGTTTTTTAGCTGAAGCGTAGACTACTTATACTGATTCAAAAAGGTCCAATTAGCCTAACGCAATTTGGTTAACGGAATGGTTTGAGCACAACGACCATTTTACTGGATACTTTCTTCCCGTCCTTGTCTCCAGCAGCTGAAAACATGATTTTCAAGGTCAGATAACGTCTGTCTCGGCCAATGACGGAATTTTGTAGAAAGAATGTTAGCCAATAGCATTTTTTTTTCTGACAGCAGATGCATCGACACAGTACACGCATTGCTTTTAAAAGTCTTTTTTTTTTCAATAAAAATATACCGATGATAGATAATCAAAAATGTGCAAAAATCGGCCCCGATTATCTAATGACCAGATAATCGGTCGACCCCTAGTTTTAATGATAATTAAAATTTGAAACGGCAATACTAACTCGGGAATTTTACTGCGGTTTACCGTGAAACCGGTAACTGTTTCATCCCTAGTAGCATTACTGGGTTTGTCTACTGCATGCCCACTCTGTAAACAAGGGAGTAACAAATGTATTATTATTATTATTGTTATTATTATTATTCACACAGACATAGACATACACGGCTATCTTCTGTGTTGCATTTGATTATATGCAATGACCCCATGCAAAATTTACATAAATGCAAATGAGTCTTAAGAAGACAGTGATAGTAATTGCAATGAGCCCAGCAATTGACATAAATACAGAGGGGTATAGTGTTTCTCCTGTTGGAACACTTTTACAACCAGTTTGAGGACTGTCGGATTTTAAATGAACAAAATATGTTGGTTGGGTGACTAAACTACGTAACGTGTTATCATGTGCAATGGGCGACTAGAGTCTGCAGACACGACGCATACAGCAGCAGAACAACGAGCAGGGGTGTAGTGCTATTTAAAGAAGTGCCAGAGCGCCAGGGAAGGGTGCAGAAGAATACGGGGGTCAAATCCATTATTATTATTACTATTGTGTTTGTTCTGATTTTTATTATTTTTTTTCCTGCCCTAAAAGTGTTTGCACAGCAAAAACTATAGATGCTAGAGCTACCAATTGGTAGATAGGTTGCTATGGTCACCCACTACTCAGGTAAAAAAAAAAAGCCCGACCTGGGGTGATGGCGGGGCGCTATAGCGAGACACAAATGTTTTCACTATAACTCTTGAACCTTTTGGGGTAGAATCAAAATTTTTTCCCTGATTCCCTGGCTCCAGATGAACAAAAGCCTCTTGGACCAACGTGATGTGCCATATTGGATTTTCCGCCATTTTGAATTTTTTGTAAAACCTTTAAAATCTATCTCCTCCTAGAGGTTTGTCCAATTTCATACCAAATTTGGTACACAGCATCTTCAGACAAAGATCTTTAAACATTATTTAAAGAAAATTGCTACGTTAAAAGATGTGGCTGCAGTGAGCCAATGAAATTGGTGGGCATGGCCTCTGTTGATATAATGAGATGTAACTCCTGAATGCCATGTCCAAACATCACCAAGCTTGAGATCCCTCATCTCCAGGCCAGACTCAAGCCTACCAAATTTTGTGTAAATCCATCCATAGCTGGCGCTATAGAAAACAAATGGTCATAACTCCTAAAGCACTTGCCCTGTCAGGTTGAAATTTTGCATGCTGTGTCTTGGTCAAATGTCCTAACAAAGTGTATAAGGGCAAGTTGATAGCTCTAACAAGATGGCCGCCATCAGCCAATCAAATTTCAGCAAACTTTAAACTGACTTAACTATGACCTATCATCATGAAACTTAGCAGGTTGGTTCCTAGATAACATTTAAATCCCCATTACTCTAATTTTCAACTAATTTTCTTGTGTTTCATCATAGTTACAGATCCTAACTGGGAACTTATGAAACCTCTGCATCAGCCATTTTGTGTTCCATCAATCTCTGATTTTGTTAAAAAGACATTTAACCATCTCCTCCTAGAGCTTGGCACAATGCGGTTTCGTGTATTACGTGTTTGGATCATTGTCTGTAAGAATGTTAAAGGACAGTTGCCAGGTTGAACAATATGGCCTCATTGTACCCACAAATTTGCCCGTGAAGGCACCATAAAGGAAGAGTGGCCATATCTCTGCAATGTTCATTGGCATAAACTCGTTCATCCTTACTTTGAGGAGAAGCGGAAAACACCAAGTTTAGTGAAATTTGGTCACTTTGGGGTGCTATACTGAAAAACAGGTTTAAACACCCATGTGTCCGTGTACTTAGATAGTAAAGACATTTTGTTCCAATGGACATCACAAGGCACAGACCACACAAAGAAAATCAGATATTGCCACCAATTTCTTGTAGATCATTACATCATTACACGTCAGGTACTAATTGGGAAATGAACATAGTTCAATGTCCAAATGGCATGGCTGCTAAAACACAATCGGTTTGTAGCACTCCTGCACCTTTTACCCTATTGCCACAACTAATACACTAAATAGTGTTGAAAAAACACTTGGACTTTCCATATTGGCCTGAATGAAAGACAAGTACTGAAAAGTGGGGCTGTCTTGCATGGGATGACTAGACTTTTTAATGTCATTATAAATTAACAACAGCAGATGGCGCCATTTATCTGAGATTGTCCAGTGGTATTAGAAATCCCAGTAGACTAGTTTATTTTTATTTTTATTTCAATAACTTATTCATTTGAAAATGTGATTACATTTTATTTTCATTTAAATGTGAAAATTTCATTTAAAAGATCAGCATATCTTGTTTTATTCAGTGTGTTTTATTAAATTCATGTCAAATGAAATCATTTTCTTAAAAAATTAAGATTTGATCTTCAGAAAGTCTTTTACCAAAAAAAGGTGTTGAAAAAGTGGGGGTCCTTTTCTAATCAGGGACATTATATTCAGCTAATATGGTATGTTCTCTGTCATTTTCCCTCGATTTTGGATTTTTTCCAAATACCCAAAAATTGCACGCCTACAACAGCGTTGGCACTTCTTATTGAAATGTCCCAAGAAGGCACACTGCATTTCATGGCACTGCTTGTGTTTACACTTGACATATATGTAGTGGAGGGCAGTGCGGTGGTGCAAATGGGTAGCTCTACTGCCTAACAATATGGAGGTTTCAAGTTGTGCATCTGCAAATAAGTAAGCAGTCCAAACACATTCAGGTAATGTCAGTTGGACATGGTATTAGGCCCACAGGTGTGAGTGTAAGAGTGAGTGACAATGTCAAATGTCAAATCAAATTTCAGGAGCCCTTAAACTCACTTAACTATGATATATGACCTGTCATCATGAAACTTTGCAGGATTGTTTTGGATATTTTTTCAAATCAGCAATTTATACCAAAATTACATGGCAAACTCTCTTTCCACCACTCCCCCAGTCAAAAACTACACTTTGCTACATTACAGATGGCTACACCCAGATCAACATTCATTGACCCTGACAGCTAGACTAGGTGAACTTTCACTGACCTCAGATGGCAATAATCATTTCAATTCTTTTAATGGCAATTATTCTTGCATATAATACATGTATTTCACAATGGCAAAAAATTGATTTATTTAACATTTACATTACATGTCACATTTACATGAGAACTGTTATCTATAGGGCAATATATTTAAGGTATTCAAGTTTGGTGTGAATCCATGCAAATGACAAAGAAATGGCCACATCTCCTAAACCAATTCTGTAATAAAACTTTTGTGTTGTTTTGTATACTGCATCTTGGTAAAGGTCCTGATAAAGTCTTCAAGGACAGGTTGATGACTCAGAAACAATGGCAGCCATCACCCATTCAATGTTTGGCTGATGTGCTTGGTCCTCTCCAACCATTTACTAGTCACAAACATTCATTAGGAACAAGCACTGAGTATCTGATGGCCCTATTGTATCCGTTGAGGTTATTATTATTATTATTATTATTCTTATTATTCTTATTATTATTATTATTATTATTATTATTATTATTATTATTATTATTTTTCCACTTTGCGGCCTTTTTGAGGTGCTTGGCATGAACGAAAACTCATGAAATTTGGCACACACATCAAAAGTTGCGGTCATCGGGGATTATCAAAAGCTTGGACCTGGGTGTGGCACGGGGGCTCCATAGCGCCCCCTTTGTCAAGTGTGTTCACTGTGGGCGTCCACTTTTACGCACATGCACCAAACTTGGTAGGCATATTGGTCTACCTAAGATGAACAAATTTCCCAATCACACCTTTAACTCCGCCCAACAGGAAGTTGGTCACTTTGGATTTTGTGCATTTTCACAGTCAGCGAACTTTCGAATACTCCTCCTAGAGGATTCATCCGATTCATACCAAATTTAGTCAGTATGATGCCAAGACATTCCTGATGCTAAATTGCGTAGGGATTTTTGA
The DNA here is from genome assembly GCA_019176425.1 of Megalops atlanticus. Lineage (NCBI taxonomy): Eukaryota > Metazoa > Chordata > Actinopteri > Elopiformes > Megalopidae > Megalops > Megalops atlanticus. Next base: position 36,658,779 of record CM032886.1, on the reverse strand, counting down.
TATCTTGCATGGTGTTGAAATGGCGAAACAATGAATTTATATGTCTCGCCACACAAAAAGGGAATTTGTCATAAGTTCTCCATACATTGCTTGATACGGCTCAAACTTCACAGGTTTTTGGTTATGATGGTTATGATGATATCCACATGCCCAGAGTCACACCCTGGTATAGCGCCACCATCTGGCAACAGAAAGAGTGGCTTTTTCAGCCATCTCAGCTCAACTGCTCCTAGACGGTTCATCGAATTCAATTCAGATTTGGTGTACATGTGGTCACAGATGTCTTGATTTTATTCTGCAAAGGTATTTTTTGATACGTTGAACAGCGTAGCCATGGGCAAAGGTTGAATTTGGGCACCTCTAAACAGTTTTTGACCAGTTTCACCAGTCTGATGAATGACAGGATGCTTAACCAATCAAATGAGTTGTAGCGTGGGGGTTGTATTTAGGTGCAACGTCATGAATGTAGCCCTTCAGATAGTCGAACAGCGGCCATGTTTTTTAAAGTGTTTTCAGCACGTTAGCAGTGTTGCCAATTCACCGATTTTGGAGACATTTTGCATGTTTAGTAAAAAACAAACTCCTTTAATTGTGGTATTGTGTTAATTTAGTGCTTAAGTCAGGGATAACTGCGGACGAACTGTCCCGGTTGGAACATTTTTGACGAGTCGCAGGCAAGCTCAGCTTCCAGTCGCGGTGTTGCGAACTCACCCATGTCGGAAGGCATTTCGCATCCTTACTTTTATGAGAAGCAAACATCGTGTATAGTTACCTCGGTTAATTGTGGTGTTGTGTTAATTTCGTTATTGGGAGGAAGGTTGACGAACTGTCGAAATATTGCACATGGCGCAGGGAAATTCCGCTTCAAGTCGTGGAATTAGCTCCGCAAATGCATTTCACTATACATTTAAGTCTATGCATACGCCTGCGTACAGAGAAAATGTCACAGTTATTCTAAAAAGCCCACCTGTTCGTGGTACTACTTTTGGCAGATTGCTTGGTTCACGTAAGAATAATTCTGTTGATAAACCCGAATCCTTTTAGCTGTTGCTATGACCGTGTAGCCTGATGTCATGATCAGCAACACTCGTCGATTTAATTACAACATAATTCAATACGAAACACCGCTGTCTCAAACGAACACAATATGTATGGGTGTTTAGTTACTATCAAATTCAGACTGGACGATCATTAAAGCTAATATATTCAAAGGAACGATTAGCATGTTATGCTAGCCCACGGTGTGCTTTATGCACTAGAATCTGACAGCGCACTGAAACGGCTGAGGCTGTAACATTAGCTGTACTGTACTGTATTTGCTGTCTTATGTTAGCTGATTTAAAGCCATGACTTCAGGATATTGTGATGTGGACTGCTAAATTAGCTTCTATTCCAGTACACGACAATTGTAAGTAATAGTCGTATGACGAGTCTGTTTACTGCATGTACTGCAACCAACCAAATAAAATTTCACAGTGGTTGTGTTCACATTGCAATTAACTTTACTATTTACGCACTCGCTTATGAAGGTTGAACTGCACAAAATGTTTAGAATATGAGCAGTATGACTTACATGCCCAAAACGATGTCCTTGTAGACTACTTGATACACAAGAACTGATACTTGCAATGTTTAAAACTGTTTAAAACGATTTTAGCACACGCATGTTAAGTAAGGACAATGTCTTAAAATGAGATATGACATACAATTCAGCATCCTGCGTAGAAATTAAGAAAATTTGTGAGATGCATATTTACACACCACACAGAAGGCGTTATGGTAATATTGCAGATTACATGAACAGGTGTTGTGTTAGTGTATGTAGCCTTTGAACATAATGACATTTGCATGTGAAACAGTTTTCTTTTGTTGTTGTAGTTAGTTTTATTTGGAATCATGACAGTGATGTCTGTATTGTCCAAAGACACACGTGAACATTAATATAAGAGTAATATTTGTGTTTGTTTGCCAATACCACACCAAGTGGTTGGTCATATTTTGTGGTTATGTGGTGTTGGTGGGAAATTTTAAGAAATTGCACATAAGAATTTAGCCACTTTTATAAGCAAGGGCACTGCAAGGAGTGGAACCCCGTTCCAGTAATATGGAAGTACCACTAGCAGTGCCTTTTGCTTTTATGGCTTTTGGGGAAAGCAAAAGCATCATGAGCAACAGAGTGTGATGTTAATATTCAAAATGATATAATGGTGCTCAAGACATTATGTAGCTACTCAAAATACGTAAGTAAGTAGGATAACTAGTTAAAATTTTGATTACTGAATGTATTTGTTTCTTTAATGAACTACAGTAACCACACTGTTGCAATGAAGGAAAACCAAATCCCTGTAGTGTTAGAACAGCATACTCTGGCTGTATTAGAGCAAATTGTAGAATGTGCAAATAAGTAACACTGAGTGTAAAAAAATAGTGTAAGTAGTTTGTTGTTGGTGGTGGTGTGTGTGTGTGTAACATGAGCAGACATAAGACATATTACATTGTATAGAAGTGTGTAAGTAATTGATATCTGATTGTGAATAAGCAAGCTGTTTTGTTAGCCCCCTTGTCAAGTGTGTTCACTGTGGACGTCCAATGTTCGCAAATGCACCAAATTTGGTAGGCATATTGGTCTACCTAAGATGTACAAATTTTGCACTCCCACACCCTTAACTCTACCCAACAGGAAGTTGGTCACTTTGGATTTTTGCATTTTCACAGTCACCGAACTTTCAATACTCCTCCTAGAGGATTCATCTGATTCATACCAAATGTAGTCAGTACGATGACAAGACATTCCTGATGCTAAATTGTTAAGGGATTATTGATATCTCT